>CM066036.1:172350460-173650342 GCA_033557465.1 Ichthyophis bannanicus | reverse complement strand
AGTGTGGATGAGTCCTAAAAACAACCTTATCATGGTGAAATCTTGTATAAGGAAGATCAGCCACTACAGCTTGCAATTCACTAATGTGGTGTGCGGAGGTGATTGCAATTAGGAAGATGACTTTCCAGGAAAGGAATTTCAGCGATGTAGAGGGCGGTTTCATGAGCTGCCCGAGAACAAGATTCAAATCCCATGCCACCAATGGTGGTCTAATGGGGGGTTTTGTTAATAGAAGGCCTCTCATAAATCTTGTTATAAGTGGATGAGAGGAAATAGGTCGTCCATTTAGAGGCTTGTATGAAGCTGCAATAGCACTAAGATGGACTCTTATTGAATTGGTCTTAAGACCAGCATTTGATAAATGAAGGAGGTACTCCAATACCGATTTCAGAGGTATTGCAAGGGGGTTAAGGCCCTTTTGAGAACACCATATGGTAAACTGTTTCCACTTAAAGGCGTATGATCGTCTTGTGGAAGGTTTTCTAGAAACCTGTAGGATATCTTTTACCTGTTGAGAAAATGTTGAGAAAGGCTGAGATCCTGAAGGTCTAGGCTATCAGCAACCAGGCCCTGAGATGCATGGACTGGGGATTCGGGTGCCATAGCGTCCCGTTCTCTTGGGAGAGAAGATATGGAGAACACCCCAACTCCCGAGGTGCAGCTTGAGAGAAATGTACAAGCAGAGGATACGTTTGCCGTGGCCAACGTGGAGCTATGAGAATCATATGACCTCTGTCCCTCTGAAGCTTGAATAGTGTTTTGGGGATGAGGGGAATGGGTGGGAAGGCATAGAGGAAGTCTTGACCCAGTGAAGGAGGAAGGCGTCCCTTGCCTGACAATCTCAAGCCGGAATTCTGGAACAGAACTTGGGAAGTTTGGCATTCAGTGGACTTGCAAAGAGGTCTATGTCTGGGGTTCCCCAGATTTGAAATATTTGGACAACCTGGTCTGAGTGGAGAGACCATTCATGTGGCAGCAGTACTCGGCTGAGTTTGTCTGCCCAAAGGTTTTGAATGCCTGGAAGATATACCACGAGGAGGTGAATTTGATGCTCTCTGGCGAGGGCCCATAGTCGTAAAGCTTCGTTGCATAACGACAGAGCCGGTTCCATCCTGCTTGTTCATGTAGAACATGGCTACTTGATTGTCCATCTGGACTAGGACTGTCTTGTAGCCGAGCTGGGCGTGGAATACTCGAAGATCAAGGAAGATTGCTCTGAGTTCCAGGAGGTTTATGTGAAAACACGCCTCCTGTGGAGTCCAGGTACTCTGGGTAGAGAGATCGTGCAGGTGGGCCCCCCATCCCACCTGTAATGCATCTGTTGTTAGAGTGGCCTGGAATAGGGGTTGCTGGAAAGGAGACCCCACCAGAAGGTTCTCCAGTGATTGCCACCATTGGAGGGACAAAACAAGACATTGTGAGTTTGTCATTTTGTCCGACAGGTGACCAGTGGCCTGTGCCCACTGGGCTGCTCACATGTGGAGGCGAGCATAGGGAACCACATGTACAGTGGATGCCATAAGTCCCAGTAGTTGGAGCATTTCTCGAGCAGTCAGGTAAGTCTTCACTGCTGCTTGGGAAGCTAGCTGCACTATGCGCAGACAGCGGGGCTGTGGAAGGAAAGCCCTTGACTGTCTGGTATCTAGACGAGCTCCTATGAATTCTAGGAACTGAGTAGGAGCAAGATGGGATTTTGGGAGGTTTATGACCAATCCCAAATATTGAAGGATTCGCATTGTGCGAGACAGAGCAGAGCTGGCTTCTGGAGCCATGGGAGCTCGAATGAGCCAGTCGTCTAAGTAAGGGAAGACGAATATCCCTAGAGTTCGCAGGAATGCAGCTACTACTGCAATGCATTTCGTGAATACTCTTGGTGCCGAAGCCAGACCAAAGGGAAGAACTTTGTATTGGAAGTGTTTTCCCTGGAAAAGGAACTGCAGGAATTTCCTGTGATCTGGATGGATGAGAATATGAGTGTATGCATCCTTTAGATCTAGAGAACAAAGCCAATCCTGACTTTGAACGTATGGCAGAAGAGTTCCTAGAGAGATCATTTTGAATTTCTCTTGGAACAGATATTTGTTCAATTCTCTGAGGTCTAAAATGGGTCTGTCTCCTCCTGTTTTCTTTGGGATAAGAAAATAGGGGGAGTAGAATCCTGTACCCTGTTGTACAATGGGTACTTCTTCTATTGCTCCTCGAGCAAGGAGTGTTGTGACCTCCTGACCTAAGAGATTGTTGACAGGGGTCTGAGAATTGAACTGTCTTATGATTGTAGGAGGGGGCATGCTGTGAAAATGAAGCTTGTACCCCTCTCATACAATGGACAGAGTCCAATTTTCTGCTGTTATTTGTAGCCATCTGTTGGCAAAATGACACAAACTGCCAGGGATGGCTAAGGGTTCTCTGGACCATTCAAGGGCAGGAAGGCTAAATTCTCTAGGTAGGAGTCAAAGCCTCTGAGGAGGCTGAGCCTGTGGAGCTGGCTGAGCTCTCGGACTATTGGCTTCTTTTGTCATCTAGTTTGTTGCTGTTGTCCCTTTTGGGCAGCCTGAACTGGACCGTGCCCCTGCTGGGCATAAGAAGGATAAAACTTCCTTTTTTTGCTGAAAAATGGGTTTTTTTTATAGGATTTCTTTTTTGGCTGGGTTGGCTGTAGATTTTGACAATTTATCCAGGGTGATATTGTCAGCATCTATTTCATTAGCCTTTTCCTGCCAATTCCTGCCAAAGAGCTTTTCTCCTGTGCAAGGGATATTTCCCAATTTATCTTGTACCCAAAGTTCCAAGTCAGACAAATCCGACGTGCACCAATGGCAATAGCAGAGGTTCTGCCGATGCATTCAAAGCAGTCAAAGGATGCACGGTTTACAAACTTGGAAACATCCATCAGGAAGAAGGGGACTCATAAGCTCCAAGTCTCCTGTGACCTCTTTAAGGAACATTCCCATATATAGGATATAGGAGCTGATCCTGGCTGAGAGCATGGAAGCTTGGAAGCATTGACGCCCAAAGGCATCGAGAGTCCTGCATTTACGGCCTGGAGGATTAGAAGCATGCCTCTTTGCACTCTTCATCCTATGCGTAGCCGATTCCACTACCATTGAATGGTGTGGTAACTGAGTTTTTTGGAAGCCAGGACAAGGTGGAACTCGATACATTGTATCGAGCCTCCGAGAGTGAGGAGATGTGGTTAAAGGTGTTTCCCACATCCTCAGCATAAGATCATGTAAAATCTGATGAATAGGCAGAGTAGCTGCTTCCTTGGGAGCCTTAGGGTATTGAAGGATTTCTAATTCTTGTGCCCTAGGTTCCCTTTCAGGAGTTACCATGATTGCAAGGCCTCAAGCCACATCACAAATAAAATCCTGAAAAGACATGTCCTCTGGAGGAGACATCCTGCATTGAGGAGAAGAAGATGGTTCCTCTGGAAGAAGTACTCTGGTATTGGCAGAGTCATCAGAATCATCGGAATTGGAAGATTCGAAATATCTCAGATCCTGATGTTCGCGCAGAGCACGGTACCGGTATCAATCAAAGTCGGTATCAAGGTGTCCCGGTACCGATCTGTCGATGCCGGAGATAGACTCAAGACTCAGCATGGGGGGTATACCCATCGAGGCCGGTGCTATCGGTACCGGTGACAGTGCCTGTTGAACAGTCTGTAACGGTCTCAACGGTACCGAAGCCGTGAGAAGAGCTGCCAGACTGTGTTCGATAGCGAGAAACCTCTGATCTATCGACGCTGCCGATACTTGGGTGTCGGTAACGGTAGAAGCAGCCGGAACCCCAGAGCATGGCACCAGTAGTTCTGCCGAGGTGGAGGCCTCGAGAACATCCTGGAGCCCCGTTAGTGCTTTGGAAGCTGAAGCCTCCTGCTGAGGCTGTTTCGCAGGTGAAGTTTCCTCAAGGGCAACGCCAATGGCCTCTCGATGCCTAGAAGGAGATCTACCCTTTGAGGACCGGCTAGACTTATGTTTAGTTACCTGAGATCCATGGGAGGAAGATGAGGCTCTGGAAGATGATGCAACGGACATCGCATCTGAGGCAAAAAGGGTACCGAGTTTTTCAACTCTATTCTGCAGGCCCCTTTTAGTCATCTTCCTACAGGAGAGGCACTCTGATGGAGAATGGTCAGGACCTAAACATTTAAGACACCAGTCATGGGTGTCAGTGATAGATATGGTACCGCCACACTTAGAACATTTTTTAAAACCAGTAGCTGGTTTTTCCATTTTTAAGGAAAATGGGCCTAGTGCCCAAAATGGTGCCTAGCACCGAGGAAAAAAAGTTTCAGAAGAAAAATACCTCAAACTATCTATATATATATTTTTTTTTTTTTTTTTTTAGAGAAAAGAAGAAAGAAGAACCGGAGGTACCGGTAGGCATCGAACAAAAGCAGACGCGACCACAAAAAATAAAGAATAAAGAAGGAATTTTCTGCGGTGACAGGGTATACGACCTGTCGGCTCCGCGGAAAACGAAGAACTGAAGAGAGACAGTGGGAAAGGCGGGAAGGCAGCACACAGGCGCTGTGGGATGCTCCCAAAAGCGTTCCTATTGGACACTGGGGAGCGTTCCTATGTGGGCTCCGTTGGTACCGACGATACCCATATGTGAAGACTACATTCCCACTTGTTCCTGGAGATTTACTGTGTCAAAAGTAGATTTCTCCTTATATAATTAACACGCAATTTACTAGAGTACAAATGTCCACACACCCCATGCCCATATCAGCAATGAAGTCAATTTCTCAGCGCCTCTCCTTCCTGCTGCAAAGCTAAACAAATATTAAAGATCTAATTTACTTTTCATCTTAGTTTTGGAGCATACTGATTAGTGATAAGATGCTGCACAACAGAGTCAGCTGATAATTTTACAAAGCACCATTTAAACGGGAACTTAATGAAGAACTACAGTAGGAAGTAACAGTGTTTCAAATATAAGCAGGCAATCTTTTTAAAAAGATTGCCCAAGTTGAACCAATTTTTTAAAATGCTGCTAAATATTATATAGTGCTACACTACAGTAGCATTAGATATTACTTTTATTTGCTATTTCCCCATATAATTTGAAAGCCATAAAGTATTAAAATTCTATTAGTAAAACGTAAGATCTTAAGAGGCCTATTTACTAAAGTGAGGTACGGTTTTTCAGTCATCATGCATTGTCAAAATTAACATGTAACATCTGCATTAATCCAGCATTTTCCTACATCACTAAATCCAGAGAGAAAAAAGGTCTTTACTGTGTGTTAACTGCCTTCTTGTATCACACAATTTCATAAAGCTGGGTCAACATTATGGATTGCATAACTTGTTTGACCTTAGTCTTCTTGCACATGCATAAAGAGCGAATGAAGTTAAAGCTCTAAAAGATGTTTCCAAGATCACACATGGAACAAAAAATGGTTACTACATTCTTCAAGTGGAGATATCCGAGACTGCATTTAGACTTTAGAGTCACCTGTTAAGGGATCAGTGACTATTTTGAAGACAGATGTCTATGCACTGTTATTTAAATATCTACCTGATGAGCTGCTATTATGGAGACGGAGGCAAGCATATTATTCTTTTGCAATTAACAATGTACCTGCACTGGTTTTCACAATAACACTCATACGTCGACGGTCAGGATCAAAATTTAAAACATGAAGCAGCTTATACCTGTTAAAAACAAAACAAAACAAAAAATCAGAACACAAACCCCAAACATTAAAATCCCAAGTAAGAAGGTGAAAATACAATATTCTATTTTTCTTAATGCTCAATTTGTAGCTAGTTGTGATTATAGTGCATATAAGGACCCCAATTTCTCCAAAATGCACTATATATTCTCATGACATTTAACAATAGCTGCCAAACTTTAAAATGGTACTGCCCTACAAGTGAATTCCTCTACATTTATCATTTTAACATAGACATACCAAAGTCCAAAAACTAGAAGGAAGAACAAAACAAACGAATAATGTGTGGAGAAAAAACATTTATTGGCAGTAACTACTCTGTCTAGAGTTTAAAGCCTCAAAGAAAAAAAAAATCAAGAACCTTTATTTTGTTGGAGCAATGACAGACAGTAGTTCTTCAAAGTGATGTTTTTTTCATGGATCAAAAGTTACTTTAGAAAGTTTACCTGTAAAATTATTTTCATCATTTGCTCACGAAGGTTACAGCAAATATTTATTTATTTTATTTGAGAAGTTTATATACCGCATTTCCAATGTTCAATACGGTTTACATGTAACAGAACAGAACATTACATGGAACATGTTAACATTACAAAGAACATTTAACTACATGTAAGGGAACCATGTAACAATTAGAATCCAACATTAGCATGCCCTGTTCAATGTAATTTCAGTTTGTTCAATGTAAACCGCACTGATGCAGAATAGCGCGGTATATAAGAGAATATAAATAAAAAAAAAATAAATTAATTAATGTCATTATCCAAGGCATAAACATATTTACAAGTACTGGGCATATGTTTTGGTTGGTGTAATTGTTTTGGCGCGGTGCGAGTGATTTTATTGTTGAGGGGCGAAGGTGGGCTATATACAGCGTAGTTACTCACCTGTAAGAGGTGATCTCCGGGAACAGCAGGAATTTAGTCCTCACATATGGGTATCGTCGGTACCGATGGAGCCCGCGCAGGAACGCTCCCCAACATCCAATAGGAACGCTTTTGGGAGCATCCCTCAGCACATGCGCGCTGCCTTCCCGCCTTTCCAACTGTCCCTCTTCAGTTAAGTTTGCAGCTGAGTGAAAGGATAGAGGGAGAGAGGAAAGAGACAAAGAGAGATAGAGAGACAACTCCTAGAGGAGGTGCGTGGGTTGTGAGGACTAAATTCCTGCTGTTCCCGGAGATCACCTGTTACAGGTGAGTAACTACGCTATCTCCAGGAACAAGCAGGAATGTAGTCCTCACATATGGGGACTCCCTAGCTGAAGATGCCAGGGAGATAGCCCCTGGAAGGTGCCACCCTAGAAGGTGGGAATCCTTCCTCCCATGGATCTCTGGCATCCCACCAGGGTTGGTGGGTAGGAGTTGGTTTAGGTTTGAAAGAGATTTTGAAGAACAGCTTGGCTAAAGAAGGCATCCCGACGGGAGGCTTTATCCAAGCAGTAGTGGGCTGTGAAGGTGTGTACCAAAACCCAGGTGGCTGCCCGACAAATGTCATCGATAGACACAGAGTGGAGATTAGCCATAGAAGCTGCCATGGCTCTCACATTATGAGCTATGACATGGTCCTGAAGAGGAAGACCCTTACTCTCATAAGTAAAGGATATGCATTGGGCAATCCATTTAGATAAAGTTATTTTGGAGACTGGAAGTCCCAAATGACTAGGGTCAAAAGCTATAAAAAGTTGTAAGGACTTTCTATGTTGCTTTGTTCTTTGTATGTAAAAGGCTAAGGCCCTTTTACAATCCAAAGTATGAAGGTTTCTTTCTGCATTAGAGGCGTGAAGCCTCGGAAAAAATACAGGAAGATAAATTGACTGATATAAATGAAAAGGCGAAACCACCTTTGGCATAAAGTGTGGGTGAGTTTGAAGAACAACCTTATCATGATGAAACCTGGTATAAGGAGGATCAGCCACTAAAGCTTGCAATTCACTAATGCGGCGGGCAGAGGTGACTGCAATAAGGAAGATGACCTTCCAGGTCAAAAACGTAAGGGCTGTAGTGGCCAAAGGTTCAAAAGGCTGCTTCATGAGCTGCCCAAGAAATAGATTTAGATCCCATGCTACTGGTGGTAGCTTGATGCGAGGTTTAGTTAATAAAAGGCCTCTCATAAATCTTGATAGGAGTGGATGAGAGGAAATTGGTTGTCCATTCAGGGGCTTATAAGAAGCTGCAATTGCACTAAGATGGACTCTTACCGAATTGGTCTTTAGACCAGAATTCGATAAGTGAAGGAGATACTCTATTATCGATTCTAAGGGTATAACCAGGGGGTTTAATCCCTTCTTGGAGCACCATATAGTAAAACGTTTCCACTTGAAGGCATAAGATCTTCTTGTGGAAAGTTTCCTGAAGGCTCTCTTACCTGTCAGGACAGGATGAAATCTTGGAGGTCTAAGCCTTCAGTAACCAGGCCGTGAGGTGTAGGGACTGGGGATTCGGGTGCCATAGCATCCCGTTCTCCTGGGAAAGGAGATCTGGAGCATGCCCTAACTCCAGAGGTGCCACTTGAGAGAGATGTAAAAGCAGGGAATACCACGTTTGGCGTGGCCATCGTGGTCCTATGAGAATCATGCGACCCCTGTGTCTCTGAAGCTTGAAGAGTGTTTTAGGGATGAGGGGAATGGGTGGGAAGGCATAAAGGAAGTCTTGACCCCAGTGAAGGAGGAAAGCATCCCTTACCTGACAGTTGTGAGCCGGAATCCTGGAACAGAACCGGGGAAGTTTGGCATTCAGTGGACTTTATTTTATTTATTTATTTACATTCTCTTATATACCACGCTATTCTGCATCAGTGTGGTTTACATTGAACAAACTGAAATTACATTGAACAGGGCATTATAACTTGGAGATAACTATTTTATAGGGAACATGGGCTATGGAGAGTTAAGTGGCTTACCCAAGACCACAAGGAGTACCTGTGGGACTAGAAACCCCAGTCCTTCTAGCCCAAGGTTGCTGTCCTCTAGTGGGATTTGAACCCCCGACCTTCCGGCCTGAAGTACCTTGCCCCAACTACTAGGCCACTCCTCCACTCCAAAGAGACTTGTAAAGAGGTCTATGTCTGGAGTGCCCCAGAGATGAAATATCCTTGCCACCTGGTCTAGGTGAAGGGACCACTCATGAGGCAGCAGTACTCGACTTAGTTTGTCTGCCCAAAGGTTTTGAATGCCTGGATGATATACCACTAGAAGGTGAATTTGATGCTCTCTGGCGAAGGCCCACAGTCATAAAGCTTCATTGCATAATGACAGAGCCTGTTCCGCCCTGCTTGTTCACATAGAACATGGCTTCTTGATTGTCCGTCTGGACTAGGATTGTCTTGTAGCTGAGTTGGGCGTGGAATACTCGAAGAGCTAAATAGATTGCTCTTAATTCCAGGAGGTTTATGTGTAAACCAACCTCCTGTGGAGTCCAGGTGCCCTGGGTAGAGAGATAATTCAGGTGTGCTCCCCAAACCACCTGTGATGCATCTGTTGTTAGGGTGGCCTGAAAGAGGGGTTGATGGAAAGGAGACCCCTCTGTCAGATTTTCTAGTGATTGCCACCATTGGAGGGACAAAATTAGTCGTTGAGAGATTATTATTTTGTCCGACAAATGACCCGTGGCCTGTGTCCACTGTGTGGAGAGGGTCCACTGAGCTGCTCGCATGTGGAGGCGAGCATATGGGACTACATGAACTGTGGATGCCATATGTCCCAGTAACTGCAGCAGCTCTCGAGCAGTGAGGGAGGATTTGCCTGCTGCTTGAGAAGCTAATTGCATTATGCAAAGACACCGGGCTTGTGGAAGGAAAGCCCTTGCCTGTCTGGTATCCAGACAGGCTCCTATGAATTCTAGGCATTGGGAAGGAACTAGTTGAGATTTTGGGAAGTTTATTACTAATCCAAAGTATTGGAGGATTCGCATTGTATGGGACAGGGCAGTGCTGGCCTTTGCAACTGTAGGGGCTCAAATGAGCCAGTCATCTAAGTAAGGGAAGACGAAAATCCCCAGGGTTCGTAGAAATGCAGCTACTACTGCCATGCATTTCGTGAATACTCTTGGTGCTGTAGCCAGACCAAAGGGAAGAATCCTGTACTGGAAATGCTTTAACCTGAAAAGGAAATGTAAGAATTTCCTGTGATCTGGATGGATGAGAATGTGAGTGTATGCATCCTTTAGGCCTAGAGAGCAAAGCCAGTCCTGGCTTTGAAGGTATGGCAGAAGAGTTCCTAGAGAAATCATTTTGAATTTCTCTCAAAACAGATATTTGTTCAATTCTCTGAGGTCTAGAATGGGACTGTGTCCTCCTGTTTTCTTTGGAATAAGAAAATAGGGGGAGTAGAACCCTGCACCCTGTTGAAGAATGGGTACCTCCTCTATTGCCCCTTGGGCAAGAAGTGTGGAGACCTCGTAAACTAGCAGATTTTCTGCAGAGGTTTGTGAATTGAATTGCTTTAGAATTGTAGGAGGGGGCATGGTGTGAAAATGAAGCTTGTACCCCTCTCCTACAATGGACAAAGTCCAATCTTCTGCTGTTATCTGATGCCATCTGTTGACAAAGTGGCATTACCTGCCCAGAATATTGGGGGGTTGGGGACCCCTCAGAGACAGGGAGGCAAAGCTCTCTAGGAAGGAGTCAAAGGGGGCTGAACCTGGAGAGCTGGTTGGGCTCTCGGGCCTTTTGGCTTCTTTTGCTGTCTAGTCTGTCCCTTTTGGGCAACCTGACCTGGAGTTTGACTCTGCTGGGTATAGGAAGGATAAAACTTCCTCTTTTTGCTAAAAGAGGGTTTTTTATAAGGCTTCCTTTTGGCTGGAGTGGCTGTAGACTTTGACAATCTATCTAAGGTAGAATTGTCAGCATCTAACTCGTTAGCCTTTTCCTGCCAGTTCTTGCCGGAGAGATTCTCCCCCGTGCAAGGAATGTTGCCTAACTTGTCCTGTACCCAAGTCTCCAAGTCTGATGCCTGTAGCCAACCAAACTGGAATACCCTCGCTTCAACAACCTTGCTCTCTCAATTGCCAGGCCGTAAGCGAGAATCGAGCCACCTGCAGCATTCAGACCATATCCTGGACCAAGAGATCCTCCTGCAAAGGGAGTCTCCATGGACAATCCACTAGCAGCCTCACTAGGTTGGCATACCACTGCCACCTTGGCCAATCCTGGGTGCATCCCTATGTGCTGAATGACCCTGCCTATGAGAGCCCATGGAGGAAAAATATACAACAGCCCTCCTGTGGGTCACTTCTGGACCAGATCATCTAAGCCCTCAGACATCCTCTCTCTGCTGAAGAAGCGACTTTCCTTGGCAGAACTCCACCTTGCCACGAGGTCCATGACGGGAGGACCCCAACGGTTCACCACCTGTTCGAACACCTCCGGGTAGAGCTCCCACTCGCTGTGATCCATCCGGACCCAGCTTAGATAATCCGCCGTGACGTTTTCGACCCCTGCCACATGCGCTGCCAACAAGGCTTAAAGGTGAACTTCCGCCCACTCCAACAGACTCTTCGCTTCCTCCTCCAAGGAGGGGCTGCCCGTGCCCCCCTGGCAGTTGATATAGGCCACCGTGGTTGCATTGTCCGAGAACACCCGGACGGCCTTTCCCAGCGTTCAAAGGCTCTGATTGCTAAGGCAACTGCCCGCTTCTCCAATCTGTTGATCGCCCACTGGGCCTCCAGCACACTGTAGCCTCTCTGGGCAATATGTTCTTTGCAGTGGGCCCCCCAGCCAACCAGACTGGCATGCCCCGCTCCAGGTTCCACGGGTGCAGCCACCACCTAAGAGCCCTTCTAGACATTGGCAGGGGAGTTTCCTTGACAACAGCTGATGCTGATGAGACCAGCGACAGAGAAGACACTGCTACAATGGTTTCATGTGGGCCCTCGCCCAGGGAACAAGCTTGAGGGTTGTCGCCATGGTCCCTAGCACCTGCAGATAGTGCCAGGTGGAGGGCTCCCTCAGACAAAAACCTCTGCATTAGCATCCGAAGCTCCCATGCCCGGTGAACCGGCAAGAAAACTTTGCCACTGCGAATGTCGAACCTCGCCCCGAGGTACTCGATCTCCTGAGAAGGAATCAACCTGCTCTTGGCTAGGCTGATTACTCAAACTAGACGTCTCAGGAGCTCCACCACTCTGGCAGTTGCCTTGGAGCTCTCCTCTTTGGACTTGGCTCGGATCAATCGTCAAGATATGGGTTTACCAGAATTCCCTCCTTTCGGAGTGTTGCCGCGACCACCACCATAACCTTGGTGAAAGTATGGGGAGCCATTGCCAAAACAAACTACAACGCCTGAAACTGGAAATGACCCATTGGGACTGCAAAATGCAGGAAACTGCCGATGGGTCAGCTGGGTGGGGATATGCATATATGCTTCGGTGAGGTCAACAGACATTAAAAACTCTCCCGAACGAATCGTCACTATCACAGACCTGAACATCTCCATACGAAAATGTGGCACCCTTAGACAACGGCTGACCCGCTTGAGGTCGCGAATCGGATGAAAGGACCCCTCTTTTTTGGGGACCATGAAGTAAATGGAGTAGTGACCGCAACCACATTGGTCTGTGGGTACCGGGACTATCGCCCCTAGCTGTAGAAGTCATGACAACGTCTCCTTCACTGCTGAGGCCTTGGCATGAGCCCTGCAGGGAGACTGGACAAACAATGGGTGCATTGGACGAGCTAGCTCGAGAGTATAACCATTTCGGATGACCTCCAGGACCCACTGATCGGATGTGACCCAAGCCCAGGTGGAGTAAAACTGCCGCAGATGACCCTCTACCTGCAGCACCCCTGCCTGGGCCCCCTTCGTTTCATTGTGATTTCCTAGGGCCTGCGGAGGAGGAAGCAACAAATCCCCTGCCTGCTCCTTGAAACCATTGGAACCCCTACCCCTTAGAGGCGAAATGTCCTCTCTGATAGGGCGCCAAGCGGGACATCCGAAACCTACAGAATTCCCATGGCTGGGTCCGAGTGGGAGCGGGATTTTGACTCTGCTTCAGTTTATCCTCCGGGAGTCTGCCACCCTTAGACTCCCCCAGCTCCTTTACCAACATGTCCAGGTCCTCCCCAAATAGAAGCCTTCCCCTTAAAAGGGAGCCTGTTGAGACAGGCCTTGGAGGAACCATCACCTACCCAGTTTCGAAGCCAGAGATAGTGATACAACACTACCACCGAGGACATACTCTTCAAGAGGCCCCTGATAAGTCGTAGTGTGCATCCGCAAGGTAGGCGGCTCCTGACTATCTTTGCAGCCTCACCTGCCAAGTCCCCAAGCAGGTCGCCCGGCTGTTAGATTCGCTGTGACCAACGAAGACAGGCCTTGGCCATCCAGGCTCCACATACCGACGCTTGGAGAGCGAGGGCATTGATATCAAACACTTGTTTTAACAAGGTATCTAGCTTCCTATCTTGGGCATCCTTGAGAGCAGCACTGTCCTTGACTGGTATTGTGGTCTTAGTTACCACTGACACTGCCGCGCCCACCCTCAGGGACCGAAGCAATTTTTTGTCCTGTTCCGGCCATGGATACAAGCATGCCATGGACCGCACACCCTGCAGCCTGGCCTCTGGATCCACTCATCCTGGATCATCTGCTTGACCACCCGGTGGACCGGGAAGACCTTTTGAGTCTTCCATACTGCCTGGATGAGCGGATCCTCCAGAGACGCCTCCTCTGCCAGGAGTCCCACAGAGATATTAAGGGCCTTAAGGGACTTGCTGATGAGAGATGGCAGTTCTTCCCTGAAAAAGTCCCGAAAGAGTAGTTACTCACCTGTAACAGGTGTTCTCCAGGAGCAGCAGGAATCAGTCCTCACATATCGGTGACGTCGGCGCCGACGGAGCCCTCTTGCGGAGCATTTCCCCAGCTTTCAAAGAAAGCCTTTGGGAATTGCAGCGCGCATGCGCGGTCCCCTTCCCGCCCAAGGGTGCCATCTTGCTCAGTCTGATGACATAGCTAAAAGACAGCAAAAGAATTAGCAAAAACAAATCATATGACTGCAACTCCAAAGGGAGGAGGGAGGGTTGTGAGGACTGATTCCTGCTGCTCCTGGAGAACACCTGTTACAGGTGGTTAACTACTCTTTCTCCAGGACCAAGCAGGAAGTCAGTCCTCACATATGGGACTCCCCAGTTCAAGGCTACCGGAGACCTCAAGTGGAAAAAATGAGCTCCCTCTAGCTCGTCAGCATGTAAGGAAGGAATCTTCTCTGAGCGCGCCCCCGACCAGTAGCCCAACACCAGGGTCGGAGGGTAGGAGTTGCCTAAACCCCAAAGAGATGGAGTACTGCCTGTCTGAAAGCACTGTCCCTGCGGGACTCCCTCTCAAGGCAATAATGGGCCACAAACGTCTGGCTGGAAGACCAAGTAGCGGCCCGGCAGATGTCAGCCAACGGAACAGAGTGGAGATGAGCCACTGATGCAGCCTTCGCCCTGACACAAAGAGCCGTGACTCGACCCTCCAACGAGAGGCTGGCTGCCCCATAAGCCCAGGCGATACAGTCAGCGACCCACATGGACAAAGTACGCTTGGAGACAGGGAGCCCTAACTTATTGGGATCAAAAGAAACGAAGAGCTGAACAGCCCTCCGATGCTCCCGCGTACGGTCAAGGTAGAAGGACAACGCCCTTCTACAGTCCAGGGTATGCAAAACCATCTCAGCCCGGCTGGCATGCGGCCTGGGAAAGAAGGTCGGAAGAACCACCTCTTGATTGAGGTGAAAAGGTGAGACAACCTTAGGAAGAAACTTAGGGTGAGTCCGTAAGCCTACTCTATTCCTGTAGAACCTAGTGTAAGGAGGATCAGACACTAGTGCCTGAAGTTCACTCACTCTCCTAGCAGAGGTAAGAGCTACCAAAACAAGGTTTTCCAGGAGAGAAAACGGAGAAGGCAGGTAGCCATAGGTTCAAATGGCGGACAAGTAATCCGCTGCAAGACCACATTCAGATCCCACTCAGGGGCTGGTGGACGTAAAGGAGGCTTGAGCAGGAGGAGGCCTCTGAGAAAGCGAGCCATCAAAGGGTGGCTAGAAAGAGGCCTCCCGTCCACTGGCGCGTGGTGCGCTGAGAGAGCACTAAGGTGAACTCTGACAGAGTTAGACTTAAGGCCCAGATTGGAGAGGTAAAGCAAATATTGCAACACTACCGCTACTAAGCACGAGAAGGGATTCTCGCTGTGCTGAGCACACCAAGCGGAGAATCTACGCCACTTAAGAGCGTAGGATTTCCTGGTGGATTGTTGCCTAGAGGCCAAGACCACATCTTCCACCTCTCGAGGCAGTAGTAGGGGAGCCAGGACTACCCTTTCAGCAGCCAGGCCATCAGTTGAAGGGACTGGAGGTTGGGGTGCAAGAGAGTCCCCTGATCCTGAGAGAGGAGATCGTGATGAAACCCCAGAGGAAGAGGGGTGTCCACCGCTAGCTGCAGCAGAAGCGGAAACCACGGTTGCCTCGGCCACCTGGGGGCTATCAGGATCAATGAAGCCCCGTCCTTGAGGACTTTGAACAGTGTTCTGGACACTAGTGGCGTGGGAGGAAACGCATACAGTAGGCCTGTGGACCATGAGATCAGAAACGCATCCGCTGCTACTCTGAGAGGATGCGGTTGTCTGGAGCAGAATCTCAGGAGTTGCCAGTTCAGAGGACTGGCGAAAAGATCCATGGTGGGGAGGCCCCACCTGAGAAAGACCTGCTGAACCACCAACGGGTTCAACCTCCATTCGTGTGGTTGCAGGATCCTCCTCAGTCTGTCCGCCAGGTAATTTTCTTGACCTGGGAGGTAGACAGCCTTTAGGAGGATTCCGTGAGAGACGGCCCGAGAGCACAGCCTTTGTGCCTCCTGACATAGAAGGAAGGAGCCTGTGCCTCCTTGCTTGTTCACGTAGAACATGGCAACTTGATTGTCCGTCTGGACCAGTACAGACTGGTGAGAGGCGAGGTGGGAGAAGGCTCTCAGAGCCAGGCGTATCGCCCATAGCTCCAGGAAGTTTATCTGTTGAGTAGCCTCCCAAGGGGTCCAGAGACCCTGAGTACATGCCCCTTGGCAATGTGCTCCCCAACCCAGAAGAGAAGCATCTGTTGTCAGCACTTGAGAATGCGGAGGGGACTGAAAAACTACTCCGAGTACCAGATTCGGAAGATGAAGCCACCACTGCAGAGAGGAGACTAGCAGGTCCGATATCTTTACTGAGTCTGCTAGGCTCCCCGTGGCCTGATGCCACTGAGTGCGAAGGCTCCACTGAGCCGGCCGCATGTGCAGACGGGCATTGGGGGAGACCTGAACCGTGGAAGCCATATGGCTGAGTAGTCTCAGGAATTGCCTGGCAGAGACCAGGGAATTGCTGCGAAACTGCCTGGCCAGATCCATCAGCCTGTGGGCTCTGTCCATAGGTAGAAAAGCCTTCGCTTGAAGAGTGTCTAGTCTGGCCCCTATGAACTCCAAGTTCTGGGATGGGAGCAAAGTGGACTTTGCGAAGTTTATGACAAACCCCAAGTGCTGAAGTAGAGCCACAGTGCGAAGGGTGGCTTGATTGGCCTCCTGGGAAGATTGGCCCCTTATGAGCCAGTCGTCCAGGTACGGAAACACAAAAAGACCTTGAAGCCTCAGGTAGGCAGTCACCACTGCCAGGCACTTGGTGAACACCCTGGGAGCGGAGGACAGGCCAAAGGGTAGTACTCTGTACTGATAGTGGTTTCCCCCCACAACAAATCTGAGATATTGTCTGTGGTCTGGATGAATAAGGATGTGAGTATACGCATCCTTTAGATCTAAGGAGCATAGCCAGTCTCCCTGCTGGAGGTAGGACAGAAGGATTCCAAGGGTAAGCATCTTGAACTTTTCCCTCTCCAGGAACTTGTTGAGGTTGCGCAAGTCTAGGATGGGTCTGAGGCCTCCTGTTCCTTTTGGTACCAGAAAGTACCTGGAATAAAAGCCGTGACCTCTCAGGTGGTGGGGCACCGGTTCCACAGCCTGATCTTTTAGCAGACTTGCCAACTCCTGAAGGAGTAGGTCCCTGTGCAGAGGGAGTCTTGGAGGCTCCCCTGGAAAATAGGAGGGAGGTACCTGGTGAAAATGGAGAAGATAGCCCTTTTGGACTATATGGAGAACCCAGGTATCTGATGTGACGGCTGACCACCTGTGGGCAAAGTGGGCCAGACAGCCTCCTGTGCTGAGAGAAGCCAGCTGAGAAGAGGCTATGCTTTCTGAGTCAAAAACCCCCACCCTGCTGAGCAGGGGCCGGTGTAGGTGGCTTGGGGGACTTCTGCCTACGGGGCCCTTGACCCTGCCCCTTGGCCTGCTGACCCTGTTGGGGAGCTGCAGAGGCCTGATAATGAGGGTATTGTTTATAGGCAGACGACTTCCTCGAGTAAAAGGTCTTTTTTCCCGAGCCCTTCTTTTTCTGAGAAGGGGCAGAGGTTTTTATGGACAGCCTAGTCCTGGTGAGAGTCTCTGTCTCGAGCTCAGCAGCCTTTTCAGCCATGGGTTTGCCGAAAAGGTTTTCACCCCGGCAGGGGACATCGACCAACTTGTCCTGTACCCATGGCTCGAGGTCGGACGACTGTAGCCAAGCCTGTCGGCGGGCACCGATGCCGGCCCCGGCTACTCGGGCCGAAGCCTCGAAGCCATCGTAGGCTGCTCAAGAGAGAAACTTCGAGCACTCCCGAATACCAGTGGACAAGGCCTGGAACCTCTGCAAAGGTTCCTCGGAGAGACCAGCAGAGAACCCGGCAATCTCCTTTGCCAGGTCTCGGAGGTACATGCCAATGTAGAGCTGGTATGTCTGAAAACCCAGTCAAAAAACGTGGACAGCAGTAGGAAGAAACTCTTTATTGCATAAAAGCATAAAAGTTTTTTGACTGGGTTCTTAGTGAGCACGTGGATTTGTGCGCTAGGTTGGTACCGAGCTGGTATGTCTGGACACGGCAAGCAAGCATAGAGCCCTGGAAGCACTTCTTACCGAGGGCATCCAGGTTTCGGGCCTCCCGGCCAGGAGGCACCGAGGAGTGCATCTTCTGACTTTTCAGTCGATGAATGGCCGATTCCACAACCATGGAGTGGTGCGGTAATTGTGCCTTTTGGAACCCGGGGCTCTTGCGGACTCGATAGATTGAATCGACCCACTTGCTTAACACCAGCGTCAAGGCCGGGGTCTCGCACATGCGGAAGAGCAGCCGCTCCAGCATCGGAGGAACCGGAACAGTAAAGGCCTCCTTCGGGGGAGAGTCGTACTGGAGGGCCTCGAGCTCCTCGGCTCGAGGCTCCTCCTCGGGATCCGCGGGGAAGGCCAAGGCCTTGGCCATATCCTGCACGAAGTCCGAGAACCGGGTATCCTCCGGTGGGGATCGTCTCCGAGGTTCGGACTCGGGCGAGTCCAATGGGACACACCGAGTCCGATGAGTGTCGGGTGACTCTTCGTCCTCTGTCTCCCAGCCCGACTCCTCGGAGGAGGAATCGAGCGGCTCCGGTCGGGCGGGCACCGATGCCCTCTGTACCAACGGTGAGGGTATCGGCGTCGACGACCTCGGCTCCGAACGGGAGGTCGAGGGAGACCGTGGCCGAGGATTGACCCGAGCCCGCATGGACTCGAGGATCGGCTCAGACTCCAGGGTCGACTTGGACGTCGAGGTCCCAGTGGTCGGGGCAGATGCACCAGTGAGACCGGTGATCAATGCTCGCTGCTGTTCCATGAAGGCAGCGAAGCTGCTCTCCAAGGCCGTCAACCTGAGTCTGAGCTCAGGAGACCCAGCAGCCCCCTGAGTCGGGCCCCGACGGCGTTGGGCCCAACGTCGGCTCCCTCGGAGGAGAGTCCACGAGGACAACAGCACTTACGTGTCCAGGAGACTCCATCTTGACACGAGGATGTTTGGCAGGCCTCTCCGACTCCGAAGACCCGGGACGGCTATCTGGGCTATGTGACCTGGCCCTCGAGGAACCAGGAGCGTCCACCGACGCCGCCCGCGTGGGTTTCTTCTTCCTGCGATGTTCCCGCGAAGGAGACCCCCGCTCAGAGGAACCCTGACGCTGCTCGGGGCCGGAGTCCCGAGACGTCGAGGCCTCTGACGAGGTCCGGGCTCGGCCAGACGCGGAGTCAGAAAAAATCCTATCCTTTTGGTGCTGCCGACTCCTCAAGGCCTTCGAGGACATTTTGCCACACGGACCACAGATCATCGGGTCATGATCGGGTCCGAGGCAGCGGAGGCAGCAGTCATGTGTGTCGGTAAGAGACATAAGTTTCTTACACCGATCACATTTCTTAAACCCGCTGGTAGCTATCGGGGGAAAAAGGGCCCCTGCTAGGTGCGGCGACCCTGCCCGGCTTAAGGGGTTAAAGGCAGGAGCAGCCGCTGGTGCTTAGTGAGGGAAGAGTAAAACCTTTACCCCAGGAATGCTGGGAGTTGTAGTTCCAGTTCTTCTCACTCCGAATTAAAGAAACTGTAGTTGTGGGGTTTCTTGATAAGTATTTTATTAAAGCAAAAGATAAATGTTCCATCACATGGCATGTAATAATGCAAAACAAAGGTGCTTCAAAAGGCTAACAGAAACTCAGGATAAATGCAACTCAAAAGTATATTGCTGCTTTTCACTTTCCAGCCAATTACTCTCTTTTGCCTCCAGAGGCCAGTTAGGCTCACTGCAGCCTCTTACGATCACCGTTACTCTCACAGTGTTTGGGAAAACATGTGCAGGTAATCAGAGCTTCTTTCATCAATGCAAACAGCAGCTTTGGTAGCTCTCAGAACACAGACGTCAAAAGCATTTCCTTCAACTTGACTTATCTATACAACAAATCGTACAGTCCATTTGTTCACAGCCTGGTAAGTCTGTATTACTCTCTGTTACACCTTCTAGCTGTAAGGCATTACTAGCTCCTTGAGAAATTAGCTGTTGTCTAGCTTGTAACTCTAAGAATTGTTTAAAGCTTTGTAGAAGCAATTCAGCCTGTTCCTTGTGAGATAGGGTACTATTGTCTGCTATAGAACTTCCCTTCTGCTCAAGGCTGTTTGTCTTCTCATCTTGTAAGTAAAAGGCATCAGAATAATTGCTAGTCTCTTTGGCAATTGTTTCATAGATAGGAGAATTATCTTTATATTCAGCTTGGCAACCATGTGGCAAATTACTCACTGTTTGCACAGCCCTTCTGTCTTCAGACGGCTCCAAGGTTCTCCAGCTGTTCTGTTTGTTGCTCTCCGGCACAAACGACACTTCAGAGAATGATTGCTCTTTCACCTGTGCTTGCCTTGAAGGCTTTCTCTCCCAAGGCGTTGCCTTCCAACGGCTATCCACTTCAAGGTTAAGTCCTCTCTCCGTGGGACTTCTGCTTACTTCCCTTGAATAGAATTGTGCAGGTTTTCTTCTTATGCCAGGTTCCCAAGTATCACTAAACTCTCCTCTGGCTTTCCAACCATCCTCTTGTTTCTTCCTCCTGTATTCCTTCCTGGGCTGCTTCTTCTTCAACTCATTCCCATACTCGTACTGCTTCCCCTCTCGAATCTCCTTCTCAGAGCCATGCTCTGGTTTAAAAGTACGTTCTCTCTTAGGCACGCCCCTTCCCAGGGCTAGGTGTGCCCAATCAGAACTGCAGGACTCCTCCCCTGGGCTGGTCTCCATACTCAGCTCTGTGGAATAGAGTCTCTCTTTTTTCCTTGCCCTGTCATTTTGGCGTAAATCCTGCCGAACCTCAGGATTTTCATCTGTCCCCATAGGCTCAGGAGGGCGCTGTTCACCACGTAGGTCAAAAGACCGGGCTGCCAGGGAAAAAAGAAAAAAGGCACGAACGCCAGTCACAAAGGACAAAAACCGAAAAAGAGAAAAAAAGGACCCGATACCGGCATATCGGTCCAAGCGGGAAAAGGATCCAGCGTCGAACTGGAGAAAAAACAGGGAAAATCAACTTTTTCCTCGGGGAAAAACGAACTACGTCCGTCGGGCTCCGCGGAAAAAAGAAGACTGAGCAAGATGGCACCCTTGGGCGGGAAGGGGACCGTGCATGCGCGCTGCAATTCCCAAAGGCTTTCTTTGAAAGCTGGGGAAATGCTCCGCACGAGGACTCCGTCGGCGCCGACATCACCCATATGTGAGGACTGACTTCCTGCTTGGTCCTGGACAATAATCAGAGTCTATTCTTCCTCCAGGATCTCGCCTTCTTCTAGTTCCTCCTCTTCTTCTTCCTGTTCCAGGTCGGAGGACTCCCCACCCTGGACCTCCAACCAAGGAGCAGCTTTGTCCTTCATCGCCCGCGAGCCTGGCTCATTTTGCCACCTCTCCCGCGAGCCCCGGCTCCCTTGGGCCTGCAGCCTGCTTTCCAGGACACCCCTGTCCCGACGCTGTACCCTGAGCTTCTTGCTGCCACAGACAGAACGCCTTATGCAAAAGCAAAACGAATTCTGGAGAGAAATCACCCCAGCCACCCCTCTCTTCCAGGTTCTGGCAAGTAGAGGGACCGAGGGGGGCAGGGGGAAGGCAGGAGGCTCTAAGCTAGGGGGAAGGAGGGGCCCCTGATCCAACCCGGCCACTGCAGAATCCCCCCCGAGTCCTGGGAGAGGGATAGAGTAGTTACTCAATTGTAACAGGTGTTCTCCAGGAGCAGCAGGAATCAGTCCTCACATATGGGTGACATCGTCGTCGATGGAGCCCTTGCGGAGCATTTCCCTAGCTTTCCATGAAAGCCTTTGGGAATGCAGGCACGCATGCGCGGTCCCCTTCCCGCCTAAAGGTGCCATCTTGCCTCAGTCAAATGACATAGCTAAGAACAGCACACAAAAAAGTAAAATAAACTATGTACAACTGCAACTCCCAGGGGAGGAGGGAGGGTTGTGGGGACTGATTCCTGCTGCTCCTGGAGAACACCTGTTACAGGTGAGTAACTACTCTTTCTCCAGGACCAAGCAGGAAGTCAGTCCTCCCATATGGGTGACTCCCAAGCTCTGGGCTACCAAGGAACCCAGGCTGAACAAGAGAACTCCTTCTAGTCCCAGCATCAAAGAAAGGCTTTTCACAGACAGAACCTCCACAGGAAGCCCAACGGAGTGCAGGAGTTGCCTAAACCTCAAAGAGATTCCGGAGTACTGCCTGGCCAAAAGCACTGTCCCTACGGGACTCCCTCTCCAGACAGTAATGGGTCACAAACGTCTGGCTTGAAGACCAAGTTGCAGCCCTGCAGATGTCTACCAACAGTACAGAGCGGAGATGAGCCACTGAGGCAGCCATTGCCCTGACATGATGGAACGTGACCCGACCCTGCAAAGGAAGGTCAGCCGCCCTGTAAGCCCAGGTGATACAGTCAGCCACCCAGGTGGACAAGGTACCCTTGGACACAGCTAACCCCAAATTATTAGGGTCAAAAGAGATGAAGAGCTGAGTAGCCCTTCTATGTCCCTGCGTACGGTCAAGGTAGAAGGATAAGGCCCTCCTACAGTCCAGGGTATGCAGAACTGCTTCAGCATGGTTTTCATGAGACCTAGGGAAGAATGTTGGAAGAACCACCTCCTGGTTGAGGTGGAAAGAGGAGACTACCTTGGGGAGGAACTTTGGATGAGTCCTGAGGACTACCCTGTTCCTATAAAATCTGGTGTAAGGCCTGTCACAGACCAGGGCCTGAAGCTCACTAACTCGCCTAGCCGAGGTAAGGGCTACCAGGAAGAGTGTCTTCCAGGATAGGAAGCGTAGTGGATAAGTAGCCATCGGCTCAAAAGGTGGGCGAGTCAGTTGCTGCAAGACCATATTCAGCTCCCACTCAGGAGCAGGAGGACGGATTGGAGGCTTGAGCAGAAGCAAGCCTCTGAGAAACCGGGACACCAATTGGTGAACCGACAGAGAATGTCCTTCCACCAGTGAGTGGTGAACTGCTAGAGCTGAGAGGTGGACCTGAACAGAATTGGACTTAAGTCCCTGATTTGATAAGTGCAGTAAGTACTGAAGCACTACTGGTACAGTACAGGAGAAAGGATCTTCTGTACGTAGCTGACACCACACAGAAAACCTTTTCCACTTTAGAGCATAGGTTTTCCTAGTGGATTGTTTCCTAGAGGCTAGGACCACCTCCTCAACTTCCTGAGGTAGGCCCCAAGGAGCCAAAACTACCCTTGCAGCCTCCAGGCCATCAAATTGAGAGCTTTGAGATTGGGGTGCAGAAGGGAACCCTGATCCTGAGAGAGAAGGTCGGGTTGCAACCCCAGAGGCGGGGGGGGGGGGGGGGTCCACTGCCAACTGAAGCAGAAGTGGGAACCAAGGCTGTCTGGGCCACCTGGGAGCCACCAGCAGGACTGAGGCCTTGTCCCGAAGAATCTTGAACAGAGTTCGGGCCACCAAGGGCGTGGGAGGAAACGCATACAGGAGGCCCTGAGACCAAGAATCAGAAAAGCATCTGCTGCTATCCGCAGAGGATGCGGTTGCCTGGAGCAGAACTTTGGCAGCTGTTTGTTCAGAGGACTGGCAAAGAGGTCTATGGATGGAAGTCCCCATTTCAGGAAAATCTTACCCTGTCCCTTGACTTGCTGACCCGGAGGGGCAGCTTGGGCAGCCTGATATTGGGGGTACTGTTTGTAAGCAGTGCCCTTCCTCGGGTAAAAGGGCTTTTTACCCGAGCCCTTCTTGTGAGAAGGGGCAGAAGTCTTTCTAGACAGCCTCATACTGGTGAGGTGCTCGGTTTCGAGCTGTGCGGCCTTCTCGGTCATGGGCTTGCCAAAAAGGTTCTCACCTCGGCAAGGGACATCGACCAACTTGTCCTGAACCCATGGCTCGAGGTCCGATGACTGCAGCCATGCCTGGCGTAGAGCCGCGATGCCGGCTGCCGCAACACGGGCCGAAGCCTCGAAGCCATCGTAGGCAGCGCGGGACAGACTTGGAGCATTCCTGGATCCCCGAGGACAAGGACTTAAACCTCTGCAAGGGTTCCCCGGAGAGACCAGCAGAGAACCCGGCCAGCTCCTTGGTCAGGTCTCGCAAGTACATGCCCATGTACAGCTGGTAAGACTGGACACGGCAAGCAAGCATCGAGCCCTGGAAGCACTTTCTACCAAAACCATGGAGGTTTCAGGCCTCCCTGCCAGGGGGCACCGCGGAGTGCATCTTCTGACTTTTCAGGCGATGCATGGTCGATACCACCACCATGGAATGGTGTGGTAGCTGCGCCTTTTGAAAGCCAGGACTCTTCCAGAGTCGATAGATCGAATCGACCCGCTTGCTTAAAACCAGCACCGAGGCCGGTGCCTCCCACATCCGGAAGAGGAGCCGTTCCAGCATCGGAGGAACCGGAACAGTAAAGGCCTCCTTCGGAGGAGAGTTGTACTGCAGGGCCTCGAGCTCCTCGGCTCGAGGCTACTCCTCGGGGTCCGCAGGGATAGCCAACGCGGTGGACATATCCCGGACGAACTCCGAGAACCGGGTATCCTCCGGAGGGGATCTACTCCGGGGTTCAGACTGCGGTGAGTCCGATGGGACGCACTGAGTCCTGAAGGTGTCGGGGGACTCCTCGTCCTCCGCCTCCCAGGCAGACTCGTCCGATGAGGAATCGGGGTCCGACCTCGCGAGGCCTGTGAGCACCCGCCCCGACGTCAAAGGCACCGGCGTCGACGCCCTCGGTCCCGAAAGGGAGGTCGAGGGAGACCGCGACCGAGGTCGACCTCGAGCCTTCATGGTCTCGAGTATCGGCTCGGTCTCCGGGGTCGACTTCGATGTCGATGTCCCGGTGGTCGGGGCAGATGCGCCAGACAGGCTGGCCATCAGTGCCTGCTGCTGTTCCATGAAGGCAGACAGTCTGCTCTCCAAGGCTGTCAACCTGAGACCCAGCTAAGGAGACTCAGCAGCCCCCGACTCGGGCCCCGGCGGCATCAGGCCCGACGTTGGCTCTCTGGGAGGAGAGTCCACGAGGACTATAGGACTTACGTGTCCAGCAGATTCCGGCTCCACTCGAGGAACTTTGGAAGGCTTCTCCTGTTCCACGGGCCCGGGGCGACGGTCGGGAGTCTGAGACCTAGCCCTCGAGGAGCCAGGGACCTCTTCTGAGGACGCCCTCACGAGCCTCTTCTTCCTCTTGCGTTCCTGGTCGGGGGACCCCCTGTCCGAGGAGCCATGACGGTGCTCAGGATCCGATTCCCGAGATGTTGACGCCTCAGACAAGGTCCGGGCCCGGCCGGAGGCTGAGTCAGAAAAAAGCCTTTCCTTTTGGTGCTGACGACTTCGCAGTGTCTTGGAAGACACTTTCCCACATAGTCCACACGTCTTAGGGTCGTGATCAGGACCGAGGCACCGAAGGCAGCAGTCATGTGTGTCGGTGAGAGACATCAGCTTCTTGCACCGATCACACTTTTTAAAGCCACTGGAAGCCATCGGGGAAAAAAAAAGAGTCCCCACGAGGTCAAAGGACCGGCCTTCCAGGGAAAAAGAAAAAAAGGGCGCGAACGCCAGCCACGAAGGGCAAAAACCGAAAAAAGAAGATCGGGCTCGATACCGGTGTACCGAACCCGGCGGGAGGGGAACCGGCATTGAACCGGAGAAGAAAAAATAGCGAAGGATCGCCAAAAATCAAACTATTTTCCGGGATGGCTAAGACACACGTCCGGTGGGCTTCACGGAAAAAGAGAGACTGAGGCAAGATGGCACCTTTAGGTGGGAAGGGAACTGCGCATGCATGCCTGCATTCCCAAAGGCTTTCATGGAAAGCTGGGGAAATGCTCCGCAAGGGCTCCATCGATGTCGATGTCACCCATATGTGAGGACTGACTTCCTGCTTGGTCCTGGAGAAAGAGGAGGCTCCTGGCCTATACTCGCCTGAATGTCCTGCTCCAAGAGCGCGGCCTCCATAGCGCATCCTCTGCACACGTCAGCGTCCAAAACTGTTCCTCGCTGGGTCCCGCAGACCAAGCACCGGCATGGCACCCCACAGTAATCTGCTACCCTTAGATCAAACTAAAATGCAATATAAGGCCTCTGCAAAGCAAATAATTAAACAAGGAAATCTCCCTGAGATAAACTCTGTTTCACTTTTTTCTTGTTCTCCCAACACAAGGAGAACTACCGCTGAAAAGGCCACAAAACGCCTCATCAACTGCTAACACTGGCGAAAACGCGACAAAAAGCAAGGCATAAGCTTTAAGGCTCTACTCTTCTCTGGTGCTTCTCTCAGCAGGCCTCTTTTAAAGCCGTGGGTGGCAGCCATGTGGTCAGCTTACATCAACCTGCGAGCCACCACTGCACTCAAACACCAGACTTTCCTGCTCAAAACAAGCAGAGCTTCAACGGGTGCTCTCCATGCTCACGCCGCTGTCCCGCTCCCACGCTCAGCTGCCTTCAAGAGCTTCGGCAGCGAGAAGGAACGATGCAAGATGACTGCCCCCATAGGTGTTGAATTCCTCAGTCAGCAGCTCCTCACCCGCCTTGGGGATAGGGAGTCACTCTGGTATCCAATGCCTCGAATGGCACTCTCCCCCCCGAAGCCTCCTGCTGAATAACTCCATGAGAGAGGGTAGAGGAAGGAAACCTTGGCTCCTCACCCGCGCCCTAATATCTAAAAAGAACCAAGTAAAGGGCAGAAAGAAAAACAAATTGAAAGCAGAAATCAAACAAAAACCCAACATGGACGCTAAACTCTCCTTAATCGTCTCTACCAGGAAGCCTAACACCCTGGCTTACTGATCCCCTTAGCTGCTTGGAGACTGAGCATACTGGAGCTGGTGGGAGGTGCCAGTGGTATATATACACTAGGATCATCAAGAAGATGATGTGCTCAGTCTCCAAGCTGCTGGAAGGGGAGGACAACCCAGAGGTGAGGGACTGGACTGGAGGGACGATAAGGAACTGATAGTTAAAGGCACTTCCCTCCTGAGCAATTATGGAAAAGTATTGAGACTTTTGTGAAGAAACTTAGCTCCAGCATCAAGACAGAAAATCTTTGAAAGCATTGATTAGGCCATGTGAAAAGATAGAGAAGCTAAATATGACTGTTTATCTGCATCTGTGACAAGTATTTTTGGCAAAATGAGTGAGGAGATCTTTTATTTTCACCAGCAAGACCAATATCTGAATGACAGGTAGAAGGATACTTGAGTGCATAGTGAGAAGAATGGTCAGCAGAAAAAAAGGAGGCGATAGTGCCTCTGTATAAAAGTCTCTGATGCAATCTCATTTGGAGTAGTGTGTGCAATTGTGGAGACCACACCTTCAAAAGGATATAAACATGAGGTGGTGCAGAGGGGTGGCTACTAAAATGGTCAGTGGTCTTCCTTATAAAGCATATGGGGACAGACTTAAATATCTTAATATATATATATATATATATATATATATACACACATTAGAAGAAAAGAAGTGTAGAGGAAATATGATAGAGAGGTTTAAATAGCTCTGTGGCATAAATGCACGAGAGCCTCTTTCGATTGAAAGTAATATCTGCAATGAGAGGACACAGGATGAGGGTGAAAGAGAATAGTCTCAGGAATAATATGCGGAAATATTTCTTTATAGAAAGAGTGGCAGATGAGTGGAATAGTCTCCCAGGGGAGGTAGTAGAGATGAGGACAGTATCTGAATTCAAGAAAGCATGGGACAAACACAAAAGATCTCTAAAGAAAAAAAGGGACTATAGTATTCAATACGGAAAGGCAAACTTGATAGGCCATATGGTCTTTTTCTGCTGACATGTTTCTAGGTCTCGATCCTCTGATGATAAAAGCTCATCTGTGACATTAACCATGCCAAGAACCTAGACAATTAAATTCTTGGTGCCTGTCAGATTCAGTGCTGAGACTTCAGTACTCAGGTTTCACAACTATTGTTTTACACCAAGAATTCAATGTTGGATAGTTCTCAGGATCTTTATCTATGGATCTGGCATATCAGTTTTATATACCAGTAACAGCAGACTTTTGGTGCTTGCTTTCTGGCATTCAGGAGTGGTGCACCTAGGTGCTGTGCTGAGGATTTTGCCATATCTTTGGCCTCACCTAGTGAGATCTGATATTCCAGGACCATGAATGAACTTTAGAAAGTATTCCTGCACACAGTGGCCTTCATTCTCTTAATGGGGAAGTAGACCACTTCAGCACTTCAGGGTGCTGAAGATTTTATCAGGGTTTGTTTTTTTTGCAGCCGATGCCTGTGCAGCCAAATGCTCTGTAAACTTAAGCCTGCATATTGTTTGGGCCCTCTCTGATATTCTGCCATAGCTGTAGCAATTGCCCCGATCATGTGTTTGCCCAAAACAAAGGCAAATATGGCCAATATTATGCTCATTTTTGTTATTAGTAGGACTCCTCATTTGATATGGAGTGTGGCAACTAGGTTAAATTCAATGGCTGAGAAAGGTCGGGGGGCGTGAGAGCAAGAGGGTCTTTTTTTGGAAGAGCACACATAAGATATGCCATACTGGGTCAGACCAAGGTCCATCAAGCCCAGTATTCTGTTTCCAACAGTGGCCAAACTAGGTCATATGTACCTAGCAGTTTCCCCAAGAGACACGAGACACAAAAAACTGCAACGAAAAACCACAAAGCAGGGAGTCAGAAAACCATAAAGCAAAGGCATTATGAAGAGCAGTTAAACAGAAGTATCTCTGCAAGGACACACAAGCTAACTTTTTCCAGCACTTTCCGAGCTGTGATATGGCTGATTCACCCTTCTTGTCAACAAAACATTCAACACATTTCACTCTCTCACTTACATTTCCATTTCATTCTTCTGGTTTCGTACTTTCATGTAGTCATTTTCGAGTCCCAAGTAAGTAAATCCATATCTGTTGAGACCAATAAACATTAAGCTAAAACACTTATCCAAAAGGGATATATCACCGCATGCAATATTTATCTCTAATCCTGAGAAAAAAATATGTCCCTTATCTTTTCTTTAGAAGACATACAGAAGCAACAGATCCTTACTTCTTAGCAGCTTTCACCAAAGCTACTTCATCAGGAGACGATGAGCTGTAGGCACACCTCTGCTCTGATGCTATCAATCCATCAACATGGTCTTCTTTAATTTGAACAGTGTGACACAAACACAGGGCACGAAGAAATAAATTTTCTTTTTCCTGAGGGGTGGGGAGAGAAACATGTAAGGCAACATTTTACTGAGCAGATAATGTCATTTCCTGAAGACCAGTCCAGAAAAGTGGGATGTGCATCCCTGCCAGCAGAGGTGGAAACGGAGAAAAAAAATCCAGAAGTGTCTTATGACATCATCCCTGATACTATAGCTGATGCAGCTAGAGGCATACTTCTGTATTTGCACAAAATCCACGGTCAAGAACCTGATTGCACACCACCTCAATGAAGATAGTGAATGAAGGATCAGAAAGAACAAGAATCCACAACTATATCTAAGAGTGTCTTTGGGCAAAAGTCTACCAAGTTGGTTATGGCTCGCAGGATTAAACCGCATAGGAAAATAGAGCATAAGGGCAGGTCCTGGACTGGTCTAGTAAAAGGTCAAGAAAGGACAACTGGCAAGTAAATATCACCTTCCATACCATCCTGCTAGACCAGCCCAGACAAGTGGGATACACCAAAACCATGACTCGCTGCTTTTTAACATATTCATAAATGACTTGGAAATAGGAACGAGTAAGGTGATCAAATCTGCAGAGACAAAAATTTTCAAAGTTTTTAAAATGCAAGGATTGTGAAAATTGAAGAGGACATTGATATACTGGAAGACTGGACATTCAAATGGCAGATGAAATTTAATGTGGACAGGTGCAAAGTTATGCACCTAGGAAAGATCTACCGAAACTATGGTTACATGATGCAAGGTTCCACATTAGGAACCACCACCCAAGAAAAAGATTTAGGCATCATTGTGGATAATATGTTGAAACCCTCCACCCAATGTGCAGCGGCGGCCAAGAAAGCAAATAGAATGCTAGGAATCATACAGAAAGGACTGGAGAATAAAACAGAATATTATAATGCCTCTGTATCATTCTTATGACTCCACTATGCAGGAAGAAGAAACAGCTGCCTTCAAAATCTCTGCATCAAAGACAGCATCTGTCCAAGCATGGACATCCAAGCAGTAATGCTTGGCAAAAGTGGAAAGTGATGACCATGTTGCCATCCAATAAATGTTAGTAGCAGTGACCAAGCTAAACTCTGCCCAAGAGGAAGCCTGTGTCTGGGTGGAATGTGCATGCAAACCTTCTGGAACTGTCCAGTTCCACAACTAATAAGCCAAGGCTACAGCATCCTTTATCCAGTGGCCTAGGGTAGCCTTAGTAGCCATGTCACCCTTATATGGATCTGCAAAGAGGGAAAAAAGCCAATTTCTAGAAGGAATTACTTTCAGGTACCTATGAAGAACCCTCCTGATATCCACTGGCAATGTTCTTAGGAAAGGAAGATAGAGAAACTACCTAGATTGAAATGAAAAGATAACATTGCTTTGGGCAAGAAAGAAGGGATAGGACAAATGTATTGTTAATGGCCTCCTTTGAGAACGACAGATGGATTTCTGCACAATAAGGCCTGCAATTCCAAGATATGACATGCCAAGCAGACTGACCAAAAAGGCAGTCTTGAAGGACAAATCCTTCAGTGTAGCCTGCCTCAAGGGCTCAAAAGGCTCAGACATCGTGGCCTGAAAGACTAGACTTAGCTCCTATGATGGAACAACTGACTACAAGAGGTCAGAAATGCTTTACTCCACGAAGGAAATAAACTACATCTTTGTAAGGCCATGGAGTGCCCCACCACTGCCCAGTGCTCCACCTCTGTAAACATGACAAGGCTGCCACCTGAACCCTCAAGGAGTTGAGGGAGAGGCCCTTATCAATACTTTCCTGAAGGAAAGTTGAGCAAAGAGGCCAAGTCCATTGTGCTTGACATTCGCAACAGTATTTAAACAGGCACCAGACACACATGTAGGTGAAGTAGGCAGAGACTCTTCACTTTCAGAACAGTGAAAACCATGACAGAATAGCACTTACGCACTAAGCGTTGCCTCTCAAGAACCAGACTATAAGCAATAAAGAAGCCGAGTTGTCCAGCAGGAACAGCCTATGTTTCAAGAGCCCTCAGGCCAGTGGAAGGTGCAATGGTGGTCTATGCAGGAGTCGCATCAGATCTGCAAACCAAGGCCTCTGAAGCCAAATTGGTGCCACCAGAACCAGCAGACCTGGATAGCACTCTATGTGGCAAAGCAGGTACTTTATGAGAGGCCAAAGAGGAAACATACAGCAGCCACTTCCTTGGCCAAGGTTGGACCCGAGTGTCTATGCCTTCGGAGCCTGCCTCCTTGAGGCAACTGAAAAACCTTCGCATCTTGGCGTTGGCAGAGGTCACCATCAGATCCATCTCAGGGAAGCCCCATCATTCCAGAATCCTTTGAACACCATCCAGCTTAATTCCCACTTCCCAGGATTGAAAGAGTGGTAACCAAGATAGTCAGCTTCCACACTGTCTATGTCTGCAATATGTTGTGTCGAGAGGGCAAGAAGATTCTGCTCCACCCAAGAAAACAAGAGGGCCGTTTCCAGGGCAACCCTGGCATTCTTCATACCCTCTTGCCTGTTGACATATGTCACTGCTGTGGCATGTCTGAGACCAGGACATGAAGCACAAGACAGCCAAGCAAATGGCACGCATCTCATATCAGCTAATGAACCATACTGCTTCCCAACTGTTCCAATGGCTCTGAGCCGTCTGCCCAGCAAAATGTGCCCCAACAGCGAAAAGGCTGGCATCTGTTGACAGTAGAAGCCATGAGGATCTTCCAGGGCATGTCCTTCATCAGATGGTCAGGCTAACCCCACTAGCACAAACTGGCTGATGACAGGGGGGTGGGAGGAAGACGCTCAATCTCAAACCCTGTGAGTGGGGTGACCAACAAGACAGTAAAGATCTCTGCAATGGCCTCATATGAAGTCAAACCTAAGGGACCAGCTCAATTATTGCTGCCACTAAGCTGAGGAGCTGAAGGAAATCCCAAACACTGGGAGCCTGCCGTTTCCAGAAAGTTGCCAGCTGAGACAACAGCTTTTCCACTCTCTCCTCAGGTAGGAAAACTTTGCCAGCGTGAGTGTCAAACTGTGCCCCGAGGGAAAGCTCTATTTGGCTCTTGCTGTCGGATCACCCAGTCCAGACTCCAGAAACTGTACCATTTGGGCAGACACCCAGAAGGCTTCAGACTGACCTGGCTTGGTCACAGTCAGAAGACAGGTATGGATCTTTGGTAGATCCCTTCTATCGGTACCTTTTCTCTGCCACTGCCAACTCCAACCTTCAGTCATTCCATCTTGTTTCTCCATATGCCTGGAACAAACTACCTGAGTGTGTGCAACAGGCTCCTTCTCTAGCCCTATTCAAATCCAGGGTAAAAATGTATCGCTTTGAAGTCGCTTTTGGATCCTGATGCTCCTCACTCTTTTGTCCACTATTTGTGTATCTTACTATACTCCAGTCACCGATTTTGCTATGTGTTTTGTCTTGATTAGACTGTAAGCTCTGGTGAGCAGGGACTGTGTGTCTTACATAGATATGTACAGCACTGTGTATGCCTTGTAGCACTATACAAATGATTAGTAGTATTAGTATGGATGAACACAGATCGCTTTGAGCCACAGAGCAGTGTCCGCCACCACTATGATCTTGGAAAATGTTCTCAGGGCAATGGAGAGACTGAAGGGGACAGCAGAGAACTGAAAGTGAAAGTCAAGAATAACGAAGCGCATGAAAACACTGCTGATCCTCACAAATGGGAATATGGAAAGTTTTGAGCCAGATCTAGGCTCAAGCTTATTGAAGAGAAACTCCTTGTGCTGAATTGCCTGGATAATCTACCTTAGCATCTCCATGTGGAATGAAAAAATTTCTTAAGATTGTGGATCAGCTGGATGGATGCATTCTCGGACACTACAAAGATGATGATCAAATACTTTGCCTCATTTGGCGGGAGGCACAGGAACGATGGCCTGAAGACTGCAGTCTTCCAAGTGTAGCCTAGACAGCAGCCTTCATTCCTTTGGAACCACATGGAGAGATCACAAAGGCATCTGGGATAGATTCCAGAATGTAGTACCCAGCGGTCTGAGATAACTCAGGCCCACTCCTAAGTCACCCCAACCAGTCACTGTGCTGGATGGGAAGGGTTATTTCTAGAGGAGGAAGCATCCTGGGGCTTGTGGGCCCTGCAAAAAGACAGAGTCTGGGAGTGAGAGCTGAAAGAGGGGAAGGAGAGCTTCCCTGGGCAACGCCACTGGGAGTCCTGGAAACCTCTGGAATCCTGATTTGAGGAACAACGATACACAGGGAGGTTGAAGAGGAAGAAAGGACAGACCACTTTCTGGGCCTCCCTGGGCTTATCATCCAGAAGGCAATGAAGCTTGGATTCTCCCAACCCTTAGCTAGCTTTTCCAAGTTATCCCTGAACAATAACTTACCCTTGAAGGCAAGCTTGGACAGCAGACTTGGAGGCTGCATCCACTGACCAAAGACAAAGACAAAGTCACCGTCATGCAATATTCATGATTGCAATATCCTTGGCCACCAAGCAGACCAGATCATACATAGTGTCCAACAGGAACACTGCTGACAATTCAGAAAGTCTGAGATGTTGTCTTAAGGCAACGACTGTATCCACTGGAAGAAGGCATAAGCCATCAGCCCTTCACAATCCACTGCCTGGAGAATTGGGGAGGAAGTCGAGACATGGTTCTTAAGGAAAGTCTCCCCTTTGTGATCTAAATGGTTCTGGAGAGCAGCTCTATCCTCTACAGAGATTACGGTACATTTGGTGACCACAACCACATGGGCAGCCACCTGAGGCAAGCACAGCCATGCATTAAAAGCCTTTTGAGGAAGGGCATAAAGCTTGTTCATAACCCTGACCTCCCTTCAATGGGGAATCAGGCAGATCCCAGCCCATGCTGACCATGCTTTTAAGAACCTCTGGGAAGATAAAGCCCTTAGAAGGCTTATAAATCCCCTGGTACTGCGGCTTCACACCTCTGCAGCATCTTCCAGCTAAAGGGAGAAAGACACTTAACTAATCAGTGCTGCCAACTCATTCCTCCTGAACAGCCCGATGAGGGAACCCTCTGGGTTCTATGGTGGCAAACGTTTGCCTTCTTCAAATGTGGAGTCTTCAGAGCTACAAGATCCCAACCCAGGATCCTGAGCAGAAGGGAGACAGAGCACCTACGATTCCCATCTCTGCCAAGAAAGTTTCCATGCAGGAATGCTTGCAGGGCTCTAGCTGCTGTTTAACATAAGAACATAAGGTCCACCAAGCCCAGTATCCTGTTTCCAACAGTGCCAATACAGGTCACCAAATATCTGGGCAGGTTCCAAAAAAGTACACAGGTTCCACAATGCTTGTCCCGGAGTAAGCAGTGGATTTCCCTGGTCTTGTTTAATAATGGTTTATGGACGTTTTCTCCAGGAACCTGTCCAAACCTTTTTTAAACCTAGCTACACTAACAACTTTTACTCCACCCTCTGGTAAATTCCAGTTTGATTACGCATTGAGTAAAAAGATATTTTCTTTTATTACTCTTAAATAGATTACATTGTAGCTTCATAGTGTGTCCCCTAGTCTTTCTACTTTTTGAAGCACTAAACAACCGATCTACATTTACCCATTTCACGCCATTATTTTATAGACCTCTATTATATCTATCCTCAGTCGTTTCTTTTCCAAATTGAAGAGCCCTAACTTTTTAAGCCTTTCTTCATAGGGGTATCCTTCCATCCCCTTTACCATTTTGGTGGCTCCTTTCTGTACTTTCTCTAATTCTGCTATATCCTTTTTAAGATATGACAACCAAAATTGCACACAATATTTAAGGTGTGGTCACATCTTTTTGGATCCTTATCCCTTATTCTCCTTGCGTTTCCTTTCCCTATTGAACCTCTCGTTTCTCTTGTTCTGTACTGATTAAATTGTAAGCTCTATGAGCAGCGACTGTCTGCTATATGTGTTTGTACAATGCTGCGTATGCCTTGTAGCACTTTATAAATAATTACTAGTAGTAGTAGCAGCATCATGGATTGCTACAGAAGCGTTATAATATCCTTGGGTTTATTCTCCATTCCTTTCTTTATGATTCCTAGCATCCTATTTGCTTTTTTGGCCGCCGCTGCACACTGGGTGGAGGGTTTCAACCTTATTATCCACAATGATGCCTATATCTTTTTCCTGGGTGGGGGTTTCTATTGTGGAATCTTGCATCATGTAACCACAGTTTGGGTTGTTCTTCCTAGGTACATAACTTTGCACTTGTCCACATTAAATTGCCTCTGCTATTTGGACATCTGGTCTTCCAATTTATCAAGGTCCTCTTGCAATTTTTCACAATCTTCTTGTGTTTTAACAAATTTGAATAATTTTGTCTCATCTGCAAATTTGATCACCTCACTTGTTATTGCCATTTCCAGGTCATTTATGAATATGATAAAAAGCAGCAGGCCCAGCACAGACCCCTGGGGTACACCATTATTCACCTTTCTCCATTGAGAAAATTGGCTATTTAGCCCTACTCTCTGCTTTCTATCTTTTAACCAGGTTCCTGATCCACAATGGTACACTGCCTCCTATCCCATGGACTTTTTAATTTCACAAAGTTGAGGAACTTGTCAAAGGCTTTCTGAAAATCCAGATACACTATAATTGACCGACTCACCCTTGTCTACTTGTTCAATCACACCTTAAAAAAATATGGCATATTAGTAAGACAAGACTTTCCTTGGCTAAATCCAGGTTGGCTTTCACCCATTAAACCACGACTATCTATATGTTCAATAATTTTGTTCTTTATAATGGTTTCTACCATTTTGCACAGTACTGATATTAGGCTTACCGGTTTGTATTTTCCCAGATCACCCCTGGAACCCTTTTTAAAAATTGGCGTTGCATTGGCCATTCTCTCCAGTCTTCAGGTACTGCAGATGATTTTAAGGATAGTTCATAGATAACTAAAATATGAGATTGCAGACCTACTAGTAGTAATTTCAACACCCTTGAATGTATACCATCTGGCCCAAGTGATTTGCTAATCTTCAGTTTATGAAACAGTTGTAATACATCATCCCGGTTTATTGATATTTCTTTCAATTCTTCCGATACATCACATTTAAATACCATTTCAGGCATGGGCAACTTCCCTACATCATCTTCAGTAAAAAGTGAAGCAAAGAATTCATTCAGTCTCTCCACTATGGCCTTGCTGCCAATTATAATGGCTGTTCTAACCCTTCCCTCATGGGCACATGTCCCTGGAGAAACCTCCTTGGTGCGAAAGGGTTTTACATCACCTGGAGCTAAGTGCAGTGGATCCCTCCTCCGAATGGAGAATGATTGTGAAGACCAAGAAACCTCATGATCAGAGCTTCCTCACCAGAAGGATCATGAATGCTGAACAGGAGAAGAATTCCTGAGAAAGAGCTGAAAACTCCTTTATTGGCACCTGGCCCTGTGAGAGCCAGAAGGGAAGGAGTTAAAACAAAGAATATCTAAAATATGTCCAAATTGCTGGAATTAGTACTGAATGTGCATTGTGCATTGTGCGATGCTAGGAGCATTAGGTGATATCAGATGACATCAGATGGAAACAATGTGAGAAAAAACACATGTATCTACAGAGCACAGGAGAGAAAGACATTTAGCATGGTTATGTCAGTTTGACATGGGGCCTACTGAGGCCTAGTGTGGAAACAGAATACCAGAGAACTAATAAGATACATTTTCTATAATTCTTAAAAAATAGGGGATGGAAAAACAGACCGGGTGGAAGGTTGAATATGTTGGGAAAAAGATTAGATAACAGAGAATAAATCTGAAAAAGGCCTGAGCACATGTTCATACACAAGGTCATAAAGGGTCACAGGTCAGCAGGAATATGGAGTGCAGATATGACAGGACAAAGGAATGAAAGACAGGAGTGAAAGAGAAAATCCAGATGCCTGGAATTGAAAACAAAGGGACTATTTGGAAAGAACACTATATAACAGAACAGAACTTTTAAAAGATTGGGAATTTGCACCCCATCTTCTGAAGAGGATGGGTTGTAAATTTCCACTGTATGTCTGCTAATGAGAGAGTGGGTATGAGTGTCTGGGTGAAAGTCTCCTTAGTTTATCTTTGAGTGTAGCTAGGAATCTCACTGTCATATATCCTTCTCTTTCACTGTGCTTGGATCTGTCTATGGACAGGAATTCTCTTAATTACTTTATAGCTGTAATAAGAAGAGGATGAAGGAATTCTCTAAGTTACTTGGTATGTAGCTAGCTTTGGTTGTGTTTCCTGTATGCTTGCTTCTATTATAAGAAATAAAGGATTTTATTTATAAGAAGAATCTGTGAGAATTTTGTGCCAGGTACGAGTATAATCTGCATGAGGTGTAATTTATTGGGAGGAGGTGGTAAGCTCTCCCTGTATGTGTATGTAAGGTTTTTGTTTGTTTTCTCTCTTGCACGGAGGAGGGGTGGCAATCCCTGGCCAATGGACTGCCCCCCCCCCCCCGGTTCCATACAGCCCTCCTGCTACCAGCTTCCACCAAGCTGCACAAAAGTGGCGGAGAATGAACAGCAAAGTAAGAGGAGGAATCCAACACCAGAGCACTGTTCTCCTCCACAGCCATCCCTGCTTTCACCCATTTCAAGGGTGATGAAGGGTGTCCTTACTCGCCTGCTCCAAGGGGGTACCCCCAAGGAATTACCAGGAACCTTCATACACAGGCCACAGAAAGAGTCTAATGAAGTCATTTAGTGTTCACCACAGATCAAGCAATATTTCTTCAGAGCCAACATGCACTTGTCTCAGGCAGTATGGTCTCTGCAGCACATTAACTCCTCTGTGTGCTCAGCAGAAGCATGCTAACTGATGTGCTCCAAGCGAACGACAGGGACACAAGCACTCAGCCAAGTGCAGCAACCATGCTCAGAACTCTGAACACAGGCGCTGTGCACAGAACCTGCACATAGGAATGGAGTACACAATCCCACATACAAACATACAGTACTAGGTGCAGGCTTAATGCGCAGATAATGCATGTAGTCAGTCTGTGGCTAGTAACTTAAGGTACTCACCCCCAGGGAGCCCAGGACAGGCAACCGTGCTGGGCTCTACTCCACTGTTAAAAAGACCTGCAGGCAGGTATCTTTGTCATACCTCCAACCAAATTTTCAGGGGGAGATCCAGGTTGGGGGGGGGGGGGGGGAAGAGGGACACTGAGTGAGTAAGACGAAGGATCTTGATTCAAACAATCCTTGCTGCTCAACCGGCCCATATAGGGAACTGAACTAAATTTCCCCTACTCCTTGCGGGAAACTCTAGCAGGATACCAAGAGGATACCCTCCAGAGGCCCCCATTGTTGAGATCCAGTGAGGAAGTCACTCCAGAGAACAGTTACTCATGAGCTAAAAAGGTTTTCAAAAGAGCTGCAGCAGACCGCATCCACCAGCTGCTGGAAACAGAAGAATGCTGAAGTATGCCCTTGCAGTATCAGCTATAGTAGTAGGGATGATGCCATAAGAAACTTCTGGATTTTTTCTCAGTCTCCACTTGTCTGAGAAAAAATCCAGAACCCACTTGTCCAAATTGGTCTAGCAGGATGACATGGAAATGAGCTGTTTCAATTTATTATCACAGGTGCCTCAAATTTCATAAAGTACCATGAGTTTCACAATTAAATTAAAAAAGGTATTCAAAAGTACTACAAACCAGGTATTAGGTCGTTTTTGAACTTTTCACTAATCAGGTATGGATATTTTAATAAAGTAAATTCCAGGATCACAGCTGGTTGTCACACAAAGTTTGAAGTAGATAATTAACTTTAACGAAAACAATTTTGCCTTTAGATGGAAAGAATCACTATGTTGAAAAGCACTAAAAAGGTCAAATTCAATATCAACTTTAATATGAACGGCTTTTATTTGGATACAGAACTAATGCAGAATCATGAAGGAGTAGTAGATATCAGGAGAAAATTTTCATTTGGCTCATCCAGTCTTCCCAGTTATCCCACCTACTCTGCTGTAGCCAAAGATATCTCCTAGCATGGCCACCTACAGGAGATCGCTCTATTTTTGTCCTTGGATGAAAAGCGTAGCAAGTATAGTCTGTTGCCCATGCTAAGAAACCTGCCATCTCTCCCTAAGAGCTGAGAAAGTACCAAAGCCCTGCAGCATGTAGGCTGGCCATGCTCCTCTGTAAAAATCAGCATTGCCATTCTATTCTGTTTGGCCCTCTACAGTTGCATATAAATGTAGGGACATGCTAATATTTACAAAGGATTATGGTCTTTCTCTGAGCGATTACTTATTGGTAATACAAAAAGCCTTTAACACGCTCAATAATATCAATGTGGAACCTAAAACCTCTTTTGGTTATCTCGTGGTCACTCTGAACACTCAAATTCAATATCACTGAAGGTCTCAAACTTCTATGGCACTCATTTTCGGACTCACAGTGCATCCAACATTAGTGCCTGATAGCATCAACGACCTTTCAATGGGAATACCCAGTGATTATGAAAGTGGATGTTCCCTCATTCCTCTTTTCGAGAGATAATACTATTGATTTCATTATATAATTTCACAAATAGTTCAATATCCAACAATATTTACAAAGGCCTGTCTATGTAGTAAAGAGCATGTGGCATGTTCTGCAGTATCCTGAATGTCATCTATGGTACTATTTTATTCCCTTTCTGATAGGACAGTAGAACAAAGCTAAGTCAATTAGTTGAGGGACCAAAGCAAATGACAGGACACTGTGTTCCCATTTGTATTTTTGTGATAAAACAGCAACAGGCAAGTCATTCTACATAAAGGGATTCCTGCAGTCCCCCCATAAAAGGGAACTCCCCCCAGCCCTCTGTGTACCAAACAAAATGTAGCAATTTCAACAAAAATAAAACGGAATTCTTACAGAGCTTAGAAAGATCTGCAGATTAGTATATACCCATTCCACAAGAAAAAGTATATACAAAGGAGCTGTTTGATCCACTCCTCCTATGGAAGTAGAGTTTTACATCTGCATGGATATAGAAAAACACTGCGGAGCGTGTATGCAGGGTGCTCTAGATAGAGTGGAGCACATTAGTCTTTGTTCTGTCTCAATCCACTAATAGCGGGCATAACCCATCCCTTCTGGACTGGTCTGATAAGACTGAAGGAAGAAAAATTAGCAGGGAAGACCAAATTTTTCCTTACAATATTCCTAGGCCTAATGATTTTCTAAAGTGCAGCTTCCTTTGGGTTTTCTCTGGCATGTGTTTATGAAAAAGCATAGTTATTCACTTGTAACAGGTGTTCTCCAGGGACAGCAAGAATCAGTTCTCACATATGGGTGATGTCGCCGCCAACGGAGTCCTCACAGAAGCATCACCCCAGCTTTCAAAGAAAAGCCTTTGGGAGATACCATCACGCATGTGTGGTCCCCCTTCCCGCCCCAGGGTGCCATCTTGCTCAGTCAGGTGCCATAGCTAGAGCCCAATCAAGAAAATGGCCAAAAATGAACAGCAACTCAAAGGGGAGGGGGGAAGGTTGTGAGGACTGATTCCTGCTGTCCCTGGAGAATACCTGTTACAGATGAGTATCTACACTTTCTCAAGGAACAAGCAGGAAGTCAGTCCTCGCATATGGAACTCCCTAACTCCAGGCAACCGAGGACTGGTACGAAAAAGGCCTGGCCTGGCCATGAGCAGCCACCGACAAATCCGCTGACAGACTCGGAAGACCCCAGTGTCCAGGGAAAACAATGGCTCCGGTAGCCTGAACAAGAAGGGTCGGAGGGCAGGAGTTGCCTAAACCTCAAAGAGGTTACAGAATATGGCCTGGCTGAAGGCACTGTCCCATCGGGACTCTTGCTCCAGGCAGTAGTGGCCTGCAACTGTGTGAACGGAAGACCAGATGACAGCTTGGCAGATGTCTGCCATGGGCACCAATCGGAGACTCGCGACAGAGGGGTCACCATTGCCCGGACACTGTTATTTATTTATTTAACAGTTTTTATGTACCGTCTTTCTGCGAATCAAGACGGTTTACATAGAACATAACAAGGCAGTATATTTCAACTGCTTACAATGGAACAAACATAACAAGGATAAATAGATACAAGTGTGAAACTTTTACAGTAATCAACTATTTACATAGGGATATACAGTTACACTGTGCGCCATGACTCGGCACTCCAGAGGAATGTCAGCTCGACTGTCGGCAAAGGCAATGCATTCCACCACCCAGATATGGTCCGCTTGGTGACAGCCTGCCTCAGACAGCTGGGGTCAAAGGAGACAAAAAGCTGCGAGGCTTTGCGGTGGCCCTAGGTCTGCTGCAGGTGGAAGGACAGGGTTTGTTTGCAGTCCAGGATATGAAGAATGGCCGACGCCGAGTCAGTGTGAGGCCGCGGATAGAAGGTAGGGAGCACCACCTCCTGATTGAGGTGGACGTTGGAGACCACCTTTGGGAGAAACTTAGGGTGAGTGCGGAGCATGACCCTGTTCTTGTAGAATCTGGTGTAGGGTGGCTCAGCCACCAGGGCATGGAGCTCACTGACTCTGCAGGCAGAGGTGAGAGCCACTAAAAAGTCAACCTTCCAGGACAGGTAGCCAAGGGTTCGAAGCACAGCTTGGTAAGTTTTTATTTTATTTATTTAACATTTCTTTTATACCGCGCTATTAAAATCAGCACGGTGTACAATGAACAAAGCATACTGCAATGCATACAGGCAACACTGAGTTTACAAAGAACAGGGAAAAATAACACATGGGATAACCGGGAGAACTATGTACAGGTTAACTTTATACTACATACTTTAAACTATATACAATACTCTAAATTCGTTTGGATATTGTAAGTGATTTCGTGTAGATGGTGCAGGTTATCATGTGGGCTATCGTGTAGGCTAACCATTTTCTGGTTGTATTAGGGTGCTAAGGCGTCTGGGATATGTGGGAAGCTTGCTAGATATGTCAATGTCAGTGTCAGAACCACACTGAGATCCCATTCCACCGGGGGAGGCCGAATGGAGTGTTTGGAGAGTAACAAGCCCCTCATGAACCTGGTGATGAGGGGCTGCTCAGATAGAGGTTTGCCCTCCATGGGATGGTGGTTCACAGAGAGTGCACTCAGATGTACCCTGACAGAGTTGGAGATGAGTCCAGATTGCGAGAGGTGGAGGAGATATTAAAGGACCAAATGCACTGAGTAAGAAAATGGATCCAATCGGTGCTCTGTGCACCACAAGGAGAACTGGCGCCACTTGAAGGCATAGGCCCGTCTCGTGGAGTCCTTACGAGAGGTCAGGATATCCTCCACCTCTCTGGAGAGGTTGAAAGGGGCTAGGGCGACCCCGTTCAGCCACCATGCCATGAGAGATAGGGATCCCAGGTTGGGGTGGAGGATTGAACCTCCTCCTGTGTCAAGAGTCCCAGGGAACTCCCGAGAGGGACTGGGGACTCTGTCGAGCGACAGAGCAGCAAAAACCAGAACTGGTTGGGCCACCACGGGGCTACGAGGATTACCAATGCCTTATTTCACTAGACCTTGGAGGGTCCAAGCTATCAAGGGCTTGGGAGGGAAGGCGTACAGTAGGCCCCTCGACCACGAGATGAGGAAGGCATCCTCCGCCACCTGGGAGGGGTGGGGTTGGGGGCCAAAAAAAAAACCAGGGCAGCTGAGCATTTATCGGGTTGGCAAAGAGGTCCAGGATGGGGAGGCCCCATAACCAGAAAAACCCGACTGCCACCTTGGGTCCAGGTGCCACTTGTGCGGTTGGAGGACCCAGCTCAGCCTGTCTGCCAAGGCATTGTCCTGGCCCGGCAGGTAGACCGCCCTGAGCAGCATCCCATGGCTGATTGCGAAGAAACAGAGGGCCACAGCCTCCTGGCAGAGGCAGTAGGAACCCGTGCCACCCTGCCTGTTCACATAATTTAGCAAAGAATCAATGTAAATAGACAAAGCATTACTAACTAATGTTAAAATGTATATAGTTCTGTAACAATAATCCATGTTAAACTGTATTTAGTTCTGTAACAATGTTCCATGTTATCGTTTATCATGTTAACTGTACATAGTTATGAAAAAAAACGATGTTCTATGTAAAACCATGTTCACTAAATGTTACCTGTAAACCGCCTTTGATCTTTGGAAAAAGCGGTATAGAAATAAGCATAAATAAATAAATAAATAAATAAATAGAACATTGTGACTTGACTGGACGAGCACAGACTGGTGCTGTAAGCGGTGCTTGACAACCTTCAGAGCAAGGAAGACTCGAGATCCAATGAATGGAGCCAAGCTTGACATCAGGCGCCGATGCCGGTGGCAGCCAACCTCGCTCTGGATTCGAAGCAATCATAAGCAGTTCGGGACAAGTACTTGGAGCACTCTGCAGCAGACTTCGAAAGAGCCTGGAAACGCCGGTGATGGTCTCCATCGAGGCAGGCGTCGAATCCCTCAAGCTCCTTGCCCAGGTCCTGAAGGAACATGCCGATGTAGAGTTGGGTAAATCAGTATACGGCATGCCAGCATCTAGCCCTGGCAGCATTTTCGCTCAAGAGCGTCGAGGGCACGAGACTCCCTGCCCGGGGGCACAGAGTGTGTCGTCAGGCTTTTTTGCCTGCGCATGGCTGACTCAACCACCATGGAGGTGTGGAGTTGTGCCTTGCGAAAGCCTGGCCCCCACTGGACCTGGTACATCGTGTCAAGTTGCCAACTCACAATGGGCACCGAGGCCAGGGTCTCCCACATCCAGAGGAGGAGCCAGGTGAGGATAGGAGGAACGGGGACCGTCAAGGTCTCTTTCAGTGGTGCCTCATACTGGAGGATGTCAAGTTCCTCCATATTAGGGTCTTCCTCAGACTCAGTTGCGAGAGAGAGAGCCCATGCCATGTCCCTGATGAACTAGAGGAAAGAAGTGTCCTCGGGAGGGGATCGGTGTTTGGCAGCTGGTGGAGTCAGGTCCGAGGAAAGGTCTCGGTGGGCCCGAGTCTCCGGGAATGTCTCACCGTCGGACTCCCAGTCAGAATAATCCAAGGAGGATTCAAGGTACTCCAGCTGCAAAAGAGCTGGTAGCTCCGGTCTTGGATACTTCACAGCTAGGGCATGGCCAGAGCCAGAGGAATTTACCTGCAAAGACCTTCTCATGAAGACTGGGAGTGAGCAAGACTCGCGCCGGGAATCTGTTCGAGGCATCTGGCTCTCGGCTATCGCTTTGGGAGTCCTCAATGTCAAGGTCCCTGCGGTCTCGGTGGGGCCAGAGGTCAGCACCCAATGGGAGGAGAGGAACACAGAAACATTGTGCTCAGGCCAACATACAAGCTTCCCACTCAGGGAATAGCAGCCATGGACATCGACACCAACACGGGGTGACCAGATCAGGTGTCGAGGAGCAGAGGGTGTCCTGGACTGGACGGGCCTTGGGAGACTGTGGTCCACTGCCGGAGGCCACAACATCAGTCCTGGGCACTTTCCTAGGACACTCCTGCTCCGGTACCTCAGGGGCTCTTCAGGGACTGAGGGACCAGACATGGGACTTCCAGTGCATGTCCACCTCCCCAGACGAGGCCCTCTAGGTCGTCTTCTACTTCTTACGCTCATACTGCAGGGATCCTTGCTTGGAGTGAATGCGAGTCCGTAGAGAGGCCGCGGGGCATTACGCGAATCAGATGATCCATGCGAGGCCTTCGAGCATGAGGCTACAGGGGAAACTGGAGCAGAGTCTGCCTAGGGGAAGATGTCGTCCTGCTTAAGCAGACGGATCTGTATGGCCTTAGCGGACATTTTTTTTACACAGGGAGCATTCCTCCAGGTTGTGGTCAGTACCCAGACACCAGAGGCAACAACCATGAGTGTCGGTGAGACATGTTTTTTTGAGCACTGATTACATTTTTTTAAAACCGAAGGCTAAAGGGGCAAAAAGAACCCCTGTAAGGTCTGACCCTTGATGAAGCCAGTGGTTGAGAAAGGCACGAAAGCACTGTGATGGAAAATATCAAAACAAAAAGGTTTTCCCGAGGCCCAGTGCAACAGCCATGGGTCTCAGACGGGAAAGGAGCCAGTGCAAGACGGAAAAAGTACAAAAATTGTCCGAAGAAAAAACTTTTTTCCGGGGGGACAAGACGGACGTCTGTAGGGCTCCGTAGAAAAAGGGAGACAGAGTAAAGATGGCACCCTTGGATAGGAAGGGGACCATGCATGCATGATGGCATATCCCAAAGGCTTTTCTTTGAAAGCTGGGGAGATGCTTCCGCAAGGGCTCCGTCTGCATCGACGCCACCCATATGTGAGGACTGACTTCCTGCTTATTCCTGGAGACTATCAAATTTCTCTAGTCTGTTTAGATCTCTCATTCCTAAATGTGTGTGTGTCCAATACAGTTAAAACCCTGGAAGAACTTGGAACATGAAACAGGTCTTCCATAAAAGCCCAGATAAATACCTATGAAGTGCAAAACCCTAGGGCAGGACTCTGGACTGGTAGGGCTCGAGGAAAGAAAATTAGCAGGAAAGAGCAAATCTTTCCTTCCTTATCATCCAACAGACCAGCCCAGAATGTATCGGGTGTAACAAAGTGAGATCTTACCACCTCAGCTCTGAACACTCCAACTTCAAAGATCTAAGGAGATCTGAAAGAGTAGTTACTCACCTGTAACAGGTCTTCTCCAGGAGCAGCAGGAATCCGTCTTCACATATGGGTGACGTCGGCGCCGATGGAGCCCCTGTGCAGAGCATTTCCCAGGCTTTCAAAGAAAGCCTTTGGGAATGCAGCGCGCATGCACGGTCCTCTTCCCACCCAAGGGTGCCATCTTGCTCAGTCTGATGACATAGCTAAAAGACAGCAAAAAAAATCAAAATAAAGTATATGACTGAAACTCCAGAGGAGGAGGGAGGGTCGTGAGGACTGATTCCTGCTGCTCCTGGAGAACACCTGTTACAGGTGAGTAACTACTCTTTCTCCAGGACCAAGCAGGACGTCAGTCCTCACATATGGGACTCCCCAGCTCTAGGCTACCGGGAACCTAAAGCTGAAAAAATGGCTCCCTCTGAAGAGCCTCAGCATTCATGATAAGAATATCCTCTGAGAATGCCCCCGTACGGTAGCCCAACACAAGGGCCGGAGGGTAGGAGTTGCCTAAACCTCAAATAGATTGCGGAGTACCACCTGTCCAAAAGCACTGTCCCTTCGGGACTCTCTCTCGAGGCAGTAGTGGGCTGCAAAAGTCTGGCTTGAAGACCAAGTAGCGGCCGGGCAGATGTCTGTCAACAGAATAGAGCGGAGACGAGCTACTGATGCGGCTTTCGCCCTGACATGGTGGGCCGTGACTCAACCCTGCAAGGGGAGGCCAGCTGCCTTGTACGCCCAGGCAATACAATCTGCTACCCAAGTGGACAACGTATGCTTGGAGACAGGTAACCCTAGTTTATTAGGGTCAAAGGAGGCGAAGAGCTGAGTAGCCCTTTGATGCCACCGCGTACATTCTATGTAAAAGGACAACGCCCTCTTACAGTCCAGGGTATGCAAGACTGTTTCAGCCCGGCTGGTATGCGGCCTGGGAAAGAATGTCGGAAGAACCACTTCCTGGTTGAGATGGAAAGAGGAGACAAACTTTGGAAGGAAATTCCGATGAGTCCGTAGGACCACCCTGCTCCTATAGAACCGTGTGTACGGTCTATCAGAAACCAGAGCTTGTAGTTCACTCACACTTCTGGCCGAGGTAAGAGCTACCAGGAAGAGTGCCTTCCAAGAAAGGATGCGTAAATGCCAAGTAGCCATCGGCTCAAACTGTGGGCGAGTAAGTTGCTGCAAGACCACGTTCAAATCCCACTCAGTGGTTGGTGGACGAACCGGAGGCTTGAACAGAAGCAGACCTCTGAGGAAGCGGGACACCAAGGGGTGAAGCGACAGACTGTCCCTCCACCGGTGAGGGGTGTGCTGATAGAGCACTGAGGTGAACCGAACAGAGTTGGAATTAAGGCCTAGGTCTGACAGGTGAAGTAGGTACTGTAGTACTACTGGCACAAGGCAGGAGAAAGGATCTTCATTGCGCTGAGCACACCTTATTGTGAACCTATGCCACTTGAGGGCATAGGACTTTCTGGTGGACTGTCTCCTAGAGGCCAAGACCACCTCCTCAACTTTCCTAGGTAGAAGTAAGGGAGCTAGCACTATCCTTTCAGCAGCCAGGCCATCAGATTGAGGGATCTGAGATTGGGGTGCAGAAGGGAACCCTGATCCTGAGACAGGAGATCGTGTTGCAACCCCAGAGGGAATGGAGTTTCCACCGCCAACTGCAGCAGAAGTGGAAACCACGGCTGTCTCGGCCATCTGGGGGCTACCAGAATCATTGAGGACTTGCCCCGGAGAATCTTGAACAGAGTTCGGGCCACCAGGGACGTGGGAGGAAACGCATACAAGAGGCCTGCAGACCAAGAGATCAGAAAAGCATCTGCTGCCATTCTCAGGGGATGCAGCTGTCTGGAGCAAAACCTGGGCAGCTGACGGTTCAGTGGGCTTGCAAAGAGATCGATGGATGGAAGTCCCCATCATAGAAAGATCTGCTGGACCACCAGTGGATTCAACTGCCATTCATGAGGCTGGAGAATCCTGCTTAGTTTGTCTGCCAAGAAGTTCTCCTGACCAGGTAGATAAACGGCTTTGAGAAACATGCCTTGTTTGACTGCAAAGGAGCAAAAGGCCTGACATAGAAGTCTGGACCCTGTGCCCCCTTGCTTGCTCACACAGAACATTGCTACCTGATTGTCTGTCTGAACTAAGACAGACTGGTGAGAGAGGGCATGAGAAAAAGGCTGTAGAGCCAAGTGGATTGCTCGCAGCTCCAAAAGATTGATCTGCTGTGTGGCCTCCCGAGGAGACCAGAGGCCTTGAATGCACATGCCCTGGCAATGTGCACCCCAGCCCTTTAAGGAAGCATCGGTCGTCAGCACCCTTGTGTGTGCTGGAGCCTGAAAAGGTACCCCCCCACCCCGAGAAGATTTGGGAGATGTAGCCACCACTGCAAGGAGTCCAAGAGTGGTTTGGACACCTTTACTCTGTCTCTGAAGTCGCCTGGGGCCTGCGCCCACTGAGCTCTGAGGCACCACTGAGCAGCCCGCTTGTGCAGACGGGCATTCGGGGTCACATGTACCGTGGATGCCATGTGGCCCAGGAGCCGCAAGAAATGCCTGGCGGAGACCTGAGAATTGCTTTGGAACTGGTTGGCCAAGTCCATCAGTCTGTGGGCCCTGTCATCGGGCAACTACGCTCTTGCCTGCAGGGTGTCTAACCTTGCCCCTATAAACTCTAGGTTCTGTGAGGGGAGCAAAGTGGACTTTGCGTAGTTTATGACAAAGCCCAGAAGCTGAAGAAGAGAGACAGTGCGAAGAGTGGCTTGTCTGGCCTCCTGGAGAGACTGACCCCTGATGAGTCAGTCGTCCAGGTATGGGAAGACAAAAATTCCCTGATTTCTGAGATAGGCCGCCACCACCGCCAGGCATTTAGTGAAAACCCTGGGGGAGGAAGTTAGGCCAAAGGGAAGTACTCTGTACTGAAAATGGTTTCCTCCCACCACAAATCTGAGATATTGTCTGTGGTCTGGATGCATGAGAATGTGAGAAGGGGCAGAAGTCTTCCTGGACAGCCTTGTCCTGGTGAGAGTCTCAGTCTCGATTTCCGCAGCCTTTTCAGTCATGGGCTTACCGAAAAGGTTTTCACCTCGGCAAGGGAAATCGACCAACTTCTCCTGCACCCATGGCTCCAGGTCTGATGACTGTAGCCAGGCCTGATGGTGTGCACCGATGCCGGCTGCGGCTACCCGGGCCGAAGCCTCAAAGCCATCATAGGCTGCTCAAAAGATAAACTTCGAGCACTCTTGAATCCCTGTTGACAAGGCCTTGAACCTCTGCAAAGGTTCCTCGGAGAGGCCAGCTGAGAACCCGGCAATCTCCTTTGCCAGGTCTCGTAGGTATATGCCCATGTACAGCTGGTAGGTCTGGACACAGCAAGATAGCATAGAGCCCTGGAAGCACTTTCTACTGAGGGCATCAAGGTTCCGGGCCTCCCGGCGGGAGGGCACCAAGGAGTGCATCTTCTGACTCTTCAGACTCTTCAGACGGTGCATGGTCGATTTCACAACCATGGAGTGGTGCAGTAGCTGCGCCTTTTGGAACCCAGGGCTCTTACGGACTCGATAAATGGAATCGACCCGTTTGCTAAGAACCGGCGTCGAGGTTGGTGCCTCCCACATACGGAAGAGCAGCCGTTCCAGCATCGGAGGAACTGGTACAGTAAAGGCTTCCTTCGGAGGAAAATCATACTGGAGGGCATCGAGCTCCTTGACTCGAGGCTCCTCCTTGGCGTCCGCAAGGAAGGCCAAGGCCTTGGCCATGTCCCTCACGAAGTCTGAGAACCGGGTATCCTCCGGGGGGGGGGGGGGAACCATAGCCGAGGCTCGGACTCCAGTGAATCCAAAGGGATGCACCGGGTCCGGAAGGTGTCCGGGGGACTCCTCATCCTCCGTCTCCCACTCTGACTCCTCCGAGGAGGAATCGAGCGGCTCCGGTCGTATGGGCCTCGGGTGCCACCCACCCCGACGCCGAGGGTATCAGCGTCGACGACCTCGGCCCCGCATGGGAGGTCGAGGGGGACCTTGACCGAGGATCGACTCAAGATTTCATCGACTCGAGGATCAGCTCGATCTCCGGGGTCGACTTAGACATCGAGGTCCCGGTGGTCGGGGCAGATGCACCAGTCAGACCGGCGATCGGCACCCGCTGCTGTTCCATAAAGGCAGCCAAGCTGCTCTCCAAGGCCGTCAAACTGAGTCCAAGCTCAGGAGACTCAGCAGCCCCCGACTCGGGCCCCGACGTCAGCTCCCCCGGAGGAGAGTCCATGAGAACAACTGCACTTACGTGACTTGGGGACTCTGGCTCCACACGAGGTAGCTTGGAAGGCCTCTCCGACTCCGAAAGCCCGAGGCGGCGGTCAGGGCTACGCGACCTGGCCCTCGAGGAACCAGGAGCCTCCACCGACACCGCCCTCGTGATCTTTTTCTTCCTTCTGTGAAACTGGGAGGGAGACTCCCTTTCAGAGGAACCCAGACGGCGCTCAGGGTCGGACTCCCGAGATGTCGAGGCCTCTGACGAATTCCGGGCCCGGCCGGACACAGAGTCAGAGAAAATTCACTCACGTTGATGCTGACGGCTCCAAAGCGCCTTCGACGACATTTTGCCACATGGGCCATAGGCCAGCGGGTCATGGTCGGGCCCGAGGCATCAGTCATGTGTGTCGGTGAGACACATAAGTTTCTTGCACCGATCACACTTTTTGAACCCGCTGGCAGCCATCGGGGGAAAAAGAGCCCCTGCAAGGTCAAAAGACCAGGCTGCCAGTGAAAACACAAAAAGAGCGCAAATGCTAGTCACGAAGGACAAAAATCAAAAATCCGGACTCGATACCGGTGTACCAAGCCCAGGCGGGAAGGGGAACCGGCGTCAAACCGGATAAGACAATGCAAAAATCACAGAAAAAAATCAAATCAACTTTTCCCGGGTGACACGAACTCACGTCTGTCAGGCTCTGCAGAAAAAGAAAGACTGAGCAAGATGGCACCCTTGGGTGGGAAGGGGACTGCGCAGGCGCGCTGCATTCCCAAAGGCTTTCTTTGAAAGCTGGGGAAATGCTCTGCACAGGGGTTCCGTCGGCGCCGACGTCACCCATATGTGAGGACTGATTTCCTGCTTGGTCCTGGAGAAAAGAATATGACAAGCATGCTACCACTCTATAAATTTCCTCAGAAGATTGCATGCACCTCTACAGAGGAGGTCCCTGGCTGAAAGAAACCTTGAGGAATTCATCTGTCCCTTCAAGAGATAAGAAAACAGTCTCCTCACACTGATTTAACAAGATATCAGGAACATTGCAGCAACCTCACTTTCTTCAGTTCCCTGAAGAAAACCAAGAAAGAGTTTATTGGAACTCTTTGATCTCTCCAAATAAAGGAACAGTGCCCTATGCCCATCCAATGTACAACAAGTACAGAGGTTCTCTCTACAGTCCTTCCCATGAGCAGTGTGCAGCATAAATAGCTGCTTCACCCAGAAAGTCAAAACAACCTTTGGAAGGAAAAACTGACTGGAAATTCTGGTTTCTATTTATTTAACTCTCCTTCAATCAAAGCAGTTTACAGGATAACCCAAACATATTACATAATAATGGAGGGAGGGTAGGCATGCAGGATTGGTTGAACTTGACTTATTTACAGTGAGGCTTATTTACAACAAAACTTACAGCCTGGCTAACAGACAGAATCTACTAGCAGTTTGAAGGGTATGGCACTACCACAGTGTGACAGCTGTGGACAAGCTTCTTCCAAAAGTCTTTTGCGTCAGTGGTAGCTCTTATGTTGTCAGAAAGCGAGTTCCATATTGCTGGTCCTGGAAGTGACAAGGCTCTCCCCTGTAGTAGATTGTTTAGCCTTCACGAATGTGCTGGGTGTGGAGATGGTGTCAAATCTTGTTGCGTCATAATGGTCTGGTTGTTGGGTTCTTGTGGATGAGGTCTTGAAGTACATTAGCAGATAGCTTGTGTTTGATCTTAAATATGTTTAGGGCGGTCTTGCACTTGATGCAGGAGCAGATTGGGAGCTAGTGAAGCATATTCAAGAGGGGTGTTATATGGTCTTGTTTTGCAGCTCCAATGATAATAAGCTTCTCTGAGATAGAGAAGTGCTGACCAAAAACTGGAACACTGTATATCGTGTAAAGTGCTTCAGAGACACTCCCCCAAGAAGGTTGCAACATAGGGTTTCCTAATGATTGGAGAACTAGAGTAGCTCCCAACATTATGACCTAATACCTCGTAGGACACAGATGCATAACATCCAATAAAAAGCATGTCACACCTGGCAGCATGGACTGGGAAACCTCTAAGCAACTCCAAAACATTCCAATGCTGTCACCTGGATCCCCAAAGGACTAACTGCTAGGCTCTTCTTGTAATCTGCGGCAGAAAGGTCAAACATATGCCAAAGTTGCCTGAAGTGGAGAAGATCCTCACTCAACCCACTGGGCAATAAAATCACTAGATTCATGTTTACGTCATGGAGTTTGAGTGGCTTGTTTAGTGAAGTATGGATATAATCACAACTGAGGAATACCTCTACCCTTTGACATGATCTCTCAAGAACCTGGCTCAGAGAAGCGAGATGAGTTTATCAACCAGAACAGTCGCAGGAACAGAAACCCAATGTCCTACAGGAGTCTGAGCTCTCAACACCATTTTGAGCCTGACCAAGACTACATACCCCGGAAGCCTGAGCCACTTATGCATCAACAAGACCACAAGACCAGGATGCGCTGCAAAACTTTACAAATGCAGCTTTTCAGAGGCCAGGGAGGAAAGACATAAGGAACCGCCTGATACTGAACACAATCGAAATAAAGTATGAATCCAAGCTGAGCTCTACTTCCAGCAATGCCTGAAAGTGTATTCCTCCTTATGCCCATTATTTGAACTACAGCCCCCTTTGGACCACCAAATCCACCTGGATCTTAGGTGGAACTGTTGAGAAATCCACTTGCACATCATAGACACCTGCAATATGAACCACTGATGAGGCATAGAGATGAATCTTTACCCTTTGAGAAACTAAGACAAGATTCTTGTGCCTCCCTGGTGCTTGAGATAAGCCACTACTGTGGCCTTGTTGTATCAAGAGATCATCACCTACCTCAGACCAGGGATTTGAAGGCTTGCATTATTCTATTAATGGCCTGTTTCACTCCATTCAACCATGGGGAACAAGCACTGATCTTGAACCACATTGGTCCTGCCAAAGGAATACCCACAACCAGCCAGGCCAGCAATTGTGGCAACAACCATTCAGTTTGGGCTTAGTAGAAAAATGCTTTTCAACAGCATCTTGCTCCATTGCTACTAAGCCTGACTAGCCTTGTTCTGCACTACCCACTGGAGATGCATTTCATAGTCCTAACCTTTCTGCGGTGTCCTCTGATCCAATGATGGACTTCTGAATGAACCACACATGTGGCTGTGGCTGTGTCATTGGGACCAGTCCAATCAATGCTGCCAGTGATTCCAAGACTTGCTTGCAACTGCAGACCTGGGGTGCTGCCTTCAAACACTTTATCCATTCCTATAACTTAATGCTTTGTATGGTCAAGTACCTATGTACACCAAGAACTGCCAACACACTGTTCCTGATCTTATTTGGATGAGCCAAATATCAAGGATGGAGTGTAGTAGAATCTCCTTCAAATACAAAACCACTACCCCTCCCCCAACAATCTCTTTAGAAAGGGGGCATCATGGCATGCTCAAAGGCCAAAGCTGGAACTGGAAGAGATCTCCCAGCCTTGAGAGGCTCAGAAGCATTGAAACCTCTTTGCAAATCAGACTATGCAAGTACAACAATTTTGGAGGTCAGCAATATCAGAAATGCCCCTTGCCTGACCAATACTACTGAAGGTGAAAGTTTTGACACATTAACACAGAACCTGCCAAGTCTTTAAAAAGGAGAGCAGCTTTTAAATTAGAAATAGGGGAAAGTCGACAGTCACCCAAGAGAGCATGGCTTGGAAGGATGTATTCTTTGAAGGATACTAGCAAAAGAAGTTAGGGAGGTTCCAATAAAGATTTAAGTAGTCCAGATGCCTTTACATACACAGCAGACAGAGCAGAAAGATCCAAATTACCCCTGCCAACTGATAACCAGAATGTTCATATGAATAAAATACAACCTCTAAAATGTCTGTTTGCAAATGATAGAAGGTTAAAAAATAAGATGGGAGAGCTAGAAAATATAACACTAAATGAAAGGTTAGATGCAATTGGCATCTCAGAGACCTGGTGTAAGGAAGACAACCAACAGGACACCATGATACCTGGGTATAGCACAGTTACTTACCTGTAACAGGTGATCTCTGGGAACAGCAGGAATAAGTCTTCACATATGGGTACGTCGGTACCGACGAAGCCTGCACGGGAACACTCCCCAGCGTCCAAAAAGAAAGCCTTTGGGAGCATCCCACACGCATGCACGCTGCCTTCCCGCCTAAACACTTCCCTCTCATCAGTTGGGTTTGTAGCCGAGACCGAAGGAGGGAAGTAGACAAATTAGAAAGAGAGAGAGAGCAACTCCTAGGGGAGGTGGGTGGGTTGTGAAGACTTATTCCTGCTGTTCCCAGAGATCACCTGTTACAGGTAAGTAACTGTGCTATCTCCAGGAACAAGCAGGAATGAGTCTTCACATATGGGGACTCCCAAGCTAAGATGCCTGGAGGAGGCCCCAGCATGTTGCAAATCTAATGGATGGGCCATGCTTATTCCTCAGAACCTCAGGCATCCAAGGGATGGAGGGTAGGAGTTGAATTAGAAATAAAAAAGGGTGCTGTAGAACAGCTTGACTAAACAAGGTATCCAGAGGGGAGTCCTTGTGTAGATCATAATTGTTTGAAAAAACTGAATCCCAATTTTCTAATGTGGATCTTACTCAAAAGTATTGCGAAAGTATCTGCTGAGGCTAATATGGGTCTGTAGTTGAGAGCCAGTACATTATCCTCAAAGAACTTCCCTCACTGTGAAGTAGAGGAAAAATAAATTTTACAATACAGGAAGAGATAAGAAGCCTTAATGGCTAGAAAGGACCCCAGAAGAAAAAAGTGGGGGAGTTTAATGAGGTTGGACTTTGGAGAAATAGCTAAAGCTTCTGTAAAGTCCAAAGTTTGAACTCCTTGTCCTTGGAGCAAAATAAGGCCCTAGGAAGGAGTGGAGATAAATCTGACTGGTTTGGATGAAAAGGTAGAAATACCCTTTGCAGAAAAAAGGATAGGTCTTTAAGACCCCCTTTATCCAAATGAAGAAGAAAGACATTTGTACTAGGCGTTGGGCCTCCAATTTCTTGAAGATCAGTAAAGTCTTTCGTAAGTGATGTCACTTATGATAATGACTTTACATGGAGAGCTTCAGATGTGATGGAACCGAAAAGGTAACAGTAAAGAAGGTATTGCTTAATTTACCATAGAAATTGGTTGTCCATTAAGTTTTATGATATGCTGGGACAGCATTAATATGGACAGTAAACAAATCTTTCAAAGTCAGATGTTGTATAGAGATTGACCCAATAACAAGAAGGATTAAGACCTACTTGAGAATATTGATGGAGAATCTCTGTCTGGTGAAAAATGGAAGAACTATAGAGAAAAGTTTAATGGAAGCCGGTATCATATTCTTCACTTACAAGGAGAGGACTAGATTACCTTAAAATAAGATCTAGCCCCTGAACAACCAGGTCTCGAGATGTACGTGAAGGAGTGCAGAGGAGATCCTTAGTCTTAAGACAGCAAGTCTGGATCCTTCTATAACTTCAAGTAGTAGCTGGAGAGAAAGACGCAATATAGGGGATACCATGTTTGCCTCTTTATGAGGGCAATATGAGTATCATGCGCTCTTTTGTTCATCATAAGCTACAATGAAGTATAGAGAATTAGAAGGAAAGTAGTGAATAAGGACCGACTGCAGTGAAAGGAATGCATCCCTGTTGTAGAAGTTCCAGTGAGATGTGGAACAACCCAGGGAATTGTGCAATTCTCTACGCTTTCACGTGGTCTAAGCCCTGGTTACTTTTCCTTAAAAGGAAATTTTTAAGGAAGATGGTAAGATTAGGAAAAAAAAACAGTCATGTAGGAGCATGACTGGGCAGAGTCTACCAGCTGAAATCCTTTTTAACCATCTGGAAGCTACCTACTAGGAGTAGCTCTGAGGCTCTCTGGCAAAGGCCCATAGTTGCAGAGCTTTCTTGTACCATGCAGAGAGCATGTTGTAGGTTGCTTAGATCTGGCTGTTTAATTGCCAATGTGCAACCTAATCTATTCTGTTGGAGCCAAAAAGAATTGAAGGTGGCTAAGAATAGTAGACCGGCCTGATGCCTGCAACAAAAAATTGTCCAAATGGGTTCTGGAACCTCTCTTGGAGTTATCTGCTATTAAGGCAGCAGAAAAAAGTTAGGTCCTATAGGATGGAGAGGACCGACAGACATAATTTGGAGTGGTAATACTCAATTTCTGTCTGATAAGCTGCCTTAAAGAAGTATCTGAGAAGGTTAGCTCAAAGATACACAGAGAAGAAGATGGACCGCAAAGGGGAAGAAAACTCTGTATGGAAACTACTTACTGGAGTAGGTATTGAAGAAAAAACCTATGGGCTTAGAGGATAAGCCCTCCAGTTGATTAGTAGTACTCTTAGAGACAAAGTCTGGACTAAGAGGGATAGAAAGTAATACAGAGTTGGGAGAACTTACAATTTGGTAAGTCTTTGAAGAGGTAGTGTCCCCTTGCGGTTAAAAGTATAAGACATCCTCGTACAAAAAACTGTCAAGGTGAAGGATATAGCTCACCTTGTTGTTAGTTGTTAGGTCTCCCTTTCTTTTAAAAGGAGAAACCTGTTATCTCTAGGGCATGATGGTCTTTAATAGCTCTTGGAGCTAAAAAGATGGATTTCTCTTGTGGTAAGAGATTCATGCCCAGAGTCGAGGATTGAATCAATGTATGACTGGTATCTCAGCATGGATGAGATGAACCTTAGATACTTCTGTTAAACAGAAGTAGGCTTAGAGGTTCTAAACCTCACACAGAAAAAACAGAGAATAGAAATATCAGAAACCCTGTGACTGCTGGGCTTGCTGAGGCGGTCTTAGCCTGGTTTGATGTTGTCTGTCTTTGGAAACATCTGTATGATGGGTAGGACATGGATAAAACATTTTTCCCCTAGGGGGATAAAGCTTTTTATTGGCTGGGATAGAGGACATTTTTGACAGTCCTCTGACAGAAAAAGCATCAGTGTTTAACTGAGTAGCTTGAAATAAAGCATCCTTGTTAAAGAGATTTTCACCAGTACAAGGAGTATTTCCCAGCCTTTCTTGTACCCATTTGTCCAAGTCTGAAGCTTGGAGCCAGGCAATACGTCATGCTCCTATGGCTATAGCAGAAGTTCTGCTAATAGACTCAAAGCAGTCTAGGGAAGCACGATTAAGGAACTTAGAGATATTTTGAGCATGACTGACTAGTAAGAAATAGTTTGCTCCCTTATGCTCTTGAATGAAATGGTTCAAAAGCTTTAAGCTCTTTGTGACCTCTTCAAGAGACAATCCCATATAGAAAATATATGAGATAATCCTTGCTGAAAGCATGGATGCCTGGAAGCATCGACATCCAAAGGCATCTAAAGTCCTAGACTCACGACCTGGCGGATAAGAGGAGTGCTTCTTTGCGCTCTTAATACGCCTCATTGCTGATTCTACAACAATAGAATGATGAGGAAGTTGAGTCTTTTGAAAACCTGGAGAAGGCGGCACTTTGTACCTAGTTTCAAGTGTCTGAGAATGTGGTGAAACTGTTAAAGGAGTTTCCCACATCTTTAAAAGTAGATCTTGTAAGATCTGATGCAAAGGAAGCATGATTAGCTCCTTTGGCAACCAGGGGGATTGCAGGGTCTCTGAATCCCCTGGTAAGGACTCTTCACCAGGTATAGAAATGGCAAGTAACTTCGCCATATCAAGCAGAAAAGCTTGAAAAGAAATCTCCCCTGAGGACCACCCTCTAAAATGAGGGGTAAAGGCTAAACTTGTTAAAGATTCAGCCTTGGTACCAATGGGCTCATCCCAGTTATCGGTATCGGAAGACTTGAAAGGAGGAAGCATCGGATCGGATCGGATCGGTACCGAATCATCCATGCTAGGGATCGATTCCAGGCTCGGCATCGAAGGAATCAAGTCTGTCGAAGCAAGCATGGACGGTACCGACACTGATGCCGATGTCGATACCGATACCGGAGGCGATACCAATACTGGAGGAATGGTCTGCAGCCACTCTGACGGTACTGAAGTAACCGAGAGCGCTAGACTACGTTCATCGGTGAGGAGTGTTTCATCCATCATCGTAGCCGATGCTGGGTTGTCGGTACCACTCGAAGCGGCCACAACCACCGAGCATGGCCCAGGTATGTTCACCGAGGTGAGAACCCCGGGAACGACCTGAAGCCCCGTTAATGCTTTGGAGCCCGAAGACTCCCACCAGGGCTTTATTGCCAAAATGTCCTCAAGGGCAAAGCCGGAGCAATCTCGATACTGGAAAGGAGATCTACCACTCGAGGACTGGCTAGTCTTTACAGACTTTTGTTTGGTTACCTGATTCTGTGGAGATATTCTATCTGGTGACATCGAGTGCGATGTGAACCAGGTATCAAGCTGTGCTCGATTCTGAAGATTTCTTCTGTTTGAAGTCCAGCAGGAAAGACACTGAAGAACCACAGAAGCGAGTAGTAATGGAAGTCACAGGGACTTTATTAAATAACCAAACCCCAACGCGTTTCGGCTGCTGCCTTCATCAGGAGGTACTAGAGGACAGCAGAACAAAACGTTAAAATAAATTAAATAAACCAATGAATTAAAATATACCAAAACATGAAACAATTATAAAATTAATACAAAAAATTAATACAAATAATAAATAATAATAAATAATTAATTCATAATAAATTAAAATTAAGACAAATACATATAAAAATATACCATAGAGATAAGAAAACCAACAATATATGATAATAAAATGTATATACCATACTTACAAGTGAGTCTTATTGGTACACTAGATGAAGCGCACAAAAGCAATAAAGATATGGCACAAACCAATCAAATGGTGGATAATGCTAAAAATTAATATAAAAAACATTAATATGATACTTAAACAATTAAAACCATCAATTTAAACATGCAACACTAAACATGACCTAAAAAATAAATAAATGATTAGGAAAAGACAAAATGGAAAACCCAGACCAGTTTTTGAGAATTAGGCGGTTATGTACTGTGCAGAAAGACTTCGAAAAACATGCAACTAACATGAATGCCAGGTTCACAGAGAGAGGATATCCCAGGCACGTCATTCATAAGGCTTACACTAAGGCAAAAACATTAGATAGAAATGCACTACTTCAGAAGAAGATACCTACCAATGAAAGCAAGGTTGTTTGTGCCTTGACCTTTTCCACTCTCTCTAAAGATATTTCCAAGATTATTAGACGGGAGTGGCATTTGGTTTCATCACTTCCTTGTTTTACATGTAAATCTTTGACCATAACACATAAAAGGAACCGAAATTTGAAAAATTATCTAGTGCCCTCAGCTCTGTCTAGACCACGACCAATTGTAAAAATGAAAGGTCATTTTCAATGTGGGCGATGCTCTGTGTGTTTGGATGGTATCATCATGAAGGATGTGTTTGTCCACCCAGTTACTCATAAAAGGTTTTTTCTTAATCATTATTCTAATTGTTTGACCAGTAACGTTATATATGTAGTTATGTGTCCATGCAAGTTGTTATACGTCGGCAAAACTACTCGGCCGGTTAAGACGCGCATTATAGAACACAAAAGTTGCTTAGGAAGACGTGTTGCTGACAAACCCATGGTTGCCCATTGGAGTGAGAAGGGCCATCTTGTGTCCGATTTAAAGTTTTTTGTTTTAAAGGTGGTGCATCCACACTGGCGGGGCGGCAATATAGATTCAATATTACTTAAACTTTTACAGCGGTTCATTTATGAGTTACAGTCAGTGGACCCCCTGGGTTTGAACCAGGATCTTAATTTAGCAGTTTTTCTGTAAACTTTTTGTAACATAGTTTTGTATGTAAGGCCATAATTTATTGTAATATATACATTTTTACTTTTATTATATATTTTATATATATATATATATATATGTTTATATTACTATTTTTGATTGTTATTTTTTTGCGAGCCCTGCTTGTTCAGCATGCACGGTTTGGTTTTCCTCTCTAGAAGAGGGTGTATATATATACATGTTTATTTTATATACCTTTTTTTAATTTAATATATGTTGTACAATGTGTGGTATGTATTATGTATTGTATATTATATGTTATGTATTACACATTATATATTATGTGTTTTATATGATATATATATATATATATATATATATATATAAAATTTATGTATATATATATATATTTTTTTTTTAACAACTTTATTTTGTATTCAATTGTTATGTACCTTAGGTACTGTTTGATTGTTTTTACTTGGTGTTTTGAAGATGCACTGATAAATTATGGATATAAGGTGCTTGGTTCATTTTTTACATATTCGTGGGCTCTGTTAGCCATGTTTCTACGTTAAATTTTGGTCACCTATGAGAGTATTTTCCGTTGAAAGGTAGGTGCGTTTTTTAGGTTTTTAATCACCTCTTTTGGATGAATTTCTTGGTTTAATGTGTTTTAATTATTTTTATATTCAGCGGTATAATAAGTAATATATCGTTTTAATTATTTATTTTTTATATAGTTTTATTGTATTTATTTCGCGATTTTTGACGGTATGTTCCTTAGATGTTTAGTTTGATTTTTAAACGCGAAAATATTGACGTTTTTAGAATGAGCTTAGATGCCTTTTTATGATGGCATAGGTTGCCGAGAGTAATGTATTGATTACACAGGTACACTACCAAAAAACTGCCTCCAGTTTTGCAACTGATTCCTATAGATTTTGGGGTGCTGAATCCTGGAAAAATAGCCAAAATGTTCCATCACATCACGTTTTCTTGCAAAATTAGATTTCTTACCCATATAAGGAATGTTCACATAATTTCTTTTTAGCCGACTGCAGTTTATTTTCTTGGCCCAAAATAGAGGTTGTAATGATTAACTAACTAGAAACACTCCCTCATGATATTTTAGAGTGTTTTGTATTCATTTTATACATTAACAGGACAATTGGGAGGTGGGGGGCTAAATCCAGTACTCGCGCTGGCGCATGTTCTTTCCTGTTCGCCTCGCCTCGTTCGCTCGCTCAAACACGGTGGTTGCGACATGAACGTTCCTGTCAAATTTCAGTTTCTTGCAAGTTCATTATTACCTTTTGTTTGCTCAGTCGTAATCCAGCTTTATTCCGAAGTGGTTCACTACAGTTGTAGTTTGCAGTGCTGTGTATTTGTGATGGCTCACAGAGCCAGAGGTTGCGTCAACTCTCCGGACAGTTTTTGTTTTATTTGTGGGGAATATACCGTGAAAAAGCGGCAGAGGAACATTTCTGCATTTATTAAAAAAGTATATTTCGCCAATTTCGGTTTGAAGTTAGGCGATCAAGACAAACCGTGGGCTCCTCACAAAGTGTGCAAGACATGTGAGGAAGATCTACGCTTATGGATGAAAGGTAAAAAACAAGCATTTCGTTTCGGAATACCTATGATGTGGCGTGAACAAAGAGACCACAGCAGTGACTGCTATTTTTGCTCTTGCATTGTGAAGGGATACAACTTAAAAAATAAGAACGTAATAAGTTACCCCAACCTTCCCTCAGCAATTAGGCCTATGCCTCATAGCAACGAAGTACCTGTGCCTGAACCACCAAAATCTTTGGATCATATTTGTGTGGACGGTTCTGATCATGATGAGAATCATCAGATGGCTTTTCCCGATGAGTCCAGTACTTCGAGTTTGAAATTGAACCAGATCCGAAACCTGAACTTTTCTCTCAAGCTGAATTGAATGATTTAGTCCGGGATTTAGGACTCCCAAAAGATGCTGCCCAACTGCTAGGTTCTCGGCTTAAACAGAAAAATCTATTGTCACCAGGAACAACTTTTTATTGGTACCGCAACCACGAGACACAATTTTTGAAGTATTTCAGCAAAGAGGAAGATTTGGTATTTTGCAACGATATATACGGAGTGATGGAAAAGTTTAAACTCAAGTATGATCCTGCTGAATGGCGGCTGTTCATTGATTCGTCAAAAGACAGCATAAAAGGTGTTCTTCTTCATAATGGCAACACATTCGCTTCAGTTCCCATTGCTCACTCTGTTATTCTCCAAGAAAAATACGAGAATTTGGCCCTGATTCTTCAGAAAGCGTAGTTACTCACCTGTAACAGGTGTTCTCCAGGAGCAGCAGGAATCAGTCCTCACTTATGGGTGACGTCGGCGCCGACGGAGCCCTCGCGGAGCAATTTTCCCCAGCTTTCAAAGAAAGCCTTTGGGAATTGCAGCGCGCATGCGCGGTCCTCTTCCCGCCCAAGGGTGCCATCTTAGCCAGTCAGATGACATAGCTAAAAAAGACAGCATAAAAAAATTTGCAAAAAGAACATAAGCAGACGATTGCAACTCCAAGGGGAGGAGGGAGGGTAGTGAGGACTGATTCCTGCTTCTCCTGGAGAACACCTGTTACAGGTGAGTAACTACGCTTTCTCCAGGACCAAGCAGGAAGTCAGTCCTCACTTATGGGACTCCCAAGCTCAAGGCTACCGGAGACCCTAAGCACAAAAATGAGCTCCCTCTAGCTCAGCAGCACAGAAGGAAAGAATCTTCGCTGAATCATTACCCACCGGTAGCCCACATCCGGGATGGAGGGTAGGAGTTGCTCAGACCTCAAAGAGATTACGGAGGACTGCCTGTCCGAAAGCACTGTCCCTGCGGGACTCCCTCTCGAGACAGTAATGGACCGCAAAAGTCTGGCTCGAAGACCAAGTAGCGGCCCGGCAGATGTCTGCCAGCGGAACAGAGCGGAGGTAAGCCACTGACGTAGCCTTTGCCCGAACGCAATGAGCCGTGACTCGACTCTCTAAGGAGAGTCCGGCTGCCCCATAAGCCCAAGAGATACAGTCCGCAACCCAGATGGACAGAGTACGCTTGGAGACCGGGAGCCCCAATTTATTGGGGTCAAAAGACACAAAAAGCTGAGCAGCTTTACGGTGCTCCCGCGTACGGTCAAGGTAGAAGTTCAATGCCCTTCTACAGTCCAGGGTATGGAGGACCGTTTCAGCTCGGCTGGAGTGTGGCCTGGGAAAGAAGGTTGGAAGTACCACCTCCTGATTGATGTGAAAAGGGGAGACCACTTTTGGAAGAAATTTGGGGTGAGTCCGTAGGACTACCCTATTTTTGTAGAACCGAGTGTAAGGGGGATCAGACACGAGGGCCTGCAATTCACTTACGCGTCTAGCGGAAGTGAGGGCTATCAAGAACAGTGTTTTCCAAGACAGAAAATGGAGAGAACAGGTAGCCATAGGTTCAAAAGGCGGACAGGTGATCCGCTGCAAAACCACATTCAAGTCCCAGTCAGGCGCTGGCGGGCGCAGAGTTGGTTTAAGTAGAAGGAGACCTCGGAGGAACCTCGCTACGAGAGGGTCGCTGGAGAGAGGTCTACCGTCCACCGGCACATGATGGGCCGAAAGAGCACTGAGGTGAACTTTGACGGAGTTGGACTGAAGTCCCAGATTAGAGTACTGCAAGATCACCGACACCGGGCAGGAGAAGGGATCCTGAGACTGTTGGGTACACCAGACGGCGAAGCGACGCCATTTAAGGGCGTAGCATTTGCGGGTAGAAGGCCGTCGCGAAGCCAAGACGACCTCCTCCACCTCTGCCGGCAGGAGAAGGGGAGCAAGGACTACCCTCTCAGCAGCCAGGCCATGAGGTTGAGAGACCTGAGGTTGGGGTGTAGTAGAGACCCCTGATCCTGAGTGAGGAGATCCGGTTGTACCCCCAGAGGGAATGGATCCTCCACCACCAATTGCAGCAGGAGCGGAAACCACGGCTGTCTGGGCCAACGAGGGGCCACCAGGATCACGAAGGCTTTGTCTCGGAGAACCTTGAAAAGAGTCCGAGAGACTAGCGGGATGGGAGGGAAAGCGTACAGAAGGCTCCCCGACCATGAAATTAGAAACGCGTCCGCCGCAACCCGAAGGGGGTGTGGCTGACGAGAGCAGAAGCGAGGAAGCTGCCGGTTGTGAGGACTGGCAAAGAGATCCACCGTGGGGAGGCCCCACTTTAGGAAGAGCTTCTGAACTACCAAGGGATCCAGCCGCCACTCGTGCGGCTGGAGGATCCTGCTGAGTTTGTCCGCCAGGCAATTCTCTTGGCCCGGGAGATAAACTGCCTTGAGGAGGATGCCGTGACTGACGGCCCAAGAGCAGAGCTTCTGTGCCTCCCGGCAGAGGAGGAAGGAGCCCGTGCCCCCCTGCTTGTTCACGTAGAACATGGCAACTTGATTGTCCGTCTGGACAAGGACGGACTGGTGGGAAGTCAGGTGGGAGAAGGCCTTGAGAGCCAGGCGGATCGCCCTGAGCTCCAGGAAGTTGATCTGCTGAGCAGACTCCCACGTGGTCCAGAGGCCCTGAGTACGTGCCCCTTGGCAATGTGCTCCCCAGCCCAGGAGGGATGCATCCGTGGTCAGCACCCGGGTCGGCTGGGGTGACTGGAAAGGCATTCCGAATATCAGGTTCGGCTGCTGAAGCCACCACCGGAGAGACGAGATCAGCGGCTCGGAGACGCGCACTAGGTCTGCTAGGCCGCCTGTGGCTTGTCGCCACTGCTGGCGGAGACACCATTGAGCAGGCCGCATATTCAGGCGGGCATTGGGGGTCACATGGACGGTGGAAGCCATATGGCCGAGTAGTCTCAGGAAGCGCCTGGCGGAGACCAGGGGCTGGCTGCGAAAACGGTCGGCTAGGTCCATGAGCCGTCGAGCCCTGTCGAGCGGTAGGTACGCTCGTGCCTGAGGAGTGTGCAGCCTTGCGCCGATGAACTCGAGATCCTGTGAGGGGAGCAAAGTGGACTTTGCGAAATTTATAACAAAGCCCAAGTATTGCAGAAGAGTCACCGTGCGGCGTGTGGCGCTGGTGACCTCCGGAGCGGACGCCGCTCTGATGAGCCAGTCGTCGAGGTACGGAAAGACATACAGGCCGTGAAGCCGGAGATGGGCCGCCACCACCGCGAGACATTTTGTGAAGACTCGCGGTGCGGAGGACAGGCCAAAGGGCAGTACTCTGTACTGGTAATGATTTCCTGCCACCACAAACCTTAGGTATTGGCGGTGGCTGGGGTGGATGAGGATGTGCGTATAGGCATCCTTTAGATCCAAGGAGCATAGCCAATCTCCCTGCTGGAGGTAGGGCAGAAGGATTCCAAGGGTAAGCATCTTGAACTTCTCCCGCACAAGGAACTTGTTGAGGTTGCGCAAGTCCAGGATGGGTCTGAGGCCTCCTGTTCTCTTTGGTATTAGAAAATACCTGGAATAAAAGCCTTGACCTTCCAGGTGGTGTGGCACCGGTTCCACCGCCTGTTCCTGTAGAAGACCTGCTAACTCCTGGAGGAGTAATTCCCTGTGCAGAGGGGGTCATGGAGGTTCTCCCAGAAAATAGGAGGGAGGGACCTGGTGGAAGTGGAGAAGATAGCCGTCTCGCACGACTTGAAGCACCCAGTCATCTGCGGTGATGCTGGACCACCTGTGGGCGAAGTGAACCAGCCGGCCTCCGGTGCTGGGAGGAACCAGCGGGGGGGAGAGGCTATGCTTAGTGAGTCAAAAACCCCCACCCTGCGGAGCAGGGGCTGGTGGTGCAGGCTTGGGGGCTTGCTGCCTACGGGACCCGTTACCCCGTCCCTTGGCCTGCTGGCCCTGTTGGGGAGCTGCAGGGGCCTGATAATGGGGGTATTGTTTGTAGGCAGTCGCCTTCCTCGGGTAAAAGGACTTTTTTCCCCGAGCCCTTCTTTTTCTGGGAAGGGGCAGAGGTCTTCCTAGAAAGCCTGGTCCTGGTGAGAGTCTCAGTCTCAATTTGAGCAGCCTTTTCAGCCATGGGCTTGCCAAAGAGGTTTTCGCCTCGGCAGGGGACATCGACCAACTTGTCCTGCACCCAGGGCTCAAGGTCTGACGACTGAAGCCAAGCCTGTCGGCAGGCACCGATGCCGGCTGCGGCCACTCGAGCCGATGCTTCAAAGCCATCATAGGCTGCTCGGGACATGAACTTTGAGCATTCCCGAATGCCAGTGGACAAGGCCAGGAACCTCCGCAAGGGTTCCTCGGACAAACCAGCGGAGAATCCGGCTAGTTCTTTAGCCAGATCTCGGAGATACATGCCCATGTATAGCTGGTAGGTCTGGACACGACATGCGAGCATAGAGCCCTGGAAACACTTCTTACCAAGGCCATCCAGGTTACGGGCCTCCCTGCCAGGAGGCACCGAGGAGTGCATCTTCTGGCTCTTAAGACGATGCATGGCCGATTCCACTACCATGGAATGGTGTGGTAGCTGTGCCTTTTGAAAGCCAGGGCTCTTGCGGACTCGATAGATAGAATCGACCCGCTTGCTCAGGACCGGCGAGGAGGCCGGACTCTCCCACATGCGGAAGAGTAGTCGTTCCAGCATAGGAGGAACCGGTACAGTAAAGTGTTCCCTTGCGGGAGAGTCATACTGGAGGGCGTCGAGCTCTTCGGCTCGAGGCTCCTCCTCAGGGTCCGCAGGGAAGGCCAAAGCCTTGGCCATATCCCTGACGAAGTCCGAGAACCGGGCATCCTCCGGGGGGGACTGCTTCCGAGGCTCGGACTCCGGTGAGTCCGAGGGGACACACCGAGTCCGGAAAGAATCAGGCGACTCTTCCTCTTCAGACTCCCAGACCGACTCCGACGAGGACTCGGTGGGGTCGGCCCGGGCAGGGCGCGGCGCCTGCCGCCCCGACGCCGAGGGAGTCGGCGTCGGCGACCTCGGTCCCGAACGGGAGGCCGAGGGTGACCTCGACCGAGGATCGACTCGAGTTCGCATCGACTCGAGGATCGGCTCGGTCTCCGGGGTCGACTTGGACGTCGACGTCCCGGCGGTCGGGGCAGCGGCGCCAGCGAGGCCAGCGAGCAGTGCCCGCTGCTGGTCCATGAAGGCAGACAGTCTGCTCTCCAAGGCCGTCAACCTGAGTCCGAGCTCAGGTGACCCAGCAGCCCCCGACTCGGGCCCCGACGGCGTCGGGCCCGACGTCGGCTGTCGCGGAGGCAAGTCCAGAAGGACCACAGGACTTACCCGAGCAGGCATCTCCGACTCCAGGCGAGGTCGCTTCGTGAGGTGCTCCTTCTCCAAGGACCCGGGGCGGCTGTCGGGGCTATGCGACCTGGCCCTCGCGGAACCAGGAGCGTCCACCGACGCCGCCCTCGTGGGTTTCACCTTCCGACGATGGTCCCCGGAGGGAGAACCCCTGTCAGAGGAACTCCGGCGACGGTCCGAGCTGGAGCCTTTGGACGCGGAGGCCTCCGACGAGGTCCGGGTATGGCTGGGGTCAGCGAAGATCCTATCACGCTGATGCCGCCGACTTCTCAACGCTTTGGAGGACATTTTGCCGCAGGGCCCACAGATCAATTCCTCATGATCCGGGCCCAGGCAGCGGAGGCAAAAGTCGTGTGTGTCAGTTAGTGACATATTTCGGTCACACTGACCACAGCGCTTAAAACCACTGGCAGCCATCGGGGGAAAAAGGGCCCCTGCGAGGTCAAAGGACCGGGCTGCCAGGGAAAAATCGAAAACGAAAGCTGACTAAGTCAGAAAAACCGAAAAAAGGAAGAGGACTCGTGACCGGCGTCGCGAGTCCGGGCGGGAAAAAGACCGGCGTCGAACCGAAGGAAAAAGAATAAAATAACGAAGAAATATCGACTTTTTCGCGGGGACAAGACGGGGACGTCTGTAGGGCTCCGCGGAAAAAAGAAGACTGGCTAAGATGGCACCCTTGGGCGGGAAGAGGACCGCACATGCGCGCTGCAATTCCCAAAGGCTTTCTTTGAAAGCTGGGGAAAATTGCTCCGCGAGGGCTCTGTCGGCGCCGACGTCACCCATAAGTGAGGACTGACTTCCTGCTTGGTCCTGGAGAATTTTATTTTCACACCATCGGGTGTTTGTCTTCATGTATTGCAATGGTGCGGTTTGCGTTTTCTATTCTTACATACATACCTGTACAACATTTTTTGCACATTTCTTTGCTTTGCTTTGTGTCTAACCTCGCTCTTATATGCTCAATGTTTGTGCACATGTATGTGGCTGTTTTAAGTGCAGACAATTTTGCTACCATCACAGTGTGTTTTGTTGACATTACTCTATTCTTATGTGCTGCCTTGTTACAATTTTCTTTATTCTTATTTGAATAACTACTAAACAATTAGTATAAAGAATTCATCCAAGAAACCTTTATCTCGATCGCACTCAATCTGAAACGTTCACCTCAAACTGCTAACCCAATGTAGCAAAAAATCTGTACGTGATGGAGCAAATTGGTTACCAGATTTGGATTCAGCGCACCAAAAAACGTAAAAATCAATCGAAACATTAGAGGCAGTTTAAAAAAAATTTTTTTAGTGTACCTGTGTTATTTTTAAGTCTTAGTAAGACGATATTGTGTGCTTAAACAATTGTGTGATTCACTTTTACTAACGCGCCAAAATCGCAGGTTTCAGACTAGGCTGAGATGTCATTCATGATGGTAAGTCCGCTGCTTGTGAGGTTTAGTGATCGCTTTCTCCATCATTCATTTTTCATTATTACAATTGTTTCTATATTTGTTTTATTTTAACCTCCGGATTTTTTGCCCAATATTAAGTGTTTTATTATAGTGTTTGTTAATATAAGATGCTGTCTTACTCCGTTGACGTCATCTCATGCATATGCATTTTCACGGTGCAGCCTGTCATTTTAAATGCGCGCCAAAGTCGGCGTTCTCAAGAATTTTACATAGCTGGCCGTTGGTGTTCAGGTATCTGCTCTTTGAGCTGTCATTTCTGGTTCCATATTTTTGGTTAATTGCTTCTATGTTTTCAACTTTATGAGTTGGCGATTGTTGGCATTTTAAGAAGGTGCTGTTAAGGTTTGTTTATGATGGCAGTTAACTGGGATGTTTAGCGATTCCTTGATATTTTCCTTCACTCTCTAGTATACCACATAGGTCGCATGTACAATTTGAGCAGTAATATGGGTGTCTTAAATATCATGGGTTGAAACAATGGTTAGGTGTTGGTGTTCTAGATCCTTTTTGATAGTCTTCTCGGCAGCCATTTGTTCAATTCAGGTTGCAATTTTTAAACGAGTTTATGCAATGCTGATAAAACCCTATGTTGCTCTATACTCATGCATCTATGTATTCACCTGCCGCTGAGCAGTCCTGCATTTTTAAAGCACAGAGTCTTTTGTTTCTTTCAGCTAGTGTTCGCAACAATGTTATCACATGTGTTTGTCCGATAGCGTGCATGCCCTGTGCTCATTATTTTCTTGCTTAAATAAGATATTTCAGAAGACTATTTGTTTTAAGGATGATTTATTTTCACTGCTAATTTTATTATTATTATCATCTTTGGGTCTATTCCGTAGGTCTGGGTTTTCCATTTTGTCTTTTCCTAATCATTTATTTATTTTTTAGGTCATGTTTAGTGTTGCATGTTTAAATTGATGGTTTTAATTGTTTAAGTATCATATTAATGCTTTTTATATTAATTTTTAGCATTATCCACCATTTGATTGGTTTGTGCCATATCTTTATTGCTTTTGTGCGCTTCATCTAGTGTACCAATAAGACTCACTTGTAAGTATGGTATATACATTTTATCATCATATATTGTTGGTTTTCTTATCTATATGGTATATTTTTATATGTATTTGTCTTAATTTTAATTTATTATGAATTAATTATTTATTATTATTTATTATATGTATTAATTAATTTTTTGTATTCATTTTATAATTGTTTCATGTTTTGGTATATTTTAATTCATTGGTTTATTTAATTTATTTTAACGTTTTGTTCTGCTGTCCTCTAGTACCCCCTGATGAAGGCAACAGCCGAAACGTGTTGGGGTTTGGTTATTTAATAAAGCGCCTGTGACTTCCATTACTACTCGCTTCTGTGGTTCTTCAGTTTGCTTTGCGAGCAGTGCTCCTGTTTGTGTTTCCAGCAGGAAAGACACTCCAGTGAGCAATGGTCAGGACCCAAACATTTTAGACACCAAGTATGGGTGTTGTGATAGAGCTGAAGCTAGTGAAGCTATGAACTTAGGAAAAAACGCTGTTTTACATAAAGCAACTGACTTGCAGAGGGTGCAATTACCTAGCAGGACAGCTAGAGGGGGCAGGCACGAGCCTGCAGATGCTGAGCTGACACACCCAGGTACTGATGAAGCAGAAGCTATTCAGGTGCACCTGAGGAGAGGGTCAGAAAACTCAAGGGAAAAGGGCTTTATAAGCAGGGCTCTGCAGGAAGGAAGCAGAGAGAGCCTCGGCAAGAGGGAAAGCCTCGGCAAGAGGGAAAGCCACGGCCTAGAGAGAGAGCCATGCCTAGAGAAAGGCCTACGCATAGAGAGAAGCTCTGAGAAAGGATCTGGAAAGGAACCCAAGGATACTGGGAAGAAAAGACCTGATAGAGGAACCTCCTATACTGCAAAGCAGAGAAGTTTGGAATCCTTACGTGGCAGAGCTAAGCTCCAGGGAGGATTAGCCCAGCCCAGAGAACTCCAAGAAACAGTCTTCAGAGAAGACGGTATCAGGAGGAGGGTGCCTGGTAGGGGGAATACCAGTGGCACAGACTTCAAGGAGCCAAGGTACAGTGATACTTTATTTCTCACAAAGAAGCCAGGTCCTAGAAAGACTTAACTCAGATAGCAATACTGAGAGGAAAGAAAGCTGGCAGAAGTTTTGGAAACCACTACAAAGAGGCATAGGAACAAGACATACCACTTGTTTGCAAAACCCAGAACTGCCAGGCTTGAAACTAGGGAAGAGAACTTCTAAACTGCAAACTATTTCAGCCAGGGAAAGCTCAGGTGTAGAAGAAAGCAAGGCTGAGCTGGAACCCATGCAGATTGAGCTTGGGGAACCAGAGCCGTTGATGCCTGAAGAACAAATGGACTGTTCGATGTGTATTGCTGAAAGCCTAGAGTCTCTCCCAGAGCTGTAATGACCAGAACATGCTTCAACAATATCTTTTGCCTGTGTTGAGCTGAAGAGCTTGTTTATTTGTTTTACTACAGTGTTGAAAACCCTGTGTATTTTTACAAGGAACTGTGAAGCTCTCATAACAGTTTTCTTGCTCTGTAATTACTTTGGCATAAAACCTGAAAATAAGGAAAATTCTACTTTTTGGTTTCTTAGTGAACCTTAGTGCTAAAGGGGAATAAAAGCCTTTTTGTTTGACCCTACACAAGGCGTACACAACTCATTTCTTTAAGAAGGACTACAAGGACCATGATCCCTCTGGTCCAAAAAGGTTTCCTACTTCTACAAAATAATTAAAATGTCCACCTTGTCCCTTCAACAAGCTACCAGCAGGGGGCGTGGTGACAGTGTCTAAAAGAATATTTGTACCGCTACACTTAGAGCATTTCTTAAGGGTAGTGGCTGGCTTTTCCATAGCGGAAAAAATGGAGGCCTAGTGGCCTAGAAACTGACAGACACTAACAGGAAAAAATTTCCGTCGGAAAGAAGAAATTATTTAGAAAAACAAAAGAAAAACACCGGCGCTATCAGTGGCGCCGAGGGAAGGCAGACGCGACCACAAAAAAGTAAGAATAAAAAGAAGAATTTTCTGCGGTGACAGTACGTCCTGCCGGCTCCACGGAAAACGGAAAACTGATGATAGGGAAGTGTTTAGGGAGGAAGGCAGCACGCATGCGTGTGGGATGCTCCCAAAGGCTTTCTTTTTGGATGCTGGGGAGCATTCCTGCGCAGGCTCCATCGGTACCGACATACCCATATGTGAAGACTCATTCCTGCTTGTTCCTGGAGATAAACTATATTGCAATGATAGGATAGATCGACTTGGTGGAGGGGTTGCACTCCATGTTAGAGAGGCCATTGAGTCACACAGGGTAAGTGTTGCAGGAAATAAAACACACTGCAGAAACTGTATGGGTAGAATTCCATGTAAAAAGGGGAAGGTGATGGTAGTGGGGGTGTATTACCATTCTCCTGGCCAGAATGAACAGATGGATGACAAAATACTAAAAAGAAATCAAGGAAGCTAACAAAAGTTACAACGCAGTAATAATGAGCAATTTCAATTATCCTGGTATCGACTGGGTCAATCTCACAGCAGGATATGCTATGGGGATAAAGTTTCTAGATGAAATGACTGCTTCCTGGAGCAACTGGTTCATGAACCAACAAGAGAAGCTATTTTGGACCTAGCCCTTAGTGGAACACAAGATCTGATACAAGAGAATGGTGTTGAAGCCACTTGGCAATACTGATCATAGCATGATCGTATTTGATTTAATAAATGGAGGACAGCAAGGGAAATCCACAATAACTTAACTTTCAAAAGGGAGACTATGATAAAATGAGGAAAATACAGTTAAAAAAAAAACAAGAAGGAGCAGCTGCAAAGGTTAAAGATTTACATCAAGCATGTTTGCCTTCACTACAATCTAGTTTCTTCATTGACTCTGCCCCAGACCTGCGTTTCTGGCATCTGACGCCAGTGCTGCTGAAAGACTATATACAATCTCACCCCACTGCAGTACTCGGAGATTACCTGCTTGCCTTCACTACACTAGTTTCTTCATTGGCTCTACCTTCATGACCTGCATTTCTGGTATTTGATGTCAGTGCTGCTGGTGGGCTATTTAACATCTCGCCCCCACCGTGGGATGCATAAGCGTGTCCGAAGAGGTAGGCACTACCCCTTTGGAGCCCCTTCAGAGCAGGTGAGGCGTGGAGGGCTGATACTACACCCTTGCAATGGGGAAGCATCGGAAGAAGATTGCTCAACCTGTAAGTTAAGGTGGCAAAAGTTGTAGGCCCCATTGATTCCCACATTAAAATAGTGTCAACCAAGGTTTCGCTGGGGCAACCCCTTAGCTCCAATGCAATAGATTTAACTGAGTACTTTTTCAGAATCTTCACTCCTCCCACTTTGGATTTGGCAACCCTGCCCAGCCAATGTTTAGGTACTGCTACCAAGACCTCCTCACTAGAGAAGATGATGATGTTGGCACCATTTCCTCTGTGGGGACTTCTAGCAATGATAGCCTCACTCTCTGTAGATTCTGTCCTTTACCAACTCCTTTTGAATATGCTAGGGTAGCTGTGGACAGACCTTTCCCTCCTAAGGAAATTTCTTTGCACAACATACAGTATGAGATGGTGTGTCTCAGACACAGCTTTCCTTACAATCATCTTTGAAACAAGTTTCTGATTTTTCAAAGGAGGTCACTGTTGAATCTTGATTTGCTAAAACTGACTGAGTCTCTGTTCTACAGCCTGCATGCTCCTCTTCTGTTCAGGATTCGTTATTGCTCCATTGTCAATGTTAATTATTGGAAAATGCACAAGCAGCTAGAAATTTAAGGTTATTAAATTTTCCTCACATGAATTATCTATCAGTGCAGATTCTGTTCTATAAATATTTGAAAGAGGCTTTGCGACTTCCAGATCCGGAGTAGGTTAAACTATCTAAGGCGTATTATACTATATTCTGCGGCAAAATATACTGCTGGTTCGAAAGGGGAATTTGATCAATTGACCCCTGGTGAATGTTTAGATCTTTCTGCCTTCACTGAGACCTCCGTGGAGAATATTTCCTCACTGGCAACGTTGATAGTTACATTTATTTCTCATTCAGATAAGTATAGCATACTCAGTTTATACTTTTCGAAGAAAAATTAAAAATTTGGTGGGCAGGTCATACAGATGTTCCCAGACTTATCAAAAGATATACAAAAGCCCTATTAGAGCTAAAACCTTGAGTCCTAGCATTAGGTGCCTCTTTCTTTTTAAAATACCCACATAAATATTTATTGGTATATAAGGGCGTTCAATATTTTTTTTTAAAATTCAGATCAGCTAGAGCAGTTCCTTAGAGTAATGTTTCTTTCTTTTTCTTTCTTAATTAGTATAATTTATTGACTATGAATAAATGAGTTTTGTTTGGTTTCACCAGGGGTGTCTAATTGTAATTATACTTTGTATTCTCCTTGAAGTGGGCTAGGAGTGTACTGTTATATTTTCTTTGTATTTTCTATATTGAAAACAATTTTAAAAAATTATTATCTTGGAAGCCAAGAGCACAAAGTAAATGACGGCAGATAAAGACCAGTAAAGATAAAGACTGATAAAACCTGAGGTGCCAGACCAAGACAAATCACCCATCTTGGGAGCAGCAGAATGGGATAGTGTTGACGGCGGAGGATCACATTTCTGTGACAACGGCAACACCACCAAACTTTAAACTGCGCGGAAGAAAGGCCCGGCAATCTACTTCTGTATCTTGCCATGAAAACCCAATGGATAGTTACAACAAAACAAATTGTGCTATAGTGCTGGAAGATGAGACCCCCAGGTCGGAAGGCACTCAACTAGCTACTGGGGAAGAGCTGAAGACGTCTCAGAGTAAAGCCAGCATTTATGATGTGGTTGGATCAAAGCCCTCGGGAAGTCTGACTGCTGATGTAGCTGCACATGAAATGGGAGTCAGAAGCTGTAAAGATGTCTTATGCATTGGAACATGGAACGTACGAAGCATGAACCAAGGGAAGCTCGAGGTGGTCAAGAATGAAATGGAACATGTACAACTTGATCTGTTGGGTGTCAGCGAACTGAAATGGACTGGCATCGGGCACTTTGCATCAGATGATCACATGGTCTACTATGCTGGAAATGAAAGAAAGAAGAAATGGTGTTGCATTTATAATAAAGAAGAAACTTGCAAGAACTGTAATGAAATACAATGCAGTCAGTGAACGCGTAATCTCTATTCGTCTACGAGGAATGCCTATCAACAACTATAATTCAAGTATATGCCCCAACAACAGCTGCAGAAGAGAATGAAATTGAAGAGTTCTTTGAACAAGTACAAGCTGAAATTGACAGAACATGCAAACAGGATATCCTGATAGTCATGGGTAACTGGAACGCAAAAGTTGGCAATAAAGAAGGCGGCAAAGTAGTTGGAAAATATGGACTTGGCAACAGAAATGAAGCTGGAGAAAGACTGATAGAATTCTGCAAGACCAATGATCTATTCATCTCAAACACCTTCTTCCAGCAACACAGGCGGCAACTGTACACATGGACTTCACCCAATGGATTGTATAAAAATCAAATTGACTACATCTGTGGAAGTCAACGATGGAAAAGCTCTATAACATCAACAAAGACAAAACCTGGAGCTGACTGTGGTACAGATCATCAACTACTAGTATGCAAACTCAAGCTAAAGTTGAAAAAGAGCAAACCACTCATGAATGCAGCAAAATATGACTGAGAATATACCACTGGAATTTAAAGACTGCCTGCAAAATCGATTTGCTGCTTTAGATACAAATGACAGAGCTCCAGAAGAGTTATGGAATGACATCAAGAAGGTTGTGTTGGAAGAAAGCGAGAAGTCTCTACAAAAGGTGAAAAAGCAAAAACAGCCAAAATGGATGACAGAAGAAACTCTGAAAATTGCCCAGAAATGCAGATAAGCTAAAGCCAGAGGAGAAAGAAAGACAATAAAAGAACTCAACAGAGATTTCCAACGTGCAGCAAGACAAGACAAGGAAAAGTACTACAACGATGCATGCAAGGAAATAGAAGCAGAAACTATTAGAGGAAGAACAAGATCGGCTTTGCTAAAGCTACGAGAGTTAAAGAAAAAGTTCCAGACTCAAACTGGAATGTTACAAGATGCTCAAGGTTCTATGTTGAATGATGCTGAAAAGATCAAGAAAAGGTGGAAGGAATATACAGAGTTTTTATATGATAAAGATCAAGTGGACCAACAGCCGTTTCAACCTGTACCTTATGATCGGGAACCATTGGTGATGAAAGAGTTAAAGCAGCATTGAAAGCCTTATCAAAGAACAAAGCACCAGGCATTGCTAGCATTCCCATAGAAGTATTACAGCAATCTGATGTAGCTGTTACCGTACTTACAAGGCTCTGCCAAGAAATATGGAAGACAACATCATGGCCAACTGACTGGAAAAGATCTGTGTTTATACCAATAATAAAGAAAGGTGATCCAACTGACTGTGGAAATTATCGCACAATCGCTCTGATCCCACATGCCAGCAAGATTCTACTGAAGATTATTCAAAAGAGACTACAACCATACCTGGAACAAGAACTACCTGAAGTGCAAGCAGGATTCAGGAAAGGGCGAGGAGCGAGAGACATCATTGCGGATGTCAGATGGATCCTTGAAAAGACTAAAGAATACCAAAAGGATATCTATTTTTGCTTTATCGACTATAGCAAGGCTTTTGACTGTGTAAACCATGAGAAACTCTGGGCCACATTAAGAAGCATGGGTCAGAACACCTGATCGTACTCTTGCATAATCTGTACACTGATCAAGAAGCAGCAGTTCAAACGGAACAAAGAGAAACAGAATGGTTTAAAATAAGCAAAGGTGTAAAACAAGGCTGCATACTTTCCCTCTACCTGTTTAATTTATATGTAGAACAAATCATCAGAGAAGCAGGATTGTATGAAGACAACAGAGGTGTGAAGATTGGTGGAAGACTCATCAACAACCTTCGCTATGCTGATACCACATTACTGGCTGAAAGTGAAGACGATCTGAAACATTTGCTTCTCACAATCAAAGAACAGTCTCAAAATGGGCCTGCACCTTAATGTAAAGACGACAAAGATCATGACAACTGGCATAATCAACAGGTTCATCGTTGAAGGAGAAGAAATTGAAATTGTGAACAACTTAAACCTACTTGGATCAACTATCAATAAAGAAGCAACAAGCAGTCAAGAAATCAAACGACGCATTGCTCTTGGCAGAATGGCTATGAAAGACCTAGATAAGATCCTCAAGAGCCAAGATGTCTCTCTCCATACAAAGATTCGACTTGTTCAAGCCATGGTATTTTCAATATCATATGGATGTGAAAGCTGGACAGTGAAAAAGACAGACAGGAAGAAAATTGATGCCTTTGAATTATGGTGCTGGCGGCGAATACTGTGTATACCATGGACTGCCCGAAGAACAAACCAGTCGGTACTAGAGGAGATCAAACCTAAGCTTTCTTTAGAAGCTCAGATGACAAGACTTCAACTTTCATACTTTGGACACATCATGCGAAGAGAGATCATTAGAGAAAGACATCATGCTTGGCAAGATAGAAGGTCAGCGCAAAACAGGAAGGTCAGCGCAAAAGAGGAAGGCCAGCAATGAGATGGATCGATACAATAACAGCAGCTACGGGTACCAGTCTGTCAACAATGAGCTGCCTGACTCAAGACCAAACACAATTTAGGATAGCTATCCAGAGGGTCCGACTCGACGGCACTTAACAACAACAAAGACCAGTATGGTACATCTAGTCTGCCGCTCCATGCAGGCCACCCCTCCCCATGTCTTTGTTTTTGGGATGAACCCACCACTCCATGTAAGACACCCCTGTATGTTGAGAAATTAGATAAGTTTATTTTGATTTTATCCTGTTGCTGTAAAGGGATCCACTGTGTCTGTCCCATGTCATTTTGAATTCTGTCACTGTATTTGCCCCCACCACTTCCATCGGGAGAGCATTCCAAGCATCCACCACCCTTTCAGTGAAAAAGTATTTCCTGACATTGCCTTTCAATTTACCCCTTGCAGCTTCATGTTATGCCCTCTAGTTTTACAGCTTCCCCGTCTTTGAAGAGGTAGGTTTGTTCATTATTTCTCTATTTAAAGGTCTGAATCATATCTCCCCTTTCCCTCCTCTCCTCCAGAGTGTAAATATTTAGGTCTTCAAGTCTCTTCTCATAAGGCTTCTGAAGCAGGCTCCAAATCATTTTGGTCGCCTTCCTCTGAACAGTTTCCAGTCTTTTCATATCCTTTGCAAGATATGGTCTCCAAAACTAAACACAGTATTCCAAGTGAGGCCTCACCAGTGACTTAAGTGGCATTAGTACCTCTTCCTTTCTGCTGGTAATTCCTCTTTGTATGCAACCCAACATCCTCCTGGCTTTTGCCACTGCCTTGTTGCACTGTTTTGCCACCTTGAGATCCTCAGAAATAATCACACCAATGTCCTTCTCCTGGTCCGTGCACACCAACCTCTCGCCCCCTTTCACGTACATTTCCGCTGGATTTCTGCTTCCCAAGTGCATGACACTGCACTTCTTCGCATTAAATCTTAACTGCCAAGCATTAGACCATTCTTCCAGCTTTTGTAGATCTTTCCTCATGTTATCCTCTCCCTCAGGGGAGTCCCCTCTGTTGCAAATTTTCTTGTCATCTGCAAAAAGACAGACTTTTCCATGCAGTCCTTCAGCAATATTACTCAAATACATTGAACAGTGCCGGGCCCAGGACCGAACCCTGGGGCACCCCGCTAATCACTCTCCTTTCATCCGAGTGAGCTCCATTTACCATCACCTTCTGTCGTCTCTTAGTCAACCAATTTCTGATCCAGTTCACCACCTTTGGACCCATCCCCAAACTACTGAGTTTATTGATAAGCCTCCTATGAGGAACAGTATCAAAGGCTTTGCTGAAATCCAGGTAGATGACGTCGATCGCATGCCCCTGATCTAGTTCTCTGGGCACCCAGTCAAAGATTTGTTTGGCAAAAACACCCTTTGGCAAAACCCTGTTGCCTCGGATCATGCAACCTGTTGGTTTTGAGAAAGCCCACTATTCGCTCCTTCATAAGCGTCGCCATTACTTTTCCTGCCACAGAGGTAAGGCTCACAGGCTTGTAGTTTGTCACTTCTTCCCTGTCACAACTTTTGTGAAGAAGTACCATATCCACCCTTCTCCAGTCCTGAGGAACTTCTCCTGTTTCCAAGGATCTGTTGAAAACATCCTTTAACGGCCCTGCAAGAACCTCTCTGAGCTCTTTCAGTATCCTGGGATGTATCCCATCTGGTCCCATGGCCTTGTCCACTTTCAGTTTTGCAAGTTGTTCTAACACATCATCTTCTGTGAATGGTGTGGTATCTACTTCTTTCACATTTTTATATTTGGGAGTCACAGATGGTCCATCTAAAGGATTTTCTATAGCGAAAACAGAGCAGAAGTATTTGTTTAGCAATTTCGCTTGTTCAATGTCAGTTTCCACGAATCCGGTCCCAGCACTTCTGAGTCCTGCAATTCCATCTCTGATTTTCCTCCTCTCCCTAATATACCTGAAGAAAGTTTTGTCGCCACACTTCACATCTTTAGCCATCTTTTCCCCTGCCTTTGATTTTGCTTTCCTTATTTTTCTTTGTCTCTTTTAGTTTGATCCTGTATTCCTTTCTGTGTTCCTCTGTTTGCAAGCTTTTGAATTTTGTGAAAGCTGTGGTTTTTTTGCCTTTGAGCAGCCACTTCTTTGGAGAACCAAATAGGTTTCCTTCTCCTCTTATTTTTATTTACTTCCCTTACATATTTATCTGTTGACCCTTTTATTGCCACCTTTAGTTTAGCCCATTGCAATTCCACTTCCCTTATCCCCTCCCATCCTGCCAAACTCCTCCTTCAGCTACTTGGCCATTTTATTGAAGTCAGTGTTTTTGAAGTTTAGGACTTTGAGCTTGCTATGATTGGACTGCACCTTGGCTTTTCTCTCAAACCACACCGTGTGATGATTGCTCCTGCTCACAGAGGCACCCACCCAGGCATCCTTATATACCAACAGAGGCTATAGTAGCCAAAAAAGCATCTTTTAGAAAATGGAAAAAGGAGCCAAATGACCAAAACAGGAAACATAAGCACTGGCAAGTTAGATGTAAGGCATTGATAAGGCAGGCAAAGAGAATTTGGGGAAAACAAAAATAAAACATCGTGGAAGCAAAAACACAAAAACGTTTTACAAGTACATCCATAGCACAAAACTGAGTGTCAGCTTGACCATTAGATGATAGAGAGGTAAAAGGGGAACTATGGGAGGATAAAGCCATAGCGGAAAGACTGAAATAATTTTGCTTTGGTCTTCACTTAGGCTTTTGAGCTCCTTGGACCTGCCTTTTGGGGTGAGAACCCTGCTGCTGGCCCGAGAAGGCCTGGTATTGATGACCCTTCTGGAAGAGCTCCTTTTTCCTGGGGAAAAAGGGTCTTTTCCCCAAGGGTTTTTTGCAGGGAAAGGAAGAGGTGTTCCTCGAGAGCCTCTGGCAGGTCACCACTTCGGCTTTTATCTCGGCTGCTTTGTCAGCCATGATTTGTCGAACAAGTTCTCACTGGTGCAGGGGACATCGAGCAGCTTGTCCTAGACCCACGGTTCAAGGTACGAGGACCGTAGCCAGGCTTGGTGTCGGGCTCCGATGCCAGCTGCTGCTTCTCAAACTGTGGACTCGAATCCATGGTAAGCAGACCGGGAGAGGAACTTTGAGCAGTCCTTGATCCTGGAGGCGAGGGCCTGGAACCGACTGAGAGGTTCCCCGGCTAGACCTGCCGAGAACCCAGACAGTTCCTGTGTCAGGGCCTTTAAATACATGCCTATGTATAACTCATAGGCCTGGATTAGACACCACAGCATCAAGCCCTGGTAGCACTTGTGCCCCATGGCGTTGAGGGCTCTAGCATCCCTGTCAGGTGGGACAGAAAAGTAAGTCAGCTGGCTTTTGAGTTTTTGCATGGCTGACTCAACAACCATGGAGTTGGTGCTTGTGAAACCCTGGCCCCTTCCTGACGTGTTATATGGCATTGAGGTGTCTACTGACCACTGACACTGATGACGGATCTCCCACATTCCCAGTAGTAGCCGTTCGAGGATAGGCTGTACTGGCACCGTGAGAGCCTCCTTAAGTGGAGACTTGAACTGGAGGATCTCAAGCTTCTCGGTGAACAGGTCCTCCTCTGCCTCGATTTGCAACGAGATGGTCCTGACCATATCCCTAACAAAGTTGTGGAAGGCCATGCCCTCCGGAGGAGAATGGCATTGGCGCAAGCGGGTCTGAGGGGACATCTCTGTGTTGTCTGGTTTCCGGGGAGACCTCGCCATCGGTCTTTCACTCAGAGTCGAGAGGGGATGATGAGTCCGAGGCCCTGTGACTCCTTGGCTCGAGGCCCACTCTGAAGGGCCAGGGCCCTCCCGAGGACCTGGGGTCAAAGTATAAGAAACTGGCAGGGGTGGACCAGATTCCCGAGGAATGGGACCTCAATCTGGACCAAAGGTTACCAGAGGCCGGTGGCGCTTGCCACTCAGAGCTCAGCTCAACGACCAGGGACTCCATTGCAGTCAGGAGCCCGGTCACCAGGGCAGATGATGCGCACAAACCTACCATCATTGTCTGCTGCATGACCAGGATAGTAGTGATGATCTGCTCCATGGTGGCCCATTCTGGACTCCAAGCCAGAAGGCTCTGCAGCTTTTGGCGCAGGCATAGAGGATCTCAGGCCAGGCGCCGGCACTCTTGCGCATGTGTCTTCAATGAGGACCATGGCCTCGAGGATCCTCGCACAGTCTCTGCCGGTCGAGGCATCCTTCTTGGGGACCCTTAGTGGGACATTTCTCAGATTCGCCGTATCCCTCCGGGCAGTCTTACCAGGTTTCTCCAGCATAGCCTCGACAGACTGAGGATTTTTTCTTTTTCTGCTCTGGGTCCAGAGGAGCCACCGCCGTGAAATTCCAAAAATGCTCGACCCTCTCTGGAAGTGTTGGACTTGGAGCTTGGCATCAGGGAGAAAGGTGCAGAGTCAGACCTGTGGAAGTGTTTCTCTTGCAACTTAGACCTCTTTTTATTGGTCTTAGGCGTCATGACCTGGCACAGGTCACAGGAAGTGCTGTCATGGTCTGGTTCCAGGTAGCATAGGCAGCAGTAATGGGTGTCTGACAGACATGGTTTGACTGCAGTGGTCACACTTTTTGTACCTACTGGGAGACATGGTGCGGAAACACCTGGCCAGAGTCGAGGACTCCCACATGAAAAAGGGCGAGCACGCCGGTTGAGGCAGGCTTCGAAAAAAAAAATGGGAAGAGGGAAGAGAGCAGAGAATGGCGCTGGGTTCGGTGCAGGCTTGAGGTGGGAAGAGGAACCGGTACGCAAACCAGGAACAGCTATTTTTTAAATATAGCAATGATTTTTTTCTGGGGAAATTGGACCGACATCGGTTGGGCTCCACGCAAAAAAGGAGACCAAGCAAGATGGCACCCTTGGGTGGAAAGGGGACCATGCATGCGTGGTGGCATTCCCAAAAGTTTTCTTTGAAAGCTGGGAAATGCTCTGCGTGAGCTCCATCAACACTGACTTCCTGCTTGTTCCTGGCGAAAGATGTATTACAGCTATTTGATAAACTACAGAGTAGCAAATTGCCTTGACCTGATAGCATACATCCAAGGGTGCTGAAAGAAAGCGTAGAACACTTAGATGTTCTCCAGGGACAGCAGGAATCAGTCCTCACATATGGGTGACGTCGGCGCCAACGAAGCCCACGTGCGGAGCAAATCTCCAGCGTTCTAAGAAAGCTTTTGGGAATTGCATCGCGCATACGCGGTCCCCTTCCCACCCAAGGGTGCCATCTTGCTCAGTCAAATGACATAGCTAAAAAGACGGCAAAAGAAACAAAATAATAAGAGTAGGACTGCAACTTCAAGGGGAGGAGTGAGGGGTGTGAGGACTGATTCCTGCTGTCCCTGGAGAATACCTGTTACAGGTGAGTAACTATGCTTTCTCCAGGAACAAGCAGGAAGTCAGTCCTCAGATATGGGGACTCCCCAGCTATAGGCTTCCGAGAACCCACAGCTGAAAAATAGGCTCCCTCTAAGAGTCGCAAGCAGGCACAATAGGAATCTAACAGAGAGTAACACTCCGGTAGCCTGACACCAAAGGGTCGGAGGGTAGGAGTTGCCTAGATCTCGAAAAGGTTACAGAGTACAGCCTGGCCGAAAGCACTGTCCCGTCGGGACTCCCTATCCAGGCAGTAATGGGTTGCGAAAGTCTGACCCAAAGACCAGGTGGCAGCCCGGCAGATGTCTGCCAGCAGAACAGAGCAGAAATGAGCCACTGATGCCGCCATAACCCTGACCCGGTGGGACGTAACACAACCCTGCAACAGAAGATCGGCCACCCTATATGCCCTGGCAAAACAGTCTGCTACCCAGATGAACAGCGTATGTTTGGTCATAGGATACGAAGAGCTGAGAACCCCTTCTATGGCCTTGCGTACGCTGAATGTAGAAGGCCAATGCCCTCTTACAGTTCAGGGTATGCAGAACTGTCTCTCCCCGATTGGCATGCGGCCTGGGAAAGAAGGTAGGCAGTACTATTCTCCTGGTTGAGGTGGAACGAAGAGACCACTTTCGGAAGGAACTTGGGGTGAGTGCGGAGCACCACTCTGTTCCTATAGAACCTTGTATAAGGCCGAACGGACACCAGAGCCTGAAGCTCACTCACTCGCCAAGCTTAGGTTAGTGCCATCAAGAAAACTACCTTCCAAGAAAGGTAGCGTAGCTGGCAGGTTGCCATCGGCTCAAATGGCAGAGTAAGCTGTCCTAAAACCACATTCAAATCCCACTAGGTTGCTGGAGGGCAAACTGGGGGCTTCAGCAGAAGTAGGCCTCTCAGGAATCTGGACACCAAAGGATGTGCAGAAAGAGGCTTTCCTTCCACTGGGAAGTGTGTGCAGCCAGGGCACTGAGGTGAACTCTGACGGAGTTGGACTTAAGGCCCAAATCCGAAAGATGGAGAAGATACTGCAGTACCACTGCAACCTGGTAGGAGAAAGGATTTTCTTTCTGCTGTTCGCACCACCCCCCAAACCTATGCCACTTAAAAGCATAGGTCCGTCTAGTTGACTGCCTCCTTGAGGCCAGCAGAACTTCTAACACGTTTCTGGGAAGGAGGAATGGTGTGAGAACTACCCTTTCAGCAGCCATGCCATCAGGTTGAGGGAGCTGAGGATGGGGTGCAGAAGAGTGCCCCCCTCCTGAGACAGGAGGTTGGGATAGAATCCCAGAGGGACTGGGGCCTCCACCGCTAGTTAAAGTAAAAGCAGAAACCCGAGTTGCCTCGGCCATCTGGGGGGCTACCAGAATGACCGGGGCCTTGTCCTGGAGAATTTTGAAAAGGGTTTTGCCACCAGAGGCGTCGGAGGAAATGCATACAGGAGGCCCACAGACCACGAGATGAGAAAGACATCGGCAGCCACCCTGTTTGGATGTGGCTGTCTGGAGCAAAACTGGGACAACTGGTAGTTGTGTGGGGTTGCAAACAAATCAGTGTCGGCTGTCCCCAGGTCTGAAAAAACCATTGGGCCATTTTCGTATCCAGCTGCCATTCACAGGGCTGGAGAATACTGCTTAGCCTGTCAGCTAAGTAATTTTCCTGGCCTGGCAGACAAACTGCTTTCAGATGTATGCCATGCCGGAATGCAAAAAAGCACAGGGGTGCAGTTTCCTGACACAGAATGCGGGACCCCGTGCCTCCCTGCTTGTTCACAGAGAACATCGCTACTTGGTTGTCCGTTTGTATCAAGACAGGTTGATGAGCCAAAGTTTGACAAAAGGCTCGTAGAGCTAGGCGAATGGCACGAAGTTCCATGAAATTGATCTGCTGTGTGCTCTTGTATGGAGACCACACGCCTTGAGTACAAAGTCCCTGGCAATGGGCTCCCCAGCCCAGCAAGGATGCATCCATAGTCAGGATCTTCGTGCGTTGAGGAGCCTGGAAGGTCACCCCCCGCCTCCAAGTGTTTTGGTTGAAGCCACCAGGCCAAGGACTGCACCAGTCTTTTGGATACCTTGACTCTGTCTCGGAATCTGTTTGTGGCTTGTGTCCACTGGTCTCTGAGGCACCACTGAGCTGTTTGTATGTGGAGGCGGGCATTCAGTGTCACATGTACCATGGAGGCCATGTGCCCAATGAGGTGCAAGAAGTGTCTTGCTGATATTTGGGACCTGCGACAAACTTGATGTGCTAGGCCCAGGAGTCTCTGCGTCCTGTCTACTGGCAGGTACGCCTTTGCCTGAAGGGTATCTAGTATGGCCTCAATGAACTCTAGTTGTTCAGTGGGGACTAGGGTAGACTTGGGGTAACTGATTACAAACCCTAGATGTTGAAGCACCTGAATGGTGCGAGATGTTGTGGCCTGTTGGACCTCCAGGGCTGACATGGTTCTGATGAGTCAGTTATCTAGGTAGGGGAAGACAAAAACTCCTTGTATTCTGAGGAAGGTGGCCACCACCGCCAGGCAATTTGTGAATACTCTGGGGGCGGAGGCCAGGCCAAAGGGAAGCACTCTGTATTGATGGTGGTTTACCCCTACCACAAAGCGTAGATATTGCCTGTGGTCTGGATGAATTAGGATGTGAATATAAGCATCCTTTAGGTCTAAGGAGCATAGCCAGTCTCCCTGGCGGAGGTAAGGCAGCAATATTCCAAGGGAGAGCACCTTGAACTTCTCCCTCACCAGGAATTTGTTTAAGTTGCGCAGGTCAAGGATGGGTCTTCGGCCTCCTGTCCTTTTTTGGTATCAGGAAGTAACTGGAATAGAAGCCCTTGCCCTGTAGGTGGTGGGGCACCAGTTCTACCGCCTGAGCCTCGAGAAGACCTGCTAACTCCTTCAGAAGAAGGTCCCGGTGAAGGGGAGAACTGAGAGGCTCTCCTGGAAAGTAAGGGGGAAGTACCTGGGTCAAATGGAGAAGATAGCCTTGATGTGGAGGAGCAGCCTAATGGTTAAGATCACTGGCTTGAGAACCCAGAGACCAGGGTTCGATTCCCACTAGCACTCCTTGTCGTCTTGGGCAAGTCACGTAACCCTCCATTGCCTCAGAAAAATCCAAGTTATCAATGTCCCTGTTTAATGTATATTACCAAGTTTTTAAGTTTCAATGTAAACCACTTTGATTGAAATGACAAAGCGGTATATAAAACCTGTTAAATAAAATAAATAAATGTACTATCTGGAGAACCCAGGTGTCTGTGGTGATGGCCGGCCATCTGTGGGCATACAGGGCAAGCCTTCCCACTGTGCACTGCCTTTCTCTTGTGGCGAGAGGGGCTATGCCTTGAGAGTCAAAAGCCACTACCAGGCTGGGCCGGAGCCGATGCCTGGGGTTTGGGGGCTTTCTGCTTACGCAGGCCATGCCCCTTGTCCCTTGGCCTGCTGCCCCTGTTGGGGGGCCGGGGAGGCCTGAAATGGGGGTTAGCTTCGGTAAGCAGCACCCTTCCTCGGGAAAAAGGGCTTCTTACCTGAGCCCTTTTTTTTTAGAAAGGGCAGAAGTCTTCTTCGAGAGTCATGTCCTGGTCATGTACTCGGACTCTCTCTCAGCAGCCTTTTTGGTCATGGTTTTGCTGAAGAGGTTCTCACCACGGCATGGGACATCGACCCACTTGTCTTGAACCCACTGTTGAAGGTCTGACGACTGTAGCCATGCCTGACGGCATGCACCGATGCCATCTGCAGCTACCCGGGCCGACGCATCGAATCAGTCATAGACCACTTGAGTCAAACTTCGAGCACTCAAGGACTCCAGTGGACGGGTCTTGAAGTGCTGCAAAGGTCCCTCAGAGAGACCAGCCGAGAACCCGGCGATCTCCTTCGCCAGATCCTGCAGGTACATACCCATGTACAGCTGGTATGTCTGGATCCGACATGTCAGCATAGAACCCTGGTAGCACTTCCTGCCGAGGGCGTCCAAGTTGCGGGCCTCCCTGCCAGGAGGCACCGAGGAGTCCGTCTTCTGGCTCTTGAGCCGGCACATGGCCAATTCCACAACCATGGAGTTGTGCGGTAGTTGTGCTTTTTGGAACCCAGGACTCTTGCAGATTCGATACATCAAGTCGATCCACCTGCTGATCACCGGTGCAGACGCCGGCATCTCCCACATGCGGAGCATCAGCCGTTCCAAGATCGGAGGTACAGGTATAGTAAGGGCTTCCTGAGGGGGAAAGTCATACTGGAGGGGTCTCAAGCTCTTCGGCTCGAGGCTCCTCCTTGGACTCCGTAGGGAATGCCAAAGCCTTTGACATGTCCCTTACGAAGACCAAGAACCTAGGGTTCTCTGGGTGGGGACCTTCTCCGAGGTTCAGACCCCAGGGAATCGGACGGGACATCCCTGGTCCAGCAGGTGTCCGGGGACTTTTCTTCCTCAGTCTCCCAGCCCGATGCCTCCAAAGAGGAATTGAATGGCTCTGGCCTCGAGGGCTTCAGCTTTGACCGGTCTGATGCAAGTGGAATTGGCGTCAACGACCTCGGTCCCGAACAGGAGGTCAAGGGAGACGTCGGCAGAGGATCAACTCGGCCTCCGGGGTCGACTTGGACATCGGGGGCCCGGTGGTCGGAGGCAAGGACCAGTAAGACCAGCTATCAGCGCCCGCTGCTGCTCCATGAAGGCAGACATGCTGCGCTACAGGGCCACGATTCTGAGACTGAGCTCACAAGGCTCCGCAACTCCTGGGTCAGGTCCCGACACCAGTTCTCCCGGAGGAGTCCCCTCAACGAGGACGGTAGTTATCTGCCTCGGCTGCTACGGGTCCCTTTGAGGAAGTTTTGCTGGACACTCCAACTCCGAGGATCTGGGCTGGCAGTCAGGGATCCGTGATCGGTCCCGCAAGGAACCAGGCCATTCGGAACCATCCAACGATGCCACTTTCAAGGATTTTTTCTTCCTCCGATGTTCACGTGAGGGAGAACCCCTCTCCAGGGAAACCCGACGCTGCTCAGGCTCAGACAGTTCCCGAGACGTCGAGGCCTCAGACAAGGTCCGGGCCTGGGAGAGTACGGCCTCAGCAAAATCCTATCATGCTGCTGCTGGCAGCTTCTCAGAGCCTTCGAGGACATTTTCCTACACGGGCCACAGACCTTCGGGTTGTGGTCAGGCCCGAAGCACCGGAGACAGCAGTCATGTGTATCGGTGAGGGACATTAACTTTGTACATCGATCACATTGGGGGAAAAAGGGCCCCTGCAAGGTTGAAGACCCAGGCTGCCAGTGAAAAAGAAAAAGAGCGCGAACACTAGTCACGAAGGACAAAAACCGAAAAATCAAAACGGATTCGATACCGGTGTACCGAGCCGAAGGAAGGAAGGAGAACCGATGTCGAACTGGCAAGAAAGAAAAATAAATTTCTAACTTTAATCAGCTTTTTTCACTGTGACTATGGGACCATGTCCATTGGGCACTGCAGAAAAAAGGAGACTGAGCAAGATGGCACCCTTGGGCAGGAAGGGGACCGTGCATGCACGATGCAATTCCCAAAAGCTTTCTTAGAAAGCTGGGTATTTGCTCTGCACGAGGGCTCCGTCGGCGTCGACGTCACCCATATGTGAGGACTCACTTCCTGTTTGTTCCTGGAGAATGAGATATGCAATTACAGACCTATTAATAATCTGTGAACTATCATTAAAATCTCTGTAGTAGCTGAAGATTTGAGAATTTATTTATTTTATTTATTTGGTATGCATTTGTATGCCGCCACTTCCAGCGATCAGCAGCGGACCAGTGGTGTAAAATACAAGGGAGTAAAGTATAAAATCAAATGGTAAATACAGTATGATTTGAGGGAGGGGTACACCACAATCACATAGAAATTACAAATATACATTACATTTTGATCACCCAGGTTTGCGCAGCAAATGAAATAAATATACATTTGATTGATCAGATTATAAATAAACATTTGATTGACCAGATAAGTTACAGTTTTATCACCCAGTTTGAGCAACCAGATAAATTACAGGTTTATCAAGAACATAGATTACAGTTGTATAATACATTGGCAGATATGCAATCTTATTAACATTGACATCGGATCTATTTTTCTACTTCTTGTACTTCGGGGGGGTTAGGCAACTTGGGTAAGAAGGGAGTGTTGAATCTGCCTAGGTGATACCGTAATGTGTTTGGAACAGGTGGGTTTTAAGCTTTTTTCTGAAGTCTTGTATATTGTTGATCAGTCGTAACTCATGAGGTAGTCTGTTCCAAAGCATGGGTGCAGTGTACGTGTATGCCCGGTTGCTCGTTCCCTCTGACATCTCTTATACTGCTGGGAACGCAGAGTGTGTTCAGGTTAGTAGTCCTTCGGCATCTGTTGGGGGGCTGTGTGGTTATGAGGTTATCGAGGAATGATGGGGATATCCTGTGAATGATTTTGAAAGTTGTTACCAGTATTTTGTATACTGCACGTGCAGAGATTGGGAGCCAGTGAAGCTCAATCAGTACTGGTGTAATGTGATCCCTCAGTTTCTTATTCAAGATGATCCTGGCTGATACATTTTGCGCCAATTGTAAGATGTTTATGGGGTTTTTTGGTAGACCTTGCAAGATGGCATTACAGTAGTCAAAGTGAGGAATGATGAGCGCTTGAGCTACTGTTCTGAAGTCTGTCTGTTCGATTATGTTGCGTAGGGGTTGAAGGACTCTCAGCTTGTGAAATATTGCTCTGTTGGTTAACCGGAGATGTTTGTTCATTTTTAGGTTAGCATCAATGAGAACGCCTAGATATTTGATCTCATTTTTAGATTGATAGGTGTTGTTGTTAAGGGTGATTGAAGCAGGCGGTTTGAAGTCTTGTTTACTTGATACGAACATCACATCAGTTTTTTTGTGGTTTATCGACATGTTGTTATCTTGGAGCCAATTTTGCATTTCGCCTAGGCATTCTTCTATTTGATTGAAATTAGGATTGTCTATATCAAGTGGAGTGTACAACATGATATCATCTGCGTATAAGTGGTATCTGAAGTTATGCTTTTGGAAAATCATACAGACTGGCTGGATGTAAACGTTGAATAGCAGGGAGGAAATAGCTGAGCCCTGAGGTATTCCCTGGGTTTGGGGGAAAGGCTCTGCCTGCTCGTTATTGAAGCGTACCTGTTGCATTCTATTTGTGAGGTATGACTCGAACCATTTTAACGGTGTTCCTGCTATACCTATGGACGCAAGTCTTTGCAAGAGTGTTAGATGTACTGTGTCGAATGCTGCTGATATATCAATGAATATGAGTAAGAACATCTTATTTTTGTTTTCCAGACCCTTGATGAGGTTGTCTAGGAGCGCAATGAGTAGGGTTTCAACTCCATGGTGTGGTCTGAAACCATATTGATGGTGGTCAAGGATTTTGTTTTCGTCTAGGTGGTCCTGCAATTGCAGTTGGGTTACCTTCTCGATATTCTTAGCAAGGAAAGATATGCTTGATATCGGCCTGTATGAGGTTGGGTCTTCTTTGTTGAGCGCTTTATTCTTTAAAATAGGCCTTATTAGGGATCTTTTAAGTTGGGCGGGCATGATACCTTGCTGAAGAGATTGATTTACTATGTGCGTTATCAGATGGGCAATTTCCTGCTTAGTAGATTTGATCCATTCTGCTGGACAGGGATCTAGAAGCGAGGTTGTTGTATTAAGGTTAGAGATGGAATTTATGATGATCCTTTCGTCGATTATCTGGAAAGTAGACCATCCTTCTTTCTGTTTACTTGAGTTCATGCTGTTCGGCTGCTTGGGGCATATAGCGATCACATTCTGCGATTGGATAGTCAGGCTTTGTGGATTTAATTTGATAGCATAGTGATTTGCCAGATCTTGGGCCTTTATATTTCCATTGCAGTTGACTTCCGGCAAAGGCTTTGTGAGTGATTTGGCCTGCATAATGCCAATTTTTAAAAAGGGTTCCAGGTGTGATCCAGGAAAATACAGACTGGTGAGCTTGACATCTGTACCAGGCAAAATGGTAGAAACCATTATTTTAACAATTTTTATTATTTTCCAGAATATTCAAGCAAAACAAGAATGAAAGTAACAGGATGGTACATATAATACTATAACATCAAAAGGAAACATAAAAATAAAAAGTAACAGATAGAATAATGATCCATCCTAAATTTAGCCCACAATTTTTAGGCAATCACTGGGGGGCTACAGGTAAAAACATCATATAAAAAAAAAGATATTATAATAGCAGGGTGGAGACTTAAGCATCAGCCATGTTAGTTGTAGTATGCACCACAGTACCTTCCCTAGCTACAAGAAATTCCAATAACTGACTAGGCTCAAAGAAAAGAAAAGAAAAGAAAAGAAAAAACAAAAAAAAAAACCCTTACCAGCAAAGGTAATTACACATCAAGAGGGAAATCTTAACACAAAACTACCCCCGAGGGAAATGACTCTGGGTCTAAGACCCAGAAATTCTTTTCTCCTCAACTGGGTGACACGAGCAAGATCAGGAAACATATATACTTTAGAACCTAAGAAAGTAACATTGAAATTTCTAAAATATGCTTGAAGAATCAAAGATTTATCAGGCTCCAAAGTTAAAGTCACAAGCAAGGTAGTTCGGCCGGTCACCACTTCTAATGAATCCTCCAAGAACGCCGTAAGATCACCGGCTCCCTGGAGCAGATTCTCCGAAGCAGGGCCCTGAGACACAGGGCCTACGGTTAGGTACTGTGCAAGCACAATAGGAGGCAAATTTTCTCCAGGGAGTTTAAGCACTTCCTGGAAATATTTGCGAACCATCTCCAAAGCGGACATAATAGGAGATTTAGGAAAATTTAATAGTCTCAAATTATTTCTACGCACATAGCTCTCCAAATATTCAGCTTTTTTAGATAGCAAGATTTTATCCTTAACTTGAGCAGCGCAGAGTCCTTGAAGATGTTCTAACTCAGTTTCCACACCGGTCAAACGCCAAGCCTGGTCCTCCTGCATTCTTTTTGCCTCAGCAATATCACGCCTCAACAAGAGAGAATCCACTTTTACAACTCCCACGACAGCCAGTAGTAAAGTGTTCATGGTAGCCACCACATCCCACAGTGCTTCTAAATTTATAACTGTTGGTTTTATCAAGCCTTTCAGACCTGGGATTACATCAAACCCCCCAGCCGCTGCTGCAGGTTCCCCAAAAAGGGGGCTGGATCTCCCTACTCCAACTTCTTCTACTGCGGTTTCCACCAGGGGTGAAGAAGCTGTTAAAGTCCTGACGGAGCCCTCTTCACCTCCACCAACCGGTGAGCACATCAGCATACCAGTGGGAGGCACTCCAACGTCCGGGACAGCACACCCAGGTCAAGGCGGGGGGGTGTGCTGCTCTGGAGACAGCCATACCCCGGATGCACCCAGAGCCGACTGTTCAATCACCAAAGGCTCTGGATGAAGACACCGCTCCACCAGTTGCCGCCGAAAATCCGCATGCCGCCAACTTCCTCTGTCTGGCAGTATTCAATGGAGCCAACCCCGAGGGAAGGGAGGCCTGTTTTCTCTTCTGATGCCCCATTCCAGAAGCAGCCAAAAGGACCGGACTAAAGCGGTGAGTGCAAAGCGTCTCAACAGCAGCATCACTCTGCCGCCCATCTTGCCCCCCCCTCCTTCCTGGTAGAGACCATTATAAAGAACAAAATTACTAAACACGCAAATAGTCATGGCTTAATGACAAAGTCAACATGGATTTAGCGAAGGAAAGTCTAGTCTCAATCTCTTACATATTTTTGAAGGTGTGAATAAACAGGTGGACAACAATGTCAATTGACAGTGTATGAATTTTCAGAAAGCTTTTGACAAGATACCTCATGAGTGAGACTTGGGGAAATTAAAAAGTCATGGGATAGGAGGCAGTGCATTATTGCAGAATAGGAACTGGTTAAAAGATCGAAAAGAGAGTAAGGCTAAATGGCCAATTTTCTCATAAGAACATAACATAAGATATGCCATACTGGGTCAGACCAAGGTACATCAAGCCCAGTATCCTGTTTCCAACAGTGGCCAATCTAGGCTATACATACCTAGCAGTTTCCCCAAAAGACACAGGTTCCACAATGCTTGTACTGGGTCAAGCATTGATATCCTGGGTCCCTTCTTAATAATGGTTTATGGACCTTTCCTCCAGGAACTTGTCCAAACCTTTTTTAAACCCAGCTACACTAACAGCCTTTACTAAATCCTCCGGCAACAAATTCCACAGTTTGATTACACGTTGAGTGAAAAAATATTCTCTCTTATTAGTCTTAAATAGTTTACCCTGTAGCTTCATTGCATGAAGGTCGGTGGTTCAAATCCCACTAGAGGACAGCAACCTTGGGCCGGAAGGACTGGGGTTTCTAGTCCCGCCGGTGCTCCTTGTGGTCTTGGGCAAGCCACTTAACCCTCCATTGCCCATGTTCCCTGTAAGTATTAGTGTATGTGTCTCATATCCCCTCGTGTTAAATGTATCCCCCAACCGCTTTGACCCGGTGAAAAGCGGGATATAAATGCAGCTAAATAAATAAATGTCCCCTAGTCTTTCTATATTCTGATGATGTAAACAATCGATCTACATTTACCATTCAATTTTGGATGCTGGGTTGTTTGTGTTGTTGGACTGCCCCTCTGTGGTTCGGGCCCTGTCCTTCTGGCATGCACCTGCCTCTCCTGGCGCCTGACGCGTGGCCTCCTGACCCTCGGATTTCATGTACTTGCCTTAACTGCTGGGAGGGGGGGAGACTTTGTATGGTTTTTGATTGTTAGAAATATGGGTATTAGTGGGAGAGGGTGGTATGGGATGATGTGTGAATAGGAGATTGGATTTATGAGCAGGTTTGTGTCTTTCTTGGCTGAGAGATTGATAAGAACAGGAATGGGGCAGTTAGTTGAGAGTGGATATGTGGGATGGTATTTGGAATGTTATTGTGGGACGGATGGTCAAGAGGGAGGGTGAGGGTTGATGGGAGAGACACGACTAGGAGGTGGCTTCCAAGGGAGGATATAACAGGAGTTAACTGCCTGGAGGTGCCCACCCACAGCAGCGTATGGGAGGGGGATGGGAGGCCCTGTCGGGTGGGAGTTGCCATGCACCCGTCGGTGCTGGACCCATCCTGACCCCGTGGGAATAATGATGCCAGGTCATCCCTGGGCTGAGCCACCCCAAAGGGTCCTGGAAAAAACTATTCCATAACAGGGGGCCATATCATTAGATAGGAGGAGGGAGGATTTTAAGCAAGACGGGAAGGGAGGCAGCAGCCCCAATGCCATGACAACCTCCTACATGCCAGACAACCGTGGGGCAGTGAATTGAGATGGGTGGGGATTGGGGAAGGGTTGAGATCCACTGTTTCGGGATCTTATCAGCCTATATCACTGCTGAACGTCGATCTTAAGATCATGTTAAAGATCTTGGCTGAGCGTCTGTCCCCAATACTACCTGGTTTGATCCACTCAGGTGGGCATTGTAAAGAGCCGCCAGGCAATAGGGAATGTCCGTCAAATCTTTGCGTCTCTGCAGTACTGTCATCTGGCACAGATCCCCTTGTTCCTTATCAGTTTTGATGCAGAGAACGCCTTTGACAGAGTAGGATGGAAATACATGTTCAGGGCATTGGAGGTTTTTGATTTTGGGGGTTTCTTTCTTCAGGCAGTGCAAACGCTCTATGCTGATCCATGGGCAAGGATCTTGATTAACGGCCTCTGAACAGTGAGGCTCCCTCTGGAATGCGGGACAAGGCAGGGATGTCCCTTATCTCCTCTGTTTTTACTTACATTAGAACCGCTGCTGATGCGAATATGTGTAGGCTCAGAGATTGAGGGGGGTGCGCTTTCGTCGATGACTTTTTGGTCTGACTAGTCCCGAATGCTCTCTCTCGTCTTTGTTACACAAACTTAAAATCTTTGGTAAATTCTCAGGATATAAGTTGAACCTCTCTCATTACGAGGTCGAATTGCATTATTCAGGATGACACTTTCTCCACACTGGCTCTACATGCTCCAAATGCACCCCCATCTGGCTCCTCAGGAAGGATCTGAATACATTAGACTATGCTAAACCGTTTTCTTTGGATGGGCTGTCAAGCTCACATCGCATTACAGGTGCTTAAGCGGTCCTGGCATCGGGGAGGGATGGGAGTCCCTGACCTTTGGGCATACAACTTAGCGTGTTTGATACAGAAAAATAAACTTCTTTAGCCTGCAAGAGGGTCTTGGTCACCCTCCTGTCACTACGGTATGTGCTACCCACACCAGTGAATAAACTGCCTGTTTTACTATGGCAGTGCCTTTTGATTTGGGTGGTACACCAGATATGGCAGTGGATTTGCACAAGACAAACACTGGAGTTCCCAGTCTATTTGCCCATCCATGGGAACACAGATTTCACCCCCGGTATGTCATCGGAGTGTTTTCACCGGTGGCAACACTTGGGTGTATTACACTTGGACCAAGTCCTGACAAAGATGGAGAGTTGCTAGCCTTCCCAGAACTCTGCGCCCAACTTGAGGTCCACAAGGTGACCTTTTTTTCTTACTTCCAACTGCGGTGTTACATTCACAGCCTGGATAAGGGCAATTTGTCTAATGACTTCTGCACTGACAGAGGCTTTCTTTCTTTGTGAAGAAACTGGGAGGATCAAGATTTCCCAAGTGCAGTCTTTTGGGACTATGGCCATGCAGATTGCTTGTCACTGGTTGGCTGAGGCTTGGAATGCTGACATTAGTACATCTCTGACAGGGGAGGGACTTAAGGAAGCTCAGTGGTAAGATTCCTCGCTTCACAGCAATGGTCCCTCTCCGGGATATGCAGTATCGGGTGGGTCTGACATGCCTATCTTTCACCTGGCCACTTGTGGGCTATGGGCTACGAGGGGTGGCCAGCGTGCCCTAAGTGCAGCGAGGACAGAGCCCTGTTTGTTCACTTATGGTCCTGCCCAAAGGTACAAGATTATTGGAGGGACACTCACTCATTTGTGGAGCAAGTTTTGCAGCAACAGTGAGCGCTTACCCCACAGGCTGTCCTACTCCATATGACGACGGGAGTGACGACTGTCGGGCAGTGACAAAAGCGTTGGTTGAAGCTTTCTTGGGCTCTGGTAACATGAATAATTCTGATGGGTTGGAAGTCTGTGGATTCCTCCAATTATTGACAATGGCAGTATGCTCTGCACCAGCACATGCAGCTTGATACACTTTGGGCCAAATACAAACATCGGCGCATTCCCTATTTTCATGCAGTATAGAATGATTATATTCAAGTGTTACCTCCTCTTAACTGCAGCTATATTTTAAATGATTTATAGGAGAAGGTTATTAGCGAATAAGCCCCAGGGGAAGGGGTTGTCACTCGCAGAATGGAGGGTCGAGAGAGAGAATGCAGGGGGGGGGGGATATTGAATGGGTTGGGCAACAGGGACCCAGCAACCGGTAGTGTGTAAGTCACCACACACTGGACCACACAACTCCCTACTGTTTGCTACTATTAGCAGGCCTTAGAGGGGCAGTGGGGAAGAAGAGGGGGATAATGGGGGAAGGGGGGGGGAAACAAAAAAAAAATGTGTTTATACCTATAAAATAGACCATAACCATCTGTTTCAGATTGTTTTTAATTTTGTGAAATGGTCTGGTGTTTTTGCCTTGTTGACTTAATAAAAATGTTTTAAATATAAAGCTAAAAAAAGAGCCTATTTTAACAAAGCTTCAATCTTGCGCTCATGCAGGACTCACGGAGCCAGATCCCCTTCCACAGGGATGGCATTCTTCATAATTGTCATGCCAAAGTGACCACTTTAGGCATCCTCAGCTTCTCCAACACTTCAGGAGCCAATGGGTATAAGGTGAAATTAAACGTACCTGCTAATTGTTGTTTCTTAAGGAACTCCAGTCTAGTCCCGAACCTCTGGGGTTTATGCTCCTCCTCCCGCAGCTTGGAGACTGAACACGTCACTCTTTTGGAGACGCCCATATAAATAGTCCAGGGACTGCCTCCTTGCTTTTAAGGAGAAGGAGGCCTCTGAGAAAACGAGCCACCAGAGGGTGGCTGGAAAGAGGTCCACCATCTACCGGCACGTGATGCGCAGAAATAGCACTGAGGTGGACTTTGACCGAGTTGGACTTGAGGCCAAGATTAGAAAGAGAAAGCAAGTACTGCAAGACCACTGATGCCGAACAGGAGAAGGGGTCTTGAGACTGCTGAGTACACCAGACGGAGAACCGACGCCACTTAAGAGCGTAGGACTTCCGGGTGGAAGGCCTCCTGGAGGCCAAGACGACCTCTTCCACATCTGGAGGCAGCTGGAGAGGAGCAAGGACTACCCTTTCAGCAGCCAGGCCATAAGATGAAGGGACCGGAGGTTGGGGTGCAGGAGCGTCCCCCGATCCTGCGAGAGGAGGTCGGGCTGAAACCCCAGAGGAAGAGGGGTGTCCACCGCTAGCTGCATGAGAAGCGGGAACCAAGGTTGCCTCGGCCACCGGGGAGCCACTAGGATCATCGATGCCTTGTCTCTGAGAACTTTGAAGAGCGTCCGAGACACCAGAGGCATGGGTGGAAAGGCATACAAGAGGCCTGTGGACCATGGAATCAGAAAAGCATCCGCCGTTACCCGGAGAGGATGCGGCTGTCGAGAGCAGAATCTGGGAAGCTGCCGGTTCAGAGGACTGGCGAACAGATCCATGGTGGGGAGGACCCACCGTAGAAAGATCCGCTGAACCACAAGCGGATCCAACCTCCACTCGTGCGGTTGGAGGACCCTGCTCAGTTTGTCTGCCAGGTAGTTTTCTTGACCTGGGAGATAGACAGCTTTGAGGACGATGTTGCGGTGGACGGCCCAAGAGCAGAGCTTCTGTGCTTCCTGACAGAGAAGGAAGGAGCCGGTTCCGCCTTGCTTGTTCACGTAGAACATGGCAACCTAATTGTCTGTCTGGACAAGTACTGACTGGTGAGAAATCAGGTGAGAGAAGGCTCTGAGCGCTAGGCGGATGGCTCTGAGCTCCAGGAAGTTGATCTGCTGAGCGGACTCCCAAGGAGTCCAGAGACCCTGAGTACAAGTCCCTTGGCAATGTGCTCCCCAGCCCTGGAGAGAAGCATCGGTCGTCAGGACCTGAGAATGTGCAGGAGGCTGAAAGGGCACCCCGAGCACTAGGTTTGGCAGGTGAAGCCACCATCGCAGAGAGGAGACCAGCTAGTCGGAGATCTGTACGGAGTCCGCTAGGCTCCCAGTGGCCTGATGCCATTGTTTGCGAAGGCACCATTGAGCAGGTCGCATGTTCAGGCGGGCATAGGGGGTTACATGGACCGTGGAAGCCATATGGCGGAGCAGTCTCAGAAATTGCCTGGCCGAGACCAGGGAATTGATGTGAAAGCGTCTGGCGAGATCCATGAGCCTTTGGGCCCTGTCTAGGGGCAGGAAGGCCCGCGCTTGAAGAGTGTCCAACCTGGCGCCGATGAATTCTAGATCTTGAGAGGGGAGCAAAGTGGACTTTGCGAAGTTTATGACAAATCCCAAGTGCTGGAGCAGAGCTACCGTGCGATGAGTAGCCCGAGTGGCTTCTTGGGCAGACTGGGCCCTGATGAGCCAGTCGTCCAGGTATGGGAACACAAAGAGACCCTGAAGCCTCAGATAGGCCGCCACCACTGCTAGGCATTTGGTGAACACTCTGGGGGCGGAGGATAGGCCGAAAGGCAGTACTCTGTACTGGTAATGGCGTCCGTCCACCACAAACCTTAGGTATTGTCTGTGGTCTGGATGAATAAGGATATGAGTATACGCATCCTTCAGATCTAAGGAGCATAACCAGTCTCCCTGCTGGAGGTAGGGCAGCAGGATTCCAAGGGTAAGCATTTTGAACTTTTCCTTTGCAAGGAACTTGTTGAGGTTTCGCAAGTCCAGGATGGGTCTGAGGCCTCCTGTTCTTTTTGGAACCAGGAAGTACCTGGAGTAAAACCCTTGACCCTTCAAGGTGGTGGGGCACCGGTTCCACGGCTCGTTCCTGAACAAGACTTGCTAACTCCTGAAGGAGTAAGTCCCTGTGCAGAGGGAGTCTGGAAGGCTCCCCTGGAAAGTAGGAGGGAGGCACCTGGTGAAAATGAAGAAGATAGCCCTTTTGAACTATCTGAAGCACCCAGGTATTTGTGGTGATGTTGGACCACCTGTGGGCAAAGTGGACCAGTCGGCCTCCTGTGCTGAGAGAAACCAGCTGAGGGGGAGAGGCTATGCTGAGAAAGTCAAAAACCCCCACCCTGCTGAGCAGGGGCCGGTGGTGCAGGCTTGGGGGCTTGCTGCCTACGGGACCCATTACCCCGTCCCATGGCCTGCTTTCCCTGTGGGGGAGCTGGGGAGGCCTGATACTGAGGGTAGTATTTATAGGCAGCCGCCTTCCTCGGGTAAAAGGGCTTTTTCCCCGAGACCTTCTTCTTTTGCGAAAGGCAGAGGTTTTCCTCGAGAGACGAGTTCTGGTGAGAGTCTCTGTCTCGATTTGTGCAGCTTTCTCATCCATGGGCTTGCCAAAGAGGTTGTCACCTCGGCAGGGGACATCGACCAACTTGTCCTGCACCCAGGGCTCGAGGTCGCACGACTGGAGCCAAGCCTGGCGGCGTCCACCGATGCCGACCGCGGCTACTCGAGCCGAAGCCTCAAAACCATCATAGGCTGCTCGAGAAATAAACTTGGAGCACTCCCGAATACCAGTAGACAAGGATTGGAACCTCTGCAAAGGTTCATCGGAGAGACCAGCAGAGAACCCGGTTATTTCTTTAGCCAGGTCTCGGAGATACATGCCCATGTAGAGCTGGTATGTCTGGACTCGACAAGCAAGCATAGAGCCCTGGAAACACTTCCTACCGAGGGCATCCAGGCTTCGGGCTTCCCTACCAGGGGGCACCGAGGAGTGCATTTTCTGACTCTTCAGTCTATGCATGGCCGATTCCACCACCATGGAATGGTGCGGTAGTTGTGCCTTTTGGAACCCGGGGCTCTTGCGGACTCGATAAATGGAATCGATCTGCTTGCTCAATACCGGCGACGATGCCGGGCTCTCCCACATGCGGAAGAGAAGCCGTTCCAGCATAGGAGGAACCGGTACAATAAAGGCCTCCTTCGGGGGAGAGTCATATTGGAGGGCATCGAGTTCTTCAACTCGAGGCTCCTCCTCGGGATCCGCAGGGAAGGCCAAGGCTTTGGCCATATCCCTCACGAAGTCCGAGTCCGAAAGGAACCAGGTGACTCTTCATCCTCAGATTCCCAGGCCGACTCCTCGGAGGAGGAGTCGACCGGCTCCGGTCGGGCGGGCACTGAAGCCATCCGCCCCGACGCCGAGGGAGTCGGCGTCGACGACTTCGGTCCCGAACGGGAGGCCGAAGGAGACTGCGACCGAGGATCGACTCGAGCCCTCATGGACTCGAGGATCGGCTCGGTCTCCGGGGTCGACTTGGAGGTCGACGTCCCGGCGGTCAGGGCAGAAGCGCCAGCGAGGCCAGCGATCAATGCCCGCTGCTGGTCCATGAAGGCAGCCAAGCTGACCTCCAAGGCCGTCAACCTGAGTCTGAGCTCAGGAGACTCAGCAGCCCCCGACTCGGGCCCCGACGGTGTCGGGCCCGACGTCGGGTCCTTCGGAGGTGAGTCTACGAGGACAACAGTACTCACGTGAGCGGGCAAGTCCTCCTCGAGTCGAGGATGTTTCGACGGCCTCTCCGACTCCTAGGACCCGGGACGGGAATCGGGGCTATACGACCTGGCCCTCGAGGGACCAGGAGCATCCACCGATCCCGCCCTCGCGGGTTTCTTCTTCCGATGATGATCCCGGGTAGGAGACCCCCTTTCAGAGGAACTTCGACGATGCTCAGGACCAGAGTCCCGAGACGTCGAAGCCTCTGACGAGGTCCGAGCCCGGCTGGAGTCAGAGAAGATACGCTCCCGCTGGTGCTGCCGACTCCTCAATGCTTTTGAGGACATCTTGCCGCATGGCCCACAGATCATGGAGTTATGACCCGGGCCTAGGCAGCGGAGGCAGAAGTCGTGAGTGTCTGTAAGAGACATAAGTTTCTTACAGAGGTCACACTTTTTGAAGCCACTGGCCACCATAGGGGGAAAAAGGGCCCCTGCGAGGTCGAATGACCGGGCAGCCAGGGAAAAGAAAAAAAACTCGAAGTCTGTCACGAAGGACAAAAAACCGAAAAATAACGGACGGACTCGTAACCGGCGTCGCGAGTCCGGGCGGGAAAAGAACAGGCGTCGAACCGAAGAAAAATAAAGAAAATAGAGAAAAATCAACTTTTCTGCGGGGGATTCACAGGCAACGTCTGTAGGGCTCCGCGGAAAAAAGACGACTGAGTAAGATGGCACCCTTGGGCGGGAAGAGGACCGCGCATGCGCGCTGCAATTCCCAAAGGCTTTCTTTGAAAGCTGGGGAAAATTGCTCCGCGAGGGCTCCGTCGGCGCCGACGTCACCCATATGTGAGGACTGACTTCCTGCTTGGTCCTGGAGAACGAAAGATACCTGCAACAGACCAAGAAGAACCAATAAAGACAACATGATTGGCACACCTGCAGGATTCCACAAGACTAAACAACTTCAAAAGGAGCTCCCTCCTTACTAGCACCCACACTCTGGAACGCCCTCCCAACAAGCCTGAGAGCACTAAATGACCTAACAGACTTCCGAAAGGATCTCAAAACATACCTCTTTATTGAAACTTATCAGCAGACAGAATACAGTCCCCACCTAAACGGTAATGCATCAAATACCGATAATTCGATACTCACCCATCCCAAATAGGCATACACTAACCCCCAAACACACACAACTTAACATTGTTAATTAAGAGTAGTTACTCACCTGTAACAGGTGTTCTCCAGGAGCAGCAGGAATCAGTCCTCACATATGGGTGACGTCGGCGCCGACAGAGCCCTCGCAGAGCAATTTTCCCCAGCTTTCAAAGAAAGCCTTTGGGAATTGCAGCGCGCATGCGCGGTCCTCTTCCCACCCAAGGGTGCCATCTTGCTCAGTCTGATGACATAGCTAAAAGACAGCAAAAAATTAGCAAAAACGAAATCATAGGACTGCAACTCCAAGGGGAGGAGGGAGGGTTGTGAGGACTGATTCCTGCTGCTCCTGGAGAACACCTGTTACAGGTGAGTAACTACTCTTTCTCCAGGACCAAGCAGGAAGTCAGTCCTCACATATGGGACTCACAAGCTTAAGGCTACCGGAGACCCTAAGCACAAAAAAGGAGCTCCCTCAAGCTCAGTAGCACAGAAGGAAGGAATGTTCTCTGAGTACGCCTCCAACCGGTAGTACGCCTCCGTCCCGGTAACATCCGGGACGGAGGGCAGGTGTTGCCTATACCTCAAAGAGATTACGGAGGACTGCCTGTCCGAAAGCACTGTCCATGCGGGACTCCCTCTCCAGGCAGTAATGGGCTGCAAAAGTCTGGCTTGAAGACCAAGTAGCGGCCCGGCAGATGTCTGCCAATGGAACAGAGCGGAGGTAAGCCACTGACGTAGCCTTCGCCCTAACACGATGAGCCGTGACTCGACTTTCCAACGTGAGGCCGGCTGCCCCATAAGCCCAAGCGATACAGTCAGCAATCCAGATGGACAGAGTACGCTTGGAGACAGGGAGCCCCAACTTATTGGGGTCATAAGACACGAAGAGCTGAACAGCCCTTCGGTGCTCCCGCATGCGGTCAAGGTAGAAGGTTAACGCCCTCCTACAGTCCAGGGTATGCAGGACCATTTCAGCTCGGCTGGAGTGTGGCCTGGGAAAGAAGGTCGGAAGTACCTGGTTGACGTGAAAAGGGGAAACCACTTTAGGAAGAAACTTAGGGTGAGTCCTTAGGACTACCCTATTCTTGTAGAACCTAGTGTAAGGAGGATCAGATACTAGGGCCTGTAACTCACTAACGCGTCTAGCAGAAGTGAGGGCTACCAAGAATAAGGTTTTCCAAGAAAGAAAACGAAGATGACAGGTAGCCATAGGTTCAAAAGGCGGACAGGTAATCCGCTGTAAAACCACATTCAGATCCCAGTCAGGGGCTGGTGGGCGCAAAGGTGGTTTAAGGAGAAGGAGACCTCTGAGAAAACGAGCCACTAGAGGGTGGCTGGAAGAGGTCTGCCATCCACCGGCATGTGATGCGCAGAAAGAGCACTGAGGTGGACCCTGACCGAGTTGGACTTAAGTCCAAGATTGGAGAGGCAAAGCAAGTACTGCAAGACCACTGATGCCGAACAGGAGAAGGGATCTTGAGACTGCTGAACACACCAGACGGAGAACCGACGCCACTTAAGAGCGTAGGACTTCCGGGTGGAGGGTCGCCTGGAGGCCAAGACGACTTCCTCCACATCTGGAGGCAGCAGGAGGGGAGCAAGGACTACCCTTTCAGCAGCCAGGCCATCAGATGAAGGGACCGGAGGTTGGGGTGTAGGAGAGTCCCGTGATCCTGGGTCAGGAGATCGGGCTGAAACCCCAGAGGGAGAGGAGTGTCCACCACCAGCTGCATCAGAAGCAGGAACCAGGGCTGTCTCGGCCACCGGGGAGACACCAGGATCATCGAGGCTCTGTCTCTGAGAACCTTGAAGAGCGTCCGAGACACTAGTGGCATGGGAGGAAAGGCATACAAGAGGCCTGTGGACCATGGAATCAGAAAAGCATCCACCGCTACTCTGAGAGGATGCGGTTGTCGAGAGCAGAATCTGGGAAGTTGCCGGTTCTGAGGACTGGCAAACAGATCCATGGTGAGGAGGCCCCATTTGAGAAAGATCCGCTGAAGCACTAACGGATCCAATCTCCACTCGTGTGGTTGGAGGATTCTGCTCAGTTTGTCTGCCAGGCAATTTTCTTGACCCGGGAGATAAACAGCTTTGAGGAGGATGCCGCGGTTGACGGCCCAAGAGCACAGCTTTTGTGCTTCCCGACAGAGAAGGAAGGAGCCTGTGCCCCCTTGTTTGTTCACGTAGAACATCGCAACTTGATTGTCCGTCTGGACCAGCACAGACTGGTGAGAAGTGAGGTGGGAGAAGGCCCTCAGAGCCAGGCGGATAGCTCTGAGCTCCAGGAAGTTGATCTGCTGGGCAGACTCCCAAGGAGTCCAGAGGCCTTGAGTACATGTCCCTTGGCAATGTGCTCCCCAACCCAGGAGAGAAGCATCGGTCGTCAGGACCTGAGAAGGCGGAGGAGACTGAAAAGCCATTCCTAGCACTAGGTTTGGCAGATGAAGCCACCATTGCAGAGAAGAGACCAGCGGGTCGGAGATCTGTACGGAGTCCGCTAGGCTCCCAGTGGCCTGATGCCATTGTGTGCGAAGGCACCATTGAGCAGGCCGCATGTTCAGGCGGGCATTGGGGGTCACATGGACTGTGGAAGCCATATGGCCGAGCAGTCTCAGAAATTGCCTGGCAGAGACCAGGGAATTGCTGTGAAAGTGGCTGGCAAGATCCATGAGCCTGTTTGCTCTGTCGAGAGGCAGAAAGGCTCGCGCCTGAAGTGTGTTTAATCTTGCGCCGATGAACTCGAGATCCTGAGAGGGGAGCAAAGTGGACTTTGCGAAGTTTATGACAAAGCCCAAGTGCTGAAGCAGAGCCACAGTGCGGTGCGTGGCGTGAGTGGCCTCTTGGGAAGACTGTGCTCTGATGAGCCAGTCGTCGAGGTATGGAAATACAAAGAGGCCTTGAAGCCTCAGATAAGCCGCCACCACTGCTAGACATTTGGTGAACACCCTTGGTGCGGAGGATAGGCCAAAGGGTAGTACTCTGTACTGGTAATGATTGCCCCCCACAACAAACCTGAGATATTGTCTGTGGCTGGGGTGGATGAGGATGTGAGTGTAGGCATCCTTTAGATCTAAGGAGCATAGCCAGTCTCCCTGCTGGAGGTAGGGCAGCAGGATTCCAAGGGTAAGCATCTTGAACTTTTCCTTTGCGAGGAACTTGTTGAGGTTCCGCAAGACCAGGATGGGTCTGAGGCCTCCTGTTCGTTTTGGTATCAGAAAGTACCTGGAGTAAAAGCCTTGACCTCTCAGGTGGTGGGGCACCGGTTCCACAGCCTGTTCCTGAAGAAGACTTGCTAACTCCTGAAGGAGTAAGTCCCTGTGCAGAGGGAGTCTGAGAGGCTCCCCTGGAAAGTAGGAGGGAGGTACCTGGTGGAAGTGCAGAAGATAGCCCTCTTGGACTATGTGAAGCACCCAGGTATCTGTAGTGATGTTGGACCACCTGTGGGCAAAGTGGACCAGCCGGCCTCCTGTGCTGAGAGAAACCAGCTGAGGGGGAGAGGCTATGCTGATGAAGTCAAAAACCCCACCCTGCTGAGCAGGGGCCGGTGGTGCAGGCTTGGGGGCTTGCTGCCTACGGGACCCATTACCCTGTCCCTTGGCCTGCTGACCCTGTTGGGGAGCTGCTGAGGCCTGATAATGAGGGTAGTGTTTATAGGCAGCCGCCTTCCTCGGGTAAAAGGGCTTTTTCCCCAAGCCCTTCTTCTTCTGAGAAGGGGCAGAGGTCTTCCTTGAGAGCCGAGTCCTGGTGAGAGTCTCGGTCTCGATCTGTGCAGCCTTCTCATCCATGGGTTTGCCAAAGAGGTTTTCACCTCTGCAGGGGACATCGACCAACTTGTCCTGCACCCATGGCTCGAGGTCGGATGACTGAAGCCAAGCCTGTCGGCGGGCACCGATGCCGGTTGCGGCTACTCGAGCCGATGCTTCAAAGCCATCGTAGGCTGCTCGAGAGATGAACTTTGAGCACTCCCGAATACCAGTTAACAAGGCTTGGAACCTCTGCAAAGGTTCTTCGGAGAGACCAGCAGAGAACCCGGCTATTTCTTTAGCCAGGTCTCGGAGATACATGCCCATATAGAGCTGGTAGGTCTGGACCCGACAAGCAAGCATAGAGCCCTGGAAACACTTCCTACCGAGGGCATCCAGGCTCCGAGCCTCCCGACCGGGAGGCACCGAGGAGTGCATCTTCTGACTCTTAAGTCTATGCATGGCCGATTCCACCACCATGGAATGGTGCGGTAGTTGTGCCTTTTGGAACCCGGGGCTCTTGCGGACTCGATAAATGGAATCGACTCGCTTGCTTAACACCGGCGACGACGCCGGGCTCTCCCACATGCGGAAGAGAAGTCGTTCCAGCATCGGAGGAACCGTTACAGTAAAGGCCTCCTTTGGGGGAGAGTCATACTGGAGGGCAGCGAGCTCTTCGGCTCGAGGCTCCTCCTCGGGATCCGCGGGGAAGGCCAAGGCCTTGGCCATATCCCGCACGAAGTCCGAGAACCGGGTATCCTCCAGGGGGGACCGTCTCCGAGGTTCGGACTCGGGGGAGTCCGATGGGACACACCGAGTCCGAAAAGAACCAGGTGACTCTTCGTCCTCGGATTCCCAGGCTGACCCCTCGGTCCCGAATGGGAGGCCGAAGGAGACCGTGACCGAGGATCGACTCGAGCCCTCATGGACTCGAGGATCGGCTCGGTCTCCGGGGTCGACTTGGACGTCGACGTCCCGGTGGTCAGGGCAGAAGCACTGGCGAGGCCAGCGATCAATGCCCGCTGCTGGTCCATGAAGGCAGTCAGACTGCTCTCCAAGGCCGTCAACCTGAGTCCGAGCTCAGGAGACGCAGCAGCCGCCGACTCGGGCCCCGACAGCTTCGGGCCCAACGTCGGTTCCTTCGGAGGCGAGTCCACGAGGACAACAGCACTTACGTGAGCAGGCGAGTCCATCTCGAGACGAGGATGTTTGGAAGGCCTCTCCATCTCCGAGGACCCGGGACGGCTATCGGGGCTATGCGACCTGGCCCTCGAGGAACCAGGAGCGTCCACCGACGACGCCCCCGCGGGTTTCTTCTTCTGATGATGTTCCCGGGTAGGAGACCCCCGCTCAGAGGAACTTCGACGATGCTCAGGACCAGAGTCCCGAGACGTCAAAGCCTCTGACGAGGTCCGAGCCCAGCCGGAGTCAGAGAAGATACGTTCCCGCTGATTCTGCCGACTCCTCAACGCTTTTGAGGACATCTTGCCACACAGACCACAGATCATCGGGTCATGATCGGGTCCGAGGTAGCGGAGGCAGCAGTCGTGTGTGTCGGTAAGAGACATGAGCTTCTTACACCGATCACACTTCTTAAAACCGCTGGCAGCCATCGGGGGAAAAAGGGCCCCTGCGAGGTCAAAAGACAGGGCTGCCAGTGAAAAAGAAAAAGGCGCGAAATCTGTCACGAAGGACAAAAAACTGAAAAATAAAGAACGGACTCGCAACCGGCGTCGCGGGTCCGGGCGGGAAAAGAACCGGCGTCGAACCGAGAAAAAAGACAAATAAAATCAACTTTTCTAGCGGGGAATTACAAACAACGTCTGTAGGGCTCCGCGGAAAAAAGAAGACTGAGCAAGATGGCACCCTTGGGCGGGAAGAGGACCGCGTCTGCGCGCTGCAATTCCCAAAGGCTTTCTTTGAAAGCTGGGGAAAATTGCTCCGCGAGGGCTCCGTCGGCGCCGACGTCACCCATATGTGAGGACTGACTTCCTGCTTGGTCCTGGAGAACCTCCTAATGCCCAAACGCTACCCTTATGATAAATGTAACCCTCCAATTGTACTGTCTAAATGTTGTTAAGTTCCCTTATGTTAAATGTAACCCTCCATTTGTGATGTGACCACTTTGATTGAAGGATAAGGTGGTATACAAATCTGTTTAAATAAATAAATAAAATAAATTTCAACATGTGTAGATAAACAAAAGCAGTCTTTAGAAAGCAACATACTCTTACCTTTTCAGCTTTTCCATAATATCGAAGTGGTCCATCAGTGACTGAAAATCCAGTAACTTCTGAAAATTGGTCTTTATATCTGTGTCCATCTATGGAAAACTCTATAAACTCCATAGTGTTTTCTGTCAGGGTTCCAGTTTTATCTGTAAACACATATTCCACCTTTGAGGTGGGGAATAGTGAGAATTCACATGATAACTATTACAGATACATCTATAAAGCAAAAAACACAACTCTTCTTGACGACTTATCTGTAGCTGACCAACCTTAACGCATTCAAATAATGATTAAAACTTACTGAACACTTGCATTTAAGAAATCTGTGTTATGAACCAAGGGTATTTGTTCACCTAGACTGCAGGGAACACAGGGAGGAGAATAAGTATGACTTGGACAGCACCATAGCCATTGTTGAGGGGGTCCCCCTTGTTGGGGTGGGGAAGTGGGGGGGGTGGGGTGGGGAAGTGGGGGGGGTGGGGTGGGGAAGGGGGGTGCAGGAGCCTGGACGTCCAGTACAATCAGCGCACATGCTCATGGCAGCCTATCCAAAGATACCAGACAAAAACATATCTCCAGGAACAAGCAGGAATGAGTCTTCACATATGGGTACGTCGGTACCGACGGAGTCTGCACGGGAACGCTTCCCAGCGTCCAATCAAAGAGCTTTTGGAAGCATCCCACCACGCCTGCGTGCTGCCTTCCCGCCTTTCCCAACTGCCTCTCCTCAGTTTTCGTTTTTCCGCGGAGCCGGCAGGACATCCTCCTGTCACCGCAGAAAATTCTTCTTTTAATCCTTTAGTTTTCTTGTGGTTGCGGCTGTCTTCCCCGACGCCACCAGTACCGCCGGTGTTTCTTTTTTCTTTTCTTGTAAATTTTTCCCTTTCAGGGAATATTTTTTCTTCGGAGTGTCTTACGGTTTTTCAGGCCTTCTAGGCCTCTCCATGTCCCTCATGGAACCGCCAGCCACTTTCTCCAAGAAATGTTCAAACTGTGGCGGTACAACTTTATTTTTAGACTCCCAAAATTGGTGTCTAACCTGTTTGGGTCCTGACCTTTTTCCTCCGGAGCCCTCGGGCAATAATATTGTGAGAAGAGGTTTTCAACATCGAGTTTCCGTCGATATGAGGTTCCCTTCCAACTTCAGGGCACCGACCATTTCTTCTTCTACACAGGATCAGGTAACCCACAGTCTGTTAAGACTAGCAATCCCTCGAGTGGAAGGTCTCATGCACAGCATGTAGACGGCTCCGGCCTTGCCCTCGAGGGCCCATTGGCTTCAAAACCCCGGCGGGAGTCTTCGGCCTCCAAAGCCTATGTGGGGTTTCGGGTTGTTCCTGGGGCTCACCCCTCACAGAACATACCTGAGCCATGCCCGGTGGTGGCATCCGCTTCGAGCGGTACCGATACCCTGGCATCGGCACTGGTGTTGGACGTAACACTGCTCACCAGGGATCGTCGTCTGGCGTCCTCGGTACCTACGGGACCGGTGGATACGTTCCAGACTGACTTTCCAGTATCGGTACCGGCACCGATACTACCACCGACGTCGGTACCCTCCAGACGTGCATCGATAGACACGCTTCCTTCGATGCCGAGTCTGGAATCGATCTCTAGTCTGGAAGACTGGGTACCGACACGTCTTGGTACCGACACCTATCGGTACCGGACGCTCGGTACCGAGGGTGACTGCCGAAGGCTTTCGGTTACCTCGGTACCGATTGGGCTGTCACCGATTGCTGCTCCGATGTCGGTGTCGGCTTCAGTTCCGACAGCGGTACCGGTATCCACAGTAGCATCGTGGCTAGCTCCTTCCATGCTTCTTTCAACAGGATCGCTCCCTTCTATTCCAAGTTTGGAGTCGATACCTGGCATGGACGATGTGGTACTGACTGTCGCTGGTCCTGACCTCCAGTACCAGCGTCCATCCGTTAAGGATCCCATACTGCACCGTGCAGGATCTTATATTCCTATATACTCAGATAGATCCTTCGGTGCCCAGGCTAGTTCTTCAGATCTAACCTGTCCAGGGGAGGTTCTCTTTGGAGATCCTTCTTTTCAGAGTTTCCTCCTGGATATGGCAAGATCCCATGCCATTCCTATCCCTGGCCACGATCCTACACAAGGCTCTGTTTCTACCGAAGCAAAGGAGAACATAATGCTTCCTTTGCATCATTCCTTGCAGGATCTTCTTTTAGGAATGTGGGAAGCACCTTTAAGGGTACCCCCACCTTCCAGAGCAACTGATCTCCTATATCAGGTGCCCCCCTCTCCGGGGTTTCAAAAGACTCAACTTCATCATCATTCCATTGTAGTGGAATCAGCAATGAGGCGGGTGAAGAGTAAGAAAAACCACTCTTCTTATCCGCCAGGTCGTGAGTCTAAGACACTAGATGCCTTTGGACATCAAACCTTCCAGACATCCATGCTTTCAGCAAGAATTCTCTCATATATTTTTTATACGAGTCTATCTCTTGAGGAGGAGGTCACAAAGAAATTACATCTTTTGACTCCTTTTCTTTCAGAGCCCAAGAGTGCAGACTATTCCTCACTGCTTAGTCATATTCAAAATCTCTCTTGGTTTCTTACTCGTGCTTCCCTAGACTCATTTGAGTCTGTTAGCAGGACTTCTGCTATAGCTATAGGGGCACGACGTAGAGCCTGGCTCCAAGCTTCAGACTTAGACAAATGGGCACAACAAAGACTGGGTAATACTCCTTGCACTGGAGAAAATCTCTTCAATAAGGAGTCTTTGCGTCAGGTTACTCAGTGGTCTACTGACTTACCTGTTTCTAAGGGCTGTTCTACGCCTTCTTCTTTCCCAGTAGGTAGGAAATCTCTTACCAAACTTTCTTCCCCTAGGGGGAGAAGGTTTTATTCATCTTCTGCCCATCATACAGATGTTCCCAAACAGGGGATACATCGCCCTGGTCTGAAGAATCCAAACTCTCACCAGGCTCAGCAAACCCAGCAACCGTAGGGTTTCTGATTAATCATCATCATATTTTCTGCCTCTTGGCGTTTAGAACCTGCAGTTGGCTTATTTTACATTCTCTTATATACCGCGCTATTCTGCATCAGTGCGGTTTACATTGAACAAACTGAAATTACATTGAACAAGGCATTATAACTTGGAGATAACTATTTTACAGGGAACATGGGCTATGGAGGGTTAAGTGGCTTGCCCAAGACCACAAGGAGCACCTGTGGGACTAGAAACCCCTGTCCTTCCGGCCCAAGGTTGCTGTCCTATAGTGGGATTTGAACCCCCAACCTTCCGGCCTGAAGTACCTTGTCCCAACCACTAGGCCACTCCTCCACTCCACTTCTCTTCTCAGTAGAAGCCTTCCACTAGGTGCAAGGAGCTCTCTGCTCTCAGGGAACGAGTCCGTTCTCTAGAGGCTAGAGTAGCAGACTTGGAAAACATAAGACAGACAGAGAGGTACATAGACGAGACCTACAGGGATATAGTCCTGAAGTCCCACCTCCAGTCTGGCAGCATCCCTGTTGCCATGGAGGAGAGAGGTCACGTGACAGGAGAGCATCACCCTGGTGTGGCAGGAAGTGATCCTGTAAACTAGGACCTGTCCTCCAGGTGATGTAAACCCCTCTCGCACCGAGGAGGGTTTCTCCAGGGCCAAGTGCCCATGCGGGAAGGGTTAGGACAGCAGTTATAGTTGGTGATTCGATCATTAGGCATGTAGATAGCTGGGTGGCTGGTGGACGTGAGGATCGCCTGGTAACATGCCTGCCTGGTGCGAAGGTAGCGGACCTCACACGCCACCTAGATAAGTCTTAGATAGTGCTGGGGAGGAGTCTGCTGTCTTGGTACATGTTGGTACCAATGACATAGGAAAATGTGGTAGGGAGGTTCTGGAAGCTAAATTTAGGCTTTTAGGTAGGAAGTTGAAATCCAGAACTTCCAGGGTAGCGTTCTCCGAAATGCTTCCCGTTCCACGCGCAGGACCCAATAGGCAGGCAGAGCTCCGGAGTCTCAATGCGTGGATGAGACAATGGTGCAGAGATGAGGGGTTCGGATTTGTTAGGAACTGGGGAACATTCTGGGGAAAGGAGGGGCTCTTCCGAAGGATGGGCTTCACCTTAACCTGGATGGAACCAGGCTGCTGGCATTAACCTTTAAAAAGGAGATAGAGCAGCTTTTAAACTAGATAATAGGGGAAGCCGACAGTCGCCCAAGAGCGCATGGTTCAGAAGAATGTATCCTTGAAGGATACTACAAAAAGCAGAGAGGTTCCAAAAAAGAGTAAAGTAGCCCAAATGCCCTCGAGTATGGAGCAGACAGAACTTAAAGATCCCAATTACCCTCTTACCAATAGCCAAATTAATATGAATAAAATACAGTCTCTAAAATGCTTGTATGCAAATGCTAGAAGTCTACAAAACAAGATGGGAGAGTTAGAATATATAGCACTTAGATATGATTGGAATATCAGAGACATGGTGGAAGGAGGACAACCAGTGGGACACTGTGATACCTGGGTACAAACTATATCGAAATGATAGAGCTGATCGAATTGGTGGAGGGGTTGCGCTCTATGTTAGAGAGGGCATTGAGTCAGAAAGGATTAAAGTTTTGCAAGAAACAAAATTTGCTGTAGAATCTCTATGGATTGAAATTCAATGTAATTAGGGGAAGGGGATGGCAGTGGGGGTGTACTATCGTCCGCCTGGCCAGAATGAACAAATGGATGATGAATGCTCAAAGAAATCAGGGAAGCTAGCAGGAGTTACAGTGCAGTAATAATAATGGGTGATTTCAATTACCCCGGCATCGACTGGGTCAGTGTCACAACAGGACATGCTAGGGAGATAAAGTTCCTAGATGAAATAAATGACTGCTTCTTGGAGCAGCTGGTTCATGAACCGACCAGAGGGGAAGCAATATTAGACTAGTCCTTAGTGGAACACCAATGTAGTGCAAGAGATAAGGGTGTTGGGGCCACTTGGCAATAGTGATCATAGCATGATCGCCTTTGATTATTAGTGGAGGAGGGATAGTAAGGAAATCCACAGTACTACCCCTTAACTTTCGAAAGGGAGACTATGATAGAATGAGGAAAACAGTTAAGAAAAAACTAAAAGGAGCAGTTGCAAAGTTAAGACGTACATCATGTTGTTGAAAAATACTATCTTGGAAGCCCAGACCAGCTGTATTCCCACGCTTTAAGAAAAGTGGAAGGAAGTCAAAAAAAATTGCCAGCATGGTTTAAAGCTGAGGTCAGAGAGGCTGTTGTGCCAAAAAAGCATCTTTCAAGAAATGGAAAAAAGAGCCAATGATGAAACCTGGAAACAGCACAAGCACTGGCAAGTCAAATGCAAGGCATTGATAAGGCAGGCAAAGAGAGAATTTGAGAAGAAGCTTGCTGCGGAAGCAAAAACGCGAAATAAAGACCTTTTCAAGTACATTCGTAGCAAAAAACCCGTGAGAGAGTCAGTTGATCCATTAGATGATAAAGGGGTTAAAGGAGCACTAAGAGGCGACAAGGCGATAGCGGAGAGACTGAATGAATTCTTTGCTTCGGTCTTTACTGAGGAAGATGTAGGGATGTTACCCACGACTGAAGTGGTATTTAAAGGTGTGGAAGAATTGAAGGAAATATCGATACATCGGGAAGATGTCTTACAACTATAGATAAACTGAAGAGTAGCAAATCACCTGGGCCGGATGGTATACATCCAAGGGTGTTGAAAGAACTGAAATTTGAGATTGCAGACCTGCTATCAGTAATCTGTGAACTATCATTAAATCATCTCTAATACCTGAGGATTGGAGGATCGCCAATGTAACACCAATTTTTAAAAAGGGTTCGAGGGGTGATCCGGGAAACTACAGACCGGTGAGCCTGACATCAGTACCGGGAAAAATGGTAGAAACCATCATAAAGAATAAAATTACTCAGCATATAGATAGTCATGACCTAATGGGAGACAGCCAACATGGCTTTAGACAAGGAAGATCTTGTCTTACTAATCTGTTATGTTTTTTTGAAGGAGTGAATAAACAGGTGGACAAAGGTGAGTCGGTTGATATTGTGTATCGGACTTTCAGAAAGCCTTTGACAAGGTCCCTCATGAGAGACTTTGGCCAAAACTAAAGAGTCATGGGATAGGAGCAGTGTACTACTGTGGATCAGGAACTGGTTAAAGATAGAAAGCAGAGGGTAGGGCTAATGGCCAATTTTCCCAATGGAGAAAGGTGAATAGTGGTGTACCCCAGGGATCTGTGCTGGGTCCGCTGCTTTTTGACATATTCATAAATGACCTGGAAAGTGGAATAACGAGTGAGGTTATCAAATTTGCTGATGACACAAACTATTTAAAGTTGTTAAAACCCAGGAGGATTGTGGAAAATTGCAAGAGGATCTTGATAAATTGGAAGACTGGGCATCAAATGGCAGATGAAATTTAATGTGGAGAAGTGCAAGGTTATGCACCTAGGGAAGAACAACCCAAACTATGGTTACACGATGCAAGGTTCCACATTAGGAACCACCACCCAAGAAAAAGATTTAGGCGTCCTTGGGATACCATGTTAAAACCCTCGGCCCAGTGTGCAGCGGCGGCCAGAGAGCAAATAGAATGCTAGGTATGATAAGGAAAGGAATGGAAAATAAAACAAAGATATTATAATGCCTCTATATCGTTCCATGGTGAGACCGCACCTTGAATATTGTGTGCAATTCTGGTCGCCATATCTTAAAAAGGATATAGCAATTTTAGAAAAGGTTCAGAGAAGAGCCACCAAAATGGTAAAGGGGATGGAAGGCTACTCCTATGAAGAAAGGCTAAAAAGGTTGGGGCTCTTTAACCTGGAAAAGAGACGGCTGAGGGAGATATGATAGAAGTCTATAAATTAATGAACGGAGTGGAACGGGTAAACGTAGATCGATTGTTTACCTTATCAGAATATAGAAAGACTAGGGGACATGCAATGAAGCTACAGGGTAAACTATTTAAGACTAATAAAAGAAAATATTTTTTCACTCAACGTGTAATCAAACTCTGGGAATTGTTTACCGGAGGATGTAGTAAAGGCTGTTAGTGTAGCTGGGTTTAAAAAAGGTTTGGACAAGTTCCTGGAGGAAAGGTCCATAAACCATTATTAAGAAGGGACCCAGGATATCAATGCTTGAACCAATACAAGCATTGTGGAACCTGTGTCCCTTGGGGAAACTGCTAGGTACGTATGACCTAGATTGGCCACTGTTGGAAACAGAATACTGGGCTTGATGGACCTTGGTCTGACCCAGTATGGCATATCTTATGTTCTTATGTTCTTTCTAAACTCTAGGCATGGATCTCTTTTCACAAGACATCCATTTTTCTCTGTTATACAAGCTCTTAGGATATTCATGCCTATAGGTCACAGGTTTCTCCTCTTCTTCATGCTAGGGAAAGAGGTTTAACAACTATCAAATGATAGTTTTCTGTACCAGCATGAATTGTTTCCTTTCTACAGACTTACCACATTGTAAGTCTCCATTCACCTCCATCTCTTCTACCCTCTTATCAAGCATTTCCTCTGTAAGAGTGGTACTATTACACTGGAGGGCTTCTTCTTCAGCCCCCTCTAGTTTTGTCACTATTCCAGTATGGAGTTTTCCTCTCTGAGTTAACTCCCTTCTTCATTTTTGCTTTGGGGCAGCTTATCAGACAGGTCCAGAGTTTCCTTACTCCTGTTCTTTCTGTTTTTACACAGAAAGACTCTTTCTGCTGTCTTACTAGCAGCTGCCCATGCAGGAGCCCTAGTGATTGGACCACTGGTTCTTCTCCACAAGCATCCAGAGTTGTCCTCCACTACATTCTTTCTGGCCTTAGTAGTGACTCCAAGACAGTGGATTCATCTTTCTTGGGAAATCTTATCACTACAGGCTTCTCGGATTGTCTTCTATTCTTGCCATCTCCAATTCCCTTGGGTTTGGCAGCATAGCTGACGTTGGTACTGGCTTCTCCAGCAGCCAGTTCTATCTCCTAATTCTCCTGCATTATGCTCTCTGCAATTCTACAGAGCAGCTTTCCACCATGGGCCCTTGCTAGAGAGCATTAGGTTTTTTCTCAAACAGCTGTCCTAGATGGTTGGAAAAGGCTCCCTCAGTCATGCCCCTCATGACTGGAAGGGTTCTTCCTACCCTACTATCTCCTTTTTAAAACAAAGGACGTGGGCCTTCTCTTACGTGAAAGCTTAAAGAGTTGTTAATTCCCTGGTTTGGTCCTCAGGATTCCCACCAGGAATATGCTCTTTTTTTTCTTGCAGCTTGTCCTCATGGTATCCTAATCCTTCATGGACAGCGCATATTTAGCTAAAGAACGCATGATACCCTTTTTGCCCCTCAAGTAGGTCAACATGGTATCTCATTCCTATGCGTCTTCTGTCCATTTACCATGCTAGAGTTCTGGAGGACTCGGGACTTGCTACCTGCAGACTATTATCCTTTGCTTTTCACATAACCATCCTGGTCATTTCACTGGCTAGCATTTCTGCAGCAATCTAGTCTGTTCCTTGTCAGGGAGATTTTTCCCCTGACTCCTTCCATCATAACCAGGGGGAATAGATTCTCTATATATCTTCTCAAGTAGGTTCCACCTTCTTGTTATTAGATGAATCTTTCCTCTTCACATCTCCTATGTGAATATACTTCTATAGGCATATCTCTGTCTGCTTAATTGCAGACATCTATATATAGGCCTATATATTCATATCTGTATATATATCTGTATACATCTCTCTATATATATATGTCTGTTATTTGTGTGTGTATAAGTTATGCCCTTCTATATCTCACTATAGATATATATTCTATATGTCTATCTATATATCTATATGTATATATATATATATATACATATATACGTATATATATGTGTATCTGTCAAGATATTTATTATAGGTAGCTATGTATTTACATACCTATCTGTCTATGCTCATATAGATATATATGTCTCTATATGATTCTGACAGTTGGGCTCTACCCATACTCATGCTGTTCCAGCATGTTTGGGGTGCTACACACACAATCACTTCCGTGGTAATTTTTTTTTTCTACCATAACCTTAAGGGTTAGGTACCCCTGAAGCTCTTCATGTTCCAGTATCTTTCCTAGTTACCACCAGTTAGGAAAGACATGGCAGATCTTCAGTAAATCTGAGGCTCTAACGCCTCAGACACCTATCCTATCTTTTTGGGATACAAGGTTTTTTCCATACCCCTTCTTCCCTCAAGGACTAGGCCGGTTTGTCCAAATCGGTCAGCCTTTCCTCTTTTTGCTCCTAAGAGTGAGCCACTCTGCAGTCAAAAGAGTTTCGGCTTTTTCCATAAAGCCTTCTGCTGAAGGCCTACCGTTTTTGTACTACCCCAGTTGATCCCTGGGGTTACCTCTCACGATTCTGACCTCCACTGTTTATCCTACAGGTTTATTACCTCCACGTTCAGTGAGGTCCTCCTTGAGGTTCCTCTACTAGATTCCCCAGTAGATCCCATGAACCTCTATACTTTTCTGCAATCCTGTTAGGGGAGGTCCATATTGCAATATTTCATTTAAATATATTTGATGATAATTATCATCCATACAAGGACTCCTTGCCTGCAAGTCCTATGCTAGCTTAGCTGTCTTTACAGCACCTTTCTGTTTCAACTCCTACCCTCCATCCTGAGGATGCCTGGCGATATGAGGTGTAGCATGTTCCAATCTATATCATGCTGGGACTCCAAGCATCTTAGCTTGGGAGTCCCCATATGTGAAGACTCATTCCTGCTTATTCCTGGAGATAGCACAGTTACTTACCTGTAACAGGTGATCTCTGGGAACAGCAGGAATAAGTCTTCACAACCCACCCACCTCCCCAGGAGTTGTATCTCTATCTTTCCTTTCCTCTCTCTCTCTCTTTGTCTCAGCTTTAAAACTTAACTGAGGAGAGGCAGTTGGGAAAGGCGGGAAGGCAGCACGCAGGCGTGGTGAGATGCTTCCAAAAGCTCTATGATTGGACGCTGGGAAGCGTTCCCACGCAGACTCCGTCGGTACCGACGTACCCATATGTGAAGACTTATTCCTGCTGTTCCCAGAGATCACCTGTTACAGGTAAGTAACTGTGCTTTCTCTTCAAACAGATAAACTCTTGCAAAAATGTGATTAATAAAATAAAAAGCAAGAAGTTATCTTGGTATATAACACGCCACACATCACAAAACTATAAGAAAGATAATGAAAGCAAGGTGAAAGGCCTGCCCAAAATTCACCCCGACCTGGCTGGTTAGGTTTCACCCCACCAGGGGATTCATCAGGGTAATACTGAAAATGCCAGTGATACAGCCAAGATGGTGATAAAAACATAGAAACATGATGGCAGAAAAAGACCACGTGGCCTATCTAGTCTACTTTTCCATATCAACTATAATAGTCCCCTTTTTCCTTTAGAGATCTGTGTTTGTCCCATTCTTTTTTGAATTCAGATACTGTCCTCGTCTCTACTAACTCCACTGGGAGATTATTCCATGCATCTACCGCTCTTCTGTAAAGAAATATTTCTGCATATTACTCCTGAGTTTAGCCCCTTTCACTCTTATCCTATGTCCCCTCGTAGCAGAACCTACTTTCAATTGAAAAAGGCTCTCCTTGTGCACTTATGCCACAGAGGTATTTAAACGTCTCTATCATATCTTCTCTATCCCAACTTTTCTCTAACATATACATATTAAGATCTTTAAGTATGTCATCATATGCTCTATAATGAAGACCACTAACCATTTTAGTAACCACCCTCTGCCCCAACTCCATCCTATTTATGTACTTTTGAAGGTATGATCTCCAGAATTGCACACAATACTCCAAATGAGGTCACATCAGAGACTTATACAGAGGTTGTGCCACCTTTTTTCTGCTGGCCATTCTTCTCTCTATGCCCCCAAGCATTCTTCTAGCTTTCGCAGTCAACTTTTCTACCTGTTTACTTAGTAACAGTTTATGATGGCAGATAAAGAGACCAGTATGGTCCATTTACTTTGCCCAGCAAGGCGGCAAGGGTAGGTGCACCTGCTGCTCCATGCAGGTCATCCCTCCCCATGTCTTTGTTTAGGGGTGTACCCACAGCTCCATGTAGGTCAGAGGTTCCCAACTCCAGTCCTGGAGGGCCAAACACCATTCAGGTTTTCAGGCTGTCCCTAATAAATATGCATGAAATGCATTTGTATGCACTGCCCCCATTGTATTCAAATGTATCTCATGCATATTCATTAGGGACAGCCTGAAAACCTGAATGGTGTTTGGCCCTCCAGGACTGGAGTTGGGAAACTCTGATGTAGGTCATCCCTATTTATTGAGATTAAGAGATGGTTACGTTTATTTTGATTTTATCCTGTTGCTATAAAGGGATCCACTGTGTGTGTTTCATGCCATTTTGAATTCTGTCACTGTATTTGCCCCGTACCACTTCCACCGGGAGGGCATTCCAAGAATCCACCACCCTTTCAGTGAAAAAGTATTTCCTGACATTGCCTTTCAATTTACCCCCTTGCAGCTTCATATTATGCCCTCTAGTTTTACAGAGGTTTGTTTGTTCATTAATACTCTTAAGTATTTAAAGGTCTAAATCATATCTCCCCTGTCCCTCCTCTCCTTCAGAGTGTACATATTTAGGTCTTCAAGTCTCTTCTTATATATCTTCTGACACAGGCTCCAAATCATTTTGGTTGCCTTCCTCTGAATTATTTCCAAGAATAGATGCACCTCAAACGTTCTGAGACCCAAACCTTTGGCCTAGGGGTTTGCAATGAACAAATCTGATGTAGTATATCAGAGAGCTATCTATGAGTAGTCACTGAGTTTAGCCACCTTAAGGTCATCAGAAACTATCATACCCAGGTCCCACTCTTCTTTTTTACTTCGCCTCCTACACTGTACTGCTCCCTTGGATTTTTGCAGGCCAAATGCATGACCCTGCATTTTTTAAGCATTACAGTTACAGCTGCCAAATTCTTGACCATTCAAGCTTAGCTAGATCCTTCCTCATGTTATTTACTCCTAACCTGGGTGTCTAGTCTACTGCAGATTTTGGTGTCATCCGCAAAGATGTGGACCTTACCTAACAAGCCTTCCGCAATATCAATAACACATATGTTAAAAAGAATCAAACCAAGGAAAGATTCCTGCAGCGCACCACTGGTAACCACCTCCTTCTCAGAGTGAGCTCCATTTACCTGTACCCTTTGTCACCTCCCACTCAACCAACTTCTAATCCAGACACCTTAGGGTCCATCCCTAAGATGCTCAGTTTATTTTTAAGTCGTCTGTACGGAACGGTGTCAAAGGCTTTACTGCAATCTAAGTACACCACTTCTAAGGCTCTCCCTCGGTCCAACTCCCTGGTCACAGAGTCAAAGAAATCAATCAGATTTGTCTGACAAGACCTGCCTCTGGTAAACCCATGCTGACTCGGATCCTGCAATCCACTGAACTCTAGAAACCTCACTATTCTCTCTTTTAGAAGTGTTTCCATTAATTTAATCATCACAGAGGTTAGACTAACCAGCCTATAGTTTTAAACCTCATCCTTACTTCCGCTTTTGTGTAAAGGGACTACATATGCCTCTCTTTCCTGTCCTCTGAAACCATTCCAGACTCCAAAACAGCATTCAAAAGGTCAGTCAGTGGAGCCGCTAGAACATCCTCAAGTTCCTTCAATATTCTCAGATGTATCCCATCTGGTCCAATCACTTTGTTTATTTTTAGTTTAGCTAGTTCCTCACAAACACTTATTTTTGAAAATCGTTCAAGATCCCCATCACTTCTGTTCTTATTTGTGGGTGTTTTCTGAGGTCCAGTTCCTGGCCCTTCATCTGTGAATACAAACAGAAATATTTATTAAGCAGTTCCACTTTATCTCCTCGGCTTCTACATATTCCTTCTCTTCACCCTTGAGTCTGACAATACAGTGCAGTTACTCACCTGTAGCAGATGTTCTCTGTGAGCAGCAGGAATACGTCCTCATGTATGGGTGACATCACCAACAGAGCCCCGCACGGAATGTTCCCCAGCTTCAAAAGGAAGCGTTTGGGAGATACACTGTGCATGCCCACCTACCTACCCGACCCACCGTGGCGCCATATTTTCCAGATCATCATAATAGCAGGAGCCAAAAAGGCAACTCCCTGGGGAGGTGGGAGGGTTGTGAGGACTTATTCCTCTGTTCATAGAGAACACCTAAGACAGGTGAGTAACTACGCTTTCTTCGTGAACAAGGAGGAATTAAGTCCTCACGTATAGGACTCCCAAGCTACAGGCTACCAGAAACAGAGGAGAAAAAAAATAGCCCAACCGGGTATCGCGAACTGGAGAAGCCAGGAAGACCAGAGAGGTAATCCCACTGAGGGACCTATCTGATGCAGTATCCACAGTCAACATCGACCAAGGGAATTTTAGCAGGTAGCCTGGATAGACAGAAGGGCTGATGGACAGGAGTTGACCCAAGACCTAAAGAGATACTGGAGCACGGCCAGGCCAAAATTGCTGTCCTGTAGGGAATCTCCATCCAGACAGCAATGGCCTGCAAAAGTATGAATAGAAGATCATGTCGCAGCCCTACAGATTTCTTCCGCAGAAACAGAATCGAGGTTGGGTACCAATGTAGCCATCACACAGTCATTGTGAACAGTGGCATGACCCTCAAGGCTCAGACCAGCAAAGGAATACGCATGGGCAATACAGTCTGTGAGCCAGAGGCATAAAATATGTTTTGAAACAGTGACACCCAGCCTATTGGGGTTGAAGGAGATGAATAGCTAGGAGAATTGAGAATGTGCCTTCGTGTGCTTCAGATAGAAGGCCAACGCATGCTTGCAATCCAGCGTGCACAATGCTGCCTCACAGTGACTGGCGTGAGGCCAGGGAAAGAATGTTGGAAGGACAATGGACTATTTGAGGTGAAAAGCCGAGACTACCTGGGGCAGAAAATGGGGGTGCATGCGGATCACTACCCGGGTTTTGTGAAACTGGGTGTACGGAGGGTGTGCGACCAGATCCTGGAGCTCACTAACACGTCAGGCCATCGTGACAGCAACCAGGAAGAGGACCTTCCAGGTCAAGAACTTCAGAGGGCACACGTCCAGTGGCTCAAAAGGAGCCCACATGAGCAAGCAAAGGACCACATTCAGATCTCAAGCAACCACAGGGGGCCTGAATGGAGGCTTCGAAAGAAGGAAGCCCCGCATGAACTGGCCCACCAGAGGTTGAGCCAACACAGGTTTCTCCCCGCAGCAACAATGGAATGCTCCTATCGCCCTGAGGTGAACATGCACAGAGTTGGACTTGAGCCCAGACTTAGAAAGGTGCAAGAGGTATTCCAACAGCTGATCCAAGGAACAGCCAAAGGGGTCCAGCATCCAACCAGCACATCAGACGGTAAACTGCTGCCGCTCAAAGGCAGGATACCATAAAGATCTTGGTAATGCCCTTGGGGAGGGCGAGCTCACCAAGGGCTACCCACTCAGCATCCACGCCATGAATGCCAGAGAGCAGACATTGGGATGCAACATGGAGCTGCTCTCCTGTGAGATGAGGTCTGGGTCAGAGCCCAGGCAGAGATGCTCCCTCTGCGAGGTCTGCAGCAGTAGCAGAAGCCACGGCTGTTGAGGCCAGTATGCAGCAATGACAATCATGGATCCCCCCTCGGTCTGGAGCTTTAGGGGCATCTTTATGATGAGCGATATTTGGCAGGGGGGGGGGTTAGGCATAGAGCAGGCCTTCTTGCCAATGGAGAAGGCAGGCATCTGGGGCCAGGCGATTGCTGGCCAGCCTCAAAGAGCAAAACCAAGCTACCTAGGCATTCTGTGCCATAGTGAAGAGGTCCACCTTGGGGGGGGGGGGGGGGAGCCCCACTCCTGCAATGTTCCCTCTAATTTTCTGTAGGCTGTGTGCACATAAAATATCAGCTGTGCAGCTTTTGAAAGAAGGTTAAATTTTTGTGCGCCACATAACGACACTCGGAGTTTTATATACTTTAAAATTTGACTACACATCAGAATACAGTATGTACACCACATTGATTGCACTAGAAAATATTGTAGAACTTGTGAAATCCATAAATACACAACAACTTTTAAATTTTAAGATGTCTGTGTTGTTTTCTATCAGAATCAGAACCGTAATTTTTGTGCGCTCTGTTGTAAGGTTTGTGCGCTCTGTTGTAAGGTATGTGCGCTCACTCGGCGAGGTGTGTGCGTGCGCACACGCGCACAGCTTAGAGGGAACAGTGCACTCCTGGAAGATCCAGTCTACCACCGCACTCTTGAGGGTGCACTCGTACGGCTGAAGTACCCAGCTGAGGTGATCCACTAGGCCGTTGCGCTTGCCAGGAAAATACGTCACCCTGAGGTCCATGCCATGGAGCAGGGTCAACTTCCAGAAGCGAACAGCCTCCCGACACAGGAGGTATGAGCCCATGCCCCAATGTTTGTTCACATAGAATATGGCCACTTGGCTGTCCGTCTGGATCAGGGTCACCCAATTTGCCAGGTGTGCCCAAAAGGCACAGAGAGCATTTGCTATGGCCTGGAGCTCAAGGAAGTTGATCTGATGGGGGCTCTTGCTCTCCAACCACATACCTCAGGTGCAAAGTCTATCCAGGTGCACGCCTGAGCTGAGCTTGGAGGCATCCATTGTGAGCAGCCTGCAGGGTGCTGCTGGTTGGAACAGGGTGCCTTAAGCCACTACTCCAGGGTGCCTTAAGCCACTACTCCAGGGATTGTGCAAGTGGTGCAGTGACCACAACCCTGTCCCGCAGGAGGCTCAGGCTTGTTGCCATTGCGTTCACAACGTCCACTGAGCCTGCCACATGAAGAGGAGGGCCTGAGGGGTGGCATGCACTGTGTGCTGCCATGTGCCCAAGGGCTCTCAGCAGCCCACGGGCTGTGTTGTGGCGCTGCAATGTGCCCACCATCTCGATCATGCGCTGCAGGTGGTCTGCCAGCAAAACACTTTGTAAAGACCCTGGGGACTGTGGCCAACCCAAAGGGTAGCACCCAGTACTGAGAGTGCTGGCTGCCCAGCACAAACCGAAGGTACTGTCTATGAAGCGGATGGATTAGAAGGAGTCAGGGATGGATGCTGAATCAGATGAGCCAAAAAGAGTCTCCCTCCTGCTTTTCCTGACCCTTCAGCCCTCTCTGCATCATTTATTTCAGAGTTTTTGATACCACCTTTTCATGTAATTAAAGCAGTTTACAAAGAACACAACCAGTAGATTAAAACATAATTACATAATTACAGTGAAAGGAGATAATATACCGCTCTGGAGCGAAGTATTTGGGCGGTTTACAATAAATGTTGCATACTGTGAGGTGGAAAGGACAGAAGAGGAAGAGGTAAGAAAAGCCAAAGTAATTAATAAATTGTTTGTTTGTTTTATTATATTACATTGCTAGCTCTCTGACTGGGAGCTCTTAAAAGGTTTTTTTTGTATATTTTTTAAAGCAAGGTTACTTTCTTTTGGTGCTTTAGGGGAACTTTCCTTGATCACAGTAGGTTGCTGAACTCCAGTAACCTCCTCAGGTTTAGAAATTGCTAACACCTAATCAGGAGTTAGTGGGCCTGTTTCCTGAGTGCAGTTGAAGCCTGCATAAAAGGCTCCAGTGCCCTGCCATGTTGAGGCTTTCCTAACCAGGGCTCCACAGATCAACAAACAGTAAGGATTTGAGGGTTTGTTTGTTTTATTATATTACATTGCTTGCTCTCTGACTGGGAGCTCTTAAAAGGGGTTTTTGTATACTTTTTAAAGCAAGGTTACTTTCTTTTGGTGCTTTAGGGGAACTTTCCTTGATCACAGTAGGTTGCTGAACTCCAGTAACCTCCTCAGGTTTAGAAACTGCTAACACCTAATCAGGTGTTAGTTCCCTCCCTACCCACCCCAACTCCCACCCATCCTTAGTGAGCAGCCTTGCTTTATAGGGCACCTCCCCCTTTAACAAATCACAGAGAATTGGACCAGCACATTTTGAATATAATTAAAGAGATTTAACTGCTTTTTCTCTGAAAGGACAGCTGCGAAACCGGCTCGTACTTGGTAGATCTCTCTCTTTTGCTTTAACAGATACCTAAGCTCCACGAACAGAACAATGGCTGGGAAAAATCGTATTGCTAAAACTGTTGCCCCCATTACAGCTTCTGCCTCGGTCCAGACAGAGGTCCTAATGCCAGTTGAAGAACCGGTTCCATGTGCAGGGTGCCTGCACGCTGAAGCTCTGACGAAACAAGTGGAGGAACTCAGAGAGGAGGTGGTGAGGCTGAGGAGCATTCAAGACAGTGAGAAGTACATTGATGAGATGCTTCTTGCAGCAACCAAGCTCTCCAGCACAGGAGATGATGGGTGCCAACAGAATGTCGATGGCTGGACACAAGTCACCAGGGCCTGCAAAATCACCAATCCAACTTCTCCAGCCCTTGAATTGAAGAACCATTATGCAGCCCTGGAAGTGGAGGAGGTGAAAGCATCCCTGGAAAGGGAAGAACCAGAGTTCAAGTACCCCAAAGTTGCAGAATCAGTGACCAGAAGGAAATGAAGGGTAGTGGTGGTTGGAGACTCTCTTCTGAGGCTGAGGCGTCCATCTGCCGACCAGACTTGATGTCCAGAGAGGTATGCTGTCTGCCTGGTGCCAAAATCCAAGATGTTACGGAGAGTTTGCCGAGACTCATCAAGCCCACTGACTATTACCCAATGTTGCTAATCCATGTTCGAACAAATGATACTGCCAGGTATACCTCGGAACGTATCAAAAGTGACTTCATGGCTCTGGGACAGAGGGTGAAGCAGTTAGGTGCACAGGTGGTGTTCTCTTCAGTCCTCCCTGTTGAGGGTAAAGGCCAAGGCAGAGAGGCTTGCATCCTGGAGATGAATGCATGGCTGCGTGGATGGTGTCATCGAGAGCGTTTTGGTTTCCTAGACCATGGGATGCTGTTCCAAGGGTTGCAGAGCAGAGATGGCATCCATCTGTCCAAGAAAGGTCAACGCATCTTCGGTAGTAGACTGGCTAATCTACTGAAGAGGGCTTTAAACTAGATTCGTTGGGGATGGGTGAAGAAAGCCCCCAGGTAAGTGATACATTAAATACCTTTATGGAAATGGATTACAGGGGTAACATATGGAAAGCAGTGTGCATTAATGCCCGAAGCATGGGAAATAAGATCCCTGAAGTTGAAGCTTTGGTGGGAGTTGCTGACTTGGATTTAGTGGCCGTTACAGAAACATGGTCCACAGAAAACCATGACTGGGATGTAACTATACCTGGCTATACTTTATTCAGAAAGGACAGGGTAGGAAGAAGGGGAGGAGGAGTGGCACTATATGTAAAAACTACTATTAAAGCTTTGGAATTACAGAGCTTAAAAGTGAGAGAGGAGGCATTGTGGGTTAAACTAGAAAGAGGGAAAGAGAAATCTATTTGCATTGGTGTGATATACAGACCTCCCTCACAAGAGGAAGAGGTGGACAGAGTTAATTGAAGACATACGCAGCATTGCTAGGAAAGGGGAAGTGCTACTGATAGATTTCAATATGCCAGATGTTGATTGGCACATTCCTGCTGCAGTATCATCTAGAAGTAAGGAGATCCTGGATTCTCTACAGGGAGAACTATTCAGGCAATTGGTAACAGACCCCACACGTGAAGGGGCCATACTGGACTTGGTGCTTACCAATGGTGAAAGTGTTTCTGATGTTGTAGTAGGAGATCATTTTGCATCCAGTGATCAACAGATGGTGTGGTTCAGTATTAGGACTAGGGCTGTTAGAATCCATTCCATGGTGAGGATCTTAGACTTTAGGAAGACTAACTTTGCGAAGATGGGCCAATACCGCAGGGAGTCGGTAGTGGGATGCGAACAGCGGGGGGATGTAGAAAAACAGTGGGCAAAACTGAAAGGGGGTATTTTAAGGGCAACCAACCTTTTTGTTAAAATGGTAAATAAAGGCAAAAGGAAAAGGAGACCACTATGGTTTTCGAAGGAAGTAGCTGAAAAAGTGAAGAAAAAGAGGGAGGCCTTCATGAAATATAAGAGATCACAGAGAGAGGAAGACAGGCATCTGTATTTGGAAAAACTTAGAGAAGCTAGCAAAGTAGTCAAGAAGGCAAAGATTCAAAAGGAGGAGGAAATAGCCAATGCAATAAAATGGGGAGATAAGACATTTTTCAGATATATTAGTGAGAAGAGGAAGGGCAAGAGTGGTATTGGCAGACTCAAGTGTGCAGGGGGGGGAATATGTAGAAGCTGATAAGAATAAAGCGGAATTGCTTAACAAATATTTTTGTTCTGTGTTCACAGATGAAGAACCAGGAGCAGGACCTCAGAAAACACCCACAAATAAGAACAGAAGCGAGGAACATCTTGAACAATTTTCAGAAGACTGTGTTCGTGAGAAACTAGCTCAACTTAAAGTAGACAAAGCGATGGGACCGGATGGGATACACCCTAGAATACTGAGGGAACTTGGGGACGTTCTAGCAACTCCACTGACTGACCTTTTCAATGCCTCGGAGTCGGGAGTGGTGCCAAAGGACTGGAGAGAGGCTCATGTGGTGCCTTTACACAAAAGCGGAAGTAAGGATGTGGTTGATAACTACAGGCCGGTTAGTTTAACTTCGGTGGTGAGTAAATTATTGGAAATGCTGCTGAAAGAGAAAATAGTGAGGTTTCTGGAGTCCAGCGGATTACAGGATCCGAGGCAGCATGGATTCACCAGAGGCAGGTCTTGTCAGACAAATCTGATTGATTTCTTTGACTGGGTGACCAGGGAGTTGGACCGAGGGAGAGCTCTAGATGTGGTGTATTTAGATTTCAGTAAAGCCTTTGACACTGTTCCTCACAGGCGACTTATAAACAAACTGAGCACCCTAGGGATGGACCCTAAAGTTACTGCTTGGGTTAGAAATTGGTTGGGTGGGAAGCGACAAAGAGTACAAGTAAATGGAGCTCACTCTGAGGAGAAGGATGTTACCAGTGGTGTGCCCCAGGGATCTGGCCTTGGTCCGATTCTTTTTAACATCTTTGTTAGTGATATAGCGGAAGGGCTGTCGGGTAAGGTTTGCCTCTTTGCAGATGACACCAAAATCTGCAATAGAGTAGACACCCAGGAAGGTGTAGATAACATGAGGAGGGATCTAGCTAAGCTTGAAGAATGGTCTAGAATTTGGCAGCTGGGATTTAATGTTAAAAAATGTAAGGTCATGCATTTGGACTGCAGCAATCCAAGGGAGCAATACAGTATAGGAGGTGAAGTACTTTTGTCCACTAAAGAAGAGCGGGACCTAGGCGTGGTTGTGTCTGATGATCTTAAAGTAGCTAAAGAGGTAGAAAAGGCGACGGCAAAAGCTAGAAGGATGCTTGGGTGCATACGGAGAGGAATGGCTAGCAGAAAAAAGGAGGTGATAATGCCTCTGCATAAGTCTTTGGTGCGACTTCATTTGGAGTATGGTGTGCAATTCTGGAGACCACACCTTCAAAAGGATGTGAACAGGATGGAGTCGGTGCAGAGGGTGGCTACTAAAATGATTAGTGGGCTTCATTATAAAGCATATGAGGACAGACTTAAGGATCTTAATATGTACACCTTAGAGCAGCGATGGCGAACCTATGGCACGCGTGCCAGCTGTGGCACGCGAAGGCCTTGCAGCTGGCACGCGGGAAGGTCGCACATTAAAAAAAAAAAAAAAGCTGCCCGCTGCCACCGCGGCAGCATGGAGTGTCCCGCGGGGCTCCCTCTGCCCGGCGGGACTCTCCCGGCGCTGCTCAGCCCCTCTCTGCCGGCTTGCAGAGACGCGAAGGGAGAGTCTCCCTCGGGTCTCTGTTAAGCCCGCAGGGGCTGATGGGAAATTTCCCATCTGCCCCTGCGGGCTTAAGAGAGACGCGAGGGAGACTCTCTCTCCCTTCGCGTCTCTGCAAGCCGGCAGAGAGGGGCTGAGCAGCGCCGGGAGAGTCCCGCCGGGCAGAGGGAGCCCCGCGGGACACTCCATGCCGCCGCCGGCGGCAGCGGGCAGCTTTTTTTTTTTTTATTGCTATGAGCCGAGGGAGGGGGGTTAAGACTGGCAATGGGCTAGGGAGGGAGAGAGGGGGGTTAAGACTGGCAATGGGCTAGGGAGGGAGGGAGGGAGGGGGGGTTAAGACTGGCAATGGGCTAGGAGGGAGGGAGGTAAGAATGGCAATGGGCTAGGGAGGGAGGGGGGTTGAGACTGGCAATGGGCTAGGGAGGGAGGGAGGGAGGGGGTTGAGACTGACAATGGGCTAGGGAGGGAGGAGGTTAAGACTGGCAATGGGCTAGGGAGGGAGGGAGGTTAAGACTGTCAATGGCTAGGGAGGGGGGAGGGGGGTTGAGACTGGCAATGGGCTAGGGAGGGAGGGGGGTTGAGACTGGCAATGGGCTAGGGAGGGAGGGAGGGAGGGGGTTGAGACTGGCAATGGGCTAGGGAGGGAGGGAGGGGGGTTAAGACTGGCAGTGGGCTGGGGAGGGGGGTTAAGACGCAGTGGGCTATGGGGGGGAGTTAAGACTAGCAATGGGCTGTGGGCTGATGAGGGCTGGCAATGGGCTATGAGCTGATGAGGGCTGTCTGGAAATGGGGTGATGGGGGGGTTAGGACTGGTAATGGGCTATGGGGGGATTAAAACTGGTAGTGGGCTGATGGGGGTTTAAGACTGGTAGTGGGCTGATGGGGGTGTAGGACTGATAATGGGTTATGGGGGGGGCTAGGACAGGAACTGGGCTGAGGGGGAGGGGTAAGGACTTGAGGTGGGCTGATGTGGTTAGGACTGGTAATGGGCTGTGGGCTGATGGGGGGGTTTAGGACTGGCAATGGGCTATGGGGGGCTGACTGGAAATGGGCTGATGGGGGGTTAGGACTGGTAAAGGGTTATAGGGGGGGCTTAAACTGAAAATGGGGTGATGGGGGTTAGGACTGGAAGTTGATTGACGGGGGGCTAGGACTGGTAATGGGTTGGGGTGTTGCTAGGACTGGAAATGGGCTGAGTGGAAGGGAGGCTTGAACTGAAAATAGCTGATGGGGAGGGGGCTTGGAATGGAAATGGGCTGTGAGGGAAGGGAGCTAGGACTGAAAATGGGCTGATGGAACAGCTAGGATAGGACTGGAAATGGGCTGTTGGGGGGAGCTAAGATTGGAAATGGGCTGTGGTGGGGGCTTGAATTGAAATGGACTCATGGAGGGGCTAGAACTGGAAGTAGGCTCAGGGGGGGGCTTGGACTGGAATTGGGCTGAGTGGAGGGGAGCTATGATTTGACATGGGCTGATGGTGGGGCTAGGAAATGAGTAGAAATGGGCTGATGGGGGGCTAGGATTGAAAATGAGCTGATGAAGGGACTTGGACTGGAAATGGGCTGATGCAGGGACTAGAAGGGAATGGATGCTGGGTGAGACTGGAACTAGAAGGGAGCTGATGTTGGGGGAGGATTAGAATGGGATGGGGCTGGGAGAGTAAAATGGAGAGGGGAAAAATATTTTGTGTAGGAGGGATGAAAAATCTACAATTGGCCAGGTATTGGGAGAGTAATTGGGGATTGAGGATGGAGGGGTAAAATTTGTGTGGATGAAATAGGAATGAGGAAAGAGCAAAAGGAGAAAGATTAGTATGTTAAAGCAGATGTAGAGAGAGAGAGAGAATGGAAAAAAAACTAGAAGAGAGAAGAAAGGACAAATGGACAGCAGACGATGGAGAGTTAGCAGAAAACATGAAGAAACCAGAAGAAGGTGGCTGGACCAATTGCAACTGAAAAAAAAATGCACAAAAGGTAGAAAGATATCTCTTTATTTTGAATTTATTAACTGGAATATGTCAGCTCTGGGAAATGTGCATCATTAACATCTGCGCTTTGTTTGGTACAAGAGGAAATTCCTATTTGACGTTGCCACTTGTTCTCTTTCCCCAGTATTCTCTGAAATGTATTGGTTTAATATTTGCAGTGTTGCCTTTTGATAGGTAGGGTATGGTGCTTTGTGAGTCCTGGTAATGCTGTCAGGATACGGCGGGTTTGCTATGGGTTCTAAATGGGCAGCGTTTGTAGTAGTTTCCTAATGTGCCTGGCGGTTGGCACTGGATTATAGTAATGTAGAAATCTTTTAGTCTTTCTTTATCCATACACTCATTAAGAGACATGTTTACTAAAAGTTAGTGTATGGTAACATTATGCAAATATTTATGCAAATAAGACCACTTATGCAAATGACGTGCTGGCACTTTGAGGAAATTCTTTGGTTTTGTGCGGCAGTTTGGGCACTCGGGCTCAAAAAGGTTAGCCATCACTGCCTTAGAGGAAAGGTGGGATAGAGGTGATATGATTGAGATGTTTAAATACCTCCGTGGCATAAATGTTCAGGGAGAGAGCCTCTTTCAATTGAAAGCAAGTTCTGCTACGAGGGGACATGGGATGAGGGTGAAGGGAGATAGATTCAGGAGTGATATGCGGAAATATTTCTTTACGGAAAGAGTAGTGGATCCATGGAATAGTCTCCCAGTGGAGGTGGTAGGGATGAGGACAGTAACTGAATTCAAAAAAGCATGGGACCAACACAGAGGATATCTAAAGGTAAAAAGTGGACCGTTGTAGTTGTTGTTATGGAAGGACAGACTAGATAGGCCATGTGGTCTTTTTCTGTCATCATGTTTCTATGTTTCTATAAAGATAAAAAGATCATTTAAATCAAAAAAGAACTTGTTACATATTGATTTGTTTACAGTAGTATTATAAATGACAAACATATACAGAATTAGGGCGTGCTTAAGTACTGGAAAGAAGGGATTAAAATGGAATGTTTGTCTGGCTTGTCAAGTAATCTAAAATGCTCAATAAAAAGGTATGTCTTGAGATCTTTTCGAAATATGATCAGATCATTCGTAGATCTTAGTTTCTCTGGTAGAGCATTCCATAATATTGCTGCAGCAAAAAAAAAGCTCTATTACTTGTGGAGTGATTACATTTACGATACTCTGAGGGAAACAAGTAGAGCTCACAGGATGCCGGCTGATGGTCAGATCGAAGGGCTTGCAAGCAACAATTATGGTGGTCCATGGCAGAAATGGTCTTGCCACATTTGGTGCATTTCTTAAAGCCACTAACATGCCGAAAAAAACCTGCTGTGGCAAAATCAAATTGATAAACTGCTGTGGGCAGGAAAATGACCTCAGAGGGGGAAAATGCCCTAAAGGCGCAAAAAACCCTACAGAAAAAACATCCAAAGGGTAAGAAAAAGTCTAACCAACGACAGGCAGGTGAAAAAACTGAGCAAAAGCTCAGCCACAAGGACAAGAAATTCAAACTTTTTTCTGAACTGCAGGAACAAACCCTAGGGACTTCGCAGAAAGCATAGTTACTCACCTGTAACAGGTGATCTCCGGGAACAGCAGGAATTTAGTCTTCACATATGGGTATCGTCGGTACCGACGGAGCCTGCGCGGGAACGCTCCCCTGCGTCCAATAGGAAAGCTTTTGGGATCATCCCACAGTGCCTGCGTGCTGCCTTCCCGCCTTTCCCAACTATCCCTCTACAGTTGAGTTTAAAGCTGAGACAAAAGAGAGAGGGAAAGAGAGAGATACAACTCCTAGGGGAGGTGGGTGGGTTGTGAAGACTAAATTCCTGCTGTTTCCGGAGATCACCTGTTACAGGTGAGTAACTATGCTATCTCCAGGAACAAGCAGGAATGTAGTCTTCACATATGGGGGACTCCCTAGCTGCAGATGCCAGTGAGAAGACCCCAGAAGTTGTGTGTCATTGTGAAAGGGCTCCCACTTCCCCCCATGGATCTCTGGTATCCTATTAGGGATGGTGGGTAGGAGTTGATTAAGTATGGAACAGGTGTTGAAGAACAGCCTGGCCAAACAAGGCATCCCGGCGTGAGTCCTTGTCTAAGCAGTAATGGGCTGTGAAGGTATGAACCGAAGCCCAAGTAGCTGCTCGGCAGATGTCGTTAATAGACACAGAATGAAGATGAGCCATAGAGGCTGCCATGGTTCTCACATTGTGAGCTGTGGCATGGCCTTCCAGAGGAAGGTTTTTACTCTCATAGGCAAAAGATATACACTGTGCAATCCAGTTGGACAGTGTTATTTTGGAGACTGGAAGTTCCAAATGACTAGGATCAAAAGCAACAAAAGTTGGGAGGACTTTCTATGTTGCTGTGTCCTTTGCAAGTAAAAAGCCAGAGCCCTTTTACAATCCAAAGTATGAAGATTCCTTTCTGCATTTGAGGCATGGGGCCTTGGGAAGAATACAGGAAGGTAAACCAAAGAGGTAGTAGCTAATGTTTCAAAAGGCGGCTTCATGAGCTGCCCAACAATCTGATTTAAGTCCCATGCCGTCAGTGGTGGTTTAATGGGAGGCTTAGTTAAAAGAAGGCCTCTCATAAATCTCGCTATGAGAGGATGAGAGGAAATAGGTTGTCCATTTAGAGGCTTGAAAGAAGCTGCAATAGCACTCAAATGAACTCTCACTGAATTAGTCTTAAGCCCTGTATTAGACAAATGAAGGAGATACTCCAGTAATGATTCCCGAGGTATCGCAAGAGGGTCAAGACCCTTCTGCGAGCACCATATGGTAAACCTTTTCCACTTGGAAGCATAAGAGCGTCTTGTGGAAGGCTTCCTGGAAGCATAAAGGATATCCTTTACCTGCTGAGAAAGAGTAGTTACTCACCTGTAACAGGTGTTCTCCAGGAGCAGCAGGAATCAGTCCTCACTTATGGGTGTCATCGACGCCGATGAAGCCCCAGCGGAGCATTTCCCCAGCTTTCCATGAAAGCCTTTGGGAATGCTGGCACGCATGCGCGGTTCCCTTCCCGCCTAAAGGTGCCATCTTACCTCAGTCAAATGACATAGCTAAGAACAGCACACAAAAATGTAAAAATTAAACTATGTACAACTGCAACTCCAAGGGGAGTTGGGAGGGTAGTGAGGACTGATTCCTGCTGCTCCTGGAGAGCATCTGTTACAGGTGAGTAACTACTTTTTCTCCAGGACCAAGCAGGAAGTCAGTCCTCACTTATGGGTGACTCCCCAGCTCTGGGCTACCAGGAACCCAGGCTGAATAAGAGAACTCCCTCTAGTCTCAGCAACACAGTAAAGGCTTTGCAAGGACACACCCTCCACAGGTAGCCCAACCAGAGGGCAGGAGGGCAGGAGTTGCCTAGACCTCAAAGAGATTCCGGAGTACTGCTTGGCCAAAAGCACTGTCCCTACGGGACTCCCTCTCCAGACAGTAGTGGGCTGCAAACGTCTGGCTTGAAGACCAAGTAGCAGCCCTGCAGATGTCTTGCAATGGAACAGAGCGGAGGTGAGCCACTGATGCAGCCATTGCCCTGACACGATGGGCCGTGACCCTACCCTGCAAAGGAAGGTCAGCCGCCTTGTAAGCCCAGGTGATACAGTCAGCGACCCAGATGGACAAGGTACGCTTGGACACAGGCCTCCCCAAGTTATTGGGGTCAAAAGAAAGGAAGAGCTGAGAAGCCTTCCTGAGACCTTGAGGTAGAAGGATAAGGCCCTCCTACAGTCCAAGGTATGGAGAACTGTTTCAGCCTGACTCGCATGAGGCCTAGGGAAGAAAGTAGGAAGAACCACCTCCTGGTTGAGGTGGAAAGAGGAGACAACCTTAGGAAGGAACTTAGGGTGAGTCCTGAGGACCACCCTGTTTTTATAGAACCTGGTGTAAGGCCTATCACAGACCAAGGCCTGAAGCTCACTCACTCTCCTAGCCGATGTAAGGGCTATCAGAAAGAGAGTCTTCCAGGAAAGGAAGCGTAGAGGGCAAGTAGTCATAGGCTCAAAAGGTGGGCGAGTCAGTTGCTGCAAGACCACATTAAGCTCCCACTCAGGAGCAGGAGGACGCATGGGAGGTTTGAGCAGAAGCAAGCCCCTGAGAAACCTAGACACCAAAGGGTGCACAGACAAGGAATGGCCCTCAACCAGGGAGTGGTGAGCTGCCAAAGCAGAGAGGTGGACTCGAACAGAGTTGGACTTGAGACCCTGATTGGACAAGTGCAGCAGGTACTGAAGCACTACTGACACAGAACAGGAGAAAGGATCCTCAGCACGCAGCTGACACCACACAGAGAACCTTTTCCACTTGAGAGCATAGGTCTTCCTAGTGGATTGTTTCCTGGAGGCTAGGAGAACGTCCTCAACCTCGGGAGGCAGGCCCCAGGGAGCCAACACTACCCTTGCAGCCTCCATGCCATCAGATTGAGAGCTCTGAGATTGGGATGCAGCAAGGAGCCCTGATTCTGAGAGAGAAGGTCGGGTTGCAATACCAGAGGCAGAGGCAGATCCACTGCCAGCTGAAGCAGGAGGGGGAACCAAAGCTGCCTTGGCCACCTGGGAGCTACCAGGAGGACTGAGGCCCTGTCCCGGAGAATCTTGAACAGTGTTTGGGCCACCAGAGGGGTGGGAGGAAACACAGAGTAGGCCCTGAGTCCAGGGAATCAGAAAAGCATCTGCTGCTACTCTCAGAGGATGCGGTTGCCTGGAGCAGAACCTTGGCAGCTGGTTGTTCAGTGGACTGGCAAACAGGTCGATGGAGGGAAGCCCCCATCTCAAGAAAATCTTTTGAACCACTAAAGGATATAGCTGCCACTCGTGTGGTTGCAGAATCCTGCTCAACCTGTCTGCCAGGGAATTCTCCTGGCCTGGAAGATAGACTGCTTTGAGGAGCATGTTGTGTTTCAGGGCAAAGGAACAGAGGTCCTAGGCCTCCTGGCAAAGGGGCTGGGAACCAGTTCTGCCCTGTTTGTTGACATAGAACATGGCTACCTGGTTGTCTGTCTGGATCAAGACAGACTGTTGTGCCAGGGAAGCAGTAAAGGCCTTGAGGGCCAAACGGATAGCTCTGAGTTCCAGTAGATTGATCTGCTGGGACGCCTCCCAAGGAGACCACAGGCCCTGGGTGCACTTGTCTAGGCAATGTGCTCCCCAACCCTGTAGAGAGGCATCGGTGGTTAGGACCACTGTATGAGGTGGGATCTGAAAGGGCACCCCTACCAGCAGATTGGGGGGGTGTAACCACCAGTTGAGGGAGGCCAGGAAACGGTGGGACACTCTGATCCTGTCTCTGAGACTGCCTAAGGCTTGTGACCACTGAGTACGAAGGCACCACTGGGCAGGCCTCATATGGAGCCTGGCATTGGGGGTCACCTGTACTGTTGACGCCATGTGGCCCAGAAGCCTGAGATAGAGTCTGGCGGAGACCAGGGACCTGTACAGAAACTTGCTGGCGAGGTCCATGAGCCTTTGTGCTCGGTCCACTGGTAAGAATGCTCTTGCCAGCTGAGAATCCAACCTTGCTCCTATGAACTCCAAGTTCTGGGAGGGAGCAAAGTGGACTTTGCGAAGTTGATGACAAAGCCCACCTTTTGGAGCAGTTCTATGGTCCTGTTGGTGGCCTGTTGAACTTCCAGGGAAGTCTGGCCTCTGATGAGCCAGTCGTCTAGGTAAGGAAACACAAAGATGCCCTGATTTCTCAGGTAGGCTGCCACCACTGCCAGGCACTTGGTAAACACCCTGGGAGCGGAGGTCAGTCCAAAAGGCAGTACTCTGTACTGATAATGGTTTCCTCCCACAATGAACCTGAGGTACTTTCTGTGGTCTGGATGAATAAGGATGTGAGTGTAAGCATCCTTTAGATCTAAAGAGCAAAGCCAATCCCCCTGCTGGAGGTAGGGCAGAAGTGTTCCAAGAGTAAGCATCTTGAACTTCTCTTTCACTAGAAACTTGTTTAGGTTTCTGAGATCCAAAATGGGCCGAAGACCACCGGATCTTTTTGGCACCAGGAAATACCTGGAATAAAACCCGTGACCTTGGAAGTGAGGAGGCACAGGCTCCACCGCCGTGTCCAGCAACAGACCCTTTAGCTCCTGGAGAAGGGCTGTATGCAGGGGAGGCCGGAAAGGTTCCCCTGGGAAGTGTGGTGGAGGCAGTTGGTGAAAGTGCAGGGCATAGCCTCGATGGACTATGTCCAGCACCCAACTGTCCTGGGTTATCAAGGGCCACTTGTGGGCGAACAAGGCTAGGCGGCCTCCTATGCAGGGCTGGGTCTGCAAGGGAGGTATGGCTATACTCAAGGAGTCAAAAAAACCCCACCCTGCTGAGTGGAAGAAGGGGCTGCAGGCTTGGGGATCCTCTGCCTACGGGGCCCATTACCCTGGCCCTTGGCTTGCTGACCCTGGGGGGCAGCTTGGGCAGCCGGATATTGTGGGTACTGTTTGTAGGCAGTGCCCTTCCTCGGGTAAAAGGACTTTTTACCCGAGCCCTTCTTCTAATGAGAAGGGGCAGAGGTCTTCCGACAGCCTTGTCCTCGTGAGGTGTTCTGTCTCGAGCTGAGCGGCATTCACGGTCAAAGGCTTGCCAAAAAGGTTTTCACCTCGGCAAGGGACACTGACCAACTTGTCCTGAACCCATGGCTCGAGGTACGATGACTGCAGCCATGCCTGGTGTCGGGCCGCGATGCCGGCTGCAGCTACTCGGGCCGAAGCCTGTGATAAGGAAGCTTATCATAGTTCAGGAGGGAGCTATAATAGAGGTGAATTGGCTCTGAACAAGCAACCTGTCTTTGCTGGTAGAAATACTAAAACAGAATGTTTTCATAAAAGACTACCAGCCCCAGAATGCACCAGGTTTCAAACAGCCTCTAGAAGAGCTGAAGTGGGGAAACGTGTGTTCAATCAGGAGAGCTATGAGGTAATCCCCAATCACTCATCTCCAAGGGCAGGGCTTGATTCAGCACAGCTGAGCTGTGCTAGGGTGTAGTATCCCTCTAAACAAGTTAAAAGTAAAACATATTCTACACAGAATGAGATGAAGATCAGGAAGCAGCAACAACGTGGAAGGAAGAAGAGAAAGACATCTTGAAGGTCTAAAGAAGGAGCCCACAGCAGTACGTGTGTGGGGAGTCATTCCAGAGGCAAGCATACTCCATTGGACTGGAGGAAGCCAGAGGAGTGGGGTTACAGAGCCAGGAATTCCCAGACGGCACCATTGAAGGAGACGGCTGCATTTGGAAGGGGCCCTAAGACCAGTGCAAGAAGGTATGTGAAGAGAGACCCAGTGTCCAGGGATCTTGATTGGAAGGCTGGACATAAAAGCTGGACTACTTACTGGCCAGGATATCTGGAGAGGAAACCTAACAGCAAAGGAAGCTCAGGTATGAACTCTGATCTATGCCCTAGCTCTTCACCTGGAAGACAGCAGGGAAACAAATATTATCCTGAGAGTGATCCATTAAGGAATTCCTCTGAGCCAGACCATGATATTGATTCTATGATATTTGACGAAGGAGATATTTTAAATGATCAGAATGAATACATGGATTGCTCTCTGTCTAGGCTGCTGTGGTAAAATACTTTCTCAATAATACAAAAACCACCAAAAGGAACTATAACTTGTTCTTTTATCTACCCAGAAAAGTCTACAAGAAAGCTTTAGGGTAGAATTTGAGCCACGTAGAGAAAGTGAACCAGTAAAGGGGTTTGCAGCTGGCTAATTATTGGTAATTGAGCCATTCACAATTGCACGTGAGCTCTGAAAGGAAACTTCTGTTTGTGTGTGAAAATAGAAGAAAGTTATCCTTGGAAAAGAACAGTTTTTGTTACTTTTGGGTTTTGTTTTTTTTGCTTTTGGAGCACTGCTAAAAGTTATTAGCAGGAGCCCTCAAAAAGACCTTTTCTGTTTCCCATCAAGGTCTTTATTGTTTGAGTGCTTAAGAAGTTCAGTTGCTTATATCATGATTTGTTTTTCCTAAGTACAATACTGAAGCAAGTGTCCTTTTGTGTTACCAAGTAAATCTGTGTGGGAGAATTAACCCCATGAATAAAATATATATTTCTTTGCTTACACTCGAGCAACACAAATCATTATTTTGTGAACGGCTGATTCTGGTATGAATGGACTACATCCCCCACAATCCTTTGCAAGTCATAATAGTATTTTGCCTTTGCCAAGACTGTGGACATTCACGCCCAGCGCCCCCATTTACAAGCCTCTAAGCCATCGTAGGCGGCAGGACATGAACTTAGAGCATTCCCGGATCCTCGAAGACAAGGACTTAAAACTCTGCAAGGGTTCCCCGGAGAGACCAGCAGAGAATCCGGCCAACTCCTTGGCCAGGTCTCGTAAATACATGCCCATGTATAGCTGGTAAGTCTGGACACGGCAAGCAAGCATCAAGCCCTGAAAGCACTTTCTACCGACGCCATCAAGGCTTCTGGCTTCCCTACCAGGAGGCACCGCGGAGTGCATCTTCTGACTCTTCAGACGATGCATGGCCGATTCCACAACCATGGAATGGTGTGGTAGCTGTGCTTTCTGGAAGCCAGGACTCTTCCGGAGCCGATAGATGGAATCGACTCACTTGCTCAAAACCGGCGCCGAGGCCAGCGCCTCCCACATCCAGAAGAGGAGCCGTTCCAGCATTGGAGGAACCGGGACAGTAAAGGCCTCCTTCGGAGGAGAGTCATACTGCAGAGCATCGAGCTCCTCGGCTCGAGGCTCTTCCTTGGGGTCAGCTGGGATAGCCAGGGCAGCGGCCATATCCCGGATAAACTCCGAGAACCTAGTATCCTCCGAAGTGGATCTACTCCGGGGCTCAGACTCAGGTGAGTCCGAAGGGACACACAGAGTCTTGAAGGTGTCAGGAGACTCCTCGTCATCGGTCTCCCAAGCAGACTCGTCCGATGTCGAGTCGAGGTCCGACCCCGCGGGGCCTCTGGGCACCCGCCCCGACGCCGGAGACCCTCGGTCCCGAACGGGAGGTCGAGGGAGACCTCGACCGAGGACGACCTCGAGCCGCAAAGGACTCTAGTATCAGCTCGGTCTCCGGGGTCGACTTCGAAGTCGATGTCCCAGTGGTCGGGGTAGATGCGCCAGACAGGCTGGCCATCAGCGCCCGCAGCTGATCCATGAAGGCAAACATTCTGCTCTCCAAGGCTGCCAACCTGAGACTCAGCTCGGGTGATGCAGCAGCCCCCGACTCGGGCCCCGGCGCCACCGGGCCTGACGTCGGTACTCGGGGAGGCGAGTCCATGAGGACAACAGGACTTACGTGTCCAGCAGACTCCGGTTCCATGCGAGGAACTTTAGTTGACTTCTCCTGGTCCACGGGCCCGGGACGTCGGTCGGGGGTCTGAAACCTGGCCCTCGAGGGCTCAGGGACCTCCTCCGATGCCGCCCTCGCGAGCCGCTTCTTCCTCTTACATTCCCGGTCGGGGAACCCCCTGTCCGAGGAGCTCCGACACCTCTCGGGATCGGAATCCCGAGGTGTCGAGGCCTCAGACGAGGTCCGGGACCGGGCAGAGGCTGAGTCCGAGAAAAGCCTTTCACTTTGTTGCTGACGACTTCGGAGGGCCTTGGAAGACATTTTTCCACATGGCCCGCACGTTTTAAAATCGTGGTCCGGGCCAAGTCACAGAAGGCAGCAGTCGTGTGTGTCGGTGAGAGACAATCTTCTTACACCGATCACACTTTTTGAAACTGCTGAAAGCCATCGGGGAGAAAGGGGTCCCTGCGAGGTCAAAGGACCGGCCTTCCAGGGAAAAAGAAAAAATTTTGGCGCGAGCGCCTAGCCACTAAGAGAAAAACCCGAAAAAAGTAAGAAAGGGATTCGATACCGGTGTACCAAACCCGGCGGGAGGGGAACCGACGTCGAATCCGAAGGAAAAAAGCAAAATAACGCCAAGAAAAAATTTCTCTTATCCGGGAAAAAAAGGACACATGTCCGATGGGCTTCAGGGAAAAAAAGAGACTGAGGTAAGATGGCACCTTTAGGCGGGAAGGGAACCGCGCATACGTGCCAGCATTCCCAAAGGCTTTCATGGAAAGCTGAGGAAATGCTCCGCTGGGGCTTCATCGGCATCGATGACACCTATAAGTGAGGACTGACTTCCTGCTTGGTCCTGGAGAAAGGTTAAGACCGTGAAATTCTAGGCTTTCAGCAACCAGGCCCTGAGATGCAGAGACTGCGAATTGGGATGCCACAGCATCCCATCCTCCTGAGAAAGGAGATTTGGAGCAGATCCTAACTCCAGAGGCGGAGCTTGAGAGAGATGTAGGAGCAGAGGGTACCACATTTGCAGTGGCCAATGTAGGGCTATGAGAATCATATGACCTCTGTCTCTCTGCAGCTTGAACAGGGTTTTGGGAATTAGGGGAATGGGTGGAAAGGCATACAGGAAGTCCTGGCCCCAATGGAGGAAAGCATCCCTGGCCTGACAACCCTGAGCCGGAATTCTGGAACAGAATCGGGGAAGTTTAGCATTCAGCGGACTTGCAAAGAGGTCTATGTCCAGGGTTCCCCAAATTTGGAAAATTTTGGCCACCTGGTCTGCATAGAGAGACCATTCGTGTGGAAGAAGAACTCAACTGAGTCTGTCTGCCCAAGAGTTTTGAATGCCTGGAAGATACAACGCAAGGAGATGAATCTGATGCTCTCTGGCGAGGGCCCATAGTTGCAAAGCTTCATTGTATAGCGACAGAGCTGTTCCACCCTGCTTGCTCACATAGAACATGGCTACTTGATTGTCCGTTTGAAATAGGACTGTCTTGTAGCTGAGCTGGGTGTGGAATACTCGAAGAGCAAGGAAGATTGCTCTGAGTTCCAGAAGATTGATATGTAGATAGGTCTCCTGTGGAGTCCAGGTACCCTGGGTAGAAAGGCCTTGCAGATGGGCTCCCCAACCCACCTCTGAGACATCTGCTGTTAGAGTGGCTTGGGGTGGGGGTTGCTGAAAAGGGGACCCCACAAAAAGGTTTTGGGGTGATTGCCACCATTGGAGGGACAAAATAAGGCGATCTGAGTTTGCTATTTTGTCTGACAGGCAACCTGACGCCCGAGTCCATTGAGTGGATAAGGTCCACTGGGCTGCCCTCATATGGAGGCGAGCATAAGGAACCACATGCATGGTGGTTGCCATGTGGCCTAGCAACTGTAACATTTCCCGAGCAGTGAGGTGAGGTTTTAACACTGCTTGGGAAGCTAACTGCACAATGGGAAGGCAGCGGGCCTGTGGAAGGTAGGCCCTTGTCTGTCTGGCATCCAGCAGAGCTCCTATAAACTCCACGGACTGAGTGGGAGCAAGATTGGATTTTGGGAAGTTTATGACAAGTCCCAAATACTGAAGGATGCGCATTTTGTGAGAGAGAGCGCAACCCTGGCCTCTGGCTCTGAAGGGGCTCGAATGAGCCAGTCGTCTAAGTAAGGGAAGACGAATATTCCTAGGGTGCGAAGAAATGCTGCCACCACAGCCATGCATTTTGTGAACACCCTTGGTGCAGAGGCCAGGCCAAAAGGAAGAACCCTATATTGGTAGCGCTTCCCTTGAAAAAGAAAGCAAAGGAACTTTCGATGAGTTGGATGGATGAGAACATGAGTGTACGCATCCTTGAGATATAGAGAACAAAGCCAATCCTGACTCTGAAGGTATGGCAGCAGAGTTTCTAGAGAAATCATTTTGAACTTCTCTTTGAACAGGAATTTGTTCAATTCTCTGATGTCTAAAATGGGTCCTGTGTCCTCCTGTTTTCTTTGGAATAAGGAAATAGAGGGAGTAGAACCCTGTACCCTGTTGGAGAATGCGTACCTCTTCTATTGCCGCTTGAGCAAGAAGCATAGTGACCTACTGACCAAACTGTTCATTGAGAGAGGTCTGAGAATTGAACTGTCTTACCATTGTAGGAGGCGGCATGCTGAGGAAATGAAGCTTGTACCCCTCTCTTACAATAGACAGAGTCCAATTTTCTGCTGTTATCTGACCCCATCTGGGGGCAAAATGACATAACCTTCCTGGAATAGTGGAGGGTTCTGGACCGTTCAGGGCCAGGAAGGCAAAGTTCTCTAGATAGGAGTCAAAGCCCCTGTGGAGGCTGAGTCTGCTGAGCCGGTTGAGGCTTAGCAGCTTTTGTTTTTTTTTGCCTAGGTTGTTGCTGCTGTCCTTTTTGGGCAGACTGACTTAAACGATGCCCCTGCTGGGTATAGGAGGGATAAAACTTCTTCTTCTTACTGAATAAAGGTTTCTTGTAGGATTTTTTCCTTGCAGGATCAGCTGTAGATTTAGACAATCTATCCAAAGTGATATTGTCAGCATCTATCTCATTAGCTTTTTCCTGACAATTCTTGCCAAAGAGATTCTCTCCTGTGCAAGGAATATTCCCTAGTTTATCTTGTACCCAAAGTTCCAAGTCAGATGCCTGGAGCCAGGCAATCCTACGAGCACCTATGGCAATAGCAGAGGTTCTGCTTATGCACTCAAAGCAGTCAAAGGCTGCACGATTGACAAACTTGGAAACATCCTGAGCATGTTTGACAAGGGTGAGGTAATCCTGCCTCTTATCAACAGGCAGGAGAGGGCTCATAAGCTCTAGATCTCCTGTGACCTCCTTAAGGAACATTCTCATATATAAAATATAGGAATTGATCCTAAGAGAAAGCATGGAAGCCTGGAAGGTTCGACGTCCAAAGGTGTCAAGAGTCCTACACTCACGTCCTGGAGGATTAGATACATGCCTTTTTGCACTCTTTATCCTTCTCATAGCTGATTCCACTACCAAGGAATGGTGTGGTAGCTGAGTCTTCTGAAACCCAGTACAGGGAGTAACTCGATACATGGTGTCAGGTCTTCGAGAGTGAGTGAGATGTGGTTAGAGGTGTTTCCCACATCCTTAACATGAGATCATGCAAGATCTCATGAATAGGTAAAGTAGCTGCCTCCTTGGGAGCTTTAGGGTATTGTAGGATTTCTAATTCCTTTGCCCTAGGCTCTTTTTCAGGAGCCACTGTGATGGAAAGACCTCGAGCCACATCTCGGATAAAATCGTGAAAGGACATATCCTCTGGTGGAGACATCCTACGCTGAGGAGAAGAATCATCCTCAGGAAGAAGTACTCTGTATCCTCGGATGAGTCTGAAGACTCTGAAAGCTCTGCCGATACCAAAGTACCTCCGATCTGGGTGATCGTGCAAGGCATGGTACCAGTACCGATCGAAGTCGGCATCGGAGGGGCCCGGTACCGACTTGTCGATACCGGATGGATAAGCATGACTCAGTCCTGGTAGAATACCTGCCGAAGTCGATGCAGTCGATACCGGTACTGGATTCAGTGCCGGTACCGGTTGAATTGTCTGAAGCAGTTTCAAGGGCATCGAGACCGTGAAGAGCCGCCAGACTGCGTTCAATAGCCAAGTATCTCTGGTCTATCGACGCACCCGATGCTTGGGTATCGGTACCGGATGAAGCAGCCAGTACCCCAGAGCATGGTTGAGGCCTCGAGAATATCCTGGAGCCCCGTTAATGCTTTGGAAGCCGAAGCTTCCCGCCGGGGCAATTTTGCCGGTTAAAGTCCCTCAAGGGCAACGCCGGAGGCATCTCGATGCTTAGAGGGAGATCTACCCCTTTGAGGACCAGCTAGATTTATGTTTAGTTACCTGAGATCCATGGGAGGAAGGCGCAGCCCTGGAAAACGTCGATGCCACAGAGGCTGCATCGGAGGGAAAAAGGGTGCTAAGTTTAGCAGCTCGGTTCTGCCGGCCCCTCTTCAACATCATCCCACAGGCAACACACTCCAAAATAGAGTGGTCAGGACCTCAACATTTGAGGAACCACTCATGGGTGTCAGTGACGGAAATTGTACCGCCACACTTGGAACACTTTTTAAAACCCGAAGCGGGTTTTTCCATTTTAAAGGAAAAAGTTGGGCCTAGTGCCCAAAATGGCACGTGGCACCTGAGGAGAAAATAACTGGAAAAGACTCCAGAAAGAAAGGGGGGGTTTTTTTGTTTTTTTTTAAAAAAAGAAAGAAGAACCAGCGGTACCGGTGTAGCGTCGAAGGAAGGCAGACGCGACCACAAAAAAGAAGAATAGACTGGAATTTTTTCTGAGGTGACAGGATGTGTGACCTGTCGGCTCCGCAGAAAACAAAGAACTGGAGAGGGACAGTTGGGAAAGGCGGGAAGGCAGCAAGCAGGCGCTGTGGGATGCTCCCAAAAGCTTTCCTATTGGACGCTGGGGAACGTTCCCGCGCAGTCTCCGTCGGTACAGACGATACCCATATGTGAAAGCACAGTTACTTACCTGTAACAGGTGATCTCTGGGAACAGCAGGAATTAGTCATCACATATGGGTACGTCGGTACCGACGGAGCCCGCGCGGGAAAGCTCCCCAGCTTTTCAGATTAAAAGCTTTTGGGGCCTCCCACTGCACATGCGCGCTGCCTTCCCGCCTTCCTGACCAGCTCTCGTCAGTTCGAGTTTAAAGCTGAGACAATAGAGAGAGAGGACAGGAAGATAGATAGAGATACAACTCCTAGGGGAGGTGGGTGGGTTGTGATGACTAATTCCTGCTGTTCCCAGAGATCACCTGTTACAGGTAAGTAACTGTGCTATCTCCAGGAACAAGCAGGAATAAGTCATCACATATGGGGACTCCCTAGCTAAGATGCCTGGGAGATCCCCCTCCAAGGGTAAACCATCTTCGCATGGATTTCAGGCATCCATCCAGGGAAGCTGGGCAGGAGTTGTTTAAGTATGGAACAGGTGTTTGAGGACAGCCTGACCAAACAAGGCATCCCGGCGGGAATGCTTGTCCAAGCAGTAATGGGCTGTGAAGGTATGAACCGAGGCCCAAGTGGCTGCTCGACAGATCTGATCTATGGACACAGAGTGAAGATGAGCCATAGAAGTGGCCATGGCTCTCACATTGTGAGCTGTGACATGGCCCTCCAGAGAAATGTTCTTACTCTGGTAAGCAAAAGAAATACACTGAGCGATCCAATTGGAAAGTGTACGCTTGGTGACTGGAAGTCCCAAATGAGAAGGATCAAAAGCCACGAAAAGTTGGGAAGACTTTCGATGTGGTTGAGTCCTGTTGAGGTAAAAGGCAAGAGCTCTTTTACAATCCAGAGTATGAAGGTTCCTCTCTGCACTGGATGCATGAGGAGCCGGGAAAAAGACAGGTAGATATACCTCTTGATTAAGATGAAAAGGCGAGACCACTTTGGGCATAAAGTGGGGATTCGTCCTAAGGACCACCTTATCATGATGAAACCTAGTATAAGGTGGATGAGCCACTAAAGCCTGCAGTTCACTGATGCGGCGAGCCGAAGTGACTGCAATAAGGAAAACAACCTTCCAGGAAAGAAATTTGAAGGAGGTAGAGTCCAAAGACTCAAAAGGTGGCTTCATAAGCTGACCTAGAACTAGGTTCAAATCCCATGCTACCGGAGGAGGTCGGATGGGAGGTTTAGTTAGAGTCAGGCCTCTCATGAAACGTGCAACAAGAGGATGAGAGGAGACAGGTTGTCCATTTATAGGTTTTAAGGATGCTGCAATAGCACTCAAATGGACCCTTACTGAATTCGTCTTAAGGCCTGCATTTGAAAGATGCAGGAGATAGTCCAAGAGGGAATTCAAAGGAAGTGCTAGAGGGTCAAGACCCTGCTGAGCACACCAAATGGAAAAACGTTTCCATTTGAAAGCATAAGAACGCCTCGTGGAAGGTTTCCTAGAGGCATGAAGGATATCTGTCACAGGTTGAGAAAGATTAAAGTCTTGAAGACTTAGGCCTTCAGTAACCAAGCTCTGAGATGTAGGGATTTGGGGTTTGGGTGCCACAAAGTCCCCTCCTCCTGAGACAGAAGGTCTGGCGCAGCTCCCAGGTCCAGGGAGGATCCCTGGGAGAGATGCAGAAGTAGAGGGAACCACACCTGGCGTGGCCAGCGGGGAGCTATGAGGATCATAGTCCCGTGATCCCTCTGGAGCTTGAACAGAGTCTTGGATATTAGAGGAATGGGTGGAAAGGCATAGAGAAATTCCTGACCCCAATGCAGGAGGAAGGCATCGTGGGCCTGAGCTCCCTGACACTGAGTTCTGGAACAGAACCGGGGAAGTTTGGCATTCCACGGACTTGCAAAGAGGTCTATGTCCGGGGTCCCCCATTCCTGAAAGATTCTGCGTATCTGGTCCATATGTAGGGACCATTCGTGTGGAAGCAGAACTCGACTGAGTCTGTCTGCACGAGAGTTTTGAACTCCTGGAAGATACACTGCAAGAAGGTGAATTTGATGCTCTCTGGCAAAGGCCCATAATCTGAGAGCTTCGTTGCAAAGCGACAGAGAGCCTGTCCCTCCTTGTTTGTTTATATAGAACATGGCTACCTGATGGTCTGTCTGAACTAGGACAGTCAGGTTGACAAGGAGGGTATAGAAGACCTTGAGGGCAAGGTAAATTGCTCGCAGTTCCAGGAGGTTGATATGAAGGGTGGCCTCCTGTGGAGACCAAGTGCCCTGAGTGGAGAGGTTCTGAAGATGAGCTCCCCACCCTGTCTGGGAGGCATCTGTTGTGAGGGTTGCTTGGGGCAACAAAGGTTGGAAGGGGGCCCCCAACAACAGATTCTTGGTGGATGTCCACCATTGGAGGGACCAAAATAGACGGCTTGAGGTGAGTATTTGGTCGGAGAGCGCTCCAGATGCTTGAGTCCACTGGGTGGCCAAGGTCCATTGAGCTGCTCTCATATGCAGACGAGCGTAGGGCACCACATGTACCGTGGAGGCCATGTGGCCCAGAAGTCGCAGCATTTCCCGGGCTGTCAAATGACTGCTGGACTGAGCTTGGGAGGCCAAACTCAGCAGGCGTTGGGCCCTGACCTGAGGCAGGTAGGCCCTTGCAGTGATGGTGTCTAACTGGGCCCCTATGAACTCGAGAGACTGAGTAGGGATTAGTTGAGACTTGGGAAGGTTTACTACCAGTCCTAGATACTGCAGAAGACGCCTTGTGCGGTCCAGGGAAATTTGGGCCTGGGACTGAGAGGGAGCTCGGATGAGCCAGTCGTCCAGGTATGGGAATATGAAAATTCCCAGGCCTCTTAGAAAGGCAGCTACGACTGCCATGCATTTGGTGAACACTCTTGGAGCAGAGGCTAGACCGAAGGGGAGTACTCTGTACTGGAAATGTTTTCCCTGAAACAGAAATCAAAGGTATTTTCTGTGGGATGGGTGGATGAGTATGTGTGTATACGCATCCTTTAGGTCTAGAGAACAAAGCCAATCCTGACTCTGAAGGTATGGAAGGAGAATGCCCAGAGAAAGCATTTTGAATTTCTCCTTGAAAAGAAATTTGTTCAATTCTCTCAGATCCAGAATTGGTCTGAAGCCCTCTGTCTTCTTTGGTATTAGAAAATAAGGGGAGTAGAATCCCGTCCCCTGTTGAAGAAGAGGGACCTCCTCTATTGCCCCCTGGGCAAGGAGGGAGGAGACTTCCTGACCAAAGAGGGCCAGGAGAGATGGGGGAGAATTGAACTGCCTCACCATAGTATAAGGAGGAAGGTCGGAAAAATGGAGTTTGTAACCCTCTCTGATGATAGAGAGGGTCCATTGCTCTGATGTAATTTGCTCCCATCTGGGAGCAAAGTGAGCTAACCTTCCGGGTATGGTGAGGGGCTCTGGTTGTTCTAGAGCCAGAAAAGTTAAGTTCTCTAGGGGCAAGTCAAAACCCCTGAGGGGGTGGAGCCTGCTGAGGCGCAGCAGACGCCGCAGGCTTTGACCTTGCCTGTTTAGGTTGCTGACGTTTAGCAGCAAAACGAGGCTGAGAGGATTGTTGGCCAGTATTTGTGGAAAATCTGGACTTCTTGTAATAAGGCCTCTTAAAAGACTTCTTCTTGGCAGGAGTGGAGGTAGACTTAGAAAGTCTATCTAAGGTGGCATTTTCTGCATCCATTTGAGTGGCCTTAATTTGCCACGCCTCACCAAATAAGTTCTCACCTGTACAGGGCAGATTTCGTAAGCCATCTAGGACCCAAGGTTCTAGATCAGAAGCCTGGAGCCAAGCAAGACGTCGGGCTGCTATAGCAATGCCTGAAGCCCTACCAGCACCCTCAAAGGAATCAAAAGCTGCCCTGTTGGAGAACTTTGAAATATCCAAAAGGTGTTTCACTAAGGAAATGAACTGCTCCCTCTTATCCTCAGGGATAAAGGGGGCAAAATGCCGAACTTTTAGAGCGATTTCACTGAGAAACATGCCCATGTAAAGACTATAGGAATTAATCCTGGCTATAAGCATAGTAGCCTGGAAAATTTTCCTGCCAAAAGAGTCTAGAGTCTTACATTCTCGCCCTGGAGGAGTAGAAGAGTGCCTTTTGGTACTCTTTATCTTCTTCATTGCAGACTTCACCACAATAGAATGGTGAGGCAACTGGGTTTTTTGGAAACCAGGAGAAGGGGGGACACGGTACATGGTGTCCAACCTGCGAGAAGAAGGAGACAATGTTAGAGGAACCTCCCATAAGTCCATCAAGTGTTCTTGAAGGATTTCATGGATAGGCAGGGTGACTGCCTCTTTAGGAGACTTAGAGTATCCTAAAATATCCAGTTTCTTTGATCTGGGTTCCTTTTCAGAGGATGAAGCAATAGAAAGACCTTTAGCCATTTCTATGATGAAGTCCTGAAAGGACAAATCCTCTGGTGGAGACATTCTCCTGTTAGGAGAAGAAGGCTCCTCAGGAAGATCAAGGGAGAACTCATCAGAATCATCAGAGGAGTTAAAATCCTCTGAAGAAGCAGAGTATCCTCTATGTGCTTCCAACGCACCATACGCATACCGTTCGGTATCGACATCGGGCGTACCGGGTATGGGATCGGTACCGGGCAAAAGCCCGGATCCGGCATGCGGAACCGATCTGCGTTTGGAAGACGATGTCCTCGGTTCCGGTATGGAAGCCATTACCGGAACAGGACCCGGACCCGGTACCGCTGGCTGCGGTACCGAGGGCGTAGCAGCATTAATAAAAGCCAGAATGGCCTGCTGCATGACTTGGACAGTATTGCCCATAGACGCCACTGCTGCCTGGATGTCGGTACCGGTATGGGCCGGTACCCCAGAGCAGTACAACAGGTGATCTGTCGAGGCCGCGCCATCGAAGTCAACCTGTGACCCCATGATTGCTTTGGAGGCCGGAGCCTCCCGCCGGGGTTTTTTGGCCTGGGCAGAATCCTCAAACTCAGAATTGAGAGCCTCTCGATCTTTAGAAAGAGATTTGCTTTTAGAGGATTTGCCCACTGGAGTTTTGGTTACCTGAGATCCATCCGGAGAGGAAGACCTGGATGACTGTGATGCTTCTAAAGGAAACAGCACATGGAACTTGTTGGCCCGGTTCTGCAATCCACGTTTCGACATCTGGGAGCAGGATGGGCAGTCCGGTATGGAATGGTCAGGTCCTAAACATTTAAGACATCATTCATGGGTGTCTGTAAGAGGAATGACAGCACTGCACTTGGTACACTTTTTAAAACCAGAAACTGGCTTCTCCATGAGGAGAATTTGTGTAGGCCTGAAGGCCTAACAAAGTACCAAGCTGTGCTGAAGAAAAGAAAAATTTTTTTTTTTTTTTAAAAGAAAGAAAGAAAGAGAGACCAGCAGTACCGGTTTCAGAATGGGGAAGGCAGGTACGCGGTCTAAAGAAAACAATAAAATTAACAATTTCTTCAGCGGTGACAGGAACACGACCTGCTGGCTCCGCGGAAAAAAAGAAACTGACGAGAGCTGGTCAGGAAGGCGGGAAGGCAGCGCGCATGTGCAGTGGGAGGCCCCAAAAGCTTTTAATCTGAAAAGCTGGGGAGCTTTCCCGCAAGGGGCTCCGTCGGTACCGACGTACCCATATGTGATGACTTATTCCTGCTTGTTCCTGGAGATGACTACATTCCTGCTTGTTCCTGGAGATAAAAAGACTGGAAAATATGGCGCCGCGGTGGGCAGCGTAAGCAGGCATGCTTGTGCGGTGTACTTCCCAAAAGCTTCCATTGGAAGCTGGGGAGCGTTCTATTTGGGGCTCCGTCTGTGATGTCACCCATATGTGAGGGACTTATTTCCTGCTTGTTCAAACACTTTTGCACTTATTCCTCCCAGTAACATATCTGAAAAATGTCTTATCCCCTCCTCCACCCATTTTATTGCATTGGTTATTTCTTCTTTTTGTATCCTTCCTTTCCTGATTATTTTGTTAGTTTCTCTAAGTTTTTCCAAATACAGATGCTTGTCTGTTGTAGTGGTTGATATGGAAGGGCAGACTAGATAGGCCATGTGGTCTCTTTCTGCCGTCATGTTCTATGATTTCCTCTATGTTATCTCTTGTATTTTATGAAGGCCGCCCTCTTTCTTCACCTTTTCAGCTACTTCTTTTAAGAACCATAGCGGCTTCCTTTTCCTTTTACATTTATTTACCTAACAAAAAAGTTTGTTGCCCTTAAGATATCCCCTTTCAGATTTGCCCATTGCTTTTCTACATCCTCCAGCTGTTCCCATCCTGCTGACTCCTTGAGGTATTGTCCCTTCTTGGCAAAGTTAGTTTTCCTAAAGTCTAATGCCCTCACTTTTGAATGAATTTTATCAACCCTAGTCCCAATACTGAAACCACACCATCTGGTGATCTCTGGATGCAAGATGATCTCCCACTATGACATCAGAAACACATTCCCCATAGGTAAGCATCATGTCCAGCATGGCCCTTCATGTGTAGATTCTGTAACCAGCTGCCAGAATTGTTCTCCCTTTAGAGAATCTAGGATCTCCTTACTTCTAGATGACACTGCAGCAGGGATGTGCCAATCAACATCAGACATATTGAAATCACCTATCAGTAGCACTTCTCCTTTCATGGCAATACTGCGTATGTCTTCCATTAAATCCCCATCCACTTCTCCCTGTGAGGGAGATCTGTGTAATCACACCAATGCAAATGGATTTCCCTTTCCCTCTTTCTAGTTTAACCCACAGTGCCTCCTCACTCCCTTTTAAGCTCTGTAATTCTAAAGCTTTAAGATATATATATATATTAAGATATATATATATATATTAAGATATATATATATATATTAAGATATATATATATATATTAAGATATATATATATATATATATATATATTTTATTTTAACATATAGTGCTGCTACTCCTCCTTCCTACCCTGTCCTTCCTGAATAAAGTATAGCACAGTATAATTACATCCCAGTCATGGTTGTTCGTGAACCATGTCTCTGTAACTGCCACTAAATCCAAGATACCCTCTTCCATTAAAGCCTTAATATCTGGGATCTTATTTCCCATGCTAAGGACACTTATACAAAGCACTTTCTAGATGTTGTCCCTTTTACCCATTTCTACAGAGGTAATTAATGTTTCACTTATCTGGGGGCTTTCTTCACCCATTCCCAATAAATCTAGTTTAAAGCCCTCTTGAGAAGGTTAACTAGTCAACTGCGGAAGACACTTTGACCCTTTTTGGACAGATGGATGCTATCTCTGCTCTGCAGCCCTTGGATCATCCCCCCATGCTCCAGGAAATCAAAATGCTCTCTATGACACCATCCACGCAGTCATGCATTCAACTCCAGAATGCAAGCTTCTCTGCCTCAGCCTTTACCATCAAAGGGAGGCTTGAAGAGACCACCACCTGTGCACCTTTCTGGCTTCACCCTCTGTCCTAGAGCCATTAAGTCACTTTTGATATGCTTAGAGGGATACCTAGCAGTATCATTTGTGCAGACATGAATGAGCAACATCAGATAATAGTCAGTAGGCTTGATGAGCCTCAGCAAACTCTCCGTAACATCTTGAATTTTGGCACCTGGCAGACAGCACACCTCTTTGGACATCAAGTCTGGTTGGCAGATGGATACCTCAGAACCCCTCAAAAGAGAGTTACCAACTACCACTACTCTTCGCGTCCTTGTGGTCACAGATTCTGCAACTTTGGGGTGCTCGATCTCTGGTTCTTCCCTTTCCTGGGATGTTTTCACCTTCTCCACTTCCAGGATTGCATACTGGTTCATTAATTCAAGAACTGGTGGAGTTGAATTGTTCATTCTACAGGCACCGATGACTTTTGTCCAACTCTCATCATTCTGTAGCCTCCAATCTTCACCTCTGTTGGAGTGCTTAGATGTTTCATGAAGCATCTCATCAATGTACTTCTCACTGTCTTGAATGCTTCTCAGCCTCAACACCTCTGAGCTGATCGAGGCTGTATTGCTGGCATTTTCAGTTATATTCAGATGAAGCCCCTGGCGGGGTGAAACCTTATCGGTCAGGTCAGGGTGAAATTTGGGCACAGTTGGTCTTTCACATGCAGTCATAGCACTCAATCAGCACAGCTGTTGATATGTCTGTGGATGTTTGCCTACTGTGCCAGCAGGGACATCCCTAACCTGCAGGCTTCGGGACTGTGGTTGTCAGGTTATGGTCCACTGCCATGTTGGCTGCAGCATACCGCCCTCCAAACAGGTGGCCCAGGGAGGAGCCTCGAGTTACAGCTCACATCTCCTATTTGCCCTAATGTATTTTTATGTGTTTGCGCTGCTTCTGCCCTTCATATTTCCTTAAGCTGTCATTCAGAGCGTGCGAACATAGCGTGTGCAACTAGCGCCTGGTCAGAGGCAAGGGTTCAGAAACACCACCGCTAGTGCGGGCACAGCTATCTAGTGCACCTGCCTCAGTCACACGCCCCGATTCCACTCTGTCTCTACCTTGACCCCTCCACCCTAGTCATGTACTGCTTGATTACCATAGCATTTTTAGCAGGTCAGCTATGGGCGGTGTGCTCCCTGCTATTGTGTGTGTAGCCCAAATGCATGTCGCTAATGCACTTGTTTAACATGCTCCTAAGATTCTGATAACCTCTGCTATTTTATTTGAACTAGGAAAAGAGACTGACCTGTCCAAGCTCTTCATTGAGGTCTGAGGTGTTGACCAAAGCACCTTCTTTGAGTTCTTCGTCGTACATTTCTGTGTCCCAAGAAATGAAAAAGGAGCCCAAAAATTTCTGCATTTCCACAGTAACATACATGGATACCGGGATAATGAAGTTGAACAACACCATGAAGGACAGGAAATCTGTGAATATTTTCAAGACCTATCAAGAAAAAAAAAGAAAAAGACAGTGATCTCTGCTAATAGGTGTTAGACTAGAAAATTTCAAGTTAGCAGATGTCTACATTTCTTTAAAGGGGAACTGCTTTCTACTTATTGGGTATACAGTTTAAGACATATGATGGAGTGGCTAGACCCATATTTTCTATGCAGATAGGTTTAAAACCTTACCTTTTCTAGAGCAGCAAGATGGAGAAAAATACCAAGAATAGTACTATTTCATTACTAATGGGTAGGGCCTGATAAGGTCATATAAGGCTCTATCTAATCCAAACATAGTGGGCATGCTCCCTTTGAAAGATTTCAGGAGGAAACAAAGCTCTTAGGAAAGATTCTGGCCAGACCTGGCTTTTAACTTAAATCTCCAAGCGCATTTTTGTAGTCCGATTCTACCTAGGGAAATCAGTGCTTTAAGCTCCTCAATGCATCAAGGTAGAGTTGTCAGAAATCCATGACAGGACTAAAAGCTCCCAATGGAACTAAATTATAGCAGGCAACTTATAACAGGGCAACTAAACCTTTTTGTTTCTAAATTAAGTACAGAAAAACATTGTAACTACTATACAAAATCATTTTCTGAGTTACCAGTATTCTCCAGGTTCACAGAGTTGCTACATAAACAGTGGAAGTGTGGTGGAGCATGTCGATTCATACTATTTATCCAACCTACGAGAATGAGAAGAGATGGTGAGAAGAGTCTCCCATATGCCTATCATGTGGTCATAAAGGATCTCATGAACTGGCAAAGTGGCTGCTTCTTTAGGAGCTTTGGGATATTGCAAAATATCCAATTTTTGGCTCTAGGCTCTGTCTCAGGGGCCACTGAGATAGAAAGCCCTTTGGCCACTTCCCTTATGAAGTCTTGAAAAGACAAGTCTTCTGGAGGGGACATTCTTCTTTTTGGAGAAGAAGGCTCCTGAGGAAGAAGTACCGATGCGTCGACAGAGGCCTCCGATGCATCAGAGTCTTCGGAGGAATCAAAGTATCACCTGTCTGGATGCTCTTGTAAAGCCCGATATGCATACCGGGTGGTATCGACATCGGGAGTCATCGGTACCGGATCGGTACCGATAGGCATCATTGGACAGGGTACCACTGCAGTCGACACCGAAGCCGATGTCGATGAAACCGGTACCGGCACCGGAACCGGAACCGATATAGGAGCCGGTGTCGGAGCCAGTACCGACAACGAAGGTATTTGCGGTACCAGCAACGTCGCAGCTTGTATGAATTCCGTAATGGCACGCTGCATGGTCAGGACATTCTGATCCATCGACGCCATGAATGTCTGGAGGTCGGTACCGGCGGATTCCACATGTACCCCAGAACATTGCAACAGGTGATCGGTCGAGGCCATGCCATCGATGTCAACCTGTCACCCCATAGGAGCAGCTTTGGAAGCCGGAGCTTCCCGCTGGGGTACTTTTGCCAGTGCAGGATCCTTGATGGCAAGCCCGGAGGCATCTCGATGCTTAGAGGGAGATATACCCTTCGAGGACCGGCTGGACTTATGTTTGGTTACCTGAGATCCAGAGGAGGAAGCAGCAGCCCTGGAAGACGTCGATGCCACAGAAGCTGCATCAGAGGGAAACAGTGTACTGAGCTTGGCTGCTCGGTTCTGTAAACCTCTTTTAGACATCATGGTGCAGGACGGACAATCCGTGATGGAATGGTCAGGACCCAAACACTTAAGACACCAGTCATGGGTGTCGGTAACAGAGATGGTACCGCTGCACTTAGTGCATTTTTTAAACCCAGAGGCGGGTTTTTCCATGAGGAATTTTCTGTTAGGCCTAAGGCCCAACGAAGAAAAAATACACTGAAGTGGAACGAAAAGTATCTTTTTTTTTTTTTTGAAGAAAAAGAAAGAAAAGACCGGCGGTACCGGTCCGATGTCGAAGGCGGCAGACGCGCGACCAAAGAAATAAAATAAAATAAAGAACTTCTTCAGCGGTGACAGGAACACGACCTGCTGGCTCCGCGGAAAAGAAGAACTGGAGAGAGGCGGTTAGGAAAGGTGGGAAGGCAGCGCGCAGGCACTGTGGGATGCTCCCAAAAGCTTTCCTTTTTGGGAAGCTGGGGAGCGTTCCCGCGCAGGCTCCGTCGGTACCGACGTACCCATATGTGAAGACTTATTCCTGCTTGTTCCTGGAGATAACTATTTTACAGGGAACATGGGCTATGGAGGGTTAAGTGGCTTGCCCAAGACCACAAGGAGCACCTGTGGGACTAGAAACCCCAGTCCTTCCGGCCCAAGGTTGCTGTCCTCTAGTGGGATTTGAACCCCTGACCTTCCGGCCTGAAGTACCTTGCCCCAACCACTAGGCCACTCCTCCACTATAAACCACTATAAACCACTCCTAAACTATAAACTGGTTGGCTTGAATAGACTGATGAAGCTTATTAATTCTGCACAAGAGCTCTGTGGGAAGACTCCAAAGCTTGTGACAGTATGTGATATGCTCAGGAATATGGATCTGAAAATGTAAGGGGAGTTGGGGATATCCATGTCACCTGTCAGTGCTGTTCTAGCCTTTGCACAGATTGCACCAAAGGAGGATCTTGCACAATACTGATTAACCCAGACTCGCATGTGGCTCCAATGAAATGAGCAATATGACAGTAGGTAGCCTCCAAAAAGCACAAAAGCATGGTTAAATTCACTGCTACTGACTGAAAGAAAATGGATCAACTTCACTACCAGTGTGACAGAATGAGAAATTCTGGACAATGGTGAAATTAGTTCTTACCTGCTAACTGTCTTTCCTCTTCGTCACTCCAGTCCAGCACTTGTGAGTTATCTCCGCCCTCCAGCAGTAGGGAATTGAGCATGTCAGGCTTCTGACCTCACAGGATACGAGCCTCCCCCCTTCAGCTCCAGGAGTCCAGTTATCCTAGTGACAAAGCAGACTTGCAAAGAGCATATCATCCAATGAGCCTATCAGAGGCATCAGCACGTAAAGATGGGACACGTTACGTAAACCTGAGAACATTTCAAACTATGTACAGCTGAAGAGATACAGCAGTGATAGAGACTCACTTACCCCTATGCCCCTTCAGAAATTAGGCCACGCTTACTGCGATTGCAGCCTCTGCCCCCTTGAACTTTCTTCCAAGCAGCCAGACACGCCTTCTTTTGCACTTTCAAGAACAACCAGGGTCCTGGAATGGAGTGCCTCAAGGAGAGACAATTAGCTAAGAACTATTTTCATCTTCCTCTTCATCATTCCGGTCTAGTCCAGCACTTCTGGGATGTATCAGAGCAGTACTTACAACCAGGAGGGACCAGCAAGTCCGGCCTGAAGCACAGAAGCTCCAAAACCAGCATTCTGCCTCGCTTGCACTTTCAAGTGATAGTGCCGCATAAAGAAATGTAGAGTCGATCATGATGCTGCCTTGCAATATCCTCCCAGTGGCACCAGTCTATATTCTGCCCAGGAAAACGCCTGGGTCCTGGTTGAATGCACATAAAAACCCACCGGAATAACTTGTAAGCCAAGCAGACCACCGAGGCTTTGGAAGTCACCTCCCCCTTCCGCGCACCCCCCAATCAAAACGAATCTGTCCGTTTTTTCAAAAAGACTCCATGCGATTCAGATACCACCACTTCACCCGGAGGACATCCAGCAACCGCAGTTTGCTATACTCCTCCGAAGTCACCCCACTGTGGAAAAGCTAGCAGAGACACTTCCTAATTTAAATGAAAAGCGTACTCACTCATCTGTAACAGGTGATCTCTGGGAACAGCAGGAATTTAGTCCTCACATATGGGTATCGTCGGTAAAGACAGAGCCTGCGTGGGAATGCTCCCCAGCGTCCAATAGGATAGAGGGAGAGAGGAAAGAGAAAGAGAGAGAGAGAACTCCTAGGGGAGGTGGGTGGGTTGTGAGGACTAAATTCCTGCTGTTCCCGGAGATCACCTGTTACAGGTGAGTAACTATGCTATCTACAGGAACAAGCAGGAATGTAGTCCTCACATATTTAATTTAATTTAATTAGCGAATTTTTATATACCGCACCTTCCATTGATCAGTTGCGGTTTACATGGAACAACAGTAAACAGGCAATGCTGTTTTTACAGGCAACAATGTGAAACTACAAAGAAATTCAAACTTATAATTAGCAGTTATAAACTATATACAAAGAACCAGATTTTTAACTATATACATGGTATGTATGTTTTCCAAAATCATCGGCTTGGGGTTTTCTCACTTATTCCGGTCCAGAGATGGGTTATGTCAGCTAGTAAAACTATCCTTTTTCTTGTTGAAGATGCCAGGGAGATAGCCCCAGGAAGGTGCCACCGTCGAAGGTGAGAATACTTCCTCCCATGGAGCTCTGGCATCCCACCAGGGTTGGTGGGTAGGAGTTGGTTTAGGTTTGAGAGAGATTTTGAAGAACAGCTTGGCCAAAGAAGGCATCCCAATGGGAGGCTTTATCTAGGCAGTAGTGGGCTGTGAAGGTGTGTACCGAAGCCCAGGTGGCTGCTCGACAAATGTCATTGATACACACAAAGTGGAGATTAGCCATAGAAGATGCCATGGCTCTCACATAATGAGCTGTGACATGGTCCTGAAGAGGAAGACCCTTACTCTCATAAGTAAAGGATATGCATTGGGCAATCCATTTAGATAAAGTTCTTTTGGAGACTGGAAGTCCCCAATGACTAGGGTCAAAAGCTATAAAAGGTTGAGAGGACTTTCTATGTTGCTGTGTTCTTTGTATGTAAAAGGCCAAGGCCCTTTTACAATCCAAAGTATGAAGGTTTCTTTCTGCATTAGAGGCGTGAGGCCTCGGAAAAAATACAGGATGATAAATTGATTGATTTAAATGAAAAGGCGAAACCACCTTTGGCATAAAATGTGGGTGAGTTCGAAGAACAACCTTATCATGATGAAACCTAGTATAAGGAGGATCAGCCACTAAAGCTTGCAATTCACTGATGCGACGGGCAGAGATGATTACAATTAGGAAGATGACCTTCCAGGTCAAAACCTTAAGGGCTGCAGTGGCCAAAGGCTCAAAAGGTGGCTTCATGAGCTGCCCGAGAACTAGATTTAGGTCCCATGCCACCGGTGGTGGCTTGATGGGAGGTTTAGTTAATAAAAGGCCTCTCATAAATCTTGATAGGAGTGGATGAGAGGAAATTGGTTATCCATTTAGAGGCTTATAATAAGCTGCAATTGAACTAAGATGGACTCTTACCGAATTGGTCTTTAACCCAGAATTCGATAAGTGAAGGAGATACTCTAGTATTGATTCTAAGGGTATGACCAGGGGGGTTAATCCCCTCTTGGAGCACCATATAGTAAAACATTTCCACTTGAAGGCATAAAATCATCTTGTGGAAAGCTTTCTAGAAGCCTGAAGGATATCTTTTACCTGCTGGGACAGGTTGAAATCCTGGAGGTCTAAGCCTTCAGCAACCAGGCCGTGAGGTGCAGGGACTGGGGATTCGGGTGCCATAGCGTCCCGTTGTCCTGGGAAAGGAGATCTGGAGCATGCCCTAACTCCAGAGCTGCTGCTTGAGAGAGATGCAGAAGCAGGGAATACCACGTTTGGCATGGCCATCGTGGTGCTACAAGAATCATGCGACCCCTGTCTCTCTGATGCTTGAAGAGTGTTTTGGGGATGAGGGGAATGGGTGGGAAGGCATAAAGGAAGTCCTGACCCCAGTGAAGGAGGAAGGCGTCCCTTGCTTGACAGTTGTGTGCCGGAATCCTGGAACAGAACCTGGAAAGTTTGGCATTCAGTGGACTTGCGAAGAGGTCTATGTCTGGAGTGCCCCAGAGATGAAATATCTTTGCCACCTGGTCTAGGTGGAGTGACCACTCGTGAGGTAGCAGTACTCGACAGTTTGTCTGCCCAAAGGTTTTGAATGCCTGGATGATATACCACTAGAAGGTGAATTTGATGCTCTCTGGCAAAGGCCCACAGTCATAAAGCTTCATTGCATAATGACAGAGCCTGTTCCGCCCTGCTTGTTCACATAGAACATGGCTTCTTGATTGTCCGTCTGGACTAGGATTGTCTTGTAGCTGAGTTGGGCGTGGAATACTCGAAGAGTTAAATAAATTGCCCTTAATTCCAGGAGGTTTATGTGTAAACCAACCTCCTGTGGAGTCCAGGTGCCCTGGGTAGAGAGATGATTCAGGTGTGCTCCCCAACCCACCTGTGATGCATCTGTTAGGGTGGCCTGAAAGAGGGGTTGATGGAAAGGAGACCCCACTGTCAGATTTTCTAGTGATTGCCACCATTGGAGGGACAAAATTAGTCATTGAGAGATTGTTATTTTGTCCGACAAATGACCCGTGGCCTGTATCCATTGTGTGGAGAGGGTCCACTGAGCTGCTCGCATCTGGAAGCGAGCATATGGGACTACATGAACTGTGGATGCCATGTGTCCCAGTAACTGCAGTAGCTCCCGAGCAGTAAGGGAGGATTTGCCTGCTGCTTGGGAAGCTAGCTGCATTATGCGAAGACACCGGGCTTGTGGAAGGAAAGCCCTTGCCTGTCTGGTATCAAGACAGGCTCCTATGAAATCTAGGCATTGGAAAGGAACTAGTTGAGATTTCAGGAAGTTTATTACCAATCCCAAGTATTGGAGGATTCACATTGTACGGGACAGTGCAGTGCTGGCCTCTGCAACTGTGGAGGCTCGAATCAGCCAGTCGCCTTCCCCTGAAAAGGAAATGTAAGAATTTCCTGTGATCTGGATGGATGAGAATGTGAGTGTATGCATCCTTTAGGCCTAGAGAGCAAATCCAGTCCTGGCTTTGAAGGTATGGCAGAAGAGTTCCTAGAGAAATAATTTTGAATTTCTCTCGAAACAGGTATTTGTTCAATTCTCTGAGGTCTAGAATGGGTCTGTGTCCTCCTGTTTTCTTTGGAATAAGAAAATAGGGGGAGGAGAACCCTGCACCCTGTTGAAGAATGGGTACTTCCTCTATTGCCCCTTGGGCAAGAAGTGTGGAGACCTTGTGATCTAGCAGATTGTCTGCAGAGATTTGTGAACTGAATTGCTTTAGAATTGTAGGAGGGGGTATGCTGTGAAAATGAAGTTTGTACCCCTCTCCTACAATGGACAAAGTCCAATCCTCTGCTGTTATTTGATGCCATATGTTGACAAAGTGGCATAACCTGCCCAGAATATTGGGGGGTTGGGGACCCCTCAGAGGCAGGAAGGCAAAGCTCTCTAGGAAGGAGTCAAAGCCCTTGAGGGGGCTGAACCTGGAGAGCTGGTTGGGCTCTCGGGCCTTTTGGTTTCTTTTGCTGTCTAGTTTGTCCCTTTTGGGCAACCTGACTGGAGTCCGACGCTGCTGGGAGTCCGACGCTGCTGGGAGTCCGACGCTGCTGGGAGTCCGACGCTGCTGGGAGTCCGACGCTGCTGGGAGTCCGACGCTGCTGGGAGTCCGACGCTGCTGGGAGTCCGACGCTGCTGGGAGTCCGACGCTGCTGGGAGTCCGACGCTGCTGGGAGTCCGACGCTGCTGGGTATAGGAAGGATAAAACTTCCCCTTTTTGCTAAAAGGGGTTTTTTATAAGGCTTCCTTTTGGCTGGAGTGGCTGTAGACTTTGACAATCTATCTAAGGTAGAATTGTCAGCATCTAACTCGTTAGCCTTTACCTACCAGTTCTTGCCGAAGAGATTCTCCCCCGTGCAAGGAATGTTGCCTAACTTGTCCTGTACCCAAGTTTCCAAGTCTGATGCCTGTAGCCAGGCAATCCGTCGTGCGCCAATGGCAATAGCAGAAGTTCTGCTGATGTATTCGAAGCAGTCAAAGGCTGCAGGATTGACAAACTTGGAGACATCCTGAGCATGCTTAACTAGAGCAAGAAAATCTTGTCTCTTATCATCTGGGAGAAACGGGCTCATAAGTTCCAAATCTCCTGTGACTTCTTTGAGGAACATTCCCATATATAAGATATATGAACTGATCCTAGCTGAGAGCATGGAAGCTTGAAAAGTTCTGCGTCCAAAAGCATCCAGAGTCCTGCATTCACGACCTGGAGGATTGGATACATGCCTTTTTGCACTTTTCATCTTACGCATGGCTGATTCCACTACCATTGAATGGTGTGGCAGCTGAGTTTTCTGAAATCCAGGACATGGTGGAACTCGATACATAGTATCAAGTCTCCTAGAGTGACGAGAAGTAGTCAAAGGTGTCTCCTACATTCTGAGCATCTAGCTATGCAGAATTTCATGGATAGGCAGAGTAGCTGCCTCCTTAGGAGCTTTAGGATATTGGAGGATTTCCAATTCCTTTGCTCTGTGTTCCTCTTCAGGAGCTACTGTGATTGAAAGACCTTTGGTCATATCACGGATAAAATCCTGAAATGACATGTCCTCTGGAGGTGACATTCTGCATTGGGGAGAAGAGTGATCTTCTAGGAGAAACCCTCTAGTGCCAGCAGAATTGTCAGAGTCTTCGGAATTGGAGGAATCAAAGTATTCCTGATCCCGATGCTCTTGCAAAGCACGATCCCGGTACCGATCGAAGTCGGTACCGAGGTGACCCACTACCGCTTTGTCCACTGCAGCCAGAGATGGCATAGGAAGAGTTCCCACCGGGGCCGGTACTGTGATAAGGAAGCTTATCATAGCTCAGGAAGGAGCTATAGAAAAGGTGAAGTGACTCTGAACAAGCAACCTGTCAGTTCTGGTAGAAATAAGAAAACAGAATTTTGCCATAAAAGACTACCAGTCCCAGAATGCACCAGGTTTCCAACAGCCATTAGAGCAGCTGAAGTGGGGAAATGTGTGTTCAATCAAGAGGGCTATGAGGTAATCCCCAAGCACTCATCTCAAAGGGCAGGGCCTGATTCAGCACAGCTGCGCTGTGCTAGGGTGGAGCACTCATCAAAGCAGAATAAAGGTAGAGTTCATTCTACAGAGAATTATCCTCATCCTCAGGATCTTGATCATCTTGGACAGCTTCATCATCTGGAGGATCATCAGAAGCAGAAGCCAAACCGGACGGACAGAGAGGGCAAGAAACCCTTTGGAAGAAAGAAGAAAAAAGCCTTTGGGAGGTCTAAAGGAGTCCAGAGCAGTACGTATACTGGAAGGCATTCCAAGGGCCAGCATACACCATTGGACTGGGGAAAGTCAGAGGAATGGTGCTGCAGGGCTAGGAATCTCCAGACGGTACCTGTCAGGGAGACGGCTGCACGTGGAAGGGACCCTAGGACCCGTGCCAGAAGGTATGTGAAGAGAGATCCAGTGTCCAGGGATCTGGATTGGAAGGCTGGACATAAGAACTGGACTACATACTGGCCAGGCTATTTAGAGAGGAACTCTAACAGCAATGGAAGCTCAGGTATGAACACTGATCTATGCCCTAGCTATAACCGTGAAAGACAGCAGGGAAACAAGTATTCTCCTGAAAGTGCTCCATTGAGAAATTCATCTGTGCCAATCCATGATCTTGAACCCATGATTGTTGAAGAAGGGGGAGCGGTCTTAGATACAGGCTGTGAATATATGGATTGCTCTCTGTCTAAACTCCTTTGGTAATTTACTGTTACAAAGTACAGCAACCATCACAAAGAAATACAAACTTGTTCTTTAATCTACTCAGAAAAGCTCCTGAGTAGGATTTTGGGCCACGCAGTAGAAAGCAAGCCAGCTAAGGGGTTTCAGCTGGATAACTGCTAGCAATTGAGCCTTACCTAATTGCTTGTGAGCTCTGAGGAAATCACTTCTGAGTCTATGTGTGAAGATATAAGAAGTTAACCTGAAAAGAACAGTTTTTCCCTTCTTTGTGGGTTTTGCTTGTTGTTTGAAACACTGCTAAGAAAATATTAGCTAAAGCCTACAGAAAAGACCAGTTTGTTACCAACCAGGTCTTTATTCTTTTCATTTGATTGCCTGACAAGTTCATCTGTTGTTTTCCTGATTTTGTTTTTCTAAGTTTAACACTGAAAGCAAGTATCCTGTTTTATGTGCTACCAAGCATATCTGTGTTGGGAGAAATAACCCCATAAATAAATATCTTATTGGCTTTACACTTAAGCACAACTAATTATTGTGAGCAGCTGTGTCTGGTGTGAATGGACTGCATTTCCCACAATCCCTTGCAAATCATATTGATATATGCACTTGCCAAGACTGTGAACATTCTCACCCAGGCAGCCGTCTGACAGTACCATTGGTACCGGCATTGTCAGTAACGGTGTCTGTACCAACAGCGGTGTCGATGTTGGTACCAGTGCCCTTGGGATCACCGGTACCACAGCTGAAAGAAAAGCTGTGATACTGCGCTCGATAGCAAGAAACCTCTGGTCTATCGACGCTGCCGATGCCTGGTTGTCGGTACCGGTTGCGAGGTTGAGGCCTCGAGAACATCCTGAAGCCCCATCGATGCTTTGGAAGACGAAGCCTCCCGCCGGGGCTGTTTTGCCGGTGTGGTTCCCTCAAGGGCAATGCCAATGGCCTCTCGATGCTTAGCAGGAGAGCTACCCTTTGAGGACTGACTTTTATGTTTAGTTACCTGAGATCCATGGGAGGAAGAAGAGGCCCTTGACGATGTCGATGCAATGGATCTGGCATCTGAAGAAAAGAGGGTACCGAGCTTTGCGGCCCGGTTCTGTCTTCCTCTTTTGGTCATCCCCATGCAGGAGAGACATTCAGTTGGAGAATGATCAGGACCTAAACATTTTAGATACCAATCATGGGTGTCAGTGACGGAAATGGTACCGCCACACTTAGTACATTTTTTAAAACCACTAGTTGGCTTTTCCATGATTTAGGAAAATGGGGCCTAATGCCCAAAATGGCGCCTAGCACCAAAGAGGAAAGTTTCTGAAAAGAAACAGTCTAAGTTAAAGGGTTTCTTCTTTTTTTGTAGGAAAAGAAAAGAACCGGCGGTACCAGTAGGCGTCGTGCGGTAGGCAAACGTGACCGACCACAAGAAAGAAATTTAAAGACGGAATTTTCTGCGGTGACAGGGAATAGATCCTGTTGGCTCCACGGAAAACGAAGAACTGAAGAGGGACAGTTGGAAAGGCGGGAAGGCAGCGCGCATGTGCTGAGGGATGCTCCCAAAAGCGTTCCTATTGGATGCTGGGGAGCGTTCCCGCGCAGGCTCCATCGGTACCGACGATACCCATATGTGAGGACTACATTCCTGCTTGTTCCTGAAGATAGGAGTTGCCACTTTTGATAAAAAGAAAGGAACCAGTAACATGACCTTCTCCTTAGCGAACACGAGGAATGGAGCTCTGCATGATAGGGCCTGGAGCTCCAAAATCCATCTCACCAAGCAGATGGCCATTAAAAAGGTGTTTTTTAGCATAAGGTCCTTTACTGAGGTCCTGGCCAACAGTTCAAAGGGAGTCTCAGTCAAAGCCGAAAGAGACAAGTTCAGATTCCAAAGCAGAACCAAAACACGCGAGAGTGGCCAAACCTGCCGCACCGTCTTTAAGAAACACAACATGTCTGGATGTGCCACCAAGCTGTGCCCCCACACACTTCTGTAACAGGATAAGGTGGGCACTTGAACCTTCAGAGAATTCAGGGTCAGCCCCTTTTCCAGTCTGTCCTGTAAAAACAGCAAGACATCTGCAAACGAAGCTGCCAAAGCCTGCAGACCCCTGTCTGCATACCAAACTTCAAAAATTCACAAAACCCTAATGCAAGCCAAGGAGGTTGACGGCCATCACTCCTTCAACAGTGTCACCACTACCACGGGAGAACAGCCCCGACTGTTGAACCGTGCCCACTCAAGAGCCATAAGCAAGAACTGATCCACCTATAGCATAAGAATGGGTCCCTGTGACAACAGGTTGATCCTGTCTGGAAGCCACTACAGGGGAGCTAGCAATAGCCTCACGAGATTGGACCACCATGGCCGGCAAGGCCAATCCAGAGCAATGAGGATCACCTGACCCCGTTGTACCTCTATCTGCTGCAACAGTCGACCATTGAGCGCCTAAGGATGAAACAGTCCCTTGCTGGGGCACCATTGCGCCAGGATATTGAGCCCCTTAGACATGTGATCTCTGCGCCTGCTGAAGAATCAGCTTGCCTTGGTGGTGTTTAGATTTGCCATCAAGTCCACAACTGGCATGCCCCACTGCACCGTAATCTCATGGAACACTGTCATATTCTGAGCTTACTCACCCGGATCAAACCGGTGCCAGCTAAGAAAATCCACCTGAACATTTTCTTTGCCTGCCATGTGGACTGTGGAGAGCGCTATCAGGTTCGCCTCAACCCACAGCAGCAGCAGCTGAATTTCCATAACCAAGGACACACTGCTCATGCTGCCCTGGTTGTTGATCTAGGCCATCGTGGTTGCATTGTCTGAACAAACACTCACCACCCAATACTGCAGGCACGATTGAAAGGCTTGGAGGGCCAGAAACACCACCCATATCTCCAGATGGTTGATGGACCATAAAGCTCTCTTCCGGCGCCCACACTCCTTGTGTAACTTCAGACTCACAATGCGCACCCCATTCAGAAAGGCTGGCATCTGTGATTAGCGCTACCCACAGGTGGTTCCAGCGGCAACCCTGCTGCCAAGTACAGCATCTGCAGCCACCACCTGAGCTGCACTTTCACCTTGCATGGACAAACCAGTTTTCTGGAGAGCAAATGGTGCTGGGGGGACCATCTGGAAAGAAGAGCCTGCTGTAGCGGCCTCATATGAGCTCGTGCCCAAGGCACCAGATCCAAAACCGCTGCCATGGATCCCAAGACCTACATGTAACATCACTCCATGGGCGCTGTCCGCCCCTGTAAGCTCTGAATTTGACGGTGCAGTTTCTGGATCCTCTCCCTCTGCAGAGAGGCTCAACCCATGCTAGTGTCGAACAGCACTCCTAAATAGACCAACTGTTGAATGGGCTGCAGGTGACTCTTGGGGATACTGACCACCTAGCCCAGACTCAAACAGCTGTATCACCTTCTCTGTAGAGGCTCTGCTCTTATCCTCAGCCCTGATAAGCCTGTCATCCATGTATGGGTGCACCAGCATGCCCGCTTTCTGCAGAACCACTGCCACTACCACCATCACCTTGGTTAAAGTTTGGGGGGCCGTGGCTAATCCGAAGGGCAGTGCTCTGAAATGGAAATGCCCCATGGGCATGGTGAAGTGCAGGAACTGTTGATGTTCTGGCTGTATAGGAATATGCAGATACGCCTCCAGGAGATCCAGGCCTGTCAAGAATTCACCCTGCCTCGCCACCAAGACTACTAACCGCCGGAAATGAGGCACTCTCAGGGACCGATTGGCATGCTTGAGGTACAGAATAGGTCAAAAAGGACCCCTTCTTCTTGGGAGCCACAAAGTAAATGAACTAGCAGCCACATACTGGTCTTTCAGGACCGGCACCACTGCCTCCAGGTCCAAGAGACGTGTAAGGTATCTCTGACAGTCTGCCGTTTCAAAGGAGCCAATCAGGGGGATTGTATGAAGGATTTGAAGAGAGGACGTGCAACCTTGATCGCGTACCCTTCCTAAACAATCTCTAACACCCACTGATCTGTGCTGATATTGGCCCAGGTGGTGTAGGAGTTGTAGCCGACGCCCTATTGGTGCCGATGTCCCCCAGGCCTTCCTGGCTTCATTGGGTTTTCTTATGGAGGTGCTACCGAGGGCACATAGTGGACCCTGTTGGCTCCCCAGGAACTTCAAAAGGACTGACGCCTCTGAGGTTGGTAGATGTGAGGATTGCCTGGTAACATGCCTACCTGGTGTGAAGGCAGCAGACCTCATGTGCCGCATTGACCAGGTTTCAGATAGCACTTGGAAAAAGTCTGTTGTCTTGGCATATGTTGGTACCAATGACATAGAAAAGTGTGGGGAGGTTGGTTCTGGAGGCCAAATTTAGGCTTTTAGGAGGAAGTTGAAATCCAGAACATCCATGATAGCATACTCTGAAATGCTTCCCAATCCACATGTAGGACACAAAAGGCAGGCAGAACTCCAGAGTCTCAATGTGTGGATAATACAATGGTGCAAGGAAGGTTTTAGATTTGTTAGGAACTGGACAACATCCTGGGGAAAGGAGGGGCTTTTCTGAAGGGATGGGCTCTACCTTAACCGGGATGGAACCAGGCTGCTGGCATTAACCTTTAAGTGCAGATACTCACCTGTAACAGGTGTTCTCTGGGGACAGCGGGAATCAGTCTTCATGTATGGGTGACATCGGCACCGATAGAGCCCTCATGGAAGTATCCCCCAGCTTTCAAAGAAAGCCTTTGGGAGATGCCACCACGCATGCGTGGTCCCCTTCCTGCCCAAGAGTGCCATCTTGCTCAGTCAGATGATATAGCTAAGAGACGGCAAAATAAAAGATGGTAAAGGAGCAACTCCAAGAGGAGGAGGGAGGGTTCTGAGGATTGATTCCTGCTGTCCCCAGAGAATACCTGTTACTGGTGAATAATTACGCTTTCTCCATGAACAAGCAGAAGTCAGTCCTCACATATGGGACTCCCCAGCTACAGGCTACTGAAAGCCCATAGCAAACACAGGGGCTCCCTCACGGGGAGCTGCAAGCAGCAGCAATTTAGTCTGCATCCATGAACCACAGTAGGACCCCTGTGCCCAATGAAACCAGCACTCCGGTAGCCTGAACACAGAAGGGTCTGAAGGCAGGAGTTGCCTAAACCCCAAAAAGGTTATGGAGCACAGCCTGGCCGAAGGCACTGTCCCGTCAAGTGACTCTTTCCAGGCAGTAATTGGCTGCGAAGATATGGATTGAAGACCAGGTGGCAGCCCAGCAGATGTCTGCCATGGGGACAGAGAGCAAGTTTGCTACCGAGGCCGTCATGGCCCTGACATGGTGCGCCATGACGTGGCCTTCCAGTGGGAGCCTTGCCTGCTCATAAGCGAGGGCGATGCAGTCCGCCACCCATGTGGACAGCGTATGCTTGGACATCACCTCCCCCCATCCTACTGGGGTAGTAGGAGAAGAAAAACTGAGCAGCTTTGCGGTGGCCCTGAGTGTACTGGATATAGAAGGACAAAGCCCTCTAACAGTCCAAGGTGTGAAGGACCATCTCCACCCGACTCGAGTGAGGTCTTGGAAAGAAGGTAGGGAGTACCATTTCCTGGCTTGAGATGGAAGGGCACTACTACCTAGGGCAGGAATTTGGGGTGTGTGCAAAGCACCACTCTGTTCTTGTATCACCTGGTATAAGGCGTCTCCGCCACAAGGGCCTGATGTTCACTAACTCTGCGAGCAGAGGTGAGCGCAACCAGGAAAACCACCTTCCAAGAGAGGTAAGCCAAGGTGGCAGGTAGCCAGAGGCTCAAAGGGTGGGCAAGTGAGCTTCCCCAACACTACGTTTAAGTCTCATTCTGTTGCCGAAGGGCAAACTGGTGGCTTTGATAAGAGCAGACCCCGAAGAAATGGGTCACCAAAGGCTGGACAGAGAGGCTTACCATCCACCAGATGGTGGTACGCCGCCAGGGCACTAAGGTGCACTCAGAGTTAGACTTGAGCCTGGATTGAGAGAGGTGGAGAAGGTACTGTAACGCCAGTGCCACTGGGCAAGAGAAATGGTCAGCTCCATGCTCGGTGCACCAAACAGAGAACCTGCGCCATTTGAGGGCGTAAGCCTTCCTAGTAGAGGCCTTTGCGAGAAGCCAGCAGAATGCCCTCCACCTCAACCAAAAGGTTGAAAGGGGCCAGAGTCACCCTCTCAGCAGCCACGCTGTCAGCAACAGGGACCCCAGGTTGGGGTGCAGAAGAGCAACCCCCTCCTGAGACAGGAGTCCTGGGGCAGTTCCCAAGGGAATGGGGGTCTCCACCGTCAAGTGGAGGAGCAGCAGGAACCATGGTTGCTTGGGCCACCGAGGAGCTATCAGGATGAGTGAGGTCCTGTCGCGGAAGGTTCTGAACAAGGTCTTGGCAATCAGTGGCGTGGGAGGGAAGGCATACATGAGGCCTTCTGACCATGAGACAAGGAATGCGTCTGCTGCCACCCTGGAAGGGTGGGCCTGCCGGCAACAGAAATGGGGCAACTGGAAGTTGTCCGGGCTGGCAAACAGGTCCATGACAGGTTCCCCCCAGAGTTGGAAAAGCCGATTGGCTACCCTGGTGTTCAGCTGCCACTCGGGCAGCTGGAGAACTATGCTGAGCCTGTCGGCCAATTGGTTGGCCTGGCCAGGCAGGTACATTGCCTGCAGGAGGATACCCTGTTGGATTACATATGAGGACCAGTGCCTGCTGACACAGGGTATGATACCCGTGCCCCTCTGTTTGTTCACATAGAACATCGCCACCTGGTTGTCCGTATAGACCAGCATCAGCTGGTGACGCAGGTGGTGACAGAAGACTCGTAGGGCAAAGTGTATGGCTCGGAGCTCCAGGAGGTTGACCTGCTTGGGTGCTTTCACTTGGAGATCTCTGCAGTGGGCTCCCCAGTCGAGCAGGGAAGCATCTGTGGTGAGGACCCTTGAGGGGCTTGGGGCCTGAAACGGCATGCCCGCTTCGAGATGCTGGGGAGACTGCCTCCAGACCAGAGAATCCGCCAATTGATGAATCACAGAAACTCTGTCTCGGAGGTGGCACGTGGCCTGAGACCACTGGTCCTGGAGACACCACTGTGCCGCCCTCATGTGGAGGCGAGCGTCGGGAGTGACGTGGACCATGGAAGCCATGTGCCCGAGGAGGTGCAGGAGAAGCCGAGCGGGCACTGAGGGATGGTGCTGTATGTCCTGAGCCAGAGTCCTAAGATGAATGGCTCATTCCCTGGGCAAGGCAGCCTTCGACTGGAGAGTGACGATCTTTGCCCATATGAACTCCAGACACTGTGTCGGGAGGAGGTGAGACTCAGGGAAGTTCATGATGAAACTCAAGTGCTGCAGAAACTGGAAGGTGCATGCGGTGGGGCCTGCTGCACCTGTGAGGTCGTGCCTCCCTTTATGAGCCAGTCATCCAGGTAGGGAAAGACGAAGACCCCTTGGAGCCGGAGGAAGGCGGCCACGACTGCCAGGCATTTTGTGAAAACTCTTGGGGCAAAGGCTAGGTTGAAGGGGAGCACCCTGTACTGAAAATGCCTACTCCCCACCACGAACCACAGGTACTGACTGTGGTTGATGTGGATGAGGATGTGGATATAGCATTTCTTGAGTCTAAGGAGCATAGCTAGTCTCCCTGCTGGAGGTATGGCAGCAATGTTCCAAGGGAGAGCATCTTGAACTTCTTCCCTCACAAGGAATTTGTTGAGGTTGTGCAGGTCGAGGAAGGGCCTTAGGCCCCCTGTCCTTTTTGGCACAAGGAAGTACCTGGAGTAGAACCCCTTGCCCTCGAGATGGTGGGGCACCAGTTCTACCGCTTTGTCCTCGAGAAGACCTGCCAACTCCTTCAGAAGGTTGTCCCAGTGGAGGGGAGACCTGAAGGACTTTCCCGGGAAATAAGGGGGAGGTGTCTGAGTCAAGTGGAGGAGGTAACCCTCCCTGACTACCCGGAATGCCCAGGAATCGGTGGTGGACGACACCCACCACTGGGCATAGATGGCCAAATGTCCCCCCTGTGGGTAGATAGGCTATGCTCAAGGAATCAAAAACTCTCCCCTGGCTGGGCCGGAACCAGTGCCTGAGGTTTTGCAGCCTTCAGCTTACGCGGGCCATGCCCATGTCCTTTGGCCTGCTGACCCTGTTGGGGGGCTGGGGAGGCCTGATAAGGTGGGTAGTTTCAGTAAGCAGCTCCCTTCCTCGAGTAAAAGGACTTTTTACCCGAGCCCTTCCGTCGGGGAGAGGCAGCAGTCTTTTTGGAGAGTCTCGTCCTCGTTAAGAACTCTGTCTCCAGCTGGGCAGTCTTGTCGGTCAAGGGTTTGGCCAAAGAGGTTCTCTCCTTAGCAAGGGACATCGACCAATTTGTCTTGAACCGACTGCTTGAGGTCGGACAACTGTAGCCAAGCTTGGCAGGCATGCACAGATGCCAGCTGCCGCTATTCGAGCCGCCGACTCGAATCCATCTTAGGCCGCTCGAGACATGAATCTGGAGCATTCACGGACTGCTTTGGCTAGGTTCTTGAACTGCCGCAAGGGTTCCTTGGAGAGACCAGCAGAGAACACGGCAAATTCCTTCGCCATGTCTCTCAGGTATTTGCTATTGGTACAGCTGGTAGGCCTGGATGTGACCAATAAGCATTGAACCCTGGTAGCACTTTCTGCCGAGAGCGTCCAGGGTGTGGGCCTCCCTGCCGGGGTGCACCGAAGGAGTGCGTCTTCTGGCTTATCCGCCGACGCATGGCTGACTCCACCACAGTGGAGTTACGTGGCAGCTGTAACTTTGGGAAGCCCAGATTCTGGCAGACTCGATACATCAAGTTGAACTGCTTGCTCACCACCAACACCAAAGCCAGTGTCTCCCACATTCGGAGAATCAGCAGTTCCAGGATGGGAGGGATGGGCACCGTGAGAGATTTCCATGGAGGAGCCTTGTATTGGAGGATTTCCAACTCATCCGCCCGAGGGTCCTCCTCTGACTCAGTTGGGAACACCAGAGCCTTTGACATATCCTTGACGAAATCAAGGAAGCCCATATCTTCAGACGGGGACCACCATCGAGGCTCCAGAGATGGGAGAGTCAGATGGGACGTCACAGTGGTGACTAGTATCAGGGGACTCCTCAACCTCCGTCTCCCATACTGAGTAGTCTGTCGAGGACTCATAGGCGGGCTGTACCACGGGCCTTGGAGCCCCCGATGTCCTGCAGCCGGTGCCTGACAAACGCACCGGGGATGATCGCGATTCCATCGAGCAGGACTCTGATCGCAACCTTGGCCGAGGATTGACTCGAGGCCAATGGACCTTGAGGATCGGCTTGGCCTCCGGGGACGTCTTGGTTGTCGAGGCCCAGTGGTTGGGGTGGATGAACCAGTCGTGCCGGACAACAGCGCCCATTGCTGGTTCATGAAGGCAAACAAACTGCTCCAGGGCCGCCATTCTGGACTCCAGACCAGAAAGCTCCGCAGCATTCGGCACAGGCACCGAAGGACTCAGGCCCAACACTGGCTCCCCCGAAGGGGAATCCTCGATGAGGATAGTGTATGTGGACCAAGGCTGGTCCACAGTCGGATCCTTCTGGAAGACCTTCGCAGGTCACTCGTTCTCAGATGGCTCGGACGAATGTCTCGGACTGTGGGATCAGGCCCGAGGAGCACCCAGCCGGTCAGAACCATTCAAGGACGCTGAGGGGGGCCCCCTTTCTGAGGGCCCAAAACAAGGCTCGGGTTCGGAGAGGTCTGCCTGAGGCATCAGGGCCTCAGATGAGGCCCTGGCCGTCAGAGGCACCTGGAACTCGGGGGGAAAAAAAACTTATCATGCTGCTGCTGGTGGCTCTTGAGGGTCTTACTGGACATCTTCTTGCAGAGAGCGCAGGCTGCTGGGTCGTGGTCTGGTCCAAGGCAGCAGAGACAGCAGTCATGTCTTTCGGTCAAAGACATGATGTTAGAGCACGGATCACACTTTTTAAAGCCACTCGTAGCCATGAGAGAAAAAAGTACACCTGTGAGGTCAAAGACACTCCGTGATGCCAGTGGGAGAAAAAAGGCCCAAAGATTTTTTATTTGAACATTTCTTATATACCGCCCCCTCCATCGATCAGGGGCGGTTTACATTGAACATTCCAGAGTCCTGGTTACAGAGAACATTTCAAACTATAATACAATAAACTATATAAATATTACAAATCAGTTGAAATAAACCGAAATGTAATGAAGGCTAGGTCTGAACTATTTACATACTGTACTTACAACAGAGCAGAATACAGGCAGTTATTTGTATTGGGGGGGGGGGCTGGAGGGGGAGGTGGAGAGAGGGGGGAGGCAGATGAGTTGTAGTATTCTGAGAAGACATGGGTTTTAAGTAGTTTACGAAAGTCCTGAAGGCCCTTCATTGATCGTATAGTATCGGGGAGAGAGTTCCTTAGGGCAGGAGCGAAGTACCCAAAGGCTCTGTTGCTCGTTGCCTTCTTAGTTTTCCTTACTGAGAAGGGTATGGCGAGGAGGATGATGTACTTTTTCTTCTAATCCTGATATCAGCTTGTGAATGAATTAGGGTGGAGCGGTGTGAGGGGGAGATATTGTTGTGTAGTTTAAAAGATATGACTAGCATTTTGTATTTTACCCTGGATGAAATGGGGAGCCAATGGAAATTATAGATTATCGGGGTGATGTGGTCAGTAAGGCTTGCTCTGGCTATGATTCTAGCGGCTACATTTTGTGCAAGTTGAAGCTTGTAAAGTGTTGTTTTAGGTAGGCCTAGTAGCAGACTGTTGCAGTAGTCCGGGTGAGGGGTAATCAAGGCCTGGACTACAATTCTGAAGTCATGTGATTCAAGGATTGGTCTGAGATGTTGTATTGTTTTTAATTTAAAGAATATTGCTCTAGCAGTTTGCTTGACTTGGGTGGTCATAGTGAGTGCCCTGTCAGTAATGACACCCAGATACTTTACTTCCTGTTTGACTGAAAGTTCGATGTCCTGAATTTTGATGGTAGCAGGGGGCATAAAGTTTTGGTTTCTCATCATGAATACGATTTCTGAGGGGTTTTTTAGGTTTATTTGCATGTTATTTGCATTTCGCCAAGCTTTTGCTTCAACTATACCATCAGTAATGTCATTATATTGGAGGTTTCTTATGTCAACTGGTGCATAAACCATTAATATGGACGGAATAGATGTGATATTTGATATTGTATTTTTTTAATATTGTGCATATAGGCTGATGTATAGATTAAAAAGTAATGCTGAGGGGGCCGAGCCTTGGGGTAAACCCTGTTCTTGGGGAAAATGTTGCTGATACTTCTTCATTGATTTTTACGAATTGGTGGCGATTGCATATGCAGGATTTAAACCAACTTAAGGTTGTTCCAGCAATACCTGAGCTTGCTAGTCTGTCTAGGAGGATGGTGTGGTCAATGCTGTCAAAGGCAGAGGAGATGTCTAGGAAGATCATGATGAATGCCTGATTTGGGTCGTCCAGTCCACAAATAAGTGTGTCAAATAGTACTAAGCGGAGTATTTCAATGTCATGGTAAGGGCGGAAACCGTATTGGTGGGGATCAAGCAGTGCGTTGAGGTCAATGAAGTATTGTAATTGGAGTTGGACTCATTTTTCAATTATTTTTACATAGAAACATACAAACATAGAAACATGATGACAGAAAAAGACCACAAGGCCCATCTAGTCTGTCCTTCCATAACAACAACTACAACAGTCCACTTTTTACCTTTAGAGATCCTCTGTGTTGGTCCCATGCTTTTTTGAATTCAGTTACTGTCCTCATCTCTACCACCTCCACTGGGAGACTATTCCACGGATCCACTACTCTTTCCGTAAAGAAATATTGCCGCATATCACTCCTGAATCTATCTCCCTTCACCCTCATCCCATGTCCCCTCGTCGCAGAACTTGCTTTCAATTGAAAGAGGCTCTCTCCCTGAACATTTATGCCACGGAGGTATTTAAACATCTCAATCATATCACCTCTATCCCGCCTTTCCTCTAAGGTGTACATATTAAGATCCTTAAGTCTGACCTCATATGCTTTATAATGAAGACCACTAATCATCTTAGTAGCAACCCTCTGTACCGACTCCATCCTGTTCACATCCTTTTGAAGGTGCGGTCTCCAGAATTGCACACCATACTCCAAATGAGGTCGCACCAAAGACTTATACAGAGGCATTATCACCTCCTTTTTTCTGCTAGCCATTCCTCTCCGTATGCACCCAAGCATCCTTCTAGCTTTTGCCGTCGCCTTTTCTACCTGTTTAGCTACTTTAAGATCATCGGACACAACTACGCCTAGGTCCCGCTCTTCTTTAGTGGACAAAAGTACTTCACCTCCTATGCTGTATTGCTCCCTTGGATTGCTGCAGCCCAAATGCATGACCTTACATTTTTTAACATTAAATCCCAGCTGCCAAATTCTAGACCATTCTTCAAGCTTAGCTAGATCCCTCCTGTTATCTACACCTTCCTGGGTGTCTACTTTATTGCAGATTTTGGTATCATCTGCAAAGAGGCAAACCTTACCCGACAGCCCTTCCGCTATATCACTAACAAAGATGTTAAAAAGAATCGGACCAAGGACAGATCCCTGGGGCACACCACTGGTAACATCCTTTCTCCTCAGAGTGAGCTCCATTTACTTGTACTCTTTGTCGCCTCCCACCCAACCAATTTCTAACCCAAGCAGTAACTTTAGGGTCCATCCCTAGGGTGCTGAGTTTGTTTATAAGTCGCCTGTGAGGAACAGTGTCAAAGGCTTTACTGAAATCTAAATACACCACATCTAGAGCTCTCCCTCGGTCCAACTCCCTGGTCACCCAGTCAAAGAAATCAATCAGATTTGTCTGACAAGACCTGCCTCTGGTGAATCCATGCTGCCTCGGATCCTGTAATCCGCTGGACTCCAGAAACCTCACTATTTTCTCTTTCAACAGCGTTTCCATTAATTTACTCACCACTGAAGTTAAACTAACCGGCCTGTAGTTTTCAACCACATCCTTACTTCCGCTTTTGTGTAAAGGCACCACATGAGCCTCTCTCCAGTCCTTTGGCACCACTCCCGACTCCAACGAGGCATTGAAAAGGTCAGTCAGTGGAGTTGCTAGAATGTCCCCAAGTTCCCTCAGTATTCTAGGGTGTATCCCATCCGGTCCCATCGCTTTGTCTACTTTGAGTTGAGCTAGTTTCTCACGAACACAGTCTTCTGAAAATTGTTCAAGATGTCCCTCGCTTCTGTTCTTATTTGTGGGTGTTTTCTGAGGTCCTGCTCCTGGTTTTTCATCTGTGAACACAGAACAAAAATATTTGTTAAGTAATTCCGCTTTATCCTTATCAGCTTCTACATATTCCCCCCCTGTACCCTTGAGTCTGACAATACCACTTTTGCCCTTCCTCTTCTCACTAATATATCTGAAAAATGTCTTATCCCCCCATTTTATTGCATTGGCTATTTCCTCCTCCTTTTGAATCTTTGCCTTCTTGACTACTTTGCTAGCTTCTCTAAGTTTTTCCAAATACAGATGCCTGTCTTCCTCTCTCTGTGATCTCTTGTATTTCATGAAGGCCTCCCTCTTTTTCTTCACTTTTTCAGCTACTTCCTTCGAAAACCATAGCGGTCTCCTGTTCCTTTTGCCTTTGTTTACCATTTTAACAAAAAGGTTGGTTGCCTTTAAAATACCCCCTTTCAGTTTTGCCCACTGTTGTTCTACATCCCCCAGCTGTTCCCATCCCACTAACGACTTGCTAAAAATGGAATGCTCGCAATTGGACGGTATGAAGAAGGGTCGTCCTTGTTGAGTGACATGTTTTTTAAGTAAGGGGCGAATGATTGATAGTTTAAGTGAGTTTGGAATAATTCCTTGGGAGAGTGCGTCATTAACAATGTTGAGTAGTACAGGTGGTAGTTCAGCTTTAGTTGCTTTTATCCAGGAGACTAGACATAGATCAAGGTGTGATGTCGTTGTGTTGATCTTTGTTATCGTTTCTAGAAGTAATTTTTCCTTTATGGGATGAAATACTGACCATTTATTTGAGTGGGTTTGGATTGTTTTTTCTTTTTAACTTAGATGCTAGGTAATTTGCTATGACCTGAGGCTTGATGGGGGCGTTATTTGATGGGTTTGTGTGGGACGTGGTTAGCGACTTTACAATTTCAAAAAGTTCTCCCGGTCTTAATAGCTTTATTTAATATGGATGAGTGATGTTCTCTTTTAGCGTTTTGAGTTACCTTCTTATAGGTATTTAATGTTGAATTATAAAGGTCCTTGTTTTCCTGTGTTTTGAAGGATCTCCATTTCTTCTCAAGCTCACAAAATGTTCTTTTAAGATTGTGTAAGTCTTGAGTGTACCATTGTTCAGTTGGTCTTTTGGAAACCTTTTTGCTGGAAAAATTTGCAATTGCTGCTTGGCTAATTGTTTTGGCCCAATTTTTTATAGAATCATCAAGGTCCTGTATAGCGGTGGTGAGTTTTGGGGTGATATCTGCTAGGAAGGCGTCTGTTGAATTTTTTAAAGTGTGGTTTATGGGAGGCTAAGTGGGAGGTTTCTTTTGGTGAGATGCATATTGGGAGGTTTGTTCATAGTATGCAGTGGTCTGACCACGGGACTGGTGTAGCAGAAGGATAAGTGAAGTATGGGTGTAAGATTACGGCTCTAGGGACGAAGATCAGATCTAGAGTGTTGCCTTTCGTATAGGTAGGGTGCATTACTATTTGATGAAAGCCCATTTCCTTCATAAAGTCAAGAAAGTCGGTAGTTTGAGTAGTGAGGGTAGCTAAGTTGAAATCCCCAAGAATGATGTGAGGTTTCTTTGTAGAGGATGTACATGCAGATTTCAGTATGGTGGTGAGATTGAGATGGTTATTGGTAGGGGGTCTGTATAGGAGGCATAGTGATAAGTTTTTATTCTCAATTTTTATCACATCTATGCCGTCACAGTTTGTGCAAAGACTGGTGAAGAACTTGAGGTATGGTTTTTTGAGTATGAGAACTCCACCACCCCGCCTGGAGTCTCTGGGGCATTTGAACAGGCAGTAGTCTGCTGTGTTTAGTTGGTTTAAAAGAATGGAGTCATGGTCTGCAAGCCAAGTCTGATACAGAGAAAGTCTGGAGCATCGTCTGCAAGAATCTCTCTGATTAGAGAGATTTTATTTCTTATGGAGCGTGCATTCAGCAATTAACCGCTTATGGTGATGATTGTTTCTGATTGTGTTTGAGGGTGTGTGATGCAGCTGGTGTTAATGTGGATGAGTCTGCGGTGATGTTTGCTTCTATGTGGATGGGAGTCGAATTTGGTTCCATGTCTGTAGTATGATGAACATTGTTGTAAAAGATTTGTGGCTGGATATGATGGATGAGAGGGGTAAGTGTGATAGCCTGGTGTGTTCGTAATATGCTCGATGGGACTAGGAGGGCATATATAAAATAGAGAGCAATTAATATTTCGTAAGTGATCATTATGCAGATGTTGAGGAGGAGAATAAGAAGGAATAGATGTATATTTAGTAAACTGGGGGGGGGGGGTAAATGGTAAGAGGTTAAGATGGGGAGTAATGGAGCAGCGGGTTGTAAGGTAGTTAGGGCTAGGTTGGATTTCTTGGGTTATAGGGTCAAAGTAGAATTGGTGCAACAGTTGTAAACAAAGACTTAGGGGTATGTTTACTAAACCGCCATAACGTGAGCCCGGCGATAGTGTGCAGGATGCCATAAAAGGAGTTGGCGTTTCTGTCTTAATGTAGCAAAACGGGATTATCATGCGATAACGTGCGCTGCACACATTATCGGGCGAAACACCGCTAAGCACGTTAACGCGCAATAATCTTAAGTAGGCGCGCAGACATGCAAACATAGAAGCAGAGGTGTAGCACAATGGTTAATACGCTGACTGATGGTACAGGGGTCATGAGTTCGATCCCCCAGTGTGCCTAATGCATAAGGCTCAGAAAAAGGGAACCCAACCTATTAGATACGACCTGCTATAAAATATTTTTATATGTCTGAGCTGACCGTGGGAAGGTCGAAAGGGAAAACGACTCTCACCAGACGGGTAGCTACTTTTTTATATTTATTATGGTTCTTCACCAGATTTAGAAATTGTATTCAAACAAATATAAGCATAAAAACTTATCTCAGTCCAAAAAATGCTGATTATAGAGGTCCCACTGCACGACGCGCACGTTTCGGGCACCTTCGCCCTGTTTCAAGTGCAATATCCACGAGTATTTCTTTATCAGCAACCATCCATAAAAACGCCGTCTGTTGCAGCACAGGTCTAAGTTACAATGGCTAATTGACCATCTTTTTAAAAGAAGAAAAAACCAATCAAAGGCCGGAATAACCCCACATGACGGGGAATCCCTGGTCTGATTGGTAGAACCATACACTGACATCTACTATGCTCACAATAGACTTTGCCAATCAATTTCCCGGTTCAGACCTTCAGGTTCTACTGAACCGAGACGAAAAATCCAACGTTGTTCTAAGCGCTGAAGATAGTCCTCTCTATGTCCTCGTCGAGGATCAGCTGGAACATAGTCAATAATAGACCAAGTGAGTTGTTCAAAACTATGAGAGTGTTCTAAGCAATGAGAGACCAGCGGAGCCGAAACCACTCTTTGGCGCAATCGAGATGCATGTTCCATCAAACGGTGTCTCATTGGGCGAATAGTGCGACCAATATAAAGAGAGGAGCAGGGACATTTAATTAAATATACAACATGGGTAGAATCACAATTCGTGTCCCAGCGACGTCGGTAAACCCGTTGTGTTTTTGGATGAATCCATTCAATACCAGTTAAAGTAGAGAAACAGTAGACACATTTTTGACATGCTACATGACCATAAACTGGTTCTGGGAATACAGGACGATCTTCCACCATAGAGGTCTTCACTAAATGATCACCCAAATTCGGGCCTCTAGAAAAGGCAATTTGTAAAGGTAGCTGAAAACAGTCATGAAGCTGAAGAATTGACCAATGTGACTTTATAATATGTAAAACATCCTTGCTCCGATCCGTATAGGGGAGAACCCCCGTGATTTTAGACACTTCTGAAGAATTTGAGGTGACATATGCAGGATCTAGCAACCATTCCCTATGAGTATACCGTGCTCTTTTATATGCTCGAGAAACCACAGATTTTGGGTAGCCCCGAGAGAGCAGACGATTCCGTAATTCGAAAGCATGTACTTTAAATGCCTCAAGAGATTGACATAAGCGTCGTAAACGCAAAAATTGACCGTATGGAAGACCACGCCGTAGAGGACCCGGGTGAAAGCTCTGATAATGTAGGAGACTGTTTCTTTGCACAGGTTTTCGATATAAAGATGTAAACAGCTTCCCATCAACTATAGAGATCTGCAGATCCAAAAATTCAATAGTTTCTGATGCAATATGTTCTGTAAAACGAATGTTCGATTTCAGCCCATTAAGCCAGAGTATAAAAACTCGCAGAGATTCTTCATCTGACGTCCAAATGAAAAAAATGTCATCTAAGAAGCGCTTCCAAAATAATACAAATTGATATAACACTGACTGTTCTATCAGAGAGTCTTCCATAGCCGCTAAATATAGTGTAGCTATTGAAGGAGCCAGCGTCGCCCCCATAGCAATACCAGATAGTTGTTGGTAGAAAACTCCTTCCGACAAAAAATAATTCCGGGTAAGAACCAATTCAACTAATTGATTCAGGAAACGACGTGTTAAACGGTCAGGTGCATACAGGAATTTTTGTTGCAGAAGATTCAGAGCTTCATCCTGATCAATATTGGTATAAAGGGAAACCACATCTAGGGTAACTAACAAAGCCCCTGGTGGAATAACCAACTTGGATATCGCCTGCAAGAAATGGGTAGAATCTCTAATATAGGATTTCACTTGACAAGCTTCTTGCTTCAAAAATGCATCACAAAAAATTGAAAGTGGCTCTAAAATAGAGTTCCGGCAAGATACTATAGGCCGCCCCGGAGGGGCCGTAAGGTACTTATGTACCTTAGGAAACATGTAAAGAATAGGACATTTAGGATACAACCGAAACAAAAAAGTATATTCACGGTTCGTTATCCAACCTTCATTTAGAGCAGATCCTAATAGGGTTTTAATTTCTAATGACAAAGATTCATAATGCATTTCTAATGACAAAGATTCATAATGCATAAGGCTGGCTGAGGCATCACCCTTTAAGTAGTGCTTTTTGAGGCATTTTACTTTTAATTAGTGTTGCCAGCAAACACACCCTCACGGTGGCGTAACCTAAGGTGCCGCATAAGACACCCCATAACGCACTCCATAGGGCACATTATAAAGTGCACTGTCCGCCAAGGCACCCTATAATGTCCCCTATAGGACACCTTATAAGGCGCTTGATAGGGCACCTTATAAGGCGCATTATAAGGCGCCTTATGAGGCACCTTAAGGTTACAGTACTCTGAGGGCGTTTTTGCTGGCAGCCCTAATGTACATTAAAAATAGACAATGCCTCAGACAGCCCTAACAAATAACCCCACCATGGGTTTGAACCCATGACCTCTGGCTTCACAGGCAGTGAAGTAACCAGTGGGCTACAGCTGCCAACAAACCCCTGTCTGGCTGCAGAAGGACTGCACGTCACCACACAAACTGTCTGCTGTGCTTACCAGGATAGGGTTAACCCACCCGTACCCATAATGCACTGCACATGCAAATCAGCAGTCGACAGATGGGCACAAGATGGGGTATGCACCCCATAACACCTCGGCCTGGTAGGGGGAACTGACTGTGTGTGGTACTGGCACAGATTAGCCACAGACCGTCACATTGTGCGGGTACTGTGCTCACCCTGAGGGTGAGGCGGGGCACCCAGCACCTGGTCCACAGCACCTTTCATGGCTGCAATACGCCATGCTGCAGATCCCCATCAGTGCTACCGTGTGTGATAGGTAGTTCCTGCAGACACACCTAGGTTACATCTGTGTCCTTCTGTATTTCACAGTCATGTCCAGCCCTTATGGGCTATGATGCACCCAGAATAGTGCATATCTTGTGTTGGTGCCATGGTTACATGATGTAGGTGAGGGGGGGGGGATGTTTGGACCCATAGGCGGATTATGTACCACCACACAACCCACCCTCTGGGGCTCAAGGTGGGAAACAGGATCACCCACCAATAGATCCACATTCTACCTCCCTGCAATGGTGGCAGTAGAGGGGACCATCAACCCCAGTCCTGCTGGGGAACAGAAACCCTACAGGGCAGGCAATGCAGAGCTGTACACATCCATAAAGCAATGCAGACAGACAGTAGGCCTGGAAATGCTCAGCTGCCCCCCACCACTATCTGACATTCTCCAGCAGCAAGCCTCCAGCCGCTGCACCCTGCAAGGTGTTCCAGCAAGACACATACTAGCTGCAGACAGTCTGCTAGCTAGTCCATAGTGCATGGTCCTGGAGGAGATGCGTGTACCCAGAACTGGGATGTCAGCATACACACCAAGCAGATAAGTCAGTGAATGGGCCCCAAAAGAGAACCCATAAATATCACATGAGAGAAATACTATATAGCACTATGGGGGAACCTAGCCATGCCGTGGTCACTGCTCAGTCAAGGTGAGAGTTACCTCCCAGTAGGACATGCTGTGGCCACCCTGTCCGTGCAGGTGGTGGCAGGGCACTACAATGTCCGAGCCATTGCCCTATGCTCTGTACAGATCAATCCAGGCCAGGCCACCCTATCCAGGCTATTCCCACAGTACCTTGGCTCCTCATTATGCACATTGGCAGGCCAATACTGGCAACAGTGCTAGCAGTGTGGGCTGAGGAAGGTGTTAGCAGCCACCACACACTGGATAGACAGACACACACTCCCCACACCTATGCCAGCATTGTGCAACTATAGAGGTGTTTGGAAGCCCTGGCCACCACACCAGTCCTGGGCACAGTGCAGGCATGGCTATGGTACGCAATACTGTTGGGGTCACCCCCCAGGGTGGTAAACACTGTCAGACACAAGACCTGTAGCACACTCCACAGACATCAGAAAGGTTGCTATGATGCAGCTCACTCAGAAAATTGTACTTAACCTCGGAATTTCTATCTGCCAGTAAATCATAGCAACCTTTTGATAGCTGTGTACCGTATTCCCAGATTTAGGGTGGCATTGCTAAGGTATGCAAGTGTTAGTATTGGGAGATGCACGCAGGGCCCAACATCCTGCCTCTCCAGGAGGAATTGGACAATGGAGCCTGTGGGTGCGGGTGTGTCTGCCCCTGTTAGCCACTGCTTTAGGGCAGAGGTTCCCGACTCCAGTCCTGGTGGGCCAGACACTGTTCGGGTTTTCATGCTGTCCCTCATGCATATGCATGAGATACATCTGCATACCATGGGGGCGGCGCATAGAAATGCAGCACAGGCATCTTTATTAGAGACAGCATGGAACCTGAATGGTGTTTGGCCCTCCAGGACTGCATTTGGGAGACTCTGCTCTAGGTAATGCACATGTTTATGGTGTCTGTGCTCTGTAGGGTAAAATGTAGGTGTTTTGGGCATGTTTACGTCATCTGCAATAAAGGTTCTGTCTGTATTAGCACGTTTTAGTAGTGGGTAAAATATGGGGACTGGGTTGGCAGGAACCACAGCTGGGACTTGAACCTGTGACCTGCTTCTGAACACACTGGCTGTGTGCACTGCATCACTGTGTTGAAACAGAGACAGTGCATTCCCTGGTGATACCATGACTGTTCGTCAGACAGGGCCTGTCTGTTGCAGTGCATGGCACCCATCTACATAGGGCTAGGCCATGGTCTGCTCTAGGCAGCTGCCACTGCCCCCACCACCACCAGTATCCCTCTGCCACCATGCTGACATGCCCTTCTGCTGGTGGTGCTGGTGGAGCGCAGTCTCAGGCCATCCAGTGTGCGGGTAGGCGGCTGCCTATGGTGCAGGTTCTGGGTTAGGGGTGCCTGCATAGCTGTCCACGCTTCCCCCCAGCACCGCATGCCAATGTTCCGTGCCCTTCAGGGTACCTGCTGGGTACTATCCCCTGTGACACTGTGGGAAGCACACTCGTGCCCATGCTGGGCCCTCAGCAGTTGCTGTCTGGCTGCTCCACTGTTTCAGCATTCCTATGGGCCAGCTAGGCATCACCCTAGTCCGCACTGTAGGCCAGCTGCACCGCAGCATGTGCCGCCTGCAGCCCTCTGTGTCCGCTTTTTCAGCATCTGTCCAGTTGCCCGTTCCGACATGCCCGCCCTGCTGTTGTGGAACATGTGCATGCCATAGGACACCTGGCTGATAGAGTCAGAAACCCTGCTCAGCGCAATTACACTGTGGGCTCATTCATCTTGTATAGGGACGGAGCATAGACCCTTCCAAAATTCATATTTTTTTTTGGAGCTTTCTTGGGAGTGTTTTTTGATGTTTCCCATTGATATCACTATTGGCCAGCTTGGTTATTTTATTTTTACATTTTCTTCTGTGAATTTTCACTGTTTATTTGCCCTTTTGTTCCGTGCACATGTATCACACTTATCACTTTTTGTAGGTTTCCCTGGTTTTGCTGTACATTGCTGACAGAAATGGTTTCTTTTCCCTTTAAATCAGCTCTAACGCCAGGGTTTCACTGGTGTTAGTTTTGAGCCTCGGATTTCACAGCGTTAGTGTGCGGGGAGCCTCTCCCCTCCCACTCTCCACCCATTGACCCCTTCTCTCCGCCCCTGGGGAGCTTCCTCCGCCCTCCGGGAGCCTTTCCCCGCCTTCAGCGCTCGTTTGCGCCGCTGCGCGCGTTATCGCGCGATAAGGTACCTGTGCGCCTGAAAAAGCGTCATTATCGCACGATAAGGTACCTTATCACGCGATAACGTCATAGAGCGCACATTAAGACGGTTTAGTAAACATACCCCTTAATATAACAGTGTAGTATGGAGTCAATACACAACAGCAGAGGGTAAGTACAGTTAACAATTCCAAACAAGAATTTGTATTAACAGTGGTAGGCAGTAATTATAATTATAGCGGTGTGATGAACTATGGGAAGTGGGAGAGGTTAGAATTTTAATATCTGTGCAATACAGTGGTTATGCAGGTTGGTTTAGAGAACGTAGCGATCTCCGGATATACGGGGTAATAAATGTCACTTTTACCTTGGTTCAGTGTCGGTTTGAGTCCAGGCAGTCGGAGATTTAGGCAAGTATAGTGGGTGACTGCTCCCATCTACGTGCCCCGCCTAAGAGCCACGCCAAAGGGCCCTCGTGCGTGGGCCCACCAGGCACAGCCGTGCCCGATGGCGCCCTTGTTTAAATCCTTCTGTGAGGCCCCTGATTGTGCTGTAGCCGAGAAGCGGCAGGTGTGCAGCTTCCTGCTCGTGCTCTACCCTGATCAGGGGAGCAGGCAGGCAGGAAGATGGATGGCTGAAGAGTTCTGTCCCGATGGCGCCCTTGTTTAAATCCTTGTGTGAGGCCCCTGATTGGGCTGGAGCCGAGCAGCGGGAGGTGTGTAGCTTCCCGCTCGTGCTCTACCCCGATCGGGGGAGCAGGCAGGAAGATGGATGGCTGAAGAGTTCTGTCCCGATGGCGCCCTTGTTTAAATCCTTGTGTGAAGTCCCTGATTGGGCTGGAACAGAGCAGTGGAAGCTGTGCAGCTTCCCGCTCTACCCCGATCAGGGGAGCAAGCAGGCAGGCAAGCAGGAAGGAAGATGCCAGAAAAAGAAAAGAACAAAAGACTACAAAAAGACACCGAACTTGACGCCAAGGCAATAAGGTTGGTTGGTGGGAAGAGTACCGGTGTAATACCAGAGGTCAGTATGAGAGAAAAATCAACTTTTTCCGGGAACAAGCCAGACAGACGTCTGAAGGGCTTTGCGGAAAAAAGGAGACTGAGCAAGATAGCACCCTTGGGTGGGAAGGGGACCACACATGCGTGGTGACATCCCCCAAAGGCTTTCTTTGAAAGCTGGGGGGATGCTTCTGCAGGGGCTCAGTCGGTGCCTACGTCACCCATATATTAGGATTGACTTCCTGCTTGTTCCCGGAGAAAAAGGAGATAGAGCAGCTTTTAAATTAGATAAAAGGGAAAAGCTGACAGTCGTTCAAGAGCGCATGGTTGGGAAGGATATATCTTTGAAGGATACTAGCAAAAGAAGAAAGTTAGGATATCCCGACAGAGTTTTCAATAAAGATAAAGTAATCCAGATGCCCTAAATACACAGCAGACAGATGAAAGATTCTAAATTACCCTTGTCTACTGATAACCAGATTAATATGAATAAAATACCACCTCTAAAATGCCTGTATGCAATGCTATTAGTCTAAAAAATAAGATGAGAGAGTTAGAATATATAGCACTAAATGAGAAATTAGATATGATTGGTATCTCAGAGACTTGATGAAAGGAAGACAACCAATGGGATACCACGAAACAAGGGTACAAACTGCATCACAATGATAGAGTAGTTCAAATTGGTGGAGGGGTTGCACTCTATGTTAGAGAGGGCATTGAGTCATACAGGATTCAAGTTTTGCAGGAAACAAAATGCACTGTAGAATCTCTATAGATAGAAATTCCACGTAAAAAGGGGAAGGCAATGGCAGTGGGGGTACACTACCAACTGCCTGGCCAGAATGAACAAATGGACGATGAAATGCTCAAAGAAATCAGGCAAGCTAACAAAAGTTACACTACTGTAATAATAATGAGCAATTTTAATTATCCTGGTATCGATTGGGTCAGTGTCATGGCAGGACATGCTAGGGAGATAAAGTTTCTAGCTGAAATAAATGACTGCTTCTTGGAGCAGCTGGTTCATGAACAGACAAGAGGGAAAGCTATTTTTGACCTAGTCGTTAGTGGAACACAGAATCTGGTGCAAGAGATAAGAGTATTGGGGTCACTTGGCAATAAAGATCATAACATGATAGCATTTGATTTAATAAATGGAGGAAGGACAGTAAGGAAATCCACAATACTACCTTTTAACTTTCAAAAGGGAGACTATGAGAAATTAGGAAAATAGATAAGAAAAAAATAAAAGGAGCAGCAGCAAAGGTTATAGATTTATATCAAGCATGGGCATTGTCTAAAAATACTATCTTGGAAGCCCAGACCAGATGTATTCCATGCTTTAAGAAAAATGGAAGGAAGGTCAAAAAACTGTCAGCATGGTTTAAAGGTGAGGTCAGAGAGGCTTTTGTAGCCAAAATAGCATCTTTCAGGAAATGAAAAAAAAGAGCCAAATGACGAAAACTGGAAACATAAGCACTGGCAAGTTAGATGCAAGGCATTGATAAGGCAGGCAAAGAGAGAATTTGACAAAAAAAGCTTGCCATGGAGTCAGAAACATATAAAAACGTTTTCAAGTACATTTGTAGCAAAAAACCAAGAGCCAGTTGGACCATAGAGGGTAAAAAAGGGGCACTAAGAGGGGACAAGTCCATACGGAGAGACTGAATGAATTCTTTGCTTTGGTCTTTACTGAGGAAGATGTAGGGAAGTTACCCATGCCTGAAATGGTATTTAAAGGTGATGTATTGAAGAACTGAAAGAAATATAGATAAACTGGAAAGATGTATTACAACTATTTGATAAATCACCTGGACTGGATGGCATACATCCAAGGGTATTGTAAGAACTGTAATTTAAGACTGCAGACCTACTATTAGTAATCTGTGAACTATCATTAAAATCATCTGTAGTACCTGAAAATTGGCAAATGGCCAATGTAACACCAATTTTGAAAAGGGTTCAAGGGGTGATCCGGGAAACTACAGACTGGTGAGCCAGACGTCAGTACCAGGCAAAATGGTAGAAAGCATCATAAAGAACAAAATGACTGGTTTAATGGGAGAAAGCTAACATGAATTTAGTCAAGGAAGATCTTGTCTTACTAATCTGTTATATTTTTTCAAGGTGTAAATAAACAAACATATAGACAAAGCTCAATTAGTTGATATAGTGTATCTGGATTTTCAGAAAGCCTTTGACAAGGTCCCTCATTAGAGACTCTTGGCAAAATTAAAAAGTCATGGGATAGGAGGCAGTGTACTATTGTGGATCAGGGACTGGTTAAAAGACTTGTGTCCCAGATCTCCTCTAGCTCGTCTTCACATATGGGCGACATCGGTTCTGACGGAGCCCGCGCGGGAATGCTCCCCAGCGTCCAATAGGAAAGCCTTTGGGAGCATCTCACTGTGCCTGCACGACTGCCTTCCCAACTCCCTCTCTTCAATTGAGTTTGTAGCTGAAAAAGGAGAGTAAATGAAAACCTACAACTCCTCGGGGAGGAGGGTGGGTTGTGAAGATTAAATTCCTGCTGTTCCCGGAGATCACTTGTTACAGGTGAGTATCTGTGCTATCTCCAGGAACAAGCAGGAATGCAATCTTCACATATGGAACTCCCTAGCTCCAAGATGCCAGATGGTGACCTCAGAAGCAGTGGAGGTTTGCCTCGGAGTAGGCTCGAATACATCATGGGTCCTACATAGATTTCTGGTATTGTCAAAGTCCTGGATAAAGGGTATGAGTTGCATCTAAGTCTGAAAGCGGTGCTGAAGTACAGCTTGACCAAACATGACATCCCAGCAGGAGTCCTTGTCCAGATAATAATGGGCAATGAAGGTATGGACGGAAGACCAAGTTGCTGCCTTGCAAATTCTGTCAATGGCTACAGAGTCTAGGTTTGCCATCGAGGCTGCCAAGGCGCGAAACATTGTGAGCAGTGACATGCTCTTCCAGGGAAAGTCCCGTTTTGTCACAGGCAAATGAAATGCAGTCCGTTGTCCATCTGGAGAACATACATTTAGAGACAGCTAGACCCAGGTGAATAGGGTCAAAACAGATGAACTGAGGTTTTACGATGACTGAGTCCTTTGGAGATAAAAACCCAACGCACTGTTGCAGTCAAGAGTGTGGAGAGTTACTTCCGCTCGAGACACATGCGGTCTAGGAAAGACAGATAAATTGACTGATTTAAATGAAAAGGAGACACCACATTGGGCATAAGGTGTGGGTGAGTCCAAAGGATGACCTTGTCATGGTGGAACTGGGTATGGGGAGGTACGCCACCAGAGCCTGAAGCTCACTAATGCATCTAGCTGAAGAGAGGACGATGAGGAAGATTACGTTCCAAGACAGGAATTTCAGGGAGGTCATGGCCAATGGTTCAAAGGACAGCTTGAGAAGCTGCGCTATAACGATATTGAGGTCCCAAGCCACCAGAGGTGGCTTGATGGGCAGTTTGGATAGCAAGAGACCTCTCAGGAAACACACTACTAGCAAATGTGAGGAAATGAGCTGTCCATCTAGTGGGTGGGTGAGGGGCCGCAATGGCACCGAGATGGACTCTCACTGAGCTGATCTTTAGACTTGTCATGGAATGGTAGAGGTGATACTGGAGGAGTGACTCCATTGGAGCAAAAAAGGGAACACCAGATGGAGTATGTATGCCACTTAAAAGTGTATGAATATTAATGGAGGGCTTTCTAGAAGCCAATAGGATCTCCTTAACCTCTTGTGGAAGGTCAATGCCCTGCAATGCTATGCTCTCAGCAGCCAAGCTGTGAGGCGGAGAGACTGCATTGGGATGGAGTAGTGAGCCATTGTCCTGAAAGAGGAGATCGGGCGCAGATCTCAATCGCAGAGACTGAGTCTGAGTCAGACATAGTAGAAGTGGAAATCATGGTTGCCGTGGCCAGTGAATGGCTATGAGAATCATGGAGCCCTTGTCAGACTGAAGCTTGAAAAGTATCTTAGGAATGAGGGGTATAGGAGGGAAAGCATAAAGCAGACTCTGACCCCAGTTTAGGTGAAAGACATCCACCTGTTGGTTGCTGGATGTCTGAGTCCTTGTGCCGAAGTGAGGAAGCTTGGCATTCTGCAGAGTAGCAAACAGATCTATGTCTGGAGTTCCCCAGGTCTGGAAGATGTAGGATGCTCTGTCCAGATGGAGAGAGCATTTGTGGGGAAGAAAGATGCAACTCAGCTTATCTGCCAAGACATTGAGCTCTCTGGGAGGTACACCGCTCGAAGGTGGTATTTCATGAGAAATGGCAAAGGACCACAGGTAAAGAGTCTTCTCGCAGAGGAGCCATTTTCCCATTTCTCCGTTTGTTCACACAGAACATGGCAACCTGATCGTCCATCCTGACTAGGACCTGTTTTACCCTGAGGTGGTGTTGAAAGCGTAGTTACTCACCTGCAACAGGTGTTCTCCAGGGAGAGCAGGAATCAGTCCTCACATATGGGTGACATCGATGGAGCCCTTGCAGAAGCATCTCCCCAGCTTTCAAAGAATGCCTTTGGTAGATGCCACCACACATGCATGGTTCCCTTCCTGCCCAAGGGTGCCATCTTACTCAATCAGATGACAACTACAGCTGACAAAAATAAGTTGGCCAAAAACTGTACAGCAACTCAAAGGGGAGGAGGGAGGGTTGTGAGGACTGATTCATGCTGTCCCTGGAGAACACTTGCTACAGGTGAGTAACTATGCTTTTCTCCAGGAACAAACAAAGTCAGTCCTCAAGTATGGGACTCCCTAGCTACAGGCTACCAGGGAACCAGTAGAAGAAAAACACAGCACAGCTGTGAGCAGCCGCAAGCGAATCTGAGGACCCCAGTGTCCAGGGAGAACCATGGCTCCAGAAGCCATGCCAGGGACCCCAGGTTGGGGTGGAGAAGCGAGCCCTCCTCCTGGGACAGGAGCCCTAGGGAACTCCCCAGAAGGACTGGGAGCTCTGTCGATAGGCAAAGCAACAGGGGAAACCCAAGGCTGTCCGGGCCAGCAGGATCATGGAAGCCTTGTCCCACTGGACCTTAAAGAGGGTTCACGTGATTAGTGGCGTGGGAGGGAAGGCAAACAGAAGGCCTCTGACCACAAGATGAGGAAGGCGTTTGCCGCTATCCAGGACAGGTGCAGTTGGGGACAACAGAAGTGGGGCAGCTGAGCATTGGCTTGGCTGGTAAAGAGGTCAAAACTTGGGGCTCCCAATAGTCGGGATAGCCGCTGCACCACCCTGGGATCTAGGCACCACTTGAAGGACCCTGCTCAGTCTGTCTGCCAGGGCACTGTCTTGGCCAGGAAGGTATACCGCCCCCAAGGAGCATTCCCTGACTGATCGTGTATGAGCAGAGGGCTACTGACTCCTGACGGAAGCTGTAAGACCTTGTGCCCCCTTGTTTGTTCAGGTAGAACATAATGACCTGGTTGTCCATTTGGACTAGCACCAACTGATGCTGCAGGCGGTGTTGGAAGGCCCTGATCACAAAAAAAAAAAATGGTTCTGAGCTCCAGCAGGTTGATCTGCTGCTGGCTCTCCTCCCCAGACCAGTTGCCCTGCGTGTGCAGTTCCTTGCAGTGGGCACCCCAGCCCAGTAGGGAGGAGTCCATAGTGAGGATCCTCTGGGGGTTTGGGTGTTGTGAAAGGTCATGCCCTTCCACAGGTGCTATGCATCCTTCCATCAACTGAGTAACTGCTAGTTGACGGGACACCCAGATCCTGTCCTGGAGCCTGCTCAAGGCAGAGACCACTGTGAGCGGAGGTGGGAGTTGGGGACCATATAGTCTGTGGAAGCCATGTGGCCTAGCAGCTGGAGTATGGACCATGCCAACACAGTGTGACGGTGTTGCACCTCAGATGCCAGGGCCCTGAGGCAATCCGCCTTGTCCAGGGGGAGGAAGGCCTTGGCTTGGAGGGTGGGTGTCCAGGCAAGCCCCTATGAACTCCAGGTCCTGTGCTGGGATTTGGGATGGTTTATCATGAACCCCAGATGTTGTAGGATCTTGATTGAGCGGGCCATGCCTATTGCACCTCTGAGGCAGTGTCTCCTTTACTAGACAGTCATCCAGGTATGAGAAGACAAAGGCCCCTTGGAGACAGAGGTAGTGGCCACCACTTCCAGGCATTTGGTGAAGACTCTTGGTGCGGAGGCCAGGCCGAAAGGTAATAATACCCTGTACTGGTAGTAGTAGCCCCCGACCATGAACCTTTGGTACTGCATGTGGTTGGGGTGGATCAAATTGTGGTATAAGCATCCTTTAGGTCCAAGGAGCATAGCCAATCGCCCTGCTGGAGGTAGGGCAGCAATATTCCAAGTGAGAGCATTTTGAACTTCTCCCGCACCAGGAATTTGTTCAGGTTTCTCATGTCTAGGATGGGCCTTAGGCCTCCTGTTCTTTTTGAGATCAAAAAGTACCTGGAATAGAACCCTTTTCCTTTTAGATGGTGTGGTGCAGGCTCCACAGCCCTGTCCCTGAGAAGGCCTGCAAGTTCCTGCAGTAGCAGGGCCTGGTGCAGGGCAGTCCGAGGAGGCTCTCCTGGAAAGAAAGGAGATGTCTGGTCCAGGTGAAGGAGATAACCTTCCCTAACAACCTGAAGTGCCCAGCAGTCGGTGGTGATAGCATCCCATCAGTAAGCAAAATGAATCAGGCGCCCTCCCCTCCCCCGTTGGTAGTTGGTCCCCCATGGGTGGAGAGGCTATGCTCTGGGAGTCAAAACCCTGACGCAGTCTGGGCTGTAGCTGGTATCTGGGGCTTGGTATCCTTAGGCTTTCATGGGCCCTGGCCTGCTCACTTGCCCTGATAACCCTGCTGAGGCATCTGGGGGGCCTGGTATGGGGGGATAGCCACGATAAGGCTGGCCTTTCCGGTGGAAGGGAGGCCTTTTCCCCCGATGGTTTCATCTTGGAAATAGTAGAGATCTTCCTCGAGAGTCAAGTCCTGGTGACATACTCTGTCTCGACCTCCACCACCTTGTCCTCCATCAGCTTGCAAAGTAGTTTTCATCAAGGCAAAGGATATTGAGGAGTTTTTCCTGGACCCATTGTTCGAGGTCCGATGCCTGGAGCCATGCCTGGCATCAAGCTCCAATGCCTGCAGTGGCCACCCTTACATTAGACTTGAAGCTGCCATAGGCCACTCGAGACAAATACTTTGAGCACTCCTCGACAAACTTCGTGAGAGTCTGGAAGCATTGGAGGTGGTCTCCGCCGAGACCCGCCGAGAAACCCCCGAGTTCCTTGGTTAGATCTTGAAGGAACATGCCGATATACAGCTGATAAGTCTGTATGCGACAGGCCAGCATTGAGCCCTGGTAAGATTTTCGCACAAAGGCGCAGGACTCCCTGAACGGAGGGGACTGAGGAGTGCATCTTCGGGCTCTTTTGTCGACGTATGGTCAACTTGACCAACATGGAAGTGTGAGGGAGTTATGCCTTCCTGAAACCGGGTCCTCACTGGATCTGGTACATAGCATCCAGGCGTCTGCTAACAATCGGCACTGATGCTAGTGTTTCCCAAATTCGGAGAAGGCGGCGCCTCAGGATGGAGGGGATGGGGACTGTGAGGTCCTCCTTGTGTGGGGCCTCGTATTGGAGGATTTCAAGTTCCTCTGTGCGAGGGTCCTCCTCCGACTCTGTAGTGAGGGGTAGTGCCTTCACCATGTCCTGGACAAATCCGAGGAATGAGGTGTCCTTGGGCAGAGACCGGCACCTCGACGCTGGCAGGAACAGATCCAAAGGGAGGTCACAGTGTGCTCGTGTCTCCGAGGAAGTCTCAACATCGGATTCCCAGTCCGAGTAGTCTGTCAAAGACTCGAGGCCCGATGGCTCTAAAGTGTCGGATCCACCCTTCAATGAATCATGGCTGAGGCTTGGTCAGAGTCAGAGGCGCTTGCCAGGGAGGATCTTGCTCCTGAGGACCTGAAGCGGGATCGAGACACTTGCAGAGGATCGGCTCGAGGCGTCCTCTACATCGAGGTCCCTGCAGTCTCAGCACGTGCACCGGTAGGGCCAGGCATAGATGCTTGCTGCGAGGCAGGGAATGTAGAAATGCTGCATTCCAACGCCATCAACCTGGCTTCCCACTCGGGGGTTGCAGCCTTTGTCAGACGCCGGGGTGATAGGATCGGGTGTTGGGGAGGAGAAGTCCTCTATGGGATGGACCTCGGGGTTCTGAGATCTGTCGCCGGAGGCCTCAACATCTGTCCAGGGTACCTTTGCCAGCCGCTCCCACTCTGACTCCTCAGATACCTTCCGGAGGCTGTGGGACCGTGCACGGGACTTGCGATGCCTGTCCTCTTCCTAGGAAGAGGTCCTCAAGGATTTCTTCTTTTTCTTACGCTCTCACTCCGGTGAACCCTAGTCGGCATGTCCGCTTGCCTGCTCGGGGACTGTGGGGGCTTTATGCGACTCCAAGGATCCATAGGGGGCCTTACAGCATGCGGCTACCTGAGATAATGGGACTGATTCTGACCCGTGGAAGAAGATATCCTGCTTCTGCCAGCGACTGGATGGCCTTAGCAGACTTCTTTTTACACAGGGAGCACGCCTCTGGATTGTGATCAGCACCCAAACACCTGAGGCAACAGTTGTGTGTGTCGGTAAGGGGCATGTTCTTAGAGCACTGATCACACTTCTTAAACCCGGCCGTCATTGGGGCAAAAAGGGCCCCAGCGAGGTCGAAGACCTTTGATGCGGCCAGAGGATGAAAAAGGCACGAAACTGCATTGAATGGAAAAAAACAAACTAATAGGTTCTGAGCCCCGATGACAGGGTACTGGGGCTTGGAGGCGGGAAAAGGATCGGTGCTTACCGGATGTTGCACAGAAGTGTACAAGAAAATCAACTTTTTCCGAGGAAGAGAGACAAACATCTGTAGAGCTCCGTGGAAAAAGGGAGACTGAGTAAGATGACACTCTTGGGTGAGAAGGGGACCATGCATGCGCAGTGGCATCTCCCAAAGACTTTCCGTGAGGGCTCAGTGTCAACGTCACCCATATATGAGGACTGACTTCCTGCTTGTTCCTGGAGAACATGCCTATGTACAGCATGTAAGAATTTATTCTGGAAGCCAAAATGCATGCTTGGAAGCATTGACACCCAGAGGCATAGTGTGTCCTAGAGTCTCTGCCAGGTGGCATGGATGAGTATTTCTTAGAACTCTTTATGTGGCGCATTGCCGATTCCAACACCATGGAGTAGTGGCAGAACTGAGAATTTTGGGAGCCCGAGTACTCTGATACATGGTATTGAGCTTCTTGCTGACAGGCAGAACCATGAGCGGGGCTTTCCACATGCGGAGCATATCATCATGTAGGATCCGATCCACCGGCAATGTAGTTGCCTCCTTGGGCATGGGAGGGTATTGAATACCTCCAGTTCCTCTGCCCTTGGTTTCTTTTCAGAGACTGTGATGGCAAGCCCTGCTGCCATGTCACATATGAAGCTCTGAAAGGATATATCTTCTGGTAGGGACAGATGCCGTTCCTGAGGTGGCGAAGGGTCCAAAGGGATGTGTGGTAGTTCCTGGGAACAGAGTGATTCCTCATCAGATTCTGAAGAACTGGAATCAGAGTCTGACAAAAAATCAAAATATCAGCGGTCCTGAGTTTGACCTTGATATTTCATAGATGTCGAAGGTCGATGCCGATACCGATGATCGGAAGTATTGGTACCAAGAGCTATATCAATTTGAGTCAGATGGACACCAGGGGACTCTCTTACAACGCAGTACCGCCCTCGGGGTTTCAGTCAATGCTGGTTTGAGGGCAGACATCGAGGCCTATACACCTAGCTGAAGACTTGGTGCCTTAGTCTGTACTCCTGGAGCTCTCAATGTTATTGGTACCGAGGCTGCCAGGAGTGCAGCCAAACTCCTCTTGAGAGTCAGCATGTGCTGGGTCCATGGAGATGGCTGACGTCTAGGTGAAATCTCCCATGGGACTCTGAACCACTGTTCCAGAACATGGAACCGGTAGCTCTCCTGAAATTGATTCCTTGGGAGTGTCCCAGAGTCCCTCTTGTGCTTTGGAGGACAGATCTTCCCACTGGGGCTGTTTGGCTGGCCAGTCTGTATCGGAAGTACCCCTAGAGCAGTCGTGATGCTTATACTGGGACTTCTCTCTGATCTCAGTATCGGTCTTCAATGCTGATGACTTTGGAGCAGCCAGAGACTTAGATTTACTTTTCTATTAGGACTTTAAAGAAACCCGAGACCCACCATGAGAGGATGAAGATGTCCTCGAAGAAGTGGAAGCCACTGACATGGAGTCAGAGGCGAACGACGATATATACTGTCTGGCTCGGTTCTTTAGGCCTTTCTTTGTCATTTGTTGGCACAAAGGACAAGAATTGGGTTGATGTTCAGGCCCCAAAGATTTGAGTCACCAGTCATGTTTATCAGTGACTGATATGGTACCAGCAGAGTTGGTACACTTTTTAAAACCACTAGTGGCTTTTCCATGCCTCAAAAAGGTTGTCTTCAGATTGAAGATGGCTATGGAGGCCTAAAGGCCAATTTAGTGGTGAAAATTGGTTAAAGAGAAAAGAAAAAGAAATGAAAAATCAAGAATCATCGGAAACAGTGTCAGATTTGATAGATCGGCGTTAACGAAGTCAAAAGCACAATGTTCCACACAAAAAGATAACGTTTTTCAGTGGTTACAGGATGACACGTCTTGCTAGCTCTGCGGAAAACAAAGAGCGAAGGAGAGGAGTAAGGAAGGAAGGCAGGCACGCAGGCGCAGTGGAGTGCTCCCAAAGGCTTTCCTATTAGATGATGGGGCGTGTTCCTGCACAGGCTTTGTCGGTGCTGACATCACCCATATGTGAAAACTGCATTCCTGCTTATTCCTGGAGATAGAGGCAAACAGTCCCCTCTCCTGAAATTATTGGGGGGAGGGTGTTCTCCCCCTCCCTCCCTCCAAATGCCCAGCCAAGATACTTCCTTCATACAGGATTTCTCTTACCTTGCCGCTGGTGTCAAGGATTACCCCCTACAGCTGCAGCAATGCTTCTTCTGTAGACAACTTCAGCATGGACCTTCCTGCATTTGCATGCTGGTAAACTCTGTGGTATCCTGTTCCCTCCTCTAGCACGGTCTTCCTGTCACCAAGGAAACCTGTACAAGGTGCGGGGCACTGCAAGGTCTATCAGCATGCAAGTGCAAGACGACCCACCCAGAAGCTGCTTACAGAAAAAGTTTTGCTACAGCTGCTGGGTGATTTTAGTATAGATGTGTCAGGCTCAGATCAGAGGCAGTTTCCTTATTACCTATATCAAAATCTGGGCCTAGCTATAGTATAGAGTGACTAATGAGTGATAGCAAAAACCAACAAATAGTACATAAAACTCAGAACATATGTATACACCACTATTTTGTAAGCATTATTTTCTGAAAGACATATTAGGGAGCTAACATGTGACTACATCTGAAAAATATCAGTCTCAGATATTGGATTTACCTTGAAGGCATCTTTTTCTTCCTGCGTTTTTCCACTATACCAAGGTTCATCATTTGCAGGGATGCTTTGCCAGATATATTTTAAAGTAGTACATACTGCAGCCTTAGATACGAGGATGAACAAATACACAATCAAAAAAGCATTGATAGACCTGAAAAACACAATTAAGCATTAAGAAATAAACATTCTATCACTCAAGTTGTATGATGTGTCAATGTGTTCTGCACCACCACCGATTAAAAAAGAGAAATTTTGCTAACCTGATACATTTCCTATCCTAGAATCCTGCTAGACCAGTCCAGACAAGGTGGTCATGTTTCCCTGCCAGTATTACTACTAATCATTTGTATAGTTCTACAAGAGCACATACATCACTATACAAAGACACGTAAGAGACAGCCCCTGCTCAGAGCTTACAGTCTAGTCAAGACAGACAACTGGGAACTAGGATATGTCAAGGGAAATGGTAAGGCAAACACAAGTGGTGAAAAGAAGCCAAGCGAATCAGGATCCAGAAGAAGCCTTGAAGAGGTGAGTTTTTAGCCTGGATTTGAATAGGGACAGAGATGGAGCCTGTAGATGAGGGAGACAGAGAAATTAGAATATTGCAGCAACAATATCAATGGTATAAGGAGAGGTGCAACTAGAGACACTATTCTGTATTCCTATAATAAAATCCTACAATAACACAACACAACCATTAATGAATCAAACACTAACTTTCCCTGCAGCAACACCACAACCCCAGTAGAAATCATGCTGAGTTGACCCACTGGGCCCCCTGCCTTTAAGACGAATTCATTGACAATGTTTCAAACAATCCTCACCAACGGAGGAAAGCTAAAACAGGAGCAGCTGTGACTTCCTTGGGAAAGTTCTAAGACTGGTTTAGTAGGATTCCAGGAAAGGAAATGAAGACATTCTGCTTGCCTGATCATCCTGTTAGATCAGTCCAGACATACGAAGTATCCAGCCTGCCCTAAACTGGGCCAACAAACATTACTACCTTGACAGGACAACCAGACTGTGGCCCTAGGAGCCCAAAAATAAAAGCATATCATGCTGTACCTATCAAGCAACCATCACTTGTAGGAGACAGAAATACTAAGTAGTGCCCTAGCTGCACATCTCCCCTACAGCAGTGATGTCATCACTAGACACTTCCGGTTTCTCAGACTTCATCTGTTGGAAGGGGAACAAACTCCACTTGTCTGAAGTGGTCCAGTACGATAAGGAAACAAATATAGCTTACACTATGAGCCTAGAGTCTTGTTTATAAAGGATTTTCTCCCAATTTATGCCAATGGAAAGGAAAAGGTACTTACTCACCTATAGCAGGTGAAATAAGTCCTTAGTATTTCTGTCTCCTACAAGTGATGGTTGCTTGATAGGTACAGCATGATACGCTTTTATTTTTGGGCTCCTGGGGCCACAGTCTGGATTTCCTGTCAAGGCTGGGGAGCTGGCTGGGCCTTTTGAGGCTTCTCTCGACACTGCTGTCAGTGAGGATTCTGTTTGGGCTGGGAGGTTTGGGGCCCAGGAAAGTACCTTCACCTACGAGTGTAATAGATATTTTTCTGTCCCCTCCCCCTCTTTGTACCTCCTGCGATAGGCATTCAGCTCAGACATGTACCCTCGATAGATTAAGAAGGGTTCTGTGCTACTTTTCTCTGAAGCCAGCCTTCTGCTATTGTTCTCCGAAGAGATTCTCTTCATGGCACAGCACATTAGCAAGCTTATTCTGCACAGATTGTTCCAAGTCTGAAAACTGAAGCCAAGCGAGTCTCTGGACACCAATACCTATGGCAGCAACTCTCAATGCTATTTCGAAGACGTCATAGGTCACTTGGACGAACTTCGAGCAGTCCTTGCTGTGAGTCACTAGGGAACGATACTGGTCCAATTTCTCTGGAGGGAGAAACAGACAGCTTGGCGAGGTCGCACATGACGTTCAAGAACATGCTTAAGTACAGCTGGTTAGAGGCCATGCAGGCTATTAGCATAGCGCTCTGAAAATATCTTTTCCCAAGAGTCCAATGTCCAAGTCTCTCTCCCGACGGTCACTGAGGAACAAGTCTTGGTACTCTTAGGCCTCTGTAGGGTGGGTTCAACCACCAAGAAATGGTGAGGAAGCTAAGGCTTCTCAAATCTGGGAGCCTTCAGAACTCTGTACATGGAGTTAAGCTTTCTATTGATTGGAGGTACAGTGAGGGGGGCTTTCCCACATTATCATCTGCATTCTCTGTAGAATGTGCTGCATGGACATTATCACTGCCTCCTTAGGAGCAGAGGAGTACTGTAGGATCTCCAACTCTTCTGCCCTGGGTTCATCCTCAGTCACCAAAGAAAATGGTATGGTCTTTGCCATATCCCTCACAAAATCCTGTATGGTCATGTTCTCAGGAGGAAACTTGCACTGCTCATGAGGTGAAGGAGGATCTGAGTGAGCTCAGGAGACCTTTCCTCTGACAAATCTTCTGATTCCACATACATCACCCAGCTTTCTGACTCAGAGAGGAAATCAAAATACTAATGAGTCTCTGCCTGGATCTCTCTCCTGGTCTAAGGGGATTAGGAGCTCCTTCAGAAGCGATGATGTAACAATGCTCTTCTAGATCTCAAGGGTGCATCAGACCTCGAGACACTAGAGAGATACTGGCCAGGCAGGCACCAGTGTCAGGGCCCTTTGATACTCTGATGTCGATGCATCTCCTGCAGGCAAGGCATGCATTTCGAGGATTGGCTGTATGACAGCCAATGTCTATGTCACCAATGTTCAGGCCCCAGCATGCTGCACCACCAATAGTGCCATAAGCAGCTCTGAGAGCATGCAAAAGGCACTTCTGATGATTCCAAAGGCTGTGAGCCTGCTGCAACTTTGCTGAATGTACCTAGTATCTCTACAGGGATATCAGCAGCTTAGTATCTGGCTCTTGGTAGGCTGTTGAAGCTGTCCCAAAGAGGAGAGCTCATCCTCCAGAGCATCGGTGGGCCATCAAGGGGTGTTCCCGTGGATCCTCATTGCTCTTGACTGGCTCTGACCCCAATGCACCAAAGTCTTCCTTCAGTGCTCTGTTCGATCACACTTTGGCATCAACCAAACTGAATTTTTCCTCATCTTCAGGTGGAGATAGATTGATGATCAATTATACAGGGCACTATGGGTGCTTAGCTCTGAGTGGGCTCAAGAACTCCTCGATGTTGATGCACTGCCAGCGGCCGATGCAGCCTTTGAAACCACTGAGACTGGTGCAGTTGATGCTGATGGATTGGATTTGTGATTGCCAAAAAGTGATTTGCACTTTTTCTCTCTCTGTTTGAGGCCTCTACTTGTCATCTGCAAACAGAAATTACAAAAAGAGGGCTGATGATCAGATCCCAAGCATTGAAGGAACCAACTATATGTATCTGTGGCAGATATGATCCTAGCACACCGGGTATACCTTTTGAACCTGCTGGCAGGCTTTTGGGATATGTTGCCTGGGAAAATAGCCACAGCAAAATCAAACGGCTCTATTTTGGAAGCAAAGCCCTACCGGAGCACCCGTGCCTAAAGGGGCAGAGGTGTGCTGCTGAAAAAAATAAAAATGTAATGATCGAGGGAGAAAAACTCTAAAAATGGAAAAGAGAACCACAATGGCAGATGAAAGGCAAAAATTCAAAGTGCAAAAAACCTCCGCAGGGGCAAAGGAAAGTTTACCAAGGGGAGAACGTTAGGAACAAGTCCATGGGGCACCACAGAAAATGAAAGACGGATTCAAGATGGCACCAGTGCAGTAGGCAGGAAATAGGCACAGGGGCACAATGGAGCCTCCCAAAAGATTCCAACAGAATCTCAGGAGGAACAGATTCCACTCTTCATAGCTCCCCCTCAGTCTCCTTACTCGCCCCCTCCCTTGTGTTTCTCCCGTCTAACGTCGTCTTTTTCCTCTCTGGACCACCTTTGTTTTCTATCTTTTATCTGTCCCTCTCTGTCCTGTCATTATTGGCGTTCTTTTCTGACTTTGTTTTCTCGGTAGCCATTGCCTTTTTGTATTGTACACTGCCCTGACGCCTCGGCTTGGGCGGATTATCAAATCATGCGAATAAAGAAAAAGATAAAGCTGAGGAGCGTTCCTGTGCAGGGGCTCAGTCGAGGATCTCATCCCATACATGAGAAAGTGAACGGGCATTAAAAGAAATTAGAACAGGAAGATTCTCCTAAGTGAAGTTATAGGCAGATTCATGTTTCGGTGTTAACAGACTTTCCTCCTCTTCCTCTTCCAATTGTAATCCTTATATATGTCATATCCCATCATCATCAAAACTTGAAATCTGGCAGGGTTAAAACTGTTTAGAAGGGACCCATAACCATTTCTACTAATGCTATAATTTTTATTCAGTCTCCTATTCGACCAGATAATGGGAATGACAGACTCACATTAACCATCTTGGCGGCTATTTCTAACATATCCAATAAAACAAGATATAGACCCAAAACATTACCACCACAGAAATCAAAGATCCAGCAGTCCTTCATGAAGACTATATCCCATACAATTCCCATGCCCGTCAAATTTCATCAGGTACAATCAACAAAAGAGAAAATCACTAATGAAACCAAAAACAAACCTCAAATACTCTGCTGTTTCCAATACTGTGGGCCACACTCAAGGCCACACCTAAGGACACTCTGAACAAGAGCTTGCCCTTCAACAAAAAGCGTAGTTACTCACCTGTAACAGGTGTTCTCCAGGGACAGCAGGAATCAGTCCTCACATATGGGTGACAACGGCACCGACGGAGCCCGGGCAGAGCATTTCCCCAGCTTTCAAAGAAAGCCTTTGGAAATGTTACCACAAATGTGTGGTCCCCTTTCTGCCCAAGGGTGCCATCTTGATCAGTCAGATGACAGCTCAGGCAAAGGATAAAACTCTAGAGTGGGCAACACCCAGGGGAGGTGGGTAGGTTCTGAAGACTGATTCCTGCTATCCCTGGAGAACACCTGTTACAGGTGAGTAACTACACTTTCTCCAGGAACAAGCAGAAAGTCAGTCCTCACATATAGGAATCCCCAGCTACAGGCTACTGAGGACCTGCAAAAAGAATGCCATGGCGAGCCGTGAGCAGAAACTGGTAACCAAAGACAGCCCGAGGACCCCGGGTCCCCAGAAGACCACACTCCCGCTAGCTGCAGAAGGGCCGGAGGGCCGGAGTTGCCTAAACCCTGAACAGATTACAGAGTACAGCCTGGCCAAAGCCACTGTCACATCGGGACTCCCTCTCCGGGTAGTAATGTGTCGCGAAGGTGTTAGTCAAGGACCAGGTTATGGCTCGACAAATGTCCGCCAAGGGCACGGAGCGCAGATGTGCCACTGACACTGCCCTCACATGGATACCGTTCACCGTGACTCGGCAGTCCAGCGGTTGCCCAGCCTGAACCTGGGCAAATGCTATGCAATCTGCCACCTAGAGGGAAAGGGTCTACTTGGGTACCGCGAGCCCCAAACGGGCAGGGTCGTAGGAGACAAAGAGCCACTCGGACCTGCGGTGGGCCTGCAGATAGGAGAGAGCCCTCCTACAGTCAAGGGTGTGAAGTATCACCGATGCCAGGTCGGCATGTGGCTTCGGAAAGAAGGTCAGCAGCACTATCTCCTGGTTGAGGTGAAAATCCGAGACAACCTTCGGGAGAAACTTGGGGTGCATTTGGAGAACCACCCAGTTCCCGTAGAATCTCGTGTAGAGAACGTCAGCCATCAGGACCTGGAGCTCACTGACCCTCCGGGCCAAGGTGAGGGCTACCAGAAAAGCCACCTTCCAAGACAGGTGCCAAAGCGAGCAGGACGCCATCGGCTCAAAGGGTGGATGGGTCAGTCGCATGAGGACGACATTGAGATCCTACTCTGCAGGAGGCGGTCATATGGGAGGCCTGGAAAGAAGTAGTCTGCGCATGAAGCGGGAAACTAGCGGCTGGCCTTAGAGGGGTCCACCCTCAACTGGGTGGTGGTTGGCTGAGATTGCGCTTAGATGGACCCTGACCAAGCTGGACTTCAGGCCCACCTGTGAGAGATAGAGCAGATATTGCAGGACCAGGTGGGTAGGGAAGAGAACGGCTTGGCCCGTTCCTCCGAACACCACACCGAGAACAGACGTCACTTAAAGGCATAAGCCCTCCTAGTCAACTCCTTGTGCGAAGCCAGCAATATGTCCTCTATCTCCACTAGGAGATGAGGGGCTAGCACAACCCACTCTGCAGCCAGGCTGTGAGGGATAGAGATCTCAGGTTCAGGTGAAGCAGGAGACCCTCCTCCCGTGTCAACAAGCCCGGCATGCTGCCGAGGGGAACCGGAGGCTCCAAAGAGAGGCGAAGCAGCAGAGGGAACAAGAGTTGCCGAGGCCACCGTGGGGCCATGAAGATCACCAAGGCCCCATCCCGCTGAATCTTGAGGACAGTCTGCGCTAAGAGTGGGGTGGGAGGAAACGCATACTGAAGGCCGTGAGTCCACGGCAGCAGGAAGGTATCGGAGGCTTCCCTGCTCGGATAGGGGACCGGGCCACAGAACTGCAGGAGCTGCGAGATCGTAGGGCTGGCAGAAAGGTCCAGGACCCGAGTCCCCCAGTGCCGGAACAACCACTGCGCTGTCTGCAGGCAGAGATGTCACTCATGTGGCTGCAGGATCTGACTCAGTCTGTCCGCCAGAACATTGTACTGACCTGGGAGATAAGTAGTCTGTAGGGCTATGCCTTGGCAGATCGCAAAGGACCAAAAGGCTACCGCCTCCAGGCAAAGGCTGTGAGAGCCGGTGCCACACTGCTTATTCATACAGAACATCCGCACCAGGTTGTCCATCTGAACAAGCACTGTCTGATGGTGAACACGGTGCCTGAACGCCCGGAGGGCCAGGAGGACCACCCAGAGTTCGAGGAAGTTGATCGGCAGCCAGGACTCCTTGAAGGACCATGTCCCCTGCATGTGGAGTTCGCTGCAGTGTGCTCCCCAGCCCGTTAAAGAGGGAGCCTGGATCGGCATGCCTTGAAGCAGGTTACAGGTGTCCCACCACCAGTTGAGGGACACTGACAGCTGCAGAGTGACCGCGACGGTGTCTTGGAGACAGCCCGTCACCTGAGCCCATTGAGTGCTAAGGCACCACTGTGCCGCTCGCATGTGCAGACGGGCATCGGGGATGACGTGGACCGTCAAGGCCATATGGCCAAGATGACAGAGCAGCGCTCAGGCCGAAACTGCACCACAGCGCTGAACCACAGAAGCCAGAGCGATGAGGCAGTCTGCCCTGTCCTGGGGAAGGTAGGCCGTCGTCCGCTGAGTGTCGAGGAACACGCCGATGAACTCCAGGGATTGGACCGGAGTAAAATGGGACATCGGGTAATTCACCAAGGAGCCGAGGTGCTCAAGGAGATGGTCGGTGCTGCCCACGGCCCGCCGTGCTTCGTCGGCCATCTCCCCTCTAACAAGCCAGTTGTCTAGATGGGGGTAGACAAAGGTGCCCTGTAATCGAAGGTGGGCTGTGGCTACCACGAGGCACTTGGGGAACACTCACGGAGCGGACGTGAGGCCAAAGGGAAGCACCCTGTATTGGTAGTGGCTCTCTTGAATTCTGAAGCACAAGTATTTTCTGTGCTTCGGGTGGACCAGGATGTGAGCGTTCGCATCCCGAAAGTCCAAGGAGCATAAGCTAGTCACCCTGCCAGAGGAAGGGCATCAAGGAGCCAAGGGAGAGCATTTTGAACCTCTCCCGCACCAGGTACTTGTTGAGATTTCTTAAATCGAGGATGGGTTGGAACCCGCCCGTCCGTTTTGGCACAAGGAAGTAGCAAGAGTAGAAGCCGCGACCTTTGAGGTGCGGTGGGAACGCTTCCACTGCTTGTTCCCAGAGAAGGTTGGCAAACTCCTGCGCCAAGACCACCTGATGCACAGGGAGCCGAGGGGCCTCCGCAGGGCAGAAGGATGGAGGAAGCTGGTCCAGGTGAAGGAGGTAACACTCCCAGACAACCTGGAGAACCCAGGTGTCTGAGGTGACAGACTCCCATCAGGGAGTAAAGTGGACAGGCACCCTCCCACCGGTAGCTGGGTCACCGGAGTGCGAACGGCTATGTCTCTGGTGTCAAAAAACCGGTGCTGACTGGGCCAGGGCCAGTGCCTGGCTTTTGGGGCTCTATGGCTTACACAGACCCTGGTGGCCGCTCTTGCTCTGTCCGCCCTGAGGTGGAGCTGGCTGGCGCCGTAGATTAAGGTGGGTAGCACCAATAGGGGAGACCCTTCCTCTGAAAGAAAGCTTTGCCCTGTTGCTTCTTCCGCGGGAGGGAAGAGGTCTTCCGCGGGAGGGAAGAGGTCTTCCGCGGGAGGGAAGAGGTCTTCCGCGGGAGGGAAGAGGTCTTCCGCGGGAGGGAAGAGGTCTTCCGCGGGAGGGAAGAGGTCTTCCGGGAGAGACTGGTGCGGGTTATATACTCCATCTCAATCTCTGCTGCTTTATCCTCCATCAGTCTGCCGAACTGTTCGTCCAGGCATGGGACATCAAGCAGCTTTTCCTGGACCCATTGTTCAAGGTCCAAGGACTGGAGCCAGGCCCGTCACCTGGCCCCAATATCGGCAGCCGCTACCCGAGCAGAGGACTCTAAGCTGTCGTATGCAGTGCGAGAAAGGTCCTTCGAACAGTCTCCCGCTGATTTCAAGAAGGACTGGAAACGGCAAAAGTAATCGTCATCGAGGCCTGCCTGGAAGTCCCCGCATTCCTTCGTAAGGTCATGAAGGAACATACCTATATACAGCTGGTAAGCCTGGATGCGGCAAGCCAGCATGGAGCCTTGGTAGGCCTTTCGCCCGAGAAGCAAGACTTCTTACCCGGCGGGACTGAAGAATGGGTCTTCAGACTCTTCTGCTTCCGCATGGTAGATTCCACTACTATTGAGGTATGGGGGAGATGGGCCTTCTGGAAGCTGGACCCCGCTGGACTCTGTACATGGTGTCCAGGCGCTTACTGACAAGGGGATAGACACAGGTGTCTACCCACATGTGAAGGAGCAGCTGTGTCAAAATGGGTGGGACCAGAACAGAGAGGGATTCCCTCGGTGGGGCCTTGTATTCTAAATATTGAGTTCCTCTGCACAGGCTCCTCCTCAGATTGTGTAGAGAGCACCAGAGTTCGAGCCATGTCCCACAGAAACTCCAGAAAGGAGGTATCATCGGGAAGCGACCACCGCTTCTGAGCAGGCGGGCAGGGATCTGAGGGAAGGACCTGATGAACCTGTGATTTGGGAACTCGGAACTAAGCTGCTCAAGCAGAGACCATGAAGCATGCTGGGCTTTCGAGGCCCAAGCCCCTCTGGAGCCGGAGCTGCTGGCTCAGGAAGATCTTGCACCCGAGGACCGGTACAGAGATCGAGACCTCTGCCGGGATCCCTCATGAGGCCCTTGGCTCTCGGGGGTTCTCGTGGAAGTTTGGGGAGCTATCACAGGCATCACCATTGAGGTCTCAGGGCACGTGCCAGCAGGGCCTGGCACTAGCACCTGCTGGGCAACAAGGAAGGCAGCTGCGCTCCAGTGCCAGCATTTGGGCCTCCCACTCAGGAGTGGGGCCCTGTGATTCTGACACCGGGGTTACCAGGTCGAGCGTTGAGATGGACAGGGGTTCCTTGCCGGGATGACCCTCATGAGATAGGGTGCCATCGCCAGAGGCCTCTGTATCTGTATGAGGTACCTTTCGGTGCCGATCCTTCTCTGATTCTAGGGACTGCCAAGGAGGGCTAAGGGACCGAGCGCGAGAACGCTCACACTTGTCTGGAGCCCACGGACAGGGTCCTCGAGACCTTCTTCTAATGCTCCCTTTCAGGGATCCCTGCTCAGAACGGTGCCAGGGCCGTGAAGCGGCCGTGGGGGACCCAGAGGTGGAGGGTCGGTGGAGCGGGAAGCTACCGGGGACACCTGAGCCGTCTTGCGGAAAATATCATCCAGTTTCTGCTTACAGCTCTGGATGGCTTTAGAGGACATCTTTTTGCAAAGGGAGCAGTGCTCCGGGTTATGGTACACTCCCAGACACCGGTGACAGTCATGGGTGTCTGTGAGGGACATGTTTTTAGAGCATCTGTTACACATTTTGAAACCAGAGGCCATGAGGTCAGCGGTTGAAAAGGGCATGAAAATGCGCTGGATACAAACGCACGAAGAAAAGAAAAATAAAGTCCTGGGGTCTGCTGCCGAAGCAGGGGCACTGGGACGGCAGGAAACCAGAATAGAAGACAAATATGACAAAACTTTTTCCGAAGTACAGGGACGTGCGTCCAAAGGTCTCCGCGGAAAAAGGGAGACTGATCAAGATGGCACCTTTGGGTGGGAAGGGGACCACGCATGTGTGGTAGCATTCCCAAAAGCTTTCTTTGAAAGCTGAGGAAATGGTCTGCGTGGGCTCAGTCGGTGCAGACATCACTCAAATGTGAGGACTCACTTCCTGCTTGTTCCTAGAGAAGCTTACTTAACCTGGGCTTTGGAGGAGAATCCACTGACCAGTTGTACAGCCACAGATAGCGCCGTGCAGCCACCACAAAAGCCATGCTTTTGGATAAACCACTAATGAGGTCATAAAAAGCATCCGCAAAGTAGGCTGCCCCTGACTCCAGTTTAGCGGACTCCAGCACCAGGGAAAGTCTGCCCTGTGGTCTCCAATCTCTCTTGAGACATGCCCGAGACACAAAAGCCCCATAGACGGATGCCTGCAATGACAGCGCGTTTACATCAAATGCCTGTTTTAGCAACATTTCTTACTTACGGTCTTGCACGTCCTTAAGAGCTGAACTGCTTTCCACCAGTATGGTGGTCTTTTTTGTGACTGCGGATACCAACGCATCCACCTTGGGGGTACCTAAGAGCTCCCTCTCCTTCTTGGAAAGAGGGTATAACCGTGTCATTGCTCTCATGCTCTGCAGGGCTGCCTCTGGGACATCCCACTCATCTTGTATTATCTATTTTATGACACGGTGAAGCGGGAAACACCGTCTGCAGTTGCCAAACAGCCTGAACAGGGATCTTCCAGGGGCTCCTCTTCCAATGGGACCTCCGCAGACATATTGAGGGCCCACAGCGACTGACAAGAGCTGCCAGCTTCTCTCTGCAGAAAAAAAAGCGTAGTTACACACCTGTAACAGGTGTTCTCCAGGAGCAGCAGGAATCAGTCCTCACATATGGGTGACGTCGGTGCCGACGGAGCCCTCGCGGAGCAATTTTCCCCAGCTTTCAAAGAAAGCCTTTGGGAATTGCAGCGCGCATGCGCGGTCCCCTTCCCGCCCAAGGGTGCCATCTTAGCCAGTCAGATGACATAGCTAAAAGACAGCATAAAAATTTGCAAAAAAACTAAAGCAGATGATTGCAACTCCACGGGGAGGAGGGAGGGTTGTGAGGACTGATTCCTGCTGCTCCTGGAGAACACCTGTTACAGGTGAGTAACTACGCTTTCTCCAGGACCAAGCAGGAAGTCAGTCCTCACATATGGGACTCCCAAGCTTAAGGCTACCGGAGACCCTAAGCATAAAAATGAGCTCCCTCAAGCTCAGCAGCACAGAAGGAAGGAATCTTCACAGAATTATTACCCACCGGTAGCCCAACATCCGGGATGGAGGGTAGGAGTTGCTCAAACCTCAAAGAGATTTCGGAGTAGTACTGCCTGTCCGAAAGCACTGTCCCTGCGGGACTCCCTCTCGAGGCAGTAATGGACCGCAAAAGTCTGGCTCGAAGACCAAGTAGCGGCCCGGCAGATGTCTGCCAATGGAACAGAGCGGAGGTAAGCCACTGACGTAGCCTTCGCCCGAACACAATGAGCCGTGACCCGATTTTCTAACGAGAGTCCGGCTGATCCATAAGCCCAAGCGATACAGTCAGCAACCCAGATGGACAGAGTGCGCTTGGAGACAGGGAGCCCCAATTTATTGGGGTCAAAAGACACAAAGAGCTGAGCAGCTTTGCGGTGCTCCCGCGTACGGTCAAGGTAGAAGTTCAACGCCCTTCTACAGTCCAGTGTATGCAGGACCATTTCAGCTCGGCTGGAGTGTGGCCTGGGAAAGAAGGTCGGAAGTACCACCTCCTGATTGATGTGAAAAGGGGAGACCACTTTTGGAAGAAATTTAGGGTGAGTCCGTAGGACTACCCTATTTTTGTAGAACCGAGTGTAAGGGGGATCAGACACGAGGGCCTGTAGTTCACTTACGCGTCTAGCGGAAGTGAGGGCTATCAGGAATAAGGTTTTCCAAGAAAGAAAACGGAGAGGACAGGTAGCCATAGGTTCAAAAGGCGGACAGGTGATCCGCTGCAAAACCACATTCAGATCCCAGTCAGGCGCTGGCGGGCGCAGAGGTGGTTTAAGGAGAAGGAGACCTCGGAGAAACCTGGCCACGAGAGGGTCGTTGGAAAGAGGTCTGCCGTCCACCGGCACATGATGTGCTGAAAGAGCACTGAGGTGAACCTTGACGGAGTTGGACTTAAGTCCAAGTTTAGAGAGGTAAAGCAAGTACTGCAAGACCACCGACACTGAGCAGGAGAAGGGATCCAGAGACTGCTGGGTACACCAAACGGAAAAAACGACGCCATTTAAGGGCGTAGCATTTGCGGGTAGAAGGTCGCCGGGAAGCTAGGACGACCTCTTCCACTTCTACCGGCAGTAGAAGGGGAGCAAAGACTACCCTTTCAGCAGCCAGGCCATCAGATGTAGAGATCTGAGGTTGGGGTGTAGCAGGGACCCCTGATCCTGTGTTAGGAGATCTGGTTGAAATCCCAGAGGGAACGGAGCCTCCACCGCCAGTTGCAGCAGGAGTGGAAACCACGGCTGTCTGGGCCACGGAGGAGCTATCAGGATCATGGAAGCTTTGTCTCGGAGAACCTTGAAAAGAGTTTGAGAGATTAGCGGTATGGGAGGAAAGGCATACAGAAGGCTTTTCGACCATGAGAGCAGAAAAGCATCCGCCGCTATTCGGAGGGGATGCGGCTGCCGGGAGCAGAAACGAGGGAGTTGCCGGTTGATAGGACTGGCAAAAAGATCCAGCGTGGGGAGGCCCCACTTCAGAAAAAGTTTCTGAACGACCAAGGGATCCAGGCGCCACTCGTGCGGCTGGAGGATTCTGCTGAGTTTGTCCGCCAGGCAATTTTCTTGGCCTGGGAGATAAACTGCCTGAAGAAGAACGCCGTGGCTGACGGCCCAAGAGCAGAGCCTCTGCACTTCTCGGCAGAGAAGGAAGGAGCCCGTGCCTCCCTGTTTGTTCACGTAGAACATGGCAACTTGATTGTCCGTCTGGACAAGGACGGACCGGCGAGAAGTCAGGTGGGAGAAAGCCTTGAGAGCCAGACGGATTGCTCTGAGCTCCAGGAAGTTGATCTGCTGCGCAGACTCCCACGCGGTCCAAAGACCTTGAGTACATGCTCCTTGGCAATGCGCTCCCCATCCCAGGAGAGAAGCATCGGTCGTCAGTACTTGAGCAGGCGGAGGAGATTGAAAAGGCATTCCGAGTACTAGGTTGGGCTGATGAAGCCACCACTGCAGAGAAGAGGCCAGTGGATCGGAGATCTGCACTAAGTCGGCGAGGCCGCCCGTGGCCTGTTGCCACTGCTTGCGAAGGCACCACTGAGCAGGCCGCATATTCAGGCGGGCGTTGGGGGTCACGTGGACGGTGGAAGCCATATGGCCGAGTAGTCTCAGAAAGCTCCTGGCGGAGACCAGGGACTGGCTGCGAAAACGGCTGGCTAGGTCCATGAGCCGCTGAGCTCTGTCGAGAGGCAGGAAAGCTCGCGCCTGAAGAGTGTGCAATCTTGCGCCGATGAACTCGAGATCTTGCGAAGGGAGCAAAGTGGACTTTGCGAAGTTTACGACAAAGCCCAAGTACTGGAGAAGAGTCACAGTGCGTTGCGTGGCTTGTGTGACTTCTTGAGAGGACGATGCTCTGATGAGCCAATCGTCTAGGTAAGGAAAGACATAGAGGCCCTGAAGCCGGAGATAAGCCGCCACCACCGCGAGACATTTTGTGAAGACTCGTGGTGCAGAGGATAGGCCAAAGGGCAGTACTCTGTACTGGTAATGATTTCCTGCCACCACAAACCTTAGGTATTGGCGGTGGCTTGGGTGGATGAGGATGTGCGTGTAGGCATCCTTTAGATCCAAGGAGCATAGCCAATCTCCCTGCTGGAGGTAGGGCAGAAGGATTCCAAGGGTAAGCATCTTGAACTTCTCTCGCACGAGGAACTTGTTGAGGTTGCGCAAGTCCAGGATGGGTCGGAGGCCTCCTGTTCCTTTTGGTATTAGGAAATACCTGGAATAAAAGCCTTGACCTCTCAGGTGGTGGGGCACCGGTTCCACAGCCTGTTCCTGAAGAAGACTTGCTAACTCCTGAAGGAGTAAGTCCCTGTGCAGAGGGAGTCGTGGAGGCTCTCCCGGAAAATAGGAGGGAGGGACCTGGTGGAAGTGGAGAAGATAGCCTTCTCGCACAACATGAAGCACCCAGGCATCTGATGTGATGTTGGACCACCTGTAGGCAAAGTGGACCAGCCGGCCTCCTGTGCTGGGAGAAACCAGCTGAGGGGGAGAGGCTATGCCGATGAAGTCAAAAACCCCACCCTGCTGAGCAGGGGCCGGTGGTGCAGGCTTGGGGGCTTGCTGCCTACGGGACCTGTTACCCCGTCCCTTGGCCTGCTGACCCTGTTGGGGAGCTGAGGAGGCCTGATACTGAGGGTAGTGTTTATAGGCAGCCGCCTTCCTTGGGTAAAAGGACTTTTTTCCCGAGCCCTTCTTCTTTTGGGAAGGGGCAGAGGTCTTTCTAGAGAGCCTTGTTCTGGTGAGTCTCCGTCTCGATTTGCGCAGCCTTCTCAGCCATGGGCTTGCTAAATAGGTTCTCACCTCGGCAGGGGACATCGACCAACTTGTCCTGCACCCAGGGTTTAAGGTCAGACGACTGAAGCCAAGCCTGTCGGCGGGCACCGATGCCGGCTGCGGCCACTCGAGCCGACGCTTCAAAGCCATCATAGGCTGCTCGAGAAATGAATTTGGAGCATTCTCGAATTCCAGTGGACAAGGCTAGGAACCTCCGCAAAGGTTCCTCAGAAAGTCCAGCAGAGAATCCGGCTATCTCCTTAGCCAGGTCTCTAAGGTACATGCCCATGTAGAGCTGGTAGGTCTGGACCCGACAAGCAAGCATAGAGCCTTGGAAACACTTCTTACCGAGGCCATCCAGGTTGCGGGCCTCCCTGCCAGGAGGCACCGAGGAGTGCATCTTCTGGCTCTTGAGCCTATGCATGGCCGATTCCACCACCATGGAATGGTGCGGTAGCTGTGCTTTTTGGAAGCCCGGGCTTTTGCGGACTCGATAGATGGAATCGACCCGCTTGCTTAATACCGGCGACGATGCCGAACTCTCCCACATGCGGAAGAGTAGTCGTTCCAGCATGGGAGGAACCGGTACAGTAAAGTGCTCCTTCGCTGGAGAGTCATACTGGAGGGCGTCGAGCTCTTCGGCTCGAGGCTCCTCCTCGGGATCCGCAGGGAAGGCCAAAGCCTTGGCCATATCCCTGACGAAGTCCGAGAACCGGGCATCCTCCGGGGGGGACTGCTTCCGAGGTTCGGACTCAGGGGAGTCCGAGGGGACACACCGAGTCCGAAAGGAATCAGGTGACTCTTCCACTTCAGATTCCCAGGCCGACTCCGAGGAGGAATCGGTGGGGTCGGTTCGGGCAGGCGTAGGCGTCGGCCGCCCCGCCGCCGAGGGAGTCGGCGTCGACGACCTCGGTCCCGTCGACTCGAGCCCGCATGGACTCGAGGATCGGCTCGGTCTCCGGGGTCGACTTAGACGTCGACGTCCCGGCGGCCAGGGCAGAGGCGCCAGCGAGGCTAGCGATCAGTGCCCGCTGCTGGTCCATGAAGGCAGCCAGGCTGCTCTCCAAGGCCGTCAACCTGAGTCCGACCTCAGGTGACCCAGCAGCCCCCGACTCGGGGCCCGACGTCGGACCCCTCGGAGGCGAGTCCAGGAGGAGTACAGGACTTACCCGAGCAGGCAATTCCGATTCCAGACGAGGTCGCTTCGTGAGACGTTCCTGCTCCAAAGACCCGGGACGGCTATCGGGGCTATGCGACCTGGCCCTCGCGGAACCAGGAGCGTCCACCGACGCCGCCCTCGCGGGTTTCGCCTTCCGATGATGATCCCCGGAGGGAGAACCTCTGTCGGAGGAACTCCGGCGATGCTCAGAGCTTCTGGACGCCGAGGCCTCCGACGAGGTCCGGGTACGGGTGGGATCTGCGAAGATTCTTTCCCGCTGATGCCGCCGACTCCGCAAAGCTTTGGAGGACATTTTGCTGCAGGCCCCACAGATCAGTTCCTCGTGATCTGGGCCGAGGCAGCGGAGGCAATGATCGTGTGTGTCAGTGAGAGACATATTTCTGTCACACTGAACACACCTTTTGAAGCCACTGGCAGCCATCGGGGGAAAAAGGGCCCCTGCAAGGTCAAAGGACCGGGCTGCCAGCGAAAAAACGAAAAACGAAACTGACAAGAAAAATCAGAAAAACCGAAAAATAAGAGAAGGACTCGCAACGGCGTCGCGAATCCGGGCAGGAAAGAGACCGGCGTCGAACCGAAGAAAAAATAGAAAATAAATGAAGAAAATCAACTTTTTCTGCGGGGACTGGAAGACCACGTCTGTAGGGCTCCGTGGAAAAAAGAAGACTGGCTAAGATGGCACCCTTGGGCAGGAAGGGGACCGCGCATGCGCGCTGCAATTCCCAAAGGCTTTCTTTGAAAGCTGGGGAAAATTGCTCCGCGAGGGCTCCGTCGGCGCCGACGTCACCCATATGTGAGGACTGACTTCCTGCTTGGTCCTGGAGAAAACGTAGTTACTCACCTGTAACAGGTGTCCTCTGGGAAAAGCAGGAATCCGTTTTCACATATAGAGCCCACGCGGAGTATTTCCCCAGCTTTCAAAGAAAGCCTTTGGGAATGCGACCACCCATGCATGGTCCCCTTCCCACCCAAGGGTGCCATCTTACTCAGTCAGATGACATAGCTAGGACAGCAGTAAAAAAATAAAACAAGGTAGGGGGGCATCTCCCGGGGGGGGGGGGGGAGGAAGGGTTATGAGGACGGATTCCTGCTGTTCCTGGAGAACACCTGTTACAGGTGAGTAACTATGCTTTCTCCAGGAACATGCAGGAAGTCAGTCCTCATATATGGGACACCCTAGCTGCAGGCTGCTGAGGACTGAACCACGACAGCACCAACGGCAACCAATCGGGTAGCTGTGAGTTGTAGGTGGTGAGTTCCCACTGAGAGAATGCAAGACCCAAAGATAGTCCAGCGACACTATCACTATGGTAGCCTGAACACAGAAGGGTCGGAGGGCAGGAGTTGCCTACACCCTGAGAATATTACAGAGTACCGCCTGGTCAAAGGCACTGTCCCAGCGGGACTCGATCTCCAGACAGTAGTGAACAGTGAACGTTTGAACTGAAGACCATGTGGCGGTCTTAGAGATCTCAGTCACCAGTACTAAGCGGAGGTTGGTCACTGACGTGGCCATTGTCCTCACGCAATGCGCTGTGATCTGGTGCTCAAGGGAGAGGCCAGTTCACTCATAGGCGAGGACAATACAGTCTGCCACCCAAGCGTACAGAGTTCTTAGTCACTGGGAGCTCCAGTCTACTGGGATCATAGGAGATGAAAAATTGAGGAGCTTTCTGATGGGCCTGAGTCCGTTGCAAATAGAAGAACAGGGCCCGCTTGAAATCTAGTGTGTGAAGTATTAGTTCCTCAGTGCTGGCGTGAGGCCGCAGGAAATAGGTAGGGAGGACAACCTCTTCGTTCAGTGGAAAGGAGACACCACCTTCGGGAGGAATCTGAGGTGTGTGCAGAGCACCACACTGTTCTTATAGAACCCTGTATATGGTGGATTCACCATAAGGGCCTGGAGTTCACTCACCCTTCGAGCGGACATGAGGGCCATTAGGAAGTCCACTTTCCAAGACAGGTATCTCAGGTGGCAATTGGCCAGGGGCTTGAATGGCGGTTTAGTGAGCTGGAACACCACATTGAGGTCCCCATTCTGCCAATGGAGGGCAGAGGAGGAGCTTAGACAATAGGAGACCTGGAGGAACCTAGAGAACAGGAGTTAGCTAGAGAGGGGTTTCCCCTGGATAGGGTGGTGGTGTGCGCTGTGGCGCTTAGATGCACCCTCACAGAGCTGGATTTCAGCCCAGTGTGCAACAGGTGCAGTAGGTACTGCAAAACCAGTTGCATGTGGCAGGAGAATGGATTCTCCATCTTCTCTGCACACCAGACGGCAAACCGTCTCCACTTAAAGGTGTAGGCCCGCCTGATGGAGGGTTTTCGAGAGGCCAGTAGGACCTCCTCGACTTCCCTTGGCAGGTTCAAGGGGGCCAGTGCTACCCTTTCAGCAGCCATGCCGTTAGCGACAGTGGCCACAGGTTGGGGTGCATTAGAGAGCTCTCCTCCTGGGATAGGAGGTCCAGGGCTCAGCCCAGTGGGACTGGCAGTGCTACCGAGAGGAATAGCAGCAGGGGGAAACCAGGGTTGCCTGGGCTACCTGGAAGCGATCAATATTTATTTATTTATCTTTCTTATATACCGCGCTCTTTGGGATCAGTGCGGTTTACATCTAACAAAACTGAACAGTGCAGGGGCCCTGCACCGAACTTACAATAAAGCATGTTTTTAACAGGGTAACTGTATACAAACAAATTAATTGTGCAGTGCAGGTGGTCTGAACTGCATTAAACTTACAATGAAACATGGGGATATGCACAGGTTTTAACAGGGTAACTATATAAAGTAGATTAATAGCATATGTCTTGGAATAACTCAACTAAGTACAAATCGGCTCATCTGCGATATCACAAGAAAAATACTTAAATTCACTCTACTAAATCTAAAAATCACAACTCAGTCGTGTTTTTTGTTCTATTTTCTAATTATTTCATTTTTTTATTTTTTTAATATTTTTTCTTCTTTTGCCAATGGTCTCAGATAAACGGTGTAGCTTGACACTTTTTTATGGGTACTAAAACTCGCCCAATATAGTGTCCGTTCACATCAATGACCTTAGGCATATATTTTTTTCAGAATGTTTAACTATTACGTTGCACTTTTTTGTAGATAAACATTTAATTTTTCTTAATAAGATTTGCGTATCAATCACCATGCCACTTATCTTATGCGGAATGGTGTCTCTACTTTCCCTTGTTGAACTTGTTGGAAAATACCCCAACGCCTCAATGTTCTAAGCGCTCTGGCGTTTCTCCGATGTGGGTTCTGCGATATGACTGACACCCCCTCACTCTGGACCTTGAAGAGGATCTTGGCGACCAGGAAGGGGATCGGTGGAAATGCATACAGTAAGCTCTCAGACCACGAGATTAGGAAGGTGTCTGCCGCCACTCTCCCTGGGTGCGGTTGGCGCGAGCAGAAGCATGACAGCTGTGCATTGTCCAGGGAGGTAAACAGGTCCAGCCTTGGTCTGCCCCAGTGGTGGAAGAGCTGCTTTGTTACCCTGGGGTTCAAGTGCTACTCGTATGGGCGAAGGACTCTGCTCAGCCTGTATGCTAAACAGTTGTCCTGGCAGGTATACCGCTTACAGGAGCATGCTGTTGCACACTGCAGAGAGGAGAGCCACCGCCTCCTGACAGCGGAAGTATGAGCCCATACCCCCTGCTTGTTGATATGACCACCTCGTTTCAGCCTGAATCAGGAGAGGTTGGTGCCATAGACAGTGTCAGAACCCTCGCAGAGCCAGGAAGATTGCCCTGAGTTCAAGGAGATTGATCTGCAAGAGTGGTGACTCCTGGAACCAGCGGCACTCCCCGCCCGTTGTCAGGGTCCTCTGTGGTGCAGGTACCTGGAATGGCATTCCTGCCCGGAGGTGGTGCGAGTCTTGCCACCAGGTGAGGGATTCCACCAGCTGGCAGGTGACTGACTCTGTCCCATAGACTGCCGTGGCTTGAGTCCACTGTGAGCGGAGGCACCGTTAGGCTGTTCGCATGTGTAGGCGGGCTAATAGTGTGACATGGACCGTTGAGGACATGTAGCTCAACAGGTGGAGGCAGCGGCGAGCCGACAATGATCTCCGGCATTGTATCTCCCCTGCCAGTAGTATGAGGCAGTCTGCCCTTTCTCTTGAGAGGACAGCCTCAACTTGTAGCGTGTTCAACTGTGTCCCTATGAACTCTAGACTTTGGGTTGGAGTGAGATGGGACTCAGGGTAGTTAATGACGAACCCCAGGTTCTGCAGCAGGAGGGTTGCACGCTCTGTGGCCTGCCTGTCCTGATTAGCCAGGCATCCAGATAGGAGAAGACAAAGGCCCCCTGAAGATGCAAGTGAGCGGCTACACTTGGTAAAGACCCTTGGGGATGAGGCCAGGCCGAAGGGCAACACTTTGTACTGGTAGTGCCCTCCTTCCACCACAAACCATAGGTACTGCCTGTAGGAGGGATGAATCAGGATGTGCATGTATGCAACTTTTAGATCTAAGGAGCACAGTCAATCTCCCAGGTGGAGGTAGGGCAGCAGTGTTCAAAGGGAGAGCATCTTGAACTTCTACCTCACCAGAAACTTGTTCGTTTCACAGGTCTAATATGGGCCTGATGCCCCCTGTTCTTTTGGGGACAAAGAAGTACCTTGAGTAGAAGCTCTTCCCCCACAGATGCCTGGGTATAAGCTCCCTGAGCAGACCTGCAAGCTATGAGAGCAGAAGGGTCTGGTGAAGAAGAGGCCACACTGGCTCTCCTGGAAAGAAACTGGGTGGTACCTATTATAAGTAGAGGAGGTATCCCTCCTTTACCACCTGCAGCACCCACTGGTCTGAGGTGACCTTGGCCCACTTTTAGGCAAAGAGTGCCAAGCAGCCCCATGTGGGCTGATGAGGGTCTCCCGGGGGAGGGGAGGCCCTGCCCTGGGTGTCAAAAGCCCCCCCCCCCCTTGTTGAGCCGGGGGCTTGGGGCTTCTGAGGCTTATGCTTCTGAGCAACCTGGTCCTGCCTTTTGGAGTGAGAACCCCGTTGATGGCCAAAGAAGGGCTGGTATCTATTTCCCTACTGAAAGTGCCCCTTTTTCCTGGAGAATAGGGGCATTTTCCCTGAGGGTTTTTTGCAGGGGAAGTTGGGAGGTCTTCCTTGAGAGCCTCTGGGGGGGGGGGGGGGTCACCACTTCAGCCTCTATTTCGGCCACCTTGTTGGCCATGGGTTTGCCAAACAAGTTCTCACCAATGCAAGGGACGTCGAGCAGCTTGTCCTGGGACCCACTGCTCAAAATACAAGGACTATATAGCCCCATGCTTGGCGTCTGGCTGTGATGACTGCTGCTGCTACTTGAGCCGCTGACTTGAATCAGTCGTAGGCCACCAGGGAAAGGAATTTTGATCTGTCTTTGATCCCGGAGGTCAGAGCTTGGAACCCATTGAGGTGTTCCCCTGCCAGCCCCGCCGAGAACCCAGACAACTCCTGGATCAGGGCCTTCAAAATACATGCCTATGTATAGTTCATAGGCCTGCATTCGACATCCCAGAATTGAGCCTTGGTAGCACTTGCACCCCAGGGTGTCGAGGGCTCTGGCATCCCTGCCAGGGGAGGACAGAAGAGTAAGTCTTCTGGCTTTTGAGTTCTTGCATGGTTGACTCAACCACCATGGAGTTATGTGGGAGTTGAGGCTTGTGGAACCCCGGCCCTTTCCTGACTCAGAATATGGCGTTGAAGCATCGACTGACCACTGGCAGACGCCAGAGTCCCCCACATTCGTAGTAGTAGCCACTCGAGGATCGGCTGTACTGTCACCGTGACAGTCCCTTGGGTGGAGAATCTCCAGCCCCTCAGTGCGTGGGTCCTCCTCCACCTCTGTTTGCCACATCCTCCGGAGAACGGAGCCAGGGGGAAGACGGGTCCGAGGGGACATCTTGGTGCCATGTGATTTCCAGGGAGGCCTCCTCGTCGGTCTCCCACTCTGAGTCGAGAGGGGATGACAAGTCCGAAGCCCTGCAACTCCTTGACTCAAAGCCTGCCCTGAATTGGAGGGTCGGGGCCCTCTCGAGACCTGGTGTCAGAGTCTTGGAAAATGGCTGGGGAGGACCAGATTCCTGAGGAACGGGACCTCAAGCGGGACAAAGGACTTATCAGAAGCCGGTGGAACCTGGAGCTCGGCTCAAAGACTGGGAACTCCCCTGCAATTGGGGGCCCGGTCATCAGGGCAGATGATGCGGACGAACCTGTCATCACTGCCTGCTGCATAGCCAGGATAGCAGTGATATTCTGCTTCATGGCAGCCATTTCGGAGTCCAAGCCAGAAGGCTCCACAGCTTTCGGCATGGGCAGAGAGGATCTTGGGCCTGGCGCCGGCACTCTTACGAGTGCGTCCTCGACAAGGACTAAGATGTGCAAGGATCCTTGCACAGTCTTTCTGGCTGAGGCATCCTTTTTGAGGACCTTGGTGGGACATTTTTTTTGAGTCCTTTAAGTCCAGAGTCCCTCCGGGCGGTTTTACGGGGTTTTCTCCGGTAGAGCCTCGATAGGCTTCGAGGATTTTTTCTTTTTCCGCTTGGGGTCCAAGGTCTTTTGAAGGAGCTGCCACGGGACCCCAAGAGGGTCGAGTGTCCTCAAGTGCTGGGCTTGGAGCTTGGCATCAGGGAAGCCGGTGCCAAATCAGACCTGGGGAACAGTTTCTCTTGCAACTCCAACCTCTTTCTATTTGTTTTAGGTGTCATGACCTGACACAGGAGCTGCTATCATGGTCCAGTCTCAGGCAGCATAAGTAGCAGTCATAGGTGTCTGTGACAGACAGTTTGATTGCAGCGGTCACATTTTTTGAACACATTGGGAGACATGATAGGGGACACCTGGTCAGGATTGATGACCCCCAGGTGAAAAAGGGCACAAATGCCTGTTGAGGCAAGCCACTATCAAAAAAAAGGGGAAAAGAGCTGAGAATGGTGCCGGCTCGAGGCGGGTAGAGGAACCGGCATGCAAACCAGGAACAGCTAGTTTTTAAAGGATATAGGAAGGATTTTTTCCAGGGAAATTGGACCGACGTTTGTTGGGCTCTGCAGAAAAAAGGAGACTGAGCAAGACGGCACCCTTGGGCGGGGAGGAACCACACATGCAAAGGCTTTCTTATGTGAGGACTGACTTCCTGCCTGTTCCTGGAGAAACCCGCACAATATGAGCCTTCCTATGGAAGCTCGCCCTCTGAGCTCGGTGGCCTCTGGCCCCAAATCTAATTCAGCATCTCGGTCCCCTGCTTCCTCTGAGTGAATGGACGCTGTATCATCCCACATATCAGCCACTCGCCAGCAACTAGGGCTTGGTTCCTCACCCTGCCTGCTGATGTTCTCCAGCAAACTGCACTTAGTACACCTGTCCAGAGTCCCTGCGACATCCTGCCCACACATCCTCATACAGAAAGCCTTATGGAGGAGCAGAATAAATTCTGGAGGAAAATCCCCCTGCAGGTCCCATGCAGTAGCTTCCCCTGAGGTACATTCCCTCCGAGATCCATCCTCTCCATCCTGCCCCTCTAACAGGGGTGGTTCCGAATCCTCCTCTCCCTCTCAAATGGCTCTTGCTGTCACCCTCTCGGGGGGGAACTGTGTTCCGCCTGTTCCAGTAAAGGGGGCTCTGAATGCACAGAAGCAGGCCCCTTTGCTGACCTCTCTGCCACAAGCTGTCCTCTGCATGCCACAGGCCAAACACATTGATTTTGAGGGCCTCCTTCCTAACTTCTCCCCTCGAAGCTTGGCCATATCTAAAAAAAAAAAACCCAAAAATACCCTTAGACAAAAAAGGGAACTTTTTCGTTCTTTTTTTTTTTTGTTACAGATTCTCTGCTGTAAATGCCGAAAGAATAAAACAAAATGTGAGGATAATCTATCCCAGCGTCCGTGCCCTCCCTCCAATACCAAAAAACAAAATCTCAGCAGTGCTTTAACATAGCAGCCATTCCTGTGCACCACGGAAACGGCTCCCTAGTGACACACGTGGTCAGTCCTTATTCCTTAGCAGCCCAATTGTCATTGGATTGGCTTGGCCTCCGGGGAAGTCTTGGACATCGAGGGCCCGGTGGTCAGGGCAGATGAATCAGTTGTGCCAAACAGCAGCCGCTGCTGGTCCATGAAGTCAGACAAACAGCGCTCCAGGGCTGCCATTCTGACTCCAGACTTGAAGGCTGTGCAGCCTTTGGCACAGACATCAAGGGACTCGGGCCCAACGCTGGCTCCCAACAAAGGGAAATCCTCAATGAAGATGGTGTCTGGAGACAGAGGCCAGTCCATGGTCAGATCCTTTTGGGGGACCTTTGCAGGCCACTGCCTCTCCGAAGCCTCGCACAAATGCCTCGGACTGCAGGAATGGGGCCGGGGAGCACCTGGCCTGTCGGAACCGTCCAAGGACGCCGCCTTCAATGGTTTCTTCTTCCTGGATTCCCTTGAGGGAGACCCCCCTTTCTGAGGGCCCATGATGAGGCTCGGGTTCAGGAAGCTCTGCCCGAGATATCGGGGCCTCAGACGAGGCCCTGGCCTTCGGAGGCACCGGGGGACTTGGGGAAAGGTTATTGTGCTGCTGCTGGCAGTTCTTGAGGGCCTTACTGGACATCCTTTTGCAGAGACCCCAGGCTGACGGGTCGTGGTCTGGCCCAAGACAGTGGAGACAGCAGTCGTGTGTGTTGGCCAAAGACAATTTTAGAGCACCGATCACACTTTTTAAAGCCACTGGTAGCCATGGGGGGAAAAAGTACTCCTGCGAGGTCAAAGACTCTCCGGGCTGCCAGTGGAAGAAAAAAGGCGCTTAGACACCTGGAAAAGAAAAAGACAAAAACTACAAAAATAGACCCAAACTCGACGCCGAGCTAATGAGGTCAGCGGCGGGAAGAGTACCGTGTGATACCGGAGATGAGTATGAAACTCTGAGAGAAAAAAAATCAACTTTTTCCGGGGACAAGCCAGACAAACGTCTGAAGGGCTCCGCGGAAAAAAAAGGAGACTGAGCAAGATGGCACCCTTGGGCGGGAAGGAGACATACATGCATGGTGGCATCTCCCAAAGGCTTTCTTTGAAAGCTGGGGGGATGCTTCCACGACAGCTCCATCGGTGCAGACATCACTCATACGTGAGGACTGACTTCCTGCTTGTTCCCGGAGAAACTGTGTATACCATGGACTGCCCGAAGAACAAACCAGTCTGCACTAAAGGAGATCAAACCTAAGCTTTCTTTAGAAGCTCAGATGACAAGACTTCGACTTTCATACTTTGGACACATCATGCAAAGAGAGAGATAATTAGAAAAAGACATCATGCTTGGCAAGGTAGAAGGTCAATGCCAAAGAGGAAGGCCAGCAATGAGATGGATCGATACAACAGCAGCAGCTACGGGTGCCAATCTGTCAACAATGTGCCACCGACTGAAGAATGAACAATTTAGGACAACTATCCAGAGGGTCGCCATAAGTCAACACCAACTCGACGGCACTTAACAGGTTATAAGTTGTATTCAGGCAAGACATGAGGCTTGAGTCCAGAGTTGACATTTTCTGCCACACTAAAAGCATAGATGGAACCCCAACTTCAATCAGTGACATCTTCCAAAGGGAAAAATAAAAAAAAATCTCTCTTCAAATAAGGAAGAGCTTTGTTTTCACGTCCATTTGGCGGAGTATTAAAAAAAGTTAAGGGGACTAAGACAACAGCTGAGTGTGAGAAGGGTCGTGTTTTCTCAGAACTTTATAAAATTCAGAGCTCTGGGAGAGCGGTTCTCTCCTGGTGCTGTACAATGACATCACCCACTTGGGTCCGACAACCCTGTTGGTAAATGGAAAAGGGGTATCAAGTGGCAGGCATTTGTCTTTAAGAGGTTGAAGAATGGGAAGCTGGTGGGTTATATAGGTCTATTACTGCACAACTAGACCTGGCCAGCCAAATTAGGAAGTTTATGCCAAAATCAGTACTAGCTGCTCAACCTTTTCTCCCTCCTTCAACTTAATCCTATCCATAGGTCCATCCAAAATGTGGTTGCTTAAAATTGATTGTTTAGTGTAGCCTAAGAGGTCAAATTTAACTGCTCGACCCAGTAAATTTTCAAGTGCTTTGATCTAGCCAGCTGAAGCCTTAATTGGCTGACTAGATCTATTTGAAAACTGGTCCCATCTTGAATTGCTTACTATCTTTAAGGTAAATGGGCATATGTATGATTCCCAGCCCCTTGAGAAAGCATCCTTTACTACAAAGTACTATTTGGATAAACTTGGATTCCCTCTCCTGCATGTAATGTTTTGATTTTGACTATATCCATTTGATTTCACTTTACAAGCTGCCAAGTGCAAGCTTCCTTTAAGAGAAAGGAAAATTACACCTGAACTTCAAACAATGCAACTTAACGGCAGTATTTCAGATAAAACATTAATGCTTACTTTTCCACAGCTGATCGTTTTTGACTTGTTCCTTGGTAGTTGAGTGCCATTTTGGTTTCCATTCCAGTATATATGGCTACACCTGCACATAATCAAAACACTTTGTTAACATTTTCAGAAACTGAAGGAATGCAGAGTGATTCCTGCAGTTCCTTGCACAGATACAACCTTACAGTCTGTATAAAATAATATAAGAACTCTCCTTCAATAGCCTAATACCATAAAGCAGATATTTCTTGAACAGATTTATACTTTTGCCCATGCTGCTGTATAAAAACCTTTACCATAGATCCTCTTGGTGTTCTTCAGTGTCGCGCCTTTCAATAACAGGTTTTCATGTCCTAAAGACCTAAGAAAAAGAATGATTTATTTTTAAACAGTGGCATATAATTTCTAGCCAGTATAGTTGCCAAGTTTTTTTATTCATTTCTTTTGGAATCTCTTTACAATTTAGAGATATTTTAAGCCCTTAAAGGAAAAAGCTATATTGAGGACATCTGGGAGGAGGGGAGGGGGAGGCAGAAAAGTTTAGGTTAGATAGCAAAGGGGTTCCATAATTTTCCACTGGGTCTTCAAAGGACATTTTGATTTTTCCTTGAACAGATCCATGTAACTATCTCCAATATTACCAAAATATGTATCCAGGGGCGGCCCAAGGGGGGTGCGGGGCCATGTGCGGAGACTCGGTGTGGAGCCTCTTTTGCATAAATATTTGCATAATGTTATCATACACTAATTTTTAGTAAATATGCCTCTTAATGAGTGTATGGATAAAGAAAGACTAAAAGATTTCTACATTACTATAATCCAGTGCCAACCACCAGGCACATTAGAAACTACTACAAACACTGCCCATTTAAACCCATAGCAAACCTGCCGTATCATAACAGCACTACCAGGACTCACAAAGCACCATACCCTACCTACCAAAAGGCAACACTGCAAATATTAAACCAATACATTTCAGAGAATAACAATACATGACTTACTGGGGGAAAGAGAACAAGTGACACTGTCAAACAGGAATTACATAAAACAGAATACCTCAGCTCAGTTACACATGCAGAACATAAACCATCACCAAACAAGGAATCACAATTTAGAAACAGGAAAACAATAATTAAACTGTGAACCCCAAAAGCCAAACTTGGAATGTACAACACTGTAGAAATAAAACTATAAATTAATTTCCTCTTGTACTAAACAAAGTGCAGACATTAATGATGCACATTCCCAGAGCTGACATATTCCAATTAATAAATTCAAAATAGAGATATTTTTCTACCTTTTGTGCATTTCTTTTTCAGTTGCAATTGCTCCAGCCACTTTCTTCTAGTTTCTTTGTGTCTTCTGCTAACTCTCCACCGTCTGCTGTCCATTTGTCCTTTCTTCTCTTCTAGTTTTTTTTCATTCTCTCTCTACATCTGCTTTAATATACTAATCTTTCTCCTTTTGCTGTTTCCTCATTCCTTTTTCATCCACTCAAATTTTACCCCTCCATCCTCAATCCCCACTTACTCTCCCAATACCCGACCAATTGTAGATTTTTCTTCCCTCCCACACAAAATATTTTTCCCCTCTCCATGTCACTCTCCCAGCTCCATCCCATTCTAATCCTCCCCCAACATCAGCTCCCGTCTAGTTCCAGCCCCACCAGGCATCTGCTCCCTTCTAGCGCCCGCATCAGCCCATTTCGAGTCCTAGCCCCCCACATCAGCCCATTTCCAATCCTATCCTATCCTAGCCCCACCATCAGCCCATTTCCAGTCCTAGCTCGCCCATCCATTTCCAGTCCAATCCGAGACCTCCATCAGCTCATTTCCAATCCCAGCCCACCATCAGCCCATTTCTAGTCCTTTCCTAGCCCCACCATCAGCCCATTTCTAGTCCTTTCCTAGCCCCACCATCAGCCCATGTCAAATCCTAGCTCACTTCCACTCAGCCCATTTTCAATCCAAGCCCCCCATAAGCCTACTTCCAGTTCTAGCCACTCCATGAGTTAATTTCAATCCAAGCCCCCACCATAGCCCATTTTCAATCTTAGCACCCCCCAACAGCCCGTTTCCAGTCCTGTCCTAGCCCCTCCATCAGCCCATTTCCAGTCCTAGCTCCCTCCCCTCACAGCCCATTTCCATTCCAAGCCCCCGTCCCCATCAGCTATTTGCAGTTCAAGCCCCCCCTTCAACTCAGCCCATTTCCAGTACTAGCAACCCCCCCAGCCCATTACCAGTCCTAAGCCCCCCATCACCCCATTTTCAGTCTTAGCCCCCCCATAGCCCATTAGCAGTCCTAGCCCTCCCCCATAGCCCATTACTAGTCCTAACCCCCCATCAGCCCACCTCCAGTCCTAACCCCCATCAGCCCATTACCAGTCCTAGCCCTCCCCCATAGCCCATTACCAGTCCTAACCCCCATCACCCTATTTCCAGTCCTAGCCCCCCATAGCCCATTTCCATTCCAAGCCCCCCATAGCCATCAGCTATTTGCAGTTCAAATCCTCCCTTCCACTCAGCCCATTTCCAGTAATAGTAACCCCCCTAGCCCATTACCAGTCCTAGCACCCCATAGCCCATTACCAGTCCTAAGCCCCCATCACCCCATTTTCAGTTGTAGCCCCCCCATAGCTCATTACCAGTTCTAACACCCCTATCAGCCCACCTCCAGTCCTAACCCTCCCATCAGCCCATTACCAGTCTTAAACCCCACACTGCCCCCCCATAGCCCATTACCAGTCCTAACCCCCCATCACCCTATTTCCAGTCCTAGACCCATAGCCCATTTCCATTCCAAGCCCCCGTCCCCATCAGCTATTTGCAGTTCAAGTCCCCCTTCCACTCAGCCCATTTCCAGTACTAGCAACCCCCCAGCCCATTACCAGTCCTAGCCCCCCCAGCCCATTACCAGTCCTAAGCCCCCCATCACACCATTTTCAGTCTTAGCCCTCCCCATAGTCCATTACCAGTCCTAAACCCCCCATCGGCCCACCTCCAGTCCTAGCCCCCTCATACCCCATTACCAGTCCTAACCCCCCCATCACCCCATTACCAGTCCTAACCCCCCATCATCACCCCATTACCAGTCCTAACCCCCCATCATCACCCCATTACCAGTCCTAACCCCCCTCCCCCCCATCAGCCCAGGGAAACCTTAAAAGAAAAAAGAAACTTGCTGCTGCTGTGACAGCGGCAGAATGAAGTGTCTCCTGCAGTCAAGTGTCTCCCGCGGCCCCCCCCCCCCCCCGCTGCCCGGCAGAGCCAGCCTCAATCACTCTCCTCGGTGCAGCTTTCAGAGGCGCGAAGGGAGAGTTTCTCTCGCGGCTCTGTTAAGCTCGCCAGGGCCGATGGGGAATTTCCCAAAAGCCCCAGCAGGCTTAACAGAACCGCGAGGGGGACACTTTCCCTTTACGGCTCTGAAAGCCGCACCGAGGAGAATGATTGAGGCGGGCTCTGCCAGGCAGGAGCCCCCGCGGGAGACACTTGACTGCAGGAGACACTTCATTCTGCCGCTGTCACAGCAGCAGCAAGTTTCTTTTTTCTTTTCAAGTGGCTGATGGGCAGAATGTTTGCGCGGGGCCCCCTGAAACGCGGGGCCCTGTGCAAACAACATTCTTGCTCAATGGACGGGCCAGCCCTGTATGTATCCTCCAAAGAGGCACATTTTGCAGATACCATTATTCCCTCATGTCCTCTCTCTCACTAGGAAAAGATTTAAGCCTGCCTGTTCAAACTTTTTTTCTATGCATAGGAAAGTTCCTTTATATAAAATAAGCAACCAGACAGATTAACTTACCCACTTACAATAAAAAAACATTCTATATTCAGACTAACCTTGCAATGCTCTCTTGATTTTGTTTGTATATATTAAATCTCCCAACAAACCTGTAATCAGAACATGAACTTAGTAAACAGGATGAAAAAAAATCTGTGAACAAAAACAGAATACAGCAGAATATGATGGGAGGAAGATTCATTCAATTAAATACATGATGCAGCTCAAATTGTTCAGACACACTGAAAACATTAGTCTAAGACAGGCTTTGACAAATCTTCTTGGAATCTAGGAGCAGGTCACAGAAAACTAGGTCACAGTGTATTCACCTGTCCCCTACAAAGGTCTATCGCAGTTACTTTCTGAGAGTTTAGGACCTGGTTTACTAAGACTGTTCTCATTTTCTATGGGAAAGTGCTTAATCAGGCTTTTAATGGGCCAACAGAAGGCAGTGGCCCCATTTCTCCTCCCTCTCCCACAACCTTCCCTGACTGTATGCATGGTGTGAATATGGAGTGCCTGCATGAGATTGTGATGGTGGGGGTGGGTGCTTATGTGTGTGTGATATAGAGTAGTTACTCACCTGTAACAGGTGTTCTCCAGGAGCAGCAGAAATCAGTCCTCACATATGGGTGTCATTGACACCGATGAAGCCCCAGCGGAGCATTTCCCCAGCTTTCTATGAAAGCCTTTGGGAATGCAGGCACGCATGCGCGGTTCCCTTCCCGCCTAAAGGTGCCATCTTACCTCAGTCAAATGACATAGCTAAGAACAGCACACAAAAAAATGTAAAAACTAACTATGTACAACTGCAACTCCCAGGGGAGGAGGGAGGGTTGTGAGGACTAATTTCTGCTGCTCCTGGAGAACACCTGTTACAGGTGAGTAACTACTCTTTCTCCAGGACCAAGCAGAAAGTCAGTCCTCACATATGGGTGACTCCCCAGCTCTGGGCTACCGAGGAACCCAGGCTGAACAAGAGAACTTCCTCTAGTCCCAGCAGCAAAGAAAGGCTTTTCACTGACACAACCTCCACCGGTAGCCCAACAGAGGGCAGGAGTTGCCTAAACCTCAAAGAGACTCTGGAGTACTGCCTGGCCAAAAGCACTGTCCCTATGGGACTCCCTCTCCAGGCAGTAATGGGCCGCAAAAGTCTGGCTTGAAGACCAAGTTGCAGCCCTGCAGATGTCTACCAAGGGCACAGAGCGGAGATGAGCCACTGAGGCAGCCATTGCCCTGACACGGTGGGCCGTAACCCGACCCTGCAAAGGAAGGTCAGCCGCCTTGTAAGTCCAGGTGATACAGTCAGCCACCCAGATGGACAAGGTACGCTTGGACACAGCCAACCCCAACTTATTAGGGTCAAAGGATACAAAGAGCTGAGTAGCCCTTCTATGCCCCTGCGTAAGGTCAAGGTAGAAAGATAAGGCCCTCCTACTGTCCAGGGTATGCAGAACTGCTTCAGCCTGGCTAGCATGAGGCCTAGGGAAGAATGTCGGAAAAACCACCTCCTGGTTAAGGTGGAAGGAGGAGACAACCTTTGGGAGGAACTTTGGATAAGTCCTAAGGACTACCCTGTTCCTATAGAAGCGAGTGTAAGGCCTATCACAGACCAGGGCCTGAAGCTCACTCACTCGCCTGGCCGAGGTAAGGGCTACTAGGAAGAGTGTCTTCCAGGACAGGAAGCGTAGAGGGCAAGTAGCCATCGGCTCAAAGGGTGGGCAAGTCAACTGCTGCAAGACCACATTCAACTCCCACTCAGGAGCAGGACGACGGATTGGAGGCTTGAGCAAAAGCAAGCCCCTGAGAAAGCGGGACACCAAGGGGTGAACCGACAGAGGATGTCCTTCCACCATTGAGTGGTGAGCTGCTAGAGCTGAGAGGTGGACCCGAACAGAATTGGACTTAAGTCCCTGATTGGACAAGTGCAGTAAGTACTGAAGCACCACTGGTACAGTACAGGAGAAAGGATCTTCTGTACGTAGCTGACACCACACAGAAAACCTTTTCCATTTGAGAACATAGGTTTTCCTAGTGGACTGTTTCCTAGAGGCTAGGACAACCTCCTCAACCTCCTGAGGTAGGCCCCAGGGAGCCAAAACTACCCTTGCAGCCTCCAGGCCATCAAATTGAGAGCTTTGAGATTGGGGTGCAGAAGGGAACCCTGCTCCTGAGAGAGAAGGTCGGGTTGCAACCCCAGAGGCAGTGGGGGATCCACCGCCAACTGAAGCAGAAGTGGAAACCAAGGCTGTCTCAGCCATCTGGCAGCCACCAGCAGGACCGAGGTCTTGTCCTGAAGGATCTTGAACAGAGATCGGGCCACCAAGGGCGTGGAAGGAAATGCATACAGGAGGCCCTGAGACCAGGGAATCAGAAAAGCATCTGCTGCTATCCGCAGAGGATGCGGTTGCCTGGAGCAGAACTTTGGCAGTTGCTTGTTCAGTGGACTGGAAAACAGATCTATCAAAGCGAAAGCCCATTTCAGGAAGATCTTCTGAACTACTAAGGGATGCAGCTGCCACTCATGGGGCTGCAAAATTCTGCTCAACTTGTCGGCCAGGTAGTTTTCCTGGCCTGGAAGGTACACAGCCCTGAGGAGCATGTTGTGCTTGAGGGCAAATGAACAAAGGTCCTGAGCCTCCCGACAAAGAAGCCTGGACCCAGTCCCGCCCTGTTTGTTTACATAAAACATGGCTACCTGGTTGTCTGTCTGAACCAGGACAGATTGATGAGCCAGGGTAGGAGAGAAAGCTTTGAGAGCCAAGCGAATAGCCCTGAGTTCTAGGAGATTGATCTGCTGTGCAGCCTCCCAAGGAGACCACAGGCCCTGGGTGCACTTGTTCAGACAATGAGCTCCCCAGCCCTGCAGGGAAGCGTCTGTGGTCAGTACCACTGTGTACCCAGGAATTTGAAAGGGCACCCCTTTTAGTACATTGGGTGGGTGCAGCCACAAGCTGAGGGAGTTAAGAAATTGTCTGGACACCCTTATCCTGTCTCTGAGGCTGCCTGTGGCCTGTGACCACTGAGTCCGAAGGCACCACTGTGCAGGCCTCATATGGAGCCTGGCATTGGGGGTCACATGTACTGTCGAAGCCATGTGGCCAAGAAGCCTCAGGCAGAGTCTGGCGGAGACCAGTGACCTGCTGAGAAAGCACAGTTACTTACCTGTAACAGGTGATCTCTGGGAACAGCAGGAATTAGTCATCACATATGGGTACGTCGGTACCGACGGAGCCCGCGCGGGAAAGCTCCCCAGCTTTTCAGATTAAAAGCTTTTGGGGCCTCCCACTGCACATGCGCGCTGCCTTCCCGCCTTCCTGACCAGCTCTCGTCAGTTCGAGTTTAAAGCTGAGACAATAGAGAGAGAGGACAGGAAGATAGATAGATAGAGATACAACTCCTAGGGGAGGTGGGTGGGTTGTGATGACTAATTCCTGCTGTTCCCAGAGATCACCTGTTACAGGTAAGTAACTGTGCTATCTCCAGGAACAAGCAGGAATACGTCATCACATATGGGGACTCCCTAGCTAAGATGCCTGGGAGATCCCCCTCCAAGGGTAAACCATCTTCGCATGGATCTCAGGCATCCATCCAGGGAAGGTGGGCAGGAGTTGTTTAAGTATGGAACAGGTGTTTGAGGACAGCCTGACCAAACAAGGCATCCCGGCGGGAGTCCTTGTTCAAGCAGTAATGGGCTGTGAAGGTATGAACCGAGGCCCAAGTGGCTGCTCGACAGATCTGATCTATGGACACCGAGTGAAGATGAGCCATAGAAGTGGCCATGGCCCTCACATTGTGAGCTGTGACATGGCCCTCCAGAGAAATGTTCTTACTCTGGTAAGCAAAAGAAATACACTGAGCGATCCAATTGGAAAGTGTACGCTTGGTGACTGGAAGTCCCAAATGAGAAGGATCAAAAGCCACGAAAAGTTGGGAAGACTTTCGATGTGGTTGAGTCCTGTTGAGGTAAAAGGCAAGAGCTCTTTTACAATCCAGAGTATGAAGGTTCCTCTCTGCACTGGATGCATGAGGAGCTGGGAAAAAGACAGGTAGATATACCTCTTGATTAAGATGAAAAGGCGAGACCACTTTGGGCATAAAGTGGGGATTCGTCCTAAGGACCACCTTATCATGATGAAACCTAGTATAAGGTGGGTGAGCCACTAAAGCCTGCAGTTCACTGATGCGGCGAGCCGAAGTGACTGCAATAAGGAAAACAACCTTCCAGGAAAGAAATTTGAAGGAGGTAGAGTCCAAAGGCTCAAAAGGTGGCTTCATAAGCTGACCTAGAACTAGGTTCAAATCCCATGCTACCGGAGGAGGTCGGATGGGAGGTTTAGTTAGAGTCAGGCCTCTCATGAAACGTGAAACAAGAGGATGAGAGGAGACAGGTTGTCCATTTATAGGTTTTAAGGATGCTGCAATAGCACTCAAATGGACCCTTACTGAATTCGTCTTAAGGCCTGCATTTGAAAGATGCAGGAGATAGTCCAAGAGGGAATTCAAAGGAAGTGCTAGAGGGTCAAGACCCTGCTGAGCACACCAAATGGAAAAACGTTTCCATTTGAAAGCATAAGAACGCCTCGTGGAAGGTTTCCTAGAGGCATGAAGGATATCTGTCACAGGTTGAGAAAGATTAAAGTCTTGAAGACTTAGGCCTTCAGTAACCAAGCTCTGAGATGTAGGGATTTGGGGTTTGGGTGCCACAAAGACCCCTCCTCCTGAGACAGGAGGTCTGGCGCAGCTCCCAGGTCCAGGGAGGATCCCTGGGAGAGATGCAGAAGTAGAGGGAACCACACCTGGCGTGGCCAGCGGGGAGCTATGAGGATCATAGTCCCGTGATCCCTCTGGAGCTTGAACAGAGTCTTGGATATTAGAGGAATGGGTGGAAAGGCATAGAGGAATTCCTGACCCCAATGCAGGAGGAAGGCATCGTGGGCCTGAGCTCCCTGACACTGAGTTCTGGAACAGAACCGGGGAAGTTTGGCATTCCACGGACTTGCAAAGAGGTCTATGTCCGGGGTCCCCCATTCCTGAAAGATTCTGCGTATCTGGTCCATATGTAGGGACCATTCGTGTGGAAGCAGAACTCGACTGAGTCTGTCTGCACGAGAGTTTTGAACTCCTGGAAGATACACTGCAAGAAGGTGAATTTGATGCTCTCTGGCGAAGGCCCATATTCTGAGAGCTTCGTTGCAAAGCGACAGAGAGCCTGTCCCTCCTTGTTTGTTTATATAGAACATGGCTACCTGATTGTCTGTCTGAACTAGGACAGTCAGGTTGACAAGGAGGGTATAGAAGACCTTGAGGGCAAGGTAAATTGCTCGCAGTTCCAGGAGGTTGATATGAAGGGTGGCCTCCTGTGGAGACCAAGTGCCCTGAGTGGAGAGGTTCTGAAGATGAGCTCCCCACCCTGTCTGGGAGGCATCTGTTGTGAGGGTTGCTTGGGGCAACAAAGGTTGGAAGGGGGCCCCCAACAACAGATTCTTGGTGGATGTCCACCATTGGAGGGACCAAAATAGACGGCTTGAGGTGAGTATTTGGTCGGAGAGCGCTCCAGATGCTTGAGTCCACTGGGTGGCAAAGGTCCATTGAGCTGCTCTCATATGCAGACGAGCGTAGGGCACCACATGTACCGTGGAGGCCATGTGGCCCAGAAGTCGCAGCATTTCCCGGGCTGTCAAATGACTGCTGGACTGAGCTTGGGAGGCCAAACTCAGCAGGCGTTGGGCCCTGACCTGAGGCAGGTAGGCCCTTGCAGTGATGGTGTCTAACTGGGCCCCTATGAACTCGAGAGACTGAGTAGGGATTAGCTGAGACCTGGGAAGGTTTACTACCAGTCCTAGATATTGCAGAAGACGCCTTGTGCGGTCCAGGGAAATTTGGGCCTGGGACTGAGAGGGAGCTCGGATGAGCCAGTCGTCCAGGTATGGGAATATGAAAATTCCCAGGCCTCTTAGAAAGGCAGCTACGACTGCCATGCATTTGGTGAACACTCTTGGAGCAGAGGCTAGACCGAAGGGGAGTACTCTGTACTGGAAATGTTTTCCCTGAAACAGAAATCGAAGATATTTTCTGTGGGATGGGTGGATGAGTATGTGTGTATACGCATCCTTTAGATCTAGAGAACAAAGCCAATCCTGACTCTGAAGGTATGGAAGGAGAATGCCCAGAGAAAGCATTTTGAATTTCTCCTTGAAAAGAAATTTGTTCAATTCTCTCAGATCCAGAATTGGTCTGAAGCCCTCTGTCTTCTTTGGTATTAGAAAATAAGGGGAGTAGAATCCCGTCCCCTGTTGAAGAAGAGGGACCTCCTCTATTGCCCCCTGGGCAAGGAGGGAGGAGACTTCCTGACCCAAGAGGGCCAGGAGAGATGGGGGAGAATTGAACTGCCTCACCATAGTATAAGGAGGAAGGCCGGAAAAATGGAGTTTGTAACCCTCTCTGATGATAGAGAGGGTCCATTGCTCTGATGTAATTTGCTCCCATCTGGGAGCAAAGTGAGCTAACCTTCCGGGTATGGTGAGGGGCTCTGGTTGTTCTAGAGCCAGAAAAGTTAAGTTCTCTAGGGGCAAGTCAAAACCCCTGAGGGGGTGGAGCCTGCTGAGGCGTAGCAGACGCCGCAGGCTTTGACCTTGCCTGTTTAGGTTGCTGACGTTTAGCAGCAAAACGAGGCTGAGAGGATTGTTGGCCAGTATTTGTAGAAAATCTGGACTTCTTGTAATAAGGCCTCTTAAAAGACTTCTTCTTGGCAGGAGTGGAGGTAGACTTAGAAAGTCTATCTAAGGTGGCATTTTCTGCATCCATTTGAGTGGCCTTAATTTGCCACTCCTCACCAAATAAGTTCTCACCTGTACAGGGCAGATTTCGTAAGCCATCTAGGACCCAAGGTTCTAGATCAGAAGCCTGGAGCCAAGCAAGACGTCGGGCTGCTATAGCAATGCCCGAAGCCCTACCAGCACCCTCAAAGGAATCAAAAGCTGCCCTGTTAGAGAACTTTGAAATATCCAAAAGGTGTTTCACTAAGGAAATGAACTGCTCCCTCTTATCCTCAGGGATAAAGGGGGCAAAATGCCGAAGTTTTAGAGCGATTTCACTGAGAAACATGCCCATGTAAAGACTATAGGAATTAATCCTGGCTATAAGCATAGTAGCCTGGAAAATTTTCCTGCCAAAAGAGTCTAGAGTCTTACATTCTCGCCCTGGAGGAGTAGAAGAGTGCCTTTTGGTACTCTTTATCTTCTTCATTGCAGACTTCACCACAATAGAATGGTGAGGCAACTGGGTTTTTTGGAAACCAGGAGAAGGGGGGACACGGTACATGGTGTCCAACCTGCGAGAAGAAGGAGACAATGTTAGAGGAGCCTCCCATAAGTCCATCAAGTGTTCTTGAAGGATTTCATGGATAGGCAGGGTGACTGCCTCTTTAGGAGACTTAGAGTATCCTAAAATATCCAGTTTCTTTGATCTGGGTTCCTTTTCAGAGGATGAAGCAATAGAAAGACCTTTAGCCATTTCTATGATGAAGTCCTAAAAGGACAAATCCTCTGGTGGAGACATTCTCCTGTTAGGAGAAGAAGGCTCCTCAGGAAGATCAAGGGAGAACTCATCAGAATCATCAGAGGAGTTAAAATCCTCTGAAGAAGCAGAGTATCCTCTATGTGCTTCCAACGCACAATACGCATACCGTTCGGTATCGACATCGGGCGTACCGGGTATGGGATCGGTACCGGGCAAAAGCCCGGATCCGGCATGCGGAACCGATCTGCGTTTGGAAGACGATGTCCTCGGTTCCGGTATGGAAGCCATTACCGGAACAGGACCCGGTACCGCTGGCTGCGGTACCGAGGGCGTAGCAGCATTAATAAAAGCCAGAATGGCCTGCTGCATGACTTGGACAGTATTGCCCATAGACGCCACTGCTGCCTGGATGTCGGTACCGGTATGGGCCGGTACCCCAGAGCAGTACAACAGGTGATCTGTCGAGGCCGCGCCATCGAAGTCAACCTGTGACCCCATGATTGCTTTGGAGGCCGGAGCCTCCCGCCGGGGTTTTTTGGCCTGGGCAGAATCCTCAAACTCAGAATTGAGAGCCTCTCGATCTTTAGAAAGAGATTTGCTTTTAGAGGATTTGCCCACTGGAGTTTTGGTTACCTGAGATCCATCCGGAGAGGAAGACCTGGATGACTGTGATGCTTCTGAAGGAAACAGCACATGGAACTTGTTGGCCCGGTTCTGCAATCCACGTTTCGACATCTGGGAGCAGGATGGGCAGTCCGGTATGGAATGGTCAGGTCCTAAACATTTAAGACACCATTCATGGGTGTCTGTAAGAGGAATGACAGCACTGCACTTGGTACACTTTTTAAAACCAGGAACTGGCTTCTCCATGAGGAGAATTTGTGTAGGCCTGAAGGCCTAACAAAGTACCAAGCTGTGCTGAAGAAAAGAAAAATATTTTTTGTTTTTTTTAAAAGAAAGAAAGAGAGACCGGCAGTACCGGTTTCAGAATGGGGAAGGCAGGTACGCAGTCTAAAGGAAACAATAAAATTAACAATTTCTTCAGCGGTGACAGGAACACGACCTGCTGGCTCCGCGGAAAAAAAGAAACTGACGAGAGCTGGTCAGGAAGGCGGGAAGGCAGCGCGCATGTGCAGTGGGAGGCCCCAAAAGCTTTTAATCTGAAAAGCTGGGGAGCTTTCCCGCGCGGGCTCCATCGGTACCGACGTACCCATATGTGATGACGTATTCCTGCTTCTTCCTGGAGATACTGGGTTGCCAAGGCTATCAATCTTTGTGCTCTGTCTTCTGGCAAGAAAGCAGTTACTTACCTGTAACAGGTGATCTCTGGGAACAGCAGGAATAAGTCTTCACATATGGGTACGTCGGTACCGACGGAGTCTGCGCGGGAACGCTTCCCAGCATCCAAAGAGCTTTTGGAAGCATCCCACCACGCCTGCGTGCTGCCTTCCCTCCCGCCTTTCCCAACTGCCTCTCCTCAGTTAAGTTTTAAAGCTGAGACAAAGAGAGAGAGAGAGGAAAGGAAAGATAGAGATACAACTCCTGGGGAGGTGGGGAGGTTGTGAAGACTTATTCCTGCTGTTCTCAGAGATCACCTGTTACAGGTAAGTAACTGTGCTATCTCCAGGAACAAGCAGGAATGAGTCTTCACATATGGGGACTCCCAAGCTGAGATGCCTGGAGTCCCAGCATGTCATAGGTTGGAACATGCTATCCCCCACAACACCAGGCATCCTGAGGATGGAGGGTAGGAGTTGAAGAGAGAAGGTGCTGTGGAACAGTTAACCTAGCATAGGATTGCACACAAGGTGTCCATGTGTGGATGATAATTGTCATCAATGATATTGCAAGAAAAAATATTGCAATATGGACCTCCCCTAACAGGACTTCAGAGAAGTATGGAGGTTCATGGGATCTACTGGGGAACCCAGTAGAGGAACCTCGAGAAGGACCTCACTGTAAGTGGAGGTAATAAACCTGTAGGAAAAGCAATGGAGGTCAGAATCCTGAAAGGTAACAGGTGACCCCAGTAGGAAAGACTGGGGTAGTACAAAAACGGTGGGCCTTCAGCGGAAGGCTTTATGATAAAAGCCGAACTCTTTTGGCAGCAGAGTGGCTCACTCTTAGGAACAAAAAGAGAAAGGCTAACCGATTTGGACAAACAGGCCCAGTCCTTGTGGGGAGAAAGGGTATGGGAACCCCTTGTATCCCAAAAGAAAGGACAAACGCCAGAGGCGTTAGAGCCTGTGATTAGCTGAAGATCCGCAATGTCTCTCCTAACTGAAGTCAGCTGGGAGAGATATTGGAACATGGAGAGCTTCAGAGGTACCTAACCTTAAGGTTATGGTAGGTGTTAACTATCACCCAAGTGGTTGTGAGTGTAGGACCACAAAACATGCTGGATAGCAGAAGTATGGGTAAAGCCCCTCTGTCAGAATCATATGGCTATATGAGCCTCGACAGTCAGGTAGATAAAGCAGAATACATATCTACCGATAGTAAAATATCTCAACAGATACATATAGATATATATAGATATAGATATATAGATATAGGAGAATATATCTATAGTGAGATATGAAGGGCATAAAATACACACAAATGATAGACATCTGTAAGATGTGTGCTATAGGTATGAATATGTATATATGGAAGTCTGCAAAGAAGCAGACAGAGATATGCCTACAAAAAGGTATTCACATGTGGAGAGGAAAGATTCATCTAATAACAAGAAGGTGGAACCTACTTGAGAAGATATAAAGAGAATCAATCTCCACTGGTTATGGCTACAGGGATGCTAGGTAGTAGAATAACCAGGATGGTTACGTGAAAAGCAGAGGATGATATCAGTCTGCAGCCAGCAAGTCCCGAGTATTCTAGAACTCTAGCATGGTAAGTGAACAAAAGACGCATAGGAATGAGATACCATGCTGACCTGCTTAAGGGCAAAAAGGTATCATGCGTTCTTACCATGAGGACGAGCTGGAAGGAGAAAACATATTCCCTATTGGAAATACTATGGACCAAAGCAGGGAATTAGCAACTCCTTAAGCTTTCATGTAAGAGGAGGCCTATGTCCTTTATATTAAAAAGGAGAACTTTTCTAGTCATGGGAGACATGACTGAAAAAGTCTTTTTCAACCATCTGGTATAGCTGTTGGAGAAAAAGCCCCCCATGCTCTCTAGCAAGGGCCCATTGCAGAGAGCATGATGCACGAGAATGAGGAGATAGAACTGCCTGCAGGAGAGCCAGTACCTATGTCAACTATGCTGCCAAACCCAAGGGAATGGAGATGGCAGAAAGAGAAGACAATGCAACAAGCTTGTAGTGAAAATTTTCCAAGACAGATGACAGCACTGACTTGGAGTCACTACTAAGACCAGACAGAATGTTAGTGGAAGACAAATCTGGTTGCTGGTGAACAAGAACCAGTGGTCCAAACATTAAGGCTCCTGCATTGGCAGCTGCTTGCCAGACAGCAGAAGAACGGTACTGTTGAAAAACAGAAAGAACATACAAAACAAGAGTAGAAAACTCTGGATGTGTCTGCTGAACTGCTTTAAAGCAATATTGAAAAAGAGGAGTCAGGAATGGAATTATAATGATCTTCATCGACATCTCCTCAGCGTTCGACACAGTTGATCACAATATACTCCTGGAGAGACTGAAGAACACTGGTATACACGGTACCACTCTAAAATGGTTCCACTCGTACCTAACAGAAAGACAGCTACAGGTCAAGGTGGGACAGGACACCTCCCGGCCCATAAACGTCCAACAAGGAGTACCACAAGGATCCGCACTCTCAGCACTCCTTTTTAACATCTACATCCAACCAATATGCAACATTATGAAAGAGAACAACATCCAATACACAATATACGCAGACGATATAATGGTATACTCCCCGATATCAATCGAAAACCCGGACTTCTCTAAGATAGCAGACTGCCTTACCCAAATGGCGAAGTGGTGCCAAAACAACAATCTAGCTATAAACTACAACAAGACTGAAGCTTTAATCATCACTCGAAACCAAAGCTTCACACACCCACCAAACATAAAGATACAAAGCACCACGATACCGATAAGATCGGAGGTGAGATACCTTGGGGTTACTCTGGACAGTAAACTCAACCTCAAACCACACATAGACAAAACAATCCAAAAAGCATATTACAGGATGCGAATCATCAGGAGACTGAAACCACTCCTCGCTCCAGAACACTTCCGTACAGTCTGTCAAGCACTGATAACCCCAATACTGGACTTCTGCAATCCGATATACCTCGGACTACCAAAACAAGCTCTCAAACCACTACAGCTGGCACAAAACACTGCAGCTCGAATCATATCCGGAGCCGCAAGGCAGGAGCACATCACACCTACACTAAAGGACTTACACTGGCTCCCAATCATTGCTCGCATCAGATACAAGACTATCATAAACCTATTTAAGATAAAAGAACACACATCAGCCAACAGCCTCCACCTGCTCATACAACCGGAAACCAGCGCACGTCCCAGAAGAAGTCAAACACGCAACCGAGTCAGCACCCCAAATGAGTACAAGCACACACGCAAGGACACAACAGACAGAGCTCTCTCCATGGCTGCTCCAACAATATGGAACAATCTACCGGACGATCTAAGGGCAACTCCAGACCTCAAAGACTTCAGAAAACAACTGAAAACCATGCTGTTCATAGAGCACTATGGTCACATCACATAACCTAAGAGAATGGATAACAGCACTCCAATCCTCCCAAACAACTGAATATATATAAAATATGATTCTAGCACCACTGTAAATAGCCCACCCTGTATATAGCTCAAACAAATCAAGCACCCAACACATCCCTCACACAACTAAGTTTTATCCTCACTGCATGTACAACACACACACTTTACCTGATTGCTTGCTGTGATACCACCTTGATTATTAAGATAAGGCGGTTTAGAAATACTGTTAAATAAATAAAATAAATAAATAAATTGGCAGCTGCTTGCCAGACAGCAGAAGAACGGTACTGTTGAAAAACAGAAAGAACATACAAAACAAGAGTAGAAAACTCTGGATGTGTCTGCTGAACTGCTTTAAAGCAATATTGAAAAAGAGGAGTCAACTCAGAGAAGAGAACTCCGCACTGGAAAAGAAAGAGAACTAGATTGGCTGAAGAAAAAGACCTCCAGTGAAGCAATACCACTCTTACAGAGGAAAAACCTGGTAAGAGGGTAAAGAAAATGGAGCTGAAGAAAACTTACAAAGTAGTAAGTTTATAAAAAGGAGAAAAATACATGCTGGCACAGGAAACTATCGTTTGATAGTGGATAGACCTATTTTCCCTAGCAGGAAAAAGAGGAAAACCCTGTGACCTAGAAGCATGCACATCCTGACAGCTCATAGAAAATAGAAAGAATGGATGTCTTTCGGGAAGAGATCCATGTTTAGGATTTAGAATGACAGAAGTGGATTGCCTTTATCGAGAAGAAGCAACTGCAGATTCTAATCCCAAGAGTCACAAACATCTGATGGATTGATCAGAAACCCTGTGGTTGCTGGGTTTGCTGAGCCTGGTGAGAGGTTGAATTCTGCAGACCAGGACGATGCTTCCCCTGTTTGGGAACATCTGTATGATGGGCAGATGATGCATAAAACTTTCTTCTCCTATGGGAAGAAGGTTTGGCAGGACATTTCCTACCTACTGGGACAGAAGAAAGCGCAGAACAGCCCCTAGGAACAGGTAAGTCAGTGGAGAACTGAGTAACCTGACGTAAAGACTCCTTGTTGAAAAGATTGTCTCCAGTGCAAGGAGTATGTCCCAGTCTGTGTTGTGCCCATTTATCCAAGTCTGAAGCTTGGAGCCAGGCTCTACGTCGTGCCCCTATAGTTATAGCAGAAGTCCTGCTAACAGACTCAAAGGAGTCTAGGGAAGCACGAGTAAGAAACCAAGAGATATTCTGGAGATGCTTGAGCAGTGAAGAATAGTCTGCACTCTTGGACTCTGGAAGGGAAGGAGTCAAAAGATGTAATTGCTTTGTGACCTCCTCAAGAGATAGACTCAAAGAAAATATGAGAGAATTCTTGCAGAGAGCATAGATATCTGGAAGGTTTGACGTCCAAAGGCATCAAGTGTCTTAGACTCACGACCTGGCGGATAAGAAGAGTGCTTTTTCTTGCTCTTTACCCGCCTCATTGCTGATTCCACAACTATGGAATGATGAGGAAGTTGAATCTTTTGAAACCCTGGAGGGGGGGCACCTGATATAAGAGATCAGTTGCTCTGGAAGGTGGGGGTACCCTTAAAGGTGTTTCCCACATTCCTAGAAGGAGATCCCGCAAGGAATGATGGAAAGGAAGCATTATGTTCTCCTTTGCTTAGGTAGAAAGAGAGCCCTGTGCAGGATCATGTCCTGGGATAGGAATGGCAAGAGATCTTGCTATATCCAGGAGGAAACTCTGAAAAGAGGGTTCCCCAACAGGAATTTCCCTTGGACAGGTTAGATCTGAAGAACTAGCCTGAGCACCGACACAGCTAACCAGATATATAGGAATAGAAGATCCTGCACAGTGCAGTGTGGAATTGCTAAAGGATGGTCGCCGGTACCGGCTGTCAGGAGCAGCGACCGACATTACCACATTGTCCATGCCAGGTATCGACTCCAAGCTTGGCATAGAAGGGAGCGATCCTGTTGAAAAAAGCATGGCAGGAGTTGGCCACGATGCTACTGTGGATACCGGTACGGATGCCAATACGGTGCCGATGTCAGAGTCGAAAACGTACGGGTGCTGTCCTCGGTACCGAACCACCGGTATCGATCGGTGTCGGTACCAAAGTGTATTGGTACCGAGTCTTCCAGACTAGAAAGCGATTCTAAACTCGGCATCGATAAGCGAAGCATGGAAGACACCGACCGTAAGGGTAATGAGGACATCGGCACAGACTTCGGTACCGTGCCTGATACCGGTGAATGAAGGTCAACCAGTGGCAACTCAATGGGCCTCGAGGGAACTGAGAGTTGCAGATCCGAATCAACGGAACCGAGCCTTCGGTACCGCCGAGAGCCGGTACCAAGGCGAGTCGGTACTCAGTCCTCCAGACTGGAGATCGATTCCAGACTCGGCATCGAAAGAAGCGAGGCTATCGATGCACATCTGGAGGGTACCGACATCGGTGGTAGTATTGGTGCTGGTACCAATAATGGAAGGTCAGTCTGGAGTGTATCCACCGGTCCCGAAGGCACTGAGGGTGCCAGATCACCATCCCTGGTGTGGAGTGTTTCATCCAACACCAGTGCCGATGTCGGGGTATCTGTACCGCTCGAAGCGGATGCCACCACCGGACACGGCTCAGGTATGTTCTGTGAGGGGTGAACCCCAGAAACAACCTGAAACCCCTCAAATGCTTTGGAGACCGAAGACTCCCGCCAGGGTTTTGAAGCCAGTGGGCCCTCGAGGGCAAGGCCGGAGCCGTCCACATGCTGTGCATGAGACCTACCCCTCGAGGGCTGGCTAGTCTTAACAGACTGTTTGTGGGTTACCTGATCCTGTGTAGAAGAAGAAAGGGATGGTGCCCCGAAGCTGGAGGGAAACAGTGTATCGAGGGAACCTCGATATTGAAGACCGCTTCTCACCAAACTGTTGTCAGGACCCAAGCAGGTTAGACACAGACTTTGAGGGTCTAAAAATAAAGTTGTACCGCCACAGTGTGAACATTTCATGGAGAAAGGGGCTGGCGGTTCCATGAAGGAAAAAGAAGAGGCCTAAAAGGCCTAAGATACCGTGAGACACTATGAAGAAAAAATATTCCTTGAAGAAGGAAGATTTTACAAAAAAAGAAAAAACAAACTATTAGATAAGTTATTACAACTATTAGATAAGCTGAAGAGTAGCAAATCACCTGGGCCGGATGGTATACATCCAAGGGTATTGAAAGAACTGAAATATGAGATTGCAGACCTGCTATTAGTAATCTGTGAACTATCATTAAAATCATCTCTAATACCTGAAGATTGGAGGATCGCCAATGTAACACCAATTTTAAAAAGGGTTCCAGGGGTGATCCAGGAAACTACAGACCGGTGAGCCTGACGTCAATACCGGGAAAAATGATAGAAACCATCATAAAGAATAAAATTACTCAGCATGTAGATAGTCATGAACTAATGAGAGACAGCCAACATGGCTTTAGACAAGGAAGATCTTGTCTTACTAATCTGTTATGTTTTTTTGAAGGAGTGAATAATCAGGTGGACAAAGGTGAGTCGGTTGATATTGTGTATCTGGACTTTCAGAAAGCCTTTGACAAGGTCCCTCATGAGAGACTTTTGGCAAAACTAGAGTCATGGGATAGGAGGCAGTGTACTATTGTGGATCAGGAACTGGTTAAAAGATAGAAAGCAGAGAGTAGGGCTAAATGGCCAATTTTCCCAATGGAGAAAGGTGAATAGTGGTGTACCCCAGGGATCTGTGCTGGGTCCGCTGCTTTTTGACATATTCATAAATGACCTGGAAAGTGGAATAACGAGTGAGGTTATCAAATTTGTAGATGACACAAAACTATTTAAAGTTGTTAAAACCCAAGAGGATTGTGGAAAATTGCAAGAGGATCTTGATAAATTGGAAGACTGGGCATCAAAATGGCAGATGAAATTTAATGTGGACAAGTGCAAGGTTATGCACCTAGGGAAGAACAACCCAAACTATGGTTACACGATGCACTGTTCCACATTAGGAACCACCACCCAGGAAAAAGATTTAGGCGTCATTGTGGATACCATGTTAAAACCCTCGGCCCAGTGTGCAGCGGCGGCCAAGAGAGCAAATAGAATGCTAGGTATGATAAGGAAAGGAATGGAAAATAAAACAAAGGATATTATAATGCCTCTATATCATTCCATGGTGAGACCGCACCTTGAATATTGTGTGCAATTCTGGTCGCCGTATCTTAAAAAGGATATAGAGTTATTAGAAAAGGTTCAGAGAAGAGCCACCAAAATGGTAAAGGGGATGGAAGGATACTCCTATGAAGAAAGGCTAAAAAGGTTAGGGCTCTTTAACCTGGAAAAGAGACGGCTGAGGGGAGATATGATAGAAGTCTATAAATTAATGAGCGGAGTGGAACGGGTAAACGTAGATCAATTGTTTACCTTATCAGAATATAGAAAGACTAGGGGACATGCAATGAAGCTAAAGGGTAAACTACACAGGTACACTAAAAAAATGTTTTTTTAAACTGCCTCTAATGTTTCGATTGATTTTTACGTTCTTTGGTGCGCTGAATCCAAATCTGGTAACCAATTTGCTCCATCACGTACAGATTTTTTGCTACATTGGGTTAGCAGTTTGAGGTGAACGTTTCAGATTGAGTGCGATCGAGATAAAAGTTTCTTGGATGAATTCTTTATACTAATTGTTTAGTAGTTATTCAAATAAGAATAAAGAAAATTGTAACAAGGCAGCACATAAGAATAGAGTAATGTCAACAAAACACACACTGTGATGGTAGCAAAATTGTCTGCACTTAAAACAGTCACATACATGTGCACAAACATTGAGCATATAAGAGCGAGGTTAAACACAAAGCAAAGCAAAGAAATGTGCAAAAAATGTTGTACAGGTATGTATGTAAGAATAGAAAACGCAAACCACACCATTGCAATACATGAAGACAAACACCCGATGGTGTGAAAATAAAATTCTAATAAATGAGATCCGACACTGTGGTAATAACTAGCAAATTTTTATTTCAAAGTTTAGTAAAAACACGATATTTGTCAACACAGTTTAGATTTTAAAGTCATTCTTGGGTCAATCAATCTCCTGGTGGGCCCGTTTCTTCTTCCCCCGAATGCTTCTCTTGGTGTGCTGCTTGGCGTATTTTTCATCTGGGGTTTCCCGCAGCAGCAACCAGCAGAAATCAGCCATCATAGTGGTGGTCCATCTTCCTTGGTACCTTCTCTCTGCGTCCTTGATGTCCTGGTGAAACCTTTCACCTTGTTCTTCACTGTACGCCCCCAAGTTTTTGGGAAAGTAGTTCACATGGGAGTGCAAGAAATGGACTTTCAGGCTCATGTTACAGCCTTGTTCTTTGAAGGCATTGAGCATCCTGGCAACAATATCCTTATAGTTCTCATCCCGCCTGTTCCCCAAGAATTTGAGAACAACATCCTTGAAGGAATCCCAGGCTTCTTTTTCCTTCTCAGACATTGTTTCATCGAATGCTCCATCTGAAATGAGTTTCCTTATATCAGGGCCAACAAACACTCCTTCCTTTAGCTTTGCTTCAGAAAGTCGGGGGAACTTTGAGCAAAGGTACCGAAAGCACTCACCATCTTTTGGAAGGGACTTGATGAATTGCTTAATGAGACCCAACTTAATGTGAAGAGGTGATAATAGAATTTTATCACGAGGTACCAAGCTCTCATGAACATTTTTCTCACCGGGTCTCAAATACTCCCGAATTGGCCAGTCTTTTTTCCCCCAGTGTAGGTCGCGGGCCCGGCTATCCCACAAGCAAAGGAAGCAGGGATATTTGGTGAAACCGGATTGCTGCCCTAATAGCATGGATAGAATTTTAAAGTCTCCACAAATCATCCACTTATGCTCATCATAACGAATCTTCTGAAGAATCAGGGCCAAATTCTCGTATTTTTCTTGGAGAATAACAGAGTGAGCAATAGGAACTGAAGCGAATGTGTTGCCATTATGAAGAAGAACACCTTTTATGCTGTCTTTTGACGAATCAATGAACAGCCGCCATTCAGCAGGATCATACTTGAGTTTAAACTTTTCCATCACTCCGTATATATCGTTGTAAAATACCAAATCTTCCTCTTTGCTGAAATACTTCAAAAATTGTGTCTCGCGGTTGCGGTACCAATAAAAAGTTGTTCCTGGTGACAATAGATTTTTCTGTTTAAGCCGAGAACCTAGCAGTTGGGCAGCATCTTTTGGGAGTCCTAAATCCCGAACTAAATCATTCAATTCAGCTTGAGAGAAAAGTTCAGGTTTCGGATCTGGTTCAGTTTCAAACTCGGAAGTACTGGACTCATCGGGAAAAGCCATCTGATGAGTCTCATCATGATCAGAACCGTCCACACAAATATGATCCAAAGATTTTGGTGGTTCAGGCACAGGTACTTCGTTGCTATGAGGCATAGGCCTAATTGCTGAGGGAAGGTTGGGGTAACTTATTACGTTCTTATTTTTTAAGTTGTATCCCTTCACAATGCAAGAGCAAAAATAGCAGTCACTGCTGTGGTCTCTTTGTTCACGCCACATCATAGGTATTCCGAAACGAAATGCTTGTTTTTTACCTTTCATCCATAAGCGTAGATCTTCCTCACATGTCTTGCACACTTTGTGAGGAGCCCACGGTTTGTCTTGATCGCCTAACTTCAAACCGAAATAGGCGAAATATACTTTTTTAATAAATGCAGAAATGTTCCTCTGCCGCTTTTTCACGGTATATTCCCCACAAATAAAACAAAAACTGTCCGGAGAGTTGACGCAACCTCTGGCTCTGTGAGCCATCACAAATACACAGCACTGCAAACTACAACTGTAGTGAACCACTTCGGAATAAAGCTGGATTACGACTGAGCAAACAAAAGGTAATAATGAACTTGCAAGAAACTGAAATTTGACAGGAACGTTCATGTCGCAACCACCGTGTTTGAGCGAGCGAACGAGGCGAGGCGAACAGGAAAGAACATGCGCCAGCGCGAGTACTGGATTTAGCCCCCCGCCTCCCAATTGTCCTGTTAATGTATAAAATGAATACAAAACACTCTAAAATATCATGAGGGAGTGTTTCTAGTTAGTTAACCATTACAACCTCTATTTTGGGCCAAGAAAATAAACTGCAGTCGGCTAAAAAGAAATTATGTGAACATTCCTTATATGGGTAAGAAATCTAATTTTGCAAGAAAACGTGACATGATGGAACATTTTGGCTATTTTTCCTGGATTCAGCACCCCAAAATCTATAGGAATTAGTTGCAAAACTGGAGGCAGTTTTTTGGTAGTGTACCTGTGCTATTTAAGACTAATAAGAGAAAATATTTTTTCACTCAACGTGTAATCAAACTCTGGAATTTGTTACCGGAGGATGTAGTAAAGGCTGTTAGTGTAGCTGGGTTTAAAAAAGGTTTGGACAAGTTCCTGGAGGAAAGGTCCATAAGCCATTATTAAGAAGGGACCCAGGATATCAATGCTTGAACCAATACAAGCATTGTGGAACCTGTGTCCCTTGGGGAAACTGCTAGGTACATATGACCTAGATTGGCCACTGTTGGAAACAGAATACTGGGCTTGATGGACCTTGGTCTGACCCAGTATGGCATATCTTATGTTCAAACACCGGCGATACCGGTGGCGTCGGGAAGACAGCCGCGACCACAAGAAAACTAAAGAAATAAAACAAGAATTTTCTGCGGTGACAGGAGGACGTCCTGCCGGCTCCGCGGAAAAACGATAACTGAGGAGAGGCAGTTGGGAAAGGCGGGAAGGCAGCACGCAGGCGTGGTGGGATGCTTCCAAAAGCTCTTTGATTGGATGCTGGGAAGCGTTCCCGCGCAGACTCCGTCGGTACCGACGTACCCATATGTGAAGACTCATTCCTGCTTGTTCCTGGAGATAGCCTTTGCCAGCAGAGAGTCCAGCCTTGCTCCTATGAACTCCAAGTTCTGGGAGGGGAGCAAAGTGGACTTTGCGAAGTTTATTACAAACCCCAGGCTTTGAAGAAGAGCAATAGTTCTGAGGGTGGCTTGTCTGGCCTCCTGGCACGTCTGACCCCTGATGAGCCAGTCGTCCAGATAGGGGAAGACAAAGATTCCCTGATTTCTCGGGTAGGCCGCCACCACTGCCAGGCATTTGGTAAAGACCCTGGGAGCAGAGGTGAGGCCAAAAGGCAGTACTCTGTACTGATAATGGTTTCCTTCCAAAATGAACCTGAGGTACTTTATTAATTTATTTAATTCTCTTATATACCGCGCTATTCTGCATCAGTGCGGTTTACATTGAACAAACTGAAATTACATTGAACAGGGCATTATAACTTGGAGATAACTATTTTACAGGGAACATGGGCTATGGAGGGTTAAGTGGCTTGCCCAAGACCACAAGGAGCACCTGTGGGACTAGAAACCCCAGTCCTTCCGGCCCAAGGTTGCTGTCCTCTAGTGGGATTTGAACCCCCGACCTTCTGGACTGAAGTACCTTCCCCCAACCACTAGGCCACTCCTCCACTCCACTTTCTGTGGTCTGGATGAATGAGGATGTGAGTGTACGCATCCTTTAGATCTAAGGAGCATAGCCAATCTCCCTGCTGGAGGTAGGGCAGAAGTGTTCCAAGAGTAAGCATCTTGAACTTTTCCTTCTCTAGGAACTTGTTGAGGTTCCTGAGGTCCAGAATGGGTCGAAGGCCACCGCTTCTTTTAGGCACCAGGAAATACCTAGAGTAGAATCCGTGACCTTGCAAGTGGGGAGGCACAGGCTCCACCGCCCTTTCCACCAACAGACCTTGAAGCTCTTGAAGGAGAAGGTCTGTTTGTAGGGGAGGCCTTGGAGGCTCCCCTGGAAAGTATGGCGGAGGCAGTTGGTGAAAATGCAGTGCATAGCCCCTGTGGACTATGTTCAACACCCAACTGTCCCCAGTGATGTGGGGCCACTGGTGGGCAAAGAGGGCAAGGCGACCTCCTGTGCAGGTTTGGGAGAGCAGGGACTGAGAGGCTACGCTCAAGGAGTCAAAAACCCCCACCCTGCTGTGGGAGCAGGGGCCAGAGGCTTGGGGGTCCTCTGCCTACGGGGCCCATTACCCTGCCCCCAGCTTGGGCAGCCTGATGGTACTGTTTGTAGGCAGTGCCCTTTCTCGAGTAAAAGGGCTTCTTACCAGAGGCCATCTTCTTGTGAGAAGGTGCAGAGGTCTTCCTAGACAGCCTTGTCCTTGTAAGGTGCTCAGTCTCAAGCTGTGCGGCCTTCTCGGTCATGGGCTTGCCAAAAAGGTTTTCACCTCGGCAAGGGACATCGACCAACTTGTCCTGAACCCATGGCTCGAGGTCCGATGACTGCAGCCATGCCTGGCGTCGAGCCGCGATGCCAGCTGCCGCAACTCGGGCCGAAGCCTCGAAGCCATTGTAGGCGGCGCGGGACAAACTTCGAGCAGTCCCGAATCCCCGAGGACAAGGACTTGAATCTCTGCAAGGGCTCCCCGGAGAGACCAGCAGAGAACCCGGCCAACTCCTTGGCCAGGTCTCGCAAGTACATGCCCATGTACAGCTGGGTAAGACTGGACACGGCAAGCAAGCATCGAGCCCTGGAAGCACTTTCTACCCACACCATCGAGGTTCCGGGCCTCCCTGCCGGGGGGCACCGCAGAGTGCATCGTCTGGCTTTTAAGACTATGCATGGCCGATTCCACCACCATGGAATGGTGTGGTAGCTGCGCCTTCTGAAAGCCAGGGCTCTTCCGGAGTCGATAAATCGAATCGACTCGCTTGCTTAGAACCGGCACCGAGGCCGGTGCCTCCCACATCCGGAAGAGGAGCCGTTCCAGCATCGGAGGAAACGGGAGAGTAAAGGCCTCCTTCGGAGGAGAGTCACACTGTAGGGCCTCGAGCTCTTCAGCTCGAGGCTCTTCCTCGGGGTCCGCAGGAATAGCCAACGTGGTGGCCATATCCCGGTCAAACTCCGAGAACCGGGTGTCCTCCGGAGGGGATCTACTCCGGGGCTCAGACTGCGGTGAGTCCGAGGGGACGCACCGAGTCTTGAATGTGTCGGGGGACTCCTCATCCTCCGTCTCCCAGGCGGACTCGTCCGACGAGGAGTCAGGATCCAACCCCGCGGGGCCCTGGAGCACCTGCCCCAACGCTGGAGGCACCAGCGTCGACGCCCTCGGTCCCGAATGGGAGGTCGAGGGAGACCGCGACCGAGGTCGACTTCGAGCCATGATGGACTCGAGTATCGGCTCGGTCTCCGGGGTCGACTTCAATGTCGATGTCCTGGTGGTCGGGGCAGATGCGCCAGACAAGCTGGCCATCAGTGCCCGCTGCTGCTCCATGAAGGCAGACAGTCTTCTCTCCAAGGCTGTCATCCTGAGACTCAGCTCGGGAGACGCAGCAGCCACCGACTCGGGCCCCGACGGCGCCGGGCCTGACGTCAGCTCTCTGGAAGGAGTCCTCGAGGACCACAGGGCTTACGTGTCCAGCAGACTCCGGCTCCACGTGAGGAACTTTGGCAGGCTTCTCTTGTTCCACGGGCCCGGGGCAACGGTCGGGGGTCTTAGACCTGGCCCTCGAGGAGCCAGGGACCTACTCCAAAGACGCCCTCACAAGCCGCTTCTTCCTCTTGCGTTCCCGGTCGGGGGACCCCCTGTCCGAGGAGCTTCGACGGCGCTCGGGATCCGAATCCCAAGATGTCGAGGCCTCAGATGAGGTCCGGGCCCGGCCGGAGGCCGAGTCAGAGAAAAGCCTTTCTTTCTGCTGCTGGCGACTTCACAGTGCCTTGGAAGACATCTTCCCACATGGTCCACATGTCTTAGGGTCATGATCAGGACCGAGGCACCGAAGGCAGCAGTCGTGTGTGTCGGTGAGAGACATCAGCTTCTTACACCGATCACACTTCTTGAAACCGCTGGAAACCATCGGGGAAAAAAAAAGAGTCCCCGCGAGGTCAATGGACCGGCCTTCCAAGTAAAAATCAAAAAAGGGCGCGAATGCCAGCCACGAAGGGCAAAAACCGAAAAAGAAGAATCGGGCTCGATACCGGTGTACCGAACCCGGCGGAAGAGGAACCGGTGTCGAACTGGGAAGAAAAAAATAGCGAGAATCGCCGAAAAAATCAAACTTTTATCCGGGATGACAGGACGCACATCCGGTGGGCTTCTCGGAAAAAGAGAGACTGAGGTAAGATGGCACCTTTAGGCAGGAAGGGAACCGAGCATGCGTGCCTGCATTCCCAAAGGCTTTCATAGAAAGCTGTGGAAATGCTCCGCTGGGGCTTCATCGGCGTCGATGACACCCATATGTGAGGGCTGACTTCCTGCTTGGTCCTGGAGAACTATTGATATATTTATTTTATTAATGTTATAGTGTACTATTTATTTATCTGCACGTTTGTTCAGTTTTCTCCATTTGTACCAGTCCCTGCATATCCTTAACATTTTGCAACTTTCTAGTCTGTCTGTTGAAGCCAAGCTAACATTTAATCCATTACCTATTTCTTCTCTGTCCTGGTGATTTATCCAGCATTTTCCATTTTCCTGCTCTTGCTTTAATCTCCCAGAGTGACTCTGGCCTTGCTTAACCCTCTTCCTGTTTTGCTTCCCAAGTTTGCTGATTTCTCTCTGCCTCAGCACAGAGAAGCTGCTTACCTGCTTTGCTGCCAATTTGGGCGCATTTACCTGCCAGCTTGTGAGTCCTGTGTGTCTCTTGATATATTTATTTTATCATTGTTAGTGTGCTATTTATCTGTACATCTGTTCAGTTTTCTCCATTTGTACCTGTCTCTGCATATCCTCATAACTTTTATCCCTCCCTCCCCTCTACAAACCCACACCATGGCATTCAGTCTCTTATAGCCATCTTGTGCTCATTATCATGATTATTCACAGGTGCACTTAATCCCCTGTGATTTCTCTCCCACCTATCCTTACTTCTGACTTCTGTTCTCCTCTCCAACTCTCTCTTTGGCTCCCTCATCACTTTCTCATTGGCTCCCTAATTGTCTCCCCTCCTACCAATACCTTTAAGCCCCCCCTTATCTCCCCTTTACCATCCTCACTTCAACACCATTTTGTTCTTTACCCTATCAGCTCTTGAGCTTCACCACTTTCTCTCTCTCATTCAGCCATCTTCTCTCTCTCTAAAACCACCTCAACTTCGTTACCGCCATGCTTTCTCCTCTCTGCCCCACACACTTCTACTCCTCCTCCTCTCTTCCAGAAATATCAACCCCAACCTTGGCCCCCTAGACTTCTGTCACACTCCCAGAACAAACCTTCATGCAACAGCTCAAATCCTATTCATATCCCTCTCTTTTCCCCTTCCTCTCTCCTTTTCTCATGTGCTGTATGGAACGCACACCATCTCAAACTTGCCTTTTACTCATGATCTCTTTATCTCTAATGCTCTCCATCTTCTTGATCCGAGACCTGGTTTCTTCCTGAAGACATTGTGTCAGCCACTGCTCTCATCATGGTGGCTATCAGTTGTCCCACACACCTTGTCCCACTAGCCATGGTGGTGGTGTTGGGCTTCTACTCTCTCCTTCCTGCAAATTTCAACCCCTCCTGCTAACTCAGTCTCACTCCTTTCCCTCCTTTGAAGTCCACTCCATCCGCCTTTTTATTCCACTACCTCTCCAGTTAGCTGTTTTGTTTTTTAATCGACCTCCTCACAAGTCCACCTCTATCTTTCCCAATGTCTGACTTATGGCTTTCCTTCTTTCTGGATTCATCTTCCCCCTTCCTTATTCTCAGGGACTTTAACAATCATGTTGATAACCCCTCTGATCCTTATGCTTTAAAGCTTCTTTCCCTTACCTCCTCATTCGACCTCCAGCTTTGCTATACTGCCCCCATTTACCAGCATGGCCACTGCCTTGACTTTGTATTCATCTTTAATTGCTTACCCTCAAATTTCTATACCTCAGATCTTCCCTTATTGGACCATCACCTGCTAAGTTTCACGCTTCATCATCCACTGCCTCAACCTCACTCTGTCTCATCAAACCTTTAGAAATGTTCATACTATTGACCCTTTGGCTCTCTCCTCCACTCTCTCGAGAGTCTCTTCACCTGTTTCCTCCTCTATGTCATCTGAGTCTGTTGATGAGGCAAGTAGCTTCCTATAACGCTGCACTCTCCTCTACTCTGGGTGCTCTTGCTCTGCCCATGCCACATCCTCTGAGGCGTATTATACCCCAGCCCTGGCTGTCTTCCTCTGCCCGCTATCTACACTCCTACACCCTTGCAGACTTTCTATACTTCAAATTCATGCTTGTCTCTTTCCAGTCAGCCATAGCACTTGCCAAGCAAGACATGTCCATCTCACTCACTCTCTTGCCTCTGACCTTCACCATCTCTTTAAAACTCTCAATTCTCTCAAGGTGCCTCTGCTTCTGACCTCTCCTTCCCTTTCTGCCCAAACCCTGGCTATTTCCATGACAAAATCCACAAGATCACACTCTAATTCCCTACAATATCTTGCCCTCCTCGACCTCTTCACGCCCAATCCCCCCCCCCCCCACACCACCCTCCACCTCTGCTACCGTGTTCCTTGTCTTTGATCTCCAAGGAGGAAGCCACACACCACCTTTCCTCCTCCAAACTCACTACCTGCTCCTCTGATCCTATTCCCACCAGTCTCCTAACCTCCATCTCCTCCACTGTTGTCCCTTCCATCTCTCACAGTCTCAACCTTTCGTTCTCTACTGCAACTGTCCCTGCAGCCTTCAAACATGCTGTGGTCACACCTCTCCTCAAGAAACCCTCACTAGACCTACTTGTCCTATCGACCGATCTCCCATTCGTTTCTAAACTATTTGAACGTGCAGTTCACCACCCTTGCCTCAACTTTCCCTCCTCTCAAGTCCTCCTGGATCCTTTATGATCTGGCTTTTGTCCTTTATATTCTACAGAAATGGCCTTTGCCAAAGTCTCCAGCGACCTGTTTCTGGCTAAATCCAAAGGCCTTTACTCTATCTTCATTCTTTTTGACCTTTCTGCTGCTTTTGACACTGCTGACCACAACTTCCTCCTTGATACCTTATGCTCGCTTGGTTTTAAGGCCTCTGTGCTATATTGGTTCTCTTCTTATCTCTCCCAACGTTCTTTGTGTTTGTTCTGGTGGATCCTCCTGATATAAACAAACATGATGTGTTATTTTTACAATGTAATATAATTATTGTATTCCATTCATTCACCATTCTGCAATATAATTTTGTATGTAATGACTTTTTGATTCCCTTTGTTGTATGCCTGCATCCTGGAAGGAGAGACTACGTGGCTAGTAATACGTAGCCTGTCACAGGTGCGGAAATACAAAGAAGTGGAGTGAGACAGAATTAACCAATGAGTTATAGACATGCTGGAGGAGGGTGAGGACATAATGTAGTATGTAATGAATTTCTGACTTCCTTTACAGTATGTCTGCATTCTGGGAAGAGAGACTACATGGCTAATAACACGTAGCCTGACATAGGTACAGAAGTATTAATCAATGAGTTATGGACATGCTGGAAAAAGACGAGGACACAGTGTACTATAAAAAAAAACTGTGAAACAGAGGATAGGTGTGAATGCTCAGTTAAGCATTCATCCGTCTTACAAGAATGTAATGTGATTAAAATAACTCTTTGCTTCACTGAGGAGTCTGTTATTGTGTAAAAAGCTATGTTCATTACACTCCTCTATTGCCATCCCCACTCATTTTGTGTACCCAAAGGATCTGTCTTTGGTCCACTCCTTTTCTCTCTATACACACTCATCTCTTCCCATGGCTTTCAGTACCGCCATTATGCTGATTACTCCCAGATCTACCTCTCTGCACCTGAAATCTCTCTAGCAATCCAGGCCAGAATCTCTGCCTGCCTTTCTGACATGACATTGCTGCTTGATGTCTCACCATCACTTGAAATTGAACATGGCCATAACTGAGTTTCTCCTCTTCTTCCTCTCTCAGTCTCTGTGGATAACTCTTCTCCTCCATGTCTCATCAGCTCACAACCTTGGGATTGTCTGAATTCTCTCGCTCCACACATCCAACTGATAGCTAAAACCTGCCATTTCTTGCTCTTTATCAACAAAAGAATTTGCCCATTCCTTTCTGAAAACACTTCTAAGACAATTAACCACTCCTTAGCTCCTGTCTAGACTATTGTAACCTACTACTTGCTGGTCTCTGTCTGAACCATCTCTCTCCCCTTCAATCTGTTCAACACACTGCTGCATGGCTAATCTTCCACCAGCCTCGTCATGCTCATATCATCCCTCTTCTCATGTCACTTCATTGGCTCCCTATCGATTTCTGCATTCAGTTCAAACTTTTCCTGTTGACCTATAAATGCATTCACTCTAATTCCTCACTACCTTTCCTCTTATCTCTCCCTACATCCTTTCTCAGGAACTTCGCTCTTCTAGCAAATCATTTCTATCTGTGCCCTTCTCTTCTACTGCAAACTCCAGACTTCACTCCTTTCACCTTGCTGCTCCTTATGTCTGGAACAATTTACTTAAGTCCGAATGTCAGGCGCCTTCTCTGACCCTTTTCAAATCCAAAAAAAAAAAAAAATCACCTCTTTGCTGCTGCTTTCGAATCTTGACTCATCTGAACTTCCTTGCGTTTCTCTACCATTCCACCTAGATGTATCCCATGTCTACAGCTACTGTGTTGTCTATCTTGACTAGATTGTAAGCTCTGATGAGCAGGGACCATCTTTTACATGTGTCTGTGCAGCACTGCATACGTCTTGTAATGCTATATAAATGTTCAGTAGTAGTAGTAGTGATGGGAGAGGGGTGCACCTTTTGCATATACACAGTGCCCTTTTCTTCCTATGCATTCATCTCTTCACCTTCCAATCTTTTGCACTCTTCCCTCTCCTCCACCCACTTCGACCATCTCCTGCTATCCCTCTCCCCCACCCCTCAACTGTTTCCCTTCCCAGACTCTCCCCTTCTCACTCCTCTCCCTTGCACTCACCCCCTGCCATCCATTCCTCCCACCATTCTTATTATATAAACATGCCCTGGTGCTAGTGTGCAGCACCAGTCATGTTTCTGTGCCAGAAGTGAAAAATAAGTTAGATATGGCAGCTCCAGGCCCTCGGATCTAGCTTGATTCTTTCTATGCTGGAATAGAAATTTGGCTGGACCTGCACATTACTACCATCAGATATTTTTCCAGCTGTAGAGAAAAGGTAATTTACTCACCTGTAGCAGGTGTTCTCCGTGGACAGCATGAATAAGTCCTCATGTATGGGTGACATCATCTGGCAGAGCCGTGCAGGAACGTTCCCCAGCTGCTAGTGGAAGCTTTTGAGAGGTCCCATTGCACCTGCGTGCCATCTTCCTGCCTGTAGCTGTAGCACCGTCTTGAATTAGTCTGATATTGTAACTATAGCAGAATACAACTTCCAGGGGAGGTGGGGGGGGGGGTTGTTAAGACTTATTTCTGCTGTCCTCAGAGAATACCACCACAGGTGAGTAACTACCTTTTCTCCACAGACAAGTAGAAATGAAGTCCATATGTATGGGACTCCAGAGCTACAGGTTACCAAAAGACCATGAAAAAGCAGACAAGCCCAATAGGGTCAACATTCCACCTGCGTAATGGCAATAGGCCTTAGCAACTCAAGATACAAAATTATGTACAGTTCTCCCTCCCTTTTTTTTTGGTAGCCTGAACAGAATAGAATGGGTGTAGGGTGGATGGAGTTAGATTCTAATCCCCGATTCCATAGCATAGACTGGCTGAAGTTGTCACCGCATCGGGAATCCCCTTCTACACAGCAGCGAGATGTGAATGTGTGATCAAAAGACCATGTTGTAGCACTGCAGATCTCTGCCATGGAGAGACAGCGCAAATTGGCCACTGATGCAACCATGGCTCTGACATTGTGAGCAGTAACATGACTATCAAGGCTCAGGTCTGCATGGGCATAAGTGTAAGATGCAGTCTGCCAGACAAATTGAAACAGCGTTTGGAAAAAGGCAGGTACTAGCTTGCTGGGGTCCAAACAAAAAGCTGAATGAACTTTCTATGGGCTTTTGTCGGCTCCAAATACAAAGCTAATGCTTGTTTGTAGTCCAACATGTGCAACACAGCTTCCCCTTTGTGGGCGTGGGGTCTTAGGAAAAAATGCCAATAGAACAAATGATTGATTAAGATGGAAATCAGATACCACTTGTGGAAGAAATTTAGGATGAGTATGGAGGACCACTCTATTATGATGGAATTTGGTGTAAGGTGGATGAACTACGAGAGCCTGAAGCTTGCTCACTTTGCATGCTGAAATGACTGCTACCAAAAACAATGACTTCCAAGTCAAGACCTTCAGAGGGCAGGAATTGAGTGGCTCAAAAGGAGCTTTTATGAGCTGTGCAAGAATCACATTGAGGTCCTAAGACACCGCGGAAGGTTTGTAAGGAGACTTCAAGAGAAACAGCCCCTGCATGAAGCAAACTAAAGGCTGTATAGAGATGGACTTTCCTTCCACACCTCAATAAGCAGCTCCAATTGCACTGAGGTGTAACCTGACAGAGTTGGACTTAAGTCCAGAATCAGAGGTGCAGAAAATACTCCTGCAGTTTTTGTGTGGGACAGATAAGGATCCAGGGCCTGGCCCTCATACCAGACAGAAAACCCCTTCCATTTGCAAGAGAGCACAGTTACTTACCTGTAACAGGTGATCTCTGGGAACAGCAGGAATAAGTCTTCACATATGGGTACGTCGGTACCGATGGAGCCTGCGTGGGAACGCTCCCCAGCGTCCAATCAGAAAGCTTTTGGGAGCATCCCTCAGCGCCTGCGTGCTGCTTTCCCGCCTTTCCAACTGTCTCTCCTCAGTTGAGTTTTATAGCTGAGACAAGAGAGAGAGAAAGGAAAGATAGATAGAGAGATACAACTCCTAGGGGAGGTGGGTGGGTTGTGAAGACTTATTCCTGCTGTTCCCAGAGATCACCTGTTACAGGTAAGTAACTGTGCTATCTCCAGGAACAAGCAGGAATGAGTCTTCACATATGGGGACTCCCAAGCTAAGATGCCTGGAGCCCTAGCATGTTGGAGATTGAAACATGTTACACCTCATTTGGCCAGCCATCCTGAGGATGGAGGGTAGGAGTTGAAAAGAGATGAGCTGTAGGAAACAGCTGACCTAAGAGAGGACTACAGGCAAGGAGTCCTTGTATGTATGATAATCATCATGAAATATATTGAAATGAACAATCACAATATGGATCTCACCTACTGGATTGCAGGAAGTAGAGAGCCTGACGGAATCTACCGAGGATCCAGTGGAGGAATCTTCAAGGTGACCTCACTGAAGTGAAGGTGAAGGTCAAAATCTGGAAGTAACAGGTGACCCCAGGATTCAACTGGGGTAATACAAAAACGGTAGGTCTTTAGTGGGAAGCTTTATAGAAAAAGCTGAAAACTCTTTTGGCTACAGAGTTAGTCATAGTTAGGAGCAAAAGAGGAAGACTGACCGATTTGGACAACTGGCCTAGTCCTTGAGGGAAGAAGGGGTATGGGAGAAACCCCATACTCCCAAGAAAGGACAGATGTCTGAGGAGTTGAAACCTCAGATCTATTGAAGATCCACCATGTCTTTCCTAACTGAAGAGAGGTAGGAAAATATTGGAGTATGGAGCTTCAGGGATACCTGAACTTAGGGTTATGGTAAGAGCTGTCAGTACCACCGCAGTGGTTGTGTGCATAAATGTCTAAACGTATTGTGGAATAGAATGAACATGTGCAAGCCCACTGTCTGGAACATACAGGAAGGAAACAACCTTTATGAGCACAGACAGTTAGAGAGATAAGTATGTAAATACATATCTACCTATAAGGAATCATCTCGACAGATACACACATATATTTATGCATATATAAATATGTGTATATATATATATATATATATATATATATATATATATATATATATATATATGGGCATATATATACATATGTTTATGGCGAGATCCAGGGGGGCATAACATATGCACACATGGCTGACAGACATATGTATCTAAAGAATGTATATAGACATATGTACATATATGAATATATAGGACTAAAGATAAATGTCTGCAATTAGGCAGACAGAGATATGTCTATACGAACCTTCACATGGGAGATGTGAAGAGGAACGATTCATCTAATAACAAGAAGGTGGAACCTACTTGAGAAGATATAGAGAATCTGTTCCCTCTGGTTAAGATGGAACAGGAATGCTATCCAGTGAAATAACCAGGATGGTTGCGTGAAAAAACAGAGGATAATATCAGTCTGTAAACAGCAAGTCCTGAGTCCGGTAGAACTCTAATATGGTGAATGGACAGAAAATGCATAGGAAGAGATACCAGGTTGACCCACTGGAGGGACAAGGGGGGTATCATGCGTTGTTTAGTTAAATATGTGCTGTCCATGAAGGATTAGGATACCATGAGGACAAGCTGCAAGGAAAAAGACTCTTTAGACTGTCATGTAGGGAAGGCTTATGTCCTTTATTAAAAGGAAATAGAAGGGTGTAAGAACCCTCACAGTCATGAGGAATGACTGAGGAAGCCTTTTTCAACCATATAGGATAGTAATTAGAGAAAAAATCCCCATGCTCTCTAGCAAGGGCCCATAGTGGAAAGCTTCTCTGTAGGATTGCAGAGAGCATATGCAGGAGAATTGGGAAATAAAACTGGCTGTTGGAGAAAACCAGCTGCCACTTCAACTATGCTGCCAACTCCAGGGATTTGGAGATGGCAGAAAAGAAGTGATAAAGATTATCCAAGACAGATGAAGCACTATCTTGGGAGCACAACTAAGGCTAGACAAAAAGTAGTGGAAGACAAGACTGGAACTTCAAGAAAAGTACCAATAGTCCAATCACTGGAACTCCTGCATGGGCAGCTGCTGAATAGAACAGCAGAGAGAATCTTTCTGTTTTTAACAGAGAGAAAAGACAGAACAAGAGGAGAAAATCCTGTTCCTGTCTGATGAGCTGCCCAAATGAAAGAAGGGAGGTTACTCCAGAGGAAAAAAAAAACTCCACTCTGGAAAAGAAAGGAAGACTAGAAAAACTAAGAAAGGGTCTGGAGTTCACTGACTCGATGGGCCGAGGTCAAAGCTACCAGAAAGATCACCTTCCAGGATAGGTGCCAAAGCGAGCAGGCCGCCATAGGCTCGAAAGATGGACACAAGCTGTATGAGCACGTTCAGGTCCCACTTCACCAGGGGAGGGAAGATGGGAGGTTTAGAAAGCAAGAGACCCCACATAAAGTGGGAGACCAGGAGCTGCTCAGAGAGGGGTTTACCCTCGACAGGGAGGAAATTCGCCGAGATGGCACTCAGGTGCACCTTGACCAAGTTCGACTTCAGCCCTTCCTTCGAGAGATGAAGGAGGTACTGGAGGACCCATCAGGTAGGACAAGAAAAAGGGTCAATCTGATGCCCGGAGCACCAGATCGAGAAGCACTGCCACTTGAAGGCATACGCTTGTCTCGAGTCTTTCCTCGACACGAGGACCACCTCCTCCAGAAACTCCAGTGGGGCTAGAGATACCCATTGAGCCGCAAGGCTGTGAGGGACAATGAGGCCAGGTTTGGGTGGAGTATCTGGCCTTCTCCTGCGTTAGCAGGTCCAGGGTACAGCCCAAGGGAACTGGGGGTTTGGATGAGACCCACAGCAGGAGCGGAAACCACAGCTGTCAAGGTCACGAAGGAGCGACAAGTATCACTGACACTCGATCCTGCTGAACCTTGTGGAGGGTCCTTGCAATGAGAGGAGTGGGAGGAAACGTTTAAAGAAGACCGGAGGTCCAACTCAAGAGGAACGCATCCGGGGCATCCCTGCTCGGGTGCGGAATCGGGCCGCAGAAGCGGGGAAGCTGTGTGTTCATTGGGCTGGCAAACAGGTCCATGGTCGGGGTCCCCCACCGATGGAACAAGAGGTCGGCCACCTCCGGGTCCAGCCGCAACTCGTGAGAGCGGAGGATCCTGCTGAGCCTGTCTAAGAGGACGTTCTCATGACCCGGGAGGTAGACCGCTCATAGGGTCATCCCCGATGGAAAGCAAAGGAGCAGAGGAGGCTGGAGCCTGTGCCCCCCTCGTTGTAAAACATCGCTACTCAATTGTCGGTCTGCATGAGTACCGACTTCCTCTTCAGATGTTCTTTGAAGGCGTTCAGGGACCATCGGACCACCCGAAGCTTGAGCAAGTTTATTTGCTGATGGGACTCTTCGGGTGACCATTGCCCCTAGTGCAGTGCACCACAGTAGGCTCCCCACCCCAGAAGGGAAGCGTCTGTCGTCAGGACGCGCTCATACGGTGGGGTTTGGAAAGGCAGCCCCCGGAGGAGGTTGCGGAGGTCCTGCCACCAGTCCAGAGACCTGCAAAGGCTGTGGGAGATCCGAATGGGGTCTGAGGTGACCTGAGTCCGGGCTCCACTGAGCACTGAGGCACCACTGGGTCATCCGCATGGGTAGGAGGGTGTGGGGGATGACATGGACGGTGGAGGCCATGTGCCCCAAGAGGCGCAGCATAGTACACGCCATGACCCTAGTGCTGCTCTGGACCTGAGCTGCCAGGGCTCAGAGGCGGGCTGCCAGGTCCACCGGCAAGTCGCTCACTGGGCGTCGAGGTGTGCACCGATGAACTACAAGGCCTGCAGCGGTTGAAGATGAGACTTAGGGTAGTTGACCAGGAACCCCAGATATTAGAGGAGGAGAATTGTGCAGGATGCTGCCGATCGAGCTTCTCCGGCTGAGGACCACGTAGTGAGCCAGTCGTCGAGATAAGGGAAGACTGGGATGCCCTGCTGCCTGAGGGAAGAAGCGGCCACAGATAAGCTCTTCATGAAGACCCACGGGGCGGACTCGAGTCCGAAGGGGAGCACCCTGTATTGGTAATGTTCCCCCTTGCACACTGAAGCACAGATATTGTCTGTGCTGGGGGTGAATCAAGATGTGGGCGTAGGCGTCCCTGAGATCCAAGGAGCATAGCCAATCGCCCTGCCAGAGGAAGAGCAGCAGGACGCCAAGTGATAGCATTTTGAACTTCTCCTGCACCAAACCTTGTTTAAATTTCTGAAGTCGAGGATAGGTTGTAGACGCCTGTCTTTTTCGGGATGAGGAAGTACCGGGAATAGAAGCCCCGACCTCGGAGGTGCACTGGTACCCTCTCGACCACCCGCTGGGCAAGGAGGTTGTCCAGCTCCTGCTGCAGGTATATCTGGTGCGCGGGGAGTCTAGAAGGCTCTGCTGGGGAGAAGGGAGGGGAAAGCCTGTCCAGGTGGAGGCGGTACCCGTCTCCGATCATTTGGAGGACCCCGGTGTCCGACGTGACAGACGCCCATCGAGGGGCGAAGAGGGACAGGCATCCCCCTACCTGCTGCGAAGCTGCTGGGAGGAGAAAGGCTACACTGCTGGTGTCAAAAACCCTGAACGGGTTGAGGTGGTGCCGGGGTTTGTGCCTTGGGCCCTTTTGGCTTACAGTGAGCATGGGGTGCTTTCCCCTGTGACACTGTGGCTGGCGTGGGAGTGGGTGGGTAACCCCGGTAGGGTAGGCCTTTCCTCGGGAAGAACGGCTTCTTAGTCTGTTTCTTCCGAGGGAGGAGGTCTTGCGTGAGAAACGGGTTCTGGTTATGAACTCTGTCTCTATCTTGGCGACCTCGTCCTCCATGGGCTTACCAAAAAGTTGTTCGCTGAGGCAGGGGATGTCCAGGATTTTTTCCTGGACCCACTGCTCCAAGTCCGAGGATTGGCGCCGAGCCTCAATGACAGCAGCCACCACACGGGCTGAAGATTCAAATCCATCATATGCAGCACGGGAGATGTACTTCGAGCATTCCACGACTGATCTCAGGAGGGTCTGGAACCTCAGGAGGGGTACACACCCGTGAGGCCCGCGGAGAAAACCCCAAGCTCCTTGGCAAGGTCACATAAGAACATGCCCATATACAATTGGTAAGCTTGAATACAGCATGTGAGCATGGACCTTTGGTAGGCCTTGCGTTCCAGGGTGTCAGGCTCTTTTGCATCACTGATTCCACCACCATGGAGGTGTGGGGAAGCAGGGTTTTCCTAAACCCGGGGCCACGTTGGATCCTATACATCGCATCGAGGCGCTTACTCACAATGGGAACTGAGGCAGGTGTTTCCCACATGCGGAGAAGCAGCCTGGACAGTGAGAGACTCCTGAGGCAGGGACTCGTACTGCAAGATATCGAGCTCTTCAGCTCGAGGCTCCTCTTCGGCCTTGGTAGCCAGGTTGAGAGCCCGCGCCATGTCCTGCACAAACACTAGAAAGAATGTGTCCTCGGGCGGTGAACGCCTCTGAAAAGCAGGCGGGGATGGGTCCAAAGGGAGGTCCCTGTGGGCGTGGGTCGCTGGGGAAGTATCCCCATCTGACTACCAACCCAAGAGATCCGAGGCCCGTTTCAAGCCAGAGGCCCCGGAGGATATCGCCCCCGAGGAACGGGATGGCGAGCAAGACAGATGCCAAGGATTCTCACGAGGTCCGCAGATCTCAGGGATTTCCAGGGCGGGTTCTGACACCCCTCTCAAAGAAGAATCGGACGCCAGGCGCAAACCAGCTGAGCTGGGTGTGAGCGCCTGCTGGGCAGCCAATAATGCAGAAACGCTGCACTCTAATGCCAGCATACGGGATTCCCATGCAAGCGTGGGGCCCTGCAACGCCAACACCGGGTGTCACCGGGTCCGGCGTCGAGGAGGAGAGGGGGTCCTCACCGGGATGACCCTCAGGAGACTGGGCGCCATCGCCGGAGGCCTCTGTATCTGTACGAGGTACCTTTTGAGGCCGCTACTTGTCCGACTCTCAGGAATGCCACGGGGGGGCTCAGTGAGCGAGCGTGGGAGCGCTTGCGCTTGCTTGGAGCCCCCAACGACTTCGAGGTCGTTGTCTTCTTACGCCGCTCCCCCTTCGGGGACCCCTGATCATAGTGCCACCTTGAATGCGGAGCTGAGGTAGGGGATCCCACCTGCAGAGAGACAACCAGGGGTGCCACTGGAGATTCCGGTGCAGCCTTACGGAAAATGTCATCAGGCTTCTGCTTACGACTCAGAATGGCCTTGGAGGACATTTTCTTACAAAGCGAGCAGAGCTCCGGATCATGGTCAGCCCCAAGACACAGCAATCATGGGTGTCCGTAAGCAACATGTTCTTGGAGCACCTGTCACATTTTTTGAAACCAAAGACCCACGTGGCCAGCGGTTGGGAGAAAAAAGGCATGAAGCCCGTAAAAGGGAAAAAAATGCTACTAAAACATCCCCTTGCTCGAAAAAAAAGAAAAGAGCAGAGGAAGGATGGGTAGAGGACCAGTGCAACCGGAAAAATAGCATGCCAGAGGCCGGAAAAATAAACTCTTTTTCTGATGGACGAGGATGTGCGTCCAAAGGGCTCCACGGAAAAAGGGAGACTGAGCAAGATGGCACCCTTGGGCGGGAAGGGGACCACGCATGAGTAGCAGCAATCCCAAAGGCTTTCTTAACAAAGCTGGGAAATTGCTCCACACGGGCTCCGTCTGTGCCGACGTCACCCATAAGTGAGGACTGACTTCCTGCTTGTTCCTGGAGAAAAGGCAGTACTGTGGATTTACTTGCCAATCTTCCTCCATTTATTAAAACAAACGCGATCACGCTATGATCGCTATTGCCAGGTGGCCCCAACACTTATTTGCACCAGATCTTGAATACCACTAAGGACCAGCTCCAAAATGGCGTCCCCTCTTATTGGTTCATGAACCAGCTGCTCCAAGAGGTAGTCATTTATTTCATCTAGAAAAACTTTATCTCCCTAGCATGTCCCACCATGACACTGCCCAGTCGATACAAAGGTAATTGAAATCACCATTATTACTGTATTGTAACTTTTGTTAGCTTCCATGATTTCTTGAACACTTCATCACCCATTTGTTCATTCGGGCCAGACAATCGGCAGTACACCCCCACTGCCATTGTCTTCCCCTTTTTACATGGGATTTCAATAGAGATTTTACAGTGTATTTTATTTCCTTCAACACTTTAATCCTGTGTGACTCAATGCCCTCTCTAACAGAGCGCAACCCCTCCACCAATTTGGTCTACTCTATCATTGCGATAGAATTGGTACCCAGGTATCACAGTGTCTCACTGGTTGCCCTCCTTCAACCAGGTCTCAGATACAAATCATATCTAACCTCTCATTTAGTGCTATATATTCTAACTCACCCATCTTATTTTTTTAGATTTCTAGCATTTGCATACAAGCATTTTAGAGGTTGTATTTTGTTCATTTTAATCTGCTTATTTGTAAGCAGGGGTAATTTGGAACCTTTAAGCTCTGTCTGCTCTGTGCTTAAGGGCATTTTGGTTATTCTTGTCTTTATAGGAACCTCTCTGTCGTTATGCCCTAACTTCAATCTTTTGTTAGTATCCTTCATGGATATATTGTTCCGAACCATGCACTCTTGGGCGTCTTTCAGCTTTCCCCTATTATCTAGTTTAAAAGCTGCTCTCTCTCCTTTTTAAAAGTTAACACCAGAAGCTTAGGTCCATCCCGGTTAAGATGGAGCCCATCTGTTCGGAAAAGCACCTCCTTTCTCCAGGTTACCCAGTTCCTAACAAATTCAAACCACTCTTCTTTGCACCATCGTCTCTTCCACGCATTGAAACTCTGGAGTTCTGCCTGCCTTTTGGGTCCTGCACGTGGAAGGGGAAGCATTTCTGAGAATGCTACCCTGAAAAGAATAATTCCTCACCTGTACTGGTGTTCTCTGGGGACAGCAGGCATCAGTCCTCACATATGGGTGACGTCGGCACCAGTGGAGCCCTCGCAGAAGCATCCCCCCAGCTTTCAAAGAAAGCCTTTGGGAGATACCACCAAGCATGAGTGGTCCCCTTCCCGCCCAAGGGTGCCATCTTGCTCAGTCAGATAACATAACTAAAAGATGGCAAAAATAAAAGATGGTAAAGGAGAAACTTCAAGGGGAGGAGGGAGGGTTGTGAGGACTGATTCCTGTCCCTGGAGAACACCTGTTATAGATGAGTAACTATGTTTTTTCCGGGAACAAGCAGTCAGTCCTCTCATATAGGACTCCCCAGCTACAGGCTACCGAAAGCCCATAGCAAAAAAATAGGGGCTCCCTCACGGGGAGCCACAAGCAGCAGCAATTGAGTCTGGGTCCACAGACCACAGTAGGATCCCTGTGTCCAATGAAACCAGCATTCCGGTAGCCTGAACAAAGAAGGGTCAGAGGGTAAGAGTTGCCTAAATCCCAAAGAGGTTACAGAGCACAGCCTGGTCGAAGGCACTGTCCTGTCGAGACTCTCTTTCCAGGCAGTAATGGGCTGTGAAGGTATGGACTGAAGACCAGGTGGCAGCCCGGCAGTTGTCCACCATCAGGACAGAGTGCATATTTGCCACAGAGGCTGTCATGGCCCTGACATGGTGCACCGTGACGCGGCCTTCCAGCAGAAGCCCTGCCTGCTCATAGGTGAGGGTGATACAGTCTGCCACGAAGGTGGACAGTATACGAATGGTCACCACCTCCCCCAGCCTATTGGGGTCATATGAGACAAAAAGCTGAGCAGCTTTGCGGTGGCCCCGAGTGCTTTGGATATAGGAAGACAAAACCCTCTTACAGTCCAAGTTGTGAAGGACTGTCTCCACCCCACTGGAGTGAGGACTTGGAAAGAAGGTCGGGAGTATTACTTCCTGGTTGAGATGGAAGGGTGATAGTATTTTCAGAAAGAATTTGGGATGCGTGTGGAGCACCACTCTGTTCTTGTAGACCTTGTATAAGGCACCTCGGCCACTAGGGCCTGAAGCTCGCTAACTCTGCGAGCGGAGGTAAGCACAACCAAGAACGCCACCTTCCAAAAGAGGTAGTGAAGGTGGCAGGTAGCCAGAGGCTCAAAAGGTGGGCGAGTGAGTTGCCCCAACACTATGTTGATGTCCCATTTGGTTGCCAGAGGGCAAACCGGGGGGGCTTCAAGAAGAGCAAGTCCCTAAGAAATCGGATCACCAAAGGCTGGACCGAGAGGGGCTTGCCATCCACCGAGTGGTGGTGCACTGCTAGAGCATTAAGATGCACCCAGATGGAGTTAGACTTGAACCCGGATTGCGAGAGGTGGAGAAGGTACTGTAACACCAGTCCCACTGGGCAGGAGAACAGGTCAGCACATTTAAGGGCATAAGTCCTCCTAGTAGCCTTGCGAGAAGCCAGCAGAATCTCTTCCACTTCAACCAAGACGTTGAAAGGGGCTAGAGTCACCCTTTCAGCAGCCACGCTGTCAGCAACAGGGACCTCAGGTTGGAGTGCAGAAAGGAGCCCCCCTCCTCAGACAGGAGCCTCGGAGAGTTCCCCAAGGGTATAGGGGCCTCCACCGTTAACTGGAGGAGCAACAGGAACCATGGTTGCCTGAGCCACAGAGGGGCTATCAGGATGAGCGAGGCCCTGTCGCGGAGGGTCCTGAACAAGGTTTTGGCTATCAGCGGCGTGGCAGGGAAGGCATACATGAGACATTCCGACCATGAGATGAGGAACGCATCTACTGCCATTCTGGAGGGGTGGGCCTGCCGGAACAGAAGCGGGGTAACTGGAAATTGTCTGGGTTGGCAAACAGGTCTATCACAGGTTCCCCCCAGAGCTGGAAAAGCTGGTGTGACACCCTGGGGTCCAGCTACCACTGGTGCGGCCGGAGGACTCTGCTCAGCATGTCGGCCAGAGGTTGTTCTGACTTGGTAGGTACACTGCCCGCAGGAGGATACCCTGTTGGATTGCATTTGGGCAGAGGACTACTGCCTCCCGACAGATGGCAGAGACCTCATGCCCCCCTGTTTGTTCACACAAAACACTGCCACCTGGTTGCCCGTCTGGACCAACACAGGCTAGTGATGCAGGAGGTGATGGAAAGCTCACAGGGCTAAACACACATCATCTACACAAGGTCTTAGATAGTGCTGGAGAGGAGTCTACTGTCTTGGTTCATGTCGGTACCAATAACATAGGAAGGTGTGATAGAGAGGTTCTGGAGGCTAAATTTAGGCTTTTAGGTAGGAAGTTGAAATTCAGAACTTCTAAAGGTAGCATTCTCCCGAAATGCTTCCTGTTCCATGTGCAGGACCCAAAAGGCAAGCAGAGATCTGGAGTCTCAATGCGTGGATGAGATGATGGTGCAAGGATGAGGGTTTTGGATTTGTTAAGGAACTGGGGAACATTCTGGGGAAAGGAGGGGTTTTTCCAAAGGGATGGGCTCCACCTTAACTGGGACAGAATCAGGCTGCTGGCATTAACCTTTAAAAAGGAGATAGAGCAGCTTTTAAACTAGATCATAGGTGAAAGCTGACAGTCGTCCAAGAGCTCATGGTTCAGAATAATGTGCCCTTGAAGTAAACTAGCAAAAGATTTAAGTTAGGGCATATCAGCAAAGAGGTTCCAATAAAAACAAAAGTAGTCCAAATGCCCTTGAGTACAGAGCAGACAGAGCTTACATTCCAAATTACCCCTGCCTACCGGATAGACAGATTAATATGAATAAAATACAACCTCTAAAATGCTTGTATGCAAATGCTAGAAGTCTAAAAAATAAGATGGGAGTGTTAGAATATATGCCATTAAATGAGAGGTTAGATATGATTGGTATCTCAGAGACATGGTAGAAGGACAACCACCAGTGGGAAACAGATACCTGGGTACAAACTATATCATAATGATAGAGCAGATCAAATTGGTGGAGGGGTTGCACTATATGTTAGAGAGGGCATTGAGTCAAAGGAAGAAAAAAAGGAAAAACAAAATTCAAAGTCCCAGGGCCTGCTGCCGAGGCACGGGCACTGGGTACAGCAGGAAGAGGACTGGGAAACCGGAATAGAGAGACAATTATAAGACTTTCTGAGGAACAGGGATGTGCATCAGAAAGGCTTCGCAAAAAAAGGGACTGATCAAGTTGGCACCCTTGGGTGGGAAAGGGACCACGCGTGCGTGGTAGCATTCCGAAAGGTTTTCTTTGAAAGCTGGGGAAATGCTCCACACGGGCTCCATTAGTGCCAATGTCACGCATATGTGAGGACTGACTTCCTGCTTGTTCCTGGAGAAAAGCACAGTTACTTACCTATAACAGGTGATCTCTGGGAACAGCAGGAATAAGTCTTCACAAATGGGTATCGTCGGTACCGACGGAGCCTGCGCGGGAACGCTCCCCAGCGTCCAATCAGAACGCTTTTGTGAGCATCCCACAGCGCCTGCATGCTGCCTTCCCGCCTTTCCCAACTGCCTCTCTCCAGTTGAGTTTTAGAGCTGAGACAAAGAGAGAGCGAGGGAAAGGAAACAGAGATACAACTCCTAGGGGAGGTGGATGGGTTGTGAAGACTTATTCCTGCTGTTCCCAGAGATCACCTGTTACAGGTAAGTAAAGCACAGTTACTTACCTGTAACAGGTGATCTCTGGGAACAGCAGGAATAAGTCTTCACATATGGGTACGTCAGTACCAACGGAGCCTGCACGGGAACGCTCCCCAGCTTCCCAAAAAGGAAAGCTTTTGGGAGCATCCCACAGAGCCTGCGTGCTGCCTTTCCGCCTTTCATAACCATCTCTTTTCAGTTCGAGTTTAAAGCTGAGACAATAGAGAGAGAGAGAAAAGGAAAGATAGAAAAAGAGATACAACTCCTAGGGGAGGTGGGAGGGTTGTGAAGACTTATTCCTGCTGTTCCCAGAGATCACCTGTTACAGGTAAGTAATTGTGCTATCTCCAGGAACAAGCAGGAAAGAGTCTTCACATATGGGGACTCCCTAGCTAAGATGCCTGGGAGATCCCCAAGGATATGAGACCCTGGGAAGGGGTCTAATTCCTCCTATGGATCTCAGGCATCCATCCAGGGAAGGAGGGTAGGAGTTGTTTAAGAATGGAACAGGTGTTTGAGGACAGCCTGACCAAACAAGGCATCCCGGCGGGAGTCCTTGTCCAAGCAGTAATGAGCTGTGAAGGTATGAAGCGAGGCCCAGGTGGCTGCTCGACAGATCTGGTCGATGGCCACAGAATTTAGATGAGCCATAGAGGTGGCCATGGCCCTCACATTATGAGCTGTGACATGGCTCTGGTAGGCGAAAGAAATACACTGAGCAATCCAATTGGACAGTGTTCTCTTAGAGACTGGAAGTCCCAAATGAGAAGGATCAAAAGCAACAAAAAGCTGGGAAGACTTTCTATGTTGCTGTGTCCTTTGTAAGTAAAAAGCAAGAGCTCTTTTACAATCCAGAGTATGAAGATTCTTCACTGCACTGGATGCATGAGGAGCTGGAAAAAAGACAGGTAAATATACCTCTTGATTAAGATGAAAAGGTGAGACCACTTTAGGCATAAAGTGTGGATTTGTCCTAAGGACTACCTTATCATGATGGAACCTTGTATAAGGTGGATTAGCCACTAATGCCTGCAGTTCACTGATGCGGCGCGCTGAAGTGACTGCAATGAGGAAAATAACCTTCCAGGAAAGAAACTTCAAGGAAGTAGTGGCTAAGGGTTCAAAAGGTGGCTTCATAAGCTGACCAAGAACCAAATTCAAGTCCCATGCCACCGGAGGAGGCCTAATGGGAGGTTTAGTTAAAGTTAGGCCTCTCATGAATCTTGCAATGAGAGGATGAGAGGAAATAGGTTGTCCATTGATGGGCTTAAGGGATGCTGCAATAGCACTCAAATGGACTCTTACTGAATTCGTTTTAAGGCCTGCATTGGAAAGATGCAGGAGATAGTCTAACAGAGAATTTAAAGGTAGTGCTAGAAGGTCAAGACCCTTTTCAGCACACCAAATGGAAAACCTCTTCCATTTAAAAGCATAAGAACGCCTAGTGGAAGGTTTTCTGGAAGCATGGAGGATATCCTTCACTTGTTGAGAAAGATTCCAGTCTTGAAGGTCTAGGCCTTCAGTAACCAAGCTCTGAAGTGTAGGGACTTGGGGTTTGGGTGCCACAAAGTCCCTTCCTCCTGGGACAGAAGGTCTGGAGCAGCTCCCAAGTCCAGGGAGGGGGCTTGGGAGAGATGTAGAAGTAGAGGATACCACACTTGGCGTGGCCAGCGTGGAGCTATGAGGATCATAGATCCTTGATCCCTCTGGAGTTTGAATAGAGTCTTGGGAATCAAGGGAATGGGTGGAAAGGCATACAGGAAGCCCTGACCCCAATGAAGGAGGAAGGCATCCTTGGCCTGAACTCCCTGACACGGAATTCTGGAACAGAACCGGGGAAGTTTGGCATTCCACGGACTTGCAAAGAGGTCTATGTCCGGGGTTCCCCATTCTAGGAAGATTCTGAGTACCTGATCCATGTGCAGGGACCATTCGTGTGGAAGCAGAACTCGACTGAGTCTGTCTGCCCAAGAGATTTGGACTCCTGGGAGGTATACTGCCAGGAGATGGATTTGATGCTCTCTGGCGAAGGCTCACAATCTTAAAGCTTCGTTGCAAAGCGACAGAGAACCAGTTCCTCCTTGTTTGTTTATGTAAAACATGGCTACTTGATTGTCTGTATGAATGAGGACTGTCTTGTAGCTGAGGAGGGTATGAAGGACCTTGAGAGCTAGAAAAACTGCTCGAAGCTCCAAGTGGTTGATATGAAGAGAGGTCTCCTGTGGGAACCAAGTGCCTTGAGTGGAGAGATCCTGTAGATGGGCTCCCCAACCTGTTTGGGAGGCATCTGTTGTGAGGGTTGCTTGGGGCAACAACTGTTGGAAGGGGGACCCCAGCAACAAATTTTGAGTGGACATCCACCATTGGAGAGACCAAAGGAGACGTTTGGTGGTTGCTATTTGGTCTGAGAGAGCTCCTGAAGCTTGAGTCCACTGGGTGGACAAAGTCCATTGAGCTGCTCTCATGTGTAGGCGAGCATAGGGTACCACATGCACTATGTAAGCCATGTGGCCTAGCAGTTGTAGCATCTCCCGGGCAGTTAAGTGGCTCTTTGACTGAATCTGGGAGGCTAACTGCACTAGACGTTGGCAACGGGCCTGAGGAAGGTAGGCCCTTGCAGTAGTGGTATCCAATCAGGCCCCTATGAATTCTAGGGACTGAGTAGGGGTGAGCTGAGACTTTGGGAGGTTTACCACAAGTCCCAGATACTGCAGAATGCGCCTTGTGCGGTCCAGGGAAATCTGGGCCTCTGACTGAGATGGAGCTCGGATGAGCCAGTCGTCCAGGTATGGGAAGACAAATATTCCCAGAGTGCGTAGAAATGCAGCAACTATTGCCATGCATTTGGTGAACACTCTTGGAGCAGAGGCCAGACCGAAAGGAAGCACTCTGTATTGGTAATGTTTTCCTTGGAAAAGAAACCGTAGGAATCTTCTGTGAGATGGATGGATGAGGACATGTGTGTACGCATCCTTGAGATCTAGAGAACAAAGCCAATCCTGACTTTGAAGGTATGGAAGGAGAGTGTCCAGAGAAAGCATCTTGAACTTCTCCTTGCATAGAAATTTGTTCAATTCTCTGAGATCTAAAATGGGCCTGTATCCCCGTGTCTTCTTTGGAATGAGAAAATAGGGGGAGTAGAACCCTGACCCTTGATGAAGAAGAGGAACTTCTTCAATTGCCCCTTGGGCAAGAAGGGTAGCTACCTCCTGACCTAGAAGGTCGAGAAGAGATGTGGGAGAATTGAAGTGTCTCACCATGGTGTGGGGAGGAAGGTCTGAGAAATGAAGCTTGTAGCCCTCATGTGCCAACCTTCCTGGAATGGCGAGAGGTTCTGGCTGCTTTAGAGCCAGAAAGGCTAAGTTCTCTAGCATCAAGTCAAAAACCCTGAGGAGGTTGGGCCTGCTGAGTTGCAGCAGCCCCTGTAGGCTTAGGCCTGGCCTGTTTAGGTTGCTGACGCTTAGTGGTAAAGCGACCTGTAGAAGATTGTTGACCAGAAGTAGAAGGAAATCTGCCCTTTTTAAAGAAAGACTTTTTAAAAGGCTTTTTCTTTGCAGGAATGGAGGTTGACTTTGAAAGTCTATCCAGAGCAGAGTTTTCTGCATCCATTTGAGTGGCTTTTATTTGCCATTCTTTGCCAAATAGGTTTTCACCTGTACAGGGAAGATTTCCTAAGCGATCTTGAACCCAGGGTTCTAAATCAGAAGCCTGGAGCCAAGCAATTCTGCGAGCAGCTATGGCAATGCCCGAAGCTCTGCTGGCACCTTCAAAGGAGTCAAAGGCTGCTCTGTTGGAAAACTTTGAAATGTCTTGGGTATGCTTAAGCCAAATGAGGAATTCCTCCCTTTTATCCTCTGGAAGAAAAGGGAGGAAAGTGTGCAGCTTTTCTGCAAATTCTTTTAGAAACATATCCATGTAAAGACTATATGAGTTGATTCTGGCAATAAGCATACTGGCTTGGAAGATTTTCCTACCAAAAGCATCCAAGGTCCTGCATTCTCTTCCTGGAGGAGCAGAAGAGTGTCTCTCTACTCTTTATCCTTTTCATAGCTGACTGCACCACAATGGAATGGTGAGGAAGCTGAGTTTTATGAAATCCAGGACAGGGAGGAACACGATACATAGTGTCCAATCTGCGAGAATGAGGAGAGAGAGTGAGAGGAGTCTCCCATAGATCAATCATGTGTTCATAAAGAATCTCATGAATTGGTAAGGTGACTGCCTCTTTAGGAGCCTTAGAATAGCCTAAAATATCCAATTTTTTTGCTCTAGGCTCTGATTCAGAGGTTACTGAAATAGAAAGTCCTTTAGCTACTTCTCTTATGAAGTCTTGAAAGGACAAGTCCTCTGGAGGAGACATTCTTCTTTTTGGAGAAGGCGGCTCTTCAGGAAGGGCTATGGATACTTCAGGAGACTCGTCTGATGTATCAGAATCAGAGGAATCAAAGTATCGCATGTCAGGATGCTCTTCCAACGCTCGATACGCGTATCGAGCAGTATCGACATCGGGCGTCCCCGGTACCGGATCGGTACCGATAAGCAGCCCTGGACAAGGAACCGCAGCAGCCGGTATCCTGGTCAATGTCAATGTAGTCAGTACCGGTATCGGCGCTGTTGCCGGTACCGGAGCCGATACCGACAACGGAGTTTGTTTCGGTACCAGCGGCGTCGCAGCTTGAATGAAGGCCGTAATAGCCCGCTGCATGGACAGAACATTCTGATCCATTGACGCCATGAATGCCTGGAATTCGGTACCGGGAGATTGTGTCAGTACCCCAGAGCATTCTAACAGGTGATCGGTCGAGGCCGTGCCATCGATGTCAACCTGTAACCCCATAGGAGGAGCTTTGGAAGCCGGAGCTTCCCGCCGGGGTTGTTTTGCTGGTGCAGGATCCTCGAGGGCAAGCCCGGAGGCATCTCGATGCTTAGAGGGAGATCTACCCTTCGAGGACCTGCTAGATTTATGTTTGGTTACCTGAGATCCATCAGGAGAAGAAGACCTGGAAGATGTCGATGCTACCGACGCTGCATCAGCGGGAAACAGCACATGGAGCTTAGCTGCTCGGTTCTGTAAACCCCATTTAGACATTAGAGAGCAGGGGGGACAATCCGGAATGGAGTGTTCAGGACCCAAACATTTAAGGCACCATTCATGGGTATCTGTAACAGAAATAGTACCGCTACACTTAGTGCATTTCTTGAACCCGGAGGCTGGTTTTTCCATGAGGAAAATTTTCTTGTAGGCCCTGAGGCCCAAGAGGAAAAATACACTAAGTGAAGAAAATATAGATTTATTTATTTTTTTTTTTTTTTTTTAAGGAAAGAAAGAGAAAAAGACCGGCGGTACCGGTCCGGGGTCGGGGAAGGCAGACACACTAAGAAATAAAATAAAATAAAGAACTTCTTCAGCGGTGACAGGGCTCGACCTGCTGGCTCCGCGGCAAAGAAGAACTGAAGAGAGATGGTTAGGAAAGGCAGGAAGGCAGCACGCAGGCGCTGTGGGATGCTCCCAAAAGCTTTCCTTTTTGGGAAGCTGGGGAGCGTTCCCGCGCAGGCTCCGTCGGTACCGACGTACCCATATGTGAAGACTCATTCCTGCTTGTTCCTGGAGATCTGTGCTATCTCCAGGAACAAGCAGGAATGAGTCTTCACATATGGGGGACTCCCAAGCTAAGATGCCTGGAGAAGACCCCAGCATGTTGCAATCTAAAGATGGGCCATGCTTATCCCTCAAAACCTCAGGCATCCAAGGGATGGAGGGTAGGAGTTGAACTAGAAAAGGAAAAGAGATGCTGTGGAACAGCTTAACTAAACAAGGTATCCAGAGGGGAGTCCTTGTGTAAATGATAAATATTAGAAAAATGTTGAGTCTTAATTTTCTAATGTGGATCTCACTCAAAAATATTGCAAAAATATTTGTTGAGGGTAATAAGGGTCTGTGGTTGAGAGCCAGATCATTATCCTCAAATTCCCCCAATGTGAAGTAGAGGGGAAAAAAATAATTTTGCAATACAGGAGAGATGAGAAGTCCTCATGGCCAAAACTAACCCCAGAAGAAGTACTGGGGGAGTTCAATGAGGTTGGACTTTTGAGAGATAGCTAAAGCTTCTGTAAAGTCCAAAAAATTGAACTTCTTGTCCTTGGAGCAGAATAAGGTCCTAGGAAGGGTGGAGATAATCTGACTGGTTTGGATGAAAAGGTAGAAATACCCTTTGCAGAAAAAAGGGGATAGGTCTTTAAGACCCCCTTTATTCCAATGAAAGAGAAAGATATTTGTACTAGGCATTGAGCCTCCAATTTTTTGAAGATCAGTAAAAGTCTTTTGTAAGTGATGTCACTTACGATGAAGACTTTACATGTAGAGCTTCAGATGTGACGTAACCTAAAACGTAACGGTGAAAGAAGGTATTTGGTAAAATACCATAGAAATTGGTTGTCCAATGAGTTTATGGTATGCTGGGGCAGCATTAATATGGACAGTAGACAAATCTTTCAAAGTCAGATGTTGTATAGAGATCAACGCAACAACAAGAAGGATTAAGACCTACTTGAGAATCCTGATGGAGAATTTCTGTCTGGTTAAATATGGAAGAACTACAGAGGAAGTTTCATGGAAAGTGGTAATATGTCCTTCACTTACAGGGATAGGATTAGACTTCTTGAAAAGATCTAGCCCCTGAATAACCAGGTCTCGAGACGTACGTGAATGAGTGCAGAGGAGATCCTTAGTCCTAAGACAGCAAGTCTGGATCCTTCTACAATTTCAAACAGTAGCTGGAGAAAAAGATGCAATATAAGGAGATACCATGTTTGCCTCTTTATGAGGGCAATATGAGTATCATGCGTTCTCCTGTTCAAGATAAGCTACCATGAAGTATAGGAAACTGGAAGGAAAGTAGTGAATAAGGACCAACTGCAGTGAAAAAAAATGCATCCCTGTTCAGGAAGTTCCAGTGAGATGTGGAACAACCAGGGTATTGTGTAATTTCTACACTTTCACGTGGTCTAAACCCTGGTTACCTTTTCTTAAAAGGAAATTTTAAGGAATATGGTAAAAGTAGGAAAAAACCAGTCATGTAGGAACATAACTGGCAGAGTCTACCAGATGAAACCCTTATTAACTATCTGGCAGCTCCCTATTAGGAGTAGCTCTGAGGCTCTCTGGCAAAGGCCCACAGTTGCAGAGCTTTGTAGTAGAATTGCAGAGAGCATGTTGTAGGTTGCTTAGATCTGGCTGTTGAGTTGCCAGAGTGCAACCTAATCTATTCTGTTGCAGCCAAAGAGAACTGAACGTGGCTAAGAATAGTAAACAGGCCTGATGCCTGCAACAATAAATAGTCCAAATGAGTTCTGGATCTCCTTTGGAATTATCTGTTATTAAAGCAGCATAGAAGTTAGGTCCCATAGGTTGGGGAGGACCGACAGACAATTTGGAGTAGTGATACCCAATTTCTGTCTGAAAGCTGCCTTAAAAAGATATGTGAGAAGGAGATGAACTGCAAAAGGGGAGAAAAACACTGTATGGAAACTAGTTACTGGAGTAGGTAATGAAGAAAATCCTATGGCTTAGAGGATAAGCCCTCCAGTTGATTAGTAGTACTCTTAGAGACTGAATGTCTGGGCTAAGAGGGACAGAAATTAATACAGAGTTGAGAAGACTTACAATTTAGTAAGTCTTTGAAGGGATAGGGTCCCCTTGCAGTTGAAAGTATGAGATATCCTCGTACAGGAAACTGACAAGGTGAAAGGTATAGTTCACCCTGTTGTTAGTTATTAGTTCTCCTTTTGTTTTAAAAGGAGAAACCTGTTATCTCTGGGGTATGATAGTCCTTAATAGCTCTTAGCTAGAAGGACAGATTTCTCTTGTAGCAAGAGATTCATGCCCAGAGTCGAGGACTGAGTCAATGTATGACTGGTATCTCAGCATGGATGAGATGAATTTTAGATACTTCTGTTGAAAAGAAGTAGGTTCAAGTTCTAAACCTCACACAGAAAAAGTGAATAAAATATCAGAAACCCTGCGATTGCTGGGTTTGCTGAGCCTGTTGAGGTTTTGATTTTCTTAGCCTGGTGTGGTGTTGCCCATCTTTGGAAACATCTGCAGAATGGGTAGAAGATGGATAAAACTTTTTCCCCTTGGGGGAATAAAGTTTATGAGATTTTTTATTAGCTGGGATAGAGGAAAGTTTGGACAATCCTCTGAAAGTATCAGCATCAGTGCTCAACTGATTAGCTTGAAATAAAGCCTCCTTGTTGGAGATTTTCACCAGTACAAGGAGTATTTCCCAGCCTTTCCTGAACCCATCTGTCCAAGTCAGAAACTTGGAGCCAGGCTATGCGTTGTGCTCCTATGGCTATAGCAGAAGTTCTGCTAATAGACTCAAAACAGTCCAGGGAAGCACGATTAAGGAACCTAGAGATATTTTGAGCATGATTGACTAATAAGGAATAGTCTGCTCTTTTATGCTCTGGAAGAAAAGGGTTCAAAAACCTTAAGTTCTTTGTGACCTCTTCAAGAGATAATCCCATATAGAAAATATAGGAGATAATTCTTGCTGAAAGCATGGATGCCTGGAAGCATCGACGTCCAAAGGCATCTAAAGTCCTAGACTCACGACCTGGCGGATAAGAAGAGTGCTTCTTTGCACTCTTAATACGCCTCATTGCTGATTCTACAACAATAGAATGATGAGGAAGTTGAGTCTTTTGAAAACCTGGAGAAGGTGGCACCTTGTACATAGTGTCAACTGTCTTGGAATGTGGAGATGCCGTTAAAGGAGTTTCCCACATTCTTAACAGTAGATCTTGTAAGACCTGATGCAAAGGAAGCATGACGACCTCCTTTAGAATCCAGGGGAATTGCAGTGTCTCTGAATTCCCCGGTAGGGATTCTTTACCAGGTATAGAAATGGCAAGAAAAGTTTGAAAAGAAATCTCCCCTGAGGAGGACTCTCTAAAATGAGGGGTAAAGGCTCATCCCAGTCATCGGGATCGGAAGACTGAAAAGGATGAAGCATCGGATTTTCTTTAAAGCGATGTCCTAGGTACCGCCCGAGGTCGGTACCGAGAGGAGTCGGTACCGAATCCTCCATGCTAGAGATCGATTCCAGGCTCGGCATCGAGGGAAGCGATTCTGTGGAAGCAAGCATGGACGGTACCGACACCGATGTCGGTACAGGTACCGAAGCTGGTACCGATACTGGAGGAACAGTCTGCAGCAACTCTAACGGTACCAAAGTAGCCGAGAGTGCTAGACTATGTTCATCAGTGAGGAGTGTTTCGTCCATCACCATAGCCAATGCCGGGGTGTCGGTACTGCTCGAAGCGGCCACAACCACCGAGCATGGCCCAGGTATGTTCATCGAGGTAAGAACCCCGGGAACAACCCGGAGCCCCGTTAATGCTTTGGAGCCCAAAGACTCCCGCCAGGGCTTTATTGCCAAGATGTCCTCGAGGGCAAGGCTGAAGCCATCTCGATGCTGGGAAGGAGATATACCACTCGAGGACTGGCTAGTCTTTACAGACTTTTGTTTGGTTACCTGATCCTGTGAAGAAGATATTCTAGCTGGTAACATCGAGAGTGACGTGGACTGGGTATCGAGCTGTGCTCGATTCTGAAGACTTCTTTTGTTTGAGCTCCAGCAGGAGAGACACTCCAGAGGTCAATGGTCAGGACCCAAACATTTTAGACACCAAGTATGAGTGTCAGAAAGAAATATCTGTACCGCCACACTTTGAGCATTTAAGGAATAGTGGCTGGCTTTTCCATAATGGAGGAGTAGAGGAGTAGAGGCCTAGTGGCCTAGAAACCGTCAGGCACTAAACAGGAAAAAATTTCTAAGGAAAGAAGAAATTCTTCAGGAAAAAGAAAGAAACGGCGGTACCGGTAGTGTCGAGAGAAGGCAGACGCGACCACAAAAAAGTAAAAATAAAAAGAATTTTCTGCGGTAACAGGAATACGTCTTGCCGGCTCCACGGAAAACTGGAGAGAAGCAGTTGGGAAAGGCAGGAATGCAGCACGCAGGCGCTGTGGGATGCTCTCAAAAGCGTTCTGATTGGATGCTGGGGAGCGTTCCCGTGCAGGCTCCGTCGATACCGACGGTACCCATATGTGAAGACTCATTCCTGCTTGTTCCTGGAGATTACTAGGTTTTCAACCAGTCAAGATAACTGAGGAGTATGCCCCTTTTCCCCCTTCCATGCAGGGAACTCCAGTAGTGTACCATCAGATACGCTCTGCAGACATTCGCTGATTAGCTCTACTGAGACATGGTGCCTCTTGGGACAGCTGCCGAGGAGCTAACATTATTCCAAAACAAAGATGCACCAATCCAGCATCTTCTGGAGACTGAGAAATATCCCTAGCAGTACCAGCTCAAGTAGCAGTGAATGTCAATAGAAATTTCTAGTTTATTCGGTCTCCACATCTACTGGCAGAGGGGCACAACCTACTTATCTAGGCTGATACAGGATGATCTGGAACAGATCTTTGTCAATGTTAGGATGACACATGGGGAAGAAGGGGGATGGGCGTGTAAAATATTTCGATCTCAGATGTTTACCATTTTCGAATGTGGAGTTTTTGCTTTATTTTTATTTTTGACAATTAACAGGTTATTACAAAGAAACCAAATTACTACAAAGCTTTGTATGTAGATATGGGAAAAAATATGCTGTTGGGTTTTTAAGTGGGAGATCTCGTATTCTTATCTGCCTAAGATACTGTATATAAAGGAGGAAGCTGACAAACTGTCCTGGATACGAAAGATGATGGCTGGGATATATCCTTATCAGGATAGAATAACTGTGCAAAGTGAATGAGCTTCTTTGTTCTATTCTTTCATCTATGTTATGAAAAACCTTAGAATATCCCTTCTTTTAAAGTGGACAAGGGTTAGTCAATTTTCTGGCATCATCATCCCCTATGATTTTATTTATTTATTTAACATTTATATACCGCACTTTCCCAAGGATCAGGTGCGGTTTACAAAGAACAATGGTATGAACTGGCGAAACAATAATAAGTGCCTGTTCATCTTACATATAACATCTGTGAATATTATACAAAGAACTTAAGTTTTAATACAGAGAACTAGAACTCGTTACCAATGGTCTAACAGCTGTGTGCATAACAACCTTTGCCCAGAGCTTTGCAACTATTTACAATACAACTGTTATATTGTAATTAAACTATATACATTACAGGATAATTGGCAGTCTATCCTTATGTTATCATTATATTACAATGATTAGAGAAACAGAATTAATGTTTCTTTGACTGCAATTAATTGTTTTAAGTTTTTCTGGGCTGAAAATTTTATTATCTTCTATTGTCCTATGCTTGTTTGTGTAACAGTATTTGACAGTCCACCATAGTGTGTCACAAATAGGTGTGTTTTTAACTTCTTACGAAATTCCTTGATATCACTTAGACATCTGATTTCTTTGGGTAGTGCATTCCAGTGGATTGGGGCTGAGTGTGAAAAGGCCTTGTTGTTAGTGGACTTTTTAGATTTTGTAAAGTCTTTCGGAATCATAATTTTGTTTGTGTTACCAAAAATCAACCAAAGGAGAGGTGTTTCCTTGCTAATTAGGTTGTTCAGTACCGATGGTGCCAGCTTGTTTAATGCTTTGAATGTGGTTATTAGGATTTTATAGTTTATTCGGCAGTAGATTGGTAACCAGTGTAGATTAGTTAAGATGGGTGTTATATGTTCTATTGTTCTGGCTTTCATGATAGTTCTGGCGGCTACATTTTGTGCCAGCTGGAGTCTTTTAAGGTTCTGTTTGGTTATTCCTTGGAGTGTGGTGTTTGCAAAGTCAAAGTGGGGTGTAATGATTGCCTGAATTATGATCATTAAATCATGTAGGTGAACCAGTGGGCGTAGTTGTTTAAGTATCTTAAGCTTGTAGTGAATTTTTTTTTGTTGTGTTTTTGATGTGAGATTCCATACTAAGATTCTTATCCAGAATCACACCTAAATACTTCCTCATTTTTTGTTTTGATTTCGTAGTTCTGTAATGTAATAAATGTTGGAGGAATAAAGGTTTGATTTTTTGTTACATATAAGATGTCTGTTTTTGAGTAATTGATGTTTAAATTGTGTTCTTTTAGCCATCTTGTAAGTTCGTTAAAACACTCAGTTAGTAATTGTATTGGTGGGTTAGGGATCTTGAATGGAATGTATAACATATCGTCCACGTAGATATGGTAGTGGACGTGAAACTTTTTAAAGATGTTGCAGATAAGTTGGAGGTAAATATTAAAAAGGAGTGCCAAAAAGGGCAGATCCTTGTGGAAGTCCAAGTTCTTCTTTGTATGTATTAGATGTTTGGGTATTGATTCTTACTGTTTGAGTTCTATTGTTTAAGTATGAGGTGAACCATTTATATACTGTTGAATTTATTCCTATTTGTCTAAGTCTGTTTAGCATTATTGTGTGATTTACGCTGTCAAATGCAGCAGAGATGTCTAAAACTTTTAGCATGAACGCTTGTTTAGTGTCATCGATACCTCTTACCAGTGTGTCTAGTAGTACTTTAAGTAGGGTTTCTACTCCGTGTTGAGGGCGGAAACCGTATTGCTGTTCATCAAGAGGGGCCGATGTGTCTATGTAGTCTTGAGTTTGGATTTAGATTACTTTTTCAATTAATTTGGCCATGAAGGGTATTCTCGATATAGGTCTATAGGAACTGGGTGAGGATTTGTCAAGGTTGCCATTTTTGAGGATTGGGCGAATTTGTGCATGTTTAAGGATTGAAGATAGATATCCTTGTTTTAGCGAAAGGTTAATGATAGGTAGTATGATAGAGGAGAGAATTGGTAGTGTTTTCTTTATCCAGTTTACTGGACATGGGTCTAAATAGGATGATGTTGTATTTATGTTTGAGATTATATTCTTGAGTGTGTCTTTGGATATTATGTGGAAATCTGACCAATTGTTTGTTTGGTCATAGTGTGTGTTTCTAGGTGACATTGTTGGGGGGGCTTGTAGTTTTGTTTTGTTCATGTAGTGATAGGCTAAAGTTTGTGGCGATATATCGGTGATAATTTCGCTTGAGTTCAATGTTTTGCTTGTTAGATTTTGTACAATGTTAAATAGTTCTCTTGGTCGGTTTATGGAGTTAGTTAGTATGACGGAGTAGTAGTTTTTCTTTGTACTTTGTTGCCTCTTTTTATTTTTTAAGGGAGTTTGCATAGATCTCATAGTTCGTGGTGGATTTGGTTCTTTGCCATTTCTGTTCTAATTTTCGCAGATCCCTTTTCATTAATTTTAGTGTGTTGTTAAACCAGGGAACATCTCTACCTTTAGTTCTATTACTTTTTTTATAATTTAGATGTTTTGGTGTTGTTTTATGTGTTGCAGCAATCGTGATTGTTTTGTGCCAACTTTCTACTGCTAGATCAAGATCTGTTAGCGTAAGGGATAGATGGGGTATTATTTGGTTAAGAAATTCCTCATTGAATTTCTTGAATGTGGTGACTGGGGATTGTTGTGGTCTGCTATTATGGGTTATGTCTGTGTAGTTGATGTTAAATTTTATGAGATGGTGGTCTGACCATGGGACTGGTTTGCACTTGAGTGTTGGAATGTTGAATAGTTTATATAGTGATCCTGGAAGATAGATGAGGTCAAGTGTTCCACCTTTGTTGTGGGTTTTTTTTTATTAATAATCTGATAGAAATCCATGTCAGTTATGGAGTCATGAAGGGGATTGACTGTGTTTTAGGTAGCAAGAGTAGGTTAAAATCACCCATAAGTATTACTGGGTTTGATTCAGTAGAGGAGCCCAGTAGTTCAATTAGTGAGTCCAAATTTTCTGACCTTTGTTCTGGTGGTCTGTACACTAGGCATATTATAAGGTGATAAATTTTTAGGATAAGGGTGTCCATGTTGTTGGTGTTGTCAGTAGTTAGTTGCTTTGCTTGTAGTGATTTTTTCGTTATGAGTACCCCTCCACCTCTTTTGTAATTTCTGTGGGTATAAAATATCTCATATTCATTAGACTTTAGTTGGTTCATGTAGACCAAATCAGTATCTGAGAGCCTGGTTTCAGTTACACACAGGTTTTTTTTCATTTAGGTGGTCAGTGAAAATGGGTAGCTTATTTTTCATTGACCTTGCATTTATTAGGTAGCAAGATCACATAGATGCCGCTGCTCCCTTAGACAGCTGCCAACATGGGTTCAGAGAACATCATGGGGTCGAGACACTTCTCACTAGCCTATTCAACGATATCATCACAGGAATTGACAACATCCGACAAGGTTTTGTGTTCATCTTCCTAGACATCGCCGCGGCCTTCGACTCCGTGAGTCACGAAATTCTCCTCGGAAGACTGAAAGAGAAGGGCGTCTGCAACAGTGCACTAGGATGGTGTAAATCTTATCTGGATGGTAGATGGCAATATGTGAAGTCTGGATCAGAAGAGTCAAAAAACATTTCCATCAAAAGCAAGGGGTACCTCAAGGCTCCTCGTTATCCTCCTTACTTTTCAATATTTACATGCAGCCCATCTGCAGCATCATAAGATCATTCAAGGTGAAATGTTTGATATATGCAGACATTCTCTTATACATGCCGTTCTCCACAGCTCACATGGATCTGGCCCCGATTATAGACTGCTTCAATGCGGTTTTAACGTGGCTCCAATCACAGAACCTACGCATTCAACATAAAAAAACAGAGGTGCTTTTCATCACCAGAGACCCCAACTTTACTCCCCCATCCCACGTCAGTGTCAAGGAAGCTGACTTACAAACTAAAGAAGCAATAAAATACCTTGGAGTTACGTTGGACCAACGTCTAGATATGAAACACCACATAAGCAACATAGTCAAAGCCGTTTATTTTAAAATCCGTTCACTCAAGCACCTACGCTCCCTGTTGGACCCAGACGATTTCCGGACCATATATCAAGCGCTAATCCTGCCACACTTTGACTTTGCAAATGCCATCTTACAAGGTCTCCCCCAATCCACACTAACCCCCTTACAGTTGGCCATGAATGCCGCAGCTAGGGTCCTTTACAGAGCATCCAGAAGCAACCACGTGACTCCAATTCTCAAACAGCTTCACTGGCTACCTATCCATGGGAGGATCACCTTCAAAACCCTACTCTTAGCATTCAAGGCAATCAAAGGTATCTCATCCTCCTCACACACACATCTTATCCACATTGTACCCCCCAACAGATCCAGAAGAGCAACAGCCGTAAACTTGCTAGTAACCCCAAAGGCATCGACAAAGTGCAACAAGACAACCACAAACAGGGCATTCAGTTTCTATGTCCCCAAATGCTGGAATGCTCTACCCCCTGACATTAGGGCCATCGCCAACCTATATCAGTTCAGGAAGGCACTCAAATCCCACCTTTTCCTCCAATACTACCCAACCAGCAATTGAACCTAGATATCCCTCTCAAGAAATGACCCATTCTAGAAAGGCCCTTACATTCAGTATCTGATTTTTACCTATCCTTGCAGTGTAAATAGCTTATGTATATAGTTAACCCTGTTGTCCAAGTTTGTTCTCCTGTTCGATGTAAAACCAGACAGCTTGTTGTTATGGTCGTTGTGTTGTGATGTAAACCGCGCTGATACCGAATAGCGCGGTATATAAGAAACTATAATAAATAAAAATAAAATAAATAAATGAGAGGGATTTGAGTTTTTTTATGTAGGGTTGTGAGTTTGTTTGAAATTCAGTGGTTGGTTTTATATATATTAATCTTTGGGGATTTGCTTTGGCATTGTATCCTGTGTATTGTGGTGCTGAGGCAGCATCATTGCGGCTTAATCTTTGTATTATTGGGATTGGTCTAAAGTATTTGTTGTTTAGGCTGTTGGTCAGGGCAATTAAGGTTATAAATATGGAGAGGACGCTTATTAATCTAAAGCAAAAGGTTGTTGTTGAGGGGGACATTTTTGCTGTCTTAGGGTCTGTTGGGTATGTGAGTTTCGTCTTGTTTGCCTAGGAATCCCAACTGTGCTTGTGCTGTAGAAGGTGATTTGTGGGGGTTCTAGGATTGGGAGTTAGGTTTTTTATTTGTTTGTGTTAGATTGTTGGTTTGGACTAGATTTGGGGTTGTTTTATTTTGGGCATTTGTTTAGTTTCTTATATTCCTTAGGTCCGGGAGAGGTAAATGGGTGGACTGGCTTTGGTAAGTGTCTATTTCTACTTTCTGTAGTGAACTCATACATTAATCTTGGTTGTAGATTGCACACACTAACAATGCAGTTTTAGAGCCTTTTGCGCAGCAGCTAACGGACTCTTTATAGATATGGACTAATGATGTTAGGTACATGTGCCTGTATTTTCATTCTATGCAATATTGTGGGGGCTAGTGTTTTACAAAAAACAAAGGTCAAATGAAACTTAATAAGATCGTGGAGAAAAGTAGGCTTTTTACCATACCTTAATTACTGACATATAAATCACACAGCCTTCTTGGTAGCTAACTTCAAACATCTAGGGATCACAGCAGCTATCGTAGGTGCTGTTTAGATAAAGCAGTTTTGTTACTAAAACCAAGTAGGACAATGGAACAATGAAATAACAGAAAGTTACCGATTTCGGTTCAGCCAAGGGAGAAGGGGGAGTTCAGACTTCAGTTGTTGGTGAGTGCTGGGCCGCGGGTTAGGGCTGCCGCCTAAGGGCCACGCCAAAGGGCCCTCTGGCAAGGTCCTCAGGCACAGGCCCGCCAGCCGCGGGCGCGCCCAATGGCACTTCTCCTTTTATGTGTGGCGTCTGCCCGACTGGGCAGCATGCCGAAGATGGCCGGTTTCCCGCCGCTGCCCCGCTGGTGGCTTGATCCCCGGAGGGGAGAGCTGCTGGCGATGCTGGGGAGCGTCTCTTGCAGTGCCCGATGGCGCTTCTCCTTTTATGTGTGGCGTCTGCCCCGATTGGGCAGCACGCCGAAGATGGCCGGTTTCCCGCCGCTGCCCCGCTGGTGGCTCGATCCCTGGAGGGGAGAGCTGCTGGCGATGCTGGGGAGCGTCTCTTGCAGCGTCCGATGGCGCTTCTCCTTTTATGTGTGGCGTCTGCCCCAATTGGGCAGCACGCCGAAGATGGCCGGTTTCCCGCCGCTGCCCCGCTGATAAATCTCCTGGCACTTACCTGATGTGTCCTTGGTGGAATACTCAGGGGTAGAAGCAAATCCCAGTCACTCCTGCCCAAACACTGGCCCTGGTACAAAATGGTGGTTCTGACCCCTAGGGTAGCCTTGTAGTACTATCACTAGGAGTCAAGTGCCAAATAAGGAGAGTTTCCTTGTTAGGCAGCTTGAAATCTAGCGGTAATAGAGTTTGTCAGGGTTGGGAGAAACTTTTTAATTGCTGTAAGTCACCTTAACTTGCTGGTGTACTTTACACCTGCTCTTGACGCATTACGTGTACCACGCTATTGACAGCCATGAGTTAGTGTGGTAAAGTACCATTCACCATGTGCAGTCCATGCCCATTCTCAGCCCATAACCTGCTAGTTCTTTCACCCTTACCAGGATATGCAGATAACATGAAAATTAGCATGCACAATCTTGCCTGCAGGATAACAGTTAATGCACGCGTGTGCTCAAAGTACACAATAGCTGCTTAGTACGCTTTAGTAAACAGGTCCCATAATGTTAATTTCTCTGGAATGTCCAAGATGAATTTTAATATTACATTTTTGGGTCTTCCCAACTGCAGCATAAACAAATTATAAATAGCTGAAAATGCCATTGCAAAGCTAGTTATAAGGATATAGTGCAGAGAGCAACAGTTTTACCTATGTAACTTCACTGTGGCAAGTAAGTTAGTTCGAGATCGCAGCATAACTTTCAGGGCTCTAAGAGCAAATGGCTCTATGCATTTGAAAAATTGCTGTAACCCTCAGCATCCTTGAAGGTTGGTACAAGCATAGCTACTTACCTGTCCTATTGCTACTGTGGGGCCTGGTAGCCCACAAAGATTTCCCCAAATATTACCAATCACCAACAAATCTCTCAGACAACAATTGCTTAGCTACAAAAGCACTTTTATTTGGTACCAAAGCAAAATAAATCGCAGATGCAGATAGCAAATTATATGTCTGAACAGGTGGCAGGCAACCTACTCTCTCTACCGGAGTTAGAGAGCAGATTGCCCCCGAGCTAAAGAGCTGCCTCCTTATATACATTTTCTCTCTGTCACAAAGTTCTAGAAAGTCCTGCATCGCTTCTGATGTCATATGCAGGGTTTTTTCTATGGAGTACGTGCAGCTTTCTGCAAAGTCTGCAAAGTTTCTCCTTGGGACCCTCCCCATGATTATTTGGGCCAGTAACTGTTTTTCTTCAAGGTCCTCGCTTATCTGGTGCTGTCAAGCATATCATTCTCTGCCTTCCTGTGTCTGACCTGTGTTCTGCTATTTTCTTGGCACTAAACGTAATCTTCAAGGCTGAAGGTATTTCTACTAATTAGTTTTAAATTGGCCTGCATTTCTCTGGGCTCACATTCTGAACACTTCTGCACAAAACATGGCTTCCCTGACTATAGTAGGCCTCATAACATATACTTTCTCTTATAGCCCACATGCTGTATTTCTGTGCCATAAACAGGATGCTTGTGTACGTTGCAGGCCAGCAGGAGTGTAAACATAGAAGGCATATGAAGCAGAGCTGAGCAGAACTATCCCTAAGCCAAAATATCCCAACACTACGCGAGTCCAAGTTTTCACAGTAGCCAATTCCAGAGATCTGTAGCTAGTTACCCAGAAATTTAAGATAGCAACAGAATTGTTTTATATTTAAGAATAAACCGACAACCTGGCATTTTAACAGTCTTTTATTGATTTAAAATTTGAGAAGTGTGTAGCGATTCTTTTTTTAGAAAGGACATTTTTTGTGCTACATGGCTCTTACACGATATTACTGCTGAATACCCTAGTAGGTGTTTTTGTTTCTTATGACTTCAACTATATAATTTCTGCATACATTAAGAAATAAAATACAAAATGATATAATAAAGTTCGTACACCACTCTGCATTACTTTTCCATGTGAAACAATGATCTACAAAAGAAGAAATGAAAACAAAATAAAGTTTAAATGGAGGGGGGAAGAACAATGGTTTGGCTATCAGAAAACTGAAGAGTTGAGGGATTATCCTGGGGCATGAGCTAAACCCTTTCCCCTTCTGTGCACTTGGCCAGAACACTGCCTTTGTGTGTCAGCTACAACTGGATGGCAATTTGTGCTCATTTTCCACTTTCAACTCCGGAAAGTTTCATTTTGAGCAGGAGCCAAAAATATGTTGCTAAGCTGCATGTGTTTCTGACAGACAAAAAAAATGTAGTTGAAATTGTTTGAAGGAACTGCACTGAGTAAAACTAAAGTGTGTGACATTATAGAATGTCTCTTACCTGTATAGGTCTGGTTGGGGCTGTTCACATTCAATTGTGGCAATAAGAGAATCCACCAAGTCTGCACTAGAAAGGGAAGCAGTCTCACGTGTAGCATAATAGGTCTAGGTAAAAGAAAGCAATAAGAGATAAGCAATTCATTTCCCACAAAATACAATGTTCAGTTTTAAAAGAATATTCAGAATACATTTAAAATGGTAATTGAAAGATGATTCTGCAGCAAAAATAGGATCTAGAAAGACATTCCTTTTTTTTTTAGAAAAAAAATAAGAACTTTTCTTAACACCCAGAATGCCCATAATTAATGGAAAAGGGAGCAGGAATCTAACATTCTACTTATAAAACACCACAAAATTAATGCAATCTCACTAGAGAATTGTCTGCCTGACTCCACCTAACATGTTCAGCAAGGAGAAATTAGACCTTACCTGCTAATTGTCTTTCCTTGAGTTCTCTCTGGGCCAGTCCAGGAAAGTAGGGTAGTCAACCTCCTCCAGCAGCTGAGGACTGAAAAGAACTGAAAATTTTGCTCACAGGCGCACTAGCTCCCCCTGGTGTCAGAGAGATTCAGTCAGTTTTATGGTATCAAAGCAGCGGGCCTAAAACATACTAAACTGGAACAAAATAACAAAAGAACTAACCTCAAAGGTTTGCCAATATAATTATAGAGTGTGTACTTGAACAGATACTCCCCCCTTTTTTTTTTTTTTTTTTGAAACACTTCTCTTACCAATGTCACCAATGTCCCCAGCTCCGGCCACCAGCTAGGCAACCTGTTATGTGTGGAAAACCTTTCGCCGAGGACAGTTACAGCTTGAATTCTCGCAGACAAAAAATGGGAGGGTCCTGGACTGGCCCGGAGAGAACTCAAGGAAAGACAATTAGCAGGTAAGGTCTAATTTCTCCTTCCTATTCGTCTCTCCGGGCCAGTCCAGGAAAGTAGGGCAGTACCAAAACAGTACTTACAACTGGGAGGGTCCTGTGAGCCTCGCTACCACCGCCGAGGCCCCCACCACAGGATCTGCCCGTGCCTGAACATCCGATAGTGTCTAGCAAACGTATGCAAGGAAGACCACGTCGCCGCTCTACAGATATCCACTGGCGGAACCAAGGCATACTCCGCCCACGAAGTCGCCTGACTCCTAGTAAAATGCGCTCTGATTCCCACTGGAGCCGTCACGCCTTTTGTTTGATAGGCTGCCCGAATATGGCATGCTTCACCCAACGAGCGATAGAAGCCTTGGTCGCCGCTCTCCCTTTAGCCGGACCCCCAAACAGCACGAATAACCTGTCCTACTTTCGAAACGGTTCTGTCTCCCTGAGATATCTTCGCAACACACGTCCCAAATCCAACCGCTTCAGAGACCGATCCCATTTTTCCCCCTCACGAGGACAAAAAGTAGGAAGGAAAACCGCTTGATTCAGATGAAAACTAGAGACTACCTTAGGCAGAAAGGACGGCACCGGCCTCAATACTACCTTCTCCGCCGAAAACTGAAGTTACGGCTCCCTGCACGAGAGCGCCTGCAGATCCGAAACTCTGCGCGCGAAACACAAAGCTACTAAAAAAGCACTCTTCCAGGAAAGCTCCCGGAGGTTATCCGGTGTCTTGGACTCAAACGGCAGCTCTGTCAGAGCCTCCAACACCAAATTCAAGTCCCAGGGAGGAACCACTTGCCTAACTGGAGGCCGAATGATTTTGGCCGCCCTAAGAAACCTCCGCACATCCGGATGCGAAGAAATTGAACGACCTTGCACCTTCCCTCTATAACAGGCCAGCGCCGCCAGCTGCACCTTAAGAGTGTTGAGGGCTAGTCCTTTTTCAAGCCCCTCCTGAAGGAAAGCTAAGACATCCGGTAGTTGGCACTCCTGAAGGCCGAACCTGTCGTTATGCACACCATGCTTCAAAAATGCGCCACACTCAAATGTACGCTAACGGAGTTCTTCCTGGACCTTAACACAGTGGCTATCACGGACTGTGAGTATCCTTTACGACGTAATCGTTTCCTCTCAAGAGCCAAGCCGTAAGCGAGAATCGATCCACCTGCGGCATTAAGACGGGACCTTGGTACAAGAGATTTACCCGAGCGGGCAACCTCCAAGGAGGAGCCACCAACAGATGCACCAGATCGGCATACCACGGGCGCCTGGGCCAATCCGGAACAACAAGGATCACCATCCCCTTGTAGTTTGCTATCTTCTGAATCGTCCGACCTATCAGTGGCCATGGAGGGAAGACAAAGTAGCTGACCCAACGGCCAAGGCTGAACCAGCCCGTCGAGACCCTCCGACATGTGCTCCCTGCGCCTGCTGTAAAATCGAGCCGCTTTGGCATTTGCTTGAGTGGCCATGAGATCCAGAACTGGCTGACCCCACCTCAGTGTGATGTCGTGAAAGATCTCCCAGTTCAGTTCCCATTCTCCGGGATCTATGGCATTCCGACTGAGATAGTCCACCTGAATGTTGTCTCTTCCTGCCACATGAGCTGCGGAAATCGCTACAAAATGCGCTCCTGCCCACTGAAACAGCTGTTGACACGCCTCTAGAAGCGAGACACTGCCCGTGCCGCCTTGCTTGTTGATGTATGAAACGGTCACCAAGTTGTCGGAAAAAACTCAAACTGCCTGCCCCTCGAGCAGATCGACAAACTCTACTAGCGCCAACCAAACCGCCCGCAGCTCCAACCGATTGATCGACCAAGGCCTCTCCTCCGCCAACCAGACGCCCTGCGCTATTTGTGTCAAGCAATGAGCCCCCCAACCGGAAAGGCTGGCATCGGTTGTGAGTAACACCCAATCTGGCAGAGCTAACGGCACTCCCGCTTGCAGATGTGCAGGAACCAACCACCAATGCAGACTGATCTGCACCTCCGCCGGACATGGCAGTCGCCGAGAGAGAGGATGATCTTGCGGAGACCACCTCGTTAGCAAAGCTTGTTGAAGAGGCCGCATATGAGTTCTGGCCCACGTGAACCAGGTCTAAGGCCGTCGTCATCGACCCCAACACCTGTAAATATCTCCAAGCCGTCGGTGCCTGAATACGCAGAAACGCCGTAACTTGCGAGAAAATCTTTCAAACTCTTTCCGTAGGAAGAAAAACAGCCTATTTCTGTGTTGAATAAAGCTCCCAGATAAGTCAATTGGCTTCCCCGGCTGCAAATGACTCTTCGCTCGATTGATGACCCAACCGAGCTGTTTGAGAAACTCCACTACTCTTGTTGTTGCTGAGAGAGACTCCGCTAGCAATGGAGCTCATATCAACCAATCGTCGAGATACGGATGGACCTGAATCCCCTCTTTCCGTAGCACCGCTGCCGCCACCACCATGACCTTGGTGAAGGTACGAGGAGCGGTAGCTAGCCCGAACGGCAAGGCTCGGAACTGAAAATGACCCATGGGGACCGCAAACCGAAGAAATTTTTGGTGTTCTTGTCGGATTGGAATATGCAAATACGCTTCCGTTAAATCTATGGATAAAAGAAATTCTCCCGGTTTTACCGACCGGATTACCAATCATAAGGTTTCCATCCGGAAATGCGGCACTCTCAAACAACGATTCACGAGCTTGAGATCCAGAATAGGCCAAAAAGAACCTTCCTTTTTGGGAACAACGAAATAAATCGAGTATCGACCTAAGCCGCACTGGTCGGCGGGAACTGGTACTACTGCGTGAAGACGCAACAAACGTAACAATGTGTCGTTGACTGCAGTCCTTTGTCAGAGGACCGCACGGAGAAGCTACAAAGGTATCTACCAGTGGGTGAGTGAACTCCAGAGCATATCCTTCTCTGATAATCTCGAGAACGCACTGGTCTGTAGTGATGCTGGTCCAGACGGAGATAAACTCCTGCAAACGACCTCCCACAGGAATCTCCGCCTGGACCAGCGTCCCTTCATTGAGGCTTTTTTGTTGAGGTGTGCTGGGCGTTAAAATAGCCCCTTATTGAACCCCCGGGCTCCATGAAAGGATTGGCCTCTAGCCACAAAACGTCCACGTTGATAAGGTGCAAAACGGGACCCACGGAACCTGCGAAATCGCGACCCTGACCTCTCTGTAATGAAGGCAGCTTAGCCGCTCTCGGCCAGTCCTCGGGAAAGAGACCCCCCTTGGAATCGCCTAAATCTTTCACAATCTTTTCCAAAGCCTCCCCAAAAAGCAGCTTGCCCTTGTATGGAAGCTTACTGAGATGGGCCTTAGATGACACATCTGCTGCCCAATTCCGCAACCAGAGAAAGCGCCTAGCTGCTATCACGGAAGCCATCGATTTCGCTGAGATCCTTACCAAATCATAAAAGGTATCCGCTAGATAAGCCGCTGCCGACTCCAGCTTTGCGCCTTCCGCCGAAGAGTCTTCCTCCTTATCCTGACCACGCTTTCCCTGAAGCCGGCGTATTGACGCTCTGGACACATGCCCCGCAAACTGAAGCCTGTAAAGCCAAGGTACTGGAATCAAAGGCTTGCTTTAAGAGAACTTCCAACCGACGGTCCTGAAAATCTTTCAGAGCCGTACCTCCTTCCATTGGAATTGTAGTCTTTTTTTGTAACAGCTGAAACGAGGGCATCTACCTTAGGCATACGCAATAACTCCTTTTCATCCTGGGGAATGGGATATAGATGTGCCATCGCGCGACTGCCCCTTAGGGAGGCTTCAAGACACTCCCATTCCGATTCAATCATTTGCTTAATAACCTTATGAATGGGGAAACAGCACTGCTCTGACTTAAAACCTTGCAGCAAGGGATCCTCTAACGGCTCCTGCTGAGCCGTAGGGAGCACAAGATTTAACGCCGCTAGAGACTGTGCAATTAATGCTCCTAGCTCCTCCTTTCTGAAAACTCGGAAAACATTAGGATCCTCTCCTGGACCTAACTCACCCTCCTCCAACTCCCCAGGCCAAAACTCAAGTCCGGCCTCTGACAGAATTTCTCCATCTTCTGGTAGCTGAGACCCTGAACTCAGAGGTCCCGAGCCCTCTAAGGCTGTTTCTCCTCCTTGCAACATCGAGGAGACCCCTTCCCCAGGGTCTGCCTCGGAGGACTCCACTTTTTTTCCCCCTGACATGCAGGCTGTAGAAGGAGAGAAAGATGACTGTGATCTCTTCATTAAATAAGCACTATGGAGTGCCAAGATAAACTCAGCCGACAGAAAAGAGTCTAACGATCCTGGCTCCTCTGGCACAGATTGCTGCACTGCTCCCTCAGCTGAAGGAGCTTTGTGTGACTTAGATCTCTTTTTCCCCGACTTCAATGGAAACGCGGGAGAAACCGATGGCTGAGTTAAAATGGCCGCCGTTCCCGCTCTTTCTGCCACGCTCTGGGGCCTAACTACCCCTTCTTCTTCTGTGTCTTTGATTTTTAGAGGCTCCATGAACCCACGTTCAAAGAAAAATAAAATAAAGAAAAAGAAACTAAAAACACACAAAAACCATACCGCCGCGATCAATCCCAGCCGGCTCTCAAACCGCAGAGAACAAGTCGCGTCTAGGTAAACTAAGCTAGCCGGGAAACGAGGCACTTCCTGACCCCACAACCCGAACTAAACCCCGCGACGGCGCTTGTCCAATGCCCAGAACACTATGCGGAATCAGCTCCTACCTGAAAGCAACAGCGATGTTAAGCCTGCAACGAACCGCTCCCCCGCTGCCAGCAGGTAGCCGGAACTGCAGACAGAGACAGAGAATTGTTTCCTGGGGCTCCCAGAGTATTTCTCCGTTGCCTCTCAACAAATAAATCTCCACGAAGCAAGCTCTGCTCCTTAAAACGCACCCACCTGGGGGTTTTGGAGAAAACGGAGGAGTTCTGCACTTTCCTTTTTTTTTTTTTTTTTCAGGAAAGAACAAACAGAAAGTGGCTCCGCTGATTAGCCCTGCTAGAGCTTCTCAGTCAGCACTCAGAAACACCTCATCCTCCGATCAGATATTAAATATATAAAAATATAGTCTGGTATGTTAAGGATAACCCTGTTCCTATTAGTCTCTCCGGAGCCTGTCAGCTATACGACTAGCTCAGCTGCTGAGGACTGAAAGACTGACTGAATCTCTCTGACACTAGGGGGAGCTAGTGCGCCTGTCAACAAAGATTTTCAGTTCTTTTCAGTCCTCAGCTGCTGGAGGAGGTTGACTACCCTACTTTCTTGGACTGGCCTGGAGAGATGAATAGGAAGTCATATTTCTGAATGAAACAACTTCTTCCATTTTCCATGGAATACAGTAATAAGGGAAGGGAATGGATTTAGCCCAGATCTTTCAATAGTAGCTATAGGAGAGCTACGCTCAGGTACAGCAAGGCATTCTGTTCCCAGAGGGCTCACAATCTAGGTCTGTACCTGAGACAATGGAGGGTTAAATAACTTGCCCAAGCTCACACAGAGCAACAATGGGATTCAAGGCTGGCTTCACTGATTCTCAGCTTATTGTGTTAACCATTAGGCTACTACTACTCCTCCCTCCCATTGCATATCACTGGGTAGTGCCATTTTAAAATTGGCACAATTCATCCTGTACATTACTTTACAGCAGCACTTAATATAGGTGACTTAAACTGACTTAAGGTGAAATCTTCCTTAAGGATATATAATGCTAAAGCATTTTAGCACATAAGCCTAGGGGGGAAAAAACAATTACATTAAAAATGGTCTCTTCCTACTTATGCAGCATTTCAATTGTGCTACTAAGCCTATGCGGCACTGTGCAAACATGACATTCTCTGATCTATGGAGTTTACAATCTAGCTAACGCCAAACAAAATTTTCTGGTAATCACTTTCGTACGCCTCTAATAATATGGGTTTCATTACAAGTCAAGATCATTTTTTTCTTTTGTAATCTTTTATATTTATACATTTAGGAAAGGAAAGGGAATTGGATTTAACTCACATCTTTCTCAGTTCAAGGTGTGTTACATTTAGGTAGAGTAGGACTTGCAATTTAGGGTCATACCAGACGTAATAGAGGGTTAAGTGACTTGCCTAAAATCACAAGCAACAGTGAGATTTGAATCTGTTTTCCCTTCTTCTCTGCCTACTGCTCTAACCACTAGGCTAATCCTCCTCTCCTCACAATGTTTTCTTAAAAACAAAAATATGCAACAGAACTAAAGTTCCTCATACAGGAAAAAAAAAGTACTATGGAGAGCGTTAACAGTAAATTTGAGACTGATTATATTCCACATGGCCTGGTTTAGGAATAAGGTTCACTGCTGTCACAATATGCATAAAACTAATCACGTTGGAGAAACTATCCTGGGGAGAGGTGCGGAAAGAAACAAAACCAACCCCCCCCCCCCCCCCTCCAAGCGTAGTTACTCACCTGTAACAAGTATTCTCCGGGGAGAGCAGGAATCAGTCCTCACATATGGGTGACATCAGCGCCAACAAAGCCCGCGCGGTAACCTCTCACCCAGCTTTCAAAGACCGATCTCGGGAGATGTATCATGCATGTGTGGTCCCCTTCCCGCATAAGGGTACCATCTTACCTCAGTATGATGACATAGCTCAAAACGGCACAAAAGAAAAGCAAATCCACAGGGAGGAGGGAGGATTGTGAGGACTGATTCCTGTTGTCCCCAAAAAACACCTGTTACAGGTGAGTAACTACGCTTTACTCTTTTGTAACAGGTGATCTCCGGGAACAGCAGGAATTTAGTCTTCACATATGGGTGTCATTTGTTCCCTCCATCCTCACCTCAAATCCCACATATCCCATCTAACAAATGTTTCTATTTAGAACCACCAACCAATTAGTTTGTAGAATTAATTGGAAATGTTTTGTATTAGCTGGAAGGGAAAATCCGGGAAGTAAATAGATCAATTTTTGGTTATCTGTTAAAAGTGAACAGGCTTGATTAGGTAATTCTACAATGGGAACACGGAACATACACCAAATATATACAACACATTTTTCCCTTACTGCACTGTTTTCCGTAGTTTTGTAAACTGCACAGATATCTATTTTCAATTTGTGGTATATTGTCAATAAACTAAACTAGTAGTTTATCTTATCCCTTCAAACTGATGCATATCCCAGCACCAGGTGAGCAAGCAAGAACTACCCACAAGGAATCAGCACAGGTGTTAGATCCCATATAAAAACTAGCTGCTTTTTTAGCTTACATGACAGCAGAGGAAAAGGCAGGGGCTTTGATGGGTCTCAGTTCTTTCAAAAGGCACCAAAGCTCTTATAACTGAAGTATGATTGAGAAACACTGTTACCAAAGTTGTTGCTCCCATTACAGCTTCTGCCACTATCCAGATGGATAGCCTAGTCCCAGGCATAGATGTCGGAATGGGGTGGGCCACACGGGCCCTGGTCTCTCTAACATTTTGCCAGCCAGCAGAGAGAAGCCGTGACTCCTGTCTGTACATGGGAGATCAGAACCTTGCCAGCAGACAGGAGTCTTTGTCACAGTCATGGTGGCCTTCCACTTCTGCCCGTGGGGATCCAATCTCCCACAGGCAGACAGGAGTCTACCGCAATCACAGCCATTCCCTTCTTTCTGCCAATGGGAGATGGGACTCCCATGGGCAGAAAAAGAGGTGAAGACCAAGGGGTGCTAGGGGCAGAGTCAAGGTAGAGCTTGGTCCCTCCCCCCAATCAGAGAGGCTTTCTGTGGCACCTGATCCCAGGCAATGGGCTGGTTCCATGTACAAGATGCCTACAGGCTGAATCCCTCATGAAACAGATGGAGGAACTGAAAAAGAAGGTAGCAAGGCTGATAAACATTCGTGACAGTGAGAGCAACATTGATGAAAAGCTCCTTGGAGGCGTCAAAGACGTCCAACAAAGGGGGGAGACAAAATAGTACTGCAATAGGAGAGCTCGACACAGATAAGCAGAGCTTGCAGAATCAACACCTCAACTTGACCATTCATTGAACTGAATCAACCCTGGAAGTGCAAGCAAAGAGAACATCCCAAAAATAGGGAGCAACCAGAGGCCAAAATCTGAAACGTTGTCAGATCAATGACCACTAGGAAGCAGAGGATATTTGTGTTTGGTGATTACCTTTTGAGGGGTACCAAAGGTGGCCATCTGCTGACTAGATACTATTTCCCAGGTGGTGTGCTGTCTGCCAGATGCTAAAATCTGAGAAATTTATCAAATCTATGATCAGATGCTGCTCCTGCATGCTATAGTTTGAAAACTTTGATATACTGTACGTACTGCCTTTTCTTACTGTATCAAAGTGGTTTACATTAAAATCTGCATAAGAAACCAAAATCAGAAACAAATAAAATATAAAATAAGGCAGAGGAAGAAAAGAGAAAGAAAAAAGTAACTTAATAGTTAAAATCTAATGAAGTGGAAAACAGCAGCAGCAACAGGATAAAAACAAAAAAACAGCAACAGGATAAAAACAAAATAAAAAAGCAACAGGATAAAAACAAAATAAACTGAACCATCTAACTTCTGAACCATCTAACGTCTCAACAAATAGGGGTGTCCTACATGGATTGGTGGGTTCACCCCTAAACAAAGACATGGGGAGGGGTGGCCTGCACAGAGCGACAGGTGCACCTACTCTTGCCATCTTGCTGGGCAGACTAGATGGACCATGCTGGTCTTTATCTGCCGTCATTTACTATGTTACTATAAAGTGGCAGCATCTAAAGCTGTTACTGTGTCTTTAACCAGGCTCCTTATTAAAAGCCACGACAAAGTAATACTTTAGAGGTTTTTTCTTAAATTGTTTAAAAGGAGGGTTCCAAACATCAGTGGGTAATGAGTTTCACAGCGACAATACAAGAAAATAAAAGGCTGTTTTCTGAGTAGACTATAAATGCTTGGTTAGGTGACAAGAAAATCAATAATGTGCTCCTTAAGAGTGCAACTGATGAAAAGGAACATATGAAATGAGGAGAGGATAGCTAGTGTGGAAACCAGATTGCAGAGCTTTAAATATCAAAAGTCTGAATTTTAGTTCTGTAGATGACAGATAACCAAGAGTTGTCCATAAGAAGCGGAGCTGTGTACAAATTTCTACACACTGAATACGAGTTTGATGGCTATATTCTATACCCTTTTTTTTGGTCATATCCAAATTTGTGATTACATTATATAAAACATTACAGAAGTCTAATCTTGAAACAAAAGCATGAATCACAGTATGTAAGCCTACTTTATTAGGAAAATTCTTAATAGAGCAGATCCAGCATAGGGCAAAATATGAGGCTTTCACCACTGCTGAAATCTGTAAGCTGAAGGAAAGTTCAGAATAAAAAAAAAAATAAAAAGACAACCTAGGATTTTTAAAAATTCTGACACTTATTGGGGTGTTGTGTATCAAAAGTAGAATAATAACTTTGAAAGTATAGCTCGAGATCCACACAGCAGTGGACTTTGAAGGGTTGAGCTTGAGGCAATTGCTGGTGAGCCAGTCACTGACTGCATCGAGCATGAATTTAAAATGTGTCAGATCAGGGTCCACTAAGTTTGCGCATGACACTAGTTGAATATCATCGGCATAGACATATCCAGATCGAAAGACAGAATTTCCTATCCATGTGAGAGCAAGGCACATGTTTTCATGATTAGGTTCATTAGGAAACTTGAAATTACATAAGAGCTTTGCTATGAATTTTTGCTAAGAAATGCATCTCTGGTTTTGTATTCGTTAGTGTTATTTTTACATGATTGCTAACTTTCCATATCTTACAATAATCCATTATATGCATGCATGCACATAGAACTCTTTTTTTTTTTTTACTTATTATCATCATTCATAAGGACCAAGGGGGTACAGATAATCCTCTAGGAATAATAAGTGAGCTATATATCTTTCTGCCCTACAGTGCATGCCTCTATAGAAGTGTCTAGTGTGACCTCATTTGGAATACTGTGTGCAGTTCTGGAGACAATGCCTTCAAAAAGATATACACAGGATAGAGGACAGCTACCAAATAGTCAGTGGTTATCACAGAGCATATCAGGACAGACAAAGATCTGAATTGCTATACTCGGGAAGAAAAGGAGGACTGGAGAGATATGTAAATGTATCTATTATATCTCCATAGCATAAATGCACATGATGCGGGCCTCTTCAATTGAAAGGAACCTTTGGAACAAGGGGACATAGCATGAAGGTGAAAGGAGACAGATCCAAGAATAATCTAAAGATATATTTTTTAGAGAGAGATGCATGGACTAGTATCCCAGTGGAGGTGGTAGAGATAAGGACAGAGCTCAAGAAAGCATAGGAAAAGCACAGAGAATCTCTGTGAGAGGAAGGAATTATAGAGCTTAATAGTTGGTATGGAGGGGCAGACTGGACAAGCCATTTGGTCTTTATCTGACAAGATTCTTCTCTTTAATACCCTTGTTTTTAATTATTTCCCATAATTAATGAAACTCCCTAAACTTTTATTTGTCTTGTCTGACTGCCTTGAATAGTTTGTAAGCACTGTTGAATGTGTTTATGAATACAGTGCTGTGCATATCTAGTAACATTACAGAAACAAGCAGCAGTACACCCAGGCTGTCATTTCATACCTCATTTATTGCAAATCTTTCATCATCATCTCCTCCCCTCGTATGGGATACTGCAGCCAGTCAGGATTGAAACACTATTCTATGTCTTTCTTTTTGAGAACTTAAAATCTTAACTTTTTCAAGTTACTGTACTCCACTTTCTTACATTCTCAGCTCATCTTTCCTATTATTTTTGCCTCTCTCTCCACCTCTTTGGTCTCACTTATAAGCTGTTTTACTTTACCTACCTTTTTCTAAAACCACTTGTCCAGCTGCCTAATAATCACTTTAGTAAGACCTAATAGAACACAGCCCATCACAGTTTCTTGCCTATTCATTGTTTTAACTATTACAAAATAAATTTCAATTATACATTACAGACCTTGTTTTTCTTGCACAATACTACCTCGTATCTTTGATCTAAAAGTGACGTTTTCATTATTTATTTATTAACAGTTCTTATATACCGCACTATTAGCCATCAGCACGGTTTACATTGAACAGAAACATCCGACAATTTACATATGTCTGGTCATTACATTTAACAGGAAGTAGAACTTGGATAAACGGGTTAACTATATACATTGGTGGTTCACCTGATAATGGACAAGGTCGACTATATACATATGTGGTACAACAGTACAGGAAACTGCTTGTTATTTACATTGTGGGGTAAGCCTGTTGCGTGGGTCTTCCTGTTTGACTACTTCTGCTACTCGCTTGGGAGTTATGTTCGGAGCTGTCATTGAGATATTTAAGGAAGAGGAAATGTTTTAACTCTTTTCTGAACTGGCTCAAGTTGGGGATTGCTCTGATTTGTGCTGGTAAAGCGTTCCATAGAGTTGGGGTGCATAGTTGGAAGGCTCTGTTGGCTGTTGATCTGGTGCATTTTGTGGTTTCATTTGGGATGACTAGCATGTTCAACTCTGCGATTCTTCGTGGCCTGTTTGGTGCAAGTGGTTGGATGAGGTTAGACAGAGAGGATGAGGTAAGCCCCTTAGCAGCTTTGAACATTAGTAGTAAAGTCTTGAAACTGATCCTTGCTTGAATGGGGAGCCAGTGTAACTGTCTTAGGAGGGGAGTCACGTGGTCTCTCCTGGATGCCCCAAAGAGTACCCGCGCTGCACTGTTCATAGCCAGTTGTAGGGGGTTCAGGGTGGACCGTGGGAGTCCTTGCAGTATGGAGTTTGAGAAGTCGAAATGGGGAATTATAAGGGCTTGATAAATGGTGCGGAAATCATCCGGTTCGAGTAGCGTGCGTAGGTGTCTGAGGGATCTGATTTTAAAGTAGATTGCCTTGACCGTATTGGCTATATGGTTCTTCATGTCAAGGTTTTGGTCTAACATTACTCCAAGGTAACGTATCGCAGGCTTCACTTGTAGTTGGGCATCCTTTACCTTAACACAGCTGGGTGGGGTGAAGTTGGTATTCCTCGAGACGAAAAGGACTTCCGTCTTTTTATTTTGTATTCGTAGGTTTTGTGACAGGAGCCACTCTGATATGGTGTCAAAGCAGTTAGTCAGAGGGGTGAGGTTTAGGCTATCCAGTGATATTGGCATATATAATAGTACATCGTCTGCATATATCATGTAACTGACATTGAAGGATCTAATGATGTCGCAGATGGGTTGGATGTATATATTAAACATCAATGCAGATAGGGAAGATCCTTGCGGTACACCTTGACTTTGTTGGAATGGTTCTGATGTAGCCCCGTCGGCTCGGACATGCTGCCATCTTCCGGATAGGTAAGATTTGCAACATTCGAGCGCTGTTCCGCAGATACCTTTTTCCCTTAGCCGGCAGATTAGAATTTCGTGGCATACAGAGTCAAAAGCCGCTGCAATGTCTAGGAAGACAAGAGCGAAGCCATGTCGTATGTTATCCACACCTGAGATTATATTGTTGAAGAGGGTTGTGAGTAGTGTTTCCACTCCATGTGACTCTCTGAATCCATGTTGGGCCGGATCTAGTGGGGCTGAGGTGTCTATATGATCCTGTAATTGCCTGTGCACTATTTTCTCGATGATTTTGCAAGCATCGGTATGCTAGATATGGGCCTGTAAGATTCTACCTTTTGAGGATCGAGTTTGGTATTCTTTAAAAGAGGTCTTACAGAGGTCTGCTTGAGAGTGGGTGGGAAAGAGCCAGTGGTAAAGGATTGGTTTAAGATTTTGGCTATAATTGGGGATAGGTCACATCGCAATTCCTTTATCCAATGTGCAGGACAAGGGTCCGTGTGCGCGGTGGTTGTGTTTAGGGCTAGGATGGTATCTTCAATAATTTTCTTCGAAGGAGTGGAGAAGGTTGTCAGTGGTGCTGGGTAGTCTTGTTCGTCAGGAGGGTACGGTATTACTATTTTGTTGGTCTTGCACATTTTAGATTGCATGTAGATCGCATAGTCCTGTGGGTGGATACCGTTGTGGTGCTCAGGGGTTGGTTCTTTGGCAAGTGTTTTAACTAGGTTAAACAAGTCATGCGGTTTATTCAGAGACCATTTCAGGGTATCTGTGTGGTATTGCCTGATCTTGTCTGTGATGGCTTTACGGTGAGCTGCCAGGTGTTGGATGTAGGCTACCTGGTCACTGCTGGTGCGTGACTTTCTCCATCGCTTTTCCAGCCGTCTTAGAATGGTTAGAGAAGCTTTTAAGTCGGCTGTGAACCATGGGGCTGATGATCTCTTCTTTGGGTTCTTGTTCGTTGGAGGGCGGATAGCAATTGTGCTGAGTTTGTTGTTCCAGGCAATGATCAACTCGTCTAGGCTCAAGGCGGTCTCATCAATGAGTGTGCTTGTTTCGGCGATGATGCGTTCTCTGTTAAGTGGGTAGAAACTTCTGGCAGCTGGGTTAGGAGTCTTGCTTGTAACCGTTTTTGGTTTATGTGCGCAGTTGAGGGTAGGCATCTGAAAGGTGATGAGTTTGTGGTCAGTCCATGGGACTGTGGTTATTGATAACACGATGTCTTGTGATTGATCCAGAATTAGCTTCGGGGCGAATATGAGGTCAAGAATGTTGCCTTTCTCGTGGGTGGGTTCTTGCACCATTTGCGTGTATCCAAGGATATCTAGGGCATCTATGAATGCAGTTGCTTGAGCGTCCTGTAATGATGGTAAGTTGATATCCCCTAATATCCAAATAGGTTTATTTGGACCCTGGGTAAAGGATGCCAGGTTTATTATGGTTGCCAGGTCGTCTGAATCTGCTGACGGTGATCTATAGACCAGGTTTATGGAGCATACGTTGTTGGAAATTGATACCGTTTCTAGGTGGTTGTTACTGTTGGATTCATCCAATTTAAACTGGAGGTCAGCTCTAGTGATGATGAGTACTCCTCCCCCTCTTTTGTTCTGTCTATGTCCGGTGAAGGCAGTAAAATTTGGTGGGAGTAGCTGGTTGAGGATGATATTGTCTTCCGCTGAAAGCCATGTTTCAGTGACTGTGAGGATGTCTAGGTTGTGGGATATTATTATGTCCGTGATCACTGCCCACTTGTTTCGAAGTGAGCGGGCATTTATAAGTGCACACTTCAGGCTACTAGGGTAGAGATTTTTAGTTTGTCTTGCTTTCGTGTTGTGTTGTAGTGGGACGTAGTAGGAGGTGGTGGTGCGGAAGGTTAGCCCCGCGTGGGTTGTAATAGGAGTCTCCTGACCATCTTCTCTCACTAGTTGGTACAATAGGAATGTGATTGTGTGACGTAGTGAGGGCTAGTAGTTTGGGTGGCAAGATTATGAGAAGGAGGTAAAGGCTCATTAACCTGATGATTGTGTCATCCATTCTAACTCTCTGCCGTAGGAAGCTTATTTCAGGAGGTGAATCAGAGGGGTTCTTGGCAGGCTGGGGCTGGCTGGATCTTAGCTAGTATATTGTGCAACAGGCAAGCAGGCTCTGTGTGTCATACAGTAAATTTGCTGGAACATTCCTCTCTTAGGTATGAAATAGATGTATACCTACATATACCTACATAATGGGTATGTGTGTTCTATGCATTCTAGTAAGTTATCTTTGCATACTACTTTCCTTATGCATAATCTAATCCAAAGTGCTTTTGTTTTGCCCTAAACATAATTTTATCAATTCTGCATACACTTGTTGGCTAAATCATATACTGAATGGATTTCATAAATCATGTTATGAAAAATACTACGCCTCCCCGTTTCCTTAGCTTGCAACCTTGGGGTCTTCTGACTCACACCTACCTCTCTTTCTCCACACATCTCCAACAGATAAGTAAAATCTGTTGCTTCTTTCTCTATAACACTGGCAAAATTGGTCCCCCACAACACAAACATCCTCACCCATTCTCTAGTCACCTCCCTTTTAGACTATTGCAAGTTCCTCTTTGCTGGTCCTTCATTTGAATTCTCTTTCCCCACTTCAATCTGATCAAAAAGCTGCACTGCTAATCTTCACCAGCATTGCTATGTTCATGTCACCCCTCTTCTCCAGTCACTTCATTGGCTCCCTATTTCCACATCCAGATCAAACTTCTACTACTGAACTATAAGTGACTTCATTTGGCTGCTCCTCACTACCTTTCCTCTTCTCTCCCCCTATACTCCTCCTCAGGAACTCCTCTCTTATGGCAGATCCCTTCTATTTGTGCTGTTCTCTTCCACTGCTAACTCCAGACTTCGATCTTTCTACCTTGCTGCTCCTTATGCCTGGAACAAACCATCTGAGTCGGTATGCCAGGCTCCATCTGAGGACCTGTTCAAATCCAGGCTAAAAACTCACTTCTGTAAGACTGCTTTTGGATCCTGACTCCCCCTAGATGCCTGTTCACCTTGTATGTTTCCTTACCATTCCCCTAGATACATCCTAGTCTCCTAGTCCCCAGTTGTGTTGTCTGTCTTGACTAGATTGTAAGCAAACTCTTATGAGAAAGGACTTTCTCTTACATGTCTTTGTACAGCACTTCGTATTCCTTGTAGCGCTATACAAGTAGTAGTAGTAAAACAGCTATGACCAATACTAAAATTTCTCTAGAAGTAGGGCAGTCTGATACCTGAAAGGAAGACAGCTAAAAAAGGCATCAGAGCTACAGAAAATGGTGCTGCAAACTCAGTAGGGAGCATACTAACCTCAAAATATAGTATGAGGGGGCACTATATTATCAAAGATGCCATTTTCAGAGTGTAGTGAGAGAAAACTGCAGCCAATCTGAGCACTTTTCAAATCATTTAGAATCCCTTCAGCAAAGGCTCCAACGATCCTGTGAGCAGTGAGTGAGAATCAGCTGTGCCTACTTAGTTGGGAACTGTGTGTGAGAGAAAACTGCAGCCAATCTGAGCACTTTTCAAATCATTTAGAATCCCTTCAGCAAAGGCTCCAACGATCCTGTGAGCAGTGAGTGAGAATCAGCTGTGCCTACTTAGTTGGGAACTGTGTGTGAGAGAAAACTGCAGCCAATCTGAGCACTTTTCAAATCATTTAGAATCCCTTCAGCAAAGGCTCCAACGATCCTGTGAGCAGTGAGTGAGAATCAGCTGTGCCTACTTAGTTGGGAACTGTGTGTGAGAGAAAACTGCAGCCAATCTGAGCACTTTTCAAATCATTTAAAATCCCTTCAGCAATGGCGCGCCCGTGCCTTGCGGGCCCGCGCCTGAGGGCCTCGCAAGAGGGCCCTTTGGCGTGGCCCTTAGGCGGTGGACCGTGCGAGACCCACTATCTGCTGCTATATGCTCATTCTGTTCAGCGATATGCTGTTTGTAGTTAATGTAAGGTAATGTAATGTAAGTTATGTACTGTGTTCCCTGTTTGTACTCCTAGTGTTTTGTTGTGATGTAATGATAATGCAATGTATGTTTCCCTCACCTTTGTTTAACTTTGTGCTGTATTAACCGCTTTGATTGAAGGAAAAGGCGGGATACAAAACATGTTAAATAAATAAATAAATAAATAAATAAATAGATATAACGGCATGTTCAGCAAAACAAGTTGTGTATTTTCATCTGCAGCAATCCTCCCAAAGAGGGGATTGGGGGGGGGGGGGGGAACAGACTAAAATAGTTACCTAACTGTAATGAGTTGTCCCTAGATAATAGGACAAAATCCAACAATGGTGCCAACTCGATCTAGCTCTCTCAAAGACAAGAAAACCTTCCAGGTTTTAGTGAACACAGGCCAGAGTTTCTATATTCATGACATCATCCGTCTAATGCAGAGCTTAGGTGTCAACTCCCGAGGAAGATGGACAATGTATGCGAGTTATTCTGTTGTCTATGCTGAGCTCTCACAATGGGTAAAGCAAGTTTGCTTTCTATATTGACAAGAAGGATGAATCAGTCACACAAGTGAGGAATCCCATAGCTGCAGGTTATTCCATTTTTCATTTGGGTTTTTGGATGTTCAAAGGCAATCCAAATTGGTAGATTGTAAGGAGAGTTTACTATTGACCAGATCTTATAGAACTGCTTATTCAACAGCACTCAGATAATGTCTGCACAGTAATGAGATGTAAAAGCACTATTAAGAAGATGAAAACTGATATCACTTTTGGCAAACACTTGGGCTGAGTTCGGAGGACTACGCTTTTGTGAAAAACTGCAACAAAAGGTGAAATTAGGCATTTCTTGCTCATTTTCTTTCCTAGAGTTCCTCCAATCCAGTCCAGACCAGGTGCATGGGTTATGCTCATCTACCAGCAAATGGAAACAGAAAACCACTGATTTGATGATATCAGGGAATAAGGGCCATGTGCAGCCCTCCATTCACCAGTATTTCTTAAATTAAAGCAGACTGGCACAAAACAGTTACTAGTCACTTATTAGTCATACAGTAAACACTGTTTACTTAGCAATCGAGCACGTCTGCTCTGTCCCACACGCCTCCCCCCCCCCCCCCCAGTCTGGAACAATGGATATAAGTATATCACATACACATACATATATGTGTGTGTGTGTATATTTTTTTTTCAGATTGCAACATACTGCAGCTCAGCCTTGTACCTGAGAAAAATGCAGTCTGATCAAACCAGCTGCCTAAACACCAATCAGCTCTATAGCCTTGATGCGCTTAGACCTCCAAGTTGAGTCTGCCTAGAAATAAGAACGACGGGTCCTGGAATGGACTGAAGGGACTCAAGGAAAGAAAATGAGCAGGTAAGGTTTAATTTCACCTTCCTCATCGTCCCTCCAGTGCAGTCCAGACGCATGGGATGTACCAAAAGCAGTGCCTAACCACAGGGCAGGAAAAACTGAAAAGCCTGGCTTGCTCCCCTCATGCATCAACAGAATGCCACCTTCCACATCTATGTGCTCAGATGCTCCTCCTAAGATATGAACAGAAAAAGAGCAAACAATCCCTGTGAAACAGACCTGGAAGAAAACGCTCCGAACCAGGAGCACCCAAGAAAGAACATAAATGCTGAAGCCACCATACAAACCTTTTCCCGAACTGACCAGCCTTCCCTAGGAAACTTCCACGAGGGAAGGGAAGGGAAAGTTAGCACCAACATCCTTTTGATCCATGAGCTTACAACGGAAAGATTAGCACATGTGCCCCAAGAAAAGCCCCACCAATTGCAACAAAGTTCAGAGCAGGAACCTTGACTGCTGAGGGATAATGCCACAGCCACCTAGAAACATGGAAGAACTCATCCAGTGCCTTACGCAACTCCTCTCAGAGCCTAGAGACCCTACTCACCGATCTCAATGATAACCAACATGCAAGACCACCTGGATACATTCGCCCACGGCCAAAAAACAAATCAGTTACAGGAGCTTCTCAACCACAAAATGAAGATAGCACCCACACCCTGCAGACCAGCACTACAACTGCAAAGGAATAGCACACTAAATTCTGATGTTGACATATCAAGAGCAGGCCAAGCTAGCATCTGCCTCTGCAGCTTAAACTGCACCAATGACTCTTGCCGCTTCAGGAGTTAAAGCCCTCTTCCTTGCTCCTACTGACAAAAAGGACTTGCTATTCGAAAAAGATTTGATAGGTAAGATGCTAGCCTTCAAAGAGGGCAATCATGGCTCGGAGAAGAAACTATGACCCTCCAAGAAAAGCCTTCTGAGCGCTACACCAAAAGGAAGAGACACCACCTTCGTGCGTACCAAAAAATCCCCGGACTGGAGGTCGCTATCATTTGACTGCCAGATAGGGATCTTGTTGTCACAAGCACCAATTCCCTACAAGCATGTACTCCAGTCCCCCTTAAAAGGTTCTCTGAACAAGAGCCCACTGCCTAGACAGCAGCCTAATTGTATCCAGGGGAAATGAGACACCTTTTTTGTGCTTCATAACTTCCCAACAGTTAAGTATGCTGCAGACCCAAAACACCCACCATTCTCAGAATATTCAACAACTGAGCCACCAAGACTGACCTCATCAGCCCTCTGAGCCTTCACCGGCTTGCAGCTCTCTCAGAAACATCAACCATGGGTCCTCACAAGATGGGAATCAGTCGAGAGCACCTAGTAGAGAAACGTTTGCATCGGGGACATGAAAACAATTGCTTAGATCCCCAGTGAGGCCATAAACAGCGCAAGCACTCCAACCTCTACCAAGGATCTCAGGTTATTCACCGAGGCAAGTACTACTAAAAGAGCCTTGGAAGAAATTAAGCAACATGGACTTCAATCCAAATCAAGCTACTTTTGATTGACTGGAATATGTTCAGACATAGCATCACCAGCCACGAATAACGAAGGGAGTTGCCTTGCTAAGCCACCTGACGAAATCACTCAGTACTCTGGCTGCATACAGCAGGCAGTTACCTAGAGTACTAGAACTTTAAATCAGTAAAAAGAAAAAAAAAACCCAACCTTAGCAGCCATGACAATGCCATTCTCATAACAAAAGGCATTGACCATAGAGTGCAATGCTACTCCTCTGTGACCTGGTCAATGGTGGGGAAATCATACCGCTGCACAACACACCTAAGGCACCACCCTAAGTTCTCACTTCAAGACCCCCAGGAAATAGTCACAGGGGAACACTAGAGAAATGCTCCCCTGTGCTGCCACCACTGCTATTCCTAGTGTGCATTTTTTTGTTTTTTGTTTTTTTGAGGCTAGCTTGCAACAATGACTGTCCAGGTAGAAGGTAGGGTAAGAGAACATTTTAGGAAGTGCTGCTGGTATGAGCAGGGTGGGGGAGTGATCCAAGATGGCAGAATCCAGGTGAGCTCAGTCAGTAGCTTTTCTTGCAATGGGCAAGAGGAAGGGGAATGTGGCTGGGAAACTCACCGAAGCTGCCAGCTCTCCATTGCCTTTCATCCAAACTTCAATTGAGGCATGCAGCAAGGGAGCTCCGGAGTAGGCCCAGCAGTTTGAATGCCAAAGCTGGGTGGCTCAGCAGAGACTTCGGACAAACTAATATCACTATACGCCAGAAGAATGGTGCCCCCCTGAGCCGCCGGCTATTTCAGTAACTCCAAAGTGGCTGGGATTTCTTACCCTACCAAAGTCTGGTGGTAAGGGTGATCCGCTTGGTGAGCAGCCCTCTGTAGATGACGCGGCTCCTGATAAGCCGCAGGTATATTCGGAAGCAGCATTGGAACCGGCTGGAGGTAGTGGGACCACAATCAGTGGTCCAGTGGTATCTGATGCATTAGTCCTGGCGACTCAAGTTTCGGTGCTGGCATCGTTCAAGGTTTCCCTTCTACCCTTCGAGACTGGTGAAGTTTTCTTTGGAGTCTAAATGGAACGCGATTTCCAGTCTCGGTGAGGCGCTGGTGCCACAAATGCAATCATTGCAAATGCAAGCTCAAGGTACTATTACTGCTATTGCTAAAAATATGGAAGAATTGTCTGCTGTTCGGACTGTTATTTCAGACCTGCAAAAGAAGCTGGATTCTCTTCAAGGTTGTTCTAACTCTTTTCTTAAAGATTTAACATCAATAAGGTTTAAATTGGAAAACCTGGAAAAGTTACCAGGTCATCTAAATAAGTCTGCTAAAAGTCACTGATATCTCCTCGGGACATGTTCAAAAGCTACCTGCTGGACGTTTTGGGAGTTCCTCCAGAGTCCCATACCCCCCCCCCCCCCCAAAGCAGGTTTATTACCTCCCAGTGGCTAAGTCTCAGGGCATTGCAAGGGGCGCTTCTGAACAGATGGACGTGTTGGATGTTTCAGCTATTTCAGATAGCTTGAATTCACAATCTGTAGCTCCTGCAACTTTGTTTATGACTTTTACCTTGATCTCAGACCATGCATGGTTATTCAGAAGAAATCTTCTTCCATTTCATTCCTCTAGTCCATTCCTAGCACCTTTGGGATGTACTATAACAGTACTACCCCCTGGGAGGGTTTCGCTAACCCAGCTTGCAGCACCGCAGAGCCAAAACAAGCCTCCTGTGCAGCCTGCATGTTCAAACAATAATGTCTCACAAAGGAAGACAAGGAGGACCAGGTCGTCCTCCTACAGATGTCCACTGGTGGCACCAGACTAAACTCTGTCCATGACGCTGCTTGGGCCCAGGTTGAATGGCGTGCATTCCAAAGGGAACCTGTCTACGTCTCAAAAGGTAAACTGAGGAGATAATCTCCCTGATACATTGGGATATGGACGCCGCTTCTTCCTTACGCGGCCTTCCAAACACAAAAGGGTGTTCCGACTTACCCCTCAGGTAGCTCTGTAATATTCTATACACATCCAAACGCTGCAGGAGTGGATCCACTGCTTTTCCATCCATCTCAGAGAAACCCGGAAGGGGGACAGTCTGATTCGGTGGAAAGCTGATAATACCTTCAGCAAGAATGAAGGAACAGGCCGCAAGACCACCTTATCCTTGGATAACACTAGATACGGTTCCCTACATGACAACATCTGGAGTTCCGAAATCCTCCTGGCTGAACAAATGCCACCAAGAACACCACCTTCAACATCAAATCCTTCAGCATGCATTCATCCAAAGACTCGAAGGGCTGTTCCGTCAAGACTAAGTTGAGATCCCAAGGCGGTATCTACTGAGTGTATTGGCAGATGCACCTGCTTTACCGCCTTGAAAAACCAAACCACATTCGGATGAGAAGCCAGTGGTACATCCCTAATTCTGCCTCGATAGCGGGAAAGAGCAGCCACCTACACTCTTAAAGAACTGCAGGCAAGGCCTTTGTCCAAGCCGGCCGGGAAGGAAGGCTGGTACCAAGCACCTCATAGCCGAACAACCTTGTTCCTCACACCAATGTTCAAATACTCTCCATATGCGAACATACACCAGCGAGGTCTACCATCTGCGTGCCCTGAGCAAGGTCGTTATCACCACTGGCACATAACCTTTTTCTCAATGTGTCCTCTCAAGAGCCATGTCGTAAGCGAGAACCGATCTATCTGCAAATAGGTCCCTGCACCAGTATAACCGTTCATGCCGGGAGCCGCCACAGCCTGTCTGCTGTCATCCGTGCTAAATCCGCATACCAAGGCCCATTAGGGCAATCAGGAGCACAGGTTCCAGATGCGCCTCTATCCTCTGTAACACGCGGCCGATGAGCAGCCAGGGGTGAAAGAAGTAGAGAAGTCAGTCTGTGGGAACAGTTGGACCAGCGTGTCGAGTCCTTCCGCCATGCTGGAGGGGGCTTAATGGGAGGTTTGGTTAAAAGAAGACCCCTCATGAAGCATGCTACAAGAGGCTGAGAAGAGATGGGCTGATCATCAAAGTGCATGTGAGAGGCCGCAATTGCACTTAGGTGTACTCTTACCGAGTTGGTTTTAAGTCCAGAAGACAGGTGGAGAAGATACTCAAGTAATGCATCCACCGCAGCTGAGGAGGAGTTAAGCGCACTCTGCGAACACTAGAGAGAAAATCTACGCCACTTGAAGGCATAGGACGCCAGGTGGAAGGCTTCCTAGAAGCTAAAAGGATATCCTTAACCTATTAAGAGAGGTTAATGTCCTGGAAGGCTATGCCTTCAACAGCCATGCTGTAAGATAGAGGGACTGCGGATTGGGATGGAACAGCATCCTCTCCTCCTAAGAGAGGAGATCTAGAGCAGACCCCAGATCTACGGGTTGAGCCCAAGACAGATGTAGGAGGAGAGGATACCACGGTTGTCGTGGCCAGCATGGGGCTATGAGTATCATGTAGCCCCTGTCTCTCTGGAGTTTGAAAAGTGTCTTGGACTCAGTTTGTCCGCCAAGACATTGTGCTTGCCCGGAAGATACACCACAAGTAGGTGAATTTGATGCTGTATGGCAAAAAAACACAGATAGAGGGCCTCGCTGCAGAGGGTCCAAGAGCCTGTTTCGCCCTGCTTGTTCAAGTAGAACATGGCTACTTGATTGTCCGTCTGAACTAGAACTATGTAGAATCGAAGACGGTCCTGGAATACTTTGAGAGCATTGTGAAAGGCTCTGAGTTCCAGCAGATTTATGTGAAGTTGTGACTCCTGATAAGATCAAAGCCCTCGAGTGGAGAGATTGTCCAGATGAGCTCCCCAGCCCAATTTGGACACATCCGTTGCCAGAGTACATCGATGTGCTGGCATCTGAAAAGGTGACCCTACTAGGAGGTTTTCTGTGGATTGCAACCACTGGAGAGATGAGATTAGGTGGGTAGAGACCATTGTTTTGTCTCCCAGGCAACCCGATGCCTGAGACCACTGGGAAGCCAGTGTCCATTCAGCTGCGCTCATATGTAGACGAGCATATGGAACAACATGCACTGTTGATGCCATATGACCCAGAAGTTATAGCAGTTCTCGAGCAGTGAGAAAATTCTTGGGGCATGCCGGAGATGCTGAGTCGAGAGCAGCGGGGTTGAGGTAGAAATGTCTTTGATTGATGAGTGTCTAAGACAGCCCCTATGAACTCTAGAGTTTGAGAAGGAACGAGTTGGGACTTTGGAAGATTTTTTACAAATCCCAAGTGTTGCAGCACTTGCATGGTGCACGAGAGGGAAAGACTGGCCTCTAGAGAGGTATTTGCTCGAATGAGCCAGTCATCTAAGTAAGGGAAGACAAATATCCCAAGAGTCCTTAGGAATGCAGTACTACTGTCGTGCACTTTGTGAAACTTTTGGGGCAGAGGTGAGGCCAAAAGGCATGATTTCGAATTGATAATGTCTCCCTTGAAACATGAAGTGCAGGAACTTTCTGTGCTGTGAGTGAATCAGTATGTGAGTATATGCCTCCTTTAGATCTAGAGAACAGAGCAAATCCTGACTCTGGAGATAGGGGAGAAGGGCTCCAAGCGAGATCATTTTGAATTTCTCCTGTAGTAGGTACTTGTCAGTTCTCTTGAGGTCCAGTATGGGCCTGTACCCTCCTGTTTTCTTTGGAATGAGGAAGTATGGAGAATCAAAGCCCATTCCCTGCTGGGATAGTGGAACCTCCTCTATTGCGCTCTGAAAGAGAAGGGAGGTGATCTCTTGTAACAGAAGAGAGAGAGGGAGCTGAGTGCGAAACTCTTTTGGAGGAGTTCTGGGGGGGTAGACTTTGTAGATGAAGCTTGTACCCACCTCCCGTACTATGGACAGTGTCAACTGTTCTGATAAGATGCCACCTGTGGGCAAAGTGACAAAGTCTGCCAGGGATGTGTTTGGGATTTGGAATCTCCAGAGGCAGAGCAGCTATATTCTTCAGAAAGGAGTCAAAAACCCTGAGGAGGCTGGGTCTGTTAAGGTGGCTGTGACTTACGAGTAAGTCTTTTGTTGTTTTGGTGGCTGCTGCCCCTTCTGAGAAGCATGGTGCTGACACTGTACAGCAGGGGTGTAAGAAGGATAGTACTTTTTCTTATTGAAAAATACCGTAGCTCTTTTTGCTGCTTTTTTCCTAGCTGGGTTGGCAGTAGATCTAGATAGAATCTGAACACACCACTATTAATAAGACTGAGAGGCCTTGTCTTGCCAATCCTTGCCAGAAAGGTTTTCACCAGTGCAAAGGATATTACCCAGTTTGTTTTGAACCCAATGTTCAAGATCTGATTCTTGAAGCCAAGCAATCATGTGTGCCCCGATGCAGATAGATGAAGTTCTGTTGATGCACTCAAAACAATCAAAAGTTGCCCTGTTAAACTTTGAAACATTTTAGCGTGTTTTACAAGGGTGAGATAATCTGCTCTCTTGTCATCAGGGAGAAGAGGAACCATTAATTCAAAATCCCTTGCCACCTCTGAGAAACATACCCATATACAGTAGAGTATGTAGGAACTGATTCTGTTCGATAACATGGAGGACTGAAAACGTCGTCGACCAAAGGCGTCAGGGTTCTCGATTCCCTACCTGGAGGGTTCAAGAAATGTGTCTTACACTCTTTATTCAATGCATTGCCAATTCCACCACCATGGAATGGTGTGGTAATTGCGTCTTTTGGAAACTGGGACACTACGATACCCGATACATGGTATCGAGATGTCGGGTATGTGGAGAAACAGTAAGGGGCGTTTCTTCAGCCCTAGGCTCTTTCTCAAAGGTCACCATTATGGACAGACCCCAACCAACAACGCGAATAAAGTCTTGGAAAGACATGTCCTTCGGAGGAGACATGCGACGTTGTGGAGATGGAGATGGGTCTTCCGGGAGAGTTTTCATGTCCTGGGTATTGGCCGATTCACTGTCCGACGAATCGGCGTCCGAAGATTCAAAGTGTCGACAGGCAGGATGTTCCCGCTTTACACGTACCTGATACCAATCAAAACCGGTAGCTGAAGCTGGCGATGCCAGAACCTCAGTACTGGAAATGGATTAGAGGGCCGGCATGGGCAGTAGCATAGTAAGTGGCAAAAAAGTTGATGCAGGCTGTGTCTGTACCAGAGCCGGTACAAATGCCTGAGGGATCAACTGTAAAGGCTTTACCAGTACGGAGGCTACCAGTAAAGCCGCTAAGCTACGCTCAATAGCCAGGATATGTTGATCCATGGAGCTGGCCGATGCTTGGGTATCGGTACCGGAATTGCAGGCCACGATCCCTGAGCATGGCACCAGGAGCTCTCCGGAGGTGGAGGCCTCAGCAGGATCCTGGGACCCCACTAAGGATTTGGAGGCAAGGTCCTCCCGCTGGGGTTGTTCGGCCAGTGTGTTCCCCTTCAGAGCAACGCCCGAGGCATCTTGATGCTTAGAAGATCGACCCTTGGAGGGCCGGCCAGTCTTCGAAGTATACCTAGTTTTCGATACCTGAGATCCTTGGAAGGAAGATGAAGCTCTCAATGACGTCAATTCTAAAGATACTGCATCGGAGGCAAAGAGGGTGCCTAGTTTTGCAGCTCAGTTCTGTAGGACCTCTCTGTCATCTTCCTACAAAAAGGACATTCTGACAACAGATGATCCGGTCCTAAGCATTTTAGGCATCAGTCGTGGGTGTCTGTGGCCGAAATGGTACTGCCATATTTGGAACATTTTTTTTAAAACCACTGGATGTGACAAAAGGGGAGGACTAAGCCTAAGATGGCACTGATGCGCCTAAAGGAAGAAAAAAAATCCTTCCCTCACAGATTTTTTTTTTTTTTTTAGAAAGACAGAAGAAAGTATTGATGGGGGTCGGTACAAGCGTCAACAGCATGGCAGACATGACCACAAAAAAATAAGGACAAATTTTCTGCGGTGACAGGAATTGCTTCTTGTCGCCTCCGCGGAAAACAAAGAACTGAGGAAGAAGAGCTGGAAAGGCAGGAAGGCAGCTACGCAGGTGCAGTGAAGTGTTCCCAAAAGCTTTCCTACTGCACGCTGGGGAGCGTTCCCGCGTGGGCTCTGTTGGAACCAACATTACTCATATGTGAAGACTACATTCCTGCTTGTTCCTGGAGATAGCAGAAGACCCACATAAAGCGGCCTACAAGTGGATGAGCAGATGGTGAAATTAGGTCTTACCTGCTAATTGGCTTTCCTTGAGGAACTCCAGTCCAGTCCTGTACTTCAGGGTAGTGCACCTCTTCCAGCAGCTTGGAGACTGAGCATGTTACAAACTTGATGACCTCAGGGTACCTTAGACAGCTGGCACCACCCACCAGCCCCCAGTAACCTATTGACAAAGCAGACTCATCGGAACAAATAAGAAGTCATGAAAAAACCACCACCAACCACCAGAAAAACCTGAAGGGGTTTCCTTCAGAAAACAAAAACAACCCCTTCTCTCCAGGAAGCCCCCCATCCCCCCCCCCCACCCTCCAACAGGGGAGCCCTTGAACCAAAGGAGCTTACCTGACCACACACTAGTCCCCCCCCCCCAAGAAAGTGGGACCAGCAACACAACCTGAAAACAAGCACAGGCTCCCCTGAGACCATTCCTTATCCTGCCGCACATCTGCGTCACCCACAGGCCCCCTAGATGAGATGTAATTCTTCCAGCCCAAGGTCACAGCCAATATGCCAATCCACAGATGGGGAGGGTTGCGGGACTGGACTGGAGTTCCTCAAGGAAAGCCAATTAGCAGGTAAGACCTAATTTCACCTTCCATATAGTCCCTCCAGTCTAGTCCCGCACCCAAGGGATGTAACAGAGCCATCTATCCACAGGAGGGACCTGCCAGCCTGGCCTGAATTACTGCAGAACCAAACCTCGCATCACCTGCCGCTTGGACATCCAACCGATAGTGTTTCACAAAGGAATGCAAGGACGACCAGGTAGCTGCCCGACAGATGTCACCTGGTGGCACCAAGCTCCACTCTGCCTAGGAGGCAGCCTGTGCCCTGGTAGAACGTGCCCGCCAACCCTGCGGGACCCTCTTGTCCCGCAACAGGTAAGCCAATGCAATCGCCTCCTTAATGCACTGTGCAATGGAGGACTTAGCCGCCGCATCCCCCTTACGCAGCCCTCCAAACAGAACAAACAGCGGGTCTGACCTTTGAAACGAAGCCGTCCTCTTTAAATATCTTTTCAATGCAATGTCTAGCAACCGCAATCGCGGATCTTGCGCTTCCTCCACCAGACCTGCCAACATTGGCAAAGTAACCAGCTGATTCAAATGAAACAGCATCACCACTTTCAGGAGAAAAGCAGGAACTGCACGCAAGGTGACCTCCTCCCTAGAGAAAGATAAGAAAGGTTCCCTACAAGAAAGCGCCTGGAGCTCAAAGATTCTCCTGGCCGAGCAGATGGCCACCAAAAACACTGTCTTCAAAGTCAGATCCTTAAGGGTACAAAAAGCCAATGGTTCGAAAGGCTGTCCCAACAGCCCCATAAGCACTAAATTGAGGACCCAAGATGGAACCATTGCCCTCGCCGGCGGGCAAAGGTGGTTCACAGTCTGCAAGAACCGCACGACATCCGGATGAGCTCCGAAGGAGACACCTTTCCGCCCCGATTCTACCCCAATAATAAGGTACATTTGGCTGAACATGCTTCACGCATTCGTACTGGGGTTCTTTCGGCACCAATGGTTCAGCATGTTTTATCACATGATCATACCTTTGAACAACTCACCTGGAAAGCGACTGACTGGATGCCCCCTCAGAAATTGGGGGGTGATCGGATCCAGAAACTTCAATACATTGAACGATGGATCTTTCGTCTAAATACTATGGTCCAGAAGGGGTCTAAATCTGGAATTGGATTGGCACAGCTTGCTGTGAGGCTTCCTCTGGGGAGGCGGGAGCTTGGGAGTACTCTCGTCCTTGGATTTGAGCTGCAGCAATCATGTGACTATCATTACGTCAGCTTTAGGCATTTAAAAGGGTGTCCCCCTCTTTTTTCCGGTTTTATGGCATCTTTGTTGGGTGATGATCAACTAACCTGAAGCAGGGTGTTGAAAAGTGAAGAACCCGAAACGCAGGACTGTGTCGTGAATAGATCACCTGTTCCAGCATTTTTCGCCAAAGTTGCAGATAAGTAAAAAACGTTCTGACCGACTAATTTCGGCAGTTACGTGTTTCTTACTGCTTTTGATTAAAAACAACACTTTTTCTCTTTACCGCAGCTTTCACTGTTGGTAGCTTCGGAGTGAGGATTTTAGGTCCGACAAAAAAATTTCTGGTTTCATGGGGAACACTACCTAATTTGAGGTTCATTTTTTATTTCTTTTGAGGATAAGCTGAAGCAGAGTTGGACTGCTGGAGCGAATAGAGGCCAGGCCTGGGAGTTTCGGCATTTCCGATCAGTGAGATTCTCGCCCTACCAAAGAGGGCATTTCGCAGCCAGGACTCCACCGTTTTGTGGGTTTCGAGGAGCTGGCAGAGGATATTTCGCAAATCCGTCTGCCTCCTCAGCTCAGAAGAAACCACAATGAAGTGAGGGGGGGCCCAGATGGAGGTGCAGCCCGTGGGAGGTCGATTGTTGGACTTCTACCCTGCCTGGGTCCAGGTAACGTTGGACCAGTGAGTGCTTCAGGTAGTCCAGAAGGGTTATGCACTAGAGTTCACCCAGCCGCTAGCACCTGCCTTCGTTCGCTCTTCCTGCAAGGCACCCACAAAGGCACAAGGAGTGCAGCAGACACTCAAACGACTGCTGAGTCTTTAGGCGGTGGCGCCAGTGCTGGGAGAGCAGTGCAGAGAAGGTTGATACAGCACAGTTACTTACCTGTAACAGGTGATCTCTGGGAACAGCAGGAGTAAGTCTTCACATATGGGTATCGTCGGTACCGACGGAGCCTGCGCGGGAACGCTCCCCAGAGTCCAAAAGGAAAGCTTTTGGGAGCATCCCACAGCGCCTGCGCGCTGCCTTCCCGCCTTTCCTAACCGCCTCTCTCCAGTTCAAGTTTTAAGCTGAGACAAAGAGAGAGAGAGAAAGGAAAGGAAAGATAGAGAGATACAACTCCTAGGGGAGGTGGGTGGGTTGTGAAGACTTATTCCTGCTGTTCCCAGAGATCACCTGTTACAGGTAAATAACTGTGCTATCTCCAGGAACAAGCAGGAATGAGTCTTCACATATGGCAGAGCTACTCAATTCCAGTCCTGGAGGTCCGCAACCCTGCAGGGTTTTTGGGATATCCCTAATGATATGCATGAGATATATATGCATTAGAGATAGCCTGCCAACCTGACTGGTTTTTGGCCCTCCAGGGCTGGATTTGGAGACCCCTGCCTTACACCTCTGTCATTTAAGATTGTAAGTGGGCAAGGTGCAGATGTCCAAGACATCAAAAAGGTTAGAATTTGTCACATTCCTCCTTGCTTCTCACCACCACCAAAATATTGTCTATTAGACAACGTTTTGGTGGTGTTGAGAATCTAGGAGGAATGTGACACATTCTATCTACCCTTTTGATGTCTAGAACATCTGTACTTTGCCCACTCACAATCTTAAATGACAGAGGTGTAAGGCAGGAGTCTCCAAATCCAGCCCTGGAGGGCCACAAACCAGTCAGGTTGGCAGGCTATCTCTAATGCATATATATCTCATGCATATCATTAGGGATATCCCGAAAACCTGCAGGGTTGCAGACCTCAAGGACCGGAATTGAGTAGCTCTGACATATGGGGACTCCCCAGCTAAAGATGCCAGGGAGATCCCCAAGGTTGTGAGTCCCTGAAAAGGGCTCTACCTCCCCCTATGGATCTCGGGCATCCAACCAGGGATGGGGGGTAGGAGTTGATTAGGTATGGAACAGGTGTTTGAGAACAGCCTGAGCAAACAAGGCATCCCGGCGGGAGTCCTTGTCCAAGCAATAATGGGCTGTAAAGGTATGAACCGAGGCCCAGGTGGCCGCTCGACAGATTTGGTCAATGGACACAGAATTTAGATGAGCCATAGAGGCTGCCATGGTCCTCACATTGTGAGCTGTGACATGGCCCTCCAGAGAAAGGTTCTTACTCTGGTAGGCGAAAGAAATACACTGAGCAATCCAATTGGACAGAGTTCTCTTAGAGACTGGAAGTCCTAAATGAAAGGGATCGAAAGCAACAAAGAGTTGAGAGGACTTTCTATGTTGCTGTGTCCTTTGTAAGTAAAAAGCAAGCGCTTTTACAATCCAGGGTATGGAGATTCCTCTCTGCACTTGATGCATGAGGTCCTGGAAAAAAGACAGGTAAATATACCTCCTGGTTCAGATGAAAAGGTGAGACCACTTTAGGCATAAAGTGTGGATTGGTCCTGAGGACTACCTTGTCATGATGGAACCTTGTATAAGGAGGATTAGCCACCAAGGCTTGCAGCTCACTGATGCGGCGAGCTGAAGTGACTGCAATGAGAAAAATAACCTTCCAGGAAAGGAATTTCAAGGAGGTAGTGGCTAAGGATTCAAAGGGTGACTGCATAAGCTGGCCAAGAACCAGATTCAAGTCCCATGCCACTGGAGGTGGTCTAATGGGAGGTTTAGTTAAAAGAAGGCCTCTCATGAATCTTGCTATAAGAGGATGAGAGGAAATAGGCTGTCCATTGAGAGGTTTAAGGGATGCTGCAATAGCACTCAAATGGACTCTTACTGAATTCGTTTTAAGGCCTGCATGGGATAAATTCAGCAAATACTCTAGTAAAGAATTCAGAGGTATTGCAAGAGGTTTAAGACCCTTCTCTGCACACCAAATGGTAAACCTTTTCCATTTAAAAGCATAGGAACGTCTAGTGGAAGGCTTTCTGGAAGCATGAAGGATATCCTTCACTTGCTGAGAAAGATGCAAATCTTGAAGGTCTAGGCCTTCAGCAACCAGGCTCTGAGGTGAAGAGACTGGGGATTTGGGTGCCACAACGTTCCCTCCTCCTGGGACAGGAGGTCTGGAGCAGATCCCAAGTCCAGGGAGGGAGCTTGAGAGAGATGCAGAAGTAGAGGGTACCACACTTGGTGTGGCGAATGTGGTGCTATAAGGATCATAGACCCCTTGTCTCTCTGAAGTTTGAACAGTGTCTTGGGAATTAGGGGAATGGGTGGAAAGGCAGAGAGGAAGTCTTGCCCCCAATGAAGGAGGAAGGCATCCCTGGCCTGAACTCCCTGACACAGAATCCTGGAACAGAACCGGGGAAAGTTTGGCATTCCACGGACTTGCAAACAGGTCTATGTCCGGGGTTCCCCAAATTTGGAAGATCCTGGCTATCTGGTCCCCATGGAGGGACCATTCGTGTGGAAGCAGAACTCGACTGAGTGTCTGCCCAAGAGTTTTGAACCCCTGGAAGATACACTGCCATGAGATGAATTTGATGCTCTCTGGCGAAGACCCACAATCTCAAAGCTTCGTTGCAAAGCAACAGAGAGCCAGTCCAGCCCTGCTTGTTCACGTAGAACATGGCTACTTGGTTGTCCGTGTGGATGAGGACTGTCTTGTAGCTGAGCAGGGTGTGGAAGACTGAGAGCTAGAAAAATTGCTCTGAGCTCTAAGAGGTTGATATGTAGAGATGTCTCCTGTGGAGACCAGATGCCTTGAGTGGAGAGATCTTGTAGATGAGCTCCCCAACCTCTTGGAGAGGCATCTGTTTTAAGGGTTGCTTGAGGTAACACCTGTTGAAAGGGGGACCCCAGCAACAGATTTTGAGTGGACTTTCACCACTGGAGAGAGCAAAAGAGGCGACTTGAGGTTGCTATTTTGTCTGACAGGCACCCTGATGCCTGGGTCCATTGGGTGGACAGAGTCCACTGAGCTGCCCTCATGTGAAGGTGAGCGTAAGGAACCACATGCACAGTGGATGCCATGGTGCCTAACAGTTGTAACATCTCTCGAGCAGTTAAATGGGATTTTAACTGAATTTGTGAGGCTAACTGCACCAAGTGTAGGCAACGGGCCTGGGGAAGATAGGCCCTTGCAGTTGTGGTATCCAGCAAGGCCCCTATGAACTCTAGAGACTGAGTAGGGGTGAGATGGGATTTTGGGATGTTTATTACAAGTCCTAGATACTGAAGAACACGCCTTGTGCAGGCTAGGGAAGTCTGGGCCTCTGACTGGGATGGAGCTCGGATGAGCAAGTCGTCCAGATATGGGAATACGAATATCCCTAGAGTGCGTAGAAATGCAGCTGCTACTGCCATGCATTTTGTGAACACTCTTGGTGCAGAGGCCAGACCGAAAGGAAGCACTTTGTATTGGTAGTGCTTTCCTCGATAAAGGAACCGAAGGAACCTTCTGTGTGTTGGATGGATGAGGACATGGGTGTACGCATCCTTGAGGTCTAGAGAACAAAGCCAATCCTGACTCTGAAGGTATGGAAGGAGAGCAGAGAGAAATCATCTTGAATTTCTCCTTGCATAGAAACTTGCTCAATTCTCTGAGATCTAGTATGGGTCTGTAGCCCCCTGTTTTCTTTGGGATAAGAAAGTAGGGGGAGTAGAACCCTGAGCCCTGTTGAAGAAGGGGTACTTCTTCTATTGCCCCTTGGGCAAGAAGGGTAGCAATCTCCTGACCCAGAAGGTCGAGGAGAGATTTTGGAGAATTGAACTGTCTCACCATGGTGTGAGGAGGAAGGTTTAAGAAATGAAGCTTGTACCCCTCCCTTATGATGGAGAGGGTCCATTGCTCTGCTGTGATTTGTTTCCACCTGGGAGCAAAGTGAGCTAACCTTCCTGGAATGGTGAGAGGCTCTGGTTCTTTTATAGCCAGAAATCTAAGTTCTCTAGTTGAAAGTCAAAGGCCCTGAGGAGGCTGAGGCTGTTGGGCCGTAGCAGCCCTTGCAGCCTTAGGCTTGGCCTGTTTAGGCTGTTGCTGTCGCTTTGCAGTAAAATGACCTGCAGAAGATGCCTGTTGACCATAAACAGGATATCATCTCCCCTTTTTGGGAAAAAATCCCTTTTTGAACAACCTTTTCTTAACAGGAGCAGAAGTAGACTTTGAAAGTCTATCTAAAGCAGAATTTTCAGCATCCATCTGAGTGGCCTTTGCTTGCCAACCTTTACCAAAAAGGTTTTCACCTGTACAAGGAAGATTTCCTAGTCCATCCTGAACCCAGGGTTCCAAATCAGAAGCTTGTAGCCAAGCAACTCTGCGTGCACCTATGGCAATAGCCGAGGCTCTGCTAGCACACTCAAAAGAGTCAAAGGCTGCACGGTTAGAAAACTTGGAAACATCCTGAGCATGTTTAAGCCAGGTGAGAAACTCCTCTCTTATCTTCTGAAACAAAAGGAGATAAAGTTTGTAGGTGATCTGTAACTTCTTTTAGAAACATCCCCATATAGAGACTATAGGAGTTGATTCTAGCAACAAGCATATTGGCCTGGAAAATTCTCCTGCCAAAAGCATCTAAGGTTCTGCATTCTCTTCCTGGAGGATTAGATGAGTGCCTTTTTGCACTCTTTATCCTCTTCATAGCAGACTCCACCACAATAGAGTGGTGAGGAAGCTGAGTCTTATGAAAGCCAGGACAAGGAGGAACACGGTACATGGTGTCCAACCTACGAGAATGAGGGGAGGTGGTGAGAGGTGTCTCCCATATGCCCAACATGTGATCATAAAGGATCTCATGAATTGGTAAAGTAACTGCCTCTTTAGGAGCCTTAGGATATTGTAAGATATCCAATTTTTTGGCTCTAGGCTCTGCCTCAGGGGCCACTGAAATGGAGAGGCCCCTGGCCACTTCCCTAATGAAGTCTTGAAAAGACAAGTCTTTTGGAGGAGACATTCTTCTTTTTGGAGAAGAGGGCTCCTGAGGAAGGAGTACCGATGCTTCCACAGAAACCTCTGATTCATCAGAGTCTTCAGAGGAATCGAAGTATCGCCTATCTGGATGCTCCTGCAGAGCCCGATACGCGTACCGAGTGGTATAGACATCGGGAGTGATCGGTACCAATTCGGTACCGATGGGCATCACAGAACAGGGTACCACTGCAGTCGACACCGAAGCCGATGTCGATGCAATCGGTGCCGGTGCCAGAACCGATATCGGTGCCGGTGCTGGAACCGGTACCGACAACGGAGTTTGTTGCGGTACCGGAGGCGTCGCAGCTTGTATGAATGCCGTAATGGAACGCTGCATGGTCAGAATATTCTGATCCATCGACGCCACCAATGTCTGGATGTCGGTACCAGTGGAAACCACCGGTATCCCAGAACATGGCAACAGGTGATCGGTCGAGGCCGAGCCATCGATGTCAACCTGTGACCCCATAGATAAAGCTTTGGAAGCCGGAGCCTCCCGCCGGGGTAATTTTGCCGGTGCGGATTCCTCGAGAGCAAGCCCGGAGGCATCTCGATACTTAGAGGGAGATCTACCCTTCGAGGACCAGCTGGACTTGAGTTTGGTTACCTGAGATCCATGGGAGGAAGCAGCAGCCCTGGAAGACGTCGATGCTACCGATTCTGTAGACCTCTTTTAGACATCATGGAACAGGACTCACAATCCGTGATGGAGTGGTCAGGACCCAAACATTTTAGACACCAGTCATGGGTGTCAGTGACAGAAATAGTGCCGCTGCACTTCGTGCACTTTTTAAACCCGGAAGCGGGCTTCTCCATGAGGAGAATTTCTCGTAGGCCTAAGGCCAAAAGAAAAATGCACAGAAGTGAAAATAGTAGTTTTTTTTTTTTTTTTTTAAGAATAAAGAAAGCACGGCGGTACCGGTCCGACGTCAAAGAAGGCAGACGCGCGACCAAAGAAATAAAATAAAATAAAGAACTTCTTCAGCGGTGACAGGAACACGATCTGCTGGCTCCGCGGAAAAGAAGAACTGGAGAGAGGCGGTTAGGAAAGGCGGGAAGGCAGCACGCAGGCGCTGTGGGATGCTCCCAAAAGCTTTCCTTTTGGACGCTGGGGAGCGTTCCCGCGCAGACTCCGTTGGTACCGACGATACCCATATGTGAAGACTCATTCCTGCTTGTTCCTGGAGATTCTATTTTATTGTTCCAAATAAGGAAGGATCCTTTCGGCCTATCCTTGACCTCAAGCATGTGAACAGGTGTCTGCGGGTTCCACATTTTCATATGGAAACCCTCAGGTCTATAATGATGGCTGTTTGGGAGGGGGAGTTCTTGCTTGAGGCAGAAAGCCTTGTGCAGCAATAACACAAACTCAGGGGAAAAATCTCCAGGGATCCCCTTACGAACCCCCCCCCCCCAAGAGGAGGAAGGACCCAGAAAGTCCACATCCTGTTGACAATGCTGCAGCACAGGTGGCCCTGGAATGGGTCCCCCCTCCCCCTGTAGAGGGGGAGAACCATCCACCTGTGACCCTTGAAATACCCCGGGGGCCACCACTTCCTCCATCACTGACTGCTCGGCCATGTGCGCCTCTGCTGCGCAACCCCAGCAAACACCCTCCCATAGAGAGCATGCTTCTGCGAGTCCCACACGCCCCACACTGTGGTTTCACAGCATGGTCCTTTCAAAGCCCTGAGAGTGCTGCCCACCTTGTAGCAGCCCCTGCCAAGGTAGCAGCCCCAAGGCCCCCTCACACACCTGTCTAAAAACTTCTCTTCTTTCTTTTTTTTTTTTTTTTTTTTAACTGAAAACGCAACCCGTGGGACAGAGCCACCTCCAGGACCCCCCCGAGCAAAAAGCCACCATGTACAGAAAACACCGGATCAAAAGAAACACCCCGCAGGAACAAACCGTGGGAAACAACCCACCGCCATGATTCTTCCCGCTCAACCCAAAATGGTGCCGACCCCACTCGCAACCCACTCATGCCGCTGCCATGCAGTCGGAGCAACCGGCCGAACTCCCTTCAAGGTCTCCCCAGCAAATTCCCCTCAGCAAAACCTTCTCACCAGTTCTGGAGAGAGAGCCAATGGCCCGCTCCTGCTCCGCCGCCCTGCAGCTGCAGCAAGTAAGTTGGGGTGAGGAGGTGGGGGGTAATATGAGCATACTCTGCTTGTACTTGTCTTCACTGTGTTCTCCCCCACATCCGGGGCCACCGCTCCTCACCCGAACAGGTTTGGGAACAGCGCCTGCCTCCCAGCTCGCTGACCGGCAGAACCTCAGTACTCTGAGCACTCCTCTGTCTTTCGTTGTCTTTTTTTTTTTTCTACCAGAAGGCTCCCAATCGGAGGAAGGAGATCAGGGAGGAAGCTAACCCTCACATAAAATAAACCAAATAAGAATATTAAGAAAAAAAATGTAAGAAAAACTCAGTCTTAGTTGTCCTTCCGTGAGCCCTCACTCAGTGATCACCATGCCAGCTGCTTGGAGACTGAGCATTACTGGGGGCTGGTGGGTGGTGCCAGCTGCCTAAGTACCCTGAGGTCATCAAGTTTATGATATGCTCAGTCTCCAAGCTGCTGGAAGAGGTGCACTACTCTGAGGTGCGGGACTGGACTGGAGGGACAATAAGGAAAGGGGCTGGTCATCAATGTTGCGGTGATATGCAGCAAGAGCACTAAGGTGCACCCTGACAGAGTTAGGCTTCAGTCCTGAACTGGAGAGGTGAAGCAAGTCAGTCAGCACCATCTCCACTGAGAAAGTAAAGGGGATAAGGTCCTGGACCACACACCAAACTGAAAATCTGCGCCATTTGAAGGCATAGTGTCTCCTGGTGGAATCCTTGCGAGATGCCAGGAGAATGTTCGACATCCGTGGACTCCGCCAGAGCTACCTGCTCAGCAGCCAAGTCATGAGTGATAGGGAATGGCGGTTGGGATGCTGCCCTCCTGCAACAGTAGATCTGGGGCACCACCAAGATGAAGGGCTGGTGCCCGAGACAGCTGTATTAATAAGGGGTACCACAGTCGCTGGGGCCACCGTGGGGCAATGAGTATCAAGGAGGCTCCATCCGCTTGGACCTTGAAGAGGGTATTGGCAACCAGGGGACTCTGGGTAAACGTAGAGTAGGCCCTCGCTCCAATCTAGGAGAAAGGCATCGGAAGCCACCTGAGTGGGTCAGAGCATCCTGGAGCAAAACAGCAGTAGCTGGGCATTGAGAGGAGATGCAAAGAGATTCATGGTCGGGGTGCCCCACATTTGAAAGATCTGGCAGACCACTTGGGAGTTGAGAGCCCAGTCATGCAATTGCAGGACTCTGTTGAGCTTGTCTGCTAAGGCATTGTCCTCTCCCAGGACACACACTGCCCGGAGAAGCATCCGGTGCTTCATGGCAAGCTTACAGAGCCAGACTATCTCCCAACAGAGAAAATACGAACCCATGCCCCCTTGCTTGATGATGTAAAACATCGCTACTTGGTTGTCTGTCTGTATGAGAATGACCTGACTGAACAGCTGTGTCTAGAAGGCCTGCAGTGCATTTGCAATTACTTGTATTTCAAGGAAGTTTATCCAGTAGAGGATGCCCTCAGACCAGAAGCCTTACATGCAGCCGAGCTTGGAGGTATCAGTCATCAAAATTTGCTGGTGTGGGGGCACTTGGAAGGGCAGCCCTGCTAAAAGATGTACCAACTGCTACCACCATGGGAGTAGTCAAGTAGTGGTGGAGCTACACCCATCCTGTTGGATAGACAGCCCTATGCCACTGAGTGCAGACAGAGTCCACTGCGCTTGTCACATTCAGGCAGGCGAATGAAGCGAAGGACTATGGAAGCCATGTGGCCCAGAAGGCAAAGCATCTGGCAAGAGGACACTATCGAGCAGCACTGAATCTGGTACATCAGACAGATGAGTAGGTGAGCCCACTCTGTTGGGAGAAATGCCCTAGCCACCGAAGTACCGAGGAGAGCCCCAATGAACTCAAGGTGCTGAGCGGGTTTGCAGGTGGGACTTTGGGTAGTTGATTACAAAGCCCAGCTGCTCCAAGACCTTGATGGTATGCTGTGCGACCTGGCGAACTCTGTCTGGAGAGCCACCCCTTATCAACCAGTCATCCAGGTAAGGGAAGACTAAAATCCCCTGCACGTGGAGAAAACTGGTCACGAGCACTAAGCACTTTGTGAAAACTCTGGGAGCAGACGCTAGTCCGAAGGGAAGAACCCTGTGTATTGGTAATGCCTGCCACTGATGAAGAAGCAGAGGTATTGTCAGTGCAGTGAATGAGGATGTGGGTGTAGGCGCATCTTTTAGATCCAAGGAGCATAGCCAATCTCCCCTGCTGGAGGTAGGACAGCAATGTTCCAAGGGATACGATCTTGGACTTCTCTCTGACAAGGAAGCGATTTAGATTGCGAAGATCTAGAATGGGCAGGAAGCCACCTGTCTTTTTGGGGACCAGGAAGTATTGGGAGTAGAATCCGCTTCCTGTCTGAGATGACGGAACCGGTTTCACTGCGCAGGCTTCCACAAGGTGGCTACTTCCAATTGGAAAAGTTCCCGATGGTGAGGTTCCAGTGGACTTTCCCCTGGAAAGAATGGGGGGGGGGTCCGCTCGAAATGTAGGAGGTAACCCTCCTTCACTATTTGAAACAACACCAGGTTTCAGTGGTGATGCTGAGCCAATGGTGGGCAAAGAACAGGAGACACCCCCCAATGTGCTGCAGAACTGGGTCTGAAAGGGGAGGAAAGGCAGCGGTTTGGGATTCATAATGCGCCCCCCCCCCCCCCCAAGGCTGCAGCTGAGGAGCCCATTGGGTTTTTGGGGTCTTAGACCTAAGCTGCGGGGGCACCTGGTAGAAGTGATACAGGGGATTGGCACTGTAGGCCTTCTTCTTTGGGTAAGACGTTTTCCCCAAAACCTTCCGTTGGGAAGGGTCAGCAGTCTTCCAGCAAAAGCCTGGTCAGGGTGAGTTGTTTGGTCTCCAACTCAGCAGCCTTTTCAGTCATGGGTTTGCCAAAGAGATTCTGCCCCTGGCATGGGACATCAACCAATTTGTCCTGGATCCATTGCTCCAAGCCCGAAGACTGTAGTAATGCCAGGTGGTAGGCACCAATGCACACCACAGTCATTCTGGCCACAGACTCAAGGCAGTCATAGGCTGCTAAAGTCACGAATTTGGAGCACTCCTTGGTTTTAATGACCAGGCTCCGGTTGTGCTCGAGATGGTCACCAGAAAGCCCTACAGAGAACCCAGCAAGCTCCCCCTGTCAGGTCCCTCAAGCACATTCCCATGTACAGCAAGTATGCTTGTATATGGGCCATGAGTATCAAGCCCTGGTAACACTTCCTGCCAAAGCCATCTATGGTGTGGGTCTCCCGACCTGAGGGAACCGAGGAGTGCATCTTAATGCTCTTGATGCGGTGCATGGCTGACTCCACCACAATGGAGTTGTGAGGCAGTTGTGTTTTCTCAAAGTCTGGGGTTTTGCAGATTTGTTACATGGAATCGAGCCACTTGCTCACTGTAGGAACCGTAAGCGGGGTCCTCCCACATCCTCAGGAGACACTCCAGAATGGGGTGGACAGGAACCATGATGGCCTCCCCTTTAGCAGGATGGAATATTGGAGGATCTTGAGCTCCTCTGTTCAAGGCTCTTCCTCTACCTCCAGGGTGAAAGGCAAGGACTTTCCCATGTTCCTCAAACTCCAGGAAGGAGAGGTCCTTGTGCGGAGACCTTTGATGCTCCAGAGAAGGGGAGGGATCCAAGGCCACATGCTGGGTGCCTTGCCATCTCCAGAAAATTGTCTTCATTCTCCCAGTTGGAGTTTGAGTCACTAAGAAACTCGAAGTACCGACAGTATTGAGGGCTCTGGTGATAACAGAACTGGAAGCACCAGAGGAGACAGGCTGCACCAATCAGAATCGGGAGCAGTCTCTGGATCCCAAGGAAACCGCAAAGGTTTCAAGGATCGGCATCACCTCAGCCAACGAGGCCTCTGCCATGGATGCGGCCATCAATGGCGCTGACGAACAAGAGTTACCTGGTCCTCAGGGGGAGGGGGGTGTTGCACCATGAAGGCAGTCAAGCTGCACTCAAGGGTCACATCCTCTACACCAGGAAGGTGGGCTCCACAGCTGCTGGTATCAGCATCGGCGCCGTCACAGACAAAGCCAATGCCAGCTCCTTCGGTGGGGACTCCACGAGGTTTACAGCCTTGGGAGCCTTGCGCCAAATCTCCGAGGTCTCAATAGGCAAACCTTCTCGTTGGAAAGACTGCTCGAGTCTTCGCTCTTGGAGTCATGTTGAGGGCTCTGATGCCAATGACCAGGGGTTTTGCCTCTGGTATCAGCATCATCCTTCATCGCACTTGGACAGTGTCCATTCCCTCCAGGGATGCTCATCATTGAAGAGCCACCAATCTGATGCTCCATGACCTCAGTCCCCTTTTGGAGCTGATGCCTCAGACAGGACCTTTGAAAGCGTTGAAGCAGAGGTTGATGTTGGGGACAGAGCTGAGGCCTTGGAACCGAACGATTCCTACTGCTTTTCAATTCCTAAGCCTCTTGCACACCATCTGCAAGCAGAGAGGGCAAGTAGAAGGGCTCATGATCGGCCCATAGATACTGAGTGGCATGAACTGTGGCAGTCGGTGATCGTGATTGTCCGACCACACTAAGTGCACTTTTTCTAGCCACTGGTTGGCTTTCACATGGTTGGGAATACTGCTCCTGCCAAGTCAAAGGACTCCGATGTCCTCACCAACCATGGGGTCACTAGAAAAAAAAACCACGCACTGAAGACAAACCCAAAAATAAAAACACTGCATTGAAGCACAGTCAGTCACTGGGATCGACGAATGCACGAAAGGTGATGCAAATCGAGCTAGACCTTTACCAGAACAGCAAAATAGACTGTAAAAAAACAAACATCCCAGGATTCAGACAGACATCCGAAGGGCTCCGTGGAAAAAAGAAGACTGAGGTAAGATGGCTCCTTTGAGCAGGAAGATAGACATGCATGCGTGGAGTATATTCCGAAAGCTTCCTTTGGAAGCTGGAAAGTGTTCCCGTGTGGGCTCTGGTGACATCACCTGTATGTGAAGACTGACTTCCTGCTTGGTCCTGGTGAATAAGTTCAGCTTGTCCACAGAAAATCTGAGACAGTAGAGGGGTTAATTGACTTGCCCAAGGCCACAAGGAGTACCAGTGGTATTTGAACCCTGGTCTGTCCCAGGCTGTTGCCCTAGCCACTAGGCTACTCCTCCTCCTGGTCCAAGCACCATTTGTGAGGATCCAGGCAATGACTGTGCTAGACTGTAATCACATTCTGCAGAAAGACATAACTGAAAAGAGCATACTTTGGGGCCCTATTCCAGAACATTAGTGTCCTTTTACAAAGCAAAAACCAATTCTCTTCTTGTTTGTTCACACTGGTCAAAGTTCTTTGAGCACTGAAGCTTGCTAATAAGTTGCAGCAGGATGATCTGATGATTTTTCCCATTTAATCCAAGTTCCTTGGATGTAGAGAAACAGCACATGATCTCACCATCCTATATCAGATGCATCTAGGGTTAATACTTCCAGGTTTTTCAGAGCTCTGGGAGAGCTATTTCATGTTGATGCCATCAAATAACATCGTCCAATTGTATGGCTGATTCATCCTGTTTACAGAGAACCTCATTTTCAAAATATATTTATCAAAATGTATGGTGGTTTGAATAAATAGAAATTACACTTACCTGGTAATTGTCGTTCCTTGAGTGACGACCGTTTAGTCCTCCACCTCTGGGTTGTGCACCTCCTCCTGCAGCTTGGAGACTGGGCATGTCAAAGTCGTGACATCACTGGATATAGCCTGCTAGTATCTCCCATCAGCCCCAGAGTACTATTGACAAAGCAAACTCAAAGGAACAAATAAGTAACTATACCATAACTTTAAATAACTCTCCATTCCTCAACCTGAGGAACCTTTTTAACCTTATCAGTCTTATATTTTCTTTTTTTTCTTTTTTTTTTTAACTTTACATTCACGACCCCCCTATGCAAACACGTTTCCTATACCATCCCCTCGTTCAAATAAGAGAGAAGGAAGAAACAGAGAGGGATACTCACTGCAATCTAGAATCTGAAAGAATCTGTCTACTCGTTGAGATTGATGCTCCACTCCGCCTGAAAATAAACTCTGAAGAAATCACACCCCTGGGCGGGAATGAGGACTAAACTGTCGTCACTCAAGGAACCAGACAACAAATCTCCAAGTGGTAGTATGTTAGAGCAATTAAAATACAGACTCAAAAAGAAAAATTGCTCCATTCACTAACATAACCAAAAAGTACTATATTAAACGGGGAACAGGTCTCAGACTGGATTGGGGAAGGATTAGATGAGGTGAACACCTCTAGACTCCAATCCCCTATATTGCATCAAGGACCCGAAGCTTCCCCTCTTTACTCATTAGCTTACTTGTGACTTATTAAAACAACAAACGTGTATATCAAAAAGCTTAGTCAAAACCAGAACTCAGATCCCATGACTCTTTAAATAGCAAAACATTGCTTATCTAAAAACGTGATGATAAGAGTCAGAACTCAGATCCCAACACAAATTCAAAGCGCTTGTGCGTTTCACCAATCAAGCGGTTTCTTCGGGGGATTCCAACTCTGTGCCAACACACGGCAACTGCACGTCTAGGTGAGTTCTCACTTTCTCCCCACCAGACTTATCGTTGAAAAACGCCGCTCATCAACGATTTTTCAACGATAAGTCTGGTGGGGAGAAAGTGAGAACTCACCTAGACGTGCAGTTGCCGTGTGTTGGCACAGAGTTGGAATCCCCCGAAGAAACCGCTTGATTGGTGAAACGCACAAGCGCTTTGAATTTGTGTTGGGATCTGAGTTCTGACTCTTATCATCACGTTTTTAGATAAGCAATGTTTTGCTATTTAAAGAGTCATGGGATCTGAGTTCTGGTTTTGACTAAGCGTTTTGATAAACACGTTTGTTGTTTTAATAAGTCACAAGTAAGCTAATGAGTAAAGAGGGGAAGCTTCGGGTCCTTGATGCAATATAGGGGATTGGAGTCTAGAGGTGTTCACCTCATCTAATCCTTCCCCGATCCAGTCTGAGACCTGTTCCCCGTTTAATATAGTATTTTTTGGTTATGTTAGTGAATGGAGCAATTTCTTTCTTTTTGAGTCATTCAAGGAACGACAATTACCAGGTAAGTGTAATTTCTATTTCCTTATCGTTCCTCCAGTTTAGTCCTCCACCTCTGGGATGTAACAGAGCAGTAATCATTGGGAGGGACCTATCCAGCCAACTCACCACACCGTCAACCCGGAACAGGCATCCTTTACTGCCAAAACATTTAGGCAGTAGTGGTTACTGAGGGAATGAAGAGACGACCTGGAAGCTGCTCTAACAATCCCACCTGGTGGAATGACACAGTGATCCACCCATGCGCCCTGGTAGCAAGAGTCAGAAAGCCCCCCGGAATCGTACAACCTCACCACCAAAATGCTGAGGCAACCACCGCCTTAACCCAGTGCGAAATGACCGCCTTCGCTGCTGCTTCCCCTTCGCGGGACCTCCAACCAACACACAAAAACAAAGAAACGAACGCCGCACCCTGCATTTTATGCTTCCTATCGGCGTAAGCTACGAATAAAAACCTCCCCTTCCAGAAAAACCGAGAACTGGAAGAGAAACCAATAGGCTCAGGAGAAAGCGTAGTTACTCACCTGTAACAGGTGTTCTCCAGGAGCAGCAGGAATCAGTCCTCACATATGGGTGACGTCGGCGCCGACGGAGCCCTCGCGGAGCAATTTTCCCCAGCTTTCACAGAAAGCCTTTGGGAATTGCAGCGCGCATGCGCGGTCACCTTCCCGCCCAAGGGTGCCATCTTAGCCAGTCTGATGACATAGCTAAAAAACAGCATAAAAAAATGCAAAAAAACTTAAGCAGATGATTGCAACTCCACGGGGAGGAGGGAGGGTTGTGAGGACTGATTCCTGCTGCTCCTGGAGAACACCTGTTACAGGTGAGTAACTACGCTTTCTCCAGGACCAAGCAGGAAGTCAGTCCTCACATATGGGACTCCCAAGCTTAAGGCTACCGGAGACCCTAAGCACAAAAATGAGCTCCCTCTAGCTCGGCAGTACAGAAGGAAGGAATCTTCGCTGAATTATTACCCACCGGTAGCCCCCATCCGGGATGGAGGGTAGGAGTTGCTCAAACCTCGAAGAGATTTCGGAGGACTGCCTGTCCGAAAGCACTGTCCCTGCGGGACTCCCTCTCGAGACAGTAATGGACCGCAAAGGTCTGGCACGAAGACCAAGTAGCGGCCCGGCAGATGTCTGCCAGCGGAACAGAGCGGAGGTAAGCCACTGACGTAGCCTTCGCCCGAACACAATGAGCCGTGACTCGACTTTCTAAGGAGAGTCCGGCTGCCCCATAAGCCCAAGCGATACAGTCAGCAACCCAGATGGACAGGGTACGCTTGGAGACCGGGAGCCCCAATTTATTGGGGTCAAAAGACACAAAAAGCTGAGCAGCTTTACGGTGCTCCCGCGTACGGTCAAGGCAGAAGTTCAATGCCCTTCTACAGTCCAGGGTATGCAGGACTCGTTCAGCTCGGCTGGAGTGAGGCCTGGGAAAGAAGGTTGGAAGTACCACCTCCTGATTGATGTGAAAAGGGGAGACAACTTTTGGAAGAAATTTTGGGTGAGTCCGTAGGACTACCCTATTTTTGTAGAACCGAGTGAATGGAGGATCAGACACGAGGGCCTGCAATTCACTTACGCGTCTAGCGGAAGTGAGGGCTATCAGGAATAAGGTTTTCCACGAAAGAAAACGCAGAGAACAGGTAGCCATCGGTTCAAAAGGCGGACAGGTGATCCGCTGTAAAACTACATTCAGATCCCAGTCAGGTGCTGGCGGGCGCAGAGGTGGTTTTAGTAGAAGGAGACCTCGGAGAAACCGTGCTACAAGAGGGTCGCTGGAAAGAGGTCTGCCGTCCACCGGCACATGGTGTGCTGAAAGAGCACTGAGGTGGACTTTGACGGAGTTGGACTTAAGTCCCAGATTAGAGAGGTAGAGCAGGTACTGCAAGATCACCGACACCGGGCAGGAGAAGGGATCCTGAGACTGCTGTACACACCAAACGGAAAAGCGACACCATTTAAGGGCGTAGCATTTGCGGGTAGAAGGTCGCCGAGAAGCTAGGACGACCTCTTCCACCTCTGCCGGCAGGAGAAGGGGAGCAAGGACTACCCTTTCAGCCGCCAGGCCATTAGATTGAGCGATCTGAGGTTGGGGTGTAGCAGAGACCCCTGATCCTGTGTTAGGAGATCCGGTTGAGACCCCAGAGGGAACGGATCCTCTACCGCTAATTGCAACAGGAGTGGAAACCAAGGCTGTCTGGGCCAGCGAGGAGCCACCAGGATCATGGACGCTTTGTCCCGGAGAACCTTGAACAGAGTTCGGGAGACTAGCGGGATGGGAGGAAAAGCATAGAGAAGGCTTTCCGACCATGAGAGCAGAAATGCATCTGCCGCTACCCGAAGGGGATGTGGCTGACGCGAGCAGAAGCGAGGAAGTTGCCGGTTGAGAGGACTGGCAAAGAGATCCATCGTGGGGAGGCTCCACTTCAGAAAGAGTTTCTGGACTACCAAGGGATCCAGACGCCACTCGTGCGGCTGGAGTAACCTGCTGAGTTTGTCCGCCAGGCAATTCTCCTGGCCTGGGAGATAAACTGCTTTGAGAAGAATGCCGTGACTGACGGCCCAAGAGCAGAGCTTCTGAGCTTCTCGGCAGAGAAGGAAGGAGCCCGTGCCGCCCTGCTTGTTCACGTAGAACATGGCAACTTGATTGTCCGTCTGGACAAGGACGGACTGGTGAGAAGTCAGGTGGGAGAAAGCCTTGAGCGCCAGACGAATAGCTCTGAGCTCCAGGAAGTTGATCTGTTGAGCAGATTCCCACGCGGTCCAGAGACCTTGAGTACACGCCCCCTGGCAATGAGCTCCCCAGCCCAGGAGGGAAGCATCGGTCGTCAGCACTTGAGTCGGCTGAGGCGACTGAAAAGGCATTCCGAGCACCAGGTTCGGCCGATGAAGCCACCACTGTAGGGAAGAGGCCAGCGGTCTGGAGAGGCGCACTAAGTCGGCTAGCCCGCCGGTGGCTTGTTGCCACTGCTTGCGAAGGCACCATTGAGCCGGTCGCATATTCAGGCGAGCATTGGGGGTCACGTGGACGGTGGAAGCCATATGGCCGAGTAGTCTCAGGAAGCGCCTGGCGGAGACCAGGGACTGGCTGCGAAAACGGCCAGCTAGGTCCATGAGCCGTTGAGCCCTGTCGAGAGGCAGGAAAGCTCGAGCCTGAGGAGTGTGCAGTCTTGCGCCGATGAACTCGAGATCCTGTGAGGGGAGCAAAGTGGACTTTGCGAAGTTTATGACAAAGCCCAAGTACTGCAGAAGAGTCACCGTGCGGTGTGTGGCATTGGTGACTGCCGGAGGGGACGACGCTCTGATGAGCCAGTCGTCGAGGTACGGAAAGACAGAGGCCGTGAAGCCTGAGATAGGCCGCCACCACCGCGAGACATTTTGTGAAGACTCGCGGTGCGGAGGACAGGCCAAAGGGCAGTACTCTGTACTGGTAGTGATTTCCGGCCACCACAAACCTTAGGTATTGGCGGTGGCTTGGGTGGATGAGGATGTGCGTGTAGGCATCCTTTAGATCCAAGGAGCATAGCCAATCTCCCTGCTGGAGGTAGGGCAGAAGGATTCCAAGGGTAAGCATCTTGAACTTTTCCCGCACAAGGAACTTGTTGAGGTTGCGCAAGTCCAGGATGGGTCTTAGGCCTCCTGTCCTTTTTGGTATTAGGAAATACCTGGAATAAAAGCCTTGACCTCTCAGGTGGTGGGGCACCGGTTCCACAGCCTGGTCCTGAAGAAGACTTGCTAACTCCTGAAGGAGTAAGTCCCTGTGCAGAGGGAGTCGCGGAGGTTCTCCCGGAAAATAAGAGGGAGGGACCTGATGGAAGTGGAGAAGATATCCTTCTCGCACGACTTGAAGCACCCAGGCATCTGAAGTGATGTTGGACCACCTGTGGGCGAAGTGAACCAGCCGGCCTCCGGTGCTGGGAGGAACCAGCTGAGGGGGAGAGGCTATGCTGAGGAAGTCAAAAACCCCCACCCTGCTGAGCAGGGGCTGGTGGTGCAGGCTTGGGGGCTTGCTGCCTAAGGGACCCGTTACCCCGTCCCTTGGCCTGCTGACCCTGTTGGGGAGCTGGAGGGGCCTGATATTGGGGGTAGTGTTTATAGGCAGCCGCCTTTCTCGGGTAAAAGGACTTTTTTCCCGAGCCCTTCTTTTTCTGGGAAGGGGCGGAGGTCTTCCTAGAAAGCCTGGTCCTGGTGAGAGTCTCCGTCTCGATTTGTGCAGCCTTTTCAGCCATGGGCTTGCCAAAGAGGTTCTCACCTCTGCAGGGGACATCGACCAACTTGTCCTGCACCCAAGGCTCAAGGTCAGACGACTGAAGCCAAGCCTGTCGGCGGGCACCGATGCCGGCTGCGGCCACACGAGCCGATGCTTCAAAGCCATCATAGGCTGCTCGGGACATGAATTTGGAGCATTCCCGAACACCAGATGTTAAGGCTAGGAACCTCCGCAAAGGTTCCTCGGACAGTCCAGCAGAGAATCCGGCTAGTTCTTTAGCCAGGTCTCGGAGATACATGCCCATGTATAGCTGGTAGGTCTGGACACGACAAGCCAGCATAGAGCCCTGGAAACACTTCTTACCAAGGCCATCCAGGTTACGGGCCTCCCTGCCCGGGGGCACCGAGGAGTGCATTTTCTGGCTCTTAAGCCTATGCATGGCTGATTCCACTACCATGGAATGGTGTGGTAGCTGTGCTTTTTGGAAGCCAGGACTCTTGCGGACTCGATAGATGGAATCGACCCGCTTGCTCAATACCGGCGACGAGGCCGGACTCTCCCACATGCGGAAGAGTAGTCGTTCCAGCATGGGAGGCACCGGTACAGTAAAGTGCTCCCGGGCGGGAGAGTCGTACTGGAGGGCGTCGAGCTCTTCGGCTCGAGGCTCCTCCTCGGGATCCGCCGGGAAGGCCAAAGCCTTGGCCATATCCCTGACGAAGTCCGAGAACCGGGCATCCTCCGGAGGGGACTGTTTCCGAGGTTCGGACTCAGGTGACTCCTCCTCTTCAGACTCCCAGACTGACTCCGAGGAGGAATCAGTGGGGTTGGCTCGGGCAGGCGGAGGCGTCGGCCACCCCGACGCCAAGGGAGTCGGCGGCGACGACCTCGGTCCCGAACGGGAGGCCGAGGGTGACCTCGACCGAGGATCGACTCGAGTTCGCATGGACTCGAGGATCGGCTCGGTCTCCGGGGTCGACTTAGACGTCGACGTCCCGGCGGTCGGGGCAGCGGCGCCAGCGAGGCTAGCGATCAGTGCCCGCTGCTGGTCCATGAAGGCAGATAGTCTGCTCTCCAAGGCCGTCAACCTGAGTCCGACCTCAGGTGACCCAGCAGTCCCCGACTCGGGCCCCGACGGCGTCGGGCCCGACGTTGGACCTCTCGGAGGCGAGTCCAGAAGGACCACAGGACTTACCCGAGCAGGCAACTCCGACTCCAGGCGAGGTCGCTTCGGGAGGTGCTCCTTCTCCAAAGACCCGGGACGGCTGTCGGGGCTATGCGACCTGGCCCTCGCGGAGCCAGGAGCGTCCACCGACGCCGCCCTCGCGGGTTTTGTCTTCCATCGATGGTCTCCGGAGGGAGAACCCCTGTCGGAGGAGCTTCGGCGATGTTCAGAGCTGGAGCCTCTGGATGCCGAGGCCTCCGACGAGGTCCGGGTACGGCTGGGGTCAGCGAAGATTCTATCCCGCTGATGCCGCCGACTCCTCAACGCTTTGGAGGACATTTTGCCACAGGCTCCACAGATCATTTCTTCATGATCCGGGCCCAGGCAGCGGAGGCAATTATCGTGTGTGTCAGTGAGTGATATATTTCTGTCACACTGACCACACCGCTTGAAACCACTGGCAGCCATCGGGGGAAAAAGGGCCCCTGCAAGGTCAAAGGACCGGGCTGCCAGTGAAAAACCGAAAACGAAACTGACCAAAAATCAGAAAAACCGAAAAATAAGGGAAGGACTCGCAACGGCGTCGCGAGTCCGGGCAGGAAAACGACCAGCGTCGAACCGAATTGAAAAACGAGTAAAACTCACGAAAATCAACTTTTTTAGCGGGGACACGACGGGTACGTCTGTAGGGCTCCGCGGAAAAAAGAAGACTGGCTAAGATGGCACCCTTGGGCTGCAATTCCCAAAGGCTTTCTGTGAAAGCTGGGGAAAATTGCTCCGCGAGGGCTCCGTCGGCGCCGACGTCACCCATATGTGAGGACTGACTTCCTGCTTGGTCCTGGAGAAAAATCAGATACCACCTTTTGGAAGGACGACGGGACTGGTCGCAAACACCACCCTCTATCCAGAAAGGGTGAAAACGGCTCACAACGCCTGAAACTCCGAAACTCGTCACGCCGACCAAAGAGCTATCAAAGCCACTGTCTATAACAGCAAATCCTTTACCGACACCTGGAGTAAAGAATCAAAGGGCTCTTTAGTTAACGCCTCTAAGGCCCAATCGGGATCCCACGGCAGCACCCGAACTCTCCTTGAGGAGCGCAATCGGGTCCCAACTTGAGGAAACGCCACACATCGATCCGAACACCTAGCGCTATTCCCTCCACAGAACCTCTACAGCCGGAAACAGTCACCAGCTGGACCCTCTAAGGAATTGGCCGCTAGTTCCTTCAGACACTGTCCTGCAGAGAACTCAGACCAAGGATACAGACACCTTTGTCGCCCGGACTTGCCACCGTGAACAGCAGCCTTCAAAAAGGCACTAAGCATGGACCTATGTACCAGACGCAGCCTGCCTCCTTGCTCTCAACAAGGTGGCGAAGACTGCCGCAGAATAACCCTTCTTCTTCAGCCCCACCCATTCAAAGGCCAAACCGTAGGCGGGCACCGATCCACCTGAGACATTCGTCGCGGACCTAGCCGCAGCAGAATGTCCGCTACCGGCAACTTCTAGGAAATGCCCGTCAAGTAGGCGAATGAGATCAGCCTAGTATGGCCATCTCGTCCAACCGGGCGCTACCAAGAGTACCTTTCCCCGAAAGCCTCGATACGCTAACTACTTGCCCTATGAGAGCCCACAGGGAAAGGACAAGACAAAGACTTAACTGGGAGCTTACTGAGCCTCGACTTGGACGAACCATCAGCCGCCCCATTCCTCCACCAGAGAGACCTCCGGGTGAACCCCAAGGAAGCCAATAATATTAGCTAGCGCTCAAATTAAACCATAATGCACATTTTCCACATAAAGCAAATCAGGCTCTAGTCGATTCAACTCCCTGATTCTTTCCTGTTCCAGGCGAGTAGACTGCCGCAAACACTGCAACCACCTGAAGCATGCTCTCGCCCCCCCAGGCTCCACAAATGGGAGCTTGTAAGGACAGAGCATTGCCCCCAACGATCGCTTCAGTGAACCATCTACTTTCCTATCTTGCGCTAAAGAAGATTGCTAGAGCTCTCCCATACAGCGAGTCCACACCCCCTGGTAGTGCAAGGTGTGTACCCACCCACGTAGTACCCAGGCCTGCCCCTGCTTAGCCTCAAAATGTCAATCAAGAAACAGGCGAATTCAGGACAGCTGAATACTTTTTTTTTTCTTTCACAAAGACATCTCTAACCAAAAATTCCTTCAGCATATGTTAAGAGAAGCTCTTTCCGTGAAAACAATATGAAGTAGAAAGAACTCCCAATCACAGGCATACTAATCCACAGCCTTCCTGCTACAGTAACGCCCCATTCCGTCTGACTGCACAAAGATGGACTTTATATTTTAAGTTCAACTAGCACCTGGTGTTAGGAAATACAGCTCTCTCATTCCGCAGTGGCAACTGAGTCAGCAATGAAGAAGCCGAGAAACTGCAGACAAGTTCCCATTATACCACCTGGAAAAGACTCCACTTTTAGACCACTGAAGCAAAAAAGCATGCGAGAGTGCATTGTGTCCTGCCAGTAGCCGATTGAATTTAAATGATTCAGTGTATGCAGGGCATTTTCCAGAGAACGCAAGGTCCCTCATCCAGGCTGCCTCCACATTCACAGTCTAAACCGGCAGCCATCTTGGCTGATGCCGATCAGCGTGGAAGCCATCTTGTAAGCCCAGCATATGATGTATGTCTACTAGAATCTGAGCTGCTGCTATTGCTGCTAGAGAACTAGCCTGGCTGCGTGCTTCTGGCCCCCATTAAGGCATTCGCTGAACACTAGCAGATACTCTCCGTACTGGAGAACCTCTGATAAATGGAATGGGAGCATAGATAGCTTCAAAGGCCAGAGTTCTATTTTGCAACCTATCTGCGCTGAGCTACCTTTTCCATATGTAAAATTAAACCACATATAGCCAAAATTAAGACATTACAAATCTACCATAAAATCTTATAATTTGGGCAAAGCCAAACTAAACGGGAATATTTTCCATTAAGAAACCACACAACAGGGAATGGCTAATTTCCAAGATGGCGACAGAGAGGATTGGAGCCTAATGCCGAAACGGAAGGGCAAGCCTAAGGCTCCTCCCGCGGAGTCGTTGCCTGCCGCTGTGGGCCCAATGGACAAGTTTGTGCGGCTCAATGTGGACCAAATTGGGGAGATTAGAGCAGGCTTGGTCGCGTCGCTGGAGGAAAGTGCGGCATCTTCCGCCCATGAAGTTTCTCTCTCTCCTGGTGGGCGCTCCCCCCCCCGCCCCCCCCCCCCCGACAATCCTGGGCTTGTCGGAGGCTCCTTCAGTGTGCGGTGCTCCAGTTCCTCCGGTACAAGTCGAGCTGAAGGATTAGACGTGGGGCGGCCGGAAAGGCAGTACTGTCGACCAGCTGTCCGTGAGTAAGGCAGCTGATTCTGCCCGTGGATTATTGCAGGCAGCGGAGGTGAGCGATACAACTACCTTGCTAAAGGGCGATGACCTAGCGAAGGGAAGCGTTTCCCCCTCTTTTGGGCCATCATTTTCCTTGTTGCCTATTCGTCCTTCTGTGGTGACCCTAGAAACTATCTGGGAAGCGATTTCTCAACTCTCCCAGGCAGTACTTCAACAATTGACTCTCTCGTCTTCTAATGTAACTGAACTTGAGGGGAAAGTATCTAACTTGATGAATGATATGGAAGGAGTGAAGAATAAAATTGATGCCTCAGATCAGAAGCTTGTTCAAGTTTCTGATCTCACTGTTTCTTTAATAAAAGATAATGTTGGGTTGAAAATGAAGCTGGAGCTTTTGGAGAATGCTACTAGGGCCTCAAATCTTCGATTACTTAACTTTCCGGTGGTTCCAGAAGTAGCACCGTTGGAAACATTTAAGAGATATCTTCAAGAATCTTTAATGATACCTGTGGACTTACTTCCTCCCGTACAGAAAGCATTCTATTTGCCTTTGGGTAAAAAAGAAGGCAAAACTCTGTTTGGTTCTTTAGATATGGACTTTTTAAATGTCTCCGCTGTTCTTGGTTCCCCTAAAGAGGATGAAATTAAAACCTTCACTTTATTGGTCTCGTTAGCCCTGTCTTCGGACAGGGACTGGCTTCTCAAGTTGTTTTATAAAAAGAGAGCCAATCTGTTTATGGGTAAAAAAATATCGGTTTTTCTGGATGTCTCAAAGGAAAGCACAGTTACTTACCTGTAACAGGTGATCTCTGGGAACAGCAGGAATAAGTCTTCACATATGGGTACGTCGGTACTGACGGAGTCTGCGCGGGAAGGCTCCCCGGCATCCAATCAGAACGCTTTTGGAAGCATCCCAACACGCCTGCGTGCTGCCTTCCCGCCTTTCCCAACTGCCTCTCCTCAGTTAAGTTTTAAAGCTGAGGCAAAGAGAGAGAAAGAGCAAGAAAGGGAAAGATAGAGATAGAGAAAAAGCAACTCCTAGGAGAGGTGGGTGGGTTGTGAAGACTTATTCCTGCTGTTCCCAGAGATCACCTGTTACAGGTAAGTAACTGTGCTATCTCCAGGAACAAGCAGGAATGAGTCTTCACATATGGGGACTCCCCAAGCTAAGATGCCCAGAGGGAGTCCAAGCATGTAGCGAATCTAAAAAGAGCCATGCTACTCCTCCGAACCTCAGGCATCTTGGGGATGGAGGGTAGGAGTTGAGTTATAGAAAAGGTGCTGTGGAACAGCTGGACTAGAACAGGTCTTCTATGGAGGAAGATCCTGTATAGATGACATTTAGTAGTAAAATAATGAATGCAATATTCTAATATGGACCTCCCTTGGTGGTATTGTAAAAGTCTATTGAGGTTCATATGGATCTATTAGAAGAGCCAGTAGAAGATCCTCAAGGAGTACCTCACTGTGAAGTAGCGGTAATAAACTGTACGAAAAACAAGTGGAGGTCAGAACCCATCAGGGTGAGAAAGAGCCCCAGTGGAAAACTGGGGTAATACAATAAGGTAGGGCTTCTGCGGGAAACGCAGAGGGTACTATTAGATAAAGCTTAAGTCCTTTTGGTCAAAGAACCATACAATGCTAGGACCAAAAGGAAAAATAAGTCTGACCGATTTGGACTTACAATAGAAATAGTCCCTGTAGGAGAGAAGGGGTGGGGAGACCCCTATATCCGATAACAAGTAAGGACAGACTTACAAGCGTTATAGGTTTAGATTAACTGAAAATCTGTGATGTCTTTCCTAGATGAGGTCCATTAGGAAAGAAAAAAGGTACATCGAAAGCTTCAGAGGTACCTAAACCTGAAAGGTTATGGTTAGAGAAGCAACAAATTTGTTAATTACCACAAAGAGTGGTTATATGTGTAAAATCCCCAAGCATGCTGGCACAGCATTGATAGGGGTAGTGCACATCTGTCAGAGTCCTATAGGTGTGTGTGTATATGTATATGAAGGGAGATACCTGCTTGGATAGATGTATAGAGAATCTTCTTTCCCTGGTTATAAGTGACAGAGTCGGAGGAATGGTCTCCCTGACAAGGAGGAGTCTAGATTCCTTCAAGAATTCGAGCTCTTGAATAACCAGGATGGCCTACGTGAAAAATGCAGAGGATAACTTCAGTCTGCAGGCAGCAAGTCCAGATTTCTCTAGAACTGCAGTATGGTGAAAGGATAGAGGACACCACTGGAATAAGATACCATATTGACCCGCCTATGAGGGCAAGATGGGTATCAGGCATCCTTGAGCTGCAACTGAATGAAAAGTATCCCTGGCGGGAAGTCCAAGGGGATATTTATTGATTTATTTATTTAACATTTCTTCTATACCGCGCTATTGAAATCAGTGCGGTGTACATCGAACAAAACATACTACAATGCATACAAGCAACATTGAGTTTTACATAGAACAGGGAAAGAAACATAGGACAACCGGGGTAACTATTCACAGGGTAACTATTTACAGGTTACAATAGTATTGTCACCAGTACTCTAAGCTAATTTGGTATCATATGGACCAAGCCGGGGATATGGACCAAGCCGGGGAATTGGCCATGCTTTAGGTTTTCACGTGATGTAAGGCCTATGTCTTTTGTCTCGAAAAGAGATTTTAGATGAGATGGTAAGGGTAGGAAACACCTACCAATCAAACCCCTCCTAACCATCTAGGATTATCTGCTAGGCAAGATACTAATGCTCTCTAGCAAGGGCCCATAGTGCAAAGCTACTTTGTAGAGTTGCAGAGAGCATGTCACAGGTTGGTTAGAAAAGAAAACTGGCTGGTTAAAGCCAGTAGCTAACAAACTATTCTGCCAAAAACAACGGAATTGGCGATGGCGAAGAATAGAAGTCAAACCAACAAGTCTGTGATAATAAGATTTCCAAAAAAGGTTGATAACCTGTTTTGGGTTTAGCACTGAGGCCAGAAGGATTGCTAGTGGAGGAGAAACCCTGGTTGTGTGGTGAACAGAACCAGTGGCTTAACCACTAGGAATTGCTGCAGTTGCAGCAACTACCAGGGCAGCGGAGAAAAACTTTTTTTTTTTTTTTTTTTAGATTGGAAAAAGAAGCAACAGACATAAGTAGGAGTGGTAAGACCTCCTTATTGTCTGAGAAGCTTCCCTAAAGAAAATGAAAAAGACAACTCTGGAAGGGAAAATCCCTTTGTGAAAATAGGTACAGGACCATATGGGCTTACCAGTGTAATAGAGCCACTCTTACAAACTGAATGTTGTAGTAAGAGGGAGGTAAGACAGAGTTGAAGGAGACTTACTATGTAGTAAGTCTCTAAAAGGTAAAATGATACATGCTAGTACAGGGAAAAAACTGTCTTATTGACAGTTGTCACCTCTCTTTTCCCAGTAGGAGGAAGAGAAACCTGTTAACTATAGGCATGATCATCATAAAGACTCTTAGAGCAAAAAGAAAGGATGTCTCGTGAAGAGAGATCCATGAGAATTTAGGATGAAATTAGCATAGATGCTTCAAGTGAAAAGAAGCAGACTGCAAACTCTAACCAGCAACCAGGAGATGTAATGATAATCTATCAAACCCCGTGACTGCTGGGTTTGCTGATCCTGTTGAGGTTGTGGTTTCTTTAGACCAGTGTGATGTTTCCCCTGTTTGGGAACATCTGTATGATGGGCAGAAGATGGATAAAAATTTTTCCCCTTAGGGGAAGAAAGTTTGTTAGGAAATTTCCTACCAACTGGGAAAGAGGAAGGCGTAGAACAGCCTTTGGAAACAGCAATGTCAGTGGTTAACTGAGCAACTTGGAGTAAAGACTCCTTGTTAAAAAGATTTTCTCCAGTGCAAGGAGTATTTCCCAGTCTTTCTTGTGCCCATTTGTCCAAGTCTGAAACTTGGAGCCAGGCTTTACATCGTGCCCTATAGCTATAGCAGACGTTCTGCTAACAGACTCAAAGGAGTCTAGGGAAGCACGAGTAAGGAACCTAGAGATATTTTGAGCATGACTAACCAATGAGGAATAGTCTGCTCTTTTGGGCTCTTGAAGAAAAGGGGTCAAAAGCAATAATTTCTTTGTGACCTCTTCAAGAGATAATCCCATATAGAAAATATATGAGAGAATTCTTGCTGAAAGCATGGATGCCTGGAAGGTTTGGCGTCCAAAGGCATCTGGCGGATAAGAAGAGTGCTTTTTTGCGCTCTTAATACGCCTCATTGCTGATTCTACAAAAATGGAATGATGAGGAAGTTGAGTCTTTTGAAACCCTGGAGAGGGGGGCACCTTATATAGAAGATCAGTTGCCCTAGAAGGTGGGGGTACCGTTAAAGGAGTTTCCCACATTCGTAAGAGGAGATCCTGCAAGGTCTGATGCACAGGAAGCATGATGTTCTCCTTTGGACTCCAGGGAATATACAGGGATTCTGTATTCCCTGATGCAGGATCCTGACCAGGTATAGAAATGGCAAGTGACTTTGCCATATCAAGCAGGAATGCTTGAAAAGAAAAATCCTCAGAGGGAAATCCTCTAGAAAGAGGAGAGGCTAGATCTGTTGAAGAACTAGCATTGGCACCCAGGGATCTATCCAAATTTTGAGGAATAGAAGACCCTAAAGGGTGGCGTATCGGATCCTTAGAGGATGGTCGCCGGTACCAGCCACAGTTGGTAATGCTTCGTCCATGCTAGGGATCGATTCCAAACTCGGTACCGAGGGAAGCGACCCTGATGAGAGAAGCATGGAAGGTACCGACAGCAATGGTAATGTGGATATCGGTACCGACTCCGGCACCGTATCCGATAGCAGTAGATGAAGGCCAGCCGGTGACAACTCTAACGGTATCGAAGAAACCGAGAGTGCCCGACCTGGATCATCGGAACCATGCCTTCAGTACCGTCCGGTATCGGTACCAAGGCGAGTTGGTACCCAGTCATCCAGAGTGGAGATCGATTCTAGACTCGGCATCGAGGGAAGCGAGTCTATCGATGCACATCTGGAGTGTACCAGGGTCAGTACCAGAACCGGTACTGGGATCGATACCGATACAGGAAGATCGGTCTGCAGCGTATCCAATGGGCCCGCAGGTACAGAGGACGCCAGACTACGATCCGTGGTGAGGAATGTTTCATCCAACACCATTGCCGATGCCGGGGTATCGGTACCGCCCGAAGCGGATGCCACCACCGAGCATGGCTCAGGTATGTTCGGAGAGGGGTGAACCTCAGGAACAACCTGAAACCCCACTAAGGCTTTGGAGGCCGAAGACTCCCACCGGGGTTTTAAAGCCAGTGTATCCTCGAGGGCAAGGCCGGAGGCATCTCTATGCTGTACAGGAGATCTACCACTCGAGGACTGGCTAGTCTTAACAGACTGTTTTTGGGTTACCTGATCCTGTGAAGAAGAAAGGGTGGTCAGTGCCCTGAAGTTGAATGGGGACCGTGTATCGAGGTGAACTCGATGCTGAAGACTTCTTCCGACTATACTGTTGCAGGAGGGACACTTCAGCGGATAGTGGTCAGGACCCAAGCAGGGCAGACACCAGTTATGAGTGTCTAAAATGAATTTTGTACCGCCACAGTTTGAACATTTCTTAGGGATAGTGGTTAGCACTTCCATGAGGAAAAAAGAGTAGGCCTAGCAGGCCAAAAAAACCCGTCAGCACTAAGAAGGAAAAATTATTAGAAAAAAGAAAAGAAACACCGGCGGTACCGGTGGCGTCGGGGAAGGCAGACGCAATCACAAGAAAACCAAAAAATAAAAGAATAATTTTCTGCGGTGACAGGAGGACGTCCTGCCGGCTCCGCGGAAAAACGAAAACTGAGGAGAGGCAGTTGGGAAAGGCGGGAAGGCAGCACGCAGGCGTGTTGGGATGCTTCCAAAAGCGTTCTGATTGGACGCTGGGGAGCGTTCCCGCGCAGACTCCGTCGATACCGACGTACCCATATGTGAAGACTCATTCCTGCTTGTTCCTGGAGATACCCACAAACGCCGTAAAGCCTTTCTTGTATTAAAACCTGGTCTAATGCATCTTGGGGCTTCCTTCGCATTGAGGTTTCCATGTAAATGCATAGTTAAGTTTAGATCTCAAAAATATGTTTTCTTTCAACCGGGTGATTTGTCATCCTTTATTAGCATGCATACTGTAACATCTTCGCCCTCTTAACTCGCTCCCCACCAGCTTAGTAGTATGGTCCTAATCTCTGTTGCCTTCTGTTTACTGTTTTTTTCTTTTCCTTAAAAGTTATTTTAGGAGTTTTCCTGCTTTTAGTACATAATTGTTAAGTCACCTCCCACAAATGTGGACTAATGATGCTCTTGTGTTTAATGTTATCTTTATATATTTCTATTATTGAAATTTTTTTTTCTTTCAAGATGGCATCTTTTCTGTAAACATTGTTAATTGATGTTTAAATTTTGTAAATTGCATAAGTAGATAAATAAATAAAAAAAAAAAAAAAAAACCACACAACTATATAACCCTTCTCATGACATAATGCTTATGGCAGAGCATTCCACATCTGTGGACTGGCCATGGCGCTCACCCAAGCACCTGTTACAACTGTCCAAGAGAGTTATCACCATAATTCCTTTTGACTTGAATATGTTTACAGCGGATCATAGCGCTATATCACAGCAGCTAAGCCAAAATATTACCCTGCCATATAAACCGACTAACGCTTTATAGGACCTTCTATGAATAGCGGAAGGAGATTCTTGAAAATCAACATAGCTATGCCCTTAATAGGACTCCAAAAACCAAGTTTCCGCCAACTCCAATGAAATCAAAGCAAATCAGCTAAAATTACCCGAACTGCTCCTATAGCTTTGCAAGAAGCTACCAGCCCCCGCTGCACACAGCTTTCCTTCCCCCCTTATCCTGAAGGATTCAGCGTTGCAGGACGTGTTGTGCACCCCCTGCCAGCCTGCTGCGTCTGCCAGGGAGCTGAAGAGCGAAATAGAGAGTAGAACCCCTGGAAGCAAACAGTGTCCTGACCTTGGGGTTCAGGACGCAAAAGGCCACCAAATAAATCAACAGTGTTAGCTAAAAATGAACAAGGCTATCTCTCACTACAGTGAGTTTCTTTTTCTTTTTGAAATCCCACCGAAGTCCGTGGGACCCAAGCCTTCGAACACAGCCCCTTAAAGCTGTGCATTAACCATAACCAGAGAAATGAAATGAAATGAAATCCTGCTTTAGAAACAGATGAGAATTTCCTGGGAAAGGCATGCTAAGTGGAGCTATGAAACACACAGGCACCCCCCCGGCCTTCCTGCAGTCAGAGAAATAGCAGTGGGATACACCGACAACCCTGCAAATGGAGGTCTTAGAGGTTGCTGCCTGTGTGAACCTGATGAGTAATACGATTTTGTATTTTACCACCCCCACCCCCCCAGGGATGGGGGCACTGAATACTATATGTGATTCATGAGCAGCGCTGCCATCCGGTGGCCTTTAGGGCACCAGAGCCCAACAAACAATACAGAAGTTAAGAGCTTTAACCCTTTGAAGGCCTACTTTACAATTTTTAATCCACATTCTGCAGCCGGGTTGCATATTTCAGGAAAATTGTACCCATCTTATTCAATATGTTCTAATAGTGATTTTCCTTCTGCTATGGTCATGTATTATATACCATTTGATAGGAATATTTAGTCAGAATTTTGGATCCCGAGAGTTCTGGGGAGTTCTGAGTTCTGGGAGAGTTCTGAGTTCGGTTTTTAAATCTTGGTCATATAATGTTGATATGCAGAACATTACAGTTGCCTGTTTAGTCACTAACCCCTGAGAGCCCATGAGGTGGCCCTGTGGTTATTTCTTCCCTGACTTGCAGAGAATGATCAATCTGATATGGCTGCATACACACGGTCACAGAAAGGCACTACTGAGTGTACCAGCTGCCCTCTGGTGGCCATAGACCGTAGCACAGGCACTTCTTGGTTGACAGTTAACTGCTATATACTTTTTTATATCCTAAGGTTTCCTAAACCTGTCCCTGTGAAACCACAGGCATTTGGGCAACTTTCACTATAGAATACACAAAGGCACACTTCCAGCCTGTCCCTCCTTCCAACTACAAGTTAGGGCTCTGCTCTTGAACCTAAAAGCTGGCAATTTGCCTAATATCCCGGGACTTAACAGATGCTCCTCAGAGACATGATTAGGAGGGAAAGAACATGTGGTATCAGAGATCAATGCCAAAACTGCTGTCCTATAAAACTAAGAATAAACTTAAAAATAAAGAGGACTGACAATAGCCCCCTTAAGGCTGAGGAACCCCCCGAGCCTCAAAAAACCTACAAACAAAAGAAAGAAACACTAGGCCCAAAAATCTAGCTATTCTGCCTGTCGTCTTCCTCACACAGGCAGCTCCCTGCAACTCGCGCCACGCGGTCCAAATACCTAGAGAGAAAATGGCTGCCCCTTCGCCAATGAATTTTGGCACCAAGAACAGCTACTGCAAAAAGGAGGCCTCAGCAGACCAACCGAGCCCGAAGGCCTTACCTGCAGGGCCGAAAGCCACGCAGCCTGCTCCTACCGCCTTGAATTCCTCCGATCCTCAAGCCGCGCTGATGCGCCTGGCAGCAGTGGCGAGGACCGCTCAGCCGGTTCCACAGAGTAAAATTAAAATCCCGCAGCAACGGACAGGCTCCGTCTCACACAGCTTCAGTGTGGCTGTACGGGTCCCGGAGCTCTCTCCCATACCGTCCAGGGAGAGAGATCCGCACCGGCGAATGCCTGCAGCAAGTGAAAGTAACTGACAAGGAGGGAAGGCGAGAGCTGCTACTAATTTAAAGAGCCAGGCTCAAATTTAAAATTACTGTAAATATAAGGAAATTTGTTCCTAATAACTAAAGGGAACTAATCCCTGATTGCCAATTAACCAAAGGTAACTGAATTAAAAGTAAAATTAAAAGTAAAAATCAAAAGTAAAATCAGAATAGAATTTGTCACACTAAATTCTCCTTATCTGTTCCCCCCAAGTGAGCCCAGAAGCTAGGCTCACTACATCTTCCTGCTGCATGGAGACTGGACACACACTGGGGGCTGATGGGAGATACCAGCAGGCTATATCCGGTGATGTCACGACTTTGACATGCCCAGTCTCCAAGCTGCAGGAGGTGGTGCATAACCCAGAGGTGGAGGACTAAACTGGAGGAACGATAAGGAACACACACTACACAAATTCATAGATGTATAAGAAGTAGAAGCAAATCAGATTTCCCCATCCGAGTTTCCTAGTTACAAATTGTGCAGAACATGTTTGCATAGCAAATACTTAAGATTTAAGAATATATTTGTAGATTCTAAACCCTGTGAGGGTAGGATGATTTATTTATTTATTTAGACAGATTTGTATACCACCTTATCCTACAATCAAAGTGGTCACATCACAATTGGAGGGTTACATTTAACATGAGGGTATTTAATAACATTTAGATAGCACAATTGGAGGGTTACAGTTAACATGAGGGTACTTAACAACATTATACAATGAACTCGTATGTCTAGTTGGGATGAGTGGGTATCGAGTTGGCAGAGGTAGTTGCATTTAGTCATGCATGCCCACACCCACACACTGAATCTGAAGTTTAACTGACGTCCATGCCAACTGTTACCTTGTAATTGGATTCTCCATCCAAGCTGGCTGTAGTAACCAAACATGTGCCATTGTCATTGTTCGATGACAAGAATATCAGATCACAAGGAAAGGTCTCATTCTCTATCACTTCAACTATATCTCCAACCTACAAGAAAGCCAGTGCGAAAATATGTAAAGTGAAACTCCAATCCTATTTTCTTAACTTTAAGAAAGCTGCAGGTACTTACAGTCCATCTTAAGAGTCTGCACTGCTATATTCAGTTTATTTATTAATACCAGAATGCCAAAGAAATACATCTGAATGCTGGTCTATCATCTACTGTGACTATCAGATTGCACCACCTCATTTGCTTCTGAGTTGGGTTATACATTAAATTTAAGAGATGATAGCTGTGTGGTTCTTAATATTTCAAACGAATACATAGCAAGCAGTAGTATCTGCCTGAACATAATATCTCAACTGTATGTAGGTTCCAATAGTATAACCGGGTGGACAAACACCAAAATTAACTTTTGTCAGAGCCACAATCAAATGAGGGGAAGGAAAAACTGCTCACCTCACGCTGTAGAGGCTCCTTTTAATTTTAATTCATTCTTACTAAACACTGTGCATATCAGAACTTATGACATCACAAGTCATAAGCCTTGCCTGTATAACCAAGTAAAACCTGAAGCAGGGCCAAATGGGTGACTGGCCCAAAAGTGGCACGTCATTTGTTTTTGCTGATGGCTAATAGGATATTGGACTTGGCATTCTTCAGACAAGATAAGTCAAAAGTTCTAATATGCACAGTGTTTAGTAGGAATGAATTAAAATTCAAATTAAAAGGAGCCTCTACAGTGTGAGGTGAGCAGTTTTTCCTTCCCCTCATTTGATTGTGGCTCCGACAAAAGTTAATTTTTGTGTTTGTCCACCCGGTTATAGTATAGTATTGGAACCTACACACAGTTTTGATATTGTATTTGGTTGCCATTGTATTGGTGTTTAAGATTAGATTGAACATAATATTTGCCAGATTTGTAACTTCATGGAGGTAAATTTAAAAGCAACATTAGGAAATACTTTTTCATGGAAAGGGTGGTGGATGCCTGGAATGCCCTTCCGAAGGAGGTGATGGAAGCAAAAACCATAATGGAATTCAAAAAGGCATAGGGCAGACACATAGGATCAGTACACAGCAAGGGGACGTTATCAAAACAAACGCAAATAACTTCTAAAGAGAGGGGTAGCCTACCTCGAGTGGCATTTACAACTCTGGCACCTTACTGGGCACCTTACTATGTTGCTATGCATTTACAGTACCCCTAGGGCTGGTGAAAGTGATTGTGCCTTGAAGTCGCATGCCACTTATGCTAGTAAGGAACTGCATAAAGTATAAGATTTTCCTTTACGTATGCAACATTGTGCTCTCCCTATTCAATACCCGAACTCCAACCCCGTGCACATCCACAGTGAAAATATGCATGATCGTACGTGCACACATTAAAAAAAACAGACGCAGTGTCATTTACACACATTCAATACGAAAATCTAAATTTCCACATATTGTTCATGCATAAATTTAGGCCACCTATAATAAAATTAGCCCCTAAGTGTATAGTGTTCCTAGTACACAAATGGATTTATAAATCTGTTTGTTGTTTTAGAGAAATCAGAACATCAACTTTCTTCTCAAAAGGATAAAACCAGGATTTACTCAAATGTTCACTGAATACGGTAAATGATTTAGGAATTCACATTTATATAGTATGAAATGCCAGGACATACTCAGACGATGTTAAAATACTATACAGTACCTAGTATCAGCAAGAATGCCCCATTAAATTCATTTTTATTAAAAGCTCAATTCAAATATCTTCACTCTATATTCAAGATACAGCACCCCTTGTCACAAAGCGAGTGAAGTGAGATTCTATGTAGAAGCAGGTTGGAATGGAATAACATGGAGGAAATCTATCAAAACCCCAGTTAGAGTTCTGTGCTTCTAAAGCTTACATATTTAAGGCTTCATTTTTAAAAGATATTACCAGAGCAAAGGAGGAAATAAAATAGTGCCTAGGGATTATCCATGAAAAAAATCCAATATAGCCGAGTACAATAATTAACCAAGTATAGCCTTATTTCCTGTCTTCTACAAACGGGACTTGCCACAATTCGCCTCAGAATGCAGCTGGCAGTGGGACATATGAAATGATACAGATCAAAATAAAGTTATTGACCTGTAGCACATGTTCTCCACATATGGGTTATGTCACTGATGGAGCCCCACATAGAAACCTCTTCCAGCTACTTCTAGAAACTTTTGGAATAGCTCAACTAAGGGCTTAGCTTGTAGACAAAAAAAAAAAAAGTGGAACTGTGGGCAGAGTCAGAGCTGAAGGTAACCTGTGGGGGCAGGGCCAGGACAGGAGGTTTTTGCATACTTGTTCCCAGTTTTTCAGTTTGATGCTTTATTGCTTTATATTGCATCAGTTGAACTATATTATTGACCTCTGATGCAGGCCTAATGTTATCTGTATATTTTTTGAATATACAGATAAAGCATAGTTACTCACCTGTAACTGGTGATCTCCAGGAACAGCAGGAATTTAGTCTTCCCTTTTACAGTCCAAAGTATGAAGATTCCTTTCTGCATTTGAGGCGTGAGGCCTTGGGAAGAATATAGGAAGATAAACCGCTTGGTTTAAATAAAAAGGTGACACCACCTTTGGCATAAAGTGTGGATGAGTCCTAAGGACTACCTTATCATGATGGAACCTTGTATAAGGAGGATCAGCCACCAACACTTGCAATTCACTGATGCGACGTGCTGATGTGACTGCAATAAGAAAGATGACCTTCCAGGAAAGGAATTTCAAAGAGGTAGTAGTTAATGGTTCAAAAGGCGGCTTCATGAGCTGCCCAACAATCTGATTTAAGTCCCATGCCACCGGTGGTGGCTTAATGGGAGGCTTAGTTAAAAGAAGGCCTCTCATAAATCTCGCTATGAGAGGATGAGAGGAAATAGGTTGTCCATTTAGAGGCTTGAAAGAACCTGCAATAGCACTCAAAAGAACTCTCAATGAATTGGGCTTAAGCCCTGCATTAGATAAATGAAGGAGATACTCCAGTAATGAACTCCAGTAATGATTCCAGAGGTATCGCAAGAGGGTTAAGACCCTTCTACAAGCACCATATGGTAAACTTTTTCTACTTGAATGCACGAGAGCATCTTGTGGAAGGCTTCCTAGAAGCATAAAGGATATCCTTTACCTGCTGAGAAAGGTTAAGACCGTGAAGTTCTAGGCTTTCAGCAACCAGGCCCTGAGATGCAGAGACTGGGGATTGGGATGCCACAGCATCCCGTCCTCCTGAGAAAGGAGATTTGGAGCAGATCCTAACTCCAGAGGCGGAGCTTGAGACAGATGTAGGAGCAGAGGGCACCACATTTGCCGTGACAAATGTGGAGCTGTGAGAATCATATGACCTCTGTCTCTCTGAAGCTTGAACAGGGTTTTGGGAATTAGGGGAATGGGTGGAAAGGCATACAGGAAGTCCTGGCCCCAATGGAGGAGGAAAGCATCCCTGGCCTGACAAGCCGGAATTCTGGAAAAGAACCGGGGAAGTTTGGCATTCAGCAGACTTGCAAAGAGGTCTATGTCCGGGGTTCTCCAAATTTGAAAAATTTTGGCCACCTGGTCTGATTGGAGAGACCATTTGTGTGGAAGCAGAACTCGACTGAGTCTGGCAGTCCAAGAGTTTTGTATGCCTGGAAGATATACCACAAGGATATGAATCTGATGCTCTCTGGTGAGGGCCTATAGTCGCAAAGCTTCATTGCATAGCGACAGAGAGCCTGTTCCGCCCTGCTTGTTCACATTGCTTGGCAAGCTCTCCAGCACAGGAGAAGATGGGTGCCAACAGAATGTCGATGGTTGGACACAAGTCACCAGGGCCTGCAAAAACGCCAATCCAACTTCTCCAGCCCTTGAATTGAAGAACCATTATGCAGCCCTGGAAGTGGAGGAGGTGAAAGCATCCCTGGAAAGGGAAGAACCAGAGTTAAAGTACCCCAAAGTTGCAGAATCAGTGACCAGAAGGAAACGAAGGGTAGTGGTGGTTGGAGACTCTCTTCTGAGGGGTACTGAGGCGTCCATCTGCCGACCAGACTTGATGTCCAGAGAGGTATGCTGTCTGCCTGGTGCCAAAATCCAAGATGTTACGGAGAGTTTGCCGATACTCATCAAGCCCACTGACTATTACCCAATGTTGCTAATCCATGTTGGAACAAATGATACTGCCAGGTATACCTCGGAACGTATCAAAAGTGACTTCATGGCTCTGGGACAGAGGGTGAAGCAGGTAGGTGCACAGGTGGTGTTCTCTTCAATCCTCCCTGCTGAGGGTAAAGGCCAAGGCAGAGAGGCTCGCATCCTGGAGATTAATGCATGGCTGCGTGGATGGTGTCTTCGAGAGCGTTTTGGTTTCCTAGACCATGGGATGCTGTTCCAAGGGTTGCAGAGCAGAGATGGCATCCATCTGTCCAAGAAAGGTCAACGCATCTTTGGTAGTAGACTGGCTAATCTACTGAAGAGGGCTTTAAACTAGATTCGTTGGGGATGGGTGAAGAAACCCCCAGGTAAGTGAAAGCCCCCAGATAAGTGATACATTAAATACCTTTATGGAAATGGGTAACAGGGGTAACATATGGAAAGCAGTGTGTATTAATGCCCGTAGCATGGGAAAGAAGATCTCTGAAGTTGAAGCTTTGGTGGGAGTGGCTGACTTGGATTTAGTGGCAGTTACAGAAACATGGTTCACAGAAAACCATGACTGGGATGTAACTATACCTGGCTATACTTTATTCAGAAAGGACATGGTAGGAAGAAGGGGAGGAGGAGTGGCACTATATGTAAAAACTACTATTAAAGCTTTGGAATTACAGAGCTTAAAAGGGAGAGAGGAGGCACTGTGGGTTAAACTAGAAAGAGGGAAAGAGAAATCTATTTGCATTGGTGTGCTATACAGACCTCCCTCACAAGAGGAAGAGGTGGACAGAGTTAATTGAAGACATACGCAGCATTGCTAGGAAAGGGGAAGTGCTACTGCTAGGAGATTTCAATATGCCAGATGTTGATTGGCACATTCCTGCTGCAGTATCTTCTAGGAGTAAGGAGATCCTGAATTCTCTACAGGGAGAACTATTCAGGCAATTGGTAACAGACCCCACACGTGAAGGGGCCATACTGGACTTGGTGCTTACCAATGGTGAAAGTGTTTCTGATGTTGTAGTGGGAGATCATTTTGCATCCAGTGATCACCAGATGGTGTGGTTCAGTATTAGGACTAGGGCTGTTAGAATCCATTCCAAGGTGAAGATCTTAGACTTTAGGAAGACTAACTTTGCGAAGATGGGCCAATACCTCAGGGAGTTGTTAGTGGGATGGGAACAGCTGGGGGATGTAGAAAAACAGTGGGCAAAACTGAAAGGGGGTATTTTAAAGGCAACCAACCTTTTTGTTAAAAAGGTAAATAAAGGCAAAAGGAACAGGAGACCGCTATGGTTTTCGAAGGAAGTAGCTGAAAAAGTGAAGAAAAAGAGGGAGGCCTTCATGAAATACAAGAGATCACAGAGAGAGGAAGACAGGCATCTGTATTTGGAAAAACTTAGAGAAGCTAGCAAAGTAGTCAAGAAGGCAAAGATTCAAAAGGAGGAGGAAATAGCCAATGCAATAAAATGGGGAGATAAGACATTTTTCAGATATATTAGTGAGAAGAGGAAGGGCAAAAGTGGTATTGTCAGACTCAAGGGTGTAGGGGGGGGAATATGTAGAAGCTGATAAGGATAAAGCGGAATTGCTTAATATTTTTGTTCTGTGTTCACAGATGAAGAACCAGGAGCAGGACCTCAGAAAACACCCACAAATAGGAACAGAAGCGAGGGACATCTTGAACAATTTTCAGAAGACTGTGTTCGTGAGAAACTAGCTCAACTTAAAGTAGACAAAGCAATGGGACCGGATGGGATACACCCTAGAATACTGAGGGAACTTGGGGACGTTCTAGCAACTCCACTGACTGACCTTTTCAATGCCTCGTTGGAGTCGGGAGTGGTGCCAAAGGACTGGAGAGAGGCGCATGTGGTGCCTTTACACAAAAGCGGAAGTAAGGATGTGGTTGAAAACTACAGGCCGGTTAGTTTAACTTCGGTGGTGAGTAAATTATTGGAAACGCCGCTAAAAGAGAAAATAGTGAGGTTTCTGGAGTCCAGCGGATTACAGGATCCGAGGCAGCATGGATTCACCAGAGGCAGGTCTTGTCAGACAAATCTGATTGATTTCTTTGACTGGGTGACCAGGGAGTTGGACCAAGGGAGAGCCCTAAATGTGGTGTATTTAGATTTCAGTAAAGCCTTTGACACTGTTCCTCACAGGTGACTTATAAACAAACTGAGCACCCTAGGGATGGACCCTAAAGTTACTGCTTGGGTTAGAAATTGGTTGGGTGGGAGATGACAAAGAGTACAAGTAAATGGAGCTCACTCTGAGAAGAAGGATGTTACCAGTGGTGTGCCCCAGGGATCTGTCCTTGGTCCGATTCTTTTTAACATCTTTGTTAGTGATATAGTGGAAGGGCTGTCGGGTAAGGTTTGCCTCTTTGCAGATGATACCAAAATCTGCAATAGAGTAGACACCCAGGAAGGTGTAGATAACATGAGGAGGGATCTAGCTAAGCTTGAAGAATGGTCTATAATTTGGCAGCTGGGATTTAATCTTAAAAAATGTAAGGTCATGCATTTGGGCTGCAGCAATCCAAGGGAGCAATACAGTATAGGAGGTGAAGTACTTTTGTCCACTAAAGAAGAGCGGGACCTAGGCGTGGTTGTGTCTGATGATCTTGAAGTAGCTAAACGGGTAGAAAAGGCGATGGCAAAAGCTAGAAGGATGCTTGGGTGCATACGGAGAGGAATGGCTAGCAGAAAAAAGGAAGTGATAATGCCTCTGTATAAGTCTTTGGTGTGACCTCATTTGGAGTATAGTGTGCAATTCTGGAGAACACAACTTCAAAAGGATGTGAACAGGATGGAGTCGGTGCAGAGGGTGGCTACTAAAATGATTAGTGGGCTTCATTATAAAGCATATGAGGACAGACTTAAGGATCTTAATATGTACACCTTAGAGGAAAGGCGGGATAGAGGTGATATGATTGAGATGTTTAAATACCTCCGTGGCATAAATGTTCAGGGAGAGAGCCTCTTTCAATTGAAAGCAAGTTCTGCTACGAGGGGACATGGGATGAGGGTGAAGGGAGATAGATTCAGGAGTGATATGCGGAAATATTTCTTTACAGAAAGATTAGTGGATCCGTGGAATAGTCTCCCAGTGGAGGTGGTAGAGATGAGGACAGTAACTGAATTCAAAAAAGCATGGGACCAACACAGAGGATCTCTAAAGGTAAAAAGTGGACAGTTGTAGTTGTTGATATGGAAGGACAGACTAGATAGGCCATGTGGTCTTTTTCTGTCATCATGTTTCTCTGTTTCTATGTTTCTAATCCTGACTCTGAAGTTACGGCAGCAGAGTTCCTAGAGAAATCATTTTGAACTTCTCTTTGAACAGGAATTTGTTCAATTCTCTGAGGTCTAAAATGGGTCTGTGTCCTCCTGTTTTCTTTGGAATAAGAAAATAGGGGGAGTAAAACCCTGTACCCCGTTGGGGAATGGGTACCTCTTCTATTGCCCCTTGGGCAAGAAGCACAGTGATCTCTTGACCTAACTGTTCGTTGAGAGAAGTCTGAGAATTGAACTGTCTTACCATTGTAGGAGGGGGCATGCTGAGGAAATGAAGCTTACAATAGACAGAGTCCAATTTTCTGCTGTTATCTGACCCCATCTGGGGGCAAAATGACATAACCTTCCTGGTATGGTGGAGGGTTCTAGGCCGTTCAGGGCCAGGAAGGCAAAGTTCTCTAGATAGGAGTCAAAGCCCCTGTGGAGGCCGAGTCTGCTGAGCCGGTTGAGGCTTAGCTGCTTTTGTCTTTCTTTGTCTAGGTTGTTGCTGCTGTCCCTTTTGGGCAGACTGACCTAAACAATGCCCCTGTTGGGTATAGGAGGGATAAAACTTCTTCTTACTGAAGAATGGTTTCTTAGAGGATTTTTTCCTTACAGGATCAGCTGTAGATTTAGACAATCTATCCAAAGTGATATTGTCAGCACCTATCTCATTAGCTTTTTCCTGCCAATTCTTGCCAAAGAGATTCTCTCCTGTGCAAGGAATATTCCCTAGTTTATCCTGTACCCAAATTTCCAAGTCAGATGCCTGGAGCCAGGCAATCCTACGTGCACCTATGGCAATGGCAGAGGTTCTGCTTATGCACTCAAAGCAGTCAAAAGCAGCACGATTCACAAACTTGGAAATATCCTGAGCATGTTTGACAAGGGTGAGATAATCTTGCCTCTTATCAGGAAGGAGAGGGCCCATAAGCTCTAAATCTAGAGTAGACACCCAGGAAGGGGTAGATAACATGAGGAGGGATCTAGGTAAGCTTGAAGAATGGTCTAGAATTTGGCAGCTGGGGTTTAATGTTAAAAAATGTAAGGTCATGCATTTGGGCTGCAACAATCCAAGGGAGCAATACAGTATAGGAGGTGAAGTACTTTTGTCCACTAAAGAAGAGCGGGACCTAGGCGTGGTTGTGTCTGATGATCTTAAAGTAGCTAAACAGGTAGAAAAGGCGACGGCAAAAGCTAGAAGGATGCTTGGGTGCATACGGAGAGGAATGGCTAGCAGAAAAAAGGAGGTGATAATGCCTCTGTATAAGTCTTTGGTGCGACCTCATTTGGAGTATGGTGTGCAATTCTGGAGACCGCACCTTCAAAAGGATGTGAACAGGATGGAGTCGGTGCAGAGGGTTGCTACTAAAATGATTAATGGGCTTCATTATAAAGCATATGAGGACAGACTTAAGGATCTTAATATGTACACCTTAGAGGAAAGGCGGGATAGAGGTGATATGATTGAGATGTTTAAAATACCTCCGTGGCATAAATGTTCAGGGAGAGAGCCTCTTTCAATTGAAAGCAAGTTCTGCTACGAGGGGACATGGGATGAGGGTGAAGGGAGATAGATTCAGGAGTGATATGCGGCAATATTTCTTTACGGAAAGAGTAGTGGATCCATGGAATAGTCTCCCAGTGGAGGTGGTAGAGATGAGGACAGTAACTGAATTCAAAAAAGCATGGGACCAACACAGAGGATCTCTAAAGGTAAAAAGTGGACTGTTGTAGTTGTTATGGAAGGACAGACTAGATGGGCCTTGTGGTCTTTTTCTGTCATCATGTTTCTATGTTTCTATGTTTCTAAATCTCCTGTGACTTCCTTAAGGAACATTCCCATATATAAGATATAGGAACTGATCATAGCAGAAAGCATGGAAGCCTGGAAGGTTCGATGTCCAAAGGCGTCAAGAGTCCTACACTCATGTCCTGGATGATTAGATGCATGCCTTTTTGCACTCTTTATCCTTCTCATTGCTGACTCCACCACCATGGAATGGTGTGGTAATTGAGTCTTATGAAACCCAGGGCAAGGAGGAACTCGATACATGGTGTCGAGTTTTCGAATGTGAGGAGATGTGGTTAGAGGTGTTTCCCACATCCTTAACATGAGATCATGCAAGATCTCATGAATAGGTAAAGTAGCTGCCTCCTTGGGCGCTTTAGGGTATTGTAGGATTTCTAATTCCTTTGCCCTAGGCTCTTTTTCAGGAGCCACTGTGATGGAAAGACTTCGAGCCACATCTCGGATAAAATCCTGAAAGGACATATCCTCTGGTGGATACATCCTACGCTGAGGAGAAGAATCCTCAGGAAGAAGTACTCTGGTATTGGCAGAGCTTTCAGAGTCTTCAGACTCATCCAAGGATTCGAAGTATCTCCGATCTGAGTGATCGTGCAAGGCACGGTACCGGTACCAATTGAAGTTGGCATCGGAGTGGTCCGGTACCAACCTGTCGATACCAGATGGATACGCATGACTCGTTCCCGGTAAAATACCTGCCGATGTCGATGCAGTCGGTGCCGGTGCCAGAGTGGAGTTGGTGCCGGTACCGGTTGAATTGTCTGAAGCGGTTTCAAGGGCATCGAGGCCGTAAGAAGAGCCTCCAGACTGCATTCAATAGCCAAGAATCTCTGGTCTATCGACGCTGCCGATGCTTGGGTATCGGTACCGGAAGAAGCGGCTGGTACCCCAGAGGATGGCACCAATAGTTCTGCTGAGGTTGAAGCCTCGAGAACATCCTGGAGCCCTGTTAGTGCTTTGGAAGCCGAAGCCTCCCGCCGGGGCAATTTTGCCGGTGAAAGTCCCTCAAGGGCAACGCCAGAGGCATCTCGCTCTCTAGAAGGAGATCTACCCTTTGAGGACCGGCTAGATTTATGTTTAGTTACCTGAGATCCATGGGAGGACGACGAAGCCCTGGAAGACGTTGATGCCACGGAGGCTGCATCGGAGGGAAAAAGGGTGCTAAGCTTAGCAGCTCGGTTCTGCCGGTCCCTCTGACATCATCCCACAGGCAACACACTCTGAAATAGGGTGGTCAGGACCTAAACATTTGAGGCGCCACTCATGGGTGTCAGTGACGGAGATGGTACTGCCACACTTAGAACACTTTTTAAAACCCGAAGCGGGTTTTTCCATTCTGAAAGAAAAGTTGGGCCTAGTGCCAAAAATGGTGCATGGCACCTGAGAGAAAATTACTGGAAAGACTCCAGAAAAAAGTATGTTTTTTTTTTTGTTTTTGAAGAAAAGAAAGAACCACCACCGGCGGTACCGGTATAGCGTCGAGGGAAGGCAGGCGCGACCACAAAAAAGAAGAATAGAAGGGATTTTTTTCTGCGGTGACAGGATGTGCAACCTGTCGGCTCCGCGGAAAACGAAGAACTGGAGTGGGACAGTTGGGAAAGGCGGGAAGGAAGCACGCAGGCGCTGTGGGATGCTCCCGAAAGCTTTTCTTTTGGACGCTGGGGAGCGTTCCCACGCAGGCTCCGTCGGTACCGACGATACCCATATGTGAAGACTACATTCCTGCTTGTTCCTGGAGATTGCATAATGCCTAATTGCCTTTGAATAGGCCATAATTATTCATTCATGTGGGACACTCAGATTTACCAATAAAACTCACCCATAAGATGCAGAGCAGAAGTAGAGTTTTCACTTTACAACTCAACATACAAAAAAGATTCATGTGACAACACCATCAGCTCCCTCCACTGCCAAACATTGTATGTCATAATAAAACCTAACAAATGGATGCTCATCACCAGAACCAAATCGAAGAACTCAACCTGCACTAACCCTACATATGAAAAAATAGCACTGCAAATATTCCAGAACGCCAGTAACTTCCAGTTGGAAAAAAAAAGAAATGAAACCGAACTACTATAGATTCCTACACAGAACCAACATGTTAACGGAATCCCTCATCTCGAATGCACTTGGAAAAAACTGACCATTACCTAGTAAAAAATTAAACTACAAATTTGAAAAAAAAATGCAGACAAAAATTGAAATAGAAAGCCCCCAATAAAGACTGTTGAACAATGAAGAAAAACAAAAATGCATTTCCTTCTCTACCGAACTATAAGAAATGTACATTTTCAAACTGACATTTCATTCTCTAACTACTGTCATTCTTTTGTACCTTTGTCTGATCATTTTATTTTTCTAGTTGGACTGGTCCTGGTCTCTTTTCCACTTCCTCATATTGGTTTTCTTCCAAGTCCTTTTCCAGGATTTCATTTCAATTTTCTGTTTCTTCGCACTCCGTGCCTTCATCCTTTCCTCCCCTACATCTCTTTCCAACACTTATCCTTCTGTTTTATCTTTTTTTGTGTTTCTTATCTGACTTTTTCTTAATTACAGATTCATTGTGTTCCTTTCTCTCTAATCCTCATTCTTCCTCGTTTCACCTTTTCACTTTCTTACCAGCTTTCCATTTCCCAACCTTACTTCTCCCCAATCCTTCTATTCTCTATCTCTCATTTCTTTGCCAGCCTCCTACATTTCCATCTTTCACCCACTTTCTAGTCCCCATTTCCTCCACCTGAATGTACTCCTCCAACCTCATTGTCCACCTTTTGCTTCTCTTCCCTAATCAGCCTCAGCTCATTCCCAACAAGCACATGTCCTCTCTCCATCTCCAGGCCCTTTCTTAATGTCTTCCCTCCCCCCAATACAGATTTCCATTTCCACTTTTATCTCCCCCATTTTCAATGCTCTCACCACCTTCAAGAAAGACCTGTCCATTCCTCTGTCTCCCACCCACTCAATCCTCTGTCCTTTTCAGCCATCCCCAATCCCTCCCCCAAACCTTCCAAGGCCCTTCAAAATCTTCTCTCTCCATAAGGAAAACCCCTGGACCCTGCCCCATTAACAGGCTAATTGCCATTAACTGAACTTGCAGAGAGTTCCTGGCCAATCTTTTGTCTAGAACAGCCTACAGAAAGACTCATCTGTGGCATCAAAGCCCAGTGAGAAACCACCTCTGTCCAGGCATCATGCCTCAAACAACCTCTAGCAAAGTGGCCACCATCATCCAGAGAATTCCCTCAGACCCTCAAAAGTCTAGCCCTCTCAACGGTCGAATCGTAATCAATCATGTCACAAATCCTCCACTTCTAATGGATTGCAATGCTGCAGTCCTCTCTGAAGAGGCAAGGAAAATGACTTCTTCACTAGAAACTGGACTAAGTCCACATACCATGGATGCCTGGTCCAATCTGGAACCACCAACATAACCAGCGACAGATGATCCAATATCCTCTACACCATGTGATTGATCAGTGGCCATGGAGAAAACAGCAGCTCATCTGGATGCCATGGCTGCACTAAGGCATCCAGCCTAGCATTCCTCCATGCCCTTCTTCAGCTGAAGAAGCAATAAGTCCTGGCAGTTGCCATGAGATCTGATGGTTGGCCCCACCTTTCCACCATGAAGAAGGCCCAGTTCATCAACTCCTAACATCCCAGATCCTGAGTTGCCACCAGTTGGAAGTCTGCTCTCATGATATACACTGCAGAGATCGTGGAAAATCATCTTTTGGTATTTTATGAGACATACCACCTCCTAAGCAACCTGTGCACTGCAGGTGCCCCCTGACTGTTCATATAAGCGACCACCATCACATTATTGCACAGTATCCGGACCAGCCTGCCCCACACCAGAGGCAAAGGCTACCAATGTCAAGTGAATGGCTCATGTCTTCAACTAGTAGGACCAACCAGCCTCTAACATGCCCCACAGCACTGAGCCACCTGGCCCGTCAACAAGTTCCCTAGCCTGTCAAACTGGCATCTATGACAACAACCCAAGGTAGAGCCTGCAAATCTATGTCCTTTGACAGATTTGTCTGCACAGCCTCCAGCCAAGACTGGACTGGACTACTGGCTGTAACCTCAAGCGTAATCCTGTATGTTTGAGACTGCAGGGACAAGGATGGCACAGATCTCTAAAACTGACTCATATGGGCTCTTGCCCATGGAACCAGATCCAGCATTCCTGCCATGGAGCACAGCACCTGAAGGTAGTCCCAGGCCCTGAGGTACCTGACAGACATCAGATTTGCAACTGGCACTTCACAAAATGGGCCAGTATCAAAAACTCCTTTCCCTCTGCAGCTCCCAAATGTTCCAAGCACTGCGATGGGACCAGGTGTCTCTTTCTGTAGTTGATCACTCAACCCAAGCTTTTCAGGAGTTGAATCACAAGTGACATAGCCACCTGGATCTTCTTGAATGACCAGCCAATCGTCCAAATATGGGCAACCAAGAATCTCCTCTGTCCAAAGGGCTGCCATTACCATCAAAAAGGTTTTGGGTGTTGTGGCCAAGCTGAATGGCATGGAATTGAACTAGATATCCTGATCAAAATACTACAAAGCACAAGTACCGCTGGTGATCCTGCCAGATTGGAAAATGAAGGTAAGCCTCCATCAGACTGAGTGAAGTGAGAAACTCTCCCTGTCAGACTGCTATCACAATTGAGTGAAAGATCTTTATCTGGAAAGGAGAAACTCAGTGAACCACTGACCCCCTTCAAATCCAAGACAGTATGGAAAGTGCTTTCCTCCTTCTGAACTTCAAAATAGATGAAATATCCCAGTTACCCTCTTTCCTGTCACAGGGACGACCACTCCTAGAGCCATCGGTCTGTTGACTATTTATTTCGTTTTATATACCACACTATTTAAAGTCAGTGCGGTTTACAGAACAACAACTTAATACATAGAACATGTTTGCATTGAACAGGTTTACGTTGAACAGGTTTACATTGAACAAGTAACAGGTAAAGCGTAGTTACTCACCTGTAACAGGTGTTCTCCAGGAGCAGGAGGAATCAGTCCTCACTTACGGGTGACGTCGGCGCCGACGGAGCCCTCGCGGAGCAATTTTCCCCAGCTTTCAAAGAAAGCCTTTGGGAATTGCAGCGCGCATGCGCGGTCGTCTTCCCGCCCGAGGGTGCCATCTTAGCCAGTCAGATGACATAGCTAAAAAAGACAGCATTAAAATATTTGCAAAAAACATAAGCAGACGATTGCAACTCCAAGGGGAGGAGGGAGGGTTGTGAGGACTGATTCCTGCTGCTCCTGGAGAACACCTGTTACAGGTGAGTAACTACGCTTTCTCCAGGACCAAGCAGGAAGTCAGTCCTCACTTATGGGACTCCCAAGCTCAAGGCTACCGGAGACCCTAAGCACAAAAATGAGCTCCCTCTAGCTCAGCAGCACAGAAGGAAAGAATCTTCGCTGAATTATCACCCACCGGTAGCCCACATCCGGGATGGAGGGTAGGAGTTGCTCAGACCTCAAAGAGATTACGGAGGACTGCCTGTCCGAAAGCACTGTCCCTACGGGACTCCCTCTCGAGACAGTAATGGACCGCAAAAGTCTGGCTCGAAGACCAAGTAGCGGCCCGGCAGATGTCTGCCAGCGGAACAGAGCGGAGGTAAGCCACTGACGTGGCCTTTGCCCGAACGCAATGAGCCGTGACTCGACTTTCTAAGGAGAGTCCGGCTGCCCCATAAGCCCAAGAGATACAGTCCGCAACCCAGATGGACAGAGTACGCTTGGAGACCGGGAGCCCCAATTTATTGGGGTCAAAAGATACAAAAAGCTGAGCAGCTTTACGGTGCTCCCGTGTACGGTCAAGGTAGAAGTTCAATGCCCTTCTACAGTCCAGGGTATGGAGGACCGTCTCAGCTCGGCAGGAGTGGGGTCTGGGAAAGAAGGTTGGAAGTACCACCTCCTGATTGATGTGAAAAGGGGAGACCACTTTAGGCAGAAATTTTGGGTGAGTCCGTAGGACTACCCTATTCTTGTAGAACCTAGTGTAAGGGGGATCAGACACGAGGGCCTGCAATTCACTTACGCGTCTGGCGGAAGTGAGGGCTATCAAGAACAGTGTTTTCCAAGACAGAAAACGGAGAGAACAGGTAGCCATAGGTTCAAAAGGCGGACAGGTGATCCGCTGCAAAACCACATTCAGGTCCCAGTCAGGCGCTGGCGGGCGCAGAGGTGGTTTAAGTAGAAGGAGACCTCGGAGAAACCTCGCTACAAGAGGGTCATTGGAGAGAGGTCTGCCGTCCACCGGCACATGATGTGCTGAAAGAGCACTGAGGTGAACTTTGACGGAGTTGGACTTAAGTCCCAGATTAGAGAGGTGGAGCAAGTACTGCAAGATCACCGACACCGGGCAGGAGAAGGGATCCTGAGACTGTTGGGTACACCAGACTGCAAAGCGACGCCATTTAAGGGCGTAGCATTTGCGGGTAGAAGGCCGTCGCGAAGCCAAGACGACCTCCTCCACCTCCGCCGGCAGGAGAAGGGGAGCAAGGACTACCCTCTCAGCAGCCAGGCCATGAGGTTGAGAGACCTGAGGTTGGGGTGCAGGAGGGACCCCTGATCCTGAGTGAGGAGATCCGGTTGCACCCCCAGAGGGATTGGATCCTCCATCGTCAGTTGCAGCAGGAGCGGAAACCACGGCTGCCTGGGCCAGCGAGGGGCCACCAGGATCATGAAGGCTTTGTCTCGGAGAACCTTGAAAAGAGTCCGAGAGACCAGCGGAATGGGAGGGAAAGCGTACAGAAGGCTCCCCGACCACGAGATCAGAAAGGCGTCCGCCGCCACCCGAAGGGGGTGTGGCCGACGAGAGCAGAAGTGAGGAAGCTGCCGGTTGTGAGGACTGGCAAAGAGATCCACCATGGGGAGACCCCACTTGAGGAAGAGCTTCTGAACTACCAAGGGATCCAGACGCCACTCGTGCGGCTGGAGGACCCTGCTGAGTTTGTCTGCAAGGCAATTTTCTTGGCCCGGGAGATAAACTGCCTTGAGGAGAATGCCGTGACTGACGGCCCAAGAGCAGAGCCTCTGTGCCTCCCGGCAGAGGAGGAAGGAGCCCGTGCCCCCCTGCTTGTTCACGTAGAACATGGCAACTTGATTGTCCGTCTGGACAAGGACGGACTGTTGGGAAGTCAGGTGGGAGAAGGCCTTGAGAGCCAGGCGGATCGCCCTGAGCTCCAGGAAGTTGATCTGCTGAGCAGACTCCCACGTGTTCCAGAGGCCCTGAGTACGTGCCTCTTGGCAATGTGCTCCCCAGCCCAGGAGGGATGCATCGGTGGTCAGCACCCGGGTCGGCTGAGGTGACTGGAAAGGCATTCCGAATATCAGGTTCGGCTGCCGGAGCCACCACAGGAGAGACGAGACCAGCGGCTCGGAAACGCGCACTAGGTCTGCAAGGCCGCCCGTGGCTTGTCGCCACTGCCGGCGGAGACACCATTGAGCAGACCGCATATTCAGGCAGGCATTGGGGGTCACATGGACGGTGGAAGCCATATGGCCGAGCAGTCTCAGGAAGCGCCTGGCGGAGACCAGGGGCTGGCTGCGAAAGCGGTCGGCTAGGTCCATGAGCCGTTGAGCCCTGTCGAGCGGTAGAAATGCTCGCGCCTGAGGAGTGTGCAGCCTTGCGCCGATGAACTCGAGATCCTGTGAGGGGAGCAAAGTGGACTTTGCGAAGTTTATGACAAAGCCCAAGTGCTGCAGCAGAGTCACCGTGCGGCACGTGGCGTTGGTGACCTCCTGAGCGGACGCTGCTCTGATGAGCCAGTCGTCGAGGTACGGAAAGACATAGAGGCCGTGAAGCCGGAGATGGGCCGCCACGACCGCGAGACATTTTGTGAAGACTCGCGGTGCGGAGGACAGGCCAAAGGGCAGTACTCGGTACTGGTAATTATTTCCTGCCACCACAAACCTTAGGTATTGGCGGTGGCTTGGGTGGATGAGGATGTGCGTGTAGGCATCCTTTAGATCCAAGGAGCATAGCCAATCTCCCTGCTGGAGGTAGGGCAGAAGGATTCCAAGGGTAAGCATTTTGAACTTCTCCCGCACAAGGAACTTGTTGAGGTTGCGCAAGTCCAGGATGGGTCTGAGGCCCCCTGTTCTCTTTGGTATCAGAAAATACCTTGAATAAAAGCCTTGACCTCTCAGGTGGTGTGGCACCGGTTCCACCGCCTGTTCCTGCAGAAGACCTGCTAACTCCTGAAGGAGCAACTCCCTGTGCAGAGGGGGGCGCGGAGGTTCTCCCGGAAAATAGGAGGGAGGGACCTGATGGAAGTGGAGAAGATAGCCTTCTCGCACGACCTGAAGCACCCAGGCATCTGCGGTGATGCTGGACCACCTGTGGGCGAAGTGAACCAGCCGGCCTCCGGTGCTGGGAGGAACCAGCGGGGGGGGAGAGGCTATGCTTAGCGAGTCAAAAGCCCCCACCCTGCTGAGCAGGGGCTGGTGGTGCAGGCTTGGGGGCTTGCTGCCTACGGGACCCGTTACCCCGTCCCTTGGCCTGCTGGCCCTGTTGGGGAGCTGCAGGGGCCTGATAATGGGGGTATTGTTTGTAGGCAGCCGCCTTCCTCGGGTAAAAGGACTTTTTCCCCGAGCCCTTCTTTTTCTGGGAAGGGGCGGAGGTCTTCCTAGAAAGCCTGGTCCGGGTGAGAGTCTCAGTCTCAATTTGCGCAGCCTTTTCCGCCATGGGCTTGCCAAAGAGGTTTTCGCCTCGGCAGGGGACATCGACCAACTTGTCCTGCACCCAGGGCTCAAGGTCTGACGACTGAAGCCAAGCCTGTCGGCGGGCACCGATGCCGGCTGCGGCCACTCGAGCCGAGGCTTCAAAGCCATCATAGGCTGCTCGGGACATGAACTTTGAGCATTCCCGAATGCCAGTGGACAAGGCTAGGAACCTCCGCAAGGGCTCCTCGGAGAGACCAGCGGAGAATCCGGCTAGCTCTTTAGCCAGATCCCGGAGATACATGCCCATGTATAGCTGGTAAGTCTGGACACGACAAGCGAGCATAGAGCCCTGGAAGCACTTCTTGCCAAGGCCATCCAGGTTACGGGCCTCCCTGCCAGGAGGCACCGAGGAGTGCATCTTCTGGCTCTTAAGACGATGCATGGCCGATTCCACTACCATGGAATGGTGTGGCAGCTGTGCCTTTTGAAAGCCAGGGCTCTTGCGGACTCGATAGATAGAATCGACCCGCTTGCTCAGGACCGGCGAGGAGGCCGGACTCTCCCACATGCGGAAGAGTAGACGTTCCAGCATAGGAGGAACCGGCACAGTAAAGTGTTCCCTCGCGGGAGAGTCATACTGGAGGGCGTCGAGCTCTTCGGCTCGAGGCTCCTCCTCGGGATCCGCAGGGAAGGCCAAAGCCTTGGCCATATCCCTAACGAAGTCCGAGAACCGGGCATCCTCTGGGGTGGACTGCGTCCGTGGCTCGGACTCCTGTGAGTCCGATGGGACACACCGAGTCTGGAAAGAATCAGGTGACTCTTCCTCCTCAGACTCCCAGACCGACTCCGACGAGGACTCGGTGGGGTCGGCCCGGGCAGGGTGCGGCGCCAGCCGCCCCGACGCCGAGGGAGTCGGCGTCGGCAACCTCGGTCCCAAACGGGAGGCCGAGGGCGACCTCGACCGAGGATCGACTCGAGTTCTCATCGACTCGAGGATCGGCTCGGTCTCCGGGGTCGACTTGGACGTCGACGTCCCGGCGGTCGGGGCAGCGACGCCAGCGAAGCCAGCGAGCAGTGCCCTCTGCTGGTCCATGAAGGCAGACAGTCTGCTCTCCAAGGCCGTCAACCTGAGTCCGAGCTCAAGTGACCCAGCAGTCCCCGACTCGGGCCCCGACGGCGTCGGGCCCGACATCGGCTGTCGCGGAGGCGAGTCCAGAAGGACCACAGGACTTACCCGGGCAGGCATCTCCGACTCCAGGCGAGGTCGCTTCGGGACGTGTTCCTTCTCCAAGGACCCGGGGCGGCTGTCGGGGCTATGCGACCTGGCCCTCGCGGAACCAGGAGCGTCCACCGACGCCGCCCTCGCGGGTTTTTCCTTCCGACGATGGTCCCCGGAGGGAGAACCCCGGTCGGAGGAGCTCCGGCGACGGTCCGAGCTGGAGCCTTTTGACACGGAGGCCTCCGACGAGGTCCGGGTACGGCTGGGGTCAGCGAAGATTCTCTCACGCTGATGCCGCCGACTTCTCAACGCCTTTGAGGACAGTTTGCTGCAGGGCCCACAGATCAGTTCCTCATGATCCGGGCCCAGGCAGCGGAGGCAAAAGTCGTGTGTGTCGGTTAGTGACATATTTCGGTCACACCGACCACACCGCTTAAACCCACTGGCAGCCATCGGGGGAAAAAGGGCCCCTGCGAGGTCAAAGGACCGGGCTGCCAGGGAAAACGAAAACGAAAGCTGACTAAGTCAGAAAAACCGAAAAAAGTAAGAGGACTCGAGACCGGCGTCGCGAGTCCGGGCGGGAAAACGATCGGCGTCGAACCGAAAGAAAACAAGGATAAAATAAAGAAGAAAATCAACTTTTTCGCGGGGACAAGACGGGGACGTCTGTAGGGCTCCGCGGAAAAAAGAAGACTGGCTAAGATGGCACCCTCGGGCGGGAAGACGACCGCGCATGCGCGCTGCAATTCCCAAAGGCTTTCTTTGAAAGCTGGGGAAAATTGCTCCGTGAGGGCTCCGTCGGCGCCGACGTCACCCGTAAGTGAGGACTGACTTCCTGCTTGGTCCTGGAGAACAGAGCTTACAATTAAAACTGAAACAGAATACATCATAACATAATGAACAAAGTTTTAGCGACTACAAGCAGAAGTTATTTACAGTCAGTAGTGGAGGAAAGGAATCTGCACTAGAAGCGAGACAATGGTGGGTTATGTGACATGGTCAAAGTATAGCTGGAAGAGGTGTTTTTATTGCCTTTCTAAAGGTGGATATGTCAGTGATAAGACGAATTGGCACAGGGAGGGAGTTCCAGAGTTGAGGGGCAAATAAAGAGAAGGCTCTATGCCGGACATATTGGGAGGTTTTATTGGCCAAAGTGGGAATGGCAAGGATATTTGCCATGTTTGTTCTCCTGATTCTGCTGTCCAGTGTCGGAAGTCTAAGGCGGTTGCAGAGAGCTGGTGGAAGATTTTGAATGCAATCAGGAGGGTTTTATACTTGAGGCACCCGGCAATAGGAAGCCAGTGAAGTTGCATTAGTAAAGGTGTCACATGCTCGTATTTGGAGACTCCGTAGATGGTTCGTGCAGCAGTATTCATGGCCATTTGTAATGGATTGAGTGTGTGGGCAGAAAGGCCATGTAGAATGATGTTAGCATAGTCAAAGTGAGGCATAATGAGAGCTTGGAAGACAGATCGGAAGTCAGTAGGTTTGAGTAGTGGCCTAAGCTGACTGAGGGAGTGGATTTTAAGATAAACATCACCAAGGCTGTCTATGTGCAATTCCAAATTCAGGTGCTGGTCCAAAGTAACCCCTAGATAACGAACCGCATGCTTAGTTTTCAGCTCGGCGTCTTTAACCTGTATTGTAGCTGGTGGAATGAAGGTTGAGTCCTTTGAGATGAATAATACTTCAGTCTTTTTGCAGTTCACTTTAAGGTTATGTGAATTTAACCAGTCCATAACTGCACTGAAGCGCTGAGATTTTTGTGTAATTAGGGGTGCTTGTAGAGAATGGGGAATAGCGTAGCACATCATCAGCATAGATATGGTAGAGTATGCCAAAGGCTTGGATGATCATGCAGATAGGTTGAATATATAAGTTGAAGAATAACACGGATAAGGAGGAGCCCTGTGGTACTCCTTGGGTTTGCTGGTATTTTGAAGATGTTTGGGTACCTAAGCGAACTTGTTATTGGCGGTCCGTTAGATAGGAGCGACACCACTCAAGAGCTAGGTTCTTGATGCCCTTTTGCTGAAGTTGATCAAGTAAGAGGTTGTGACAAATTGTGTCGAAGGCTGAAGCAATATCTAGGAAGATCAAAATGAAGCCTTGTTTTTTGGTCATGCCTTTAACAAGGTTGTTCATAAGTGAGACAAGCAAGGTTTCGACGCGTGTTGTTGGCGGAACCCATGCTGTTGTTGATCCAAAGGAGAGTAGGAATCGATGTGGTCTTGGATCTGCTGTTGGACTGTCTTCTCCGCTATCTTAGCTAAGAAGGGTAGACTAGCTATGGGACAATAGGAATTCAGGTCTTGTGGGTCCAATTTCCGATTCTTTAGGAGGGGTCTGATGGTGGCAGTCTTCAGTAGTGATGGAACTAGGCCTTTAGAGAAGGAGAGGCATGCTATTCTTGATATATGAGGACTTAATTCAGAACATGCTGATTTAATCCAGTGAGAAGGGCATGGATCAGCAGGTGAGGTGGTTGAGTTGAGTCCTTTGATTATGTTTTCAAACTGTTCAGCTGAGTATGGGTGGAAGGAGACTAATGCAGGAATATTGGTGGTATCGCTATCGGGACTGACAGTGTACGTATTTCCAGTATTGTGGGAAAGCTTGTTGGTTTTATTATAAAAATGGGTAGCCAGGTCCTGTGGATGTGGAGAACTCTGTTTGTTGACATGATGTATCTTTTGTGAGAGACTGAATTAGACAAAAGAGTTCAATAGGTCTGTTGAGGGAGCGCATCAGAATGTTGGTATGGTATTCTTTCCTTCTCTGGGTGATACTAATGCAGTGCTTATGCAGAGTCTTCATGTAAGTATCACGATCGTGAGGGAGCCTGGAGTGGCGCCATTTCCTCTCAAGTTTCTTAAGTCTTCGTAGAGAGTTGCATAGGTCTGCTGTGAACCTGATGGCAGTATGTGATCTTTTATTGGCTTGCATGGGCTGAGATAGGAGTGCCACCTTGCTTAATGTGAAGTTCCAATTGTGTATAATGTCGGTTAATTCAAACTATGCCCCAGATGGCTTCTTTCTTCAAGTGAGAACATACTGAAGACTCTAAGAAGGCATTGGCAACATGACGAGACAACTCCAAGGTGTAACCATATCTGATTTCGTCCAGCACCCAGGCATCTGACATAATGTGGGTCCACTCCTTGAAAGACCTGGAGTGATCCCTCCGCGATTTGATCAACCAAGGAGTGGGCCCTCATGCCTTCATCGGTTCCTTGGGATGAATAAGACTAGCCTGAGGCTTCAGATTTGCCACCTCCCTTGCTCGCCTGAAAGGACTGGAAGTGGCCGAAGGACTTCTGTCATTTTCGTTCCAGAAGCCAGGGGGATACCAAGGATCAAACTCACCTCCCCAGCACTTAGAGCCCAAAGCACAAAAAGAATGACCCTTACCTTCTGGCAATCTTAGAGCCTTGGACTCCCCAAATTTCACCAGCTCCTCACAAAAGAGCATCTTATTCCTGAAAGGCACTTCTGAGCAAGCTGCCTTCAAAGCCAAATCTGCTGACCAATGATGAAGCCACAAAAAATGGTGAGCAGAGACCACACTCACCATGCCCTTGGTTGACACCAGAATATCATCACACAAGGCATCCACCGAAGGCTATGCCCTCCTCCAAGTAGGCAGAGCAACACACCAGCACAAACAGCTTGGTCTTTTTCTGCATCAGCCTGGGCCCAATGCAAACATGCTCTGGTTACACATCTGCTACAGGTGGCAGCCAGCAAAGCCAAACCATTCACATCCAAAGCCCGTTTGAGAAGGGCTTCTAACTTCCAAATCTGGACATCTTTAAAAGGCAGTACCACCTCCACAGGGATGGCCATCTTCCAGGTCACTGCCTTCTCCGGGTCACTGCCTTCATCAAATCTACTCTGGGGGCCCTGAATCTTTGTCCTCCCTCTGACAGATTCAATTTACTCATTGCCTGCATCTGGGGACTACCACTCCTTAAACGGCTCCTTAACATCCGGGTCGCAAGAAAAAGACCTCACTGCCTTCTGGACCCCTGTGAGAAATCAAGCCCTTCACCAGAGTGGCCTCAGCCTGGTGTCCTCCAGTCAATGAGTGCAGGCATCTCTTCCCAATGAAAAAAACAGCCTAATAGCTGAAGCTTCCTCCTCCACCCTTTCTGAAAGGGAAAAAAGCTCAGTTTCCTCCAGCTCCTTGAGAGGCACACTCTGGCTCAGATCTTCACTAGACTCTCAAGAGGCAGCTTCAGAGTATGCATTGCCTGCCCCCCCCCCCCCTTGGAACACTTCACCCTGTGCCTCTGCCATCCTCCATGGGAACTGTATCCACAGAATCAGAGGGAGCTGCTCCAGAGCCACTCTCAGCCATGGCTCTAGCACCTGCAACTCCCTGCTATAAAGGGAAATATCTGCTGTAACTACCATATAAAAATCAGGGAAACCTTGTGTCCCAGATGCAGCCTTCATGTCCTCCACATTACAGATTGAGGCGCGCCGCCCCCCCCCCTCCCTCTCCCCAGAAGCTCCAGAATTAACAAAGGGTCTGCAGCCGAGTCACACCACTTGCCACATATACAGACAAAATGGTGGATGTTCCTGCCAAAGCATGACTAGGAACTGCAGAGTGTGTTCCCCACTCGCTCACACATTTTCCACAGAAATCATGGCAGTCAGCACAGCCATTTCTGGCAATGACACGCCAGGCGGCTCAGAACTGCTCAGAAAGACCAGACCTGTGGAGGAGATGAGACACTGCAGGCTTCACACTTCTGGGCACACTCCCTCTCCAACATAAGGCAACTCATTATTCTGCTAAGACAGGCATGTCCAACTTCGAATAGGTCGTGATCTACTTTTTCTGGCCAAAAGTGCTGGTGATCTACCACCATGAAAATTAAGTTTCAAATTAGTTTCAAATTAAATTTTAACCCAATAAAGTTGGAGGATTCCCCCCTCCCCCCATTTTTTAATGAACCTTCTGTCATTTATTTGGATGTGATCAGCTGTTAATGAAATTAAGCAAAAACAAAACAGACGAAGATCCAGTAAGAACTGCGAGGGGAAATGGAAAGTACATTTGTTCTTAAAGTTTTATCGAGTAATAACTAACTGTCTTAATAACTTTCTTTAACTTTTATTGAGTAATTTGTGTCAAATTTAGGTCGAGTATTGATCCAGGCTGATCTTGCACAATCTTTAATATTTCGCTCTTGCTCATTAGTGAGACGTCTGAGCCTACATTTCATCCACCAGCTTTTTGAAGTTGGGTGAATACTGCGTGAGGGCCAGTCTCAGGGAATCCTGCAGATGTTCATCTGTCATGTTGGAACATTGTGTACTCTGTCATTTTCAGATGGGAAAATGCAGATTCACACAAATAAGTTGAACCGAAACAGGAGTGTACAGCTTCACTGCATCTTCTCAAGTTGGGAAATTTGTCTCTAGGCACTAGCTTCCAAAACGATTCTTGCTCAGCACAGGTCTTGAGAAAAATGTCATTTAAGGGTTAATATTTCGTTTTCAAGAGATGGCTTCTTCAATGAGTATTTTTTTTACTGATAGCAGCTGCAGTTTCTTTAATGTCCACATCTACTTTGAATGGGTATGACAAGTACTCCACAACTGTTCCAATTTTTTGGAAGTCACAGAATCTATTTTTGAATTCCTGGATAACAGAACAGATTTCTGTCACAAACTTCTTGTTCTGAAAAACAAAATTTGGATATTGTCCCAGATGGTCCTACATATTAGGAAAATGATCAAAAGTGTTTGCAAGGTCAGTCATCATTAGCTCAAATTTGCTCTTGTAGGATGAAACTGTACTCATCTCGCCAATGCATTTGTTTTTACCTTGTAGTTCAAGGCTCATATCACTTAGTTCGCCTGTAAAGGCAGCGAGAAATGCCAGATCACATAACCACTCCTCATCTTCCAACTCTGCTTGGTCATCTCCCCTCTCCTTCAAAAAACGTCTTATTTCATTCAGCAAATCACGAAATCTTTGCAGAAATTTGCGCCTACTTAGCCACTTTACATCTCTGTGCAAAATGATTTCCGCTGCCCCTTCATCAAGAGTAAGATTGAAAAGCCGCCTTTGAAGTGATCTTCCACGAACTGAATTTACAATTTTGAAAGTGATGTCCATGACAGTCTTTGCATTGAGTCTCTTGCTTGCCAAAACTTGCTGGTGAATGATGCAATGGTAAGAAAGGAAATCTGGGAAGTCGTCATGCTGTCTACAGAGGGCTATGAAACCGTTAACCTCACCTGTTATTGCTCTTGCTCCATCAGTAGTGATGGAAACAAGTCTATGCAATGGAAGATTACACTGTCACAAAAGAATGGAAAGAACTGAATATTTCCTGACTGGTAGTTCTCCCTTTTAAAGATATCATTCCAAGTAGTTCTTCTTTAACACTGAAGTCTTCAAAAACCATCCGGATAAAGACTAGTACCTGGGCTATGTCTCCTGTGTCTGTAGATTCATCCAGTTGGAGTAAGAAAGCAACACAATTTGAAACATCCTCCAACAATTGTTCAGTTGTGTCTTTACACATCTTTTCTATTTGCCGCACAACCGTGTTTTTTGACAACTGTACATCTTGAATAGCAGATATGATCGCTTTCTTATTTTTAAATCCTTCAAAAAGATTGTCAGCTGCTTTAAGAAAACAATCTTTTACAAATTCCCCTTCAGTGAAAGGTTTGCATTTCTCTGCGATCAGGTTGCTGACCTTGAAGGATGCTATGGTTGCATTGACCGAATGTGACCTTGGCTTCGCCATCAACTGTTGCTGAGTAGCCAATTTCGATGTAAGTTCTTTGAGCTTCAGTTTACGAATTTCACTTTTGGGTGGAAAATCAGCATCAAACTTATAGCTATGCAGAGCCTTATAATGACTTTCCAGATTACCCTTTTTGGGCAAGGATACTGGAGCGTTACAAATTAGACACCACTTGTCTTTCACCATGATGAAGTAGTAGTCCATTTCCCATTCATCATGAAAGTGGTAGGTTTTGCTCTTCTTTGGAACACTCATCTTTGTTATATTGGGGTAGCTGGATGTAAGAAGGTCAAATCTGCCAAGTTAGTATAAACACTGGCTGAATCTGGTCCAAAACTGTCACTGTCCCAAACTATTAAAGATCAACAGGAACTGAAGACCTCTGGATGATGTGCAATACAAGGACTGGAGATTCCAAAACCACACATGCAGTTCTAAAAGTAAAAATAAGAATTCATCATACTGGCACCAAATCAAATACCACCAAACAATCATCAAAAAAACTCAAACACCTGTCCAGCAAACCAGATAAAATCAAATACCGCCAAACAAGTTCAAATACCACCACACATGATTTAATAAATTCTGCACAATGTAGAATCAACGCAAAGGCTAGGCAAAATAACATTGCAGAGGCAAGCAAAAGTCATAGTGGTTTGAACCAATTTGAAGGCAAGGCATAGGCAAGTTGGAACAAAATTGGAAAAGCCCGCTAAAATCACCAAATTCTTGACACTGTTGTGTCTGCCTGAAAACGTTTAATGAAAGCGAACTATAAAGCGACCAACGACCAGCACACGACACAACTAATACGGTAAGTGTATTCAGGTAAAGCCCGGGCGAATGGATATCGCCCGGTATAACACACACTTCTAAGGTGTGTTGGGGTGGGGGCAGGAATGGGTGATTCTGAGAGACAGGAGACCAGGTATGACGCCGGGCCTATGGCGTCTCATCATGGGGCGCGGGCGGTGACCCCCTGGGGTACCCACAAACTATTGGCACGAAAAACAACAAGCGCCCCCAATATACCCACAGGCAAGATTCCCACAGGCAGGGAAAAAAGACAGGCAAAGGATCAGCAGAGGCGGCAAGCCCTCGGCAGACGACCTGCCGGCACAAGCTCTCTCCTAGCGACGGGGCGAGCTGCTGAAGAGATGGAGCCAAGTGGGGCTGGCGATCTACCTCTGACCCCTCCGCGATCTACATGTAGATCGCAATCTACCTGTTGGACATGCCTGTGCTAAGAGATAGGAGTTGCTAAATTGAAGGTATTTGAAAGCCTTTTGCTGCTTCAAATCCATTTTCTTCAACTTTATTGGCAAGCAGCCTCTACCATCCTACAACCTACACCTGAACCAGGATGGATGCTTCGTGTCGAAGGTCCCGTACAGCATGATATCAGCGTAGATGTGGTCACACCATCGTTGTGTGTTCCGTCTAATGATAGCAGAGCATAACTCATATGTCTGGTCTGATCTGATCTGACTACGACAAAGTACAGCATACACACACTTTAGAGTTGATGTGCCATCACAAAAAGGGAAAAAAAGGAATAAAAAACCTCAATGACCAATTGGAATAAGGAGAGCGAGATCAGAAGGTCCTCTCACCCTAACAGAGACAGTCCCCTAAACCAAATTAGGCAGATATTCGGGGAAGATAGAGCAGGAAAAAGCCCAGCGTTGTGGGGATGGAGAAAAACAGTATGCTGCCTGTCACCCCAGCCAAGGAGAACCCCTCAGTTAAATTAGGCAGAACACCTGGGTTAGCCTGTCTGCCAAGAGAAAGTATCCTTAAGGATCATCGCCCTTGTGATGCCTTCAGAATCCTCTTTTGCCTAACTGGCTCCTCAGCTGCACAGGGTTGCTACTCACCACTTGCTGGAGACAGAATACTGGGAGCTGACAACTGCACACACTTCTTGTATTTCGTTATTTATTTAGTTGTATTTATACCCCGCCTTTCAACAGGTCAAAGCAGTTTACATTGAAACAAAGATATTTACAGTTACAGTGTAACAGGAAAGAGTAGTTACTCACCTGTAACAGGTGTTCTCCAGGAGCAGCAGGAATCAGTCCTCACTTATGGGTGACATCGGCGCCGATGGAGCCCCCGTGTGGAGCATTTCCCCAGCTTTCTATGAAAGCCTTGGGAATACCACAAGCATGCGCGGTCCCCTTCCCGCCTAAAGGTGCCATCTTGCTCAGTCAAATGACATAGCTAAAAAACAGCACACAAAAATGAAAAAATTAACTATGTACAACTGCAACTCACAGGGGAGGAGGGAGGGTTGTGAGGAATGATTCCTGCTGCTCCTGGAGACACCTGTTACAGGTGAGTAACTACTCTTTCTCCAGGACCAAGCAGGAAGTCAGTCCTCACTTATGGGACTCCCCAGCTTCAGGCTACCGGGGACCCAGAGCTAAAAAATGAGCTCCCTCTAGCCTCAGCATCAGAGAAAGGATTTCACTGAAACATACCTCCACCGGTAGCCCAACCAGAGGGCTGGAGGGTAGGAGTTGCTTAAACCTCAAAAAGATTCCGGAGCACTGCCTGACCGAAAGCACGGTCCCTGAGGGACTCCCTCTCCAGGCAGTAATGGGCCGCAAAAGTCTGGCTTGAGGACCAAGTTGCAGCCCTGCAGATGTCTCCCAACGGTACAGAGTGGAGATGAGCTACTGAGGCAGCCATTGCCCTGACACGGTGGGCCGTGACCAGACCCTGCAAAGGAAGGTCAGCTGCCCTGTAAGCCCAGGTGATATAGTCAGCCACCCAGATGGACAAGGTACGCTTGGACACAAGTACCCCCAAGTTATTGGGGTCAAAAGATACGAAGAGCTGAGTAGCCCTCCTATGCCCCTGCGTATGCTCCAGGTAGAAGGATAAGGCCCTCCTACAGTCCAAGGTAAGCAAGACTGTCTCAGCCCGGCTGGCATGGGGCCTAGGGAAGAATGTTGGAAGAACCACCTCCTGGTTGAGATGGAAAGAGGAGAAAACCTTGGGGAGGAACTTAGGATGAGTCTTAAGGACTACCCTGTTCCTATAGAAGCGAGTGTATGGCCTGTCACAGACCAGGGCTTGAAGTTCACTCACTCGCCTGGCCGAGGTCAAGGCCACTAGGAATAGAGTCTTCCAGGATAGGAAGCGTAGAGGACATGTAGCCATTGGCTCAAAAGGTGGGCGAATAAGTTGCTGCAAGACCACATTCAACTCCCACTCAGGGGCCGGTGGACGGAGAGGAGGCTTGAGTAATAGTAAGCCTCTGAGAAATATGGACACTAAGGAGTGAACTGACAAACAGTGTCCCTCCACCAGAGAGTGGTGAGCTGCCAGAGCAGAGAGGTGAACCCGAAAAGAATTGGACTTAAGGCCCTGAATGGACAAGTGCAGTAGGTACTGGAGCACTACTGGCACAGTGCAGGTGAAAGGATCTTCCTTGTATTGCTGACACCACAAGGAGAACCTTCTCCACTTTAGGGCATATGTTTTCCTGGTGGATTGCTTTCTAGAGGCCAAGACCACCTCTTCCACTTCCTGAGGTAGACCCCAGGGAGCCAAGACTACCCTTGCAGCCTATATGACAACAGATGGAGAGACTTGAGATTGGGATGCAAAAGGGAACCCTGATCCTGAGAGAGAAGGTCGGGTTGGAATCCCAGAGGCATGAGTGTCTCCACTGCCAGTTGAAGCAGCAGGGGTAACCAGGGCCGCCTCGGCCACATGGGAGAAACCAGAAGTACTGAGGCCTTGTCCCTGAGAATCTTGAGCAAGGTTCGGGCCACCAGAGGCGTGGGAGAAAACGCATAGAGCAGGCCCTGGGACCAAGAAATCAGGAAGGCATCCGCCGCCACCCTTAGGGGATGCGGTTGCCTGGAACAAAACCTGGGCAGTTGGTGATTTAGGGGACTGGCAAAGAGATCCATGGATGGAAGTCCCCATTTCAGGAAAATCTGTTAAACCACCAAAGGGTGCAGCTGCCATTCGTGGGGCTGCAGAATTCTGCTTAAGCGATCTGCCAGAAAGTTCTCCTGGCCAGGAAGATAAACAGCCCTCAGCAACATCTGGTGTCTGAGGGCAAAAGAGCAAAGGGCCTGTGCTTCCAGGCATAGAAGCCTGGACCCAGTGCCACCCTGTTTGTTCACATAGAACATGGCTACCTGGTTGTCCGTCTGAACTAGAACAGACTGGTGGGCCAAGGTGTGAGAAAAAGCCTTGAGGGCTAAACGAATAGCCCGCAGTTCCAGAAGGTTGATCTGTTGCGTGGCTTCCCATGGGGACCAGAGGCCTTGGGTGCAGCTCTCTTGACAGTATGCACCCCAGCCCTGTCAGGAGGCATCGGTTGTCAACACCACCGTGGGGGCAGGCACCTGAAAAGGCACCCCCTGCAGCAAGTTGGGGGGGGTGTAGCCACCACTGAAGACAATCCAGGAGAGGTTTTGATACCCTTACTTTGTTCGCTAGGCTCCCTGTGGCCTGCTTCCACTGAGTTCTGGGGCACCACTGTGCAGGCCTCATGTGGAGGCAGGCATTGGGGGTCACATGCACAGTTGATTCCATGTGTCACAGGAGCTGCAGACAGAGTCTGGCAGGAACCCATGGCAGACTGAGAAACCGGGATGCCAACTCCATGAGCCTTTGAGCTCTGTCCTCTGGCAAGTAAGCCCTTGCTTGCAGAGAGTCCAGCCGTGCTCCTATGAACTCGATGTTCTGGGAGGGGAGCAAAGTGGACTTTGCGAAGTTTATGACAAAGCCTAGGTCTTGAAGGAGTGTGACAGTCCTGAAGGTGGTCTGCCTGGCCTCCTGGTAAGTCTGACCTCGGATGAGCCAGTCGTCCAGATAGGGGAAGACAAAAACCCCTTGAGCCCTCAAGTAGGCTGCCACCACAGCTAGGCACTTTGTAAAGACCCGTGGGGCGGAGGTTAGGCCAAAAGGAAGTACCTTGTACTGGTAATGGTTTCCTCCCACCACGAACCTGAAGTACTTTCTGTGGTCTGGAAGAATGAGGATGTGAGTGTACGCATCCTTTAGATCTAAGGAGCATAGCCAATTTATTTATTTATTTTTATTTATTTAGTATACATTTGTATACCGCTACTTCCAGCGATCAGCAGCGGTTTTTGATTACAGATTGGAAATTGTCAAATCATGACAGGAATTTTTTGAGGTATAAACACATTGATTAGACAGGAAAGCACAGCACACAGAGAACTATTTTACAGGGAACATGGGCTATGGAGGGTTAAGTGGCTTGCCCAAGACCACAAGGAGCACCTGTGGGACTAGAAACCCCAGTCCTTCCGGCCCAAGGTTGCTGTCCTCTAGTGGGATTTGAACCCCCGACCTTCCGGCCCGAAGTACCTTGCCCCAACCACTAGGCCACTCCTCCACTCCAATCTCCCTGCTGGAGGTAGGGCAGAAGTGTTCCAAGAGTAAGCATCTTGAACTTCTCTTTCTCCAAGAACTTGTTGAGGTTCCTGAGGTCTAGGATAGGCCTTAGGCCTCCTGTTCTTTTTGACACCTGAAAATACCTGGAGTAGAACCCGTGCCCCTGTAGGCGAGGAGGTACAGGCTCCACCGCCCTGTCCAGAAGCAGACTCTGAAGTTCTTGGAGGAGGAGGTTGGTGTGCAGGAGAGGCCTCAGAGGTTCTCCTGGAAAATAGATAGCTGCTGGAAATGAAGCATATAGCCCTGGTGAATGATGCTTAAGACCCAAGCATCCCCTGTAATGGGTGGCCACTTGTGGGCAAACAGGCCTAAGCGACCTCCTGGGCAGGGATGGGGCAGCAGGGGCGGAGAGGCTATGCCTTGGGAGTCAAAACCCCCTCCCTGCTGGGTAGGAGCAGGAGCAGGAGCCGGAGGCTTGGGGGCCTTCTGCCTATGGGGCCCATGTCCCTGCCCTTTGGCCTGCTTCCCCTGAGAGGGAGCTGGGGAGGCCTGGTACTGCAGGAAATGTTTGTAGGCAGACACCTTTCTCAGGTAGAAGGACTTTTTACCCAAGCCCTTCTTCTTGTGAGAAGGGGCAGAAGTCTTTCTGGACAGCCCTGTCCTGGTCAGGTGCTCGGTTTCGAGCTCAGCCGCCTTCTCGGCCATGGGTTTGCCAAAAAGGTTTTCACCTCGGCAAGGGACATCGACCAACTTGTCCTGTACCCAAGGCTTGAGGTCCGATGACTGCAGCCATGCCTGGCGCCGGGCCACGATGCCGGCAGCTGCCACACGAGCCGAAGCCTCGAAGCCATCATAGGCCGCTCGGGACATGAATTTGGAACAGTCCCGGATTCCTGAAGACAAAGACTGGAACCTCTGCAAAAGTTCCCCGGAGAGGCCAGCAGAGAACCCAGCAAGCTCCTTTGCCAGGTCTCTGAGGTACATGCCCATGTACAGCTGGTATGACTGGACATGGCAAGCAAGCATCGAGCCCTGGAAGCACTTTCTGCCGAAAGCATCCAGGTTCCGGACCTCCTTGTCGGGGGTCACCGCGGAGTGCATCTTCTGGCTCGTCAGACGATGCATGGCCGATTCCACCACCATGGAATGGTGCGGCAGTTGCGCCTTTTGGAAGCCAGGGCTCTTACGGAGTCGACAGATGGAATCGACTTGCTTGCTCAAGACCGACGCCGAGGCCGGTGCCTCCCACATCCGGAAGAGGAGCCGTTCCAGCATCGGAGGAACCAGAACAGTAAAGGCCTCCTTCGGAGGAGAGTCATACTGGAGGGCCTCGAGCTCCTCCTCGGGGTCCACGGGAATCGCCAAGGCCTTGGCCATGTCCCGCACGAACTCTGAGAACCGGGTGTCCTCCGGTGGGGATCTACTCCGGGGCTCAGACTCCGGTGAGTCCGACGGGACGCACCGAGTCTGGAAGGTATCGGGGGACTCCTCATCCTCCATCTTCCAGCCTGATTCATCCGAAGAGGAGTCGAGGGGCTCCGACCGCGCGGGTCGAGGTGGCACCCGCCCCAACGCCGAAGGCACTGGCGTCGACGCCCTCGGTTCCGAGCGGATGGTCGAGGGAGACCTTGACCGAGGACGACTTCGAGCCTTCATGGTCTCGAGTATCGGCTCGGTCTCCGGGGTCGACTTCGATGTCGATGTCCCGGTGGTCGGGGCCGATGCACCAGCGAGGCTGGCCATCAGTACCCGCTGCTGCTCCATGAAGGCAGACAATCTGCACTCCAAGGCTTTCAGCCTGAGTCCAAGCTCAGGAGACTCAGCAGCCACCGACTCGGACCTCGGCAGCGCCGGGCCCGACGTCGGCTCCCTCAGAGGAGAGTCCACGAGGACTACAGGACTTACGTGTCCGATGGTCTCCGGCTCTACACGAGGTACTTTGGACGGCTTCTCCTGCTCCAAAGGCCTGGGACGGCGTTCGGGGGTCTTAGACCTGGCCCTCGAGGAACCAGGGACCTCTTCCGACGCCACCCTCATGAGCCATTTCTTTCTCTTGCGTTCCCGGTCTGGAGACCCCCTGTCCGAGGAACCCCGGCGATGCTCGGGATCAGACTCCCGAGACGTCGAGGCCTCAGACGAGGTCCAGGCCCGGCCGGAGGCAGAGTTCGAAAAAATCCTTTCCTTCTGGTGCTGACGGCTTCGAAGTGCCTTGGTGGACATTTTGCCACAAGGGCCACAGATCATGGGATCATGATCCGGGCCGAGGCACTGAAGGCAGCAGTCATGGGTGTTGATGAGAGACATTAGTTTCTTGCACTGATCACACTTCTTGAAACCACTGGAAGCCATCGGGGAAAAAAGGGCCCCTGCGAGGTCAAAAGACCGGCTTTCCAGGAAAAAAACAGAAAAAAGGACGCGAACGCCCGCCACGAAGGGCAAAAAACGAAAAATAGAAAACAGGCTCGATACCGGTGTACCGAACCTGGTGGGAAGGGAAACAGTTATCTAACTCGGAGAAAAAGGCGAAGACATCTTCGAAAAAACGTCAACTTTTCCGGGTGACTAGGACAAAACGTCCGAAGGGCTCCACGGAAAAAGAGAGACTGAGCAAGATGGCACCTTTAAGCGGGAAGGGGACCGCTTATGCGTGTGGTATTCCCAAAGGCATTCATAGAAAGCTGGGGAAATGCTCCGCACGGGGGCTCCATCGGCGCCGATGTCACCCATAAGTGAGGACTGACTTCCTGCTTGGTCCTGGAGAACTATATACAGCATGCATTGGATAAATATTGACATTTAACTATATACAAAGTTTACACTTTCGGAGTTTCGGTTGCATGGGGATGGGTAACTATATACAGTATGCTTCAGGTATGGTGGTCCTGGGGCTTGTGTGGTGGGACTGAAATGTTCCCAGAATGGGAGAGTCTTTAGGTACTTTCTGAAGGTGCAGAGGTCCGTGATGTTTCTTAGGACATCTGGCAATGTGTTCCAAATTGAAGGTGCATAGCGTTGGAAAGCACAGGCACAGGCCTGTTGGTTGAATTTGGTTCTAGCGTGGGGGATAACAAGGGTGTTCCTTATAAAGGTACGTCTTGATTAGTCAGGGTGGGGTGTTTGTAGCAGGGTGTGGATGTTTTTGGGAGGTGGGGGAGGGGGTCGGTCAGCATGGATGACTTGAGTCAGGAGGGTTTTGTATTTTATCTGACTGGGGAATGGTAGCCATTGGAGTTGTTTGAGGATGGGTGTAATGTGGTCCCATCTAGTTGCTCCCTGGAGGATGCGTGCTATTGTGTGGAGAGCAGTCCGTAGAGGGTGTAGTGTCACTTGTGGAAGACCCTAGTAGATCGAGTTGCAGTAGTCAAGTTGCAAGAGGACCATGAATTGAAGTGCGGTGGTTCGAAGAGTGGGTGGAGGTGTTGCAGGATTTTTGTTTTGTAATATATTGCTTTAGTGCAGGGGTCTCAAACTCAAATTGCTTTGAGGGCCAAATGAGGACTTCTAAAATAACCCGGGGGCCGCATGAGATGTGGGACCTCATTTGCATAAGGGACCTCATTTGCATAAATATTTGCATAATGTTACCATACCCTAACTTTTAGTAAACATGCCTCTTAATGAGTGCATGAATAAAGAAAGACTAAAAGATTTCTACATTACTATAATCCAGTGCCAACCGCCAGGCACATTAGGAACTACTACTGCTGTCCCGATCGCTCTCACCCTGCCGCCGCGGCACCTGAACCCTGCACCCAGAAGAGTCTGCTGGCCCCTTTAAGACTGGCTCCCCCTCCAGAATTCACTAGACCTAGCCGTGCCTAGCATTGCCTGCATTCTCCTGCTCTGGAGCCCCCAATGCTGCTCCCCTATCCTGCCACCATCTACTACTGTAAGTCCTGATGCCGTCAGCCAGTCCCATGAGCAACAGCAGATCCAGATGTGTGGTGACCATAATTGTACACAGTACTCAAGGTGCGGTAGCACTATGAAGCAATAGAAGCATTATAATACACTTTAATTTATTCTCCATTTCTTTTCTAATAATTTATAGCATTCTATTTGCATTTTAAGTACCTCTGCACACTATGCTGAGGATTCTGTTTCCTGAATGGTGACTTCTAATGTGGTACCTAGCATTTTATAGCAAATATTTGGATTATTCTTCCCTATATGATTAGTTTTCACTTATCTACATTAAATTTCATCAGCCATCCAGATGCCCGGTCTCATAAGGTCCCACTGCAGTTCCTTACAATCTGCTCGTGATCTAATGGCTCCGAACATTTTTGTGTTACCTGCAGATTTGGTCATCTCATTTGTTATTTTCCAGTTCATTTCTAAATATGCTAACATGCACTGGTCCTAATGCAAATTCTTAGGGCACTCCACTATTTACTACTTTGCGGGCCCCTCTGCCTGCTCTGAGTCCTCTCCTCCCTGCAGCATCAGTTCCAAAAGCGGCGGCTTTTCAGAGCCGCGAAGAGAGAGAGTTTCTCTCGCGCGGTTCTGAAGAGCAGCGAGAGAGTCTTCAGAACCGCGCGAGAGAAACTCTCTCTCTTCGCGGCTCTGAAAGCCGCCGCTTTTGGAGCTGATGCTGCAGGGAGGAGAGGACTCAGAGCAGGCAGAGGGGCCCGCGGGACGCTTAATACTGCGGCGGCAAGTTTGGAATTTTTTTTTTTTTAGACGCCGGTAAGTGCTTCGCGGGCCGCACAAGATGCTCTCGCGGGCCGCATGCGGCCCGCGGGCCGCGTGTTTGAGACCCCTGCTTTAGTGGTTTTGTTTATATGGGTTTTGAAGGAGAGTTGTCAGTCTAGGGTTATGCGAAAGTACTTCATCTCATTCTGGACTTTCACTTGTGTGTTGTTCAGTTTTACAGTGGATGGAGGAGAGAATGTGTTGTCTTTTGTTATGAAGAGGGCTTCTGTTTTTTTGTAGTTGATCTCTAAATTGTTTTTTAGCCAATTGGAGACATCAGCAAAACATTTTTGATGGGCAGAGTAGAATGGGTGCTTTGTGTCTAAGGTCCCGTAAAGCATGATGATATCAGTGTAGATGTGGTCATGGCATCGTTGTGTGTTCCATCTAATGATAGCAGAGCATAACCCATGTGTATGGATTGGTCTGGCTAGGACAAAGAAAAAATACAGCAAGCATGCACTTCAGAGTTGAAGCGCCATCACAAAAAGGTTTCAAAGTCACTTTGTTATACAGTTCACATAGAAACCACTTTGTGAACAGTATCCTCCATTCTCGTCATAATAATTTTTTGGCGTTACCTTGATTTTTTCACTTTCCTTCTTCACACATTTAGACTTCTCCACAACAGAAACCCTGCTTTTATTGACTTCATTATCTGCTCTGTGCCTCAGCCAGTCTTCATACCCCTAAAGTGTGGACACAGGCATATCTCCGTTAACGGCTGAATCACATTCAGTGGGCTTACCAGTTCTCCCTCACCAAAGACAAAGCACCAACATGCAAATCCAAATATTAATATCTTAACTTTGAATAGTTATATATTTGTGTTTTATTTTTAACTGAACTTACGAGAGTAACATAATAACATCTGCTCTTGACTGTCAGATTTTTCTTTGTTTTCAGCCTGAACTCTGTGTTTAAGCTTGCATACTTTACACAAAAGCATTTTGTTACACTAATATTTGGGTCATAAATTACACCTAACCTCCACTTCTATTATAGCACAGCTTAGTGAGCTTATCATGAAGAGAGCAGAAAATATATTCATTGCCTTCTTAATTCTAAAGTTTTTCCTTATTCGTTTCTTTTAAAAAGTATAATTTTCTCCATGCTGACCGGAGTGATTTTAGAGAACACTCTACAGATACTATATTCTAACTAACATAACTCTCTCTTTATAAAGAGCCAGATCACAACAAAAGAAAAATCCTTTTCATGTTGCCCTTTAAGCATGTATGATATGCAGAAAAATACCACCAACTCAGACAGTGTAGTCTGCTCCACCATGAAATAATGCTTAGGTCCAAAGTCCACAAAGATGAACACTGCAAGAACCCCTTCCGCCCTCGCTTGTCCTCTGCTGCCCCCCTCCCCCCCTAAAAAAAGGTACATTTTGGACTCTTTATCCAACTATTAGAGAAAATACATGCATGCAGAAAGCATCCACTATGCTCCACTATTTCTGTGTGGAAAGGCAAAATGTTGAGGGAGTTGCTTGAACCTCAGTCACAAAGAATTTCAGAGCTTCCTCTTAGGCTATTGTATGGTAAATAGTAACTGTTGATACTAAGTATTAGCATCCCCTCAATGATATGGTCTAGAACCTTTTCTCAAGAACAGGTCAACAAGAGAAAAATGTACATATATTAGTTACACTGTTATATAGTACTTCACTTTAAAATCATATTTGTTGCACGGACCTTGATAAGCTTACTGGAAGGGAAAGCCAGAAATAGACTGGAGTCTCCAGCACTGTAAAAGGAAGGAGACTGGGTAGACATATTACCTCCTGACCCTTACCTGCTATCAGATTCTGTTATAGATTCCTCATATTTAGGGTAAGCCTAGTAACTTGTACTTGAGAGTCTATGAATAATGAATGTAAAACACTGCCAATTTATTGTTATGTAAGGTTATTATAGAGTGACTTTACTATATGTAATAAAGAGAAATTTGACTTACCTGCTAATTGTTGTTCCTTGAGGAACTCCAGTCCAGTCCTGCACCTCTGGATAGTACACCTCTTCCAGCAGCTTAGAGGCTTAGCCTGTCATCTTTTTGATGACACTAGTGTACATATGCAGCTGGCACCGCCCACCAGCCCCAGTACCTATTGACAAAGCAGACTCAGAGGAGCAACAAATAAGTAGTTAAACATGCAACAACTACTTATTGGAGTGGAGGAGTGGCCTAGTGGTTGGGGCAAGGTACTTCAGGCCGGAAGTCGGGGGTTCAAATCCCACTAGAGGACAGCAACCTTGGGCCGGAAGGACTGGGGTTTCTAGTCCCACAGGTGCTCCTTGTGGTCTTGGGCAAGCCACTTAACCCTCCATAGCCCATGTTCCCTGTAAAATAGTTATCTCCAAGTTATAATGCCCTGTTCAATGTAATTTCAGTTTGTTCAATGTAAACCGCACTGATGCAGAATAGCGCGGTACATAAGAGAATGTAAATAAATAAATAAAATAAATAAACAAACTAAATAAACTAGTACCCCCTCCATCCCCTGGGAAGGATATCCCGTCCCCCACTCCAGGATGAAGAGGCCTACCTGTTGAGCGCCTGAGCACCTCCAACCAGCAGTGAGCAACCAACAGCTCTTCCAGTCTGCCCCTCCCACAAACACTGATTACACACCCCTCCCAGGCTCCTCCTGGCCACTTCCTCTACCAAGGGAACAAGCTTCAGGACCGGGGTGTGCACAGATCATCACAGGAAGCACTCAGGGAGGGTTCCGGGACTGGACTGGAGTTCCTCAAGGAACAACAATTAGCAGGTAAGTCTAATTTCTCTTTCCTTATCATCCCTCCAGTCCAGTCCCGCACCTCTGGGATGTATCAGAGCAGTTAAACTAATGAGAGGGACCCGCACAACCAGCCTGAAGCACTGCTGATCCGAAACAAGCATCCCCTGCCGCCTAGACATCCAGGCGAAAATGTTCAGAGAAGTATGCCACCCTACAGATCTCCACCAGCGGAACTAAAGTATACTCTGCCCATGAGGCTGCCTGAGCCCTTATGGAATGAGTCTGCAACCCCGCCGGCACTGTTCTACTCTTCAAGATGTATGCCGACATGATTGCCTCACTGATCCATCTGGAAATGGAGGGCTTAGCTGCCGCCTCACTTTTGCACGACCTGCCAAACAGAACCAACAGACAGTCCAATCTCCGAAAGGACAATGCTGTTTTCACATACCTTCGCAGGACTCTTACCATCCAGGTGACACAGCTGTGGAGTGGCACGGCCCATACCCGCTCCTGCCCACATCCACGCTCACCAGAGCTGGTAAGGAAACGGCCTGATCTACATGAAATGCTGACACCACCTTGGCAAAAATGAAGGTACTGGGTGCAGGACCACTTTCTCCTTGGAGAAGGAAAGGAATGGCTCCTGGCATGACAGGGTCCGAAGCTCCGAAATCCTGCGTGCTGAGCAAATCGTCACCAGGAATACCATTTTCAGAGCCAAATCCTGCAGGAAAGCTCAACTCAATGGCTCAACGGGTTCCGCAGACAGCACCAGATTGAGATGTCAAGGCGGTACCACTGCCCTCTTTGGCAGACGGAGGTGGGTCACCACCCCTAGAAAGTTCAGCACGTCTGGGTGTGTACCCAACAGCACCCCGTGGACTTTCCTGCAATAACCGAAAAATCGCCGCCAGTTGCATCCTCTAGGAACTGGCAGCTAGACCCTTATCAAAACCAGATTGCAAAAACGCCAAGATGTCCGGGACGGAGGCAGTGGAAGGGCGCAGCTGCCTCTCTCCGCATTCAAAGATGCGTCCTACGCAGATGCACGACAGGTTCGTAGACCACCTCTGGGCCTGTAGCAAGGTCGCTATCCCCGAGCCTGATTATCCTTTCTTCTTCAACCACGCCCTTTCACGAGCCATGCCGTAAGCGAGAATTGATCCACCTGGGGCATGTGAAGCAGCTCCAGCATCAAGAGGTCCTTCCGAACCGGAAGCCATAACAGTCAATCCGCCAGTATACGAATCAGGTCAGCATACCACGGGCACCTCGGCCAGTCTGGTGCCACCAGAATCACAAATCCCCAGTGCACCTCTAGCCATTGCACTAACCAGCCTATGAGCGCCCACTGGGAAAAAACAGAGAAGACCCTCTAAGAGCTACTGCTGAATTAGAGCACCCAGGCCCTTAGACAATTTCTCTTCTTCTGAAAAAACCGGCAGGCCTTGGCTGACTAACACTGCCATTAGGTCCATGACCAGTGTGTGCCCCATCGGCGGACCACCTGCTCGAACACCTCCTGATTGAGCTGCCACTCTCCGGGGTCCATGCACACTCGGCTGAGGTAGTCTGATATCACGCTGTCAACTCCTGCTATGTGCGCGCTGCTGATAATGCCTGGAGATGAATAGCTGCCCATCCAAACAGACTTTCGGCCTACTCCTCTAGGGCTGCACTGCCCATGCCTCCTTGCCATTTGATGTAAGCCACCATGGTCACATTGTCTGAGAGGACTTGGACCACCTTCCCCTGCAACCATGGCTCGAACCTTTTTTAGCGCCAAGGTCACCGCTCGCATCTCAAGCCTGTTGATCGATCACAGGGCCTCCTGCCGACTCTTGTCCCTGAACAAAGCTTCCTTCGCAATGGGCTTTCCAATCTGACCAACTAGTCATCCAAGGAACCCACACCAGGGACTCCTTCCACATGCAGCCACCAACTGAGGGCTCTCCTGGTGCTCCATGGGCAGGGGAGTACTTGGGACAGGGGTCGACTCTGATGGGACCATCGACAGAGCAGAGCCCTCTACAGCAATTGCATATGCGCCCTTGCCCATGGGACTACCTCGAGAGTGGCCGCCATGGTCCCCAGAACCTGCAGATAATGCCACGTTGATGGTCTTGCCCTCTTCGGGACTTGCCATATCAACTGTCGTAGCTCCTGCGCCTGACGAACCAGCAGGAAATTCCTGCCCATGCAGGTATCAAAGCATGCTCTCAAATACTCTAGCTCCTGGGCCGGCCATAACTGGCTCTTGGCCAGGTTGACCCCAACCGAGACTTTGAAGAAACTCTCCCACCCGCGCTGTTGCTCTTTTCGCTATCATCCCTGGACTTCGCCTGGATCAGCCAATCGTCTAGGTACGGGTGGACGAGAACCCCTTCCTTGTGGAGCTGCCACCATCACCACCATAACCGAACGGCAATGCTCGCAACTGGAAAAGGCCCCTTGGTACCGCAAAGCAGAGAAACTGCAGTTCTGGATGGAAGGGAACATGCAGATACGCCTCTGAGATCGAGAGTCGCCAAAAATCTGTTTCCTACCGCCATTACTACTGTGAAAATGCAGTATCTAGAGACCGCAGTTCATGCCCTCAAAGTTGAGAATTGGGCTAAAGGAACCTTCCTTTTGGACAAAACGAAATACATGAAGCATCAGCCGCAGACGTACTGGTCTCGTGGAACCAGTTCCACAGCTCTCAGCTGCAGGAGACAAGTCAGGGTCTCTTCTACAGCTGCCAACACCGCTGCGCCCACTTTGGGCAATCAAAGGAGCTCATTCTTGCTCCAGCAGCGGGTATAGGTGCGTCATGGATTGCATCCCTTTAAGGCCAATCTCTGGCAGATCCCACACATCCTGGATCATCTGTCCTACTACTCCATGTAGTGGTAAGACTTTCTGTGATTTCCGTACTGCCTGGAACAGCGGATCCTACAGCGCCTCTTCCTCTGCCGGGAGGTTAGCAGGCATATTCAAGGCCTTGAGGGTCGCCAAGGTACACAGAATTTGAGCCCTTTGGGGACGAGGAATTGTATCAGTACCCGCTTGTAGTGAATGTAAACCGCCCTGATGGCCTTCGGCCTGGGCAGTATATCGACCCTGAACAAAGACCATGTACAGTTCGCCTCTAGTCCCCCCACCATGTTCCACATCTAATTCTTTCCCTGTTCCACATCTAATTTAGATCTCGTGTTACTTATTGTTAATTGATAATTTTGTTCAATGTAAACTGTTCAACACAAATGGTTCCATGTAAACTGTTACTGTTCTTGTTCTATGTAAACCGCACTGATTTCAAAGAGCACGGTATATAAAAGCAAATAAATAGCATAAACAAGCATAAAAATGAGCGCTGGTAGCTTCTCCCGGCGGAAAACCAGAATTCGGGCTTGATCCTCCTGTTCTGCGTTCTCTCCTTCGTCCAACTTCTCCTGCAGATCTAGCTCTGTGTCAAGGTCTTCCCCATCCAGCCCCCTTGACAATGGCAATTGTTGCCACTCCTCTAAGCCTCTAGCCCGCTTAGACACCACTGCTCCTGGACTCGTGCTCTTTTGAGTCTGACATCCTCATAGCCCTGTGTTCCGGGGCCAAGGAGCCACTTGGTAGGCAAAACACCTTATGCAAAAGTAAGAAACTCCGGTAAGAACTCCCCCGGGAACCCTATCGCTCCCTGGGCTTGAGGGGTGGATGGTCTGAGCATCGTGCAGGGACCGGAGGGGCTGGATCTGTTGAAGGTAACATGGCGCCCCCCGCCCCCAGGGTCTCTTGCAACCAGGAAGGACTCTCCTGTCTCATCTCATCCTGCAGGTCCTGCTCCCATGACCGCCTCTTGCGTGCAGTTTAGGCAGACACCTGCCTCCAAGATCACACCACATTGGGGACTGCATATCTTGAGGATTTTTAGATTTCACTGCAAGTGTTGTATCTTAAAGATATCAAATGGACCTTGCCCTGATCCAATCAAACTGACACATTCTCCGAGTAAAGTTTACGTTTTTATTCTAATACTACAAATAGCTATAAGGGATTACAGCTTCCCTTACAAGCAATATTACAAATTTAATAGGTACATAATCTGGGCTAAGAGACAAGAGATGATCATGTCAGGTTACTCACTGACCATAAACAGATGGAAGGATTTCATTTGCTTCCTATCCACTATCTTTCAAATTACATACATTTCTTGTATGCAGGTACTTCCTGTTTTCCACAGAGCTGTAGCTGCTACAAACCTATATTCTATTAATACTCCTAAACCCAAAAAATACCCCACACAAACAATGATCCCAATTCCAAAGAGGTATATAATTTAAACCCACAAATTTTTGTCGGAACTAATGCCTTGAAGATGTACCATCTTCTCGTGGCATGAACGTTCCTTTTTTCTTTTTTCATAAACTGGGGACGCAACCCCTACAAACCATATCCACAGGATATTCAAACCCTAGGGTATCCACGATTTAGTATAGGAAATAAATCCAGTCAAAGTAATAGGCAAAGTACATAGGCATATAAAAGCGATCCTCTTCAAGACTTGGCCAATATTCAACAGATTGCTGCATCAGCTGCTAATTATAACAATGAAAGTCTACTTAACTTTCCCAAAAGACTCCCTGCACGATGTCCGCATGCTGTATTTCCATACTTCATGATGTCTCCAAAGAAACTGAAAGGGAGAAATAAAGCTGCCGTCCATCCATGGTTGGCTTGAGATCAAATCGCCTAATATCTTCTTTAAAATTGCAACTTTCCATAATGTTGACCCAACATTGTGTTTCGAGCTCCTGATATTCTTAGCCCTTCTTCAAAACTTCCGTTGCAAGTATGAACTGACATACTTGCTCCTGATATTCTCAGCCCTTCTTCAAAACTTCCATTGCAAGTATGAACTGACAGAAGGTATCCTACCCCTCCAAACCTATATTCAGCAACTTTTTTTAAACACTTATCTTTATTCCTGTCTCTGATTTTCTATCTGACCCTTCTCAGGAGAAAGTAACAATGTCTCCTTTTAGATCACCTCACCAGGCACACAGCCCTCTGAAATTTGCCCAGCAACAACAATGGCCTATCTGATTAGGCCTTTCCCACATGTCTGCATCAAGTCATTGTGCACTGAATACGTTTTGAGCTGTATAACACAAGGCATGCGTAAGGATTAAGTGGGGTTCACACCCCTTGATACCATCCTATACCAGGCACTGCGGTCTGGCCGGCATGGTGGGAAGGGCTGGAGGCACCCCCCAGGAACTCGCTCAATCTGTACCTGGGTATGTAACAGGATCCCCAGCACAGTGCACCTACCTCCACAGGCTCAGGCACAGAGCACCAGAGTACTTGAACTAAAATAAAATAAAATCTAATTAACTGAAACTGAAATGAAAAAAAAACTGCAAATGGCCCCTAGGAAGAGGCTGCTCTGTCCTGCTTTATTCTCCGGTGGCTGCCTCTCCCAGGCACCCAAAACACAGCAGGAGGTTAAATACATGTGGGCCTGAATAAGAAGAAATCACGCCTAAATGCAGCAGGGGGAGTTTCACACACTGCTGCAGGCTCCCAAACATGCGGCTGCAGGCCGCTGTCTCCTCAAGTTCTGGCGGTTTCTAGAGGTTTCTGCTGTCCTCCCACCCCTCTTATCTTGGAGCCTCTTTGACGCATGGCCTTTCTACCCCTCGTGCTCAGCCTTCCTTCCTGGCTTCGGCACTGAGGGGGGATGACGGGGGGGGGGGGCGGGTGACTTGGGGCTGCCAGCTTTCACTCATGTCAAGCAACTGCAGCCGCTGCAGCGGCTCCTCACCCGATAATGGGTTCGGGAGCAGCCAGAAGTATCGGACTGAGGAAGGCCCCCACAGAACTCTCCCTTTTCTATTTCTGCAGTGAATCAGAGTTTATTATGTTTGGGGGGTTTTTTTCAATAATGAAATGAGCAAGTGAGAAATCGTGTGGAGTAAGCAGGGTTTTTTGAGGGAGTACTGAGTACTGACACCATTTTTCATTGCCTGTTAAAACTGATTTATGGTCTTCGTATATCAATGAAAGAGACCTACACATGAGTACAGGCACCTTTTTTTGTTAGGGGAAATGCAGTAGGAGTAAGGGTCATGGTGTGGATAAGTTCCTGGAGGAAAGGTCCATAAACCATTATTAAGAAGGGACCCAGGTGTCTTTTGGGGGACCTGTGTCTTTTGGGGAAACTGCTAGGTACGTATGACCTAGATTGGCCACTGTTGGAAACAGGATACTGGGCTTGATGGACCTTGGTCTGACCCAGTATGGCATATCTTATGTTCTTATCTTATGTTCTTATGTCCCCCCGAAATCCTGGGGGGGGAGAGGGGGAAGAATGAATATCCTCCTCTCAGCCCTGTTGTCCCACGGGTTCTCTGTTCCTTCTGGGGTGTTTTTTGTTGGGTTTTTTTGGTTTTTGTTTTGTTTTACTTCTGCCTTTAAAAACAAAGAAACCTGCACCTTAACGGGGGAAATGAAAGCAAACTAACTAAACCTATCTCCTTAGTTGTTCTTTCTGTGAGTCCAGCACTCTGGCTCTCAACCTCCTCCAGCTGCTTGGAGGCTGAGCATATTGGGGCTGGTGGGCGGTGCCAGCTGCATTATGTATACTAGTGTCATCAAAAAGAGGAGAGGCTCAGTCTCCAAGCTGCTAGAAGAGATGCACTACCCAGAGGTGCGGGACTGGACTGGAGGGACGATAAAGAACAAAGAATACTAGAAAGTGGGGCAAATGAACGAGGGTCATTTTTAAAGTAAGAACCGATTGCGCATCGTGTCCGCGCGATCTGTCAAGTGACGTCCGTTCAAGGTCAGCCACTCTTGGCCAGTCTCTCACTACGCCGCCATTACATTTCACGTCTCTGCCAGTGTTGGTTGTATGGTTATACTGCTTCGTTTGTCGCCATGTCAATCAGTAATCCCTCCGATTGTGAAGTGCGCTCGGTTATCCATTTTTTAAATGCAAAACAAGTTCGTCCAGCTGAAATTCACCAGCAGTTTGTTGAAGTGTATGGGGAAGGTGTAATGAATGATGTTTAAGGAAGGAAGGACAAATGTTCATGATGAAGAACGATCTGGACGGCCTACTGTCATGAATGAAGACCTGACACAAGAAGTTGATGAGGAAATTCGCCAAAACAGGTGCTTCACTATAGACGAGCTGCATCAGACATTTTCACAAGTTTCAAGATCAGTAGTTTATCACATTGTTACTGACAAACTGCACTAGAAAAAAATGTGTGCGAGATGGGTGCCGAAAATGCTGGACGAACTTGTTTTGCATTAAAACCGGATAACCGAGCGCACTTCACAATCGGAGGGATTACTGATTGACATGGCGACAAACGAAGCAGTATAACCATACAACCAACACTGGCAGAGATGTGAAATGTAATGGCGGCGTAGTGAGAGACTGGCCAAGAGTGGCTGACCTTGAACGGATGTCACTTGACAGATCGCGTGGGCACGATGCGCAATTGGTTCTTACTTTAAAAATGACCCTCGTATTTGTGCCAGAAAGGTCAAGCTATCAAATGTCAACCATTAGATGGCTTTTAAAAGTAAGTCGTACCACCTGCACTCACAAATAATTTTACACTATAGCATAAAATAAGTTATGACACCATTTGCAATTTATCTGAATACAAAGTTACCTGTTTAATCGCTGTAACAATGATCACGAAGAAAAGTGGAAGTCCGCTAGTTACTGGACTTGTTGGTGTGTCTACTATGACCTAAACAAAACAAAAAGGATCAAACTAAATATAACTTGCAAAATAGGAATGTACTGTTTGCTGTTCGGTATGCTCAGGGTATGATTTAGGCTATTGATACACACCCTAACTACAGGGAAACAACAGTTTGGGAATTTGCAGTGTGTGAAACAGACTGTGGTAATAAGACAGATTTCTTAGGATGGCATTGTTGACAATCAAAACAGCAGGCTGTGGCAGTATGCTATGATGCGGAAGCAAAATCCTTCCCTGTCATAACAAATGGTCTTAAGGCATATGGTTCAGGCTGCAGAGCCCACACTCTGCATGTTAGGATAACAGATATTGATATAACTTCATGCATTACTTGCATAACAGAGGAAGCTTCATTTCTATCCAAACCAATTCACACCTACTGAGATGGAAGGTCACTAAAGACTAGTAGGATGGAATTCAGGCCAGCACTGCAGAGAGGGAGACCAGGGCAACTGACCTGGCCCCAATATCATAGAGGGCTCTAAGCCTACCCAAAATTGAAGAACTACTCATTGATGAACTTTGAGGCCTCCTCCCAAATTTGTGCTCTGGGCCCAGCATGTCTAATACAGGCCCTTAATGTAGTCAAGCAGACTCGCTTGTTCTTCCAACATTTCTGATGCAAAAGCTATGGGCTCAGAGCTGAGCTACCCCTCTGGCTAAAAATACTGCTAAAAAGGACAAAGTGGAAGTAGAAAGCGGAGATGCTCATTTGTAACAGGGGGTCTCCATAGACAGCAGGGGAAATGCAGCCACACTTAATGATGACATCTGCAGTGCTCTCATCTAGCTCAGGAAAAGCTTCTGTACTCCCTGAGCATGTATGGGCTGTCCTATGCCATCACTTCACCTCCCATCCCTCTGTCGGTACCAAGTACAGTAGCCCAAGTAATTAAACTACTACTGGAAATGTGTGAGCTAAATAATAAAATAGAGGGAAAACAGGAGGGAGAGTGTGGCTGCATTCTCCTGCCATTTATGGAAACCCTTATTACCGGCAAGCAACTTCACTTTCTCCACTGTCAAAATAGAAGAGATGCAGACACATTTAATGAAAACTCCCTAGCTAAGTTCATATGATAGTCCAACATACAAGATGAGAGCACCAGGCTGCTATCAAGGAAGTGGACAGACTTCAGAAGCATACAGATTACGAAGAACAGACTTCCAACAATGCTATCACTGGGAGATAACCAGGTTATAGCATTTGGTGAAGGTGTGGACCGAAGTCCAGGTTGTAGCCCTACAGATATAAAAGGATGCAGAATAAAGATCTGCAATTTTAAGTGTCTATTCTAAGCTGATATATTGTAATTTTCCCAAAGGTAGGGGGATTTGTTCAGGTGAATGCAATACAACAGTTTGATAGGGTTCACTTAGCTGTCAGCAAAACAGTTATTCAGATTGAAGATGACTGAAGTTCGGTGAAGGTCTTTGGTAGCTTGAAGAGAGTACAACAGTTATCTGCACTCAAGAAAATGAAGACATGTTTCTGAACTACTGGCATGTGGCTTCAGGAAGAAAATCAGAAGCATCATGGATGGATTCAAATGGAATGAAGAGACAACTTTAGTTGAAAATTCTGGGTGGGTGCAGAGAACTACCCAGTTTGGCAAAAAATGAATATGGGGGGAGGAGGGGGAGATAATGCACCAGTGCCTGAAGTTGACTGACCATTCAGGCAGAGGTGATTGCCACAATAAACAGTCTTCCAAGTTAGATGCATGAGCACTGCTGCCTCCAGCAGCTTGAAAAAAAACAGGCCAACCAGTCAAGAAAGTGCAACAGAGATCCCCAAGCCGGAGAAGGCAGACACAGGTAGCTTCACGTTTACGAGGTCCCTCCTAAATCACGATACCCAAGTATGGCTGGAAAGATAGTTATTCACATGTAACAGGTGTTCTCCAGCAGCAGCAGCAGCAGGAATCAGTCCTCACTTATAGGTGACATCGGCGCCGATGGAGCCCCCGCGCAGAGCATTTCCCCAGCTTTCTATGAAAGCCTTTGGGAATACTACACGCATGCGCGGTCCCCTTTCCGCCTAAAGGTGCCATCTTGCTCAGTCAAATGGCATAGCTAAAAAACAGCACACAAACATGAAAAAATTAACTATGTACAACTGCAAATCCCAGGGGAGGAGGGAGGGTTGTGAGGACTGATTCCTGCTGCTCCTGGAGAAAGCACAATTACTTACCTGTAACAGGTGATCTCTGGGAACAGCAGGAATAAGTCTTCACACATGGGTACGTCGGTACCGACGGAGTCTGCGCGGGAACGCTTCCCAGCGTCCAATCAAAGAGCTTTTGGAAGCATCCCACCACGCCTGCATGCTGCCTTCCCGCCTTTCCCAACTGCCTCTCCTCAGTTAAGTTTTAAAGCTGAGACAAAGAGAGAGAAAGAGGAAAGGAAAGATAGATAGAGATACAACTCCTGGGGAGGGGGTGGGTTGTGAAGACTTATTCCTGCTGTTCCCAGAGATCACCTGTTACAGGTAAGTAACTGTGCTATCTCCAGGAACAAGCAGGAATGAGTCTTCACATATGGAGACTCCCAAGCTGAGATGCCTGGAGTCCCAGCATGTCATAGGTTGGAACATGCTATCCCCCACAACACCAGGCATCCTGAGGATGGAGGGTAGGAGTTGAAGAGAGAAAGGTGCTGTGGAACAGTTAACCCAGCATAGGATTGTAGACAAGGAGTCCATGTGTGGATGATAATTGTCATCAATGATATTGATATTATACGTAAATTCCCCCCCCCCCCCTTTCTATGTGGCACCGCTTTGACCCGGTGAAAAGCAGGATACAAATACAGCTAAATAAATAAATAAAATAAATAAATATTGCAATTTGGACCTCCCCTAACAGGACTTCAGAGAAGTATGGAGGTTCATGGGATCTACTGGGGAACCCAGTAGAGGAACCTCGAGAAGGATCTCACTTTAAGTGGAGGTAGTAAACCTGTAGGAAAAGCAATGGAGGTCAGAATCCTGAAAGGTAACAGGTGACCCCAGTAGGAAAAACTGGGGTAGTACAAAAAACGGTGGGCCTTCAGCGGAAGGCTTTATGATAAAAGCCGAACTCTTTTGGCAGCAGAGTGGCTCACTCTTAGGAACAAAAAGAGAAAGGCTAACCGATTTGGACAAACAGGCCCAGTCCTTGAGGGGAGAAAGGGTATGGGAACCCCTTGTATCCCAAAAGAAAGGACAAACGCCGGAGGCGTTAGAGCCTGTGATTAGCTGAAGATCCGCAATGTCTCTCCTAACAAGTCAACTAGGAGAGATATTGGAACATGGGGAACATGGAGAGCTTCAGAGGTACCTAACCTTAAGGTTATGGTAGGTGTTAACTACCACACAAGTGGTTGTGAGTGTAGGACCCCAAAACATGCTGGATAGCATAAGTATGGGTAAAGCCCACCTGTCAGAATCATATAGCTATACGAGCCTCGACAGTCAGGTAGATAAAGCAGAATACATATCTACCGATAGTAAAATATCTCGACAGATACATAAATAGATAGATAGATATATAACATATAGATATATGAGAATATATCTATAGTGAGATATGAAGGGCATAAAATACACACAAATGATAGACAGACATCTGTAAGATGTGTGCTATAGGTATGAATATATAGGCCTCTATATGGAAGTCTGCAAAGAAGCAGACAGAGATATGCCTACAAAAAGGTATTCACATAGGAAAATGTGGAGAGGAAAGATTCATCTAACAAGAAGGTGGAACCTACTTGAGAAGATATATAGAGAATCAATTCCCACTGGTTATGGCTAAAGGGATGCTAGTTAGTAGAATAACCAGGATAGTTACGTGAAAAGCAGAGGATGATATCAGTCTGCAGCCAGCAAGTCCCGAGTATTCTAGAACTCTAGCATGGTAAGTGAACAGAAGACGCATAGGAATGAGATACCATGCTGACCTGCTTAAGGGCAAAAAGGTATCATGCGTTCTTACCATGAGGACGAGCTGAAAGGAGAAAACATATTCCCTATTGGAAATACTATGGACCAAAGCAGGGAATTAGCAACCCCTTAAGTTTTCACGTAAGAGGAGGCCTATGTCCTTTATATTAAAAAGGAGAACTTTTCTAGTCATGGGAGACAAGACTGAAAAAGTCTTTTTCAACCATCTAGTATAGCTGTTGGAGAAAAAGCCCCCCATGCTCTCTAGCAAGGGCCCATAGTGGAGAGCTTCTCTGTAGAATTGCAGAGAGCATGATGCAGGAGAATGAGGAGATAGAACTGGCTATAGGAGAGCCAGTACCTATGTCAACTATGCTGCCAAACACAGGGGAATGGAGATGGCAGAAAGAGAAGACAATCCAACAAGCTTATAGTGAAAAAATTTCCAAGACAGATGACAGCACTGACTTGGAGCCACTACTAAGACCAGACAGAATGTTAGTGGAGGACAAATCTGGTTGCTGGTGAACAAGAACCAGTGGTCCAAACATTAAGGCTCCTGCATTGGCAGCTGCTTGCCAGACAGCAGAAGAATGGTACTGTTTAAAAACAGAAAGAACAGACAAAACAAGAGTAGAAAACTCTGGACGTGTCTGATGAACTGCTTCAAAGCAAGATTGAAAAAGAGGAGTCAACTCAGAGAAGAGAACTCCACACTGGAAAAGTAAGAAACTAGAGAGGCTGAAGAAAAAGCCCTCCAGTGAAGCAATACCGCTCTTACAGAGGAAAACCTGGTAAGAGGATAAAGAGAATGGAGCTGAAGAAAACTTACAAAGTAGTAAGTTTATAGAAAGGAAAAAAAAAGGACATGCTGGCACAGGAAACTATCGTTTGATAGTGGATAGACCTCTTTCCCTAGCAGGAAAAAGAGGAGAACCCTGTGACCTAGAAGCATGAACATCCTGACAGCTCATAGAAAATAGAAAGAATGGATGTCTTTCGGGAAGAGATCCATGTTTAGGATTTAGAATGACAGCAGTGGATTGTCTCTATTGAGAAGAAGCAACTGCAGATTCTAATCCCAAGAGTCACAAGCATCTGATGGATTGATCAGAAAAACTGTGGTTGCTGGGTTTGCTGAGCCTGGTGAGAGGTTGAACTCTGCAGACCAGGACGATGCTTCCCCTGTTTGGGAACATCTGTATGATGGGCAGATGATGCATAAAACCTTCTTCTCCTATGGGAAGAAAGTTTGGCAGGATATTTCCTACCTACTGGGACAGAAGAAGGTGCAGAACAGCCCCTAGGAACAGGTAAGTCAGTGGAGAACTGAGTAACCTGACGTAAAGACTCCTTGTTGAAAAGATTGTCTCCAGTGCAAGGAGTATGTCCCAGTCTGTGCTGTGCCCATTTGTCCAAGTCTGAAGCTTGGAGCCAGGCTCTATGTTGTGCCCCTATAGTTATAGCAGAGGTCCTGCTAACAGACTCAAAAGAGTCTAAGGAAGCACGAGTAAGAAACCAAGAAATATTCTGGAGATGCTTGAGCAGTGAAGAATAGTCTGCACTCTTGCACTCTGGAAGGGAAGGAGTCAAAAGATGTAATTGCTTTGTGACCTCCTCAAGAGATAGACTCTCATAGAAAATATGAGAGAATTCTTGCAGAAAGCATAGATGTCTGGAAGATTTGACGTCCAAAGGCATCAACTGTCCTAGACTCACGACCTGGCGGATAAGAAGAGTGCTTTTTCTTGATCTTTACCCGCCTCATTGCTGATTCCACAACTATGGAATGATGAGGAAGTTGAGTCTTTTGAAACCCTGGAGAGGGGGCACCTGATATAAGAGATAAGTTGCTCTGGAAGGTGGGGTACCCTTAAAGGTGTTCCCCACATTCCTAGAAGGAGATCCTGCAAGGAATGATGCAAAGGAAGCATTATGTTCTCGTTTGCTTTGGTAGAAAGAGAGCCCTGTGCAGGATCATGTCCTGGGATAGGAATGGCAAGAGATCTTTCTATATCCAGGAGGAAACTCTGAAAGGAGAGTTCCCCAACAGGAATTTCCCTTGGACAGGTTAGATCTGAAGAACTAGCCTGAGCACCAACAGAGCTATCCAGATATATAGGAATAGAAGATCCTGCACAGTGCAGTGTGGAATGCTTAAAGGATGGTCACCGGTACTGCCTGTCAGGAGCAGCAACCGTCATTACCACATTGTCCATGCCAGGTATCGACTCCAAGCTTGGCATAGAAGGGAGCAATCCTGTTGAAAAAAGCATGGTAGGAGTTGGCCACAATGCTACTGTGGATACCGGTACCGATGCCAATACCGGTACCGATGTCGGAGTCGAGTCCGACAAAGACATCGGAGCAGTCATCGGTGACAGTTCAATCGGTACCGAGGTAACCGAAAACCTCCGGGTGCTATCCTCGGTACCGAGCCACCGGTATCGATCGGTGTCGTTACCAAAGTGTATTGGTACCGAGTCTTCCAGACTAGAGAGCGATTCTAAACTCGGCATCGACAAGCGAAGCATGGAAGGCACCGACCGTAAGAGTAATGAGGACATCGGTACCGACTTCGGTACCGTGTCTGATACCGGTGAATGAAGGTCAGCTAGTGGCAACTCAATCGGCCTCGGGGGAACCAAGAGTTGCAGATCCGAAGCATCGGAACCGAGCCTTCGATATCGCCGAGAGCCGGTACCAAGGCGAGTCGTTACCCAGTCCTCCAGACTGGAGATCGATTCCAGACTCGGCATCGAAGGAAGCGAGGCTATCAATGCACGTCTGGAGGGTACCGACGTCGGTGGTAGTATCGGTGCTGGTACCGATAATGAAAGGTCAGTCTGGAGTGTATCCACCGGTCCCGAAGGCACCGAGGACGCCAGATGACCATCCCTGGTGAGGAGTGTTTCATCCAACACCAGTGCCGATGTCGGAGTATCGGTACCGCTCGAAGCGGATGCCACCACCGGACACGGCTTAGGTATGTTCTGTGAGGGGTGAACCCCAGGAACCACCTGAAACTCCTGAGGCTTTGAGACCGAAGACTCTCGCCAGGGTTTTGAAGCCAATAAGCCCTCGAGGGCAAGGCTGGAGCCGTCTAAATGCTGTGCATGAGACCTACCACTCGAGGGCTGGCTAGTCTTAACAGACTGTTTGTGGGTTACCTGATCCTGTGTAGAAGAAGAAGGGGACGGTGCCCCGATGGAGGGAAACCGTGTATCGAGGGAACCTCGATATTGAAGACCTCTTCTCACCAAACTGTTGTCAGGACCCAAGCAGGTTAGACACCGCCTTCGAGGGTCTAAAAATAAAGTTGTACAGCCACAGTTTGAACATTTCTTGGAGAAAGTGGCTGGCGGTTCCATGAAGGATAAAGAAGAGGACTAAAAGGCCTAAGACACTATGAAGAAAAAATATTCCTTGAAAAAGGAAGATTTTACAAGAAAAGAAAAGAAAACACCGGCGGTACCGGTGGCATCGGGAAGACAGCCGCAACCACAAGAAAACTAAAGAAATAAAACAAGAATTTTCTGCGGTGACAGGAGGACGCCCTGCCGGCTCCGCAGAAAAACGAAAACTGAGGAGAGGCAGTTGGGAAAGGCGGGAAGGCAGCATGCAGGCGTGGTGGGATGCTTCCAAAAGCTCTTTGATTGGACGCTGGGAAGCGTTCCCGCGCAGACTCCATCGGTACCGACGTACCCATATGTGAAGACTCATTCCTGCTTGTTCCTGGAGATAGCACAGTTACTTACCTGTAACAGGTGATCTCTGGGAACAGCAGGAATAAGTCTTCACATATGGGTACGTCGGTACCGACGGAGCCTGCGCGGGAACGCTCCCCAGCTTCCCAAAAAGGAAAGCTTTTGGGAGCATCCCACAGCGCCTGCACGCTGCCTTCCCACCTTTCCTAACCGCCTCTCCTCAGTTCGAGTTTAAAGCTGAGACAATAGAGAGAGAGGAAAGGAAAGATAGAGAGAGAGATACAACTCCTAGGGGAGGTGGGAGGGTTGTGAAGACTTATTCCTGCTGTTCCCAGAGATCACCTGTTACAGGTAAGTAACTGTGCTATCTCCAGGAACAAGCAGGAATGAGTCTTCACATATGGGGACTCCCTAGCTAAGATGCCTGGGAGATCCCCAAGGATATGAGACCCTGGGAAGGGTTCTGCGTCCTCCTATGGATCTCAGGCATCCATCCAGGGAAGGAGGGTAGGAGTTGTTTAAGAATGGAACAGGTGTTTGAGGACAGCCTGACTAAACAAGGCATCCCGGTGGGAGTCCTTGTCCAAGCAGTAATGAGCTGTGAAGGTATGAACCGAGGCCCAGGTGGCTGCTCGACAGATCTGGTCGATGGACACAGAATTTAGATGAGCCATAGAGGTGGCCATGGCCCTCACATTATGAGCTGTGACATGGCTCTCCAGAGAAAGGTTCTTACTCTGGTAGGCGAAAGAAATACACTGAGCAATCCAATTGGACAGTGTCCTCTTAGAGACTGGAAGTCCCAAATAAGAAGGATCAAAAGCAACAAAAAGCTGGGAAGACTTTCTATGTTGCTGTGTCCTTTGTGAGTAAAAGGCAAGAGCTCTTTTACAATCCAGAGTATGAAGATTCTTCTCTGCACTGGATGCATGAGGAGCTGGAAAAAAGACAGGTAAATATACCTCTTGATGAAGATGAAAAGGTGAGACCACTTTAGGCATAAAGTGTGGATTGGTCCTAAGGACTACCTTATCATGATGGAACCTTGTATAAGGTGGATTAGCCACTAAAGCCTGCAGTTCACTGATGCGGCGAGCTGAAGTGACTGCAATGAGGAAAATAACCTTCCAGGAAAGAAATTTCAAGGAGGTAGTGGCTAAGGGTTCAAAAGGTGGCTTCATAAGCTGACCAAGAACTAAATTTAAGTCCCATGCCACTGGAGGAGGCCTAATGGGAGGTTTACTTAAAGTTAGGCCTCTCATGAATCTTGCAATGAGAGGATGAGAGGAAATAGGTTGTCCATTGATAGGCTTAAGGGATGCTGCAATAGCACTCAAATGGATTCTTACTGAATAGAGTAGATAACATGAGGAGGGATCTAGCTAAGCTTGAAGAATGGTCTAGAATTTGGCAGCTGGGATTTAATGTTAAAAAATGTAAGGTCATGCATTTTGGCTGCAGCAATCCAAGGGAGCAATACAGCATAGGAGGTGAAGTACTTTTGTCCACTAAAGAAGAGCGGGACCTAGGCGTAGTTGTGTCCGATGATCTTAAAGTAGCTAAACAGGTAGAAAAGGCGACGGCAAAAGCTAGAAGGATGCTTGGGTGCATACGGAGAGGAATGGCTAGCAGAAAAAAGGAGGTGATGATGCCTCTGTATAAGTCTTTGGTGCGACCTCATTTGGAGTATGGTGTGCAATTCTGGAGACCGCACCTTCAAAAGGATGTGAACAGGATGGAGTCGGTGCAGAGGGTTGCTACCAAGATGATTAGTAGTCTTCATTATAAAGCATATGAGGACAGACTTAAGGATCTTAATATGTACACCTTAGAGGAAAGGCGGGATAGAGGTGATATGATTGAGATGTTTAAATACCTCCGTGGCATAAATGTTCAGGGAGAGAGCCTCTTTCAATTGAAAGTAAGTTCTGCGACGAGGGGACATGGGATGAGGGTGAAGGGAGATAGATTCAGGAGTGATATGCGGCAATATTTCTTTACGGAAAGAGTAGTGGATCCGTGGAATAGTCTCCCAGTGGAGGTGGTAGAGATGAGGACAGTAACTGAATTCAAAAAAGCATGGGACCAATACAGAGGATCTCTAAAGGTAAAAAGTGGACTGTTGTAGTTGTTGTTATGGAAGGACAGACTAGATGGGCCTTGTGGTCTTTTTCTGTCATCATGTTTCTATGTTTCTAAGTCCTGCATTGGAAAGATGCAGGAGATAGTCTAACAGAGAATTTAAAGGTAGTGCTAGAGGGTCAAGACCCTTTTCAGCACACCAAATGGAAAATCTTTTCCATTTAAAAGCATAGGAACGCCTAGTGGAAGGTTTTCTGGAAGCATGGAGGATATCCTTCACTTGCTGAGAAAGATTCAAGCCTTGAAGGTCTAGGCCTTCAGTAACCAAGCTCTGAGGTGAAGGGACTTGGGGTTTGGGTGCCACAAAGTCCCTTCCTCCTGGGACAGAAGGTCTGGAGCAGCTCCCAAGTCCAGGGAGGGGGCTTGGGAGAGATGCAGAAGTAGAGGGTACCACACATGGCATGGCAGCGTGGAGCTATGAGGATCATAGATCCTTGATCCCTCTGGAGTTTGAACAGAGTCTTGGGAATCAAGGGAATGGGTGGAAAGGCATACAGGAAGCCCTGACCCCAATGAAGGAGAAAGGCATCCTTGGCCTGAACTCCCTGACACGGAATTCTGGAACAGAACCGGGGAAGTTTGGCATTCCACAGACTTGCAAAGAGGTCTATGTCCGGGGTTCCCCATTCTTGGAAGATTCTGAGTACCTGATCTTTGTGCAGGGACCATTCGTGTGGAAGCAGAACTCGACTGAGTCTGTCTGTCCAAGAGTTTTGGATTCCTGGGAGGTATACTGCCACGAGATGGATTTGATGCTCTCTGGCGAAGGCCCACAATCTTAAAGCTTCGTTGCAAAGCGACAGAGAGCCAGTTCCTCCTTGCTTGTTTATGTAAAACATGGCTACTTGATTGTCCGTATGAATGAGGACTGTCTTGTAGCTGAGGAGGGTATGAAAGACCTTGAGAGCTAGGAAAACTGCTCGAAGCTCCAAGTGGTTGATATGAAGAGAGGTCTCCTGTGGGGACCAAGTACCTTGAGTGGAGAGGTCCTGTAGATGAGCTCCCCAACCTGTTTGGGAGGCATCTGTTGTGAGGGTTGCTTGGGGCAATAACTGTTGGAAGGGGGATCCCAGCAACAGATTTTGAGTGGACATCCACCATTGGAGAGACCAAAAGAGACGTTTGGAGGTTGCTATTTGGTCTGAGAGAGCTCCTGATGCTTGAGTCCACTGGGTGGACAAAGTCCATTGAGCTGCTCTCATGTGTAGGCGAGCATAGGGTACCACATGCACTGTGGAAGCCATGTGGCCTAGCAGTTACAGCATCTCCCGGGCATAAGTGGCTCTTTGACTGAATCTGGGAGGCTAACTGCACTAGACGTTGGCAACGGGCCTGAGGAAGGTAGGCCCTTGCAGTAGTGGTATCCAACCAGGCCCCTATGAATTCTAGGAACTGAGTAGGGGTGAGCTGAGACTTTGGGAGTTTTACCACTAGTCCCAGATACTGCAGAATGCGCCTTGTGCGGTCCAGGGAAATTTGGGCCTCTGACTGAGATGGAGCTCGGATGAGCCAGTCGTCCAGGTATGGGAAGACAAATATTCCCAGAGTGCGTAGAAATGCAGCAACTATTGCCAAGCATTTGGTGAACACTCTTGGAGCAGAGGCCAGACCAAAAGGAAGCACCCTGTATTCACTGTTCCCTCTAAGCTGTGCGCGTGTGCGCGCGCACACAGCTCGCCGAGCGAGCGCACATACTTTACAACAGAGCGCACAAACATTACGGCTCTGATTCTGATAGAAAACAACACAGACGTCTTAAAATTTAAAAGTTATGATTGTAATTACTAGAAATTTCCCGCTTCATTTAGTAATTGTCTATTTTCATTTACTTTGATTAAATCATTTTGGTGTACATACTGTATCCTGACGTGTAGTCAGATTTTAAAGTATATAACTCCGAGTGTTGTTATGTGGTGCACAAAAATGTAACCTTCCTTCAAAAGCTGCACACAGCTGATATTTTATGCGCACACAGCCTACAGAAAATTAGAGGGAACATTGCCTGTATTGGTAATGTTTTCCTTGGAAAAGAAAACTTAGGAATCTTCTGTGAGATGGATGGATGAGGACATGTGTGTACGCATCCTTGAGATCTAGAGAACAAAGCCAATCCTGACTTTGAAGGTATGGAAGGAGAGTGCCCAGAGAAAGCATCTTGAACTTCTCCTTGCATAGAAATTTGTTCAATTCTCTGAGATCTAAGATGGGTCTGTATCCCCCTGTCTTCTTTGGAATGAGAAAATAGGGGGAGTAGAACCCTGACCCTTGTTGAAGAAGAGGAACTTCTTCTATTGCCCCTTGGGCAAGAAAGGTAGCTACCTCCTGACCTAGAAGGTCGAGAAGAGATGTGGGAGAATTGAAGTGTCTCACCATGGTGTAGGGAGGAAGGTCTGAGAAATAAAGCTTGTAGCCCTCTCTGATGGAGAGGGTCCACTGCTCTGATGTTATTTGCTCCCATCTGGGAGCAAAATGAGCCAACCTTCCTGGAATGGTGAGAGGCTCTGGCTGCTTTACAGCCAGAAAGGCTAAGTTCTCTAGCATCAAGTCAAAAACCCTGAGGAGGTTGGGCCTGCTGAGTTGCAGCAGCCCCTGTAGACTTAGGCCTGGCCTGTTTAGGTTGCTGACGCTTAGTGGCAAAGCGACCTGTAGAAGATTGCTGGCCAGAAGTAGAAGGAAATCTGCCCTTTTTGAAAAAAGAATTTTTAAAAGGCTTTTTCTTGGCAGGAATGGAGGTTGACTTTGAAAGTCTATCCAGAGCAGAGTTTTCTGCATCCATTTGAGTGGCTTTTATTTGCCATTCTTTGCCAAATAGGTTTTCACCTGTACAGGGAAGATTTCCTAAGCCATCTTGAACCCAGGGTTCTAAATCAGAAGCTTGGAGCCAAGCAATTCTGCGAGCAGCTATGGCAATGCCCGAAGCTCTGCTGGCACCTTCAAAGGAGTCAAAAGCTGCCCTGTTGGAAAACTTTGAAATGTCTTGGGTATGCTTAAGCCAAATGAGGAATTCCTCCCTTTTATCCTCTGGAAGAAAAGAGAGGAAAGTGTGCAGCGTTTCTGCAACTTCTTTTAGAAACATACCCATGTAAGACTATATGAGTTGATTCTGGCAATAAGCATACTGGCTTGGAAGATTTTCCTACCAAAAGCATCCAAGGTCCTGCATTCTCTTCCTGAAGGAGCAGAAGAGTGTCTCTTTGTACTCTTTATCCTCTTCATAGCTGACTGCACCACAATGGAATGGTGAGGAAGCTGAGTTTTATGAAACCCAGGACAGGGAGGGACACGATACATAGTGTCCAATCTGCGAGAATGAGGAGAGAGTGAGAGGAGTCTCCCATAAATCAATCATGTGTTCATAAAGAATCTCATGAATTGGTAAGGTGACTGCCTCTCTAGGAGCCTTAGAATAACCTAAAATATCTAATTTTTTTGCTCTAGGTTCTGATTCAGAGGTTACTGAAATAGAAAGTCCTTTAGCTACTTCTCTTATGAAGTCTTGAAAGGACAAGTCCTCTGGAGGAGACATTCTTCTTTTTGGAGAAGGCGGCTCTTCAGGAAGGGCTATGGATACTTCAGGAGACTCCTCTGATGTATCAGAATCACCCGAGGAATCAAAGTACCGTCTGTCAGGGTGCTCTTCTAATGCTTGATACGCGTATCGAGCAGTATCGACATCGGGCGTCCTCGGTACCGGATCGGTACCGATGAGCAGCCCTGGACAAGGAACCGCTGCAGTCGGTATCCTGGTCTATGTCGATGCAGTCGGTACCGGTATCGGCGCTGGTGCTGGTACCGGAGCAGATACCGACAACGGAGCTTGTTGCGGTACCAGCGGCGTCGCAGCTTGAATGAAGGCCGTGATAGTCCGCTGCATGGACAGAACATTCTGATCCATCGACGCCATGAATGCCTGGAATTCGGTACCGGGAGATTGTGCCGGTACCCCAGAGCATTCTAACAGGTGATCGGTCGAGGCCGTGCCATCGATGTCAACCTGTAATCCCATAGGAGCAGCTTTGGAAGCCGGAGCTTCCCGCCGGGGTTGTTTTGCTGGTGCAGGATCCTCGAGGGCAAGCCCGGAGGCATCTCGATGCTTAAAGGGAGATCTACCCTTCGAGGACCTGCTAGATTTATGTTTGGTTACCTGAGATCCATTAGGAGAAGACGACCTGGAAGATGTCGATGCTACCGAAGCTGCATCAGCGGGAAACAGCACATGGAGCTTAGCTGCTCGGTTCTGTAAACCCCGTTTAGACATTAAAGAGCAGGACGGACAATCCGGAATGGAGTGTTCAGGATCCAAACATTTAAGGCACCATTCATGGGTGTCTGTAACAGAAATAGTACCGCTACACTTAGTGCATTGCTTGAACCCGGAGGCTGGTTTTTCCATGAGGGAAAATTTCTTGTGGGCCCTGAGGCCCAAAGAGAAAAATACACTAAGTGAGGGAAAGTAAAGATAATTTTTTTTTTTTTTTTAAAAGAAAGAAAAGACCGGCGGTACTGGTCCGGAGTCGGGGAAGGCAGACACGCGACCAAAGAAATAAAAAACAATAAAGAACTTCTTCAGCGGTGACAGGGCTCGACCTACTGGCTCCGCGGCAAAGAAGAACTGAGGAGAGGCGGTTAGGAGAGGCGGGAAGGCAGCGCGCAGGCGCTGTGGGATGCTCCCAAAAGCTTTCCTTTTTGGGAAGCTGGGGAGCGTTCCCGCGCAGGATCTGTCAGTACCGACGAACCCATATGTGAAGACTCATTCCTGCTTGTTCCTGGAGATCACCTGTTACAGGTGAGTAACTACTCTTTCTCCAGGACCAAGCAGGAAGTCAGTCCTCATTTATGCGACTCCCCAGCTTCAGGCTACCGGGGACCCAGAGCTGAAAAATGAGCTCCCTCTAGCCTCAGCATCAGAGAAAGGATTTCACTGAAACATACCTCCACCGGTAGCCCAAACAGAGGGCTGGAGGGTAGGAGTTGCCTAAACCTCAGAGATTCCGGAGCACTGCCTGACCAAAAGCATTATCCCTGCGGGACTCCCTCTCCAGGCAGTAATGGGCCGCAATAGTCTGGCTTGAGGACCAAGTTGCAGCCCTGCAGATGTCTGTCAACGGTACAGAGAGGATATGAGCTACTGAGGCAGCAATTGCCCTGACACGGTGGGCCGTGACCAATGTTCTCTAATTTTCTGTAGGCTGTGTGCGCATAAAATATAAGCTGTGCAGCTTTCGAAGGAAGGTTAAATTTTTGTGCGCCACATAACGACACTCAGAGTTATATACTTTAAAATTTGACTACATGTCAGAATATAGTATGTACACTACATTGATTGCACTAGAAAATATTGTAGAACTTGTGAAAACCGTAAATACACAACTTTTAAATTTTAAGACGTCTGTGTTTTATATCAGAATCAGAACCGTAATTTTTGTGCGCTCTGTTGTTAAGAATGTGCGCTCACTCGGCGAGGTGTGTGCGCGCGCACACGCGCACAGCTTAGAGGGAACAGTGGCCGTGACCCGACCCTGCAAAGGAAGGTCAGCTGCCCTGTAAGCCCAGGTGATACAGTCAGCCACCCAGATGGACAAGGTAAGCTTGGACACAGGTACCCCCAAGTTATTGGGGTCAAAAGATACGAAGAGCTGAGTAGCCCTCCTATGCCCCTGCGTACGCTCAAGGTAGAAGGATAAGGCCCTCCTACAGTCCAGGGTATGCAGGACTGTCTCAGCCCGGCTGGCATGGGGCCTAGGGAAGAATGTTGGAAGAAACACCTCTTGGTTGAGATGGAAAGAGGAGACAACCTTGGGGAGGAACTTAGGATGAGTCCTAAGGACTACCCTGTTCCTATAGAAGCAAGTGTATGGCCTGTCACAGACCAGGGCTTGAAGTTCACTCACTCGCCTGGCCGAGGTCAAGGCCACTAGAAATAGAGTCTTCCAGGGAAGGAAGCGTAGAGGGCATGTGGCCATGGGTTCAAAAGGTGGGCGAGTAAGCTGCTGCAAGACCACATTCAACTCCCACTCAGGGGCCGGTGGACGGAGAGGAGGCTTTAGCAATAGTAAGCCTCTGAGAAACCTAGACACCAAAGGATGAACCGACAGAGTGTCCCTCCACCACTGAGTGGTAAGCTGCCAGGGCAGAGAGGTGGACATGAACAGAATTGGACTTAAGGCCCTGATTGGACAAGTGCAGAAGGTACTGGAGTACTACTGGCACAGGGCAGCCGAAAGGATCTGCCTTGCGTTGCTGACACCACAAGGAGAACCTCCGCCACTTCAGGGCATATGTTTTCCTGGTGGATTTCTTTCTAGAGGCAAAGACCACCTCTTCCACTTCCTGAGGTAGGCCCCAGGGAGCCAAGACTACCCTTGCAGCCTCCATGCCATCAGATGGAGAGATTTCAGATTGGGATGCAGAAGGGAACCCTGATCCTGAGAGAGAAGGTCAGGTTGGAACCCCAGAGGCATGGGTGTCTCCACTGCCAGTTGAAGTAGCAGGGGGAACCAGGGCTGTCTCGGCCACCTGGGAGCAACCAGAAGTACTGAGGCCTTGTCCCTGAGAATCTTGAACAAGGTTCGGGCCACCAGAGGCGTGGGAGGAAACGCATAGAGCAGGCCCTGGGACCACGAAATCAGGAAGGCATCCGCCGCCACCCTTAGGGGATGCAGTTGCCTGGAACAAAACCTGGGCAGTTGGTGATTCAGGAGACTGGCAAAGAGGAGATCCAAGGATGGAAGTCCCCATTTTAGGAAAATCTGTTGAACCACCAAAGGGTGCAGCTTCCACTCGTGGGGCTGCAGAATTCTGCTTAAGCGGTCTGCCAGAAAGTTCTCCTGGCCAGGAAGATAAACAGCCCTCAGCAACATCTGGTGCCTGAAGACAAAAGAGCAAAGGGCCTGTGCTTCCAAGCATAGAGGCCTGGACCCAGTGCCGCCCTGTTTGTTCACATAGAACATGGCTACTTGGCTGTCCGTCTGAACTAGAACAGACTGGTGGGCCAAGGAGTGAGAAAAAGCCTTGAGGGCTAGGCGAATAGCCCGCAGTTCCAGTAGGTTGATCTGTTGCATAGCTTCCCATGGGGACCAGAGGCCTTGGGTGCAGCTCCCTTGACAGTGTGCACCCCATCCTTGCAAGGAGGCATCGGTTGTCAACACCACTGTGGGCGCAGCCACCTGAAAAGGCACCCCCTGCAGCAAGTTGGGGGGGGGGAAGTAGCCACCACTGAAGAGAATCCAGGAAAGATTTGGATACCCTTACCTTGTCTGCTAGGCTCCCTGAGGCCTGCTTCCACTGAGTTGAGGCACCACTGTGCAGGCCTCATGTGGAGGCGGGCATTGGGGGTCACATGCACAGTCGACGCCATGTGTCACAGGAGTTGCAGACAGAGTCTGGCAGGAACCCATGGCAGACTGAGAAACCGGGATGCCAACTCCATGAGCCTTTGAGCTCAGTCCTCTGGCAGGTAAGCCCTTGCTTGCAGAGAGTCCAGCCATGCTCCTATGAACTCGAGGTTCTGGGAGGGGAGCAAAGTGGACTTTGCGAAGTTGATGACAAAGCCTAGGTCTTGAAGGAGTGTGACAGTCCTGAATGTGGCCTGCCTGGCCTCCTGTTAAGTTTGACCTTGGATGAGCCAGTCGTCCAGATAGGGGAAGACAAAGACTCCTTGAGCCCTCAAGTAGGCCGCCACCACAGCTAGGCACTTTGTAAAGACCCGTGGGGCGGACGTTAGGCCAAAAGGCAGCACCCTGTACTGGTAATGGTTTCCTCCCACCACAAACCTGAGGTACTTTCTGTGGTCTGGATGAATGAGGATGTGAGTGTACGCATCCTTTAGATCTAAGGAGCATAGTCAATCTCCCTGCTGGAGGTAGGGCAGAAGTGTTCCAAGAGTAAGCATCTTGAACTACTCTTTCTCCAAGAACTTGTTGAGAATCCTAAGGTCTGGTCTGAAAATACCTGGAGTAGAACTTGTGCCCTTGTAGGCGAGGAGGTACAGGCTCCACCGCCTTGTCCAGAAGCAGACCCTGAAGTTCTTGGAAGAGGAGGATGGTGTGCAGCAGAGGCCTCAGAGGTTCTCCTGGAAAGTAGACAGGAAGTAGCTGTTGGAAATGAAGCATATAGCCCTGGTGAATGATGCTTAAGACCCAAGCATCTCCTGTAATGGGTGGCGACCTGTGGGCAAAGAGGGCTAAGCGACCTCCTGTGCAGGGATGGGACAGCAGGGGCGGAGAGGATATGCCTTGGGAGTCAAAAACCCCGTCCCTGCTAGGTAGGAGCAGGAGCTGGAGGCTTTGGGGCCTTCTTCCTATGGGGCCCATGTTCCTGCCCCTTGGCCTGCTGCCCCTGAGGGGGAGGCTGGGGAGGCCTGGTACTGAGGGAAAGGTTTGTAGGCAGACACCTTTCTCGGGTAGAAGGACTTTTTACCCGAGCTCTTCTTTTTGTGAGAAGGGGCAGAAGTCTTTCTGGACAGCCTAGTCCTGGTCAGGTGCTCGGTTTCGAGCTCAGCCGCCTTCTCGGCCATGGGTTTGCCAAAAAGGTTCTCACCTCGGCAAGGAACATCGACCAACTTGTCCTGTACCCAAGGCTCGAGGTCCGATGACTGCAGCCATGCCTGGCATCGGGCCGCGATGCCGGCGACCGCCACACGTGCCGAAGCCATCGTAGGACGCTCGGGACATGAATTTGGAACAGTCCCGGATTCCTGAAGACAAAGACTGGAACCTCTGCAAAGGTTCCCCGGAGAGGCCAGCAGAAAACCCGGCAAGCTCCTTTGCCAGATCTCTGATGTACATGCCCATGTACAGCTGGTATGATTGGACACGGCAAGCAACCATCGAGCCCTGGAAGCACTTTCTGCCAAAAGCATCCAGGTTCCGTGCCTCCGTGCCGGGGGGCACCGCAGAGTGCATCTTCTGGCTCTTCAGACGATGCATGGCTGATTCCACCACTATGGAATGGTGCGGCAGCTACGCCTTTCGGAAGCCAGGGCTCTTACGGAGTCGATAAATGGAATCGACTCGCTTGCTCAAGACCGGCACCGAGGCCGGTGCCTCCCACATCCGGAAGAGGAGCCATTCCAGCATCGGAGGAACCGGCACAGTAAATGCCTCCTTCGGAGGAGAGTCATACTGGAGGGCCTCGAGCTCCTCGGCTCGAGGCTCGTCCACGGGAATCGCCAAGGCCTTGGCCATGTCCCGCACGAACTCCGAGAACCGGGTGTCCTCCGTAGGGGACCTACTCCGGGGCTCGGACTGCGGTGAGTCCGACGGGACGAACCGAGTCCAGAATGTATCGGAGGACGACTCATCCTCCATTTTATTTATTTATTTAACTGTATTTATATCCCGCTTTTCACCGGGTCAAAGCGGTGGGACATATAATCGGGGGGGGGGGGAATCAAATGTGGGGGGGGCCATCACCGGGGGTTTAACATTGATGATTTTTGGGATGAACATAGAGACTGACAAGATAGCATAGTTACTGGTTTGGAGATCTTGGAGAGAAATAGGGGGGGGGGGGTCCTATTCAGAGATGTTCTTGGAATAGGATGGTTTTTAGCTGCTTTTTGAATGATGGGAGATCACCGTTGTTCCTGATGTGGTTTGGTAGAGAGTTCCAGAGGGATGGGGCATAGAGTTCAAAGGCTCTGTTGCAGGTCCGTTGAGTTGCTTTGGTTCTTTTGTGGGGGATGGCAACGGAGCTGTTGGAGGATTGTCTGGTTGTTCTGCTGTGGGTTGGGCGAGGCAGTAGGGCGCGGAGAGGGGTGCCTTGTGTTTGGTGGATGGTTTTGTGGGTGAGTAGAAAAGTTTTGTACTTGATTCTTGCTTCGATGGGGAGAATATGAAGGTCTCTCAGAATTGGGGTGATGTGGTCTCGTTTCTTTGCATTGTGAATTATTCTCGCCATGGTGTTTAGGGCAGTTCGGAAGGGATTGGTCTGTGTGGCAGGTAGGCCATGGTAGATTATGTTGCAGTAGTCCAGATGAGGGAGTGTTAGAGCTTGCATTACTGTCCTGAAGTCTTGTGGTTCGAGGAGGGGTCGGAGGCGTTGTACCGTTTTTGCCTTGTGGAATACAGTTCTCGTGGTCTTGTTGATTTGTTGCTTTAGGGTTAGGGCTTGGTCAATGATAATGCCGAGATATCTTATGTGTGGTTGTACTTGAATTTGCGTGGTTCCCATGGTGAGGTGAGTGGGTGGTTTGAAGTCTGGGTCTTTTGTCACTATAAGGGCTTCGGTCTTCTTTATGTTAATGGATAAGTTGTTCTCTTGTAGCCAGTTGGATACGTCGGTGAAGCAGGTTGATAGCTGGTCGCTTGTTGGGTCCGTGGTTGTAATTGGGGCGTAGAGCATTATGTCGTCGGCGTATATGTGGAAGTTGACATTGTGAGTGCGTATGACTGAGCAGAGTGGACGGAGGTAGATGTTGAAAAGCATGGCTGATAGTGTGGATCCTTGAGGTACTCCTTGATGTTGCTGGAAGGGGGGTGAGGTGGAGGTTTTGGTGCGGATCAGTTGCTGTCGGTTGGTTAGATAGGACCTGAACCATTGGAGTACAGTATCTTTGATCCCAATTGTTTGGAGTCTGTGGATAAGGGTGTTATGGGAGATGGTGTCGAATGCCGCTGATATATCCAGAAAAATTAGGATGTATCCGGAGTGTTTCTCTTGGGTTCCTATGATGAGGGTGTTCATCGGCATGGTCATTAGGGTCTCGACCCCATGTAATGGTCGGAATCCGTGTTGCTGCGGGTCCAGTATGTTGTTAACGTCTAGGTGTTCTTGAAGCTGACGTTGGACTATCTTCTCAATTATCTTTGCGGTGAGCGGGAGGCTTGCTACTGGCCTGTAGGAGGTGGGGTCTAGGGGATCTAGGTTGTGCTTTTTTAGGGTTGGTCGGAGGATTGTTGTTTTGAGGGCGTCTGGCATGTGTCCTTGTTTAAAGGATTCATTTATGATGTGGGTTAGTGGTGCACTGAGGTCTTCTTTGGTTTTCTTTATCCAGTCGGCAGGGCAAGGATCCAGCGGGGAGGTGGTGGTGTTCAAGCAGGAGATGGTGGAAGATATTTCTTCTTTTGAGGTTGTGTCGAATGTATTCCAGTCTCTGTTCAGGATGGTGTATGAAGTTGTCTTGGTTGTTGTTTCAGCGTAGTGATGTGGGTTTTGTGGTTGCTGAAGCTGTTTGTATTGTCGGGCTAGAAGATCAGGGGGGATATCTGGCAGCTGGTCGGAGTTACTGGGTGCTTTTGTTAGATTTTTGACAATTTGGAAGAGCTCTCGAGGTTTATGGCTGTTGCGATGATTTTGGTGTGGTAGGTTCTTTTGGCATTGTCAGTTTCTGAGTGGTATGCATTGAGTTCGTAGAGGTATTTTGCTTTGTCTGTCGCTTTTGGTTTTTCTCCATTTCCTTTCGATTCTTCTAAGTCTGGTTTTCAGTTTGTGGAGGCTGGGGGTGAACCATTGGGCTTTTGAGGAGACGGGTCTGGTATTGGTGCTGTTTCTATTTGTGCTGGCTGCTGAGGAGATTGTGGTATTCCAAGTTGTGGATCAGGACATCAAGGTTGTTGGAGTTTGTGTGTAAGTTAGGCAGGGTTATTGTTAGGAAGTCTTCCTTGTTAAATGCTTTGAATCTCCTTGCGTGGTGTTTGTTTTCTCTGTTATTTTTGAGTTGATAGGTGTGGGATATGTTGATAATGTAGTGGTCTGACCACGGTACTGGCGAGATTGTTGGTTTTCTGTATGAGGCGGCAGTTTGGGAGTTTAGAAATATGAGGTAAAGTATGTTTCCTTTTTCATGTGTTGGTTCTTGTATGATTTGTGTCAGGTCCATTGCTGTCATGGCGTTGAGGAAGGTTTCTGCTTGCTTCTCTTGGAGTGATGGGAGGTTGAAGTCTCCTAGGATAATTTGTTCCTTCGAAGGGATGGTGCTTTTGGAGATGAGGTGTAGAATCTGTGGTAGGTCAGAGGTTGTGGTGGGTGCACGGTAGATCAAGCATATCGAGAGGTATTTGTTGGTGAGGGTGAGGATGTCTGCTTCGTTGGAGGTTTCTGCGGCGTGGATCCGGAGGTGGAGGTCGTCTTTGGCAATGATGGCTACACCTCCGCCTTTGGCATGTGTCCGGGAGCAGTGTTGGAGGCTGTATCCCTTTGGCGTAAGCTGGTTCATTACTACTGTGTCGTGGTCTGTTAGCCAGGTTTCTGTTACACAGAGTATGTCAATCTTCTCAGTTGTGATCAGGTCCTGGAGCATGTGGCATTTGTTCCTGACTGAGCGAGTGTTTATGAGTGAGATGGAGAGGTGGTGGTGGTTTGTGGGGTTGGTGGTGTAGGTTGGTGTGCAATGTGAGAGTGAGTGTGCGTGTGCATGGTTGTGTGTACGGTTGTGGATGCATGTGGGTTGAGCTGTCGTGGTGTCTGGGCAGAGAGGGTTGTAGGGTTTGGCTGAGTGGGGGTAGAGGGTTAGGAGGGGGGTTAGGAGATAGATGGGGGTTAGGAAGGGTGGCATGCTGTGTGGGAGTACCTGGGTTTTCGGAGTGGTGAGGTCTTTTTTCTTTGCGAAGTTGTTGTCGTCGTTCTTCGGTTCGGTGGTGGGGGTGTCTCTGCTGCTGGATGTAATGTGGCTTTCTTTAAGGAGTAGGATATGTTGGTTGCTGCTTCTTTTTTGTGCGCCTCTGTGCCGCGCCTATGGGCCACGCCAAAGGGCCCTCTGGCGAGGCCCTCAGGCGCGGGCGTGCCCGCGAGGGACGCCGCCTTTATGGAGGCGGGCTGCTTTGCTTCTTTTCTCCCACTGCCCCGATTGGGCAGGAGCACCGTGGGGGGTGTTGGTCCCAGCGGCGGTCCCAGGTTGACTTATCCGAAGAGGAGTCGAGGGGCTCCGACCGCACGGGTTGAGGTGGCACCCGCCCCGACGCCGAAGGCACCGGCGTCGACACCCTCGGTTCCGAGCAGGAGGTCGAGGGAGACCTTGACCGAGGACGACTTCGAGCCTTCATGGTCTCGAGTATCGGCTCGGTCTCCGGGGTCGATGTCAATGTCCCGGTGGTCGGGGCCGATGCACCAGCGAGGCTGGCCATCAGTACCCGCTGCTGCTCCATGAAGGCAGACAATCTGCACTCCAAGGCTGTCAGCCTGTGCTCAAGCTCAGGAGACTCAGCAACCACCGACTCGGGCCCCAGCGGCGCCGGGCCCGACATCGGCTCCCTCAGAGGAGAGTCCATGAGGACTACAGGACTCACGTGTCCAACGGTCTCCGGCTCTACACAAGGTACTTTGGACGGCTTCTCCTGCTCCAAAGGCCCGGGACGGCGGTCGGGGGTCTTAGACCTGGCCCTTGAGGAACCAGGGACCTCTTCCGACGCCACCCTCGCAGCCGTTTCTTCCTCTTGCGTTCCCAGTCGGGGGACCCCCTGTCCGAGGAACCCCAGCGATGCTCGGGATCAGACTCCCGAGACGTCGAGGCCTCAGATGAGGTCCGGACCCGGACGGAGGCAGAATCCGAAAAAATCCTTTCCTTCTGGTGCTGACGGCTTCGAAGTGCCTTGGTGGACATTTTGCCACACAGGCCACAGATCATGGGATCATGATCTGGGCCGAGGCACCGAAGGCAGCAGTCGTGTGTGTCGGTGAGAGACATTAGTTTCTTGCACCGATCACACTTCTTGAAACCACTGGAAGCCATCGGGGAAAAAAGCGCCCCCGCGAGGTCAAAAGACCGGCCTTCCAGGGAAAAAACAGAAAAAAGGGCGCGAACGCCAGTCACTTAGGGCAAAAACCGAAAAATAGAGAACAGGCTCGATACCGGTGTACCGAACCCGGCGGGAAGGGGAACCGGCATCGAACTCTGAGAAAAAAGGCGAAGAAATCTTCGAAAAAACGTCAACTTTTCCCGGTTGACTAGGACAAACGTCCGAAGGGCTCCACGGAAAAAGAGAGACTGAGCAAGACGGCACCTTTAGGCAGGAAGGGGACCGCGCATGCGTGTAGTATTCCCAAAGGCTTTCATAGAAAGCTGGGGAAATGCTCCGCGCGGGGGCTCCATCGGCACCAATGTCTCCCATAAGTGAGAACTGACTTCCTGCTTGGTCCTGAAGAAAGGGGTTTACCATCCACCTTGTCATGGTAGGCTGCGAATGCTGAGAGATGAATCCACACTAAGGTGGGTCTTGAGTTGATACCTGGAATGGAACAGGAGAGGACAGTGCTGGGTGGGCAGATAAGGTTGCATTGGTCTTTCTGCACACCATTTTGAGAAGTGAATCTATTTAAGCTCATATGATTCTGGGTGGAATCTAATGGATGCTTGAAGGATCTCCTTCACTTCTGCGAACAGAGGAAGATCTGCAACTAGTTAGCTTTCATGCTGTCAAGGCATGGGTGCGGAGAATGGGATAAAGCATTCAATGTCACTGCTGCAACAAAATAGATTACTCCAAGTGGAATTGGTGGGTCTTTTGGTAGAGAAAAAAAAAAAGAAGGAGAGAACCTTATCTGCTATTAATATTATAGGCCTGTGCAGAATCCTGGGGATGAGGGGAAGGGAGGCAGGCATAAAGGGAGGAGTAAGCCTAGTGGTTGGGGGAGGAGTAGCCGGGGGAGGAGTAGCCTAGTGGTTGGGGCAAGGTACTTCAGGCCGGAAGGTCGGAGGTTCAAATCCCACTAGAGGACAGCAACTTTGGGCCGGAAGGACTGGGGTTTCTAGTCCCACAGATGCTCCTTGTGGTCTTGGGCAAGCCACTTAACCCTCCATTGCCCATGTTCCCTGTAAGTATTAGTGTATGTGTCTCATATCCCCGCGTGTTAAATGTATCCCCCAATTGTGTTGTGACCGCTTTGATTGAAGGATAAGGCGGTATACAAAACTAAATAAATAAATAAAATAAATAAAAATAAAGCAGCTCATGTTACCAGGATATTGCAAAGGCATCATGCAAGAGCCTGAAGCAGTCTGGTCTCAGTGAGCAATAGTGAGAGAACTTGTTTTCCTGAAAAGCAAAGATTTGTTTTTAAATTTTATTTGATCACAGATCCACAAGTGGAAATGACAAACACATCCGGACTCAGGTCTTTTTATTATGGGACATAGATGAAACGAATGGGGTCTAGCACCCAGGGATCCTTGGCAAACCCAGGCCCATTACTGAAAGAAAAGTCGAAGCCTGCCTCCAAATGGAGGAACCAGGGAATGGGTCCCAAAACCTTCATTGTGCAGCCCGGAAGAGTCATCATCTGGAAGGGACAGAATTCCTGGGCCCACGCGCTTCACAAAAGGACTGAAAACGAGTCCAAAGCCCAGAAGCAGAGGAGAAGAAAGGTTTCCAAGGTCAGTAATGATGAGAATCCCAAGGGAATCTGACCAGCATGCCCTCTGTGGATGGGTGAAGGCTGACAAGAAGGGATACCAACACACTTCATAGCCCCCCCCCCCCTTGGACTCATCTTCCAGAAGACAGTAGATTTTGTCCCACCAGGTCCTTCAGCTTCTCCAAATCATTCACCTTTAAACAGGTGTTAAAGCCAAGTGACAGATCAAAGGGGCATTTTGAACGATTGCCTCTATCAGAGCAAGGGCTGTGTGAATCACCCAGGAAATTGGTCACAGATTACCTTAGAAGCACAGGACAGGGTACTGTGTAGCAGTCAGCTTTTAGTAAGTCTGCTTTCCCTCCCTCCCCAACTCCCACCCACCACTGGGACAACTGTAGCTTTGCAGGTGCTTAAACCTTTTAAAGGAAAGGAGGTGCCATAGTCACTCTCAGGTGCAGCTGTTTATCCTCATCAGACATATATTAAAGACTCGAGCTCAATTAAGCTTGAGGTGAACAAAGTTCACTAAACATATTAGGTACAGTCTTATTAGTATAAGTATCTCCAGAAACCTTAGTAAACAAACTTAAATACCTAAAACACAACCTTAGAACTAAAATGCAGGCAGTAGTCCAGCAGCAAGATTGGGGCTTTCCAGTCTTTTGCACTGAGTGTCACATGTATGATTTTCTCAGATTGATTAGGGGTCTTATATGTGCACTAGGTACAGGGAGCTCTTTGCTCTCAGGGAACAAGTTGGATCTCTGGAGGCTAGAGTAGCAAATTTGGAGGACAGACAAAAGGAAGACAGAGGTACATAGAATAGACCTACAGGGATGTACTGAAATCCCAAATCCAGTCTGGCAGCAATCCCTATTGCCATGGAGAAGAGAGGTCACGTGACAGATCACCACCCTGGTGTGGCAGGACGTGATCCTGTAGCTAGGACCTGTCCTCCAGGTGATGTTTAACCCTCACGCACCGAGGAGGTTTCTCCAGGGCATGTGCCCACGAGGGAAAGATTAGGACAGTCATTATAGTTGGTGACTCGATCATTAGACATGTAGATAGCTGGGTGACTGGTGGATGTGAGGATCAGCTGGTAACATGCTTGCTGGTGCAAAGGTAGCAGACCACACATGTCACCTAGACAAGGCCTTCTAGATAGTGTTGGGGAGGAGTCTGTTGTCTTGGTAAATGTCGGTACCAATGACATAGGATGGTGTGGGTAGGGAGGTTCTGGAGGCTAAATTTAGGCTTTTAGGTAGGAAGCTGAAATCCAGAACTTCCAGGGTAGCATTCTCCGAAATGCTTCCCGTTCCACACACAGGACCCAAAAGGCAAGCAGAGCTCCGAAGTCTCAATGCGTGGGATTTGATGATGGTACAAGGAAAAGCGTTTTGGATTTGTTAGGAACTTGGGAACATTAAGGGGAAAGGAGGTTTTTTTTCCAAAGGGATTGGCTCCACCTTAACTGGGATGGAACAAGGCTGCTGGCATTAACCTTTAAAAAGGAGATAGAGCAGCTTTCAAACTAGCTAATAGGAGAAAGCTGCCAGTCGCCCAAGAGGGCATGAATCGGAACAATGTATCCTTGAAGAATACTGGCAAAAGACTGAAGATAGGGCATATCAACAAAGAGGTTTGAATAAAGACAAAAGTAACCCAAATGCCCTTGAGTAGAGAGCAGATAGAGCTTAAAGATCGCAAATTACCCCTGCCTACTGATACCCAAATTAATATTAATAAAATACAGCCTCTAAAATGCTTGAATGCAAATGCTAGAAATCTAAAAAATAAGATGAGACAGAATATATAGCACTAAATGAGAGATTAGATACGATTACTATCTCAGCGACATGGTGGAAGGAGGACAACCAGTGAGACGCTGATACCTGGGTACAAATTTTATTGTAATGATACAGCAGATCAAATTGGTGGAGGGGTTGCGCTCTGTTAGGGCATTGAGTCACAAAGGATTAAAGTTTTGGAAGAAACAAAATTCACTGTAGAATCTCTATGGATTGAAATTCCATGTGGAAAGGGGAAGGGGAGGAGATGGCAGTGGGGGTGTACTATCGACCACCTGGCCAGAATGAACAAATGGATGATGAAATGCTCAAAGAAATCAGGGAAGCTAATGAAAGTTACAGCACGTTAATAATGAGTGATTTCAATTATCCTGGCATCGACTGGGTCAGTGTCATAGCAGGACATGCTAGGGAGATAAAGTTTCTAGAAGTAGTAAATGACTGCTTCTTGGAGCAGCTGGCTCATGAACCAGAGGGGAAGCCATTTTGGACCTAGCCCTTTGTGGAACACAAGATCTGGTACAAGAGATAAGGGTGTTGGGGCCTCTTGGCAATAGTGATCATAGTATGATCGAGTTTGATTTAATTAATGGAGGAGGGATGGTAAGGAAAGAGTAGTTACTCACCTGTAACAGGTGTTCTCCAGGAGCAGCAGGAATCAGTCCTCACATATGGGTGACGTCGGCGCCGACGGAGCCCTCGTGCAGAGCATTTCCCCAGCTTTCAAAGAAAGCCTTTGGGAATTGCAGCGCGCATGCGCGGTCCCCTTCCCGTCCAAGGGTGCCATCTTGCTCAGTCTAATGACATAGCTAAAAGACAGCAAAAATAGCAAAAATAAAGCATATGACTGCAACTCCCAGGGGAGGAGGGAGGGTTGTGAGGACTGATTCCTGCTGCTCCTGGAGAACACCTGTTACAGGTGAGTAACTACTCTTTCTCCAGGACCAAGCAGGAAGTCAGTCCTCACATATGGGACTCCCCAGCTTAAGGCTACCGGAGACCTCAAGCCGAAAAAATGAGCTCCCTCTAGCTCGTCAGTACGTAAGGAAGGAATCTTCTCTGAAAACGCCCCCGACCGGTAGCCCAACACCAGGGCCGGAGGGAAGGAGTTGCCTAAACCCCAAAGAGATTATGGAGTACTGCCTGTCCAAAAGCATTGTCCCTGCGGGACTCCCTCTCAAGGCAGTAATGGGCCGCAAAAATCTGGCTTGAAGACCAAGTAGCGGCCCAGCAGATGTCTGCCAACAGAACAGAGCGGAGATGAGCCACTGACGCAGCCTTCGCCCTGACACGATGAGCCATGACTCGACCCTCCAACGAGAGGCCGGCTGCCCCATAAGCCCAGGCGATACAGTCAGCGACCCAGATGGACAAAGTACGCTTGGAGACAGGTAACCCCAACTTATTGGGGTCAAAAGAAACAAAGAGCTGAACAGCCCTCCGGTGCTCCCGCGTACGGTCAAGGTAGAAGGATAACGCCCTCCTACAGTCCAGGGTATGCAGAACCATCTCAGCCCGGTTGGCATGCGGCCTGGGAAAGAAGGTCGGAAGAACCACCTCCTGATTGAGGTGAAAAGGGGAGACAACCTTAGTGAGAAACTTAGGGTGAGTTCGTAAGACTACCCTATTCCTGTAGAACCTAGTGTAAGGGGGATCAGACACTAGTGCCTGAAGTTCACTTACTCGCCTAGTAGAGGTAAGAGCTACCAGAAACAAGGTTTTCCAGGAGAGAAAACGGAGAGGGCAGGTAGCCATAGGTTCAAATGGCGGACAAGTAATCCGCTGTAAGACCACATTCAGATCCCACTCAGGGGCTGGTGGATGTAAAGGAGGCTTAAGCAGGAGGAGGCCTCTGAAAAAACGAGCCAAAGGGTGGTTAGAAAAAGGCCTTCCGTCCACCGGCGAGTGGTGCGCCGAGAGAGCACTGAGGTGAACCCTGACAGAGTTGGACTTAAGGCCTAGATTGGAGAGGTAAAGCAAATATTGCAATACTACCGCCACCAAGCACGAGAAGGGATTCTCGCTGTGCTGAGCACACCACGCGGAGAATCTATGCCACTTAAGAGCGTAAGATTTCCTGGTGGATTGCCGCCTAGAGGCTAAGACTACGTCTTCCACCTCCCGAGGCAGTAGTAGGGGAGCCAGGACTACCCTTTCAGCAGCCAGGCCATCAGATGAAGGGACTGGAGGTTGGGATGCAAGAGAGATCCCTGCTCCTGAGACAGGAGATCGTGTTGAATCCCCAGAGGAAGAGGAGTGTCCACCACTAGCTGCAGCAGAAGTGGGAACCACGGTTGCCGCGGCCACCTGGGGGCTAGCAGAATCATTGAGGCCCTGTCCTTGAGGACTTTGAACAGTGTCCGGGACACTAGTGGCATGGGAGGAAACGCAAACAGTAGGCCTTGGGACCACGGAATCAGAAACGCATCCGCTGCTACTCAGAGGATGCGGTTCTCTGGAACAGAATCTCGGGAGTTGCCGGTTCAGAGGACTGGCGAAAAGATCCATGATGGGGAGGCCCCACCTGAGAAAGATCTGCTGAACCACCAACAGATTCAACCTCCATTCGTGTGGTTGCAGGATCCTACTCAGTCTGTCCGCCAGGTAATTTTCTTGACCTGGGAGGTAGACAGCCTTGAGGAGGATTCCGTGATTGACGGCCCAAGAGCACAGCCGTTGTGCCTCCTGACAGAGAAGGAAGGAGCCTGTGCCTCCTTGTTTGTTCACATAGAACATGGCAACTTGATTGTCCGTCTGGACCAGTACAGACTGGTGAGCGGTGAGGTGGGAGAAGGCTCTCAGAGCTAGGCGTATCGCCCGTAGCTCCAGGACGTTTATCTGCTGAGCAGCCTCCCAAGGGGTCCAGAGACCCTGAGTACATGCCCCTTGGCAATGTGCTCCCCAACCCAGAAGAGAAGCATCTGTCGTCAGCACTTGAGAATGCGGAGGGGGTTGAAAAACCACTCAGAGTACCAGATTGAGAAGATGAAGCCACCATTGCAGAGAGGAGACGAGCAGTGTGGATATTCTCACTGAGTCTGCAAGGCTCCCTGTGGCTTGATGCCACTGAGTTCGAAAGCTCCACTGAGCAGGCCACATATGCAGGCAGGCATTGGGGGTTACATGAACCGTGGAAGCCATATGGCCGAGAAGTCTCAGGAATTGCCTGGCGGAGACCAGGGAATTGCTGTGAAACTGCCTGGCTAGATCCATCAATCTGTGGGCTCTGTCCACTGGCAGAAATGCCTTCGCCTGAAGAGTGTCCAGCCTTGCTCCTATGAATTCTAAGTTCTGGGACGTGAGCAAAGTGGACTTTGCGAAGTTTATGACAAACCCCAAGTGCTGAAGCAGAGCCACAGTGCGAAGGGTGGCTTGACTGGCCTCCTGGAAAGACTGGCCCCTTATGAGCCAGTCGTCCAGGTATGGAAACACAAAAAGACCTTGAAGCCTCAGGTAGGCTGCCAACACCGCCAGGCACTTGGTGAACACCCTGGGAGTGGAGGTTAGGCCAAAGGGTAGTACTCTGTACTGGTAGTGGTTTCCCCCCACAACAAATCTGAGATATTGTCTGTGGTCGGGATGAATAAGGATGTGAGTATAAGCATCCTTTAAATCTAAGGAGCATAGCCAATCTCCCTGCTGGAGGTAGGGCAGCAGGATTCCAAGGGTAAGCATCTTGAACTTTTCCCTCTCCAGGAACTTGAGGTTGCACAAGTCTAGGATGGGTCTGAGGCCTCCTGTTCTTTTTGGTACCAGAAAGTACCTGGAATAAAAGCCGTGACCTCTCAGGTGGTGGGGCACCGGTTCCACAGCCTGTTCCTTTAGCAGACTTGCTAACTCCTGAAGGAGTAGGTCCCTGTGCAGAGGGAGTCTTGGAGGCTCCCCTGGAAAATAGGAGGGAGGTACCTGGTGAAATTGTAGAAGATAGCCCTTTTGGACTATATGGAGCACCCAGGTATCTGATGTGACGGCTGACCACCTGTGGACAAAGTGGCCAAGCCGGCCTCCTGTGCTGATGTGAGCCAGCTGAGGAGAAGAGGCTATGCCTTCTGAGTCAAAAACCCCCACCCTGCTGAGCAGGGGCCGGTGTTCGTGACTTGGGGGCCTTCTGCCTACGGGGCCCATGACCCTGCCCCTTGGCCTGCTGACCCTGTTGGGGAGCTGCAGAGGCCTGAAAATTAGGGTATTGTTTATAGGCAGATGACTTCCTCGGATAAAAGGTCTTTTTTCCCGAGCCCTTCTTTTTCTGAGAAGGGGCAGAGGTTTTCCTGGACAGCCTAGTCCGGGTCAGAGTCTCGGTCTCGAGTTCTGCAGCATTTTCAGCCATGGGCTTGCCAAAGAGGTTTTCACCTCAGCAGGGGACATTGACCAACTTGTCCTGGACCCATGGCTCGAGATCGGATGACTGTAGCCAAGCCTGTCGGCGGGCACTGATGCCGGCCCCGGCTACTCGGGCCGAAGCCTCGAAGCCATCGAAGGCTGCTCGAGAGATAAACTTCGAGCACTCCCGAATACCAGTGGACAAGGCCTGGAACCTCTGCAAAGGTTCCTCGGAGAGACCAGCAGAGAACCTGGCAATCTCCTTTGCCAGGTCTCGGAGATCCATGCCCATATAGAGCTGGTATGTCTGGACACGGCAAGCAAGCAAGCATAGAGCCCTGGAAGCACTTCTTACCGAGGGCATCCAGGTTCCGGGCCTCCCGGCCGGGAGGCACCGAGGAGTGCATCTTCTGACTTTTCAGTCGATGCATGGCCGATTCCACAGCCATGGAGTGGTGCGGTAATTGTGCCTTTGGGAACCTGGGGCTCTTGCGGACTCGATAGATGGAATCGACCCGCTTGCTTAACACCGGCGTCGAGGCCGGGGTTTCCCACATGCGGAAGAGCAGCCGCTCCAGCATTGGAGGAACCGGTACAGTAAAGGCCTCCTTCGGGGGAGAGTCATACTGGAGGGCCTCGAACTCCTCGGCTCGAGGCTCCTCCTCGGGATCCGTGGGGAAGGCCAAGGCCTTGGCCATATCCCGCACGAAGTCCGAGAACCGGGTATCCTCCGGTGGGGATCGTCTCCGAGGTTCGGACTCCAGCAAGTCCGATGGGACACACCGAGTCCGATAGGTGTCGGGTGACTCTTCGTCCTCCGTCTCCCAGCCCGACTCCTCGGAGGGGGTATCGAGCGGCTCTGGTTGGGCGGGCACCGATGCCATCCGCCCCGACGCCGAGGGTACCGGTGTCGACGACCTCGGTCCCGAACAGGAGGCCGAGGGAGATTGTGGCCGAGGATCGATTCAAGCTCGCAAGGACTCGAGGATTGGCTCGGCCTCCGGGGTCGACTTGGACGTCGATGTCCCGGTGGTCAGGGCAGATGCACCGGTGAGACCGGCGATCAATGCCCGCTGCTGTTCCATGAAGGCAGCGAGGCTGCTCTCCAAGGCCATCAACCTGAGTCCGAGCTCAGGAGACACAGCAGCCCCCGACGTCGTCTCCCCTGGAGGAGAGTCCACGAGGACTACAGCACTTACGTGTCCAGGAGACTCCATCTCGATACGAGGTTGCTTGGCAGGCCTCTCCGACTCCGAAGACCCGGGATGGCTATCGGGGCTATGCGACCTGGCTCTCGAGGAACCAGGAGTGTCCACCGACACCGCCCTCGCAGGTTTCTTCTTCCTGCGCTGTTCCCGCGAAGGAGACCCCTGCTCAGAGGAACCCCGACACTGCTCGGGGCCGGAGTCCCGAGATGTCGAGGCCTCTGACGAGGTCCAGGCCCGTCCGGACGCGGAGTCAGAGAAGATCCTATCCTTCTGGTGCTGCCGACTCCTCAACGCCTTCGAGGACATTTTGCCACACGGACCACAGATCATCAGGTCATGGTCGGGTCCGAGGCAGCAGAGGCAGCAGTCATGTGTGTCGGTAAGAGACATAAGTTTCTTACACCGATCACACTTCTTAAACTCGCGGCAGCCATCGGGGAAAAAAGGGCCCCTGCGAGGTCAAAAGACAGGGCTGCCAGTGAAAAAAGAAAAAATGGCGCGAACGCTAGTCACGAAGGACAAAAACCGAAAAAGAGAGAGTGGGCTCGATACCGGCGTATCGGGCCCAGGTGGGAAAAGGATCCGGCGTCGAACCGAAGAACAAAAAACAGGGAAATCAACTTTTTCCTTGGGGAAAAATGAACTACGTCCGTCGGGCTCCGCGGAAAAAAGAAGACTGAGCAAGATGGCACCCTTGGGCGGGAAGGGGACTGCGCATGCGCGCTGCAATTCCCAAAGGCTTTCTTTGAAAGCTGGGGAAATGCTCCGCACGAGGGCTCCGTCGGCGCCGACGTCACCTATATGTGAGGACTGACTTCCTGCTTGGTCCTGGAGAAATCCACAGTACTACCCTTTTAACTTTCAAAAGGGAGACTATGATAAAATGAGGAAAATAGTAAAGAAAAAACTAAAGAGCAGTTGCAAAAGTTAAGACTTACAAGAAGCATGGGTGTTTAAAAATACTGTCTTGGAAGCCCAGACCAGCTGTATTCCAAGCTTTAAGAAAAGTGGAAGAAAGTCCAAAAAACTGCCAGCATGGTTTAAAGGTGAGGTCAGACAGGCAGCTGTTGCCAAAAAATACATCTTTCAGGAAATGGACAAAAGAGCCCAATGACAAAAACTGGAAACAGAAGCACTAGCAAGTTAGATGCAAGGCATTGATAAGGCAGGCAGAGAGATAATTTGAGAAGAAGATTACTGTGGAAGCAAAAACGCTTAATAAAAGACTTTTCCAAGTACATTCCTGCCAAAAAATCTGTGAGAGTCAGTTGGACCACTAGATGATAGAGGGGTAAAAGGTGCACTAAGAGGGGATAAGGCCATAGTGGAGAGACTGACTAAATTATTTGCTTCGGTCTTTACTGAGGAAGATGTAGGGATGTTACCCATGACTGAAGTGGTATTTAAAGATGATACTGCAGAAGAATGGAAAGAAATATCACTACACTGGGAAGATGTATTACCACTATTTGATAAACTGAAGAGTAGCAAATCACCCGGACTGGATGGTATACATCCAAGGGTGTTGAAAGAACTGAAATATGAGATTACAGACCTACTATTAGTAATCTGAATTTTCATTAAAATCATCTGTAATATCTAAAGATTGGAGAACGGCCAATGCAACACCAATTTTTCAAAGGGATTCAGGGGTGATCCAGGAAACTACAGACCAGTGAGCCTAACATCTGTACCAGGAAAAATGGTAGAAACCATTATAAACAACAAAATGACTGAATATGTAGATAGTCATGGCTTAATGGGAGACAGCCATTGTGGCTTTAGTCAAGGAAGGTCTTGTCTTACTAATCTGTTATGTTTTTTTGAAGATGTGAATAAACAGGTAGACAAAGGTAAGTCAGTTGATATAGTGTAACTGGATTTTCAGAAAACCTTTGACAAGGTCCCTCATGAGAGACTCTTGGCAAGATTAAAAAGTCATGGGATAGGAGGCAGTGTACTATTGTGGATCAGGAACTGGTTAAAAGATAAAAAGCAGAGGGTAGGGCTAAATGGCCAATTTTCCCAGTGGAGAAAGGTGAATAGTGGAGTACCTCAGCAATCTGTGCTGGGTCCACTGCTTTTTAACATATTCGTAAATGACCTGAAAATGGGAATTACGAATGAGGTAATAAAATTTGCAGATGACACAAAATTATTCAAAGTTGTTAAAACCTATGAGGATTGTGAAAAATTGCAAGACGACCTTGAGAAACAGAAAGACTGGGAATCCAAACAGCAGATGAAATTAAATGTGGACATGTGCAAAGTTATGCACCTAGGAAAGAACAACCCAAACTATGGTTACACGATGCAAGGTTCCAATTAGGAACCACTATCCAGGAAAAAGATTTAGGCATCCTCATGGATAACACGTTGAAACCCTCCACCCAATGTGCAGTGGCAGCCAAGAAAATAGAATGCTTGGTATCATAAGGAAAGGAATGTAGAATAAAACAAAGGATATTATAATTCCTCTATAGCGTTCCATGGTGCGACCGCACCTTGAATATTGTGTGCAATTCTGGTCACCATATATTAGAAAAGGTACAGAGAAGAGCCACCAAAATGGTAATGGGGATGGAAGGATACCCCTATGAAGAGAGGCTAAAAAGGTTAGGGCTCTTCAACTTGGGAGATATGATAGAGGTCTATAAACTAATGAATAAAGTGGAACAGGCAAACATAGATCGATTGTTTACACCATCAAAATATAGAAAGACTAGGGGTCATGCAATTAAATATAGAAACATGATGGCAGAAAATGACCGCAAGGCCTATCTAGTCTGCCCTTGTATATCAAGCACTACAACAGTCCCCTTTTTTCCTTTAGAGATCCTCTGTGTTTGACCCATGCATTTTTGAATTCAGACACTGTCCTCATCTCTACCACCTCCACTGAGAGACTATTCCATGGATCTATCACTCTCTCCGTAAAAAAATATTTCCACATATTACTCCTAAGTCTATCCCCTTTCACCCTCATCCTATATCGCCTCGTAGCAGAGCTTACTTTCAATCAAAAGAGGCTCGCCTCCTGTGCATTTATGCCATGGAGGTCTTTGAACGTCTCAATCATATCACCTCTATCCCGCCTTTCCTCTAAAGTATACTTATTAAGATCCTTAAGTCTGTCCTCATATGCTCTATAATGAAGGCCACTAACCATAGTAGCCACCCTCTGTACCGACTCAAACCCGTTTATATCCTTTTGAAGATGCGGTCTCCAGAACTGCATACAATACTCCAAATGAGTTCGCACCAAAGAATTATACAGAGGCAGTATCACCTCCTTTTTTCTGCTGGCCATTCCTCACACTATGCACCCGAACATCCTTCTAGCTTTTGCCGTTGCCTTTTCTACCTGTTTAGTTACCTTAAGGTCATCAGACACAATCACACCTAGGTCCCGCTCTTCTTTTGTGGACAGAAGTACTTCACCCCCTATACTGTATCGCTCCCCTTTCCAGGCCGAGCCCAAAACTCTCGGGATCCAAAATTCTGACTAAATATTCCTATCAAATGGTATATAATACATGACCATAGCAGAAGGAAAATCACTATTAGAACATATTGAATAAGACGGGTACAATTTTCCTGAAATATGCAAAAATTAACCCGGCTGCAGAATGTGGATTAAAAATTTAAAGTAGGCCTTCAAAGGGTTAAATTGCTGCAGCCCAAATGCATGACCTTGCTTTTTTTTTTTTTTTTTTAACATTAAAGCTCAGCTGCCAAATTCTAGACCCTTCTTCAAGCTTAGCTAGATCCCTCCTCATGTTATCTACACCTTCCTGGGTGTCTACACTATTGCACTGGGTGTCTACACTATTGCAGATTTTGGTATCATCCGCAAAGAAGCAAACCTTACCCGACAGCCCTTCCATAATATCACTAACAAAGATGTTAAAAAGAATCGGACCAAGGACAGATCCTTGGGGCACACCACTGGTAACCTTCTCCTCAGAGTGAGCTCCATTTACCTGTACCCTTTGTTGCCTCCCACTCAACCAATTTTTAACCCAAGCAGTAACTTTAGGGTCTATCCATGAAACTACAGGGTAACCTATTTAAGACTAATAAGAGAAAATATTTTTTCACTCAACGTGAAATCAAACTCTGGAATTCGTAGTAAAAGCTGTTAATGTAGCCGGGTTTAAAAAAGATTTGGACAAGTTCCTGGAGGAAAGTCCATAAACCCTTATTAAAAGGGACACGGGATATCACCGCTTGACCCAATAGAAGCATTGAGGAACCTGTGATATCCACTGCTTGCCCCAATACAAGCAATGTGGAACTTGTGTCTTTTGGGGAAACTGCTAGGTGCTTGTGACCTAGAATGGCCACTGTTGGAAAGAGAATACTGGGCTTGATGGTCCTTGCACTGACCCCGTATGGCATATCTTATGTTCTTATAAAAACCAGTTGGGCCAACTGGGCTTTAGAAGATGTCTGCTGCCTAGTGCTGGAGCCAAATCCAACGCCTTGATACAGTCATCAGGCACCATCCGTGGTCAAACATACCAGGTCATACATGTCATCAGAAAGGATGGTCAAAGCATACTCCATGCAGAATACCTGCCCCATGGTGAAACTGACTCCTCAACCACGAATCTACCTTATGGTACAGAAAATCCTTTAAGGCCAATCTGCCTTCCATGGGAATAGTGGTCCATCTGGTAACCATTGTGACAAGCATCTATCTTGGGAATGCCAAACCACTCAACACATCCCTCTGGGAGAGCAGATATCTTCTTACACACTCTTAACCCTTTAGGCAGGGAGTCTGGAGAGTCCCACTCTGACTAAATCAAATCCTTGATCACATCCAGAAACAAGACGACAGTAGTGGAATTTTGCACATCATGAAAGCGAGGGTATATTTTTGACATGGAACAGGAGCAGAAAGTATCTGCCAAGTTCAAGGCGGATGAGACCCTGGCAATCAACGCCACCAGCTCCTCCTTCCAGAATAGGTGGATCACACCAGCCTCCTCACAGTCTTCTGAAGGTCAGAGTACTTCTACATCCACGTCAGAGCCCAGTACCAAGCCATCTGAATGCAAATTGGTCAAAAACCCGGACAGCTCCCAGCTGTTCCCCATCCCCAGGGGGTGCCCCCATGCTGGGGATGCTTAGTCAAAGGCTTCCACTCTCCACCTGCCCCGTACGAGACTGTGCCTGAGGGCAGTCAGAGACCACAGGGTCTGAATTTTCATGCCAGAAGGACCAGGCCTGCCTCAAAAAGGAAAGAATTCCAGGGAGCACAATCCAGAGCCTGGAAACTCTCCTCTCGGAAATGACATCCACAACACCAGAGGGCACAGCCGCCACAGACCCCCTAGAGAACGATAAGTGGCACATAGCATGGCTGTTGGATCCTCTGGCTGGCTGGATATCCTTACACATAGCGCTATCTATCACCACCTGCCCTGAGGCAGGCAAAGCCAGACTAATTGCATCCCCCAGCTGAAAGAGGGGGAGCAGACCCTCCAGGGATGACAGACTGCCATACAAGAACAACAGAGCCCATAAACTGGAGATGAGGAACCTTGGTTGCCAGAGGTCAAACAACGTTTCAGGCTTTGGCAGCCTATGGTCGCGCATTAACTGTGCTTTTACTGCCGCGCACGTTATAGGCACTAGGGTAAGAATGTGCATTGGAGCTGCTTGGGCAGAACACACAAACCATGCAACTGCCAGGAACACAAAAGGAGAAAACACTACTAACATGTGCAGAAAACGTCAGGAAAGCTCCACACTGTGTTCACCATCATGAATAGTCTACCACAAATTGTGTCCCACAAAGACTGAATCGGGAGCCCCCAACAAAGACGATGAGGACAAGCCTTGGTACTCACAACTGACAGTCCCAGGCAGAGGATCATGCCGGGCTCAGCTCTACGCCCATGATACTGTTTCACTGGCTTTGATAGCACTGCGTTTTAAGGTGGCTGGCAGGCAGATCCCTATGAGAGCCTTCTGCAACCTTCAGGAGAGAGCAGGGGGGAACAGAGGAGGAGGGAGGGGGGCGCTGAGGTTGTATGAGGCAGCTGCATTCTTCCAGATCCTTCCAAATCCTTCCAATTTTGTGGCTGCTCAACAGGCTCTTATAAAAGCATGGAACTGAACCAAAACTTTTCCACCTCCCATGGCTACTGAAAAGACCAGTCTAGTGCAGTCTTCCATGTCGCGCTCATGAGAGCGCCGTACTCACAATGGTCATTCACAAGCGTTTCATCAATCTTTTCCTCTCAATCCTCAGATTTGCTTCAGATGAGAATATCTATCTATCATCTGCTGGAGACAAAAATACTGAAGAGACCTCTGGTGGCTGAGGCAAATAGAGGCATAGTAGTGATGTCACTGAAACCTGGGCTTTTCATTGTTTCTTTGTCTCCACCAATCAGCTGGTAGGATTTTTTTTGCTGACCTTGGTTCAGAGCAGTTCTCCGGGTCCCGGGAGAGGAGGTCTCTCAGAGATTGCTCGCGGTGTCTCTGGGCTCTGGGGGACATCTGGCGGCAGCTCTCACAGTCGTCCCGTTGGTGAGACGCCCCCAGGCATCGGACACAGTGTTGGTGGGAGTCAGAGAGGTTCAGCTTTCTGCTGCAGGTAAGGCACTTCTTGAAGCCTGGTTTAGGCATTTTTGTGAATTTTTATGAAGAGAGCTTGAAAGTCCGTCTTGAGGCGAAGGCGGAAGGAAAAAAACTGGCCGGCTAGGGGCGGGCTGGGGAGGTGGGACCACCTCACACATGCTCAGAAGTCTCTGAGCTATAGAGCACTTCCGTCACGGCGCCGTCGGGGGACGACACCAGGTGTGGCTGACACATCCTGCTTGTCCTAGGAGAACCCATTTGTCTGGACTGGTCCAGCAGGACGATATGGAAAATGTGGAGTTGGTGGGCAGGGAAACTTTTGGTGCATAAATTCCTTGCCTCCACTTCCAATCAATACCTATCTGTGTTATGAGGACAGTAAAGGGGGGAAGTGAGAGAAGAGAAGATTTGTGCACAAACTTCCCTCCCAGTCCTGGACAATTTCTTGGTAACTAGAGAACTGGAGTTCCCACATATGCTTAAAAATTGAAAGAATGGAATGGTTACAAAAAATGAAGTATTGAAAATGGCTTTAGACTCAAATTCCAAATTTCTGCAATATTCTGTTTTCAATGTTCCTGAGTTATGTATGTGTTTTTGCGTTTTTTTAGAATTATGTAAATTTGTTACCTGCTCAGTACTGTGGATGGTGTGGGCAATAAATCTTTTAATAAAAACAATTATTAAATGTGCCAAGCATATGTCATATTCTTCTATTTTTAAACTCAAAGAGTGAATGAACCAGCTGTATCATTTAGTGTCTTTGACATAGGGTTGGAAATTTACTACATTCATCACTTGGATTCATCCAAAAGAGAGTTGAAGAGGTAAAGCTTAAAAACACAGCTCTGCTAAAGTCAAGCATGGAAAATTATTCTGATATTTAACAGATAATTTCTACATGGACAATGCTCAATTCAGGGTCACAGAATTCTACCAGAGATACAGATGTAGCAACCATGTTTAGCTCTGCTCATTAAAGTTCTTACCTGTACAAGGAAGATGATTAGGAAATAAAAATTGGCAATTCTTCTGAACTGTTCAAAAAGGTTCTTCGGAAGAAAATTCCAGACAGTGTACTGTTGGAAAAGGAATTAAAGTTATTTTTTTTAATCATGAATTTATTGCAGGAGTGAACAACCATAAAATAGTAGTTTGCTATACTACAACCATACTGCAGACTTTAGCACGTCTGATCTCAACGCACCCTACTACATCAATGACCTTTTAGCGTGGCTTAATGTCTCTCCATTTCTTTTAAATATCTTGAACAATATCCTAAACGGACAAAATCAGCTATCTTTCTTTCAAAAAACAATTGCTTTCTTTAAATGACAAAATAATGCTTAACTTCATATAAGGGGTCATTAAGCGACGCTTAAAAGGTCATTGATGCAATAGGGTGCGTTGAGATCAGACGTGCTAAAGTCTGAATTATAGCCCCAAACCAGAGTCTGAGACCTTGTCGCCTAATATAAAATTGGATGTTTATTCTTAATTGTTCATGCATAACACTCTAAAGGAACTATTATAGCATCATAATCTCTTAGTAGCTAGAGCGCATAAATTAATATATTGTCAATATGTTAATCGCTCTGATAAGTGACCGTATCGGTAGGTTGTCTAATACTACAACCATAATCATTTGTTTTGCCAGAATGAGCACTGTCATTACAATATATTGGTGATGTTATACCAATGATATTACTAGATTGGCTAGCAACTTCCCCTTTCCCCTACCACACACATCTCATCTTAGCAGTATTGCCTTGCTCTAGAAAAAAGCAGATGAACCATTCTAGAGTGCCCCTTTTGGGAACAAAACATTCTTCCCACCACTGTGTGAAAATGAAAGGTAACGGACTGGACAGGTGGATAGATGGCAGTGTTCGGCATTTGGGGAGGGGGCTGTAGTTGTCATTCAATGGAGATACCTAAGTGACTGGATTCAAGGTCAATTATTGCAAGGTTCCCGGAGTCCCTGTTCTATGTATTGAGTTGTTATACTGTAAACCGCACTGATTTAAAATAGTGCAGTATATAAAACCAAATAAATTTAAAAAAATTAAAATCCTGATGCCACAGTCTGCAGCTAAACAACTGCCACTAATACCTAGACCAGATATGCTTTTGGGTGAGGGGGATATAAAGTAGAGAAAACAATCCACTAGTGGTCAAATGAAGACTGGCGCCAGGATCCTAGTCCTTGTTCCAACAGCTGAAAGCTCAAAGGAGCAGAAGGAAACAAGGTGCAAGAAGATGTTAAAAACAAAACAAAAACCTCTCCAGTCTAGATGAAGGCAAGAATTGCACTAGCAGAAAATGAGGCTAATGGTATCATTTCAAGAAAGGCAAGAAACAAATGAACATGCTTCAGATATACAAGCAATGCCACACAAGAGTACCATCAATGTAGTCGCTAATAAACTGCAGACTGTAAAAAAAAAAAAAAAAAGAAAAGAAAAGAAAAGCTCACTCATGCTGTCCGTGATATATGGAATTTAATATGTAAAAACATTAGCTCATAAGCAACAGTCCTAGAGGAAAGGGCAAAGACTATTGCAATTAGAAGGTTAATATGTATTGACAAATATTCCAAATGACCACTTCAGATTAAGGTATTTGCAGCTAAGCAGAGTCTTCTACCCTAGCCTCTACAATGTCTAAAATCAAATATCGCATTTATCTAAGTACAGGATGTTCTAGCATAAAAGCATAACATGCCATAGTGGGTAATCAGTGCTATGGAGGCCATCACACAGCCAGCTCAATGCAGAAACCGTGCACTACAAACCAGCACTACATCTCTAGCACAGGGTTTCCTAATGCAATTTTAAATGCAGACATCTTACTCAGCCATGCTGTAAGCCACCAGCTGTAAATGAGCTGTACATGAAACACCTGTTCTAAACAGGGCAAGCAAGAAAAATACATGCACAGAAGTCTGAATTATGTTTGACACCTGTGAAGGCCTGCTTGCAAGCCCCCCTTCCCATCAGTGCATGAACGAGGACTGGCTCACACACTGACTGGGAGATTTAAAAAAAATTAATTGAGGCACACACGCCAGTCTCCATCTCCCACCCCTGTCCAACAGATAATACTGGTGGCCTAGTGGGTTCTGCCCATTTCCCCCTGCCAATTAGATATCACTGATGGCCCTAGTAAGCTCTGATCCCCTATCAGCAACCCCCCCCCCCATCCCCCTGGTACCTCCAAGAATGGAAGGCAGTAGCACAACCCACAAAATCCTGCCTCCATCTTTGCGAATGGTGGTACCTGATCCCATGTGGTGCATCCTGGGATTTATTGGGCAGGGTCAGTCTGACAAATAAGGCAATTTTTCCCCTATTTTGCAGATTGACACCTAACAGTGCACCCTCAAATACATTGTATTGTGTCAGGTGTCATCATTTGCAAATATGACAGCATAGAGGCAGAGCGTGTGAGTTGCACTCTTGCCTCCCAATCTCTTAGATACTGGAGAATGATCAGATTGTTCGCAGTCCACTTGGACTATCAAGGATTATGAATGATCTGATGTGAATTGCGGCATTTCACCTCAGATGACCATTTTGCTCTCTACTGCATCCTACCACCAACCTGAAGCTGGCATAAAGATTTAGCACTACCAAAAAGAGTAAAAAAAACTACACTAGATCTTAATGCTGTTTTTTGTTTTAAAAAAAATGGGAGCAATTTAGTATGTAGCAATTTGTATGAGCCTTGCACTGGACTACACTGAGCATCTAGAACTAAATGGGAATGGACATACAAGTTGATTTTGCTGGGAGATGAGAAACCCTTATAGGATGAGGGGTTAGATAAAAATCAAACAAAAAGTGTGTGCACAATGCCCTTCTGCAGGCAAAGAGTAGTTCTAAAATTTTGAGTACAAGCAGAGGAATCAATTCACAATGTTGGTTTAATTACATAGAAGAATTCACTAGGTAGAAGATGCAGGACAAAGTCAAGGGGGAATGAGTAAAAAAGACCTTGTGATTTATAGAAAAGATTGTAGCATTAATAGAATAGTAGGCAGAATGAATGAATAAGTAAGGGGAATAAGGTTAGAAGGACCAGGTGGGTAGGTGGTGGAGTTGGAGGGTGGGGTGTGCAAATGATCATATTAATGTAGGGGGAGGATGATTAATAGTATGCTGTGAATGATGTATATAAAATAATGTTGAGGGAGGAAGGTGGATTCTTACTGATGGGTTCCCAGTCGCTATGTTAAATATTTAAATATCACCATGTTTGTAATTGGAATAATATATTGTTAGTGATGCTGTAATATGCTGTGTTTCCTTTTGAGGGGAAAAAAATGTAGACGACACTTCAGTGAGAGATTCAATCTCTGTCCTTTCCAAAAGGAACACACAAGGTGGCCCCTTTAAAAGTCCAGATATGTCCACAATTCCTCTTGCCTGTCCAGTGATGGCAAAATGTGGTACAAAACTAGGGATGGCACAGAACTGGTTCACCCCCCTTTAAATTCAGAATTGGCTGAAGGAAATCCTTTCCTTGCGACTACAAAGATAGAAATGAGAAGTGGCAAATCTCTTGAGGAATGGGAATCATGGACCCCAAATAGTTTTCTAAGCTGCTCTGCACCGCAACATGCTTGACTAGAGCACTACAGGGAAATAATTAAAGAACCTGCTAGAAGGCAGAAAAAAAAAACAATCAGAAATATCCATTGGAACAACACATGACTATGGACCATTTCTCAAATCACTGATAGCCAGCTATGATCGGTCCACCAAGGGAGGTATCTCCCAATTTATCATTGGGCACCTCTGTGGCCCACCGTTCTAATTGGTGCAAACTGAGGAGATCTTGGGAAAGAAATTGGATCAGTGTCTTACTCATGCTGGAATTATGCACACAATAATTCAAAATTCTGCAATTTTTGGTGATAATTTAACTACGATACAGAAAAATAGAATAAATTAGACCTTACCTGCTAATTGTCTTTCCTTGAGTATTCTCCGGGCCAGTCCAGGAACAGTAGGGTAGTCAACCTCCTTCAGCAACTGAGGACTGAAATCTTCAAAGCTTTGCTGACAGCCTACCTAGCTCCCCCTGGTGTCAGAGAGCCAGTCTATTAATGTCTAAGCAGTAACTCCAAAAACTAAACACTACGTCTATTAATCACAATCACAACCGTATCAGACAAACTCATGTCCTTGTAACTTAACAACCCTATCTAGGAAATCAGTGCTAGAACTTGGTACAATCTGTGGAATAGACCCCCTGGAATCGCAGCACTGAACCTTACGGGAGCCCCCTAGCCAGGTCCTCCGCGGAAGACCCCGAACCTCCTCTAGAACCAGACAATTGTTTTGCTATTCCCAGGAATTCCCTTTTCAGTCATCCCCGGACCCGCACCTCCTTGTCTGCAACAGTGCAGTAAGACCACCGAACTACCCCCTATTATTTTCTGGGTGGGTCCTGGACTGGACCGGAGAATACTCAAGGAAAGACAATTAGCAGGTAAGGTCTAATTTATTCTTCCTTTTCGTCTCTCCGGGCCAGTCCAGGAACAGTAGGATAGTACCAAAGCAGTACCTACTCCCGGGAGGGTCTCAACAACCCCGCCAAAACCGCAGCTGCTCCGACCTTTGCATCACCCGCTGCCTGAACATCTAAGCGATAATGCTTCGCAAATGTATGCAAGGACGACCAGGTTGCCGCCCGACAAATATCCACTGGCGGGATCAAAGCTCTCTCGGCCCAGGACGTCGCCTGCCCCCGAGTTGAATGAGCCCGCAGCCCCTCCGGCGCCTCTTTTCCGCCCACCTGATACGAAGCTGCTATCGCCTGTTTTACCCAGCACGAAACAGAGGCTTTGGAAGCCGCTTCTCCTTTCCATGCCCCGCCAAACAGAACAAACAGCCTATCCAACTTCTGAAAAGTCTGTGTCGCCTGAGATATCTGTGCAGCACTCTACCAAGATTCAATTTATGAAGAGAAACGTCCCTCTCAGCCGCCTGAACCACCCGAAAGGTAGGCAGAGAAATTGACTGATTCACATGAAAACCTGACACTACCTTCGGAAGAAAAGAGGGCACCGGCTGTAAGACCACTTTCTCCTCCAAAAACTGAATGTACGGTTCCCTGCAGGACAGCGCCTGCAAATCCGAAATCCTCCGCGCTGAGCACAAAGCTACCAAAAAAGTGGTCTTCCAAGAGAGCTCCCTCAGTGCTACCCTTTTCCCCGGCTCAAAAGGAGTGCGTGTTAAAGCTCGTAGAATCAAATTCAAGTCCCAAGGCGGCACTATCGGTCTTCTAGGCGGCCTCACGTTCTTAACTGCTCGGAGAAACTGTTGAACATCCTGCTGTAAAGTCAAACTCCGGCCCTGCACCTTGCCTCGGTAGCAAGCTATAGCCGCCAGATGCACCTTCAGAGTACTTAACGCTAAACCTTTATCGAGCCCGTCCTGTAGGAATGACAAAATGTCCGCCACACTTGAAGTTCGCGGTCGAACCCTATGCCTTGCGCACCAGCCTTCAAAGATCCGCCATATACGGATATAAGCCACTGCCGTAGACCTCCGTCGTGCCTGCAACATGGTGCTGACCATCGCCGCTGAATAGCCTTTCTGCCTCAAACGGTTCCTCTCAAGAGCCAAGCCGTAAGCAAGAAGCAATCCACCTGCGGCATGAGAATAGGACCCTGGTACAACAAATTTATCCGACTCGGTAACCTCCAAGGACGATCGGCCAGTAAGCGTACGAGGTCGGCATACCATGCTCGCCTCGGCCAGTCTGGGGCAATGAGAATCACCATCCCTGGATATCGAGCGATTCTGCGAATGACCCGACCTATCATCGGCCACGGAGGAAAGATGTACAGAAGCTGCCCCTCCGGCCAGGGTGGACTAAGCCGTCGAGACCCTCGGACACGCGTTCCCTGCCCCTGCTGAAAAATCGGAACGCCTTGGCATTGTCAAATGTTGCCATCAGATCCATAACCGGCTGGCCCCAATGCCTTATGTCATGTCGTGAAAGACGGCGTCGTTTAGCCACAATTCCCCTGGATCTAAAACCTGTCGACTGAGAAAATCCGCCTGCACATTGTCTTTTCCCGCTACATGCGCCGCCGACAGAGCCAGCAGATGCTCCTCCGCCCACTGCATTAGCGCCTGACTCTCCTTCAACAAGGCTGCACTGCCTGTACCTCCCTGCCGATTGATGTATGACACGGTGACCGCATTGTCCGAGAAAACTCGCACCACTTTGCCATTCAAGAGCGACTCGAACTCCTGCAATGCTAGCGCTACCGCTCTCATCTCCAGCTGATTGATGGACCAGCTGGACATCTCCACCGTCCATCGCCCCGAGCCACTTGAGACATGCAATGAGCTCCCCAGCCGGAGAGACTGGCATCCGTGGTGACCAACACCCAATCTGGAGTGTCCAACGGCATTCCTGCTCTCAGATGCGTGGGATTGCTCCACCACCCCAGACTGTTGGCGACCTCGGCCGGACAAACCAACCGTCGACTGAGTGGATGGCTTTGCGGAGACCAACGGGACAGTAATGAGTGCTGGAGCGGTCGCATATGGGCCCTGGCCCACGGCACCAAATCCAAGGTTGCTGCCATGGACCCCAGAAGCTGCAAGTATCGCCACGCCGTTGGCACCTTGAGGCACAAAAAAACGGCCACCTGCCGTAGGGGTTTTTGAATCCTGACCTCCGGCAGAAACACTGCCCCCCGGTTCGTGCCGAACAAAGTCCCCAAATACACCAGGGACTGCACGGGCACCAACTGACTCTTGGTGCGATTGACCACCCATCCTAAACTTTATAGAAAAGCCACCACCCTCGAGGTGGCTTCCCGCGATTCCGGAACTGACCGAGCCCGGATGAGCCAATTGTCCAGATAAGGATGTACGAGGACACCCTCCTTCCGCAACGCTGCTGCCACCACTACCATCACCTTTGTGAATGTGCGAGGCGCTGTGGCCAACCCGAAGGGCAATGTCCGAAACTGAAAATGCCCCATGGGTACTGCAAAGCGCAAGAACTTTTGATGTTGGGGATTGATGGGTATGTGTAGATACGCTTCTGTCAAATCTATGGAAGAAAGCACCTCTCCCGGCCGCACGGACCGGATCATCGATTGAAGAGTCTCCATCCGAAAATGCGGCACCCTTAAACAGCGGTTTACATGCTTTAGATCGAGAATTGGGCGAAAGGAACACTCTTTTTTTGGAACCACAAAATAAATTGAGTATCGACCTAAACTGCACTGATCCGGAGGTACCGGAACAACCGCCTGAATTCGTAGCAACCGTTGAAGCGTCTGATCTACCACTAAAGCTTTTGCTGAGCTCCCGCATGGCGACATTACGAACGCCCCCGGTAGGGCTTGCTCGAACTCCAAAGAATAGCCATCTCGAATTATCTCCAATACCCAGCGGTCCGTAGTTATGCTGGCCCAGGCAGAGAGGAAGAAACACAATCGACCTCCTATTAGCTCCTCCACCTGGACCTCCCTCATCTCATTGCAGCTTCTTAGAGGCGTTCAACTGAGGTCCGTTAAATCCCCGTCCGAACCCTCGAGCACCCCGAAAGGACTGCCCCCTGGCAAGAAACCGCCCTCTCTGGTAAGGAGTAAACCGAGTTCCTCGGAATCTACGGTAATCTTTGCCTTGACCTCGCTGTGCAGAGCCCTGCTTCGGACCCTTCGGATGGTCCTCCGGTAGGCATCCGCCTTTGGAGTCTCCCAAATCCTTCACAATCTTTTCCAACGCTTCTCCAAAAAGTAGCTTACCCTTATAAGGCAGCCTACTAAGAAGTGTCTTAGAAGACACGTCCGCTGCCCAATTTCTCAGCCAGAGAAACCTCCGAGCGGCATTGACCGATGCCATGGATTTAGCCGACATCCGAACCAGATCATAGAAGGCGTCGGCAAGATATGCTGCAGCAGATTCTAACTTTGCTGCTTCCGGCGCCGAAGCTCCCTCCAAACCTGAAGACTCCTCCGCTTGCAGTCACCTAATTGAAGCCCTGGACACATATGCTCCACAGATTGAAGTTTGCAACGCTAGAGCACTGGTATCAAAAGCCTGCTTGAGAATGGACTCCAGCTTTCTATCCTGCAGATCCTTAAGGGCCGCTCCACCCTCTACTGGGATAGTAGTTTTCTTAGTCACCGCCGATACTAACGCATCGACCTTCAGCATACGCAACAATTACTTCTCCTCTTGCGGGACTGGATATAAGTGGCCTAACGCCCGAGCCCCTCTCAAGGTGGCCTCGGGGCATTCCCAATCAGACTCAACCATCTGCTTAATGACTCTATGCACCGGGAAACACCTCTGTTCCGCTCTAAACCCCTGCAGCAAGGGATCCTCTAATGGCTCAGCCTGTACTGCTGGCAAGGCAATATTCAAGGCCGCTAGTGAATGGGAAATCAGCGCACCCAACTCTTCCTTCCTAAACACTCTGAAAAGATTGGGATCATCCCCAGCTGCTCTCTCTCCTTCCTCGAGGTCCTCTGGCCACAAATCTAATCCAGATTCTGAGGGGATCTCCCCCTCCTCTGGGTCTTGAAACTCCAGAGTCTGTTGAACAGACCCCCATTTGTCACCCCGGCCGACAACCCCGCTTTGAAAGACCCCTCTCCCGGGTCCCCCGCAGTGCCAGGAAGCGTGGACAAAACAGGAAGGCTAGACACCAAGTCCTTGTCCTGCCCCCACTCTAACTTCAAGCAATAAGCCCTATGAAGTGACAAAATAAATTCCAGCAAAAACAGAGTTTGAACCCCCTCAGGAACCTCTGAAACTGGTGAGGGGTCCATCAATAGAGCCGGGGCCGATTTCTTTGTCTTAGCTTTTTTCTTTAAAGACTTGTGCTGCAGCGTGGGAGAAACGGAGGCCGGCTTTAAAATGGCCAACGCTCCCGCCTTTTCACTCGCAGCCTGAGGGTTCCCTGCATTCTGAGCAGGACACCTCCTCCATTAGCAAGAACTACCAACGCTGTGTCCCCGAGAGCAAAAACACACGCACCAGATCAGACGCGGCAGATACCGAAACGATCGCCGCTTGCGGAGACCTGCCGCCAGCAGTTCCTAGCAGCCCTGCTGTACCCTGGCGCTCCAATAATCGCGCCTGCTACATAGAGCTCTCCTCCTCACCTTTCAAGTTCCGCTGCTTGCGGCCGAGAAAGTCGGGAGTCTGTAGGCAGAGGGCTGGACTCTGGGGCTCCCAGGACCGTGCTCTGCTCTCCTGGATGGATGCGGTCTGCGAGGCAGGCTCTGCCCCTACTGCCTCAGAAGACAGCTGACCCCTGTCCAAGTCTCCGTTTGAGTTGTCCCATTTTTTTTTATAACTCATCTCTCCCACTTCAATGATCACTCAGAACTCCTAAAACTAACCCAGCTAGGGCCAGTGAGGAGAAACATCTGCTATAATATTTCTGTTTTCTTCTCTCGGAGCCTGTCAGCAAACACCTCCTTCAGCTGCTGAGGACTGAAAAGACTGGCTCTCTGACACCAGGTGGAGCTAGGTAGGCTGTCAGCAAAGCTTTGAAGATTTCAGTCTTCAGTTGCTGAAGGAGGTTGACTACCCTACTGTTCCTGGACTGGCCCGGAGAGACGAAAAGGAAATTAAGTATCACTCAAACAATACACTTTGTTATTTTGACAAAGCATGCAAAATTTTGCATAATTCAGACCTTGACAGTTTTGAAATTTGTGCGCAGAATTCCAGCAGGTGTAGTGTCTGAACCTTCTTTAGGTACAAAGAGAAACAAGCCACACCACACTGTGGGATGTCACAGCGATCTTTATTGGTATCCTTGAGGGCCTTCAAGGGATAATGACCTCTGTACAACAAATAGTATATAAAATATATAATATACAAAAAATATATACATAAAAATAATAATATTCATAAAAAGAATATAGCATACATAAAAATGCAAATAAAAGCACAAAATGTTCTCAATAAAAAAAAGTTAATGGACATTAATCATAAAACCTATGGATAAAACCAGAGTTACCACAATTGTTTAAAATGTATTCAAGGGGTTGCTTGAAAAAAATCTTAAAAATATGAATAATAGAATAATAATAATGTTAAAACCAAAAGTTAGAATGAAAAGTAGAAGTGGTAATAACTTAATGCGAGAAGGAATTTATTGCAGAGCTAATTGTTAAAAGATAGAGGACATAGAAATGCATAACAAATGCAAATAAAAATCACCAACATGGAAATTACAAACAAATCAAACCAACACAGGAAAAAGGTAAGAAAACTAAGAGACAGAGGGGAAATTATAGAATGTTATAGCTGCAGAAACGTAGCACGTCCACAATACGGGTACAGCACAACTCCTAGCTGCAGAACAATATTCAAAACCTATAGTCGAGAGTGAGCATAATCCCTAGCTATCACAAATGATGCTAAAGCACCAGTTACAGATAAAACTGGCGCAAACTGGTCACTAATGTAAAGGGAGGGAAAAGGATAGATGAATGATAAAGTACTTGTGTTTTACACCGTAAACTTGGCGTAATAGGAGGGAAGGCAAGCACCACCAGAAACCCAGCTTGGATTTTGTGTGGATCTGCACCACATGGGGGATACATACGAAGGGACAATCCAAACCTGAGCATCTTCTCCAAAGGGGACTATAACCATTAGGAGAAAGTTGAATTTTAAACATCGGGGAGATGCTGAATTTTAAACACTTCACTAGGGAAAACTGTCATCCAAACAGTTACAAGGTTTTGGGGGGGGGTTGTTTTTTTTAACAGTACTCTTATTATATATTTCTAAAGAAATATTACTAAGTTTCATCATTATGCTGGCATTTTCTATTTATAGTCAGTTTTTTTCTTAATTTGGTTCAGCTTTTCCATTTACACATGATTTTTTGGGTTTTTTTTATCCCTTTGTGTGGGTGATATGGTGGGGACCACTTCACCAACATATCCCCACTACCTTTGGATTTCCATCAATGAATATGTTTAAATTCACCAGAGCAAGTTTTTCTTATTTTAAGATCAGTATACATTCATTTTGCAATCTGATGGTTCGCTGGACAGGCATCCTTCTATTTCACAACTGGATTTCACGATTGTCCTTAATATTGAACATTCAGTGTACACCCTGCATACTTAATTTAGTATAACGAACATGTATAGATCCATTTTGATAACACTGGAGACCCTCTTCATGAGGTACGATCATGGGGCTCTATGCAATTTGGAGGATTCCTCCTTGCTCAATTTGCATAGAACTAGTTGATCGTGTTTCATAATTGAAAACCTGAGGGGGTGAGTCCTCGATTGAGAATTCAGCTTACGATTATCCGAATCGGCATCAGGGTCATAGCATGATGTAGCAATGACATCACTAGTCTCTTTTTTAAAACAGTTACCCTTTTTGTCAAACTTTCCTTTGTGATTTTCTTTGCAATTCCCTGAGGTAAGAATTCTTTTGAATTTTGTTATCCATGGTATCACACTACCCATTGGGCAATACTTGCAGTTCTAAATGAAGAAGATGGATACAATGATATTGCACTTAACATTCTTCTATATACAACAAACAACAATGTGTGCCTTCGAGTCAGTCCTGACTCCTGGCGACCCAGAAGCTCCTGGGTTTTCTTGGCAGTGTCACCGGAAGTAGATTGCCAGGCCTTTCTTCCGAGGCAATGGAGGGTGAAGTGACTTGCCCAAGGCCACAAGGAGTGCTAGTGGGAATCGAACCCTGGTTGCTTGGTCCCCAAGCCAGTGTTCTAACCACTACTCCTTCACTCCTCCATACACAAATATCCCCCTTATGTCTTCAGGATCTCCAACCACGATTGTACTATTTCACTGCACCATCAAGTTCCCTTTAAAACACAGCGCATTGAAACTGTAACTTAATATGTGAACACATATGAGAGTTATAGCAACAATAGATGCCCTTCCACATTGATGAACATTATTTTCTTCCATAAGAGGTATTGGTGATCCTTTAGAGCCACTTTTTTTTTGTTTGTTTTTTTTATTAATGCATTTCATCAACTTACAAAAAGCAAGAATTAAGCAACAGAAGTGCCTTTGCATACATAAAGGTTAAATGTATCAAACATTACATAAAGAAATAATGTGGAAAACTGACAGCAAGAACACTACAACTTAGCCCACAATAATGGGGAGATATTAAAAAAGGAAAAAACTAAATTAAGAAAATGTAAGAGCAAAAAAAAGCACTCTAATCACCTAACAGCATTAAATTGAACTATATTCTCCTACCCCCTCCTAATTATTACCATGTCCCTCTTTACTATTCAAAAAACAACTCTAGCTGAGAAGGATCCAAAAAAATAAATTTAGAACCCTGAAACGTAACCAAACATTTACAGGGGTATCTAAGAAAAAATGAAGCCAGAAGGGCTACCACCCTAGGTTTCAGAGCCAAAAAGGCCTGTCTCCTAGTTTGTGTAGCCCTACAGACATCAGGAAACACGTTTATATGTTTTATATACATACTTTATATATGTAACGCAGGGGTTAAATAAATAAATGTTTTAACTTGGCTGGGAGGTTGCTGGGCTGCCGATGCAGCCAGGATGCTTTTTTCTGCTTGAGGCTTCGGGGCAGCAGGAGCAGCCGAAGAGTAGGCTGGCAGTGCTTTTTTTTTGTTTTTGTTTTTAAAAGGTGATTGAGGAGCAGCTGGGAGGGCTGTAGCTGAGGACAGGCTTCTTTGCTTTTCCCCGCAGTCGTAGGTAAGAGCACAGCGGGGTTTGTTTGGTTTTTTAAAATAAAAACTAAGAGCCACTAAAGGACTGCAGGGCAGGTGTCCGTACAGCCGCGAATGTCACGGCTGAAATTGGGGCTTGAACTGCAGCCTCGGAGATGTCCCGAGGGAGGAACAGGCTTTGATAGAGGGAGTTCTGGATGCTCGCTGCTGTCCCCGATCAAAGTCAGAGGAGGTCTGCAGGCATCAGGGATGACCACAGGTATCGTGGCTCTCCCCGAAGTGTGAGAGGGAGAAGGATTTGCTCAAAAATCACTCCAGAGCCCTTGAGCAAGGCCCAGAGTGATGGAGAGGTGAGGGCTTCCTAAGGTGGGGGGGACTGTCAGGGGGATTAAAGCACACTTTGCAGTCCTCTGAATAAGGTCTGGAGTGTGTAGGAAAGTGAAACGGGGCTGTGTAAACTGGGCTGCAAATCAGCTCGGAGCCCTTGGGCAAGACTTGGGCTGGTAGAGTTAAGGGGAAAGTATGCTGGCAGCCAGGTCCCTATGAGGTCCCTGGGGAGGGCTCGGAAGGAAGGGAGAAGAGTGAGGGTGCTAAGGCAGGGCAGGAAGCCTTGGAGAAGGGGGAGGAAGGTTGGAAAGGACTCAGGCCTGTTAAAATTTATAAATGAAACGCTTTAAAAAGGGGAAAGGAGTGGGAGGAGAGCTGGAATAGTTATAAGGTGGGGAAAAAGGCTCTGGTGAGATTTGTTTGAATAGCGTTTTGCCCTGAAATATAAGGGAACGCTATAGAAAAAGCGTAGTTACTCACCTATAACAGGTGATCTCTGGGAATAGCAGGAATCAGTCTTCACATATGGGCGACACCGGCACTGATGGAGCCCGATGCGGGAACGCTCCCCAGCATCCAATAGGAATGATTTGGGAGCGTTCCTCCATGCCTTCCCACCTTCCCTCCTCGTTTCTTCAGTCAGGTAAATATCGGAAAAATTAAAAAAAACTTTGTATACCAGGAATGAGAATAAAAGGGGACAACTTGATGGGGAGGTGGGCAGGTTGTGAAGGCTGATTCCTGCTGTTCTCAGAGATCACCTGTTACAGGTGAGTAAATATGCTTTCTCCAGGAACAAGTAGGAAGTCAGTCTTCACATATGGGACTCCCTAGCCTAAGACTACTGAGCGAGAAAAGAATCCCGGTGCAACAGGGATCCATCAGACTCAGCATGTTCAGAGTACTCCTCGCAAGGTGGTAAGATGGGCAGTGGGCAAGTTGTCTAAATCTCAAGAAGATTACACAGAACAACTCGTCCAAATTAAGCATCAGCTCTGGAGTTTTTGCCCAGACAATAGTGTGCTGCGAAGGTACGCAGGGAAGACCATGTCGCCACTTGGCAGATCTCTGAGATAGGGACAGACTGGAGATTAGCTACAGTAGTAGCCATGGCTCTGACATTATGAGCTGTCATTTGGTGTGGAAGAGACAGCCCAACCTACGAATAAGCGAAGGATATGCAATCTGATAGCCAGTTAAAAAGTGTTCTTTTGGATACTGGTGCCCCTAGATGTGTTTGGTCAAGAGAGACAAACAACTGAGATGATTGGTGATAGTCCTTAGTACGGTCTAGATAAAATGCCAATGCTCTTGAAATCAAGGGTATGATGTCTGGCCTCAGCAAGGGAGGCGTGAGGCCTTGGAAAGAATATTGGTAGAAAGACAGATTGGTTCAGGTGGAAGGAGGTGACGACCTTTGGCAAGAACCTAGGATGTGTGCGAAGGACCACCTTGTCATAGTGAAAAGTGGCATAGGCAGCATAGCTCACCAAAGCTTGCAGTTCAGAAACTCCGAGCTGAAGTGACTGCTATGAGAAAAAGAAGCCGTGCAAGAACAACATTTAGATCCCCTGGTGCGGGAGGTGGACGGAAAGGCGGCTTGGTCAGGAGAAGACTATGCATAAATCTGGTTACTAAGGTGTGCGCAGAGATGGAGTAGTTCTCTAAAAGTATGGTGGGAGGCCGCAATGGCGGATAAATGTACTCACACTGAGTTGGTCTTAAGGCCATAGGAAGACAAACGGAGCAGGTATTGGAGTAAGTCCGGAATGGGACATGTGAAAGGATCTAATATTCTATGAGAACACCAGATGGAAATCCTGCACCATTTAAAGTGTAAGAATGTCTGGCTGAATCTTTTCTTGAAGATGGAGCAATACATCCTCTTGGAGATCTAAGTGCGAGAGGACAAAGCGCTCCATCTCCACACCGTCAAGCGGAGTGTCTTAAGGCTGGGGTGCAGAAGGGTCCCCTGCTCTTGAGTTGGGTTAGTGAATAACTGAGCCTGAGAGTAGGTGCTTGAGCAAGTTGAAGCAGCAGAGGAAACCCTTTCTGGGCTAGTAAGGGGCAATGAAAATCATTTGTCTCCGGTCAGCCTGAAGTTTGAAGAGTCTTTTTGCTATTTATTTATTTTATTTAACAATTTTTCTATACTGCTTTTCTTACATTCAAAGTGGTTTATATTCAACAATAAACAAGGAAAGTTTACATAGAACAAGGATATTGAACTTGGATGAAACAGGGGTATAGTCTATGAAGAGGTATAGATCAGTTCATAATTTATTGTAATGAGTATGTTCTGCCTGATGTTTCAGTCTCTGGACCATAGTATTCCAAAAAATAGGTGAGTTTTTAATGCTTTCCGGAAGTCCCATAAATCACTGATCGTTCTTATGCTTTCTGGGAGTGTGTTCCAGAGTGATGGAGCATATATTGAGAAGGCTCTGCTGCAAGTTGTTTGTTTTGCTTTGGTTCTGTTTATTGGAATTAATAGTTCTTTATTGCTTTTCCTTTTTCTTCTGCTTTCAGAGTCTTTACTTATGAGAACTTGTAGTACAGGTGGTGATAAGTGGTGGAAGATTTTAAAGATAGTGAGTATAACTTTGTATTTAGTCCCGATAATTATGGGGAGCCAATGAAGTTGTTTTAGTGTTAGAGTTACGTGATTGGTTCTTGATTTCCCAGATATAATACGAGCCGTTGTATTTTGTAGTAATTGTAATTGTAAAGGGTAGATAGATTGAATAGGTAGACCCTGATAGATGTTACAATAGTCTAATATGGGCAAAATCAATGCTTGACAGACTGTGCAGAAGTCAGAGTTTAGAAGAGGTTTGAGCTTTTGTATTATTCTTAATTTGTGGTAAGTAGCTTTTGTAACCTTTGTTATATGAGTTTGGAAGTTTAATTTCTGGTCAAGGGAGGAGTGGTCTAGTGGTGGAGGGAGGAGTGGTCTAGAGGTTAGGACAAGGTACTTCAGGCCGGAGGGCCAGGGGTTCAAGTCCCACCTGGGGACAGCAATCTCAGGCCGGAGGGACTGGGATTTCTAGTCCTATAGGCACTCCTTGTGGTCTTGGGCAAGCCACTTAACCCTCCACTGCCCATGTTCCCTGTAAGTATTAGCGTATGTGTCTCATATCCCCTCGTGTTAAATGTATCCCCCAATTGACCGCTTTGACACGGTGAAAAGTGGGATATAAATACAGCTAAAATAAAAATAAATAAAATAAAATAAAATAAATCCCAAGGCATTTAATTTCTGTTTTCACTTCAATGAAGTTATGTGATATTTGTAGAGATTTTGGTGAGACATAGTAAGAATTCTTTCTTATAAAGACTGCCTCAGTTTTCTTGTAGTTTATCAGCAGATTTTGTTCCATTAGCCAGGTTGTCATTTCTTTTATACATGCTATTATATTTGAGTGGTCAGGTTGGTCGATATTGAATGAATCATATGAATCATATCATCATGTGAATCATATCATCATCTACATAGATATTGTAGTTTACTTTGTATTTAGTTATTATGCTGCAGAGAGGCTGCAAATATATATTAAACAGCAGAGCAGAAAGTGCTATGAATGGAAGGGGAAGGCAAGCAGAGGAGTTTATGTCTCAAATGGATGAGGAACGCATCAAACATCTCCCTGTGAGGGGAAGGAATCGTCAAGCAGAAACGAGGCAATTGGGCACTGAGGGGAGAAGCAAAGAGTTGATTAGTGGCATCCCCCAGAGGTAGAATAGTGGCATCCGCCATGTGGCCTAAGAGGCATAGAAATGTTCTGGCTGGAACTGATGATTGTTGCTGGACCTCTGTGGCTAAGGCAATGAGATGGAGGTGTCTGTCCTCTGGCAAGAATGCCCTGCTTCTTAACGTGTCTAACTGAGCTCCTATAAACTCAAGGTCTTGGGTTGGCATGAGATGTGATCTTGTATAATTTATCACAAAACCTAACTCCTGGAGGACACGAATGGTTTGATTTAAGGTGGAAGTGACTGCTGAAGCAATATCTGCCCTTAGCAACCAGTTGTCTAAGTAGGGGAACAGAAAGATCCCTGAAGTTTGAAGGTAGGTTGCGACAACAGCCAAACACTTTGTAAAGACTCTGGGTGCTGAGGCTAGTCCTAATGGGAGGACTCTGTACTGGTAGCAGTTCTGAAAAACGAAACTGAGAAACTTTCTGTAATATGGATGGGTCAGGATGTGTGTATAAGCATCGTATATCCAGAAAGCATAGTCAATCGTTTTGTTGGAGGTATGGCAGAAGAGTGCCTAGAGAAATCTTGAATTTTTCCTTGACGAGAAATCTGTTGAAATTTCGGAGATCTAATATAGGCCTGTGACCTCCCATCTTTTTGGGAATTAGGAAGTATCAGGAGTAGAATCCCAAGCCCTGCTGAGATGGGGGAACATCCTCTAAAGCCCCTTGTCTCAACAGTGAGAGAATTTCCTGCTAAAGCAAGGAGGAGTGAAGGAGGTCCCAAGGAGGGTTGTCCCACAAAGTGAGTGGGAGGAAGATCCTGGAATTTCAGCTGTAGGCCCTCACTAGATGTAAAAGTCCAGGGCTCGGAACTGATGTTGATCCAACGGTGTGCAAAATGCACAAGTCTTCCTGGGATCATAGGAGGAAGAAGAAAGATTATAGGAGAATTGGCCATGCTCTTTTTGAGGCAGTCAAAGACTCTGAGGAGGTTGAATAGCTGCAGGCTGTGGTTTGGAAACCTTGGGTTTCCTAACCTGTTTCTGGCCCTGCTATCTCTGTTGCTGTTGTGGACTAAGAAGCCACTGGAGGTGACAAAGCTTTATTGATGAGGATCAGCCCTACATGTGTTTCGGCCCACCGAAATTCAGGTGACTGTGACCACTATACGGAGTACTAGTAATCTGTTCTCAGAACTAAAACCACTGAAGACGACTGAATGAGATCTTTAATACCTTTGCTGCTCAGAGCTTCATTCTTTCAATGTAGAGTGTATCTGACACAGTGGTGCAGAGGGCCTTGGTATCGTCTGTTCCATGAAGTTATGCAAAGCAGGGGATGCCTGCGTAAGCGTGCCGAGCTCTGTGGCATTCGTCAGTATCGGTGGAACTGGTGCTGGCTGCAGAGCACTCCATGTCATCAGCGTTACTGTAGTTAAGAGCTTAGCGATACTGTGCTTGATGGCAATGACACAGTCATCCAATGACAGCTCCGGGGGAGTGGCAGCTCCAGAGACAGCTGTGTGGGCCACAACTCCCAATACCGGTATCGAGGGCTCCACCGAGGATTGGACCTCGGGGGCATCCTCGAACCCGTGTGACTTTGGAGGGTGACACCTCCCACTGGAGTTGCTTCGATGGACGGTCTGCATCGGAATGTGATGAATTATGGTGCCGATGCTTGATGTCCAAAGCAGACACTGGAAGTCCAAAGCAGACCTGAAGTCAAGCACCTCTATGCCGAGGCCAACGTCTTCTATTTCTTAAGCATTGGTGACTCGGAGCAATGCTTTTCCTTTGCTGGTGAGGACTTGGATGCATGGGAAGACTTGTCGACGCCCCCTGAGGAGTGCACCGCAGGAGCTGAGTCTGTAGGAAACAACTTAGCCTTCTGTTTGTCCTGGTTCTTTCTACCTCGAGAAGTCATATGGTGATAGGATGGACAAGAATAGACATCGTGGTCTGGGCCTAAACATTTTAGGCACCAAGATTGCTCATCTGACATCCATCTCAAAGCTTGCAGATCTACCAGCTCCAAACATTCTGATTTACTCACACTAGAAAACAACCATCTGCCTAATCTACCGACCCCCTAATGCTGCCTCTGAAGAATCATCTAATATTAATCAAAGCTTTTTGCTCAGCCAACTCTCCACTCAAACCACTCATTGTTTTGGGGGACCTAAATCTAACATCCGCCCACACCAATGAAAAAAACAACCTTCCTTAATGCAATGGACTCACTCCAATTTTGCCAAATCCTCAAAGGTCCCTCACACTGGTCCGGCTCCACTCCAGACCTCATCTTCGTCACAAAGAACATCCTCTCACAAGACAAAATAACCACACTTCAAGCCACACCAATCCCATGGTCAGACCACCATGCAATACATTTCAAGATTCATCTCCCCCACAAGAAAAACTTCAACCCAATAAGGAAATTTAAAGCATTCAACAAAGTCCAGTTTCTAAATGACACTCTCCCTCATCTCCCCACAAACCTCACAGACCTGGATGATGCCATCATTTCCTGGAACACTACAAACAACGAAGCAGCAAATTCCCTAAACCCCCCTACCACGCAACACAAAGAGACAAGAATCAAATCTGCCCCATGGTACTCAACATCCATACGAGAAACAGAGAACACACCATCAACTGGAAAGAAAATGGAGACTTGATCGATCACATTCCAACCTAACAATACCAAACTATGCAAAAAGAATACAACAATCTAATTAATAACCAGAAACGAGAATAGCACACAAACTTAATATTAAAATCATGCAACAAACCAAGAGAACTATTTGAAATCGTCCGCAAACTCACAAAAGACCCATCAAATAAACAAGAGCTCCATACAACCTCAAACCTTTGCTATCTCACCAACAAGAATAAATCAACCCAGTTGACACCTCTCCATAACATCCAATATACCACAAAGACAGATCCCAATCCCACTCAAGAATGGAGGAGATTCCATATCCCCACCTCGGAAGAGATACTTGACCATAACTGCACTAACCACCACTATGGCGCCAACAGATCCTTGTCCAGTAATATGGATCAAGTCAACCAAAGAAGAGGTGAGAAGCTACATCCACAATATAGTAAGCAAGTCTCTATCAAGCAGATGCATGCCTCAGGCCCTCAAGCAAGCTACTATCCACCCTATACAAAAAAAACACTTCAGCAGACACAGACCCTGCATCATACTGCCCAATCTCCAGCCTTCCCTTCCTATCCAAGATAATTGAAAAGGAAGTACAGAAACAGCTACAGGATCACATTGACACATATGCTCCGCTTGATCCTCACCAACATGATTTCCGCCCCTACCACAGCGTCGAGACTCTCCTCACTCACTTACTGGACACACTACTCAGAGGCATCGACAATTTAAAAACGGGCTTTCTACTCATTTTTATTGACATTTCCTCAGCATTCGACACTGTATCTCACAGCATTCTAATACAGCGTCTATCCAGTATTGGTCTACGTACCACCACCCTCAACTGGTTCCAGTCCTAAGTCACATACAACAGTCAGAATTGGATCAACTACCTCCATACCATGCGATCGGGAATTCTAAGAGCATCAGCTGTTGTGATTTAATTGTTTTCAGTGCTTTAACTTCAGGGAGCAGGCTGCCAATCAGAGCCCTTCTACACAGTCAAGAAACCGCCGCAGCTAAGGCAGAGAAGTGCGATCGGGAATTCTAAGAGCATCAGCTGTTGTGATTTAATTGTTTTCAGTGCTTTAACTTCAGGGAGCAGGCTGCCAATCAGACGCCCTATCCACAGTCAAGAAACCGCCGCAGCTAAGGCAGAGAAGTGCGATCGGGAATTCTAAGAGCATCAGCTGTTGTGATTTAATTGTTTTCAGTGCTTTAACTTCAGGGAGCAGGCTGCCAATCAGAGCCCTTCTACACAGTCAAGAAACCGCCGCAGCTAAAGCGCGCCCGCGCCTTGCGGGCCCGCGCTGAGGGCCTCGCAAGAGGGCCCTTTGGCGTGGCCCTTAGGCGGGGCACAAAAGGAGAATAAAAATCTGCATGCAAATATCTATCAAAGGTATACTGTCAGACTGGAATATCCGAAAATAATTGAAAACTACACTTTTCATTGAACAATATGGATCAACATGACTAAATATATTATATTTATTTTAATTATTTTAGGAAAAGGCGGTATAGAAAACTTGTTAAATAAAATAAATAAATAAATACCAATTAATATCACACAGGGAGTCCCGCAAGGGTCCTCCCTGTCCGCTCTCCTGTTCAACATATACATACAACCAATCTGCAACATCTTCAAAAAGCACAAGATCCACTAGGCTATCTATGCGGATGACATCATGGTCTACAAGTCTATCCTCCTTGACAAACCAGATTATACAGCAATCACAGCCTGTTTACATGAAATGAACAACTGACTCTCCTCAATCTACTTGTTAACTTCAAGAAAACCGAAGCATTATTCATATCACATGACACCTCTTTCACCCCCCCAGCTTCCATCATCCTACAAAATATTCCTATCGAAACAAAGGAAGAGGTTCGATAACTAGGTGTGACCTTGGACCAAGCCCTAAATCTACAACATATCAACAGAACCACCAGGAATGCCTTCCACAAACTGGCCATCATCCGCAGACTAAAATCCCTCCTAAGCCATGAACATTTCCGCACAGTATGTCAAGCCGTCATTACCCCCATTCTTGACTACTACAATTCCCTCTTCCAAGGCCTCCCATCTCAATCCACAAGACCACTGCAACATGTCCAAAATACTGCGGCCCAGCTCATAACAGGATCAGCCAAACATAATCACAACACCCATTCTACAACAGCTACACTGGCTACCAATCCCTTCAAGAGCCAAATACAAAACAGCACTAACCATATTCAAACTCAGAAATGAAACAGCCGGGTCATTACAAGAGCTCCTAAGTGCCAAACCCAACAATAGACCCAAAAGACAAAACACGAGAAACAATTCCAACTACTGGCTCTTTCACCAAAACCAACAAGACAATATCAACGAGGGCTCTCTCACTTGCAGCACCTACCATCTGGAACTCCTTGCCAGAGAAAATAAGAACAACCAAAGACATTAAAGACTTCAGGAAACATCTAAAAACTTTCCTGTTCTCGGAACACCTCAAAGAGGACTCCAAATACACACAGTAACAATACACACCTAATTAACGTTATACCCAATATCTCAACTGTAAATAAGTTATGCGTATAGCATGTCCTGCATGCACCCCTTCCTACGTTTATAAATGAGTTCTCTAATGTTCTGTTGAAGTTGTGATGTAAACCGCTTTGATACTATGAAATGCGGTATAGAAACCTTGTTAAATAAATAAATAAATCTGCGATAGAAATTGTGCTGGAGCACTTGGAGCATTTTTTGAAACCACCCCTAGGTTTCTCCATATTAGGGAATACGGAGGCAAAATCGAACTGAGCAATGGTGCTTGATGAGGCCATAGGCTTCAAACAAAAGTAAAATTATGTAAAAGAAAAATAAAAAAAGGGGAATCGGAATCGAAGTGGAGTTGGTCGACGGGAAGGCAACCTAATTACTTTTAACAATACTAGTGAAAAACATTTGAAGTCTCTAAACGCGGCTGATAGGGACGAGATCCCGAAGGCTCCATGGAAAAAAAGACGACTGAGGAGACCAGGAGGGAAGACAGGAAGGCAGCCATGCATGTGTGGAAGAACGCTCCTAAAAGCATTCCTTTTGGATGCTGGGGAGTGTTCCTGCACTGGGCTCAGTCGGTGCCAACATCACCCATATGTGAAGACTGACTTCCTGTTTCTTCCTGGCAATAACCCTTTCCTACCCTAAAAAAACACTTCTTTAAGGAGAAGAGAAGAGGATAGAAAAAAACACAATGGGGGTTGTTGGGATTTTGTTTTGGGCTTCATGCTGAGGAGGAAAAAGGAGGACAAAACTGAAATATTGAGGTATGACAAGGGTCTGGGGGAGGGGTAGGATAACAGTATGGGGAACACTATAAAGTGGTTTTAAAGTTATTGGAAGAATTAGCTTAATGGTAATTGGTATAAGTTTATCAGAAAGGAGAGAAAGGGGTTTACTTAAATTTTAAATTTGTAGCTAGTATCTGTGTGTCAAATGAAATCTATTTATGTAAAGATAAATGCTTAATATGCTATTATATTGACAAAAAGTGAAGCTTATTAGTTCTTCAATGTATTTCTACAGGGAAGGATTGAAGTGATCAAACTATTATATTGTTGCGCTCTGCCTCAGCTATGTACAAAAGCTTTCTGATATAGTTAAGCTGAAATCTCCCCCTAGCTGTATGTGAAGAAAATGACAGATTGTAAAAATCCTATTTGAGTTGGAGATAAAAGGAAACTTAGTGGGGTTTTCAAGGGATGGCAAAAAGAAGTTAGAGTAGGGGCTCCCTAGGGTTCATTTAATTACATCACTGTGTAGGAACATTGATTTTTCCCTTTTGGAATGTGTGCAAGTGTGACTGGAAGCAGGCAGTTGGTGAATGGAAAAGAAAGAGGGTGTGTGTACGGATTTCATTGGTGGGTGGCCTAGGCATTTGAATGGGGTTGAAAGTGGAAAAATTGGATGTTTGTTGAAGAAAGTGAGGAAGTTAAATATAGTATGACTGAGTTTGAATGATTCCGAGTATTTGTTTTTCTGAGAATTTGGAGAGAAACTTCAGAGAGCAAGAAAGAGAAGGAAAAAGAGGTAGAAAAGTTTAATTTAAACAAAGCATAGTTACTCACTTGTAACAGGTGTTCTCCAGGGACAGCAGGAATCAGTCCTCACATATGAGAGCCATCGGCACCGATGGCGCCCATACACAACATTTCCCCAGGTTTCAAAGAAAGCCTTTAGGACATGCTACCACGCACGCCATCTTGCCCAGTCAGACGACACAGCTAGGACGGAAGTGAAAAATAAAACAAGGTAGGGAGGCAACTCCCAGGGGAGGAGGGAGGGTTGGGAGGACTGATTGCTGCTGCTCCTGGAGAACACCTGTTACAGACGAGTAACTACACTTTCTCCAGGAATAAGCAGGAAGTCTGTCCTCACATATGGTACACTCCCTAGCTCCAGGCTGCAAGGACCGAATCACGACAGCACCAGCGGTAGCCATGAGTTGCAGAAGGTGAATCCCCAATGAGAGACCCTGCAAGACCCTAGCATCCAGCAACACTATCACTCTGGTAGCCTGAACACAGAAGGGCCAAAGGGCAGGAGTTGCCTACACCCCAAGAATATTACAGAGTAGTGCCTGGCCAAAGGCACTGTCCCTGTGGGACTTGCTCTCCAGGCAGTAGTGAGCTGCGAGCAGATGAATTGAAGACCATATGGTAGCCTTACATATCTCCAACACCAGCACTGAGCGGAGGTTGGCTACCGATGTGGCCATCACCCTCACGTGATGCACTGTGATCCAGTGTTCAATGGAGAAGCCCACTTACTCATAGGCGAGGGCAATAAAGTCTGCCACCCAAGTGGTGACAGGAAGCCTCAGTTTGCTGGAGACATAAGAGACAAAAAGCTGAGCAGCTTTGCGGTGGGCCTGGGTCTGCTGTAGGCAGAAGGACAGGGCCTGTTTGCAATCCAGGGTATGAAGCACTAGATTCCTCCCTGCTGGCGTGAGGTCGCAGAAAGAAGGTGAGGACCACCACCTCCTGGTTGAGGTGGAAGGGAGACACCACCTTCAGGAGGAATTTGGGATGTGTGCGGAGCACTACCATGTTCTTATAGAACCTTGTATATGGGGGATCCGCCACCAGGTCCTGGAGTTCGCTCACTCTTCAAGCGGACATGAGGGCTACCAGAAAGGCCACTTCCCACAACAGGTACTGCAGGTAGCAAGTGGCTAGGTGCTTGAATGGTGGTTTGGTAAGCTAAGAGAGCACCACGTTGAGGTCCGATTCTGACGCCAGAGGATGGAGAGGAGGCTTAGATAATAGGAGGCCCCGGAAGAACCTGGAGACCAGGGGCTGGCCTGAGAGGGGATACTACTTGCACACAGCAGGAGAAGGGGTTTTCCCCTCTTTCTGCACACCAGGTGAAGAATCTCCTCCACTTAAAGGTGTAGGCTCATCTGGTGGAGGGTTTTTGGGAGGCCAGTAAGATCTCCTATACTTCTCTCGAAAGGTTGAAAGGGGCCAGTGCTACCCTTTCAACAGCCACGCTGTTAGTGTTAGGGACCCCAGGTTGGGGTGCAGGAGTGAGCCCCCTTCCGGGGACAGGAGGCTCAGAATTCAGCCCAGCGGGACTAGGAGTGCCACCAACAGGGAGAGCAGCAGTGAAAACCAGGGCTGTCTTGGCCTACTGGAGCAATTAGTATGACCGACGCCCTCTCGCTCTGGACCTTGAAGAGGGTCCTGACATCCCAGGAGGAGGGGGGGGGGGTCGGTGGGAACACGTAGAGTAGGCCCTTGGACCACGAGATCAGGAAGGCATCTGCCGCCACTCTCTCCGGGTGTGGTTGGTGAGAGCAGAAGCGACACAGCTGTGTGTTGTCCGGAGAGGCAAATAGATCCATCACAGGCATGCCCCAGGAGATGGAAAAGCCTCTTGGTCACCCTGGGGTTCAAGCATCACTTGTGCAGCCGAAGGACTCTGCTCAGCCTGTCCACTAGGCAGTTGTCCTGGCCTGTGAGGTAGGCTGCTTGCAAGAGATGCTGTTGCGAGCCGCAAAGGAGAGGAGGTCACCGCCTCATGGCAGAAGGAGTACAAGCCCATGGTCCCCTGCATGTTGATATAGAACATGGCGACTTGATTGTCCGTCTGGATCAGTATGGACTGGTGTCGCAGGCGGTGGCAGTACGCTCACAAGGCTAGGAAGATTGCCCTGAGCTCCAGAAGATTGATCTGTAAGATTGACTCATCCTGAGACCAGCTGCTCAGTGTGCGGCAGTCCTCACAATGCGCCCCTCAACCCAGGAGGGAGGCGTCCATGGTCAGGGTCCACCGAGGTGCAGGTTCCTGGAAGCACATTCACAGCTGGAGGTGGCGCAAGTAGCGGGTAACCCTGACCTTGTTCCATAGCCTACCCGTGGCTTGAGTCCACTGTGAGCAGAGGCACCACTGGGCTGTGCGCATGTGCAAGCAGGCTGAGGGCGTGACATGAACCATCAAGGCCATATGGCCCAGGAGGCAGAGGAGGATACAAGCCGATACCGACTGGTGGCATTGTACCTCTCCTGCCAGTTACCTGCAGCATTCTGCCCTTTCTTGGGAGGATGGTCTTGACGTGTCTAACTGAGCACCTATGACCTCCGGGCTTTGGGTTGGAGAGAGATGGGATTTGGGGTAGCTGATGTTGAACCCCAGGTGCTGCAGAAGGAGGGTTGCTCGCTCTGCAGCCTGACTGACCTCTGAGGCTGTACCACCCCTGATAAGCCAGTCGCCTAATGAAGGTCCATTGTAGACACAGATGGGTGGCTACCACCACCAAGCATTTAGTAAAAATCCTTGGCAAGGCGGCCAGGCCAAAGGTTAGCACCCTGTACTGGTAGTGCTCTCCCCTACCATGAACCATATGTACTGTCTGTGGGAGGGGTGGAATAGGATGTGTGTATGAATCCTTTAGATCCAAGGAACACAGCCAATCTCCCTGGTGAAGGTAAGGCAGCAGTGTTCCAAGGGAGAGCATCCTGAACTTCTCCCTCACTTGTTTAAGTTTCTCAGGTCTTGTATGGGCCCGAGGCCCCAGTTCTCTCTGGGACGAGGAAGTATCCTGAAGTTGAAGCCTTTTCCCCATAGGTGCTTGGGTAAGGCTCTACTGCATTGTCCCTGGGCAGACCCACAAGCTCTGAGAGCAGAAGGGTCTGGTGAAGGAGAGGTCGCACCGGCTCTCCTGGAAAGAACCTAGGTTGTATCTAATGTAAGTGGAGGAGATATTCCTCCCTTACCACTTGGAGTATCTACTGGTCTGAGGTAACCTTGGCCCACCTGTGGGCAAAGAGTGCCAGGCAGCCCCCTGTAGGCTGAAGGTCTCCCGGGGGAGGTGAGGCTCTGCCCTGGGAGTCAAAAGCTCCCCCCAGGTTGAGCAGAAGAGCTGGGACCTGGGGTTTCTGAGCCTTTGGTTTCTGGGCTCCATGGCCTTGTCTTTTGGGGTGAGGAACCCTGTTGCTGGCCTGAGAAGGGCTGGCAGTGGTGACTGTTGGAATTGCCCCTTTTTCCTCGGGAAAAGGGATCTTTTCCTGATGGTTTCTTAGGGGGGAAAGGAGGTGGTCTTTTTTGAGAGCCTCTGTTAAGACACAATGTTGGCCTCAATCTTGGCCACCTTATCAGCCATAGGTTTGCAGAACAGGTTCTCCACGGTGCAGGGGACATCGAGCAACTTTTCTTGGACAAATTGCTCGAGGTCTGATGACTGTAGCCAGGCTTGGCGCCAGGCCCTGATGCTGGCTGCTGCTACCCAGGTTGCTGACTTGAAGCAGTCGTAGTCCGCCCGGGAAAGGAACTTAGAGCAGTCCTTAGAAACATGATGACAGAAAAAGACCACATGGCCTATCTAGTCTGTCCTTCCATATCAACAACTACAACAGTCCACTTTTTACCTTTAGAGATCCTCTGTGTTGGTCCCATGCTTTTTTGAATTCAGTTACTGTCCTCATCTCTACCACCTCCAATGGGAGACTATTCCATGGATCCACTACTCTTTCCGTAAAGAAATATTTCTGCATATCACTCCTGAATCTATCTCCCTTCACCCTCATCCCATGTCCCCTCGTAGCAGAACTTGCTTTCAATTGAAAGAGGCTCTCTCCCTGAACATTTATGCCACGGAGGTATTTAAACATCTCAATCATATCACCTCTATCCCGCCTTTCCTCTAAGGTGTACATATTAAGATCCTTAAGTCTGTCCTCATATGCTTTATAATGAAGCCCATTAATCATTTTAGTAGCCACCCTCTGCACTGACTCCATCCTGTTCACATCCTTTTGAAGGTGCGGTCTCCAGAATTGCACACTATACTCCAAATGAGGTCGCACCAAAGACTTATACAGAGGCATTATCACCTCCTTTTTTCTGCTAGCCATTCCTCTCCGTATGCATCCAAGCATCTTTCTAGCTTTTGCCGTCGCCTTTTCTACCTGTTTAGCTACTTTAAGATCATCAGACACAACCACGCCTAGGTCCCGCTCTTCTTTAGTGGACAAAAGTACTTCACCTCCTATACTGTATTGCTCCCTTGGATTGCTGCAGCCCAAATGCATGACCTTACATTTTTTAACATTAAATCCCAGCTGCCAAATTCTAGACCATTCTTCAAGCTTAGCTAGATCCCTCCTCATGTTATCTATACCTTCCTGGGTGTCTACTCTATTGCAGATTTTGGTATCATCTGCAAAGAGGCAAACCTTATCCGACAGCCCTTCCGCTATATCACTAACAAAGATGTTAAAAAGAATGGGACCAAGGACAGATCCCTGGGGCACACCACTGGTAACATCCTTCTCCTCAGAGTGAGCTCCATTTACTTGTACTCTTTGTCGCCTCCCACCCAACCAATTTCTAACCCAAGCAGTAACTTTAAGGGCCATCCCTAGAGTGCTCAGTTTGTTTATAAGTCGCCTGTGAGGAACAGTGTCAAAGGCTTTACTGAAATCTAAATACACCACATCTAGAGCTCTCCCTCGGTCCAACTCCCTGGTCACCCAGTCAAAAAAATCAATCAGATTTGTCTGACAAGACCTGCCTCTGGTGAATCCATGCTGCCTCGGATCCTGTAATCCGCTGGACTCCAGAAACCTCACTATTTTCTCTTTCAGCGGCGTTTCCAATAATTTACTCACCACCGAAGTTAAACTAACCGGCCTGTAGTTTTCAACCACATCCTTACTTCCGCTTTTGTGTAAAGGCACCACATGAGCCTCTCTCCAGTCCTTTGGCACCACTCCCGACTCCAATGAGGCATTGAAAAGGTCAGTCAGTGGAGTTGCTAGAACGTCCCCAAGTTCCCTCAGTATTCTAGGGTGTATCCCATTCGGTCTCATCGCTTTGTCTACTTTAAGTTGAGCTAGTTTCTCATGAACACAGTCTTCTGAAAATTGTTCAAGATGTCCCTCGCTTCTGTTCCTATTTGTGGGTGTTTTCTGAGGTCCTGCTCCTGGTTTTTCATCTGTGAACACAGAACAAAAATATTTGTTAAGCAATTCCGCTTTATCCTTATCAGCTTCTAAATATTCCCCCCCTGCACCCTTGAGTCTGACAATACCACTTTTGCCCTTCCTCTTCTCACTAATATATCTGAAAAATGTCTTATCCCCCCATTTTATTGCATTGGCTATTTCCTTTTGAATCTTTGCCTTCTTGACTACTTTGCTAGCTTCTCTAAGTTTTTCCAAATACAGATGCCTGTTTTCCTTTCTCTGTGATCTCTTGTATTTCATGAAGGCCTCCCTCTTTTTCTTCACTTTTTCAGCTACTTCCTTCGAAAACCATAGCAGTCTCCTTTTCCTTTTATTTACCATTTTAACAAAAAGGTTGGTTGCCCTTAAAATACTCCTTTTCAGTTTTGCCCACTGTTTTTCTACATCCCCCAGCTGTTTCCATCCCACTAACGACTCCCTGAGGTATTGGCCCATCTTCGCAAAGTTAGTCTTCCTAAAGTCTAAGATCCTCACCTTGGAATGGATTCTAACAGCCCTAGTCCTAATACTGAATCACACCATCTGGTGATCACTGGATGCAAAATGATCTCCCACTACAACATCAGAAACACTTTCACCATTGGTAAGCACCAAGTCCAGTATGGTCCCTTCACGTGTGGGGTCTGTTACCAATTGCCTGAATAGTTCTCCCTGTAGAGAATCCAGGATCTCCTTACTTCTAGATGATACTGCAGCAGGAATGTGCCAATCAACATCTGGCATATTGAAATCTCCTATCAGTAGCACTTCCCCTTTCCTAGCAATATGTCTTCAATTAACTCTGTCCACCTCTTCCTCTTGTGAGGGAGGTCTGTATATCACACCAATGCAAATAGATTTCTCTTTCCCTCTTTCTAGTTTAACCCACAATGCCTCCTCTTTCCCTTTTAAGCTCTGTAATTCCAAAGCTTTAATAGTAGTTTTTACATATAGTGCCACTCCTCCTCCCCTTCTTCCTACCCTGTCCTTTCTGAATAAAGTATAGCCAGGTATAGTCACATCCCAGTCATGGTTTTCTGTGAACCATGTTTCTTTAACTGCCACTAAATCCAAGTCAGCCACTCCCACCAAAGCTTCAACATCAGGGATCTTATTTCCCATGCTACAGGCATTTATACACACTGCTTTCCATATGTTACTCCTGTTACCCATTTCCATAAACGTATTTAATGTATCACCTACCTGGGGGCTTTCACTTACCTGGGGGCTTTCTTCACCTATCCCCAACGAATCTAGTTTAAAGCCTTCTTCAGTAGATTAACCAGTCTACTACCGAAGATGCGTTGTCCTTGATCTTGGAGGTCAGAGACTAGAATCATTGGAGGGATTCCCCAGCCAGCCCCACTGAAAACTCGGACAACTCCTGGGTTAGAGCCTTCAGGATACATGCCTATGTATAACGCATAGACCTGGATCAGACATCCCAGTATCGAACCCTGGTAACACTTGCACCCGAGGGAGTCGAGGGCTCTAGCATCCCTTCCAGGGGGGGGGGACAGAACAGTGAGTCTTCTGGCTCTTAGATTTTTGCATGGTTGACTCGATTACCATGGAGTTATTGTGGGAGTTAGGGTTTGTTGAACCCCGGGCCCTTCCAGACACGGTACATGGCATCAAGGCACTGGCTGACCACCAGCACTGATGCCAGGGTCTTCCCACATTCTAAGCAGTAATTGCTCAAGGATCGGCTGCACCGGCACCATAAGAATTTCCTTGGGTGGAGACTCAAAATGGAGAAAATCCAGCTCTTCGGTGCATGTGTCTTCCTCTGCCTCGGTTTACACCGAGGGGGCTCTGGGCATATACCTGACAAAGTCATGAAAAGCCACATCCTTCGGAGGGAAATGGCACCGGGGCACCGGTGGAGACGATCCAAGGGGATGTCTTGATGCCATCTGGTTTCTGGCGGTGCCTCGCCGATCTCCCACTCGGAGTCTAGGTGTGACAATGACTCTGAGGCCCTGTGACTCCTTTGCCTTAAGGCCAGCACCGAGATGCGCAACTGAATCTGACATTCAAGGACAAAAGGGAAAAGCCTTTTTTTTTTTTTTAACTTTATAATCATTGAGTTTTTTCCAAAGAACTAATGACAATATTGAACCCCATTTTCAGCCCATACTGACTCTTCATCTAGCAAGCTACGTCTGCCTCCAGCACTGATCTTAAGGCCACTTTATTAAGGCAGCACATTTAAGCAAGAGCACTAGCTTAGTCACCAAGAGACCAGGATTTGATTCTCACTAGCATTCCTTGTGGCCTTGGACAAGTCACTTAACCCTCCACTGTCTTGGAAGAAAGGCCCAGCAATCTACTTCTGGTCACATTACCAAAAAAACCTAGAGGTACTGGGTTACCAGGAATCAGCACTGGCTCGACGGCATATATTTATATGGACTCTAAGAGTAAGAAGGCTGCCCAGTTGGAGGGCATCTGATCATGTGAACAGACAATGGGGAAGAAGCCAAGCCAGCATGTGGAAACTTCCTTCCTTCTTGCAAGTGATTTCCTTAGCAACAGGAACCAGCTGAGGCTGGAGCTAGACACTTTACAGGTATCATTTGAGAAACTTTCAGTGCAAGATCTCAATTACATTTATAATTTCCAAAACCTTTGGCTGAAATGTGCTGCCCGGCTGAGTTGATGGTACTGAAGTATTACAAATGTAAAGTGCATTAGGACTGTGCTTGTTACAAGGGTGTTAGTAAAAATCAGCATCATACTACAATTGTTTTAGAATGATTTATAAATCACACACATTCAGAAGTTTTGTTCAGGTAATTCTGGCAGTTTCCCAGATGAATTGTCCCCTTCAACAACTTTCCCCCTCCCAGCCCCCATTGACTGCTTATATTTTGTCTGTCAAACTTGCTGATCAGACAAAATTTATCCAGATCTGGAGAGACAGTTTGAGGCATTCCAGGGGTGAGATTTCAGCTTAGCATGATGGTATTGATATTCACCACTGTACTTAGAGTAAATAAGGTCTAACAAATAGCTGGCCTAAATCTGAATAAGTTAGCTTATCCAGATGACATTAACCAGCTATATTCAGTAATAGGAAGTATGCTGACTATGTGGCTAAAATTATCTAGGGAAGTTGTTCAAACAACTATATCCCGTCTGAACATCAGTCTAGACCAGTGGTTTGCAACATCTTTTCTGTTGACACAACTGACAGACCATATTCATACTGAATACTACAGCTGAACAAAAAAGGCCCAAATCTCATTTTATTGTAGCTAAAAGTAATGAGAAATCTAAAGTAGTCTTAATAGAATTTACCTATTTTTTAAACTGTTACTGAAATCAAAGCTATTACACCTTATTTTTTGCACAAAGGTTAGTCTTCACTTACTTCATCAGTAAAAAAACTGAGACCGATATGCTGCAAATATTTTTTCAATAGGTTGTTGAATGATAGACACCTAGGCTTGCTGTCAACAAATTTTTTAACCTATTTTCGAGTCTATATAGAACAGAGACAGGATGTTTATTTTTATAGCTTGCTTTACAAAAAGACGTAGTTACTCACCTGTAACAGGTGTTCTCCAGGGACAGCAGGAATCAGTCCTCACTTATGGGTGACATCGGCACCGACGGAGCCACACGGAGCAATTCTCCAGCTTTCAAAGAAAGCCTTTGGGATTGCTACCACACATGCGTGGTCCCCTTCCTGCCCAAGGGTGCCATCTTGCTCAGTCAGGTCCCTTAGCTCGAGCCCTGCCAAGCAGATGGCAAGGGAAGGACAAAAATTCAGCAACTCATCAGGGGAGGTGGGAGGGTAGTGAGGATTGATTCCTGCTGTCCCTGGAGAACACCTGTTACAGGTGAGTAACTACACTTTCTCCAGGAACAAGCAGGAAGTCAGTCCTCACTTATGGGACTCCCTAGCTACAGGCTACCAAACCTGTAACAAAAGAACAACAAAAAAAAAAAAAGACGCCTCCGCGAGGCCATAAGCAGAAGCCGAAACCCCAAGGAACCTGAATCTTCGGGTCCTCGGGGCGAAGTCCTCGGTAGCCGTGAAGAAGGGTCGGAGGACAAGAGTTGCTTATACCCTGAACAGATTACGAAGTACAGCCTAGCCGAAGGCACTGTCCCGGCAGGATTCCCGCTCCAGGAAGTAGTGGGTAGCGAAGGTGCTGGTGGAAGACCAGGTCGCCACCCGGTAGATGTCCATTAAGGGTACGGAGTGCAGTGAGGCCACCAAGACCGCCTTGGATCAGACCCTGTGAGCAGTGACTCGATGATCCAGAGGGTCACCTGCCTTCGCATAGGCGAAGGCAATGCAGTCCACCACCCAAACTGAGAGGGTGCTCTTGGTGAATGCTTGTCCCTGCTGATTTGGATCGTAGGTCACGAAAAGCCTATCAGACTTGCGATGAGACTGAGTATGCTGCAAGAAGGCAGCAAGGGCCCGCTTGCAGTCGAGGGTGTGGAGCCTCAGGAAGACGGTCGGGAGCACTATCTTCTGATTGAGATGAAAAGTGGACACAACCTTAGGCAAGAATTTAGAATGGGTCCGGAGAACCACTCTGTTCTGATAAAACCTTGTGTAAGGGGCGCCAGCTATGAGCACCTGAAGCTCACTGACTCGGCGAGCCGAGGTCAGCGCCACCAGGAAGGCTACCGTCCAGGACAAATGCTGAAGCAAACACGTCACCATCAGCTCAAAGGATGGACGGGTGAGCTACGTGAGCACCACGTTCAAGTCCCATTCCGCTGGAGGGGACGGATGGGTGGCTTGGATAGCAGAAAACTCCGCATGAAGTGGGAGATTAACAGCTGCCCCAAGAGAGGTTTTCCCTCGATAAGGAGATGATTAGCCGATATAGCGCTCAAATGAACTCTAACAGAGTTCGACTTCAGGCCTTCCCTTGAGAGATGGAGGAGGTACTGGAGAACCCACCAACCCGGGCACGAGAAGGGGTCAATCTGGTGTTCCGAGCACTAGCTGGAAAAGAGTTTCCACTTAAAGGCATAAACCTGTTTAGTGGAGTCCTTCCTCGAGGCAAGGAGGATTTCCTCGACCTCCTCAGGAAGGGCCAAAGAGGCTAGAGAGACCCGTTCAGCCACCAGGCTGTGAGAGATAGGGAGGTTAGGTTCGGGTGGAGAACCCGACCCTCTTCCTGCATTAGCAGGTCCCTGGCCGAGCCCAGGGGAACCGGAGGCTCCGTTGACAGCCGGAGCAGGAGCGGGAACCAAGGCTGCCGAGGCCACGAGGATTAACAATGACCCGTCCCGTTGAACCCTGAACAGAGTCCCTGCAATGAGGGGAAAAGAAGGGAATGCATATAGGAGACTGGGGGACCAGTCCAGGAGAAATGCATCAGGGCCCTCCCTGTCCAGGTGTAGTATCGGGCCGCGAAAGCAAGGGAGCTGCGTGTTCTGAGGGGTGGCGAAAAGGTCTATTGCTGGAGTGCCCCAGCGGAGAAACAGCTAGCCTGCCACTTTGGGATCCATCCGCCACTCATGGAAGCGAAGGATTCTGCTGAGTCTGTCCGCCAGACCATTCTCCTGACCCGGGAGGTACGCTGCCCTGAGGGACATCCTCCATCGAACGGTAAAAGAGCAGATAAGTACCGCTTCCCTGTAGAGGGAGCGCGACCCCCATGGCCCCTCTTTGCTGATGTAGAAGATTTCTACACGGTTGTTGGTCTGTACTAGAACAGACTTCCTGCTGGGGAGATTGACAAAGGCCTTCAGGGCCCACCGGATGGCCTGGAGCTCAAGCAGGTTTATCCGCTGTTGAGCCTCCGTGGGTGACCATTGCCCCTGTGTGCCGAGAGACCCGCAATGGGCTCCCCAGCCTAACAGGGAGGCATATGTAGTCAGCACCACATCGTGCTGTGGGGTTTGAACGGGCGATCCTCAAAAGGAGGTTGCAGGGGTTCTGCTACCAGTTCAGGGACAAGTGGAGGTCGGGGAGAACCCTGACAGGGTCCCTGAGGTGTCCGAGGGACTGGCTCCATTGGGCACTGAGACACCATTGAGCCATCTGCATGTGCAGGTGAGAGTAGGGAACCACATGCACGGTCGACGCCATGAGGCCCAGGAGATATAGTATGGACCGAGCAGTGACAAGGTGAGCGCTTTGGACACGAGCTGCCAGAGCTCGGAGGCGGGTGGAACGATCCACTGGCAAAGCGGCCATGGCCTGCCGTGTATCGAGGCGCGCCCCAATGAATTTGAGAGCCTGCACTGGCTCGAGATGAGACTTTGGGAAGTTGACCAAGAACCCCAAGTTCTCCAAGAGGAGGACAGTGCGTGACATCGCTTGCCAGGCCTCCTCAATGGAGGAGCCCGTAATGAGCCAGTCGAGGTAGGGAAACACCGGCACACCCCTGTGCCGCAGGTGAGCGGCGGCCATGACGAGGCACTTCGTGAAGACCCGTGGTGCGGACATGAGGCCAAAGGGGAGCACCCTATAATGGACGTGCTCTCCCTGCACCCTGAAACGCAGGTACTGCCTGTGTTGGGGGTGGATCAAGATATGGGCATAAGCGTCCTTCAGATCAAAGGAGCATAGCCAGTCACCCTGCTGGAAGAAGGGCAGCAGCACGCCAAGAGCTAACATCTTGAACTTCTCCCGCACCAGGAACTTGTTTAGTCTGCGGAGGTCGAGGATTGGCCACAGACCCCCTGTTTTCTTCGGGACGAGGAAGTGCCAGGAGTAAAAGCCCAGACCTCGAAGGTGGGGAGGGACCTTCTCGACTGCCCGTTGGGCAAGGAGGAAGTGTAATTCCCACTGCAGCAGAAGCTGGTGCGTGGGGAGTCGAGGAGGCTCTGCCGGGGAGAAGAGTGGAGGGAGCCTGCCGAAATGAAGGCGATAGCTCTCCCGGACAACCTGGAGGACCCAAGTGTCCGAGGTGATGAGCACCCACGATGGGGCGAAACAGGACAGACGTCCCCCCACTGGCTGCTGCATTGCCGGAAGGCAAGGGGCCATGCTGCTGGCATCAAAACCCCTGAGTGGGTTGTGGGGGAGCCGGTGTTTGGGTCTTCGGGCCCTTTGGTTTGCGGTGCCCCTGTCCAGGCTTTCCCTGAGCTGGGGTAGCTGGCATGGAGGTAACCGGGTATGGTGGATAATCGCGATACTGGAAACCTTTCCTGGGAAAGAAGGGTTTCTTGGCTGGCTGCTTCTTCCGAGGCAGCGTTGAGGTCTTGCAGGAGAGACGGGTCCTGGTAACGAACTCCATCTCGATCTCCACAGCCTTCTCCTCCATCAGTTTCCCAAACAGCTGTTCACCAAGACAAAGCACGTCCAGGAGCTTCTCCTGCACCCATTACTCCAAATCAGTGGATTGGAACCATGCCTTGCGGTGAGCCCCAATGCCTGCGGCTGCCACCCGAGCCGATGTCTCGAAGCCATCATAGGAGGCTCAAGATATGTACTTAGAACAGTCGACCACGGATTTCAGCAGAGTGCGGAACCTGTCCAGGGGCTCCCATGTGAGGTCCGCAGAAAAACCTCAGAGTTCCTTCGCCAAGTCACATAGGAACATACCAATATACAATTGATAAGCCTGGATGCGACAGGAAAGCATGGAACCTTGATAGGTCTTGCGGCCCAGGGCATCAAGGGCTCTCGACTCCCGGCCAGGTGGCATTGATGAGTGTAATTTCAGGCTCTTCTGCTTCCGCATAACTGATTCCATCACCATCAAAGTGTGTGGGAGCTGGGTTTTTCAGAAGTCTTGCCCGCGCTGCACCTTGTACATTGTGTCAAGGCGCTTGCGCACAATGGGAACCGAGGCTGGGGCCTCCCACATGTGGAGCAGTAGCCGAGATAGAATCGGCAGCACCGGCACGGTGAAGGATTCCCTGGGTGGGACCTCATACTGAACAATGAGTTCTTCAGCACGAGGGTCCTCCTCGGCCTGGGTGACCAGGTTGAGGGCCTGAACCATGTCCCGGATAAACACCAAAAAGGAGGTTCCTCGGGTGGTGAATGCTGCTGGAGACCAGGGGGCGAAGGGTCCGATGGGAGATCCCGGTGGTTGTGGGTCTCCAGGGAGGCATCCCCATCGGATTCCCAGTCCAAAAAAATAAAAAAAATTGGTCGAGGGATCCAAGACTGGCGGTTCGCCCTGTCCAATGGCCGGCAGCCAGGAGCCGGAGGACCTGGACGATCTTGCCTCCAAAGAATGGGAGGGCGAATGAGACCGACGTCGAGGACCCTCATGAGGACCGTGGCTCTCGGGGGCTTTCTGGACAGATTTGGGTGTCCCACGCAAGGGACCCGTGGTCTTTGGGTGCAAGTCAGTGAAGCTGGCCATGAGCGCCTGCTGGGAAGCAATGAATGCTGAAACACTGCGTTTGAGCGCCAGCATATGGGACACCCACGTGGGACCCTGGGACGCCGATACCGGGGTCACCGGATCGGACGTCAAAGAGAGGGAGTCCTCACCGGGACGACCCTCAGAAGACTGGGCGCCTTCGCCGGAGGCCTCCATTTCTCTGCGAGGTACCTTGCGGGGCTGCTCCTTGTCCGACTCCTGGAAACGCCGAAGGGGGCTAAGCGACCGGGCACAGGAGCGCTCGTGCTTGTCGGGGGCCCCAGACAGTGACTTCGAGGCTGCCTTCTTTTTGCACCGTTCCACCTTGGGAGACCCCTGGTCAGAATGCCGCCTGGAACGCGGCGCCACAGGGCGAGAACCCACTGGAGGGGAGATGACCGAAGGCACCACCGGGGACTCCGAGGCAGCCTTTCGAAAAATGTCTTCGGACTTCTGCTTACAGCTGAGCAGGGCCTTAGAGGACATTTTCTTAAAGAGCGAACAGAGCTCTGGGTCATGGTCAGCTCCCAGACACTGAAGACAACAGTCATGAGTATCCGTAAGCGACATGTTCCTAAAACATCTATCGCATTTTTTAAACCTGGTGGCCATGGGGGCAAAAACAGCCCCTGCAAGGTCAAAGACCCACGTGGCCAGCGGTTAGGAAGAAAAAAAGGCACGAAGCCCGAAAAGAAAAAATTAGGAAAGGTATCCCTGTAAGCTCCAAAAGAGAGCAAGGGGAGGATGGGTAGAGGACCTTTGCAACCAGAAAAAAGAAATGAGAGCCTGTTAAGGTGAGGAAACAAAAACCTTTTCCGAGGGACGAGGACGTGTGTCCGAAGGGCTCCGTGAAAAAAGGGAGACTGAGCAAAATGGCACCCTTGGGCGGGAAGAGGACCACACATGCGTGGTAGCAATCCCAAAGGCTTTCTTTGAAAGCTGGAGAATTGTGAGGACTGACTTCCTAATTGTTCCTGGAGAAACATATATATATATTCAAATGCTGGTATCACCTTAGTAACAGCAACACAAAATCCATTCACTGTTAGATACTTTATGAACACAAAATCCTGCAAATTAGCTACTCAGGACCTATGTAGCAAACCTTCCATATCAAAACAGCACTAGCAATCAGGACACAAATTTGCAAGAACTGTACCTATGACGAAGCAGCACTGTAAATACAGAACACCAATATACCTACTATTGGAAAAGCTGAAGTGACTGCTATAGATCCCCACACAGAAAATACATACCAGCAGAATCCCTCACCTCAGTCATACACAATGATCACAGACCAGCTTTCACCAGTTACAGAAAAGAACCAAAATTTAGAATCAAAAATCCTAAGAAGCCAGAGTCTCAATCAGTACCACCAGAAGAAATATAAAAATCCATTTCCTCTTGTACTAAGCAAAATATAAAGATGTAATAAGAAATGCACACTGAAAATATATCAGTTTAGTGAATCAGTAAAAAACTGAAAATAAACGATAGAGTTGGCAGGTGAAAGTGTGTGTATGTGTATGTGGGAGTGGTGGGGGGGGGCTCAAGTGGTCATCTCCTCCTCCTCTGCAGCCAGCAATGATAGTGATCATAGCCAAAGAGGAGGAAGCAGAATGCAGCATTTCCTGCCTTGGCTAGTGGTAGCAGTAATTGCGGTGGGAGCATGGGCAAGTTCAGGATGTTGTGGAGGTTACTGCAGGGGGTGGGAGCAGGGGGAGTAGACCTGCAATATTTCCAGCTTAAGCTGGCAGCTACAATGATCATTGGAGGGGGGAGTAAGCAGAATTAGAGAGCAGTTATAGGGGTTTCAAGCACCTAGCTCTTTGTTTTGCACTCTCCTCAGCCTATAGCCACATGTGTTTGTTAGGGGAAGGATAAGCTTGCTGTCTATACCAAATTTTTGGTGACACCTCCCAGCTCTTAGTGACACCAATGTGTCCCAAGACAATGCTTGAGAACCACTGGTCTAGACTGATCAACCAAAAAATTAAATTCAGAAGAGAGAGCAGAGGCAGCACGGCGCCAAATTTGCCAGCAGGAGGAAGTCTGTTCCAGTGGAAGCCCCTCTCAGAAGAATTTCCCACAACCTGCTCTGACCCTACTGATGTCCTCTGTTGGGACTGGAAGACTTTAAAAACTCTAGCATGATGGTGCAGAGCTGAAAATGTATGGCCTAAGGAGACTGTTAAGCTTCTTCAGAGCCCAGAGGAGCCACAGGAGACCAAGCTTGTTTTCTCCTTTTAATAATTTTAGAATTTTCAGTATAGAAAAGAGAAGGAAAAGGGAAGAATCTAGTGGTGACCTCCCAATTGCCAGTAGGCTCCATGGACAGGCATGTGCAAATCTGCCCTCTAACATCACCACCACTACTGTTCAGATCTATTTGGGAGTCTCTAAGTTCTGTTAACTAGAATTTTTCCATCACCATTGAAGTTCTCTCCATCTACCCCTGTATTAGGGGAAGGGTCTGGAAGAAACAATAATCCTGTACTGTGCTCTATAACTGGACTAGATCCCCATATAGGACCAAATAAATTAACTGGACAATAGATATTAGAAAAATAATTTTTAGAAACGAAGATAATTTACATAATATGCAAACGTCTACCCCCTCCCCCAGTGCCTTAAAGTTAACATTCCTCCACTCCCCCCCCCTCCCCCCATGTGGCCAGAGTTGGACATCCCTAGGCTACAGTAACCAATTTGAAATTTCCATCTCTGCCACAAGGTACCGGACATATAGCATAGCAATAGCATACAGGCAGGTACCTTCTTTTGAAATACCTGTTCTTTAATTTGAGAGGAAGATTACTATCTTTCTCTGTTCTGCCCAATCCTATGAAGGTTTGACTAGAGAATTTTCTTATTCGGAGCCATCAGGTCCGCATACACTTAGCAAGGAATGAGCCACAAAGCAACAAGGACTGGATAGATTGAATTGCAGTTGATGGAACAATGCTAACTTCATAGTTCTTATGGATGGGTAAATTGGATAGGCTGTATGGTCTTTGTCTGCTGTCATTTCCTTTGCTTCTATATTCAAAAACATGCTAATTGTTGGTGGATTTTGTCTGTTTGGAAAATCTGCCATTTGCATGTCCTTCATTTTACGAGATACTTTTGGCTTTGTTTAGACCCAAGGGGAAAAGAGAAAAAAACATGTGCAATGATATGATCTTCAGTACTTGTTAATATAAACATCCTTTCAGGACATCCACATCCACATGGAAGACCAGAGTTCTAATTTTGACAAGTAAATGTAACAATAAATCAAAGACTAGTTTCAGACATCATAAATTCCTGTCACAGACAAAGTAATTCTCACAAGAGCTGTGTTCTAAACTAACATCAAGAAATCTATAAAATTAGAAAGTAGTAGTGTGGATGCCATCTTTGTTCACATGGATACAGGGAAACAAATTGTAAATATCATCTTTTTACTAGACTAGTCCAAAAGCTAAATTAGAAGTGTGTTAAGTTGGTCCAATTAGATGCATGCTGACCTTTATTCTTTATGTTAGAAACACAAACAGTATCTACTAAAATAACATATCTAGAAAAAAATGTAATGATTGGCTATCAAACACACAAAAAGAGAAAGCCACAAACCCCTTTGTCTGTATAATTTTAAAAAATGAGAAAGAATTTTCACAAACTAAGAAATGAGACCCAAGATTTCATGTAATTGTTCAAAGAAAATAGGAACAACCGGATGTGTGTCTTTTAAATCTAAAATGTGGCAGTGTGTCAAATTTTGTCCTAATTCTTTTGAAAGGCATAAAAATATTTTAGCCTAAACCCCTTTGACTTATGCAACCTATATCATATCTGGGCAGAATCAGATCAGCCAAAGGCCTTATCTTGATTTTTTGAAAAGGTGATGAAATTTGTGATAAGGATGCTTATCATAGTTCAGGAAGGAAGGAGCTATAATAGAGGTGAATTGGCTCTGAACAAGCAACCTGTCTTTGCTGGTAGAAATACTAAAACAGAATGTTTTAGTAAAAGACTACCAGTCCCAGAATGCACCAGGTTTCAAACAGCCTCTAGAAGAGCTGAAGTGGGGAAACATGTGTTCAATCAGGAGAGCTATGAGGTAATCCCCAATCACTCATCTCCAAGGGCAGGGCTTGATTCAGCACAGCTGAGCTGTGCTAGGGTGGAGTATCCCTCTAAACAAGTTAAAAGTAAAACATATTCTACACAGAATCAGTTGAGGATCAGGAAGCAGCAGCAGCCACAACGTGGAAGAAAGAAGAGAAAAACATCTTGGAGGTCTAAAGGAGGAGCTCATAACAGTACGTGTGTTGGGAGTCATTCCAGAGGCAAGCATACTCCATTGGACTGGAGGAAGCCAGAGGAGTGGGGTTACAGAGCCAGGAATTCCCGGACGGCACCTGTGAGGGAGACGGCTGCATTTGGAATGGGCCCTAAGACCAGTGCAAGAAGGTATGTGAAGAGAGACCCAGTGTCCAGGGATCTGGATTGGAAGGCTGGACATAAAAGCTGGATTACTTACTGGCCAGGATATCTGGAGAGGAAATCTAACAACAAAGGAAGCTCAGGTATGAACACTGATCTATGCCCTAGCTCTTCACTTGGAAGACAGCAGGGAAACAAGTATTGACTTAGAGAGTGCTCCATTAAGGAATTCCTCTGAGCCAGACCATGATATTGATTCTATGATAGTTGAAGAAGGAGATATTTTAAATGATCAGAATGAATACATGGATTGCTCTCTGAATAAGCTGCTGTGGTAAAATACTTTCAGAAATACAACAACCATCAAAAGGAAATATAACTTGTTCTTTTATCTACCCAGAAATGTTTACAAGAAAGCTTTAGGGTAGGATTTGAGCCACGTAGAGAAAGTGAACCAGCAAAGGGGTTTGCAGCTGGCTAATGATTGGTAATTAAGCCATGCACAGTTGCACGTGAGCTCTGAAAGGAAACTACTGTTTGTGTGTGAAAATACAAGAAAGTTATCCTTGAAAAAGAACAGTTTTTGGTTACTTTTTGGGTTTTGTTTTTGCTTTTGGAGCACTGCTAAAAGGTATTAGCAGGAGCCCTCAGAAAGACCTTTCTGTTTCCCCTCAAGGTCTTTGTTTGATTGATTGCTTAAGAAGTTCAGTTGCTGATATCATGATTTGTTTTTCCTAAGTATAATACTGAAAGCAAGTATCCTTTTGTATTACCAAGTAAATCTGTGTGGGAGAAATAACCGAATAAATAAAATATATTTTCTTTGCTTACACTCGAGCAACACAACTCATTATTTTGTGAACGGCTGATTCTGGTATGAATGGAATACATTCCCCACAATCCTTTGCAAGTCATAATAGTATTTGCCTTTGCCAAGACTGTGGACATTCTCACCCAGCGCCCCCGTTTACAAATTTTACTTACCGATAATTTCTTTTCCTGTAGTCCTGCTAGACCAGTCCAGACTAGAGGGTTATTCTCCCACTACCAGCAGATGGAAACAGAGAAAAACATTCCAATAACATGTGCAGCCAGAGGCACTCTTCAGTATTTTAGTAACAAAGCATATGGAATATCCAGCAATATCCAGGAACCTCTCAAGGGGCCCACAGAACTAACATAACTAAAGAACTAGGAATAGAGAACAAAGAAGATTGGTACCAACCGAAGCTTCAACAATACACTGAACCAAGAGTGAGTGAGTTCTGGACTAATCTAACAGGACTACAGGAAAGAAAATTATCAGTAAGTAAAATTTCACCTTCCATGGTATCCTGCTAGATCAGTCCAGACTAGTGGAAAGTGCCAAAGCTGCTCCTCCACAGGGCAGGAATATGATCCTGCTGCTGTAAACACCCTAGAGCCAAAACAGGATGTGGCTTTAGCCTGAAGGTCTAAACAATAGTGTCGCATGAAAGTGGACAAAGAGGATCAAGTTGCTGCCCAACAAATGTCAATGGGAGACAGGAAGATTCAGCCCAGGATCTAAGAATGAGCTTGGAAACCCACCGGGATTGACTTCCTGGATAATAGATAAGCAGAAGTAATAGCCTCCGTGCTAACATGGCCTTGGAGGCCACATGTCCCTTGCAGGGCCCTGCCAAAAGCATGAAAAAACAGTCAAAGCCAAAACAAATTTGTCACCTCCAAGTAGTGGAGACCACATGTTGAATACTGTCACGCCACCACCACTCGCCTCTAGGTTAGAGGGGCGTGGATTATTAGAGGAACTTTCTGCTTACGCTTTTTCAGCTCTTTTTTAAACTATTTCCCTGCAATGCCCTCTGGGAAATGTAGTCCTTATTCAGCTGTATGGGTGCATCATGCAGAAAGCTGTAGTCAGGCTGAAGTAGGTAAGGCAAATGACAGAAATGTATTATTTTTATATACACAATGATTCGATCATACCACACATAGGATTGTTGGTTCAGGACTCTTGGAAGCAAAAATTGTCCAAAACATATCCAACCACAAAATGCAGTTTTAAAGGTTCTCTCTATTGCAGGATACACAGTCTTTACCAGCAAGCCTATTGTATTCCCTTCTTAGCCTTGCTGGCTAAAGCACCAAACAAAAAGCACATTTAAAGTCTGTGGTAAACTTCCCCTCTACAAACCCAAGGGAAACATAGCCACCCTGCTTGTGGAATAAGGGTACCTTTTTCTTGGATAACCTTCTTTCAGGACTTGCTTGCTTTGTCTACGTTCCCAGGTTTACAGCTTGGCACAAAGAACAGTCCATGGGAGTGTTCTCCTCAATCAGCTTCACCTCGGGCTCTCCCAGCTGCATAGGCTCTGACTCCCCACCTTGCTCACAGTGCTCAGCTAACAGCCTTCTGGGGAATCCTGGAGTCTCTCTTGTTCCTGGCTCCAAACTCTCCTGCAGCCGTGCTACATGCCAAATAGCACTCTCTCCAGCTGGAAGCTCCGTTCCTCTGCTCTGCTCAGCCTGGCTTCCTGCTTCTCCTCTCCTCCTTTCTACTAAATCATACTCTGCTCTGGGTTTATACTTCCAGGGCTCTAGCTCCAACCCCACCCTACTCAGGTGATGGCAATCAGTCTGACTCCGGGCACCTGAGTGCTTGAAGCATTCACTGCCTAAAGGGTTCTGAGCCTTGTATCCTCTCCCAAGCATGAAATGTGGTCCACGTGGAAGTTTTCTGATCCCTGGAGGTTTTTATGGCTTTCCTACCCTGACTTGAGTAAAGGGGGCCATTTACTAGGGTGAATTCCCTGTCTCTTTGTCCTCCCCCAGACTCTGGATAGGCCTCCTTGCCACAATACCCACCTTATGCAGGCCCTTTGTCCCTGCCCGAACACTGTTCTGGGGAAAAAGACAATAAGGAAATAGCCTCATTCAGATGAAAGGAAGAGAACCTTGGCCAGGAAAGATGGAATGGGTCTCAAGATAACTCCTTTGGAAAAAAAAAAAGGAAAGGATCAAGATAAGAACGAACCTGTAACTCAGAGAAGTGCATTGCTAAAGTCACTGCCAACAGAGACAATTTTCAAAGACAAATCCTTCAAGAGATCAACTTCAACGGCTCAAAAAGAAATCCACGAGTGCTCGAAGAACTAGCAGGAGGCTCCAAGGTGGAACCACGGGTGAAACAGAGAAAGCATGCCACATCCCGATGAGAAGCAAAGGAATGGCCTGTGATAACATGAAAAGGCTGCCAGCTGTACCTTCAGGGAACTTAAGGTGAGACTCAACCAACTCTTCTTGCAAAAAGGCAAGCATCAGGGGCACCTGTGCCTGTCAGGGAGAAATAGTTCAGTGCTGGCACAGACTTTCAAAGAGACTCCACATGCAAATATATGCCAGGGAAAGAGATACATCAGGCTTTCAAGAGCATGTCAATGACAGCAGGAGAATAGCTTTTATGCGCTAAATGGTGCCTCTCAAAGGCCAAGCCATAAGCAAGAAAGGAGCCAGGTCTTCCATGAGGACGGGACAGGACCTTGCCGAAGCAAGCCCTCACACAACCCCAGGCTCAAAGGATGTGATACCAGGAGACGAACCAGGTCTGCATACGACAGGCAGTGCGACCAAGCCAGAGAAACAAAATCACTAGACCTAGGTGAGCCTCGATGAGACAAAGAACCCGAGCAATCAGCAGCCATGGAGGGAAGACATACAGCAGAGGAGATAGCAGCCATTAGAGAACATGAACATAAACTCCCTTGGATTTGCTCTCCTTCTGACAACTGAAAAAAGGGGACACCTTGGCATTGGATGATGGCACCATTAGATCTATGCTCTGAAACCAACATAGATCCACAATGCAGTGGAAAGCCCATTCGCTGAGATAGAGAACATACTGACTCAAGAAATCTGCCTCCACACTGTCCTACCCCGCGATGTGCTGGGCAAAGAGAGCTTGAAGATAATACTTGGCTCAAGGAAACAAGAGCTGCATCTCCTGTGCCACCCCCTGGGCACTTAGTTCCCCCTAGACGAATGACATATGCTACAGTCTTGACATTCTTGGAAAGCACATGCACAGCTCAAGCTCAAAAAAGAGGAAGGAATGTAGCAATGGCAAATGGATCACCCTGGCCTCCAGGCGATTGATAGCCCATTTGGACTCCACAGCGGACCACTATCCCTGCACTTTTTGATCCTAACAATGAGCCCCCCCCCCCAAGCCAACAAGACTGGCATCGGTTGCTATCAACACCCAGGATGGAGTCCCAAATGACATCCCTTGAAGCATCTTGTTGGGGCAACCCCACCATTGAAGACTGCTGCGCATGCTCCTTGAAAGAAGCAGCTGAAGGTCATAATTCTGGGATGCAAGGGACCAACGGGAGAGCAAGGCTCACTGTAGCAGTCGTAGGTAGGCTCGTGCCCAAGGAACCAAGTCCAGCATAGACGCTATTGCTCCCAGGAATTGCAGGTAATTCTAAGCCCTGGGAGCCAAATTCTGCTGAAATATCCAAGGCTTGCTGAGAAAGTTCTGCCAACCCTCCATCGTCAGAAAAACTCTGCCACCCGAATTTCAAAGCGGGCTCCGAGAAACTCCAACGTTTGAGTGGGTTGCAGAGCACGCTTATTGTTATTCACCATCCAACCAAGGTCATGCCCAACTCTCTCCTTCCCTTCGTTTCTAAACTACTTGAATGCGGTTCACCGCCATTGCCTCAACTTTGTCCGCTCAAGCCCTCCTGGGTCCTTTACAATCTGGCTTTCGTCCTTTACATTCTACTGAAACGGCTCTTGCTAAAGTCTACACTGATTTGTTCCTGGCAAAATCCAAGGGCCTTTACTCAATCCTCCTCCTTCTTGACCTTTCTGCTGCTTTTGACCTTGGAATTGCAGGACTCAGAAGTGCTGGGAAAGGACTCGTGGAAAGTGACATTGAAAAAGCAAAATTGCTAAACAATTGTTTTTATTAAAGAAAATCCTGGAAATGGACTAGCTGTGACTCCCAAATATAAAAATGTGAATTAAGCAGATACCACACCATTCACAGAAGATGAGGTGTTAGAACAACTTGCTAAACTGAAAGTGGACAAAGCCATGGGACCGGATGGGATACATCCCAGGATACTGAAAGAGCTCAGAGAGGTTCTTGCAGGACCGTTAAAGGATGTCTTCAACAGATACTTGGAAACAGGAGAGGTTCCTTAGGACTGGAGAATGGCTGATGTCGTACCTCTACACAAAAGTGGTGAAAGGGAAGAAGTGTCAAACTAGAGGCCAGTGAGTCTTACCTCGGTGGCAGGAAAAGTAATGGAGGCGCTCCTGAAAGAGCGAATAGTGAACTTTCTCAAAACCAACAGGATGCAAGATCAGAGGCAACATGGTTTTATCGAAGGACGGTCTTGCCAAACAAATCTGATTGAGTTCTTTGACTGGGTGACCAAGGAACTAGATCAGGGGCATGCAATAGATGCCATCTACCTGGATTTCAGCAAAGCCTTTGATACTGTTCCTCATAGGAGGCTTATCAAACTCAGTAGCTTGGGGATGGGTCCCAAGATGGTAAACTGGATTAGAAATTGGTTGACTGACAGACAACAGAAGGTGATGGTACATGGAGCTCATTCGGATGAAAGGAAGGTGATTAGCGGGGTGCCCTAGGGTTCGGTCCTGGGCCCGGCACTGTTCAGTGTATTTGTGAGTGATATTGCTGAAGGACTGAATGGAAAAGTCTGTCTTTTTGCAGATGACACAAAAATTTGCAACAGAGTGGACTCCCCCGAGGGAGTGGTTAACATGAGGAAAGATCTACGAAAGCTCGAAGAATGGTTTAATGCTTGGCAACTACGATTTAATGCGAAAAAGTGCAGTGTCATGCACTTGGGTAGCAGAAATACAAGGGAAATGTACGCAACAGGTGGCGAGAGGTTGGTGTGCACGGTTCAGGAGAAAGACCTTGGTATGATTATCTCTGATGATCTCAAGGTGGCAAAACAGTGCAACAAGGCGGTGGCAAAAGCCAGGAGGATGTTGGGCTGCAAACAAAGAGGGATTACCAGCAGAAAGGAAGAGGTACTTATGCCACTGTACAAGCACTGGTGAGGCCTCACTTGGAACACTGTGTTCAGTTTTGGAGACCATATCTTGCAAAAGATGTAAAAAGACTGGAAACTGTTCAGAAGAAGGCGACCAAAATTATTTGGAGCCTGCGTCAGAAGCCTTATGAGAAGAGACTTGAAGACCTAAATATGTACACTTTGGAGGAGAGGAGGGACAGGGGAGATATATGATTCAGACTTCCCCTGAATACTTAAAGAGAAATGATGAACAAACAAACCTCTTCCAAAGATGGGGAAGCTGTAAAACTAGAGGGCATAACATGAAGCTGCAAGGTGGTAAATTGAAAGGAAGTGGTGGGGGCAAACATGGTGAAGGAATTCAAAACAGCATGGGACAAACACGGTAGATCCCTTTACAGCAACAGGATAAAAACAAAATAAACGGTACCATCTAACTTCGGAACAATCTAACATCTCAACAAATAGGGGTGTCCTACATGGAGTGGCGAGTTCACCCCTAAACAAAGACATGGGGAGGGGTGGCCTGCACAGAGCGACAGGTGCACCTACTCTTGCCATCTTGCTGGGCAGACAAGATGGACCATGCTGGTCTTTATCTGCCGTCATTTACTATGTTACTATGACCACCACCTTCTCCTCGACACGTTGTCCTCGCTTGGTTTTAAGGGCTCTGTGGCATCCTGGTTCTCTCTTTCTCTCTCCCACCCTACTTTCAGTGTTTTTTTCTGGTTGATCTTCCTCTACAGCTATCCCGCTCTCAGTTGGTGTACCCCAGAGGTCTGTCTTGGGCCTTTTCTCTCTCTATACCCAGTCCCTTGGTGCACTTATTTCTTCCCAAGGCTTTCAGTACCATCTTTACGCTGATGATTCCCAGATCTACCTCTCTACACTTGAAATCTCTCCTGCAATCCAAGCCCGAATCTCTGCCTGCCTGCCTTTCTGACACGACTGCTTGGATGCCTCACCGCCACTTGAAGCCGAACATGGCCAAAACTGAGCTTCTTCTCCCCCCCCCCCCCCAAATCCTTCTCTCCTCCTTCCTCCGTCTGTGGATAGTTCTCTATTCCCCCCGTTTCCTTGGCTCACAACCTTGGTGTCATCTTTGACTCCTCTCTCTCTCCTTCTCCACACACATCCATCTGATAGAGAAAGAAACGGCAGGTTTTAGCTATCATCAACAAACGTTGTCCACTCCAGGGGGGTTCCGGTGATGTCAGCACCACGATGGCTGCCTAAGAAATGAGCTCCGACGGGGATAGCGTTAAAATAGCCCCGGAAATAAGGAGTAAGCCCCAAAGAGCAACCCAACCAGAACCGCAATAGCGACATGAGCGGCAGGCAGAAATCTGTGCGATCGGATGGCAGGAAAGAAGGCGGGAGTGGACTTAAAAACCTTCTCCTTTAAAGGGGGAGTAGGAGCAAAATCCCAGGCCAGCAAGATGGCGGCGAGTAGCGGCAAGGCCGGAGAGGCGGGAGAAGGGGGAGCCGTGAAAGGTAACGCCAGTGAGATCCAGAGCCTGCGCGAAGACCTGCAAAGCTGGTTTGACTCAACGAAGCAAGAGTTAACTACCTTTAAGATGGAGTTTCAGAGCTGGTTCAAGGAGCTAAAGGGGGATATGGTATCGCTCGGTGCTCGTTTGGAGGAGCTGGAAAACAGAGTCGATGAGCACGAGGAACAGCTCAGCGCTAATGTGCAGCGAACCAACGCTATGGAGGAGGTGCATGGCGACATATTGCAGAAGCTAGAAGACCTCGAGAACAGGTCCCGCCATTTGAACATTAGGATACGAGGCCTCCCGGAGGGGGGAAGGGGCAGTCAATTATGTCGCCCTGGCGGAAGAGTTTTGTGATGCAGTACTGAAGGCTGCAGATATGGAAGTGGAGGGGGTATGCCTCAGAGTGGACAGGGCCCACAGATCTCTTGGCCCGAGGAGGGAAAATAAAGCAAGAGACATTGTATGCTGTCTGCATGAGTATCGGTCAAAAGAGCTAGTGACCAAGGCGGCTCGGAAGCTGAGGAAAATAAACTGGCACGTGGCAGACATAGAAGTGTTCGCGGACATATCCAGCATAACAATGAAAAAGCGTAGGGAATATCAGATGGTGACGCGACGCCTCCGGGAGGAAAATGTGCGGTACATGTGGTTGTTTCCAGTGGGGCTGCAGTTCACCATAAATACTAAATCCTATGTGGCTCATACGGTGGAGGCGGCAATCTCGGGCCTGCAACAAGCCGGATGGTCAGACCTCCCGATGACCCTACCGAGAGAGCAGGGAGCGAGAGAGGTGGGGGACTTCCCAAAAAGCTCGCAGTCTAGATGGAGTAGAGTGTCGGGTGGAGAGCGGAGACTGCAGAAGCCGAGGCCAGCACTGCAGAATGGAGAGGCGGCTACCTGAAATATTGTCTACTGGTTTGAAGGACTGGCTATTAGTCACGGACGATAATGCCGGGACTGCAGGGAGGGTGTGGTGAGGTTTTGGGGGTGAGGGTGCCTGAGGGGTTGTTAATGTGTGTTAATACGTTGCTAATATGTTATGCAAGGTTAAAGAAATTGTTGCTATTGCAGGTTTTGAGTTTGGGGTGAGTGCAGGAGTTGGGGTGGCTGAGTCGGGTGAGGGGTTGGAAATTTGAGTGGAAGAGCGGGGAATTGAGTATATTTATTCTGTGGGGAATTATATGTGGTGTGAAGGGGAGCTGTCCTGGTCTGACGTGACTTGGAAACGATCTACTTGGTGGATCGGGTGGTGAGATGGGGAGGAGGGTGAGATGGGGAGGAGGAGGGGGGAGGAGGGGGGAGGAGGGAGGGTGAGATGGGGAGGAGGAGGGGGGAGGAGGGGAGAGGGAGGGGAGGGGGGAGGGAGGGAAGGGGGGATGGGGATGGGGAGAGGAGGGAGGGAAGGGGGATGGGGAGGGAAGGGGGGATGGGGGCTGGGAGGTGGATCTGGCATCTTGGAAAAGTGGGAAAAAGATTATGGCTGCGCTTAGACTGGTGACTAAGCGTAGTTACTCACCTGTAACAGGTGTTCTCCAGGAGCAGCAGGAATCAGTCCTCACTTATGGGGTGACGTCGGCGCCGACGGAGCCCTCGCGGAGCAATTTTCCCCAGCTTTCAAAGAAAGCCTTTGGGAATTGCAGCGCGCATGCGCGGTAGTCTTCCCGCCCGAAGGTGCCATCTTAGCCAGTCAGATGACATAGCTAAAAAGACAGCATAAAAATTTGCAAAAAGAACATAAGCAGACGATTGCAACTCCAAGGGGAGGAGGGAGGGTAGTGAGGACTGATTCCTGCTGCTCCTGGAGAACACCTGTTACAGGTGAGTAACTACGCTTTCTCCAGGACCAAGCAGGAAGTCAGTCCTCACTTATGGGACTCCCAAGCTCAAGGCTACCGGAGACCCTAAGCACAAAAATGAGCTCCCTCTAGCTCAGCAGCACAGAAGGATAGAATCTTCGCTGAATTATCACCCACCGGTAGCCCACATCCGGGATGGAGGGTAGGAGTTGCTCAGACCTCAAAGAGATTACGGAGGACTGCCTGTCCGAAAGCACTGTCCCTACGGGACTCCCTCTCGAGACAGTAATGGACCGCAAAAGTCTGGCTCGAAGACCAAGTAGCGGCCCGGCAGATGTCTGCCAGCGGAACAGAGCGGAGGTAAGCCACTGACGTGGCCTTTGCCCGAACGCAATGAGCCGTGACTCGACTTTCTAAGGAGAGTCCGGCTGCCCCATAAGCCCAAGAGATACAGTCCGCAACCCAGATGGACAGAGTACGCTTGGAGACCGGGGAGCCCCAATTTATTGGGGTCAAAGGACACAAAAAGCTGCGCAGCTTTACGGTGCTCCCGCGTACGGTCAAGGTAGAAGTTCAACGCCCTTCTACAGTCCAGGGTATGGAGGACCGTCTCAGCTCGGCTGGAGTGTGGTCTGGGAAAGAAGGTTGGAAGTACCACCTCCTGATTCAAGTGAAAAGGGGAGACCACTTTAGGCAGAAACTTTGGGTGAGTCCGTAGGACTACCCTATTCTTGTAGAACCGAGTGTAGGGGGGATCAGACACGAGGGCCTGTAATTCACTTACGCGCCTAGCGGAAGTGAGGGCTATCAAGAACATCGTTTTCCAAGACAGAAAACGGAGAGAGCAGGTAGCCATAGGTTCAAAAGGCGGACAGGTGATCCGCTGCAAAACCACATTCAGGTCCCAGTCAGGCGCTGGCGGGCGCAGAGGTGGTTTAAGTAGTAGGAGACCTCGGAGAAACCTCGCTACGAGAGGGTCGTTGGAGAGAGGTCTGCCGTCCACCGGCACATGATGTGCGGAAAGAGCACTGAGGTGAACTTTGACGGAGTTGGACTTAAGTCCCAGATTAGAGAGGTGTAGCAAGTACTGTAAGATCACCGACACCGGGCAGGAGAAGGGATCCTGAGACTGTTGGGTACACCAGACTGCAAAGCGACGCCATTTAAGGGCGTAGCATTTGCGGGTAGAAGGCCGCCGCGAAGCCAAGACGACCTCCTCCACCTCTGCCGGCAAGAGGAGAGGAGCAAGGACTACCCTCTCAGCAGCCAGGCCATGAGGTTGAGAGACCTGAGGTTGGGGTGCAGTAGGGACCCCTGATCCTGGGTGAGGAGATCCGGTCGCACCCCCAGAGGGATTGGATCCTCCACCGCCAGTGGCAGCAAGAGCGGAAACCACGGCTGCCTGGGCCAGCGAGGGGCCACCAGGATCACGAAAGCTTTGTCTCGGAGAACCTTGAAAAGGGTCCGAGAGACTAACGGGATGGGAGGGAAAGCGTACAGAAGGCTCCCCGACCATGAGATCAGAAAGGCGTCCGCCGCCACCCGAAGGGGGTGAGGCTGACGAGAGCAGAAGCGAGGAAGCTGCCGGTTGTGAGGACTGGCAAAGAGATCCACTGTGGGGAGGCCCCACCTGAGGAAGAGCTTCTGAACGATCAAGGGGTCCAGACGCCACTCGTGCGGCTGGAGGACCCTGCTGAGTTTGTCCGCCAGGCAATTTTCTTGGCCCGGGAGATAAACTGCCTTGAGGAGAATGCCGTGACTGACGGCCCAAGAGCAGAGCTTCTGTGCCTCCCGGCAGAGGAGGAAGGAGCCCGTGCCCCCCTGCTTGTTCACGTAGAACATGGCAACTTGATTGTCCGTCTGGACAAGAACGGACTGTTGGGAGGTCAGGTGGGAGAAGGCCTTGAGAGCTAGGCGGATCGCCCTGAGCTCCAGGAAGTTGATCTGCTGAGCAGACTCCCACTTGGTCCAGAGGCCCTGAGTACGTGCCTCTTGGCAATGGGCTCCCCAGCCCAGGAGGGATGCATCGGTGGTCAGCACCCGGGTCGGCTGAGGTGACTGGAAAGGCATTCCCAATACCAGGTTCGGCTGCCGGAGCCACCACCGGATAGACGAGACCAGCGGCTCGGAGACGCGCACCAGGTCTGCTAGGCCGCCCGTGGCCTGTCGCCACTGCTGGCGGAGACACCACTGAGCAGGCCGCATATTCAGGCGGGCATTGGGGGTCACATGGACGGTGGAAGCCATATGGCCGAGCAGTCTCAGGAAGCGCCTGGCGGAGACCAGGGGCTGGCTGCGAAAGCGGTCGGCTAGGTCCATGAGCCGCTGAGCCCTGTCGAGCGGTAGGTACGCTCGCGCCTGAGGGGTGTGCAGCCTTGCGCCGATGAACTCGAGATCCTGTGAGGGGAGCAAAGTGGACTTTGCGAAGTTGATGACAAAGCCCAAGTGCTGCAGCAGAGTCACCGTGCGGCACGTGGCGGTGGTGACCTCCTGAGCGGATGCTGCTCTGATGAGCCAGTCGTCGAGGTACGGAAAAACATAGAGGCCGTGAAGCCGGAGATGGGCCGCCACGACCGCGAGACATTTTGTGAAGACTCGCGGTGCGGAGGACAGGCCGAAGGGCAGTACTCTGTACTGGTAATGATTTCCTGCCACCACAAACCTTAGGTATTGTCGGTGGCTTGGGTGGATGAGGATGTGCGTGTAAGCATCCTTTAGATCCAAGGAGCATAGCCAATCTCCCTGCTGGAGGTAGGGCAGAAGGATTCCAAGGGTAAGCATTTTGAACTTCTCCCGCACAAGGAACTTGTTGAGGTTGCGCAAGTCCAGGATGGGTCGGAGGCCTCCTGTTCTCTTTGGTATCAGAAAATACCTTGAATAGAAGCCCTGACCTCTCAGGTGGTGTGGCACCGGTTCCACCGCCTGATCCTGCAGAAGACCTGCTAACTCCTGAAGGAGCAACTCCCTGTGCAGAGGGGGGTGCGGAGGCTCTCCCGGAAAATAGGAGGGAGGGACCTGATGGAAGTGGAGAAGGTAGCCCTCTCGCACGACCTGAAGCACCCAGGCATCTGCGGTGATGCTGGACCACCTGTCGGCGAAGTGAACCAGCCGGCCTCCGGTGCTGGGGGGAACCAGCGGGGGGGGAGAGGCTATGCTGAGCGAGTCAAAAACCCCCACCCTGCTGAGCAGGGGCTGGTGGCGCAGGCTTGGGGGCTTGCTGCCTACGGGACCCGTTACCCCGTCCCTTGGCCTGCTGGCCCTGTTGGGGAGCTGCAGGGGCCTGATAATGGGGGTATTGTTTGTAGGCAGCCGCCTTCCTCGGGTAAAAAGGTCTTTTTTCCCGAGCCCTTCTTTTTCTGGGAAGGGGCGGAGGTCTTCCTAGAAAGCCTGGTCCTGGTGAGAGTCTCAGTCTCAATTTGTGCAGCCTTTTCCGCCATGGGCTTGCCAAAGAGGTTTTCGCCTCGGCAGGGGACATCGACCAACTTGTCCTGTACCCAGGGCTCAAGGTCGGACGACTGAAGCCAAGCCTGTCGGCGGGCACCGATGCCGGCTGCGGCTACTCGAGCCGAGGCTTCAAAGCCATCATAGGCTGCTCGGGACATGAACTTTGAGCATTCCCGAATACCTGTGGACAAGGCTAGGAACCTCCGCAAGGGTTCCTCGGACAAACCAGCGGAGAAGCCGGCTAGCTCTTTAGCCAGATCCCTGAGATACATGCCCATGTAGAGCTGGTAAGTCTGGACACGACAGGCGAGCATAGAGCCCTGGAAGCACTTTTTGCCAAGGCCATCCAGGTTACGGGCCTCCCTTCCAGGAGGCACCGAGGAGTGCATCTTCTGGCTCTTAAGACGATGCATGGCCGATTCCACTACCATGGAATGGTGTGGCAACTGCGCCTTTTGAAAGCCAGGGCTCTTGCGGACTCGATAGATAGAATCGACCCGCTTGCTCAGGACCGGCGAGGAGGCCGGACTCTCCCACATGCGGAAGAGTAGTCGTTCCAGCATAGGAGGAACCGGCACAGTAAAGTGCTCCCTCGCGGGAGAGTCATACTGGAGGGCGTCGAGCTCTTCGGCTCGAGGCTCCTCCTCGGGGTCCGCAGGGAAGGCCAAAGCCTTGGCCATATCCCTAACGAAATCCGAGAAACCGGGCATCCTCCGGGGGGGACTGCTTCCGAGGCTCGGACTCCGGAGAGTCCGATGGGACACACCGAGTCCGGAAAGAATCAGGTGACTCTTCCTCCTCAGGACTCCCAGACCGACTCCGACGAGGACTCGGTGGGGTCGGCTCGGGCAGGGTGCGGCGCCAGCCGCCCCGACGCCGAGGGAGTCGGCGTCGGCGACCTCGGTCCCGAACGGGAGGCCGAGGGCGACCTCGACCGAGGATCGACTCGAGTTCTCATCGACTCGAGGATCGGCTCGGTCTCCGGGGTCGACTTGGACGTCGACGTCCCGGCGGTCGGGGCAGCGACGCCAGCGAAGCCAGCGAGCAGTGCCCGCTGCTGGTCCATGAAGGCAGACAATCTGCTCTCCAAGGCCGTCAACCTGAGTCCGAGCTCAGGCGACCCAGCAGCCCCCGACTCGGGCCCCGACGGCGTCGGGCCCGACGTCGGCTGACGCGGAGGCGAGTCCAGAAGGACAACAGGACTTACCCGGGCAGGCATCTCCGACTCCAGGCGAGGTCGCTTCGGGAGGTGTTCCTTCTCCAAGGACCCGGGGCGGCTGTCGGGGCTATGCGACCTGGCCCTCGCGGAGCCAGGAGCGTCCACCGACGCCGCCCTCGCGGGTTTTTCCTTCCGTCGATGGTCCCCGGAGGGAGAACCCCGGTCGGAGGAGCTCCGTCGACGGTCCGAACTGGAGCCTTTCGACAGTGAGGCCTCCGACGAGGTCCGGGTACGGCTGGGGTCAGCGAAGATTCTTTCGCGCTGATGCCGCCGACTTCTCAACGCCTTCGAGGACAGTTTGCTGCAGGGCCCACAGATCAGTTCCTCGTGATCTGGGCCCAGGCAGCGGAGGCAAAGGTCGTGTGAGTCGGTGAGTGACATATTTCGGTCACACCGACCACACCGCTTAAAGCCACTGGCAGCCATCGGGGGAAAAAGGGCCCCTGCGAGGTCAAAGGACCGGGCTGCCAGGGAAAAAACGAAAACGAAAGCTGACTAAGTCAGAAAAAAACCGAAAAAAACCGTTAGAGGACTCGAGACCGGCGTCGCGAGTCCGGGCGGGAAAACGACCGGCGTCGAACCGAAAGAAAAAAGGATAAATACAGAGGAAAATCAACTTTTTCGCGGGGACAAGACGGGGACGTCTGTAGGGCTCCGCGGAAAAAAGAAGACTGGCTAAGATGGCACCTTCGGGCGGGAAGAAGACTACCGCGCATGCGCGCTGCAATTCCCAAAGGCTTTCTTTGAAAGCTGGGGAAAATTGCTCCGCGAGGGCTCCGTCGGCGCCGATGTCACCCCATAAGTGAGGACTGACTTCCTGCTTGGTCCTGGAGAATAAATGTTAGGGGTCTGAACTCCTTCTATAAAAGGCACTTGCTCTTTAAGGAATGCAATAGATTGGAGGGGATATCATTTTTGTACAAGCGACACATTTGCTCACCAGAGACGAAGGACGCATGCAGCACCCCCAGTTTCCCCAACAGTATTTTGCCTCCAATAAAGTGGAGAAGAAAAAGGGGGAAGTGAGGATATTGATGTCTAGTAAGATGCTGGGGAAGGTTGACGAGGTGATTAAAGACAGGGGAGGGCGTTATGTGATTGTCAAATTAAGGTGGGGACAAAAGTTGTACACTTTGGTTAGCGTCTATGCCCCCAGTACTGATCAGGCGGATTTCTTTAGAGATCTACAGGATATCTTAGCACATACGGGGGAAGGGACAGTTAATATTGGGGGGGGGATTTTAATGTGGCTCTCAACCCCTTGGTGGATAACTCTAGAGGGGCAGCATCCGTGTCCAGACAGCATAGGCTCCGATTGAAGCGCTTGATGGAAAGCTTAGAGGTGGTAGATGTATGGCGAGAGGTGCATTATGGCTGGCGGGACTATTCCTTTTTCTCCACCGTGCATGGGGTTCACTCCCGGATTGATTTGTTTCTTATTGATAAAACTTTGATGGCGGAAGTGGAAGACTGTGAAATACGAGAGAGGATGTGGTCGGACCATGCTCCCGTCACCTGTACCTTACCAATAGGGAGCCCGAGTCCAGCAAAAATTTGGTGGAAGCTGAACGAATCCTTGTTAGAGGATGAGGAAGTAGTGAAACAGGTATGGAGAGGTGGAGTATTATCTGCTATTGAATTGATAATGGGGAGTGTTCCCCGGGGGTTGCTTGAAGGCGGTGGTGCGAGGGAGGCTAATAGCTATAGGGGCTCATAAGAAAAAATTGAGATTGCAAAAGCAAACGGAATTATTGGCCTCGATTGGTGAGTTGGAACTTCAGCTGAAGCGAGGGTCCCAAGATGTGACAGTGAAAGGGCAGTTGAAGAAGGTACAGATGGAATTGAGTGAATTGCATATGCAGGAGATCCGGCATAAACTGAACTTAATGCAGCAGAGACACTTCGAGTTTGGTAATAAGGCAAGTAGGTTATTGGCCCGTAGGGTCAAGAAAATGGCTGCTAGGAACGCTATAGTGAAAGTGAAGGGGAAGGATGGCCAATTGATGTGGTTGGGGAAGGAGATAGAGGAGCGGTTTGTTCAATATTATCGAGAGTTGTATACACCGGAGACCATAGTGTTGGAGGCGGCTATAAGGGGATTTTTGGATAATGTCAGGCTGCCGTGTTTGAATAGTGAGGAGTCGGAGGGGTTATCACTTCCTATTGGGGAGAATGAGGTGCTGACAGTGATTAAAAGGCCTTCGGGTCCACAAGACCCCAGGGATGGATGGGTTTCCCAATCAATTTTATAAAGTTTTTGCGGGGTGCTTGGTGGGGCCTCTAGTGAGAATGTACAATTCTTTTAATTGCGACAGTATAATGCCAGCCTCTATGCGGTTGGCAGGGATCAGTATTTTGCATAAAGAGGGGAAGGATCCCTTAGAATGTGACTCCTATAGGCCTATCTCCCTTTTGGGTAGTGATTTTAAAATCTTTACCAGAGTATTAGCCAATAGGTTGCTCCCGTATTTGGGGAAGCTGGTGCACCCCAATCAGTCCGGGTTTGTGCCTGGGAGATACACCTCGGATAATATTAGGAGAGCGTTGAATTTAGTATGGCATGGAGCTAGAATAAGGGCAGAGATGGCCCTGTTAGCGGTGGATGCTGAGAAAGCATTTGATAGGGTGAGCTGGCCCTTCCTTTTTATGATGCTAGAGCAGGTGGGGGATAGTCGGGCGCTTCCTTGACTGGGTGCGAATTTTGTATAAATCGCCATTAGCCTGCCTAAAAATTAATGGTTCCATTACACAATTTTTTGAATTGCAAAGGGGGAAGAGGCAGGGTTGCCCACTATCCTCGTTACTGTTTATAATCGCAATGGAGCCGATGGCCCAGAGGATAAGGGAGTGTGAGGAAGTGCGGTGGATAGTAGTGGGTGGGACACATCATAAGATCTCCTTATTTGCAGACGATGTTCTGTTTTTTGTTTCAGAACCGTCAAGATCTCTTCAAGCGATTTTGGAGGAATTGGCCAAATATGGAGACTTGTCAGGGTTTCGCATGAACCCCACGAAGTCAGAAATCTTGAATATCACAATTAGCAGGGAGAAAGTGGAAGGGCTGAGACAGGATTTCCCATTTAGGTGGGCCAAAAATAGCATTCGGTATCTTGGGGTGCAGATCACTGCCCAGAGAGGAACTATATTTACATAGAATTTTATACCAGTTAAGGGTAAGGTACTAAGAGAGCTAGAGAGGTGGGGGACATATGAGATCTCTTGGCTAGGTAGGATTGACTTAAGATGATTCTGGTTCCCAGGCTCTTATACTTATTTATGAATTTGCCGGTAGAGGTTCCGGCAGCGTTCCCGAGAATGTTGCAGGATAAGCTTATGCTATTTGTCTGGAAGGGAAGGAGACCTAGGGTGGCTAGGAGCATATTGTATGCGAATAGCCATTTGGGAGGTATGGGAATGCCTCAGTTAGGGAGATATTATGAGGCGGCAAGGGTGCAGGCGGTATTTGAATGGATATTGCGGGATAAGGTGGAGTGGGTGGAACTGGAGAATCAGGGGGTAGGAAAGGAGGGACGCTTATCCAATATCGTATGGGTGAAAGATGTGGGAGGTGTGGGGAAGGAGGAGGGGAATCCCTTTGTATCGCTCACATTACATTACTGGTTGAAATGGCGTACTAGGTGGTATGGTAACTAGGGATGCTCTAAATTTATGCCCCTGATAGATAATCCGGAATTTCTTCCAGGGATATATGACCCCACGTTTAAAAGGTGGGCACGCATCGTATGGGTGAAAGATGTGGGAGGTGTGGGGAAGGAGGAGGGGAATCCCTTTGTATCGCTCACATTACATTACTGGTTGAAATGGCGTACTAGGTGGTATGGTAACTAGAGATGCTCTAAATTTATGCCCCTGATAGATAATCCAGAATTTCTTCCGGGGACATATGACCCCACGTTTAAAAGGTGGGCACGCCAGGGGTTGAGCCACATAGGGCAATTTAAAGAAGGAGAGGAATGGGTGGGATTTGAAGACTTACAGAGGGAATTTCAGGTGATAGAGGGGGATAGGTATCAATATGTGCAAGCACGTCACTTTTGTAAGAGTTTAGGGGGGGAGGGGAGGGGGAGAGGGAGAGAAAGGTGATGTTATTGATGGGTTGGTTGAGGGTCGGATGATTAAAGGGTTAGTATCCAGGCTGTATGGGCTAATGGAATCCGTGAATAGTGGAGAGTGGGCTCATAGGAAAGCGTGAGAGAGGGATTTACATGTGTGTTGGGATGAAGACCAATGGGAAGTAGTATGTAAAGGGATGTTTAAAGGGGTACTTCTATAGTACTATTTTGGAGCACAATTATAAGGTGCTTTATAGGTGGCATTTGACGCCCCATAGGCTGCAAAAATGGCAAGGAGGGTTGGGTCTGTGTTGGAGGGAATGTGGGGAGCCTGGATCCTTCCTGCATATTTGGTGGGATTGCTCCAAACTTCGGCCCAGGTGGGGTGAAGTGGCGGAGTGGATTAGTGAGGTTTTGAGGGAATGTATAACTTTTGGCCCCTGTCTGGCCTTACTGAATGTGGGGGAGGAGCTGAAGTGGTGTAAGGTTGTGTGTGGGGCAATGAGACAGTTGACTGCGAGGAAATGGAGGGCAGCCCATCCACCCACTTTAGCGGAGGTCCAGCAGAGAGTTGCACATTTTTATCTGATGTACCGCCTCACAGCTCTTAGGCAATAGAGACTGGTGAGCTTTCAGAGACTATGGAGCCCTTATTTTCAGTGGATTGAAGGGGGGGTGACATCTCCAGACCCGGAAAGGAAGGGGAGAGCGGGGACCTCAAAATTGTAGTCATCATAGGGCTAGCATTATAGTCGCTGGGTATTCTATGTATGGTGATTCTTAGTAGGAGGGTGGCTGTTGAAGATAAAGTGTGATGCCAGTATAAAAAGATTTTGATTTATTATTACTATTATTATTAGAGGAGGGGTGGGGGGAGGGAGGGATGGGGGATAAGGGGGGGGGGAGGTTGTTGGGGATGGTTAAACATGTATAAGTGTTATTGTGTAATTCAGCTTTGTAAACATGGGCTTATGGATGCATAAGAAAATGTGTATTATTGTTGTGTTGTTTGAAGTGTTGATTCTTCAATAAACATTTAATGGGGAAAAAAAAAAGTTGTCCACTCCTTTCTAAGCACACTTCAAAGACGCTTATCCACGCTTTAGTCACCTATCTTGACTATTACAACCTACTCCTTGCTGGTCTCCCTCTGAATCATCTATCTCCCCTTCAATCTGTTCAACACTCTTCTGAATGGCTAACCTTCCAACAGCCTCATGCTCATATTTACCCTCTTCTCAAGACACTTCATTGGATCCCTATCCATTTCCGCATCCAGTTCAAACTTCTCCTGCTGACCTATAAGTGCATTCACTCTGCAGCTCCTCATTATCTTTAGTCTCTTCTCATAAGAACATAAGATATGCCATACTGGGTCAGACCGAGGTCCATCAAGCCCAGTATCCTGTTTCCAACAGTGGCCAATCTAGGTCATACGTACCTAGCAGTATCCCCAAAAGACACAGGTTCCACAATGCTTGTACTGGGTCAAGCATTGATTATCCTGGGTCCCTTTTTAATAGTGGTTTATGGACCTTTCCTCCAGGAACTTGTCCAAACCTTTTTTAAACCCAGCTACACTAACAGCCCTTACCACATCCTGCGGCAACAAATTCCAGAGTTTGATTACACGTTGAGTGAAAAAATATTTTCTCTTATTTGTCTTAAATAGTTTACCCTGTAGCTTAATTGCATGTCCCCTAGTCTTTCTATATTCTGATAAGGTAAACAATCGATCCACTTTTACCTGCTCCACTCCATTCATTAATTTATAGACCTCTATCATATCTCCCCTCAGCCGTCTCTTTTCCAGGTTGAAGAGCCCCAACCTTTGTAGCCTCTCTTCATAGGAGTAGCCTTCCATCCCCTTCACCATTTTGGTGGCTCTTCTCTGTACTTTTTCTAATAATGCTATGTCCTTTTTAAGATACGGTGACCAGAACTGCACACAATATTCAAGGTGCGGTCGTACCATGGAACGATACAGAGGCATTATAATATCCTTTGTTTTGTTTTCCATCCCTTTCTTTATGATACCTAGCATTCTATTTGCTTTCTTGGCCGCCGCTGCACACTGGGCAGAGGGTTTTAACATGTTATCCACGATGACTCCTAAATCTTTTTCCTGGGTGGTGGTTCCCAATGTGGAACCTTGCATTGTGTAACTATAGTGTGGGTTGTTCTTTCCTAGGTGCATAACTTTGCACTTGTCCACATTAAATTTCATCTGCCATTTGGATGCCCAGTTTTCCAATTTATCCAGATCCTCCTGCAGTTTTCCACAATCCTCTTGGGTTTTAACAACTTTAAACAGTTTTGTATCATCTGCAAATTTGATAACTTCACTCGTTATTCCCTTTTCCAGGTCATTTATGAATATGTCAGAAAGTAGCGGACCCAGTATAGATCCCTGGGGTACTCCACTATTCACCTTTTTCCATTGGGAATATTGGCCATTTAGCCCTACCCTCTGCTTTCTATCTTTTAACCAGTTCCCGATCCACAATAGTACACTGCCTCCTATCCCATGACTTTTTAGTTTCGCCAAAAGTCTCTGAAGAGGGACCTTATCAAAAGCTTTCTGAAAGTCCAGATACACTATATCAACCGACTCACCTTTGTCTACCTGTTTATGCACACCTTCAAAAAAACATATCAGATTAGTAAGACAAGATCTTCCTTGTCTAAAGCCATGTTGGCTGTCTCCCATTAGGCCATGACTATCTACATGCTGTGTAATTTTGTTCTTTATGATGGTTTCTACCATTTTCCCCGGTACTGATGTCAGACTCACCGGTCTGTAATTTCCCGGGTCACCCCTGGAACCCTTTTTAAAGATTGGTGTTATGTTGGCGACCCTCCAATCTTCAGGTATTACAGATGATTTTAATGAAAGTTCACAGATTACCAATAGCAGGTCCGCAATCTCATATTTCAGTTCTTTCAACACTCTTGGATGTATACCATCCGGTCCAGGTGATTTGCTACTATTCAGTTTATCAAATAGTTGTAATATATCTTCCTGGTGTAGCGATATTTCTCTCAATTCCTCTGCAGTATCACCTTTAAATACCACTTCAGTCTTGGGTAACATCCCTACATCTTCCTCAGTAAAGACCGAAGCAAAGAATTCATTCAGTCTCTCTGCTATAGCCTTGTCTCCTCTTACTGCCCCCTTTTACCCCTCTATCATCTAATGGCCCAACGGACTCTCTCACAGGCCTTTTGCTACGAATGTACTTGAAAAAGTCTTTATTTCGTGTTTTTGCTTCCGTAGCAAGTTCCTTCTCAGATTCTTGCTTTGCGAGCCTTATCAATGCTTTGCATTTAACTTGCCAGTGCTTGTGCTGTTTCCAGTTTTCTTCGTTTGACTCTTTTTTCCATTTCCTGAAGGATGCTTTTTGGCAGCAACAGCCTCTCTGACCTCACCTTTAAACCATGCTGGCAGTTTTTTGGACTTTCTTCCACTTTTCTTAATGCGTGGAATACAGCTGGTCTGGGCTTCGAGGATAGTATTTTTAAATAACACCCAAGCTTGCTGTAAGTCTTTAACCTTTGCAACCGCTCCTTTTAGTCTTTTCTTAACTATATTCCTCATTTTATCATAGTCTCCCTTTTGAAAGTTAAAAGGTAGTACTGTGGATTTCTTTACTATCCCTCCTCCACTAATTAAATCAAACATGATCATGCTATGATCACTATTGCCAAGTGGTCCCAACACCCTTATTTCTTGCACCAGATCTGGCGTTCCACTAAGGACTAGGTCCAGTATGGCTTCTCCTCTGGTCGGTTCATGAACCAGCTGCTCCAAGAAGCAGTCATTTATTTCATCTAGAAACTTTATCTCCCTAGCTTGTCCTGCTGTAACACTGACCCAGTCGATACCAGGGTAATTGAAATCACCCATTACTACTCTGCTGTGACTTTTGTTAGCTTCCTTGATTTCTTTGAGCATTTCATCATCCATTAGTTCATTCTGGCCAGGCGGTCGATAGTACACTCCCACTGCCATCGCCTTCCCCTTTTTACATGGAATTTCAATCCATAGAGATTCTACAGCAAATTTTGTTTCCTGCAAAACTTTAATCCTTTCTGACTCAATGCCCTCTCTAACATTTCTCTCTCCCTACACCGTCCTCGGGAAGTCTGCTCTTCTGGCAAATCGCTTCTATCTGTGCCCTTCACTTCTACTGCTAACTCCAGACTTCACTCCTTTCACCTTGCTACTCCTAATGCCTGGAACAAACTACCCGAGTCTGTATGGCAGGTGCCTTCTCTCGCCCTTTTCAAATCCAGGCTGAAAAATCACTTCATCGATGCTGTTTTCGGATCTTGACTCATATGGTCTCCTTTGCGTTTCCTTACCATCCCCCCTATATGTATCCCATATCTACGGCTACTGTGTTGTCTGTCTTGACTAGATTGTAAGCTCTGATAAGCAGGAACTGTCTTTTATATGTGTTTGTGGAGCACTGCATACATCTTGCAGTGCTATACAAATGCTCAGTAGTAGCAGTAGTCACTGAGCAGCTGCAGGACTCGCCACACATGAGATCACTTTGGAGTGGGGTTCTGCTTAAATGAGCCAGTCGTCCAGATAAGGATGGACATAAATCTCTCTGCGACAGAGATGCCACAGTCACAACCATAACCTTCAAAGGTCCTGGGTGCAGTCACTAATCCGAAAAGCAAAGTGCAAAATTGGTAATGCCTGTCCAGGATCGTAAAACAAAGGTACCGCTGCTGATCTGCCCTGAGGAGGATATGGATGCAGGCCTCTGCCAAATCCGATGATGCGAGAAACTCACTGTCGAACCGATTGGATGACCAACCGCAAGGTTTCCATCCAAAAGCATGGGACGTGTAGGCACCGGTTGACCCCTTTGAGGTAGAGAATGAGTTGAAAAGGCCAGTCCTCCCTTTAGTACCATGAAATAGATGGAGTATCTGCCATACCTCTCTCAATGGGTGGCACAGGGAGAATGGCCTGAAGACACTGGATATGCTGAAGGGAGGAACGCACAGCAGTCTTTTTGAGAGGATCCACAGGGAGAAACCACAAAGGCATCCAGGAATCTAGGATAGGTATTGTGCATTCCAGAACATATCTGTGATGAATGACCTGTAATACCCACAGATCTGACATGACTCAGGCCCATTCTCTATTAAAAAAAAAAAAAAAAGTCAAGATGATCTCCCACCGATGGCACCTCAGAATAAGCCCCCTGCCCATCAATGGATGCGATGAAAGAAGAGGATTTATCAGCAGAGGAAGTGTGATTGTTCCTTGACCTCCAAGTCCCACAAAAGGACTGCGATCTACAGGAAGATTTTGAAAAAGCAGCACTTGTTTTATCTGAATAGCACCAAGAGTCCCAGAAGTGCAAATAAGGTAGCACTCCTGAGGAAAGTGAACACTTGGAGGAGCTCTTAGGCTTATCCTCGGAGACACCAATGATTAACCTCACCAAGATCCTTCACCCCCTTTTCCTGGTCTTCCCCAAAGAGGAGCCTGCCTTTATAGGGCAATCTAGGCAATCATGCTTTAGAAACCACATCTGCTAACCAATTCTTAAGCCATAATCAGCACCACGCTACTGTCACTGTGGCTACCCCTCTAGCCGCCAGGCGAAGAAGATCGTACATAGCATCAGCCAGAAAAGCAGCGATGGACTAACCTAGAGGATGACACTGGTAGAAGCTGTACCAAGCGCAAAAAGGGCACGTGCCACGATGCCCCCACAGGCCAAGACCTGTAAAGCCACGGAAGAGGCCAAGAATGCAGTCTTCAGAAAACCTTCCAATTTCCAGATATTGCTGTCCCTGAGAACTATACCGCCTCCAACATAAATTGTAGGGTGTTTTGTCACAGTGGTGACCAAAGCATCCACTGTGGAAAATGCAGCCACCTACAGAGGTCACTTGGGGATCAGGAATAGATCTTACCAAGACACATAGCACTCCTCAAAGCCTAGTCTGAGAGATCTTACTCTGCTATAAACATTTGTTGAAGCTCTATGGGAAGGAGAAAACCCCTAGATGGCTTCCTAATGCCTCTCAAAACAGGATCTGACAGATTGCTGAACCCTCTTATGGAGGATCAGGAATACGGAGGGCTGAGGCAATCTGAGCAATCAAGGTTGGTATTTCCTCCTTTCTGAAAAGCCGTATTATAGAAGACTCTCCATCCTCTTCATTTGGGGGAGACCTCCCTTCTTCAGGGCTAGACACAGCGACCAAGGAGCTCTTTTCAAGGTCTACATTAGCATCCTTCAATTCTGAGTAGAGAACCTCCAAGTCCTCATGATCCCAGGACACAAACTTACCAGACCTGCTGCCAGAAGCGTCATCTGCCCATCAGAATTAGAGGAGCACGCAGGTGCCAAAGCTAGAGATAAAGCAGACTAACCCGACTTCCACAAAGACCATGCGTGCTGGTACAGAGCTGTAAACTTAGTTGCTGAGGAATAAGGTACCCCACAAGGCAGCTTTGGCAACAAAGGCAGTGGCCCAGATCCCCCCCCCCCCACCACCCCAGAGAGATGGGAACCGCAATACTGGAGGTAAAGAAGGGGGAAGGGGGAAACTGCTGAAAGGAATCAAGAATGGATGCCTGCTGAGAAGTGGACAGCCTGAACATCAGGAAGACCCCCCCCCCCCCCAAGGTACCTGCTAGATGGTTCTCCCAGATCAGTAGGACAAAGATGATCTAACAAGAAACACCTATGCCTGCCTCATGCCAGACACTGCAGAAAAGAAACAGGCATAATGAACCGGGACCCTCACAAGAGGACCAGTGCAGAGGCGAAGCTGCCCCCCTCCCCGACACTGAATGCCAAAGACAACAATGGGAAGAAGGGCTGCAAGCAGCATCTCTGACATGACAAAAAAAACAGCAGCTACAGCTGAAAGAAATGAAAGGCAAACTCTACAAGAACCCATAAAAAAGGAGGTGGTGTACTAATTCTAACTAGAAATCATTATAAATTTAAAATCACAGCACTTGTCCAGACAATAGGAGTAAGGTGAAATTAGACTTACCTGCTAATTGTGGTTCCTTGAGGAACTCCAGTCTAGTCCCGAACCTCTGGGTTTGTGTACGTCCTCCCGCAGCTTGGAGACTGAGCATATCACATTTCTGATGACACCAGTATAAGTAGTCCAAGGTCCGCCTCCATGATCCAGTAATTTATTTATTTTATTTATTACAGTTTCTTATATAATGTAATCTATTGACAAAGCAAACTCACCAGAGCCATAAGTAAGCAGATCTTAATAGCTAACATTAACAACTGAAGTTAACTATAGAACTTTTAACCTATACATACTGGACAGCTTGTAAGCCTGAGTACCTGATAGGTGTGCTCCGCCTTCTCCCACACTTCTCTTCAAAACCGTTTCCTCCTAAGAACAAAGGGCTATGGTACTTCACTCCCCCTCTTCTTACACTACCACCGCCCACTGAACACCTCAGTTTTGCACTTACCTCTTCACCTGGAGCTTCAGGCTATCTTCCGGCAGGCAATCTTAGGGAGGTATGCGGGACTAGACTGGAGTTCCTCAAGGAACCACAATTAGCAGGTAAGTCTAATTTCACCTTCCTTATCGTCCCTCTAGTCTAGTCCCGAACCTCTGGGTATATAACAGAGCAGTAACACGTCAGCGGGAGGGGCCTGCCAGACCAGCCTGAAGAATCGCTGATCCAAACCTAGAATCCCCTTCCACCTGCAAATGAATCTTGTAATGTTTGACAAAAGTATGTAACGACGACCATGTTGCCGCCCTACAGATTTCTACTGCTGGAACCAAGCTGAATTCCACCCAGGAAGCTGCCTGAGCCCTTGTTGAATGAGCTTTCAAACCTGTTGGCACCACTCTGCCCTTCAGCATACATGCGGATGCAATCGTTTCCTTAATCCACCTAGCAATAGATGCCTTTGAGGCCAGCTCACCCCGTCTGGCTCCCCCAAACACCACAAATAATCTGTCTGTTCTGCGGAATGCCGCCATTCTCTGCAAGTACTTCTTCAGAGCTCTACTAACATCCAACCGATGTAAACCCCTTTTATCTGTATCCTTACTTGACCTCTCAAAAACAGGCAAAGACACCACCTGATTCACATGAAAGGCCGACACCACCTTCAGCAAAAAGGAGGGAACCGTCCTCAACACTACCTTCTTACTATCAAAGGACAAAAAAGGCTCCCTACACGATAATGCCTGTAACTCCGAGATCCTCCTCACTGACGAGATAGCTACCAAGACGACTACTTTCAGAGTAAGGTCCATTAGCATCGCCTTCGCCAGTGGTTCAAACGGCTCTCTTACCAGCGCCTCTAACACCACGTTCAGATCCCACCCTGGCACTGAACTCCTACAGGGAGGTCTCAATAGCGCTGCCACTCTTAAGAATCTTTTCACATCCGGATGAGTTCCAAGCGATATCCCTTGCACCTTCCCTCAAAAACAGGACAGTGCAGCCAACTGCACCCTAAAGGAAGAAGCCACTAAACCTTTATCAAACCCATCCTGCAAAAAGGATAAGACCTGCGAAATCGTGGCAGACAACGCCCTCAGCCACCTATCTTCGCACCAGGACTCAAACAATCGCCAAACTTGTATGTAAGCCATAGAAGTGGATCTACATCTAGACTTCAGCAACGTAGCAATCACCTTGGTTGAATATCCTTTGGACGCCAAACTTGCCCTCTCAAGAGCCAAGCCGTAAGTGAAAACCGATCCACCTGAGGAATCCTTAACAGCCCCTGCATCAGGAGATCTCTCCTGTTTGGCAGTCTCCACGAGGGCTCCACTAGAAGCTGCAACAAGTCGGCATACCAAGGCCTCCTTGGCCAATCTGGCACCACCAGAATTACCAGCCCTCAGTGCCGCTCTATGGGCTGCAGCACCCAACCTGTAAAGCACCCATGGTGGAAATACATACAGAAGGCTCTCCTCCAGCCAGGTTTGCATCAGTGCATCCAGCCCCTTGGACATCCTTTCTCTCCTTCTGCTGAAGAATCTTTCTACCTTTGCAGATTCGAACGTCGCCATTAGGTCCATTACCGGCAGACCCCATCGTTCCACCAGCAAGTCGAAGACTTCGTGATGGAGCACCCACACTCCTGGGTCCACCTTGACTCGACTCAAAAAATCGTCTGTCACATTGTCCACTCCCGCTACATGCACTGCTGATAATGCTTCCAGGTGTGACTCGGCCCACTCTAATAGTTCTTCTGCCTCTCCTTCCAGTGTCACACTGCTGGTGCCGCCTTGCCGGTTGATGTAAGCCACTGCTGTGGCATTGTCCGACAGCACCTGAATCACACTTCCCTGCAGCTGCCGATGAAAAGCTTTCAGAGCTAAGGTCACTGCCCTCAACTCCAATCTGTTGATTGACCAACTACTTTCTTGTTCGATCCACTGACCTTGAGTGCACTGTCCCTCGAAGTGTGCCGCCCCAGCCGAACAAGCTCACATCCGTTGTCAACGCCTTCCAATCCAGAGCTTCTAGAGGCATCCCTCTTTCCACACCCCCCGGAACAAGCCACCACTGCAGAGACTGTCTCGCCTCCGGCGGACAGACCATTCGCCGTGATAATTGATCGGACTGATGCAATCACCTTCGGAGCAGCGCTCTCTGTAGTGGTCTCATGTGAGCCCTGGCCCATTGAACCACCTCTATCATAGCAGCCATCGTCCCTAAGAGTTGCAGATACTGCCACGCCGAGGGCGCTCTTCTCCTCAGGAAGTCTCGGATTAACTTTCTTAACTTACGGATTCTTAGCTGCGGCAGATACTCTGCCTCTGCTCGTGTCGAAGCGGGCTCCCAAATACTCCAACTCCTGCGACGACACCAATTTGGTTTTTGCTACATTTACCACCCATCCTAGGATCTGCAGGAAATGCACCACTTTGCGTGTCGCCTCTTCGCTTTCGTCCTTCAACTTCGCCCGAATGAACCAATCATCCAGATAAGGGTGCACCAACACTCCCTCCTTGCGCAATGCCGCTGTCACCACCACCATGACCTTGGTGAATGTCCTTGGAGCAGTTGCCAATCCAAACGGCATCGTCTGAAACTGAAAATGTCCCATGGGCACCACAAAGCGGAGGAAGCGTTGATGTTCCATGCTGATCGGAATGTGCAGAGAGGCCTCCGAGAGATCCAAAGACGTAAGATACTCCCCCTGCCTTACCGCTACTATGACAGACCTCAGCATTTCCATGAGAAAATGAGACACCCTGAGACATCTGTTTACCCTCTTTAGGTCCAGAATAGGCCTTAAGGTACCTTCTTTCTTTGGAACCACAAAATAGCGTAGTTACTCACATGTAACAGGTGTTCTCCAGGAGCAGCAGGAATCAGTCCTCACATATGGGTGACGTCGGCGCCGAGGGAGCCCTCGCGGAGCAATTTTCCCCAGCTTTCAAAGAAAGCCTTTGGGAATTGCAGCGCGCATGCGCGGTCGCCTTCCCGCCCAAGGGTGCCATCTTAGCCAGTCAGATGACATAGCTAAAAAAGACAGCATAAAAATTTGCAAAAAAAAAAACTAAAGCAGATGATTGCAACTCCAAGGGGAGGAGGGAGGGTTGTGAGGACTGATTCCTGCTGCTCCTGGAGAACACCTGTTACAGGTGAGTAACTACGCTTTCTCCAGGACCAAGCAGGAAGTCAGTCCTCACATATGGGACTACCAAGCTTAAGGCTACCGGAGACCCTAAGCACAAAAATGAGCTCCCTCTAGCTCAGTAGCACAGAAGGAAGGAATCTTCGCTGAATTATTACCCACCGGTAGCCCACATCCGGGATGGAGGGTAGGAGTTGCTCAAACCTCAAAGAGATTACGGAGGACTGCCTGTCCGAAAGCACTGTCCCTGCGGGACTCCCTCTCGAGACAGTAATGGGCCGCAAAAGTCTGGCTCGAAGACCAAGTAGCGGCCCGGCAGATGTCTGCCAGCGGAACAGAGCGGAGGTAAGCCACTGACGTAGCCTTTGCCCGAACGCAATGAGCCGTGACTCGACTTTCCAAGGAGAGTCCGGCTGCCCCATAAGCCCAAGTGATACAGTCCGCAACCCAGATGGACAGAGTACGCTTGGAGACCGGGAGCCCCAATTTATTGGGGTCAAAAGACACAAAAAGCTGAGCAGCTTTACGGTGCTCCCGCGTACGGTCAAGGTAGAAGTTCAATGCCCTTCTACAGTCCAGGGTATGGAGGACCGTTTCAGCTCGGCTGGAGTGTGGTCTGGGAAAGAAGGTTGGAAGTACCACCTCCTGATTGATGTGAAAAGGGGAGACCACTTTTGGAAAAAAATTTTGGGTGAGTCCGTAGGACTACCCTATTTTTGTAGAACCGAGTGTAAGGGGGATCAGACACGAGGGCCTGCAATTCACTTACGCGTCTAGCGGAAGTGAGGGCTATCAAGAACAATGTTTTCCAAGAAAGAAAACGGAGAGAGAACAGGTAGCCATAGGTTCAAAAGGCGGACAGGTGATCCGCTGTAAAACCACATTCAGATCCCAGTCAGGCGCTGGCGGGCGCAGAGGTGGTTTAAGCAGAAGGAGACCTCGGAGAAACCTCGCTACAAGAGGGTCGCTGGAAAGAGGTCTGCCGTCCACCGGCACATGATGTGCTGAAAGAGCACTAAGGTGAACTTTGACGGAGTTGGACTTAAGTCCCAGATTAGAGAGGTATAGCAAGTACTGCAGGATCACCGACACCGGGCAGGAGAAGGGATCCTGGGACTGTTGGGTACACCAAACGGAAAAGCGACGCCATTTAAGGGCGTAGCATTTGCGGGTAGAAGGTCGCCGAGAAGCTAGGACGACCTCTTCCACCTCTGCCGGCAGGAGAAGGGGAGCAAGGACTACCCTCTCAGCAGCCAGGCCATTAGATTGAGAGACCTGAGGTTGGGGTGTAGCAGAGACCCCTGATCCTGAGTGAGGAGATCCGGTTGTAACCCCGGAGGGAATGGATCCTCTACCGCTAATTGCAGCAGGAGTGGAAACCACGGCTGTCTGGGCCAGCGAGGGGCCACCAGGATCATGAAAGCTTTGTCTCGGAGAACCTTGAAAAGAGTCCGAGAGACTAGCGGGATGGGAGGAAAAGCATACAGAAGGCTCTCCGACCATGAGAGTAGAAAAGCGTCTGCCGCAACTCGAAGGGGATGTGGCTGACGAGAGCAGAAGCGAGGAAGTTGCCAGTTGAGAGGGCTGGCAAAGAGATCCATCGTGGGGAGGCCCCACTTTAGAAAGAGCTTCTGAACTACCAAGGGATCCAGGCGCCACTCGTGCGGCTGGAGGATCCTGCTGAGTTTGTCCGCCAGGCAATTTTCTTGGCCTGGGAGATAAACTGCCTTGAGAAGAACGCCGTGACTGACAGCCCAAGAGCAGAGCTTCTGCGCTTCCCGACAGAGAAGGAAGGAGCCCGTGCCCCCCTGCTTCTCACGTAGAACATGGCAACTTGATTGTCCGTCTGGACAAGGACGGACTGGTGAGAGGTCAGGTGGGAGAAGGCCTTGAGAGCCAGGCGAATCGCTCTGAGCTCCAGGAAGTTGATCTGCTGAGCAGACTCCCACGTGGTCCAGAGGCCCTGAGTACGTGCCCCTTGGCAATGTGCTCCCCAGCCCAGGAGGGATGCATCTGTCGTCAGCACCCGGGCCGGCTGAGGTGACTGAAAAGGCATGCCGAGTACCAGGATCGGCCGATGAAGCCACCACTGGAGAGACGAGGCCAGCGGCTCGGAGACGCGCACTAGGTCTGCTAGGCCGCCTGTGGCTTGTTGCCACTGCTTGCGGAGACACCATTGAGCAGGCCGCATATTCAGGCGGGCATTGGGGGTCACATGGACGGTGGAAGCCATATGGCCGAGTAGTCTCAAGAAGCGCCTGGCGGAGACCAGGGGCTGGCTGCGAAAACAGTCGGCTAGGTCCATGAGCCGTTGAGCCCTGTCGAGCGGTAGGAACGCTCGTGCCTGAGGAGTGTGCAGCCTTGCGCCGATGAACTCGAGATCCTGTGAGGGGAGCAAAGTGGACTTTGCGAAGTTTATAACAAAGCCCAAGTACTGCAGAAGAGTCACCGTGCGGCGTGTGGCGTTGGTGACCTCCGGAGCGGACGCTGCTCTGATGAGCCAGTCGTCGAGGTACGGAAAGACAGAGGCCGTGAAGCCGGAGATGGGCCGCCACCACCGCGAGACATTTTGTGAAGACTCGCGGTGCGGAGGACAGGCCAAAGGGCAGTACTCTGTACTGGTAATGATTTCCTGCCACCACAAACCTTAGGTATTGGCGGTGGCTTGGGTGGATGAGGATGTGCGTGTAGGCATCCTTTAGATCCAAGGAGCATAGCCAATCTCCCTGCTGGAGGTAGGGCAGAAGGATTCCAAGGGTAAGCATTTTGAACTTTTCCCGCACGAGGAACCTGTTGAGGTTGCGCAAGTCCAGGATGGGTCGGAAGCCTCCCGTCCTTTTTGGTACTAGAAAATACCTGGAATAAAAGCCTTGACCTCTCAGGTGGTGGGGCACCGGTTCCACCGCCTGTTCCTGTAGAAGGCCTGCTAACTCCTGAAGGAGTAATTCCCTGTGCAGAGGGAGTCGTGGAGGTTCTCCCGGAAAATAGGAGGGAGGGACCTGGTGGAAGTGGAGAAGATAGCCTTCTTTTACGACTTGAAGCACTCAGGCATCTGAAGTGATGCTGGACCACCTGTGGGCGAAGTGAACCAGCCGGCCTCTGGTGCTGGGAGGAGCCAGCGGAGGGGGAGAGGCTATGCTTAAGGAGTCAAAAGCCCCCACCCTGCTGAGCAGGGGCTGGTGGTGCAGGCTTGGGGGCTTGCTGCCTACGGGACCCGTTACCCCGTCCCTTGGCCTGCTGGCCCTGTTGGGGAGCTGCAGGGGCCTGATATTGGGGGTAGTGTTTGTAGGCAGCCGCCTTTCTCAGGTAAAAGGACTTCTTTCCCGAGCCCTTCTTTTTCTGGGAAGGGGCGGAGGTCTTCCTAGAAAGCCTAGTCCTGGTGAGAGTCTCCGTCTCGATTTGTGCAGCCTTTTCAGCCATGGGCTTGCCAAAGAGGTTTTCGCCTCGGCAGGGGACATCGACCAACTTGTCCTGCACCCAGGGCTCAAGGTCAGACGACTGAAGCCAAGCCTGTCGGCGGGCACCGATGCCGGCTGCGGCCACTCGAGCCGATGCTTCAAAGCCATCATAGGCTGCTCGGGATATGAATTTTGAGCATTCACAAATGCCAGCGGACAAGACCAGGAACCTCCGCAAGGGTTCCTCGGACAAACCAGCGGAGAATCCGGCTAGCTCTTTAGCCAGGTCTCGGAGATACATGCCCATGTATAGCTGGTAGGTCTGGACACGACACGCAAGCATAGAGCCCTGGAAACACTTCTTACCAAGGCCATCCAGGTTACGGGCCTCCCTGCCAGGAGGCACCGAGGAGTGCATCTTCTGGCTCTTAAGACGATGCATGGCCGATTCCACTACCATGGAATGGTGTGGTAGCTGTGCTTTTTGGAAGCCAGGGCTCTTGCGGACTCGATAGATAGAATCGACCCGCTTGCTCAGGACCGGCGAGGAGGCCGGACTCTCCCACATGCGGAAGAGTAGTCGTTCCAGCATGGGAGGAACCGGTACAGTAAAGTGTTCCCTGGCGGGAGAGTCATACTGGAGGGCGTCGAGCTCTTCGGCTCGAGGCTCCTCCTCGGGATCCGCAGGGAAGGCCAAAGCCTTGGCCATATCCCTGACGAAGTCCGAGAACCGGGCATCCTCCGGGGGGGACTGCTTCCGAGGTTCGGACTCAGGTGAGTCCGAGGGGACACACCGAGTCCGAAAAAGAATCAGGTGACTCTTCCTCTTCAGACTCTCAGACCGACTCCGACGAGGAATCGGTGGGGTCGGCCCGGGCAGGCCGCGGCGCCTGCCGCCCCGACGCCGAGGGAGTCGGCGTCGGCGACCTCGGTCCCGAACGGGAGGCCGAGGGTGACCTCGACCGAGGATCGACTCGAGTTCGCATGGACTCGAGGATCGGCTCGGTCTCCGGGGTCGACTTAGACGTCGACGTCCCGGCAGTCGGGGCAGCGGCGCCAGCGAGGCCAGCGAGCAGTGCCCGCTGCTGGTCCATGAAGGCAGACAGTCTGCTCTCCAAGGCCGTCAACCTGAGTCCGACCTCAGGTGACCCAGCAGCCCCCGACTCGGGCCCCGACGGCGTCGGGCCCGACGTCGGCGGTCTCGGAGGCGAGTCCTGGAGGACCACAGGACTTACCCGAGCAGGCAGCTCCGACTCCAGGCGAGGTCGCTTCGAGAGGTGCTCCTTCTCCAAGGACCCGGGACGGCTATCGGGGCTATGCGACCTGGCCCTCGCGGAGCCAGGAGCGTCCACCGACGCCACCCTCGCGGGTTTCACCTTCCGTCGATGGTCCACGGAGGGAGAACCCCTGTCGGAGGAACTCCGGCGACGGTCCGAGCTGGAACCTCTGGACGCGGAGGCCTCCGACGAGGTCCGGGTACGGCTGGGGTCAGCGAAGATCCTATCCCGCTGATGCCGCCGACTTCTCGACGCTTTGGAGGACATTTTGCCGCAGGCCCCACAGATCATTTCCTCATGATCCGGGCCCAGGCAGCGGAGGCAATTGTCGTGTGTGTCAGTTAGTGACATATTTCGGTCACACTGACCACACCGCTTGAAACCACTGGCAGCCATCGGGGGAAAAAGGGCCCCTGCGAGGTCAAAGGACCGGGCTGCCAGGGAAAACCGAAAACGAAACTGACTAAGTCAGAAAAACCGAAAAAGAAGAAGAGGACTCGTGACCGGCGTCGCGAGTCCGGGCGGGAAAAAGACCGGCGTCGAACCGAAGGAAAAAAGAGAGAGAGAATTATGAGTAAAATCAACTTTTTCGCGGGGACACGACGGGTACATCTGTAGGGCTCCGCGGAAAAAAGACGACTGGCTAAGATGGCACCCTTGGGCGGGAAGGCGACCGCGCATGTGCGCTGCAATTCCCAAAGGCTTTCTTTGAAAGCTGGGGAAAATTGCTCCGCGAGGGCTCCATCGGCGCCGACGTCACCCATATGTGAGGACTGACTTCCTGCTTGGTCCTGGAGAAATATGGAGTATCGACCGTACCCGCATTGGTCCACTGGCACTGGCACCACCGCCTTTAGGGCTATCAACCTAAGGTCTCTTGAACTGCTGCCCTCCTTTACTCTTGTTCCGCAAGGGGACAGAACAAAGGCATCGCTCACTGGACGTTGGAATTCGAGCGCATAACCTTTTTGCACAACTTCCAACACCCACTGATCTGCCATAATTTGGGCCCAGACAGGAAAGAAGTCCCTCAAACGACCTCCTACCGGAACTATTCCTGTCTGGACCCCCTCACTTCATTGTAGTTTCTTAACGTTCGGGGAGGAAGTGGCACCAAAACCTCTGCCCACTCCACGAAACCCCTGAAACCCTGAGGGCCTGTACTGGAAACACCCTCTTTGAAATTGACCAAACCTTGCTTGCCGAAAACGCCTGAACTCCCTCTGTTGACTCTTAGATGGCGGTATAGCACGTCCCTACTTCTGCTTGTCCTCCGGCAATCTGCCCCCCTTTGACTCACCTAAATCCTTTACCAACTTTTCTAACTCTTCCCCAAAGAGGAGCTTCCCTTTAAAAGACAGCTTGCCCAGCCTCACCTTAGAAGCCGCATCAGATGCTCAATTACACAACCAAAGATATCTCCTTGCCACTACCACTGATGCCATACTCTTCAAGAGGCCCCGAATCAGATCATACTGACTATCTTCCAGGTATGCCGCCCCTGATTCAATGCGAGCCGCCTTCTCGGACGCCTCCTCGACTTGCAGATCTTTCAGCCTCTGAGACCATCTGAGGCACCCCCTTGCCACCCATGCACCACAAATCGAAGCCTGAATGGACAGGGCATTCACCTCAAACACCTGTCTGAGCAACGTATCTAGTCTCCTATCTTGCGCATCTTTAAGGGCCGCACCTCCCTCTACTGGGATCGTCGTCTTTTTAGTCACTGTCGAAACCGCCACATCCACTTTGGGTGATCTAAAAATCTCCTTATCAGGTTCCCCTAGCGGATACAGACGGCCCATCAGTCTGGCCCTCTTAATGCTCGCCTCCAGCGTATCCCATTCTTCCTGAATCATTTCCTTAAAAACCCTACGAATTGGAAACGCCCGCTGAGACTTACGGATAGCCTGTAATAAGGGATCCTCCAAAGAACTATCTTCCGCTTGACCCGCCGTCAGCATATTCAAAGCTTTCAGCATCTCTGTAATAAGCGCCGAAAGTTCCTCTCTTCTGAACACTCAGACTACTCTCGCCTGGTCTTCTGGTTCAGTGATCTCACCTTCTTCCAACTCCATTTCCATGTCAGAATCCTCTAAAACCTCCGACAGTTCTTCTCCAACTAAGTCCTGTTCGGTATCATCCGTCCACAGTTTCACCTTCTTAACTGGGACACTGCCCACTGCTACGCCTAACGGGAGTCCCCCGGCCTCTTGGTACCGCGAACTCCGTGCTCCGCAGGCCCAGAGCTCACACTCCCAGAACCCCCTAGCGCCTGCTGAAGCAGTGACAAAAATTGTTGAGAAAATATGGCCCCCAAACCCCCCTGCACTGAAGTCTGGGGCAAGGGAACCTCCGGAGCTGAGGAAGGCCCTGGCACCGGCTCCTGAATTACGTCCGGGGAGAAGCGGGGATCCGCAGACCCTGAAGAGTCTTTCACGCTCTCTCCCCCACCTTGTTCAGCAATCTCAGCCAGTGACGCCTCGTGTGCACAGCCTTTGCACACCCCCACCTCTGAGACAGAGCCTCTATGAACCCCACACAGGAAGCACCGAGGCCTAGCTAGCATATGGAGCTGTGACACTGTACCAGTCAAATCAAAATTTTTTTTTTAAACAGTTCCCCCAAGAGGCTATTGAAGTAACAAACTAAATGAACTGAAATTAACTTAAATTAAATTAAAAGCCTACGAATCCACCTCAGCAGACCCTTTGAACTGCTAACTGCTACCTCTCATCGTTCCCGCGCAAACGCCACACGGCTCTAAATGGTCCTCCGGGATTAGAAAACCGCCGCTAAACTCTGCGAAAAAAAACAGCCTACTTTAAAAAATCATAGCACTTACCTGTGCGACTTCCAAGGCCCCTGCCGCGCTGCCCTGTTCACAGTCGTGCAAGGACTGACACTGCTAGGTCCAAAGCACTTCCCAGCCACAGCCAGAGCTCCTGCCCCATCAGCCGTGCCGCTCAGTTCTCTCTCGCTGAGCGCGGGCAGACTGCAGTACACCCATGGCTCTGCTCCCTTTCGCGGGACCACAGCCGGAGTCCCCCACTCAGCCCCGCTATTGCACCACGCTGCAGAGAGGGGGGAGAAGGGGGGGCAGCCTCATGCCAGCACCTGAGCCCTGTCCACTCTAAAGCCTAATTCGTCAAATTAAAGGGCCAGTAACCCTTTCTTTTTCTTTCTTTTTTTTTTTTAATTATCTAGCTATATCCTGACTGACTGCTTGCTCCAGTGAGTCCCGAGCCTCTGGACTCGCACCTCCTTCCGCTGCTTGGAGACTGAGAACTGGATCATGGAGGCGGGCCCTGGACTACCTATACTGGTGTCATCAGAAATGTGACATGCTCAGTCTCCAAGCTGCGAGAGGACGTGCACAAACCCAGAGGTTAGGGACTAGACTGGAGGAACGATAAGGAAACACCATTACCATATCCAACAATTATTATCTAACTATTTGTCTCTCATATAGGCCTCCGAATGCTAAGTCTATAGATGTCTCCTCAATACTAGAGACAATTTGTGCACACACCTCTCAGTATAAGCCTTTCATCGCCTTAGGAGACTATAATCTTTGCTCCTCTTCTACTAAAGAATCCAAAGCATTTCTTTCAGCTATGCAGTCTCTCCATTTCACTCAAATTGTGAATTCACCTACACATCAGCATGGAACACGTCCTGATCTTATTTTCCTATCAGACCAAATACTGATAAATGATCAAACCACTGATCTGACAATTACTCCAGTTCCTTGGTCTGATCACTATGTGATCGCCTTCTCAATAGCCATTAGAACCTCAACATGCTACAAGAAAGAGGAACGATTTAACAGAAAACTCAAAACCTTTCAGAAAATGATAATTACACTTACCTGGTAATTGTAGTTCCTTGAGTGACGACAGTGCAGTCCTCAACCTCTGGGTTGTCAACCTCCACCTGCAGCTAGGAGACTGGCATGTCAAATTCATGACATCACTGGATATAGGCTGCTGCTCTCGCTCCACCTCTCCAGTGTGAACTATTAACAAAGCAGACTCAAGAGAGCAACAAATAAGTAGCTACTATAAACATGCTTAACTAAACTGAACAATGACCAACCTAGGTAAGGCGGTCTTAAACCTTCCCTGCGGCACGCAGACGCAGATACTGATACTGAGACTTGGAAAGCCGAGGGAACTGAAAACGACTAACAGGTGACCTACCTGAAATCCGCCTCCACTTGACGCGAATCCTGATCTGAACCTGAAAGAATTCCGGGCAGGACTGAGGACTGCACTGTCGTCACTCAAGGAACTACAATTACCAGGTAAATGTAATTATCATTTCCTTATCGTTCCTCCAGTGCAGTCCTCAACCTCTGGGATGTACCAGAGCAGTAATCATGGGGCGGGACCTTTCCATCCGGCACGTAAAACCGCTGAACCGAAACAAGTATCATTGGCCGCCGCCACGTCAAGACGGTAATGCCTACTGAAGGTATGCAAGGACGACCAAGTCGCCGCCCTACAAATTTCCCCTGGGGACAACAAGCTGTGCTCCGCCCAGGAAGCCGCCTGAGCTCTAGTAGAATGAGTTCGGAAACCGACGGGCACGGACCGTCCCTGAAGCATGTAAGCGGACGCAATCGCATCCCGGATCCATCTGGCAATGGAGGCCTTAGCAGCCGCCTTCCCTTTGCGAACACCTCCAAACAACACAAAGAGCCGATCCGACCTACGAAAAGGTTGAGTCACCTTCAGATAACGCCGTAACACCCTTTTTACATCCAACCGGTGCAAACGGCGATCCTGATCCGAACCGCCTAGCGAACCCAACACCGGCAAGGTAACCGCCTGATTCAAGTGGAAGGACGACACCACCTTAGGCAAAAAGGATGGGACAGGCCGCAAGACAACTTTCTCCTTAGAAAAAGACAGGAAAGGATCCCTACATGACAAGGCCTGCAGCTCCGAAATGCGCCGGGCAGAACAGATAGCCACTAGAAAAACCACTTTCAAGGTCAAATCCTTCACCGAAGCCTGACCCAATGGCTCAAAGGGAGAAGCGGTCAAGGCTTTCAGCACGAGATTGAGATCCCAAGGCGGCACCACCACTTTGCACGATGGTCACAGCCTAGAGACCGCCCTGAGAAACCGCAAAACATCAGAGTGAGCCCCGAGAGCCACCCCCTGTACCTTGCCCCGATAACAAGAGAGCGCCGCCAGCTTAACCCGCAACGAGCTGGCCACAAGTCCTTTATCAAAGCCATCCTGAAGAAAATTGAGAACCACCAGAATAGAGGCTGTCACAGCCCGAATCCACCGCCACGAACACCAATCTTCAAATATACGCCAAATGCGCACATAAGCTAAAGACGTAGACTGTTTCCTGGCTCTGAGCAATGTATCCACAACTGAAGGCGAATAGCCCTTTTTCTTCAGCCGTGCCCTTTCAATGGCCAGACCATAAGCGAGAACCGATCCACCTGCGGCATGAAGAGGGGGCCTTGTCTCAATAGATCCGCCCTCTCCGGCAACCGCCATGGCTCCCCGTCCAGAAGACGTACCAGGTCGGCATACCAAGGGCGCCGCGGCCAGTCGGGAGCTACCAGCAGCACCCTTCCTGGATGAGCTCCGACCCGTTGAATCACGTGGCCTATCAAGGCCCACGGAGGAAACACGTACAGGAGACCCGTCACTGGCCATCGCTGCAACAGTGCGTCTATGCCCTCGGACATTCTCTTCCGTCTCCTGCTGTAAAAACGAGTGGCCTTCGCAAAGTGGAAGGTCGCCATCAAATCCATTATGGGCGTTCCCCAACGAAGAACGATCTGATCGAACACGTCCGGATGCAGTTCCCACTCCCCTGCATCCACTAAAACCCGGCTGAGAAAATCGGCCCGCACGTTGTCTCTCCCCGCGATGTGCGCCGCCGAAATCGCCGACAAGCAACCCTCTATCCAAGAGAAGAGGAGATCCGCTTCTTTTTCCATCGCCGCACTTCCCGTGCCGCCCTGGCGATTGATGTAGGCGACCGTCGCCGAGTTGTCGGATAGAACCCGGACTGACCGACCCACCACGAACTGCTCGAACGCGAGAAGTGCCTGAGCCACTGCTCGAAGTTCCAGTCGATTGATCGACCATGAAACCTCCAGAGGAGACCAACGACCTTGGGCAAACCGGCCCTCGCAGTGGGCCCCCCAGCCCATCAGGCTGGTATCCGTCAAGATCGGAAGCCACTCCGGAGGTTCCAGCGGCATCACGGCCTCCAGAGACGGCGGCTGCAGCCACCACCGCAGGGACTGTTTGACTTTGGACGGGACCGGCAACCGTCGGCCCAGGGCATCCGACTGATGAGACCAGCGACGAAGCAGCGCCCTCTGTAGCGGACGCATATGGAACCTGGCCCAAGGGACCGCCTCCAAGGTCGCCGCCATCGTCCCTAGCACCCGAAGGTAGTCCCACGCCGACGGTGAGGGAGTGCCCCTGAACCTGCGCACCATACTCTGCAGAGCCTGAGCTCTCACGGTCGGCAAGAAGACCTGCCCCTGCCTCGTGTCGAACCAGACGCCCAGATACTCTAGCACCTGAGAGGGCTCCAGACAACTCTTGGTCAGGTTGACTACCCAACCGAGACCCTGCAGAAACTCGACAACCCTGCTTGTCACCTGCCTGCTTTCCGCTTCGGATTTGGCTAGAATCAACCAATCGTCGAGATACGGGTGCACCAGAATGCCTTCTTTGCGCAACGCCAATGCCGCCACCGCCACCACCACCATAATTTTGGTGAATGTGCGGGGCACCGTGGCGAGCCCAAATGGCAAGGCTTGGAATTGATAGTGACCCCAAGGGAGGGCGAACCGCAAAAACGTTTGATGCGTCGGACGAATCGGGATGTGTAAGTACGCCTCCGTCAGGTCGAGCGACGTTAGGAACTCTCCCTGACGGACCGCCACAATGACGGATCACAAGGTTTCCATATGGAAATGAGGGACCCGCAAACAGCAGTTTACGCCTTTGAGATCCAAAATGGGCCGCAATGCTCCGCCCTTCTTTGGCACCACGAAATAAATAGAGTAACGACCCAGTCTGCGTTCCACCTCCGGAACCTCTATGACCGCACCCAAGCGCAGCAGGCGTTCTAAAGTATTGCGGACCTCCAGGGTCTTCCTTCGTCCCTGGCAGGGGGACAGTACAAAGGAACCTCGCATGGGCCGCACGAACTCCAGCGCGTAACCCTCTCGAATTATTTCCAACATCCACTGATCGGAAGTGATGTGGGCCCAAGCAGAGAGAAACTCCCGAAGCCTCCCGCCTATGGAAGGTTCCCCTGTGAGGACCCGCCTCATCTCATTGCGACTTGCGGGCTGCTGGAGGGGCATTCGAGGAGAAACCCCTATTGGCTCCTCGAAACCCCCGAAACCCCTGGGCCTGGGCCGAAAAGCGGCCCCTCTGGTAGCCGCTGTATCGAGAAGTACGAAACCTCCGAACGTCCCAAAACTGGCCACGAGAACTTTGCGGGCCCTTACTCTGTTTTGGTTTATCCTCCGGGAGCCTACCAGCTTTGGACTCCCCCAGATCCTTCACCAATTTATCGAGATCCTCCCCAAAGAGCAATCTCCCCCGAAAGGGGAGCTTACTCAACCGGGACTTAGAAGAACCGTCCGCCGCCCAGTTGCGCAACCAGACCGACCTACGGGCGGCCACCACTGAAGCCGTACTATTAGCTAAAGCCCTGATCAAATCATAATGGACATCCGCCAAGTATGCAGTACCAGACTCCAGCCTGCCGAGCTCCCGGAAACGCTGAACCCAGCGCAAACATGCCCGGGCTACCCAAGCACCACAGATGGAGGCCTGCAAGGACATAGCATCCGCTTCAAAAACCTGCTTCAGTAACCCGTCAACCTTCCGGTCTTGAGTATCCTTTAAGGCAGCACTGCCCTCTACCGGAATAGTGGTCTTTTTAGTGACTGCTGATACCACCGCGTCCACCCGTGGGGCACGGAACCTATCCTTATCAGCCAGCGGATAGAGCCTATTCATGGTCCGAATACCTCTGAGCCCCGCTTCCGGCTGATCCCATTCGTCTTGAATCATTTTGTCAACTACTCTATGCACCGGAAACACCATCTGCGTACAGCGCACTGCTTGAATCACCGGATCTTCAACCTCATCCTCAGCAGCAGCCGGCGTCTGTAGGTTTAAGATCTGCATAGACTCCGTAATCAGGGCTCTCAGTTCTTCCCTACGGAAGACCCGGATGATCTTGGCTTGATCTTTGGGTTCTGGAATCTCACCGTCTTCGAGATCCTCCAACCCCTCCTCATGCTGCCAGTCAGCATCCTCGACGTCTAGCCGCTCACCGTCCGTCTACCACAACGTCTTCGCCTTTTTAGGTGCGGAGGGGCCCTCGCCCACCAGCTCCGGCCCTTCGAGCTGTGGTGGCGGAAGAAAGGGCAGTAGCGTAGACGGCAGCCTACCTTGACGGCGCAAGCAAAAGGCTTGGTGCATCAACAATACGAAATCCGGGGGAAAATCCCCAAGATCCGCCGGCTGAGTACTCGGGAGCGAATCCAACGGCCCCCCCCCCCCCGCGTCCTCAACCGCAGGACTGTGCTCTGAACGCTGCAAAGGGTCCCCCCCTGCCAATAGCGGGGTCACGTGCAGCTCAGAGGGCTCCTTAAGGTCCATTTGCTGTTCTACCGTGGACGAGAGGGATGCACAGCCGCGGCAAACCCCGGAGTCCGCCATCGTTCCCCTCCGGGTGCCGCAAACCACACACTGCGGTCAGGTGGTCATAACTGCCAAAACGTCCCCCCGGGATCTTTTTTTCTTTTTTTTTTGGCACCTTAGGTAGTTAGGTATGAATGTTAACACAAACCAAAGTCTTACAAATAAGGGGTACTAAAAGCACAAAGCTTATGCTCCAAAATCCTGTCCTGCACACGGGCCAACCGATGAACACAGCCCCGCCCCCCAGACCGGAGGCTGAAACGCCAGAACAAAAGCTTTCAACGCGAAAAGAAAGAACCCCCAAATCAAAGAAATAAGGGAAAGAAAAGAAAGGAAAGAAAAGGGACTAAATGGTACCACTGTCCCCCGGAGCAACAGCACTGAGAGAGCAGTCAAATACGCGGCTCCTTGCCCCGCTCAAAATGGCTGCCACAGGACCCGGAGGGGAGAAAAAGGGCACGAAAGAACCCAGCAGGCCGGAGGAAACGGCTGAAGATAAAGGCCCGACTCGCATGTACCAGACGCCGCCTGAACCGTTACTGGCTTACCGGACAGGTCTGCGCTGGGGTAAGGCTGCCTCCCGGCTCACCAATTCGGCTCGGTTACACAACCGCGAGCCTGCAGGAGCACCGCTAAGCTCAGCTCCTCTCAGCCGGCACTGCACCAGCCGGGACTCGGGAGATGCGGTTCTCGGACAACTCACTGACCTGAGGGAGGGCTCTCACCCGAAAGTCCTGGGTGAGAGATCCGCCAGTCCCCGGGAAGGCAAACAGGTAACCAAGACAACCTGATCACTGACAGGGAAGGTGTAAGAGCCGCCAAACCCTTTCTCCCACCTCCCCTGTGTGAGAAATCTTCGCTCTCTGATAAGGTCTCTACCTATTGGTTTTGGTTTTTTTTAAAGAGACAGAACCCACAGCATTAGCCTAAAATTAAAGTAGCTACCCTAGCCTATATCGCTCCTTATCTGTTCCTCTAGTGAGCCCCTGAAGAGGCTCACAACTTCCTCCTGCTGCAAGGAAACTGGTCACACTGGAGAGGTGGCGAGGGAGCAGCAGCCTATATCCAGTGATGTCATGAATTTGACATGCCAGTCTCCTACCTGCAGGTGGAGGTTGACAACCCAGAGGTTGAGGACTGCACTGGAGGAACGATAAGGAAGATCAATTCTTACAAGAAATATTACCTAAACTTGAACATGATAGCACTGATTTAGACAATTGATAATTGGAATTTAGTCATTAATACAGCTGCTTCAGCAACAGTAAAGCACCACACTCATACCCACAAGAGAAAGAATGCACCTTGGTATTCTGATATTATCAGACAATCAAAGAGAGCACTAAGGAAACTTGAAAGAAAATGGAGAAAATATAAAACTTACAGCAATATAGAGTCAAACAGCAGGAATACAATGATTTGATTGCCAAATCCAAGCAACAATAAAACACTAACACCATTATGAAGGCCATAAATAAACCCAGAGAACTCTTCAACATAGTACAAAGACTCACCAGGGACATGACGCAATTTGACAATAAACATATCGATCCACAGAAATTTGCTGATTTTATAATTAACAAATTCAAACACCTTTCTACAAACCTCCTTACTAGCCATTTTAATATAACCACAGGAATCCAAACTATTTGGGAGATCTTTCATACTCCTTCGTGCTTCAAATCAAGCAAATAATTGACTCTTTGAATACAACTACTTCTACCGCTGACCTTTGCCCAATGGCTTGGATTAAAAATACCAAGGACCAACAAGCTGAACACATCCAAAGGACAGTAGAACTTTCTCTTCATCAAGGATATATGCCAACCTTCCTTAAACAATTATTCGTCCAGTTCTAAAAAATATCACACTAGATCAGATAGATCCCAAATCCTTCCATCCAATCTCCAGTCTACCATTGCTTGCAAAGATAATTGAAAAAGTTGTTCTAAAGCAATTACAAGATCACCTTTGGACATCCATCAACATGGTTTCAAACCTCAACACAATGTTGAAGCTCTTCTCTCTTCCTTATTGGATAATCTTATCAGGGGTATGGATAATATTAAAAAAAGGATTTCTCCTGGGAGCTGATTCCTGGAGCGAGTTGGAGGAGTGTGTGCCTTGCCGAGGTTGGAGGAGTGCTGTGACTGCTCTTCCCCTCTGCCGTGCTGCCGGACCATCTGGCACTCCGGGGACAGCCTGCTGCTTGAGGGGGCCTGGAGCTCTTTAAATTTCCCCCGGTGTTATTCTGCCGCGGAACTGATTCCTGGAGCGAGTTGGAGGAGTGTGTGCCTTGCCGAGGTTGGAGGAGTGCTGTGACTGCTCTTCCCCTCTGCCGTGCTGCCGGACCATCTGGCACTCCGGGGACAGCCTGTTGCTTTAAGGGGTCCTACTTTGTTTTTCCTCTTTGTATAAATTGTGGGTAGTTCCCCTCCGCGACCGTGGAGCGCGGCCGTGGGGCGTTTATATAAGGGGCGTGTCTAAAGGGGCAGGTTCTGCCCCTTAGACGCCCCTTCGACGCCGTCTCGACGTTATCTGATGGTGTAGGTGGTTAACATCTAGTCGCAGCTTGGTGAGAGAGTTTTAAGCTCTTTCCTTTGATTGTATTTTCTTGTGAGTTATGGGTAAGAGAAAGGCTAAACCACCTGGTAAAACCCAATCGGCTGATGCCGGTGTATCGAAACCGGCCGGCCCATTGGACAAGCATTTTGCCCCCCTCCCCCTTGCGCAGTCCTCTCCTGAGGGGGCATCCTTGAGCCCCGGGGGGAGATCTCCCCCTCCTTGTCCTGTTGTCGCAGCAGTGTCTAATGTGGGAGGTTCCTTAGAAGTTTTAGAGAGAGATAAGATTGTAGTTACAATGCCTATTCCTATTCAGACGGCAGTACTGGATACTGCTTTTGAGCTTCCAGCCCTTCCTTCTGAATCTGAAATTACTATGAAAGATTTGTGGGGGGCACTGAAGTGCATAGATTCTAAAGTGTCTACGGTTATTACTTCATTTACTCGTTTCTCACAGGAAGCTGTAACAGCTGTTCAGCAACTTGATGAGAAACTGTCTTTAATGGATAAAGCAGTGGTTAAATTAGAGTCTCAAGTGCAATCTATACAAGCTACAAATGTGATGGGAATTAAGGATTCTCTGGTTTTTCATTCAAAGATTGAGGCGCTTGAGAACTCTATGCGAATTTGTAATTTAAGATTTCTGAATTTTCCTTGTACCTCTCTTTTAACGCCAAAAATTCTTTTTGATAAGTATGTTAAAGAAATACTAGCTATATCCGACGTTATTGATGTTTTGCAGATATATTATATTCCTTCTGGCACTAAAAGGGTTAACCCCATAGAAGGTGAATTAGATGAACTTATTCCCAATGTTGCAAATCTCACTAATTTTCTAGAGGACTCCACAGATACTATTAATACCCGGTCCACTTTGCTGGTCACTTTACCATCAATTTTGGTTAAGCAGCGTATTTTGAAGGCTTTTTTTAAAGTGAAGTCAGCTGTATTTTGTGGACAAAAAATTAATATTTTTCCAGATGTTTCTCGTAGCACTCAGATGCGTCGCCGACAGTTTTTATCTTTAAAGTCGCGTGTTTTGGCTCTGGGTGCTACATTTTTTCTAAAATTTCCCTGTAAGTGCCTAATATCTTATGAAGGCGCTTCTTTTGTATTTCTTGAGATTACACATTTGGAAAGGTTCTTGCTGGATAAACAAGGTTCATCTGGGTCTCATAGTGTAGTTACTTCCTCCTAAGGTATGGTCAATTGACCTGGTTTCCATATTATGTTTCTTGTTAATTATCAATGGTCAGCTCTCATGATGTGGACTGTGATATCTGTTTGTATTGCATTCTGTTGTGTTTACTTTTTCTTTGTTCAAGTTTTCTTGTATGTATTACAGCAGTGATTTATCCTTTTCTGATTTGGTTATTGTATATGGCTAAAAGACAAATTTAAAAAAAAAAGGATTTCTCCTGATCTTTATTGACATATCCGCAGCCTTTGACATAGTCTCACATATAAAAATTATACAACGGCTTTATGAAATTGGTCTTCACAGCAACACGTTGAAATGGTTTCAATCCTATCTTACCAATAAAACAGATAAAATGGGGTGATCAAAAATCATCATGCGTTAGCATGGCACAAGGAGTACCTCAAGGTTCATCTTTGTCCTCTATTCTATGCAATCTTTACATTCAACCTATCTGCAACATTCTCAAAAAATATCAAATACTATATCACATCTATGTGGATAATATTATGGTTTATACTCCAATAAATATTCAAGCACCTGACATCACCACCATAACTAACTGCTTGGTTGAGATGATTGACATGTTATCACTAAGCCATGCAATCAACTATAACAAAACAGAGGCCATGTTTATAACTAGAGGAAACAACTTTGACTTCCCTTCTACTATCTACATCCGGGACAACTACATTAAATTTAAAAAAAAGAGGTAAAATACCTTGGAATCACATTAGAAATGAAGTTAAACCTACATTTTCATATTCATAAACTACTGCTAAAGCATATTATAAATTGAAACTCATAAGGAGGCTCAGACCAATCTTAAATCAAGACCATTTTAGGACTGTATGTCAAGCAATTATTACGCCTATATTAGATTATGGAAATTTGATTTATCATGGTCTCCCTATTCAATCTATTTACCCTTTCAATTGGTGCAAAATACAACAGCTAGAATTATTACTAATTCTGCAAAAAGCGATCATGTCACTCCAGTGCTTCAGAGCCTCCACTGGCTGCCTATACAAACTCGTATAAAATTGCTATTCCATTTGATTTCCTTAAAACAAATCAGGCAACATCCAAAAGGGCTCAGTCATTATATGCGCCCGAACTATGGAATACTTTAACCGATTGCATACGGGCAACGAGAGACTTAAAAGACTTCAGACAAATGCTTAAGACTTCTATTTATACAATTTTATGGTCCTACTTAGGATTTAGCATAAGCATGTACTTATACAATTTGTATTCCTGTTTTGTGTATTCTTCCTATACCCCCCAATACCTTTCCTTGCTTTTACCTATATTTGTATACCTTGTCTTGTAACCACTTTGATTGAAGGATAAGGTGGTATATAAAACTGGTTAAATAAATAAATAAAACAAACAAACCTGTCCTGGCAGCACTGTCCTAAGAGACAACCGCAACCTCCGTTGTACAACCTAAGGAGCAAGCAGGCAGCAGCCCACACCCCTCTGGAGGCAGTAGCGGTAAGGAGGGAGGGGGGAGGGAACCACTTGCAGCCAGCCAGAAGTGATTCTACTGTCATTATTATTATTATTATTATTAATATTTTAAAAGGAAAAGACATTAAAGAAAATAAAGATATACCTAACAGCTGGCTTCTTGAGGAATCCCCAGAGAGATTCCTCAAGACCCAGGCCACCCTCAAGAATTTCACTAGTCCTCCTGCCCAGGCGTTCAAGCCACCACTGACAGACAAGTAGGACCAGAGGGGTACCACCTTGCATGCCGTGAACCCAGATATTAGAACAGCTCTACTACCAAGACTCACACCAAGGGCCAGTAGGAGACCTGGTCTGCAACATCATCTGCTGGAAACAGAGAAAACGACTGAAGAGCACCCTTGGTTGCACCTGTCATTTTTCCAGTATATCGTCACTCAAATATTCGTGGCTTTTTTTTTCTCTGTCTCCATCATCTGCTGGTAGTGGCAGATAACCCTCTAGTCTGATCTGGTCTAGTAGGACATCCTGCAACAGCAGATTCTACTGCATGAATTAAGAAAGAACTGCTGCTTCAAGTAAACAAAAAGTGCATGAGAAGAGGAGAAAAAGGAAAGAGCACGAGAGAGAGAGAGTGGGTGCTCTTCTGTTTCTGCATCTGGTTGAAGGCTGGGAATCCTGCTGTGCTAAAAGAGTGGGAAGCTGTCCTAGGTCTACAGTTGTGGTCAATGGTACCCCTGCAGTTCAACCCCATAATGTTCACTATCTCCTATAATAAGGTGGCCAATGAAATAGCTTTGGACTATATATGCACATATTTGACACACAAAAGAATCAAATAAAACAAGACCAATTGAAAAAGGAAATACTGTAGTATAAAAACGAGGACATTGAGTACCAATAATCATGTCCTAGCAAACAATCCAAATCAGTTGGAACAGAAGAACCACATTCCCACTGCAGTAAAATTAGATGCACCTGTGATCAACTGTCAGTACTCACATGACTTGAATCAACCAATGAATGATGGCTCTAATGTTTAAAATGGCCACATTCACTCCCTGTTCCGTTTTCACAATGGTGAAAGAGAGCTGCCCGAGAACATTAAAAAAAAAAAAAAAAACATCACCACCACCACACATCAAAATTCAAAGGGGTACAAAGACCTTGGGATTCCTGTGTCTACAGTTCGCATTATTATGTTCTCTTCTCATGGAACTGTCAAAAACATTCCAGGTCGTGGTGGGAAGAGGAAAACTAATCCAAGTAGTCTTCGAAAGTTAAAGTGAACTGCTGGAAAAGCACTATGTACAACATCCAAAGAACTTAAGGCTAACCTGGAGCAATCTGGAGTGGTGGTTTCAACTCGCACCACACACCATGCACTAAATAAAGGAGGACTTCATGGGCGAAGGCCAAGAAGGACCCCACTGCTCAAAGACAGACATAGAAAAGCACAGTTGATTTTTGCCCAAACCTATCTTGAGAAACCACAATCCTCCTGAGAAAATGTTCTGTGGATAGATGAAACCAAACTTGAGCTTTTTGGCTCAAGAGGAAGATTCCTACTCTGATAAGCAAAGGAAATACACTGTGCAATCCAGCTGGACAGTGTTCTCTTGGAGACTGGAAGTCCCAAATGAGAAGGATCAAAAGCAACAAAGAGTTGAGAGGACTTTCTATGTTGCTGTGTTCTTTGCAAGTAAAAGGCTAAAGCTCTTTTACAGTCCAAAGTATGAAGATTCCTTTCTGCATTTGATGCATGACGTCTTGGAAAGAACACAGGCAGGTAGACCGCTTGGTTAAGATGAAAAGGCGAGACCACTTTTGGCATAAAGTGTGGATGAGTCCTAAGGACTATCTTGTCATGATGGAACCTTGTATAAGGTGGATCAGCCACTAGTGCCTGCAACTCACTGATGCGACGTGCTGATGTGATTGCAATGAGAAAGATAACTTTCCAAGAAAGGAATTTCAATGAGGTAGTAGGTAAGGGTTCGAAAGGTGGCTTCATGAGCTGACCAAGAACCAGATTTAAGTCCCATGCCACCGGTGGTGGCCTAATGGGAGGCTTAGTTAGAAGAAGGCCTCTCATAAATCTTGCTATACGAGGATGGGAGGAAATAGGGTGTCCATTTAGAAGCTTCAAAGAAGCTGCAATAGCACTCAAATGGACTCTTACTGAGTTAGTCTTAAGTCCTGCATTGGATAAATGAAGGAGATACTCCAGTAATGATTCCAGAGGTATCGCAAGGGGGTTACGACCCTTCTGCAAACACCATATTGTAAACCTCTTCCACTTAAAAGCATAAGAGCGTCTTGTGGAAGGCTTCCTGAAAGCATAAAGGACATCCTTTACTTGCTGAGGAAGGTTAAGATCATGAAGATCTAGGCCTTCAGCAACCAAGCTCTGAGATGCAGAGACTGGGGATTGGGATGCCATAACATTGTGTCCTCCTGTGACAGGAGATCTGGAGCAGATCCTAACTCCAGGGAGGGGAGTTTGAGAGAGATGTAGAAGCAGAGGCCAATGTGGAGCTATGAGAATCATACGCCCCTTGTCTCTCTGAAGCTTGAACAGGGTTTTGGGAATTAGGGGAATGGCTGGAAAGGCATAAAGGAAGTCTTGACCACAGTGAAGGAGGAAAGCATCCCTGGCTTGAGAGCCCTGAGCCGGAATTCTGGAACAGAATTGGGGAAGCTTGGCATTCAACGGACTTGCAAAGAGGTCTATGTCCGGGGTTCCCCAAATTTGAAAAATCTTGGCCACCTGGTCTGCATGTAGAGACCATTCGTGTGTAAGCAGAACTTGACTGAGTTTGTCTGCCCAAGAGTTTTGTATGCCTGGAAGATACACTGCCAGGAGATGAATCTGATGCTCTCTGGCGAGGGCCCATAGTCGCAAAGCTTCATTGCAAAGCGACAGAGAGCCTGTTCCCCAATGCTTGTTCATGTAGAACATGGCTACTTGATTGTCCGTCTGAATGAGGACTGTCTTGTAGCTGAGCAGGGTGTGGAACACTCGAAGAGCAAGGAAGATTGCTCTGAGCTCTAAGAGATTGATATGTAGATGAGTCTCCTGTGGAGTCCAAGTGCCTTGGGTGGAGAGGTCCTGCAGATGAGCTCCCCAACCCATTGGTGAAGCATCTGTCGTGAGAGTTGCCTGGGGTAAAGGTTGTTGAAATGGGGACCACAGCAACAGGTTCTGAGTGGACTGCCACCATTGGAGAGACAAAATAAGGCGATTTGTGTTTGCTATTTTGTCTGACAGGCACCCTGATGCCTGGGTCCATTGAGCGGATAAAGTCCACTGGGCTGCTTGCATATGGAGGCGAGCATAAGGAACCACATGCACTGTAGATGCCATGTGGCCTAGTAGCTGTAACATTTCTCAGGCAGTGAGATGAGATTTTAGCACTGCTTGAGAAGCTATCTGCACCATGCGAAGGCAACGGGTCTGAGGAAGATAGGCCCTTGCTTTTCTGGTATCCAGCAAAGCTCCTATGAACTCCAGAGACTGAGTGGGAGTTAGACTGGATTTTGGGATGTTTATGACCAGACCCAAATACTAGAGGATACGCATTGTGTAAGATAGAGAAATCCTGGCCTCTGACTCTGATGGGGCTCGAATGAGCCAGTCGTCTAAGTAGGGGAAGACGAATATTCCTAGAGTGCGGAGAAATGCTGCTACCACAGCCATGCACTTCGTAAACACTCTTGGTGCGAAGGCCAGGCCGAAAGGAAGCACCCTGTATTGGTAGTGCTTTCCTTGAAAAAGGAACCAAAGGAACTTTGTGAGTTGGATGGATGAGAACATGAGTGTACGCATCCTTGAGATCTACAGAACAAAGCCAATCCTGACTCTGAAGGTATGGCAGCAGAGTTCCCAGAGAAACCATTTTGAATTTCTCTTTGAACAGGAATTTGTTCAATTCTCTGAGGTCTAAAATAGGTCTGTCCCCCCCTGTTTTCTTTGGGATAAGGAAATAGGGGGAGTAAAACCCTGTACTCTGTTGATGAATGGGTACTTCCTCTATTGCCCCTTGGGCAAGAAGCATAGTGACCTCTTGACCTAACAGGTCGATGAGAGAGGTCTGAGAATTGAACTGTCTTACCATTATGGGAGGGGGCATGCACAAAAAGTGAAGCTTGTACCCCTCTTTTATAATGGAGAGTGTCCAATGTTCTGCTGTTATCTGCCCCCATCTGGGGGCAAAGTGACACAACCTTCCTGGAATGGTGGAAGGCTCTGGTCTATTGAGGGCCAGGAAGGCTAAGTTCTCTAGATGAAAGTCAAAGGCCTTGTGAAGGCTGAGACTGCTAAGATGGTTGAGGCTTAGCAGTCTTTGCTTTCCTTTGTTTAGGTGGTTGCTGACTCTTTCGGGCAGGCTGACCTGCAGAACGTCCCTGCTGGGAATAAAAGGGATAAAACCTCTTCTTTTTTGAGAAGAATGGTTTCTTGAAAGATTTCTTTCTTTCAGGATCAGCTGTGGCTTTGGATAACCTATCCAAAGTGGAATTGTCAGCATCCAACTCATTGGCTTTCTCTTGCCAATTTTTGCCAAATAGATTCTCACCTGTACAAGGGATATTGCCCAGTTTGTCCTGCACCCAGAGCTCCAAATCGGATGCCTGGAGCCAGGCAATTCTATGTGCACCTATGGCAATGGCAGAGGTTCTGCTTATGCACTCAAAACAGTCAAAAGCTGCACGACTGACAAACTTAGAAACATCCTGGGCATGTTTAACCAGTGTGAGAAAATCCTGCCTCTTGTCATCAGGAAGGAGAGGGCTTAAAATCTCCAAGTCTCCTGTGACTTCTTTAAGGAACATTCCCATATATAAAATATAGGAAATGATCCTGGCAGAAAGCATGGAAGCCTGGAAAGTACGACGTCCAAAGGCATCCAAGGATCTACACCCACGTCCCGGAGGATTAGAGGCATGCCTCTTTGCACTCCTGATCCTTCTCATAGCTGATTCAACTACAATAGAGTGGTGAGGAAGCTGAGTTTTCTGGAAACCAGGACAAGGAGGGACTCGATACATGGTATCCAGTCTGCAAGAGTGAGGAGAGGTGGTAAGAGGTGTCTCCCACATTCTCAACATGAGATCATGTAAGATCTCATGGACAGGCAGAGTAGCTGCCTCCTTAGGAGCTTTGGGATATTTCAAAATCTCCAACTCCTTAGCTCTGGGCTCTGTTTCAGGAGCCACAGTAATGGACAGACCTCAAGCCACCTCCCTGATAAAATCCTGAAAGGAGATATCTTCTGGAGGAGACATCCTACGTTTAGGGGAGGAAGGCTCCTCCAGGAGAAGTATCCCGGTACCGGCAGAGCTGTCAGAATCCTCGGAGTCCTTCGAGGATTCGAAGTACCTCCTGTCCGGATGCTCTTGAAGAGCCTGATACCCGTACCGACCGAAGTCGGTACCAGGGTGCATTGGTACCGGTGCATTGGCACCGGAAGGCATCGCATGACTGGGTGCCGGCAAAGCAGACACTGATGTCGATGCCGTTGCTATCGGTACAGGTACAACTGTCTGATGCGGTTCCGAGGGTGTCGATGCCGCAAGGAGAGCCGCCAGACTGCGTTCAATAGCCAGGAACCTCTGGTCTATCGACGCTGCCAATGCCTGGGTATCGGTACCGGAAGCAGCTGGTACCCCAGAGCATGGCACCAGTAGTTCTGCCGAGGTCGAGGCCTCAAGAACATCCTGGAGCCCCGATAATGCTTTGGAAGCCAAAGCCTCCCGTCGGGGCAATTTTGCCGGTACAGAACCCTCAAGGGCAACGCCAGAGGCATCTCGATGCTTGGAAGGAGATCTACCCTTTGAGGACCAGCTGGACTTATGTTTGGTTACTTGAGATCCATGGGAGCAAGACAAAGCCCTGGAAGACGTCGATGCCACAGAAGCTGCATCGGAGGGAAAAAGGGCACGGATACTCTTTCTGATATTAATGTCAGGAAAAGGCCATTTTTCCTCTGGCTCAATTCCCAAGATGAACACCTACAATTTGAGGGGTCTTTCAGTTTGAATCAGATTTCATATCTTGAATTATATTGTAAACCTACTGACCATACTATATTACGTTATGATAATTTTCATAATAGATCTCTGAAAGAGAATTTACCTTATGGTCAATTTCTAAGGCTTAAGCGGTTGTGCACGTCACAAGATGATTTTGAAAAGCATGCAGTAGATATGAAGGACAGATTCAAAGATAGGGGTTACCCTAAGCTTACAATTCAAAGGGCATATGACAAAGCTAAGGCAACAGATAGAAATATGCTTCTCCAGAAGAAAATACCATCTAAAGATAGTCAAGTTGTTTGTGCCCTGACCTTTTCAGCTTTTTCAAAAGATATCTCTAATATCCTTAGACGGGAATGGCATCTTGTTTCATCTCTTCCTGCTATGGCGCATAAGCCTCTTATAATTGCACATAAAAGGAATCGTAATCTAAAGAACATCTTAGTCCCCTCAGCCCTTTCGAAGCCAATACCAGTTGTCAAGGCCAAAGGTCATTTCCAATGTGGCCGGTGTTCGGTATGTTTGAATGTTCTTTCCATAAAAGATGTTTTTATACACCCGTTCACTCAAAAAAAGTTTTTTCTTAATCATTACTCAAATTGCAACACTAACAATGTTATATATGTTATTATGTGTCCTTGCAAGTTGCTGTATGTTGGCAAGACCACTCGTGCCATTAAGACATGGATTACAGAACACAAAAGCTGTTTAAGGAGACGTGTCCCAGATAAACCAATGGTTGCCCATTGGATAGAAAAGGATCATCTTGTCTCTGATTTAAAATTCTTTATTCTTAAAGTTGCTCATCCTCATTGGCGAGGGGGCAATGTAGATCTTATACTTCTCAGATTAGAACAACGCTTTATCTATGAGCTAAAATCTGTTGAGCCCTTTGGTCTCAATCAAGAACTTAATTTGGCTGTTTTCCTATAAGAAGTTAATAAGCTTCCATTTGCACATTCTCTCCCACCTTTTCCTTCCCCTTCCCTCTCCCCCCCCTTTTCCTTCTTTTCCCTTCCCCTCTTCCCTTTCTCCCTTTCCCTCTTTTCCCCTCCCCTTCCCTTTCTCCCTTCCCCTTCCCCATCCCTTTCCTTTCCCTCCTTTTCCCTCTTTTTCCCCACCCTCTCTTTTCTCTTTTTTCTCTTCCCTCCCCCTCCCCTCCTTTTTCCCCTCCCCTTTCCCTCCCCCCCATTTTTCCCCTCCCCCTTCCCTCCCCCTTCCCTCCCCCCCCTTCCTTCCCCCTTCCCTCCCCCCCTTCTCTCTGCCTGGGCACCTGAGTGTTTCTAAATAAGGTTTATGATATAAAGCATGCCCATGTTGGTTTCTATCCTTCGTGCTTATTAGTTTGGTAAGTAAAAGCTAACGGGTCAAATGATTTGTGACATCTTTATTTAAAATTGGTTTGATGTGTTTCTTTATTTTGAGCATCGGTCTCTCTTACACATGCATTTATTCATCATGTGACCTTATACATATGTAAATAATCATCATGTGCTTCTTTACCTTTAAAAGAGCGCGCTTATTGGCGTTTCTCAAGAATCAATGCAGGACTGTGTTTGCAGTGCTACAGGTACTTTATCTTTCTATATCACATTTTGGACATGACTTCGGTTTTGCAATATTCATAAATAGCCCTCCTGTCGTTTGTTTATTATGCAACATCATTTATTTGAAAGAGTTCCCACACTTTTTAGACTTTTTTGATGTTTCATACTCGCGCTACATTTTTAAGACGGAACCCCCGATGTGGTTTTTCAATTCACGCCCCAGAGGTCCTCTTATTTTGCACGTATTCAAACAATTCTTTTTGTTTCAACATGATATGATATCTTTGTGCTGTATTATAATCAGCTTTTAAACTATGGAAATATTGTTTGTTTTAAATATTCAATTATTCAATATATGCCTTCATATATGTGTATGTGCCTTTTGACCTGCAACAGTGCGCCAATTTTGGCGTCTTTTAATAATCTGTATGGCGATTACATTAGCAGCATTCAGGTATATTGGTTTTCTTAAATCTTCTCAGAAAAGATTTTAAGCGCACTTGTCTTCGGTTCATGAGGTGCTCGAATATGGCACTTCTTATAGTCTCCATATTAAATCTACTATAGATCTGCCACCTTTTTAAGTTTCACCTATTTGTAATTTGGCAAGTGCTGCAATTCATTTCTTTAAAGGTGTGTCAGCATTTTTTAAAGATGTGCCATGTCTTTGTTTTATTAATTTTTATGCATACAAATCTGTCCCATAATTTTTCGTTTTTGATTTGGGTTGACATACATATGTATTTTTATGATCATGTGTTTCTCCATGCGCCTTAACGAAGAGGATGGGTGTTCTTTTAGAAATACTATTGATGTTGTATTATGTTTTAGTTCATTTTTCTTTTTATTAATTGTATGCATTTGTTTTTGTCTTGGTGCCTCCTTTTATATACATATGTCAGGTTGGATTATTTTTCATCCATGTTTCCTAAAGAATGTTACATTGTACACAGTTTTTATCAATGTCTAATGAGCTTTAGTAATCACTATGTAGTGTTTGGTCTGGTTCTGGTCTTGGGTTCCGCATTATTAGTAATTATGATTAAGCATTTTGCTTTCACATTTTTTTTGGTTATTAATTATATTACTATTTTTAGCATTTTCAATCTTATGATTGCTTCTGTGCCACGAATTCATATTACACTGTGCGCTTCCTTCAGTATACTGATGTACATCACTGTAAGTATGCTAAATGTTTTTACTCCTTTTTTGTTAATTCGGTTAAGGTCTTTTCATATAATATTGTTATTGTTCCTTCCATTGTAAATGGATGTGTGTAGACATTTTAGTCAATTTCTTATGCTCGTTCTTGTTTTTATAATTTTAACCTTTTTTATGGATTTGCAATATTTACATGTCTTCTTGTTGTTTTGTTTGTTTGCAGTCCTCAGCCCCATGATGAAGGCGTTGCCAAAACGCGTTGGGGTGTTTTTAGTATTAATAAAGCGCTTGTGACCTCCAAATCCGCTCGCTTTTTGTGTTTCCCGTTACATGTGGTCCCTTTACACAAATGCAGACATATGGATGGCATTTAGAACTACAGTCCAATCAGTCTAACCTCTATGGTTAGTACATTATTGGTCTTCGTTAAGAAGCATATGAGAACAAAGATCTTAATATGCATACTTCAGAGGAAATCAGGTCAGGGAGAGGGTATGTGTTGTGCTACCACAGCAGCAACAGCATTTTTTTTTCTCAGCTATAGTTTTTGCCCGGAGGCCTACATTATATATCTTGGCAGATCTCCTGAGACATTTAATGTAGACCCATGATGGAAACATCTGACCTGTGCAATAAAAGCAGGACAGATGCAGATCACGACCCTTGCATTTAAGCACAGTATTTTAAGTGTTGCACATGAGGTCTGTTAAGTACAAAAAAGAGAAAAAAAAATTCTGCCGCTAGTAAATATGCCCTTTTATGTCATGCTTTACAGTATAAACATCCCGTTCTTTAACAGAAAGAACACAGGACTGGTCCAACAGCAGTCCCTTGTAACGCCCTGTCAAGGACCTGGGATCAATTCATCATGCCTTCTGCTCCCTAAGTCAGTCAAGGCTGGTGATACTGCAGAGAATATGTTCACAGCCCCTAGAAGATGCCAGTATGTCATGACACAATGGCAATACCTAATGGCGAGATTTGGGGTCCGTGATTGCAAAGTTCTGGAAGAGGCTCTTTTTCATTGCTGTCAGATGAGAACCATCACTGCACTAATTGGACTAGACTATTACCACTAATCATCTGTATAATGCTACAAGGCATACACAGCATGAGTTAGGTTATAAAACATAGGGGAAACATTTGACCAAAAGGCTTTAGTATGCAGTTTTAGCCACACTAGACTGTACTGCACTCTCAGATCTGGATCAGTAGTTATATTTTCAATTAAAGTGCTGAATGTGACTTTGGGCTGTCAAGACACTAAATACTTTATTCCATGACCCTTAACTACTATTTACAGCTAACCTTAGACAATAATTAATCAATGAGGTGAGAAAGTATGTCAGAAAGATTTAAAGGTGACATGAAATTTACCACAAAACAATATATATACAGGTCATTAAACCATAAAATACAAAATCTAATATTGCAGCCTGCAATACTATTTTAATTGGGGGGGAGGGGGAGGGTATCCAATAGGGAATTGATCATTCAACAAATAACATGGCATGAAAAACAGACAAACATCTGGGACGTGTTTATGAGCAAATGTGACTGTCTATACCAAATGTATGTGATGAGTACTAAACATGTTTACAGGGCACAATGACCGAACACTTTTTTTTAAACTGGATATAACACTACATCAGGTGCAAAAGGGCAGTATTTTAACTCATTTGTATTAATCCCACTTTGAAATGGAAAGAATTAAAAATTCATGAGCAACACTTTAGCTGCTATTGTATTGCCAACTATATTTACTAATATATGTTCACTGGTTAATAAGATTGTTTAAACATATACTAAATAATGCAAGCCCCATTATACTCAATATGGGTTATCTAATATGCGCTTAGTTCTAACACAGCAAAATGCCTTAATGCATGTTAAGTGGTTAATGCACACTAGTAAATAAGAGCCATCAAATTTGTTGATGAAGGGAGGCCTGCTGTGGGGCACTTGGATACCGATACATATTTCAGTCAGCTTAAGCTACTACAGTGTTTCTTTCCACCTTTAGGGTGTCTTAGCATTCACTGATACACACTTGAAAACAAAAATAAGTGTTCCTAAAATCTCTGGTCTATGAAATGACGTGGTGTCCTTGATTAATTAAAAAAAAAAAAAAAAAAAAAAAAAAAAACTTACTTTGGATGAAACAATTTTATTATCACAGAATTTCGGTGCAATGTAAGCATCTGTTTCCGAGATTGGGCGATGTCCAACATAAACTGTTCGTGTTCCAACTCGTTTTCCTTCTCTAGGACACTGTCAAAAGGAAAAGTTCCATTTAAATCAGATGCTTTGTATTTACAAGAACATACATTTTCAACAGCTGATACCAGCTGGAGTTAAAAAGTAGTAATAAAGCAGCTGTGACTATTTCCTTATCCTCTGTTCTGCCAGGTACCTACCTGTCCTCCATTCTAAACTTCCCACCCCCACAATCATTTGACCATACACACACATTCCAAATCAGATAATACAACTATAGCTTTATATGATCTAACCAGGGAATATAAAACTGGTGCTTGAGCATCCCTATGCACTACTTCAGTAACATGCATTCTGGTTCAGTACGGGGAGGAGTGGCTCAGTGGTTGGGACAGGTAACCTCAGGCTGGAAGGCCAGGGTTTCAATTCCCACAAAGGGACAAGCAACCTCAGGCCGGAGGGACTGGTGTCTCTAGTCCCATGGCCACACCTTGGGCAAGCCACTTAACCCTCCATTGCCTCAGGTACACTTAGATTGTGAGCCCTTCGGGGGACCAGGGAATAAATAGTGCCTGTTAGCATATATCTGTAAACCGCTTTGACCGGGTGAAAAGTGGTATTTAAGCACAGCTAAATAAATAAAAATAAATACATTATTCCCAGGACTGCTAATTCAGCAAGTCTTGCTTTAGCTGCACAAATGGCTTTCCAACCCACCTCCAGTAGGTGGGCATGGGCCTGGACCTGTCCCAAGACATGACACAATGCAGGCCCTGAATCACAAGGTCTTGACAGATTTCAGCACAGACATGTAAGCCCCCACTCATCAGCATGGACCAGTGCCAGAGTTGTAGTTCACTGCATGCGGCCCTGACAGCCACACCTTTTGTTCTACTACTACTGAATATTTGTACAGTGCTATAAGACGTACGCAGTGCTGCACAGACATGTAAAAGATGTTCTCTGCTCATCGGAGAGAGTTGAGAGTTGTAAAGAGAGAGCAGGGGACAGAGGCAAGAGTTAGTCAGATAGACATAATAGTCTTGTTTGGAGAGTGCTATGGCTGACTGGAAAGAAACAAGCACAAATCTGAAGTGTAGAAAGTCTGCACGAGTGCGGGATTTGAGCCATGTGCTCTCAGCTGAGCAGGCACAGGAACATAGATAGCAGGTAGTGGAAGACAGCCAGGGCTGGGGTGCAATATGCCTCATAGGACATGGCATGGTCAGAGCAAGAGCATCCAGAGCAGAGGAGAGTGATGCGTTATAGGAAGCTACTGCCTCATCAACAGGCTCAGATAACGAAGTGGAGGAAAGAGGTGAGGAGACAGTGGAGGTCAATAGCATGAAGATTTCTAAAGAGGTTGGAGGAGACAGGGCGAGGTTGAGGCAGTGAGTGATGAACAGTGAAACTTAGCAGGTGATGGTTCGGATAAGGGAAGAACTGAGGTACAGAGGTTTGAGAGTAAGCAATTAGAGAAGAATACAAGGTCGAGGCAGTGGCTGTTCTGGTGAGTGGGGGCAGTATAACAAAGCTGGAGGTCAAATGAGGTGGTAAAGGAAAGGAGCTTTAAAGCATAAGAGTCACAGACGTTATTAATATGAATGTTAAAGTCCCCGAGAATAAGAGAGGGGGAAGATGAATCCAGAAAGAAAGAAAGCAAGCCACTAGGCAGTGAGAAAGGTAGAGGTGGACTTCTCAGGAGGTAGATAAATAACAGCTAAACGGAGAAGTAGTGGAATAAAAAGACAGATGGAGTGGACTTCAAAGGAGGGAAAGGAGTGAGACTGAGGTAGCAGGAGGGGTTGAAATTGGCAGGAAGGAGAGTAGAAACCCAAACTACCACCACGGCCAGTGGGACGAGGCATGTGGGAGAACGGATAGCTGCTGTGACAGAGAGCAGCAATTGATGCAGTGTCTTCTGGGAGGAGCTAGGTCTCAGTTTGAGCAAAAAGATGGACAGCATTGACGATAAAGAGATCATGCGTAAAGGGAAGTTTATTTGAGATGGAGTGTACGTTCCACAAAGGCACATGAGAAAGGGAGAGAGGAAGGGTAAAAGAGGGTTAAGTCCCAGTGCATAACATTTGTATCTATCTATCTATCTATATACATATATATAGATACTCAACCTCCAAATGCACTGACAGGCCATCTCTAATCTATACAAGCAAAGCAACTACTAAAACAGAACACTTCAGGAAGGAGAGGGCTTAAAATCTCCAAGTCTCCTGTGACTTCTTTAAGGAACATTCCCATATATAAAATATAGGAACTGATCCTGGCAGAAAACAGGACGCCCAAAGGCATCCAAGGTTCTACACTCACGTCCTGGAGGATTAGAGGCATGCCTCTTTGCACTCCTGATCCTTCTCATAGCTGATTCAACTACAATAGAGTGGTGAGGAAGCTGAGTTTTCTGGAAACCAGGAACAAGGAGGGACTAGATACATGGTATCCAGTCTGCGAGAGTGAGGAGAGGTGGTAAGAGGTGTCTCCCACATTCTCAACATGAGATCATGTAAGATCTCATGGATAGGCAGAGTAGCTGCCTCCTTAGGAGCTTTGGGATATTGTAAAATCTCCAACTCCTTAGCCCTGGGCTCTGTTTCAGGAGCCACAGTAATGGACAGACCTCGAGCCACCTCCCTGATAAAATCCTGAAAAGAGATATCTTCTGGAGGAGACATCCTACGTTTAGGGGAGGAAGGCTCCTCCCAGAGAAGTATCCCGGTACCGGCAGAGCTGTCAGAATCCTCGGAGTCCTCCGAGGATTCGAAGTACCTCCTGACTGGGGGGAATCGGTACCGGTGTATCGGCACCGGAAGGCATCGCATGACTGGGTGCCGGCAAAGCAGACACCGATGTCAATGCTATCCGTACCGGTACCGATACTGGTACCGGTACCAGTTGAACTGTCTGACGCGGTTCCGAGGGTGTCGATGCCGCAAGGAGAGCTGCCAGACTGCGTTCAATAGCCAGGAACCTCTGGTCTATCGACGCTGTCGATGCCTGGGTATCGGTGCCGGAAGCAGCCGGTACCCCAGAGCATGGCACCAGTAGTTCTGCCGAGGTTGAGGCCTTGAGAACATCCTGGAGCCCCGATAATGCTTTGGAAGCCGAAGCCTCCCGCCCGGGCCATTTCGGCGGTACAGAACCCTCTTGATGCTTGGAAGGAGATCTATCCTTTGAGGACCGGCTGGACTTATGCTTAGTTACCTGAGATCCATGGGAGGAAGACGAAGCCCTGGAAGACGTCAATGCCACAGAAGCTGCATCGGAGGGAAAAAGGGTGCTGAGCTTAGCAGCTCGGTTTTGTTGACCCCTCTTGGACATCATGGCACAAGCCATACACTCGGAGATGGAGTGGTCAGGACCTAAACATTTGAGACACCACTCATGGGTGTCGGTGACGGAGATGGTACTGCCACACTTTGTGCACTTTTTGAAACCCGAAGTGGGTTTTTCCATAGTGGAGAAAATTTTGGGCCTAAGGCCCAAAATGGCGCGTGCACCTGGGAAGAAAAGTTTGGAAAAAAAATTGAATATATATATATTTTTTTTTTAAACAAAAGAAAGAAAGAAAGAAAAGAGAACCGGCAGTACCGGTATAGAGTCGAGGAAGACAGACGTGACCACAAAAAAGAAGGAATAAGGGAATTTTCTACGGTGACAGGGACGACGACATGCTGGTTCCGTGGAAAATGAAGAACTGGAGAGAGGCAGTTGGGAAAGGCGGGAAGGCAGCACGCAGGTGCTGTGGGATGCTCCCAAAAGCTTTCTAATTGGACGCTGGGGAGTGTTCCCGCGCAGGCTCAGTCGGTACCGACAATACCCATATGTGAAGACTACATTCCTGCTTGTTCCTGGAGATAAGCAATTACCAAAGCCATATACTTCAAATTATGCACAATCCTACACCTCAGACTATTTCAGAACAGTCCTCCAATCACTAATAACCCCCTATATCGACTACTGCAACAGTATCCTACAGGGCCTACCAAACAAAACCATCCAATTGCAGCTAGTCCAAAATCTGGCAGCACGCATCATACAGAAGGCAAAACACATCAATCACATCACCCCACTTCTCTATGACCTCCACTGGTTACCAGTCTCAAGAATCAAATATAAATTTATTTAAACAGTTTTTTATACTGCTTTATCATTTCAATCAAAGTGGTTTACATTGTAACTTAAGCTTGGTAAACGTAAATTAAACAGAGACATTGATAACTTGGATTTTTCTGAGCAATGGAGGGTTAAGTGACTTGCCCAAGGCCACAAGGAGTGCTAGTGGGAATTGAACCCTGGTCTCTTGGTTCCCAAGCCAGAGCTCTAACCACTAGGCTACTCCTCCACTTCATAAAAACTTTATGATCATATTTAAACACCACAAAATAGCTTCAACTCCACTATCCTCACTCCCCATCTCTCCCACTATATCTAGATTGCGAAGACACTGTTCCCAAAATATCTATACCATACCCACCCACATCTGCTACACAAATCAATCTACCAGCTCCAGAGCTTTTTCTTACATTGCACCCACAAATAGGAATAGAAGTAATGGGGATCTCAAACTATTTTCAGAAGACTGTTCTGTGAGGAAGTAGCTAAACTAAAAGTAGACAAAGGGATGAGACTGGATGGGGTACATCCGAGAATACTGAATGGCTTCACTGACTGACTTTTTCAATGCTTCTTTAGAGTGGGGAATTTTTCCAGAGAGCCCTAGATATGGCGTACTTAGATTTCAGTAAAGCCTTTGACACCACACAGGCGACTTATAAACAAACTGACTGGGTTAGAAATTGGTTGAGTGGGATGTGACAAAGGGTACAGGTAAACTGAGCTCACTCCGAGGAGGAGGGGGTTACCAGTGGTGTGGCACAGGGATCTGTCCTTGGTCCGATTATTTTTAACATCTTTGTTAATGATATTGCGGAAGGGCTGTCGGGTAAGGTTTGCCTCTTCGCGGATAATACCAAAATCTGCAATAGACACCCAGGAAGGAGTAGATAACAGAAGTAGTTAAGTTTGAAGAATAGTCAAGAATTTGACAGCTGAGATTTAATGCTAAAAAAATGGAGGGTCATGCATTTGGGCTGCAAAAATCCAAGGGAGTGTTACAATGTAGGGGGCAAAGTACTTCTGTCCACGAAAGAAGAGCAGGACCTGGTCGTAATTGTTTCAGATAAGGTGGCTAGACAGGTTAAAAAAAAAAAAGCCAAAAGCAAAATGCCAAAAGGATGCTTCAGTGTATAGGGAAAGGAATGGCCAGCAGAAAAAGGGAGGTGATAGTGCCTTTGTATAAGTCTCTTGTGCGACCTCATTTGGAGTATTGTGTGCAATTCTGGAGACCACACCTTCAAAAATATATAAATTATCACTAATGATCTTATGTTTATCATTCTTATTTATGGTTTTAACTTTGACGTTTGTTAAGCAATTCCGCTTTATCCTCATCAGCTTCTACATATTCCTCTCCTTCAGCCTGACAATACTATTTCTGCACTTCCTTCTCTTACTAACAAATCAGTGAGAGGTCAACGATTCTGGTGATGACTGGGCTGAGGTCGGATTGTACTTGCTTGATCGAGAATGCTGGGCAAGGATCAGTTGGGGAGGTGGTGGTGTCGATTCCACAGATGATGATCTCCATTTGCTCGGGAGAGTATGGATAAAAGCTCTCTAGCATGGGTATGGGTGCGTCATCCGAGGGAGGGAGGTGACTGGGTGAATTTTCAAGGCCAGACCAATCTGAATCGGACATTGAGGTGGTTTTACTTTGGAAGTATGTGGCAAAGGCCTCCGGGAAAGGAGTACTTGTTGGTTCATATGTGGATGCATCCTTTGTGAGGGATTTAATGAGGTTGAAGAGCTCTTGAGGTTTGTTGAGAGCGCGCATGAGGGTGCTGGTGTGGTATTCCTCTCTCTTGTTGACTGCACTTCGATGCTGATGTAAGTTGTCCAGATAAGCAGTTTGGTCGTTGATGTGCCTAGAGCGCCGCCAGCAGCGTTCTAGCTTCCTGAGGTATATTAATGATTTGTGCAGGTCAGCGGTAAACCACACGGCTGTGTGGTTCGTGTAGGCAGGTTTTGTGAAGGGTGGTAGGAGCGCAGCTCTGGAGAGGTTGTTGGTCCAGATCTCTATTAGCTCATTGGTGTCGGAATTAAGGTCATGCAGAGTGTCACTGAAGAATGTTTCTTTGTTGAAGTATCTGAAGCGGCGGCATATAGGGGAGTTAGATATGGAGGAATGCTGCTCTTCTATGTTGTATGGAATGTTGAAGAGTATGGAGGTTGGCAGATTATGTGAATCAACCAGTGATGGTTTGCATGGATGGATGGCAGTGGTCTGCTGGGGTGGGGGGAGTTGCGATAGCTTCTACGTCCTGGGGTTCGCACGGTGGGTATTAGGCCTTGGTGTTGTGCGAATGAACCTGTCCATGAGATAAGCTGGGCTAGGCAGAAGAGGAGCAGCATGAAAGCGAGATGCCCTGACATCATGAGGGTCAGCTAAGAGAAGAGGAGGTATACTTCGAGAGCGCACTTGGATGGCACCTCGGGGTGCTTCTGAGGGCTTGAGGCATTGGTGATTGGTCAGGGGTGAAATGTGATTAGGAGCGTTGAGAGTTGCTGGAGCTAGAGGCTTACCTTATGCTTAGCAGTGATGCCGGTGGAGAGAAGATATGATATTTTGTGTTGGAGGATGTTCACAGTGTGGCTGTGACGTGGCGCTATTCTGTCTGCGGGCCAATTGTGCTCGAGGTGTTGGTAATGGAGATAACATGCGCATCGAACAACTGTTCAGTGGCGGAGGTACTCAGCTGAGTTTTGCTAGTTGTGCAGCGGAATTCTTGTGGGGTCCATGTAGGAGGTGCAGCAGTAGGCAGGTTGTTGCTTGCGTTTCAGAGTGTTTTCAGTCGCCTAAGTGCCCACCTAAGGGCCACCCCAAAGGGTCCTCAGGTGCAGGCACGCCAGGAGGTGCTTCTTTTTGAAGGTACTGCTGCTAGCGTTGGTTGAGCCCTGATTGGCCGTGAGTTGGAGAGCGGGAGAGGTTTCAGCCTTCCGCTCTCTTTCCCGCAGCTGATCGGGGCTCAGCGGGGCTGGAGGAAAGGTCTGGTGGCGCTGGGAGGCACTTCTTTTTAGCCACTAATTTTGGGAACCATAGCAACCTCCTTTTTCTTTTTACATTTACTTAATATAAAGATTTGTTGCCCTTAAAAATATCCCCTTTCAGGTTTTGCCCATTGCTTTTCTACATCCTCAGGCTGTTCTCATCCCTCTGACGGCTCCTTGAGGTATTGTCCCATCTTGGCAAAGTTAGTTTTCCTAAAATCTAAGACCCTTGCTTTTGAATGGATTTTAGCAGCCCTAGTCTTAAAACTGAATCACACCATCTGATGATCAATGAACGTGAGATAATTTCCCACTATGACATCAGAAATACTTTCCCCAGTGGTAAGCATCAAGTCCAGTATGGCCCCATCATGTGTGGGTTCTGTTACCAGTTGCTGGAATAGTTCTCCCTGTAGAGGATCTAGGATCTCCTTACTTCTAGATGACACTGCAGCACGGATGTGCCAATCAACATCTGGCATATTGAAATCACCTATCAGTAGCACTTCTCCTTTCATGGCATTACTGTGTATGTCTTCTATTAAATCCCTGCCCACGTCTTCTCCCGGTGAGGGAGATCTGTGTATCACACCAATGCAAATAGATTTCCCTTTCTCTCTTTCTAGTTTAACCCACAGTGCCTCCTTGCTCTCCCTTAAGTCCTGTAATTGTATAGCTTTAATATTTTTTTTAAACACACATTTAGCGCCACTCCTTCTTCCCACCTTGTCATTCCTGAATAAAGTATAGCACTGTATATTTACATGCCAATCATGGCTGTCCGTGAACCCATGTCTCTGTAACCACCACTAAATCCAAGTCAGTCTCTTCCATTAAAGCCTCAACATCTGGGATCTTATTTCCCATGCTACAGGCACCGCTTTCCAGATGTTGCCCCTTTTACCCATTTCTACAGAGGTATTTAACATTTCACTTACCTGAGGGCTTTCTTCACCCATCCCTAACAAATCTAGTTTAAAGTCCTCTTCAGTAGATAAGCCAGTCTGCTGCAGAAGACACGTCAACCCTTCTTGGACAAATAGACACCATCTCTGCTCTGCAGCCCTTGGATCATTCCATGGTCCAGGAAACCAAAACGGTCTTAATGACACCATCCATGAAGCCATGCATTCATCTCCAGGATGTGAGCTTCTCTGCCTCGGCCTTTACTCTCAACAGGGAGGATTGAAGAGAACACCACCTGTGCACCTTTCTGCTTCACCCTCTGTCCCAGAGCCATTAAGTCACTTTTTATACACTCAGAGAATACCTAGCAGTATAACAGTCAGTAGGCTTGATGATTCTCAGCAAACTCTCCAGAACACCTCAGATTTTGGCACTTGGTAGACAGCACACCTCTCTGGACATCAAGTCTGATCGGCAGATGGATGCCTCCATACACTTCAGAAGAGTGTCAATCACCACTACCCTTCGCTTCCTTGTGGTCACTGATTCTGTAACTTTGTGGTGCTAGAGCTCTGGTTCTTCCCTTTTCTGGGATTTTGTCACCTCCTCCACTTCCAGGGCTGCATGTTGGTTCTTCAATTCAAGAGCTGGTGGAGTTGGATTGTTGATTCTGCAGACTCTGGTGACTCTTGTCCAATTCTCTTCATTCTGTAGCTTCCCATCTTCACCTCTCTGTCCTACAGCTTGGATGTTTCAAGAAGCATCTCATCAATGTACTTCACTGTCTCAAATGCTTCTCAGTCTTGCCACATCTTCTAGGAGCTCCTCCACTTGTTTCATGAGGGCTTCAGCTCGCAGGCATCCTGCACATGGAACCAGTTCTTCAACTGACATTGGGTTCTTTGTCTGGACAAAAAAAGCAGTTAACCTCTTATGTGTGCTTTAACAGCACTGTTCTGTCCCTGTGTGTAGCCAATTGGGGAATTGTACTATAAAGCAAGAATTACTCTATCCTCATCCTTCTTTATCTACCTGCTGCTTTTGACACTGTTAATCACCACCTCCTTGATTCGCTGTTTGCTTGGATTGCAAGGCTGTTCTTTCTTGTAACTTCATACCCATTTTACAAGGAACATTCAATTGTAAATTGAAAATGGAAATTACACTCACCAGGTAATTGTTGTTCCTGGAGTGACTCCAGTTCAGTCCTCCACCTCTGGGTTGTGCACCTCCTCCTGCAGCTTGGAGACTGGGCATGTCAAAAATGTGACATCACTGGATGTAGCCTGCTGGTCTCTCCCATCAGCCCCAGTGAACTATTGACAAAGCAAACTCAAAAGGAGCAACAAAATAAGTAGCTATGTTATTCATTCAAACTTTAACAAGAAACTGAACTTAACACCTACCAGGGAATTCCCTCTGTATGGAAATACCCTTTCCCTTGTACCTGTCCCTTTCCTTCCTCGTCATATCTAGCAATAGAACAAAAGAACAAGAAAGGACAGTAAAGCATAGCAAACAGTACCTACCGGTAATCGAACACCTCCCCTTAAAGAACTCCACTGCTAAGAAACAAACCCGGGCGGTAATGAGGACTAAACTGGAGTTCCTCCAGGAACAACAGTTACCGGTAAGTGTAATTTCCGTTTCCTTATCGTTCCTCCAGTTTAGTCCTCCACCTCTGGGATGTAACAGGTCAGTACTCATTGGGAGGGACCTTTCCAGCCAGCTTGCAACACCGCCAACCCGAATACGGCATCCTTCGCTGCCAACACATCTAGGTGGTAGTGTTTGCTGAAAGTATGTAGTGACGTCCAAGTGGCCGCTTTACAAATTTCCGCAGGTGGAACCAAACTGTGCTCCGCCCATGAAGTTGATTGTGCTCTGGTAGAGTGAGCTCGCAACCCTGTTGGCCCTTCTCGTCCACACAGAAGATATGGAGAAGCAATCGTCTCTCTAATCCATCCAGAAATGGATGCTTTCACCGCCGCTTCTCCTTTACAGGAACCGCCAAACAAGACGAATAACTGATCAGACTTGCAAAAAGCCTCAGATACTTTCAAATATCGCCATAGCACTCGCTTTATGTCCAAGCTATGCCATACCCTGTCTGCAGCACTTCCCTCCAGTGAACCCAAAACTGGGAGAAAAACCATCTGATTCAGATGAAATGGAAAAACGACCTTAGGCAAAAAGGAAGGAACTAGCTGCAACATGACCTTTTCACTAGAAAAAGACAAGAACGGTTCTCTACATGACACCACCTGCAGTTCCGAAATGCGCCTCGCCGAACAAATGGCTACCAAAAAAAAATTGTCTTCAGAGTTAAGTCTTTAACCGACGCCCTGTGTAATGGCTCAATGGGTTCTTTGGTTAACGCCCCTAACACCAAATTGAGATCTCACGGCGGAACCACAATTCGACAAGAGGGGCGCAGTCTAGACACTGCCTTAAGAAAACGTAAAACATCCGCATGTGCTCCTAACGCTACCCCTTGTACCTTGCCTCTATAGCAAGAAAGGGCTGTCAACTGCACCCTTAAAGAACTGGCAGCCAGATCCTTATCAAAACCCTCTTGCAAGAAACTTAACACCAAAGGCACCGAGCCTGTAGCCGCACGCACCTGTCTACGTGAGCACCAATCCTCAAAAACGCGCCATATGCGAACATACATCAACAAGGTAGACTTCTTCCTAGCCCGAAGCAAGGTCACGATAACAGCACCGGAGTAGCCCTTTTTCTTTAGCCTCGCCCTTTCAATGGCCAAACCGTAAGCGAGAACCGATCCACTTGGGGCATCCATAGTGGACCTTGCCATAACAGATTCTCCGATGCCAGCAACCTCCAAAGCTCCCCATCGAGCAATCGGATAAAATCGGCAGACCATGGACGTCTTGGCCAGTCCAGAGCCACCAGCAGTACTTTTCCCCGATGAACCTCGATATGTTGCACCACCCGACCTATGAGCGCCCACAGGGGAAATACATAGAGTAGACCTGTTGTCGGCCAATTTTGCAACAGCGCGTCGATCCCCTCTGACATCCTCTCTCGACGTCTGCTGAAGAAGCGATCCACTCTTGCTGACTGAAAGGTCACCATCAGGTCCATGACTGGCGTCCCCCATCTGTGAACCGCTTGCACAAACACGTCCGGGTGAAGCTCCCATTCTCCCGCATCTACTTGAACTCTGCTGAGAAAATACGTCATCACATTTTCTTTTCCTGCTATGTGCGCTGCCGAAATCGCTGGTAATTGAAGCTCTACCCAAGCGAACAGTGCTTCCGCCTCTTCCACCATGGCTGCACTTCCTGTGCCACCCTGCCGATTGATGTATGCCACTGTTGCCGAGTTGTCTGACAGCACTCGCACCGGCCGTCCCTTCACCGTCGCTTCGAACTTCTGCAGTGCGAGAAAGACTGCTCTCAGCTCCAGCCGGTTGATTGACCATGTGCTCTCTGGAACAGACCAAGTGCCTTACGTGAAGAGCTCTCCGCAATGTGCCCCCCATCCTAAGACCTGCATCCATCAACAATGGGAACCACTCCGGTTGCTCCAGAGGCATCCCGGCTTTCAAAGATCCGGGCAGAAGCCACCAGCGCAGCGCCTGTCGAACCCTGAGGGGACAGGGAAGTCAGTTGTTCAAAGAGTCATCCTGATGTGACCACCGGCGGAGCAGAGCCCGCTGCAAGGGTCTCATATGGTACCTGGCCCATGGTACTGCCTCCAAAGTTGCTGCCATTGTTCCCAACAATTGAAGATAACTCCACACCAAAGGCGCTGGAGCGGCTCTGAACTTGCGCACCAATTGCCGAAGGATTCGAATCTGGCGATCCGGTAGAAACACTGCTCCCTTCTAAGTGTCGAACCGCATCCCCAAATATTCGAGATGCTGGGGCGGCACCAAGCGGCTCTTGGTCGGACTGACCACCCAACCAAGACTCTGAAAAATTTTCACCACCTGGTCCGCGACTTGAACACTCTCATCCTTGGATTTCGCTCGAATCAACCAATCATCCAAATAAGGATGGACAAGAATTCCTTTCTTCCGTAACGCCGCCGTCGCCACCACCACCATGATCTTGGTGAAGGTTTGCGGTGCCGTGGCCAACCCGAAAGGCAACGCTCGGAACTGATAGTGCCCCCAGGGTAAAGCGAAGCGCAGAAACCTTTGATGAGCAGTTCTGATCGGAATGTGTAAATACGCTTCTGTAAGATCGAGGGATGTCAAAAACTCCCCTTGACGCACCACTACAATTACTGACCTTAGCGTTTCCATCCTGAAATGTGGTACCCGAAGACAACGGTTGACCCTTTTGAGGTCCAAGATAGGTCTTAGAGTTCTGTCTTTCTTTAGCACCACAAAACAAAATTGAGTATCGCCCAGTGCCATAATCTCCAATCGGTACCGGAGCTATCGCCCTTAGTTGTAGCAACAGATTTACAGTATTGCGGACCGCCAAGGTTTTCTGTGGGCCCTTGCAGGGAGACATTACAAAGGAATCTCGAACCGGTCTTGCAAATTCCAGCAAGTAATCTTCGCAAATTATTTCCAAACCCCACTGATTGGACGTCATTTGGGTCCAGGCAGAAAGAAAGTTCCGAAGTCGCCCGGCTATCGGTTGGCTTTCCACTGGGACCCGCCTCACTTCATTGAGGTCTCCGAGGTGTCACCACGGTGGCTGCTGAAAAGCTTCCGCCTGATCCACGAAACCCCTGGGCTCTCGAACCAAACCTTCCTCTCTGGAAACCCCCCAGGCGAGAAGTTCGAAATCTTCTAAAATCTCTAGACTGACCCCGAAAGGCCTGCGAAGCCTTACCCAGTTTAGGCTTATCCTCCAGAAGTCTTCCTCCTTTCGATGGCCCTAAGTCCTTAACGAGCTTGTCAAGGTCTTCGCCAAACAACTTTCCCGTGAATGGGAGTTTACTGAGGCGCGATTTAGAGGAGCCATCGGCCGCCCAGTTTCTCAACCACAGGGACCTGCGGGGAGCCACCAAAGAAGCCATGCTATTAGCTAGAGCTCTGATCAGGTCGTAATGAACATCTGCCAAATAAGCCGACCCCAACTCTAACCGATCCAGCTCGTGCAGACCGTCCTGCTCCAGCTGCGATGCCTGCCTTAACCGATGGGACAATCTGAGGCATGCTCCTGCTACCCATGCTCCACAAATGGAAGCCTGCAATGACAAAGCGTCAGCTTCAAAGGACTGTTTCAATAATCCATCCATCTTTGTCCTGCACATCCTTTAAGGCCGCACTTCCTTCCACCGGAATCGTGGTAGTCTTAGTCACTGCCAACACAGCCGCATCAATACGCGGAGACTGGAACTTTTCCTTGTCTTTATCTGTCAAGGGATATAGTCTATTCATAGCCTTATTCCTCGCAGGCCTGTTTCTGGTTGGTCCCATTCGTCCTCTATCATCCTGCCTACCACTCGATGAACAGGGAATTCTACCTGGATCTCCCTGACAGCCTAGATAATAGAGTCTTTGCCACTTTCTTCCTCCGCAGCTTGTTCCGTAGCGAGATGTAGTGTCTGCAGGGATTCAGTGATAAGCGCCGTCAGCTCGTCTTTCCGGAATACCCGAATAATTTTCGCCTGATCCTCCGGCTCAGGGATCTCTCCCTCCTCCAACTCTTCCATTCCAGGTCGATCTCCGCCTCATCTGTCTCCTGCCACTCTAAATCTGTAGGCGAAGGTTCTCGTGGTCGAGATCTTTTGGGAGGCCTCGGGACATCGCTGCTAACTCCCACCATCCCAGCCTGTTGCAGCGGCAGAGAGAGCGGCAAGGGATCCGGGAATTTTCCCTGACATCTCAAACAGAACGCCTGGTACATTATTAAAACAAAGTCTGGACAAAAGTCTCCTGGCTGTGGCCCCGCTGCCACTGTCGCAGGCACCCCAGACGGTCCCGGCTTAAGTGTCCTGGCTAATGTCAGGTGGAGTGGGCAATAAAAGCCCCCCCCCCTAGGCTCCAGGTGATCCCCCATGAGGCACGGGGCCTGCGTTAACCTCCATCTGCTGTTCTACGCTGGTGGAAACTGCCGTACAGTCTCGACAGATTCCTGAGTCAGCGATAGCCCCTCTGCGAGTGCCGCAGACCACAACCCTGGGGGCGCGATGCCAAGCATCCCTAATTGCTACCAAATGAAGAATGGCAATCAGAAAAATGAGGGTTGTTTTTTTTAAGTGGTAAGTCCCTTACTAAAGAATTCCACAATGAGCTAAAGCAAACTACCCGTCTAGCATCCAGAAATCCCAAGGACCCCAAACAAACGAATGAAAACAAAAGAAAGAGAAAGAGAAAAGTAAAAGCAGCTTCAAACAAGGAGACCCTGCAAGCAATCAATTACGAAATCAATAAAATTCAATTGAAGGAACTCAAAAGAACAGTGTCTAGCAAAGCGCTGAAGTAAGGGCTTTCCCGCGCTGCGATCTCCTGCTCCTGTCTCCGCCACGCGGTGAGCACGCCAACAAAATGTCCGCAGCTAAGAGGTGCAAATGGCGCCAAAAAACACCGGGACAGACCGCTCAGTTTTGCAGTCCGTTTCCCGTCTGCCAGCCTGATCACCTTGTCCCCACACAGTACCTTTCACTGCTGCTGCTGCTTAGATGCGTCGATCCAGGTTGTGCGACTCCGCTCAGCAAAAGAACGAGCAGAGAGCCGCCAGATCAGCTTCCCGCCGTTCAGCAGCTGCAACAACAAAAGCAGCTGCTGCGGCTCGTCGACACGAGGATCGCAAGGTACAGGGCTCTCCCCCGTAGCATCCAGGAAGAGAGATCTGACCCCAGAAGGTACAGGAGGAAGGAGAGACCAGAACCAGCAAAGGCAAAGAGCTGTGTCTTTTTTTTTTTTTAAGACACAGTAACCCAATTTAGTGAATTTTAAGCTATAGGACCCAATCAGCTAAATCAAATAAATGAAATCAAAGCCAATTAAATCAAATTAAACCATCTCTAGTCTAACGCTCCTTATATGTCACTCAAGTGAGCCCAGCACTTAGGCTCACACGTCCTCCTGCTGCATGGAGACTGGACACACTGGGGCTGATGGGAGAGACCAGCAGGCTACATCCAGTGATGTCACATTTTTGACATGCCCAGTCTCCAAGCTGCAGGAGGGAGGTGCACAACCCAGAGGTGGAGGACTAAACTGGAGGAACGATAAGGAACATTGCATTTCAAAATCTTAAACTGTCTTGTAATTTCCTACAGTACGATTGGGATTGGTGAGGAAAATATGAAGGATCTCTACTCAATAAGGCAGGAGGGCTTGAAATATCCAGAAAAGAGGGTCATCAACATCTAGTTTATTAAGAAATGTCCATCTGCATTCTACTGTGACTCAGTTTTAACATTTCTGAAAGGTCTGTGCCGCCCATGACTACATGCAAGCTTCCTGCTACTATATCAGAAAGTTTGGAAGTACGAGTCCTTGAATTTTGATAATGCTTGCAGGTGACTGTTTTGAGAGCCATCGGAACAGGATGATTATATTTCAGCAAGAGGGACTTCTATATGTTACCTTTCACATTTAGTAAAACAGAGTTGCTAGATTACCCTAGACTTTGGATTAGTAGTTTAACAGTTTGTATGAGAGCGCTATTTAAAGCTTTTAGAAGTATAGTATCGTATCAATAGTTTTAATGAAAAATAAGCTGCTCGCTGTAATCAGTATCTCCCAGGGGGAAAACAAATTCTCCCATGAGGTCTAAAAGGGCATCCACTTAGATCAGTATCTAAAGTCTGACCAGATTATATATACACACTGATATTTTAGCCCTCCAGAAACACTTAACTCCCTCCAAAACACGTGGGTAACTATAGATAGCTCTACCTCTACCACAAATTACCATTATTTAAAAGAAAAAAGAAAAATTAGATGAGATGTGTTAACCTTATATTTGATTTGTTAACTTTTTTCTTTGTTTTCTAGAAAGCAGTAAAGAATACCTTCCTCCATAAAGCATAATTACTCACCTGTAACAGGTGTTCTCCAGGGACAGCAGGAATCAGTCCTCATATGGGTGACGTCGGCACAGACGGAGCCCATGCGGAGCATTTCCCCAGCTTTCAAAGAAAGCCTTTGGGAATGCTACCACACATGCATGGTCCCCTTCCCGCCCAAGAGTGCCATCTTGCTCAGTCAAATGACACAGCTAAAAGACGGCAAAAATAAAAGATGGTAAGGAGCAACTCCAAAGGAAGGAGGGAGAGTTGTGAGGACAGATTCTTGCTATTCCTGGAGAACACCTTTCTCCAAGAATAAGCAGGAAGTCAGTCCTCATATATGGGACTCCCCAGCTACAGGCTACCGAAAGCCCATAGCAACAATAGGGGCTCCCTCATGGGGAGCCGCAAGCAGCAGCAATTAGCCCGTGAACACAGGCCACAGTAAGACCCCTGTGTCTGATGAACCAGCATTCTGGTAGTCTGAACACAGAAGGGTCGGAGGGGTAGGAGTTGCCTAAACCCCGAAAAGGTTACGGAGTGCAGCCTGGCCAAAGGCACTGTCCCATCAAGACTATTTCCAGGCAGTATTGGGCTGCGAAGGTATGGACTGAAGACCAGGTGGCAGCCCGGCAGATGTCCGCCATCAGGACGGAGTGCAAGTGTGCCACCGAAGCTGCCATGGCCCTGACACGGTGCGCCATGATGCAGCTGTCTAGCAGGAGACTCACCTGCTCATACGCAAAGGCGATACAGTCCGACACCCAAGTGGACAGCGTATGCTTGGACACCACCTCCCCCAGCCTACTGGGGTAGTAGGAGATGAAAAGCTGAGCAGCTCTGCGGTGGCTCTGAGTGCGTTGGATGTAGAAGGACAAAGCCCTCTTACAATCCAAGGTGTGGAGGACAGTCTCCACCCGACTGGAGTGAGGTCTTGGAAAGAATGTAGGGAGCACCAGTTCCTGGTTGAGAGGGAAGGGCGACACTACCTTCAGTAGGAATTTGGGGTGTGTGCGAAGCACCACTCTGCTCTTGTAGAACCTGATATAGGGCGCCTCTGCCACAAGGGCCTGGAGCTCACTAACTCAGAGCGGAGGTAAGCGCGACCAGGAAAGCCACCTTAGAAGAGAGGTAATAGAAGTGGCAGGTAACTAGAGGTTCGAAGGGCGGGCAAGTAAGCTGCCCCAGCACCACACTGAGAATGTGCAGCATCAGCCAAAAGAGCAAATAGAATGCTAAGTATCATAAGGAAAGGAATGGAAAATAAAACAAAGGATATTATAATGCCTCTGTATCATTCCACAGTGCGACCGCACCTTGAATATTCTGTGCAATTCTGGTAACCATATCTTAAAAAGGATATAGCGCTATTAGAAAAAGTACAGAGAAGAGCCACCAAAATGGTAAAGGGGATGGAAGGATACTCCTATGAAGAGAGGCTAAAAGGTTTAGGGCTCTTCAACCTGGAAAAGAGACGGCTGAGGGGAGATATGATAGAGGTCTATAAATTAATGAAAGGAGTGGAACGGGTAAACGTAGATTGATTGTTTACGTCATCATAATATAAAGAGACTACGGGACATGCAATGAAGCTATAGGGTAACCTATTTAAGACTAATAAGAGAAAATATTTTTTCACTCAACGTGTAATCAAACTCTGGAATTTGTTACCAGAGGATGTAGTAAGAGCTGTTAGTGTAGCTGGTTTCAAAAAAAGATTTGGACAAGTTCCTGGAGGAAAGGTCCATAAACCATTATTAAAAGGGATCTGGGGATATCACTGCTTGACCCAATACAAGCATTGAGGAACCTGTGTCTTTTGGTATAACTGCTAGGTACTTATGACCTAGATTGGCCACTGTTGGAAACAGGATACTGGGCTTGATGGACCTTGGTCTGACCCAATATGGCATATCTTATGTTCTTATGTCCCATTCGGTTGCTAGAGGGCAAACCGGGGGCTTCAATAAGAGCAGGCCCTGAAGAAAACGGGTCACCAATGGCTGGACTGAAAGGGGCTTACCATCCACCGGTGCACCCGGACAGAGTTGGACTTGAGCCCAGACAGAGATGTGCAGAAGGTACTGTAACATCAGAGTCACCAGGCAGGAGAAAGGGTCAACTCCGTGATCGGCGCACCAAACAGAGAACCTGCGCCATTTGAGGACATAAGCCTTCCTAGTAGAAGCCTTGTGAGAGGCCAGAAGGATGTCCTCCACTCCAATCAGGAGGTTGAAGGGGACCAGAGTCACCCACTCAGCAGCCACGCTGTCAATGACAGGGACCCCAGATTGGGGTGCAGGAGAGAGCCTCCCTCCTGAGACAGGAGTCCCTGGGAGGTCCCCAAGGGAATGTGGGTGTTCACCATCAACTGTAGAATCAATGGGAACCACAGCTGCCTGGGTCACCGAGGAGCTATCAGGATGAGAGGTCCTGTCACGGAGGGTCCTGAACAAGGTCTTGGCAATCAATGGGGTAGGAGGGAAGGCATACATGAGGCCTCCTGACCATGAGACCAGGAACGCATCCGCTGCCATCCTGGAGGGGTGGGGGCCTGACCGGAGCAGAAGCGAGGCAACAAAGTTGTCCGGGCTGGAGAACAGGTCCATCACGGATTCTCCACAGAGCCGGAAGAACCGACTGGCTACCCTGGAGTCCAGCTGCCACTCGTGTGGTTAGAGAACTCTGCTGAGACCGTTGGCCAGCTGGTTGTGCTGATTGGGCAGGTACACTGTCTGCAGGAGGAAGCCCTGTCGGACTGCGTATGAGCAGAGGGAGAGCGCCTCCTAATAAAGGGTATGAGACCCCATGCCCCCTTGTTTGTTCACGTAGAACATCGCCACCTGGCTGTCCATCTGGACCAGAATTGGCTGGTGACTCAGGTGGTAACGCAAGACCCTCAGGGCTAGGTATATGGCTTGGAGTTCCAGGAGGTTGATCTGCTGGGTGCTCTCGTCTGGTGACTAGTTGCCCTGGGTGCGGAGATCTCCACAGTGGGCTCTCCAGCCAAGCAGGAAGGTGTCTGTGGTGAGGACCATTGAGGGGCTTGGGGCCTGAAAAGGCATGCCCACCTTGAGATGCTGGGGTGACTGCTACCAGACCAGGGAGCTGCCAAATGGCGGGTCACATAGACACTGTCTCCGAGCTGGCCTGGTCCCGGTGACACCACTGCGCCATCCTCATGTGGAGGCGAGCATCTGGGGTGAAGTGGACCATGAAAGCCATGTGCCTGAGGAGGTGCAGAAGAAGCCAAGGGGCACCGAGGGATGGTGCTACACATCCAGAGCTAGAGACCTGAGATGGTTGGCTTGGTCCCTGGGCAAGAAAGCTTTCGACTGAAGTGTGTCGCTTTGCCCTGATGAACTCCAGCCACTATTGGGAGGAGATGAGACTTGGGGTAGTTTATGACAAACCCCAAGTACTGCAGAACCTGGATGGTGCATGCAGTGGCCTGCTGCACCTGAGGCTGTGCCTCTCTTTATGAGCCAGTAGTCCAGGTAGGAGAAGACGAAGACCCCCTGGAGCTGGAGGAAGGCAGCCACAACTGCCAGGCATTTTGTGAAGACTCTCGGGGCAGAGGCTAGGCCGAAGGGGAGCACCCTGTACTGAAAGTGCCTGCCCCCCCCACCCCACTATGAACCGCAGGAACTGCTTGTGGTTGGGATGGATGAGAATGTGTGTATAAGCATCCTTGAGGTCTAAGGAGCAGAGCCAGTCTCCTTGCTGGAGGTATAGCAGCAAGGTTCCAAGGGAGAGCATCTTGAACTTCTCCCTCACCAGGAATTTGTTGAGGTTGCGCAGGTCGAGGATGGGCCTTAGGCCCCCTGTCCTCTTTGGCACGAGGAAGTACCTGGAGTAGAACCCCTTGCCCTTGAGGTGGTGGGGCACCAGTTCCACCACTTTGTCCTCAAGAAGACCTGCCAACTCTTTCAGAAGGTGGTCCCGTGGAGGGGAGACCTGAGGGACTCTCCTGGAAATAATGGGGTGGTGTCAGAGATGAGAGGAGATAACCCTCCCTGACCACCCAAAGAGTCCATGAATCGGCGGTGATGGACATCCACCTCTGGGCACAGAGGGCCAGGCGTCTCCCTGTGGACTGCCGATCTCCTTGGGGTAGAGAGGCTATGCTCAAGGAGTCAAACTCCCCCCTGGCTAGGCTAGAGCCGGTGCCTGGGGCTTTGGAGCCTTCTGCTTATGCGGGCCATGCCCATGTCCCTTGTCCTGCTGACCCTGTTGGGGAGCTGGGGAGGGCCGATAAGGCGGGTAGTTTCGGTAAACAGTTCCCTTCCTCGGGTAAAAGGACTTCTTACTCGAGCCCTTCCATTGGGGAGGGGCAGCCGTGGTCTTAGAGAGCCTGGTCCTCAACATGAACTCTGATTCCAGCTCGGCAGCCTTGTCAGTCATGGGTTTGCAAAAGAGGTTCTCTCCTTGGCATGGGACATTGACCAATGTCCTGAACCCACTGCTCGAGGTCGGACGACTGAAGTCAAGCTTGGCCGTGTGCACTGATGCCCGCCGCAGCTACCCGACCTGCCAACTCAAACCCATCATAGGCCACTCAAGACATGAATTTGGAGCACTCATGGACTGCCTTGGCCAGGTTCTTGAACCACTGCAAAAATTCCTCGGAGAGATCAGTCAAGAACCCAACAAGTTCCTTCACCAGGTCTCTCAGGTACATGCTCATGTACAGTTGGGTAAGCCTGGATGCAGCAGATGAATATTGAGCCCTGGTAGCACTTTCTGCCGAGAGCGCCCAAGGTGCGGGCCTCCCTGCCAGGGGGCACCTAGGAGTGCGTCTTCTGGCTTTTCAGCCGGAGCATGGACGACTCCAGCACCATGGAGTTATGTGGCAGCTGTGATTTCTGGAAACCCGGGCTCCAGCGGACTCGATACATCGAGCCTAGCAGTTTGCTCACCACCGGCACAGATGCTGGTGTCTCCCACATTCGGAGCATCAGCCATTCCAGGATGGGAGAAATAGGCACTGTGAACGATTCCCGTGGCAGGGCTTCGTATTGGAGGATTTCCAACTCATCCACTCGAGGGTCCTCCTCAGTCAGGAATGCCAGGGCCTTAGACATGCCCTTGACAAAGTACAGGAAGCCTATGTTCCTTGGGCGAGGACTGTCGCCGAGGCTCTGAGATAGAGAGTCAGAAGGGACATCATAGTGGTGAAAGGTATCGGGGGAGTCCTTGTCCTCCATCTCCCACTCAGAGTAGTCTGTCAAGGACTTGTAGGAGGGCTTCTCCATGGGCCTCAAGGACCCCCAATGCCCTGCGGCCAGCGGTCCCATCGAGCGGGACTCTGAGTGCAACCGCGGCCTAGGATGGACTCAAAGCCAAAGGACCTTGAGGATCGGCTCGGCCTCTGGGGATGTCGGTAACATCTTGGACGTAGAGGGCCCAGTGGTCGGTGTGGATGAACCGGTCGTGCTGAACAACAGCATCCGCTGCTGGTCCATGAAGGCAGACAAACTGCGCTCCAGGGCTACCATTCTGGACTCCAGACCAGAAGGCTCTGCAGCCTTTGGCGCAGGCACCGAGAGACTTGGGCCCGACCCTTGCTCCCCGAAAGGGAAATCCTCGACTAGGATAGTGTCTGGGGACTAAGGCAGCTCCACAGTCTGATCCTTTTGGGGGACCTTCACAGGCTACTCATTCTCCGATGTCTCAGACGAGTGTCTCAGACTGCGGAACCGGGCAGGCCCCGGCCGGTCAGAACCATCCAAGGACACCGCCTTCAAGGGTTTTGTTTCTTCCTGTGTTCCCTCGAGGGAGACCCCATTTCCAAGGACCCACGATGAGTCTCGGGCTCGGAGTGTTCCGCCAGAGATGTCAGGGCCTCAGACGAGGCCCTGGCCTATGGAGGGGACTCGGGGAAAAACGTATTGTGCTGCTGCTGGTGACTCGAGGGCCTTGCTGGTCATCATCTTGCAGAGACTGCAGGTTGCCGGGTTGTTTGGCCCGAGACAGCGAAGACAGCAGTCGTGTGTGTCGGTCAAAGACATGATTTTGGAGCACTGATCACACTTCTTAAAACCACTGGTAGCCATGGGGGAGGGAAGTACCCCTACGAGGTTGAAGACTTTCCAGGCTGCCAGCGGAAGAAAAAAAAAAAAAGACGAGTGCGAAGATGCCAGAAAAAAAGAAAACGAAAACAAAAATCTACAAAAATAAACCGAACCCGACAAAGAGGCACCGAGGTCGGTAGGCTGGAAGAATACTGGTGCGATACCGTTGGGAAGTGTGAAACTTGTGGAGAGGAAAAAAACCAACTTTTTCCGGGGACAAGCCAGACAACATCTGAAGGGCTCTGCGGAAAAAAGAAGACTGAGCAAAACGGAACCCTTGGGCAGGAAGGGGACCACGCATGCATGGTAGCATTCCCAAAGGCTTTCTTTGAAAGCTGGGGAAATGCTCCGTACGGGCTCCATCGGTGCCGACGTCACCCATATGTGAGAACTGACTTCCTGCTTGTTCCCGGAGAAACAAGATATGCCTCTTTTCTTTGAGGGCAACTTAGTTGGTTTGGGGAAGGGGGGGGGGATATGGCTGCAAGGTTCTAGAACCCTTCAATATACCTAAGCAATATAATTAAGTCTGCTCTCAATCTTTTGTTCTCTGCAAGGTAACAGTACAATCAGCATTCTCGGTGACAACTTGCTACTTTTTAATTTAAAACGACCTTCTCTGTATCTTTTCTCATTCTTAGATATCCTTACTTAACTATCATGGCCACAGCACTTTATCTAAAAACAACGTCAAACGCAACACATCTTATTTCAAGTATTGAGAACATTAGATATCTATGCAAAAGGATTTCCTGTTCCTCCTCTTGATCTTCTTACATTTGTTGCAAACTTAAAATAGAAAATCTATCTATACCACTGAATGACAGGGTGAACAACAAAGCTTGGACTGAAAACAAACAGGACAAGACCTTGAACTTTCATTCTATGAAATCACTCAAACACATTCATTTCTTGTATTGTCAACCTAATTTGTAGCATTTTTTTTTTAATTTTCAGCTTAATGGATACAAAATTCTGGTGTCATTAGCAGCCATGTAGAGTGTTGGTGGGGAGCATTTGCTAACAATGCTCATTTCTCCAATGTTACCTTTTTAATAAAGGAGGGAAAGATCTAAGGGTTCAGAGGTTCAAAATAAGGCAAGTTATTCAAGTATAACATTCTGGTAAATGCTCAGTAAAAGAAAGTTGTATCATTTGAAGGATATGGGTAGGAGAGGGGAATTAAGAACTAAAGCTACACTGTGTTGATGTCTATTGGTTACTTGCAGCATATTAAGGGAGTTATTTTGGAAGCCATATTTGCAATTTACACATGTACAGTATAATCAGGAATATATAGGTGTAAAATTGACCATTTATATGTGGATGTATTTTAGAAAGGGTCCAGTTTACATGTGACAGGTCATACCATGCTGAAATTGCATGGGGACATATCCTGGATGGGACAAAAAGTCTACAAGCATATTCCATATTTCATATAGGGAAATGCACGTGGAAGTCCAGAATTGTTCACATCCGGATTTATACCTGCTCCTCTCACAAAAAGTGCTACCTATACAGGAGGGATTCAGGGGGATAGCACCCTTAATCCCTCAATATTTTCCCATTCAAATTGAAAAGAGGGCAAGCAGTGTCCCCTGTAGTTAAGGGCACCAGCACATATAGGTTTGAAAAATGTCTAGGCTGCACATGCAAGTGCCAGCACTTACATGTATTTAGTGTGAAATGCCAGCATTTACACGTGTAAATTGACAGGTTTCCTCAGTCGATTTTTCCCACAAGAACATTAATGAAATTGCTCCTCTAACTTCACAAGGATATACAGTACATCCCCCCCCCCCCCCATATGTCCCTGCACCTCCTTACTTGTATTTTAGAAAACAGGTCACCTTTAGCAGAGTAGTTTCTAAAATACCATCATAATTGTAAACTCAGTGATCTAGACATCTTAATTCTGACCTCCATGTCCTATTTAAAATGTACCTTTAAATGTTAAAAAAAATAAAAAAATGAAAAAACACAGTTTGATGCTATTAGAAAAAAGGGAATGTGAAACACTTTTCTCTTTAGTGTTAATGGATGTTCAGCAATTTGAAGCATGTGTCTTTATATTTCATTTAATTTATTAAAAATTGATATACCACTTTTAAAATACACTTCAAAGCATTTTACAATAAAAAGTATGAAAGAACAGGTTAATTCTAAGAAGGCGGTGTGAGTCTCAGGTCTGAATATGCCTAAACGTAAAGGCAAGCAGAAGATTCCTCCCACGGAGGCTGTATCTGCCGTTTCCGCTGGCCCTATGGATTGATTTGTCCAGCTGACAGAGCAGCAAAAAGGGGAGATTCGAGCAGGCGCTGTTTCGCCGATTGTGGTGGCTCCAGCGTTATCTGCCCTGGAGGTGTCTCTCCCCTGATGAGCGTTTTCCGCCTCCACGTGTGACCTGCCCAGCAACTCTTCTCGCGAGAGGAGATGCAACTCTGCCCGAAGTTGGTGGTGAGGCGTCTCGTGAGCGGGCCTTGCTCGAGGAGAAGTCCGGAGACCAACCCTCGGTAGTGGGAGCTGTGTATATGGCCCCTTCCCTATCTTTGGAGATGGATACACTTCCTCACCGAGTGAATGGAGTTGACGCGAAGTTACTCTCTTCGTTTCCTGAATTACCAAAAGGTACTTTTCTGAAACGCCCGAAAGATTTCTTTGGAGACAATTTGGGAGGCGATATTACAGCTTTCTTCCATCGTCAGCTAACAAGTAGATCTAATGACTATATGCTTGGAAAAATTGGAAAGTATCTCTTCTGGAGTTCAGGGAGAATTGGCTGATATTCATTCGAAGATTGACGCTGAGGAACAGAAAGTGACTCAGGTTTCAACATTGACTGATTCTATTATGAAGGATATGTTGCAATTACAATGAAATTGGAAAATTTGGAAAATACTATGAGAGCTTCTAATATTAGTTTGTTAAATTTTCCAGTGGTTTCAGAGATTTCCCCTGTTGAATTGTTTAAAAAATATATACATGAAGCCCTAATGGTACCGGTTAATTTAACTCCTCCCGTAGTAAAAGCTTATTTTCTGCCCAATGCCAAGAAGGAAGGGAAAGTGACTATGGGTCCATTAGATATGGATGTTTTAGATGTATCAGCGCTTTTACAGTCAACTAATGAAGCAAATTTATTAGTCTCTACTATGTTATTTATTATTTATTTATTTAACTTTCTTATATACAGCGCTCTTTACACCAGTGCGGTTCACATGAAACAAAACTATGCAGAGCAGGGGAATGAACTGCATTTACATTATAACAGAGTTATGTACAGGAGACATACGAACAAGGTAACTATGTGCAGAATAAACTATCAACATATGTACATGGATCAATAATAAACTATCAACAAATGTACTTGTATCATTCAGCTATATATAAATTGGATCTGTAGTGATCATGATGTCAATGTGATGAGTGAAGTGCTACTAGCAGGAGGGTTGCAATTTGGCGGGCTACATGGGCTTGTAGGTGTGGCAGGGGGTGTGTGGTGACCTGGGTGTGCGTAGTATTGTAGGAACAGGTGATGTTTAAGTGCCTTCCTAAATTGGGTAAGGTCACTTATGGCCCGGATAGTAGGGGGTAGGGCGTTCCAGCAAGTCGGTGCATAAAAGGCGAATGCTCTGTTTTTGGCTGATTGCGAGCATTTTATGATTTCCTTTGGGATGTTCAATGTATTGACTGAGGCTGATCTCCTGACTCTGTTTAGGGGTGTAGTTTGTGACCTTTGCAATTCCCTCTGATAGGGATTGGATATTAAAGCTTTATTTTAAGAAGCATTCTGTACTATTTATGGGGAAAAAGTTGTGATGTTCCCTGATGTCTCTAGAGAGACCCAGAGAAGGCGTAGAGCTTTTTTGTTATTAAGACCTGGTGTATTCAGATTGATGCTACATTCCTATTACGATTTCCCTGTAAATGTATAATTTTCTTTAGGGCAAATAAATGTGTCTTTTTTCAGCCAGAGGAGTTATCTTCGTTTGTCAGCTCTCATTGATTGACATCTTCTCTTCAGTGAGTAAGGTCTCATCTTAGTTATTATTGCTCTGTCCTCTGCCTTGGTCTTAGCTGTTTTGGTAAGCTTGGTTTATCTATAGATCAATATCGAGGATCCACCTATTCTTGTATGTTCTTTTTAATGCTACTTTCCCGTAATTGTGGGCTAACTATATACTTGTGTGATGAGATTCAGTGAATTTTTTTTCCTCTTTGTTTATTATTGCTGCACAAGTAGTTATCTGTACAGGCGTTGCTTGATTAATTGTAGTAAAATTGCATAAATAAAATTTTAAAAAAGTATAAAAACAGGAAAATAAATCCATTAAATTACAGGAAAACAGAAACAGAACACATGCACAGAGGGCACAGGAGGGAATGAGGATAAGCAGGAAAACACAGAGGGTTGGGTACTGGGCTAGGGCAACCGGGGGAAAGAGATAGGGGTAATCAGTGGAGGTGGTCATAGGCTGTGCAGAACAAGTGGGCTTTAAGCTGTGCTTTGGACCTACGGAATAAGAGTTCTGAACAAAGATCTGAGGGAGGCTATTCCATAATGCTGGCCCAAGAAAGAAGAATGCAGAGTGACAAGTGGATTTGAGGTGAGCCAAGGCAAAGAAGTTCAAATGGATGAATCGGAGGATGCGCTGCAGTGTATGAAGAATGAGATTGGAAAGACATTGTGGGGTACCAGTGTGCAGAACCTTATGTACTGTATCATCTTGAATTGTATGCAGGAGTGGATGGAAAGTCAGTGCAAACAGATGAGTGGTGGCATAACACGGTCTGATCAGGATGCAAAAAAAGGCAGTTTAGTGGCGGTGTTCTGAATTAGTTGGAGACGTTTAAGCTTCTATTAGAGAAGACCAGTGAAGACAGAATTACAATAATCCAGATAAGACAAGAGACCAGCAGTGTGATAAGGGCAGAAAGAGGGAAAATAGAATGGACAGTTCTAGTGCATCCTAGGGAAAAGAAGGAACGTTGGATGATGGAACCAATACGTTGATGAAAAGATAGGGAGAAGTCTAAAATGACCTCAAGGTAGTGGAAAGAAGGTGTAAAAGCAATGTGAGTGTCGTTACAATGGGGGGGAGAGGGGGGGGACCAGAAAGCCAAGTAGCTGTGGTTTTGGAGGAATTGAGCTTAAGGTGATGGGAGCCTAACCAAAAAGAGCATGATTGAGAAGTGTTCAGGGGAGCAAGATCAGGAAGAGAGTGATCAACGTGAAGGAGCAGAAGGATATCATCAGTATAGTAATACTGAGAAATACTGAGCTGTTGGACCAAAAGTGAGAGAGGTGCCAGGAAGAGGGACTAGGACAGGGGCTAGGAAGAGGGGCTAGGACAGAACCTTGAGGGATACCTAAAATATCAGTTTCTTTCCTTATTAATGTCCAAGAGGCTTCACCACCTCAGACTAAAAATAAAATTGGCAAAATTTAGAAGCAGAGAAAAAAAAACCAATTTACACAGCAGGTGCAGATATAGCTTTGTAACGAAAAAGCCATCCAATACTGAAGATGACATTTTGCTTACTACTTAATGTCCTTTCCTTGAGTCCTGCTAGACCAGTCCAGACAAATGGATTGTGTTCCCCTACCAGGGGATTGGTGGAGACAAAGAACCACTGAAAAGCCCAGGCTTCAATGACATCACTCCTATGCCTCTATTCACCTCAGCCACCAGAGGACCCTTCAGTATTCATTCCAAAGCATATGGGAGAAACAAGGCATAACGTCCATCGTGGGCAAAAATTAGTAACCAACTGTAACCAATTGTGAGCAACAGTTAAGAACTACAGTATGTACAGGAAAGCATAAATAGAAAGCCATCAGAAGATGAACATGCAGAAACAAGTGGGGGGGGGGAAAATCATAGTGAACCCAAGAGTACCGCAGCAAAAGAACAGGGCAAACAAACAGTTTTAGGGACGGGCTCTGGACTGGTCTAGCAAGACTCAAGGAAAGCATAGTTACTCACTTGTAACAGGGTGTTCTCCAGGGACAGCAGGAATCAGTCCTCACATATGAGTGACGTCAGTGCCAACAGACCCAGCGTGGAAGCATCTCCCCAGCTTTCAAAGAAAGCCTTTGGGAGATGCAATCACGCATGCGTGGTCCCCTTCCCACCCAAGGGTACCACATCTTGCCCAGTCAGATGACATAGCTAAGACAGCAAAAATGGTAAAGCAGCAACTCCACGGGAAAGAGGGAGGGCTGTGAGGACCGATTCCTGCTGTCCCCAGAGAACACCTATTAGAAGTGAATAACTAGGCTTTCTCCAGGAACAAGAAGGAAGTCAGTCCTCACATATGGGACTCCATAGCTACAGGCTACCAAAAACCTGTAGAATGCTACAGATGACTGAAAAGGTGAGCCGTGAGCAGCAGCAATAGGATCCCAAGTCAAACTCTTGAGCAACCCGGGTGTCCGGTGAGAACCATCACTCAGGTAGCTTGCACAAAGAAGGGTCAGAGGGTAGGAGTTGCCTAAACCCCAAAGAGATTACGAAGTACAGTCTGGCTGAAGGCACTGTCCCTTCGGGACTACCTCTCCAGGCAGTAGTGAGCTGTGAAGGTATGCACCAAAAAGCAAGTGGCAACCTGGCAGATGCCCGTCATTGAGACAGAACACAGATTTGCCACAGAGGCTGCCATGGCTCTGATATTGCGCACCATGACCCGGTGCACCAGCAAGAGCCCAGCCTGCTCATAAGCAAGGGCAATGCAATCCACCACCCAGGTGGACAGAGCCTGCTTGGTCACTGCCTTCTCCAGCAGACTGTGGTCATAGGAAACGAAAAGCTTTGAAGTGGCCCTGGGTACGTTGGAGATAGAACAGGGCCTCCTGGTTTAGGTGGAACAAGGATACCACCTTCAGAAGGAACCTGGAGTGCATGCTATATAGGAACCTGGGGTCATGCGGCTCCACCAGCAGGGCCTGAAGCTCGCTGACCCTGCGAGTGGATGTGAGCTCCACCAAGAAGACGACTTTCCAGGAGGAGTACCACAGATGACAGGTAGCCAAGGGCTCAAACGGCAACCCAGTGAGCTGTGATAGCACCGCATTGAGGTCCCACTCCGCTGGCTTTGATAACAGCAGACCCTGCAGGAAACAGGTTACAAGAGACTATACAGAGGGGGACTTGTCCTCGATGGGGTGGTGGTGCGCTGAGAGGGCAATCAGGTGTACCCTAAGATAGTTGGACTTGAGTCTAGCTTGCGAGAGGTAAAGCAAGTACTGCAGCACCAGCTGCACTGAACAGGAAAACTGGTTAGCCCATTGCTCTGCGCACCACACCAAGAATCTGTGCCATTTGAAAGCATAGACCTGCCTTGTGGAGGTCTTACGGAAAGCCAGGACTCCTCCTCCACCTCTCCTGAGAGGTTGATGGGGGCCAAGGCTACCCTTTCAGCAGCCATGCTGTTAGAGTAAAAAAAAAAACAAAAAAAACACAGGTTGGGGTATGGGAGTGGGCCCTCCTGAGACAGTAACCATGGGGCGCTCCCCAGAGGGACCGGGGGTTCCACAGACAAATGGAGAAGCAGTGGGAACCATGGTTGCCTGGGCCACCAGGGGGCAATCAGTATCAGACACCTTGTCGCGCAGGAGCTTAAAAGGGATCTTACAGTCAATTGCATGAGCAGGAATGCGTACAAGAGGCCCTCTGACCATGGAACAAGAAAGGCATCCGCTGCCACCCAGGACGGATGAGGCTGGCGAGAGCAGAAGCAAGGCAACCGAGTGTTGGCCGGGCTGGCGAAGAGATCCACCAGGGGAGTCCCCCAGAGCCGGAAGAGGCGATGGGCCACACTGGGGTCCAGCTGCCACTTGTGCTACTGATGGACCCTACTCAGTATGTCCACCAGGCATTGTCCTGTCCTGGTAGGTATACTGCCTGCAGGAGCATCCCTTGGTGGTTTGCATCCAAGCAGAAAGCTACCGCCTCCTGGCAGAGGGTGTAGGATCCCATGTCCCCCTGCTTGTTGACAGAACATTGCAACTTAGTTGCCTGCCTAGACCAGTATTGATTGGTGCTGCAGTCTGTGGCAGGTGACCAGGTATACGGCCCTGAGCTCCAGGAGGTTGATCTGCTGCTAGCCAGCTGCCCTGAGTGCAGAGGTCCTCGCAATGAGCTCCCCAGCCCAGCATGGAGGCATCCATGGTGAGGACTTGCTGTGGGGAGGGGACTGGAAAAGCATTTCTGTCTGTAGGTGCTGTGCAGCCTGCCACCAGCCAAGAGACTCTGCCAGCCGGCGGGTCACTAACACCCTATTCCGTAGCCGGTTCGTGCCCTGCATCCATTGGGAACATAGGCACCACTGAGCTGCCCTCATATGGAGATGGGTGTCCAGTGTTACATGGACCATGGATGCCATATGGTCGAGGAGGTGTAGCAGCAGGCAAGCAGACAGAGAGGAAAGGTCCATAAGCCATTATTAGAAGCGACCCAGGATATCATTGCTTGACCCAATACAAGCATTGAGGAACCTGTGTCTTTTGGGGAGACTGCTAGGTACTTATGACCTAGATTGGCCACTGTTGGAAACAGGATACTGGGCTTGATGGACCTTGGTCTGACCCAGTATGGCATATCTTATGTTCTTATGTCTATCTGAGAGGCCTTGTCTTACCAATCTTTGCCAAAAAGGTTTTCACCCATGCAAGGGATATTACTCAGCTTATCTTGAACCCATTGTTCAAGATCCGATGCTTGAAGCCAAGCAATCCTGTGAGCACCAATGCAGATGGATCAAGTTCTGCTGATGCAGTCAAAGCAATCAAAGTTGTTCTATTAAATTGAGACATTCTGAGCATGCTTTACAAGGGTGAGATAATCCACCCTCTTGTCATCGGGAAGAAGAGGAGCCATTAACTTCAAATCTTTAGCCACCTCTGAAGAACAAAACCCATATAGAGTATGTAAGAACTATTTCTGGCTGATAGCATGGAGGCTTGAAAGCAACATTGACCAAAAGCATCGAGGGTTCTCGATTCCCTACCCGGAGGGTTGAAGAATGTGTTTTTGCGCTCTTGATTTGACACACTGCCAATTCCACTATGCATGGTGAAAGCAATTGTGTCTTTTGAAAACCAGGACACACTGGTACCTGGTATCGAGCCGGTGGGTATTTATTTATGTACGAGGTATGGGGAGAAATAGTCAGAGGTGTTTCCCACATGAGAAACAAAGTCGTGAAGTATCCAATGGATAGGGTGCGTAGCCGCCTCTTTTGGAGCCATCGGATATTGAAGACTTTCCAATTCTTCGGCCCTAGGCTCTTTCTCTGATGTTACTGTTATGGACAGGCCCCTAGCAACATCACGAATAAAGTCTTGGAAAGACATGTACTCTGGTGGGAATATGCAGTTTTGAGGAGATAGAGACTGGTCCTCCGGGAGAGTTTGCATGTCTCTAGTATCGGCCAATTCATTGTCTGAGGAATCAGAATCCGAAGACACTGAGTATTGAACTTGGTACCAGCCTAAGTCATTACCTAGAATATGCGTAGTCAGAACCTCAATACCAGAAATGGATTCAAGGGCTGGCATGGGCGGTAGCGTGGAAAGCGGCAAAGTCAATGCAGCCTGTATCAGTAATGACATCATTGCTGATGCCTGCGGAACCGGCTGTAAGGGTTTCACTGAAACAGAGGCTGTCAGTAAGGCCGCTAAGCTCCGCTCAATGGCAAGGATATGTTGATTCATGGAGCTTGCCGATGCTTTGGTATTGGTACCAGAATTGCAGGCCACAATCCTTGAGCATTTCACCAGGAGCTCTCCAGAGGTGGCCTGAGTTTCAATAAAGGACTCTGTCTTTCCTATCAATCACGCCTTTGGTTGGTTTGCTAAGATAGTGTCTATGCATCTGAAGAAAGCAAAAACCTTCCTCTTCACAGTTTCTTAAAAGAAAAGAAAGAACCAACGGAGGTCGGTACCAGCGTCAACAGGAAGGCAGATGCAAACCACAAAAATATGAACAGGAATTTTCTGCGGTGACAGGATTTGTTTCCCGTCGGCTCCGCACTAAACGAAGAACTGAGGAGGGAGAGCTGGAAAGGCGAGAAGGCAGCTATGCAGGCACAGTGGGACGCTCCCAAAAGCTTTCCTATTGGACGCTGGGGAGCGTTCCCGCAGGGGCTCCATCGGTACCAACGTCTCCCATATGTGAAGACCACATTCCTGCTTGTTCCTGGAGAACAGTGCTGCAATGGTAATATCTAGATTGGACTACTGCATGTTATGGCCCTTTTGTCTATGTAGGCAAGAACATAGTAACGTGTTCCTGGGATCCTGGACTGCAGCTGCAGCAGTTAAAAAACAGTGGTAAAAGTTCTGAAGTTAAAACAAAGTACAGTTAACACTTTAATTCAGATTTAGCACTATTATTTACCTCAATACTTCAAAAAGTAATTTTTAAAGTAAACATTTGTATGAAAGTTAGTGTTAAAAATCCAATGCTGATTTTGAATGCAATTTTATTACACGAGGTTGCCAGTATAATAAGTCTAATAATGATCTGCTAATCACCTTTTTGGTTCTTTTGATTAATTAGTATTTTTATTTTTATTTCTTTCTGAAAAATGAATGTACAGATTCCTAGACTAGACTTCTGCATAATTATACAGCAGAAAGTAAGTGCTACAAGGGCTAATTTGTGAAATAAAAACTGGCAACTATAAACAGAAAAATAAAACATTCATCTTTAGAGTTTATGCTGAAATAACAGCAATTATCCAAACAGTAACAGTAACTGACTGTTAGCAGCAGAAAAGTATAGTTAATTCAAAAACACAGGGATGAATCTCTTAAAATAGATGAGCAGTTTAAAAGGTGAAATTAGATCTTACCTGGTAATTTTCTTTCCTGGAGTCCCTCTGGTCCAGTCCAGACACATGGGTTATGCTCATCCACCAACAGATGGAGACTAAGAAAACAGAATGAAGCACGTCCTCTTAAGTAACCTGTGCGTGCACATAGACAAAGTCAGTATGAACCTCACAAAGCAGAAAAGCGGATCCCAAGCCCTAATTCTCCTCCAGCACCTCAGCGAAGCACTTCAGCTTCAAAAATACAAACACATTTCCCCCCATTCCTTCCAAAACTCTAAACACCTCCCCTCTGGGCCTAAGATTCTACACAGAGGAGGGCCAGAAGGAACACAGCCAAACAACCGGGAGCCTATCCCAAAGAAATAACACCTCAGCAGCACCTGTACAAGAAATGGCACTGCAAGAAACAGATGCGAGATAGCACAGGCAAGTCCAGGGCATGTACTGGACTGGACAGGATGGACTCCAGGAAAATAGATTAGCAAGTAAGTTCTAATTTCACCTTCCTAATTGTAGTTGCGTGGGACGTAAAAGTATTAATATCCACAGGCGGCCTGTACAACTCACACCGCAAAAGTCATATCCTGTATGGCCTGCACATCCAGCCTACAGAGACACAAAACTAAAGCAGAGATCACGTCATTGCCTTATAAATATCTTGAGACAAAACAAGGCTAACCTCTGCCCAAGAAGCACCTTGAGCCCTCGCAGAGTAAGCCTTCAGGCCCGCTGGCACCGAATGATCTTTCAACAAAATAGACTGATGCAATAGTTTCCCTAATATACAATGGAAAATGGAAGCTTTCAAAGCAGTCTCGCCCTTCCTGGCCCCCACCACCCAAACAGGATAAAAAGTTGCTCTGAATGCTAAAACGCCACAGTAACTTTCAAATATCATTTAAGAGCACAACAGATCCAATAGATGAAGTCCTCTTGAACGAGCAGACTCTGGTAGTCCAAAAGTCAGTAACTCCACAACCTGATTAGAAGTGTAAAACCTACAATTACTATCAGAGTAACTTCAAAAATGCACATCCAAAAATTATCAAAATGTATTCCAAGCACTGCAGTCACAACAGTCTACAAAACAGGCTAAATTTCAATATCACATTTTTAAGAGACCTTCAGAATGGGTATTACAGTGTATTGTGGCAAGGTCAGCCATCCAGAGCATGGGGGAGGTGAAAAGCATAAGGAATTCACCTTAATCAAGGGGCCTCTGTTAGGTGTGCAGGGTCAGAAGGCCAGAGCCATGTTTCAAAAGCAGAAAAACACCAGCTGGAATGCTTTTCAGGAAATGCTTGATAAAGTAAGAGGGGGAGATGGCAAGCACGAGGACCAAAGCCCTTACTCTAACAAGTGCACTGATTATTCTAAATTCAGAAGGCAGGGAGATTACAAACACCTGGGTGAGAAAGAGGTGGGGTTGGATCCCAGTGAGTATAAACCCTGGCTAGATTATGGAGAGCAGCAGAGGAGCAGCGGGAGAAGCAGCAGAGGAAGCAAGAGAAGCAGCAGATGCAGCAGATGGAGAGAGGAACAGAGTCCAGAGCAGCAAGGACGATGGAACGCTGGAGAAGCCAGAGCAGGTGCTAACTCCTGGAGAAGGACTGAACTACCCAGAGCTGAGAGAGGTGTTTTCCCTGAATCAGGTTGGCAACAGGGGTGGAAGCCAGGAAGTGGAGAAAGCACAGTTACTTACCTGTAACAGGTGATCTCTGGGAATAGCAGGAATAAGTCTTCACATATGGGTACGTCGGTACCGACGGATCCTGCGCGGGAACGCTCCCCAGCTTCCCAAAAAGGAAAGCTTTTGGGAGCATCCCACAGCGCCTGCGTGCTGCCTTCCCGCCTTTCCAACCGCCTCTCTCCAGTTCAAGTTTCAGAGCTGAGACAAAGAGAGAGAGAGAGGAAAGGAAAGAGAGATGGAAGATACAACTCCTTGGGGAGGTGGGTGGGTTGTGAAGACTTATTCCTGCTGTTCCCAGAGATCACCTGTTACAGGTAACTGTGCTATCTCCAGGAACAAGCAGGAATGAGTCTTCACATATGGGGATTCCCCAGCTAGAGATGCCGGGGAGATCCCCAGGGTTGTAGACCCTGAGAAGGGCCCTACCTCCCCCTTGGATCTCAGGCATCTAAACAGGGATGGAGGGTAGGAGTTGCTCAAGTATGGAACAGGTGTTTTAGGACAGCCTGACCAAACAAGGCATCCCGGCGGGAGTCCTTGTCCAAACAATAATGGGCCATAAAGGTATGAACCGAGGCCCATGCGGCTGCCCGACAGATCTGGTCGATAGACACAGAATTTAGATGAGCCATAGAAGTTGCCATGGCCCTCACATTGTGAGCTGTGACATGGCCCTCCAAAGAAAGGTTCTTACTCTGGTAGGCGAAAGCAATACACTGGGCAATCCAAGTGGACAGTGTCCTCTTAGAGACTGGAAGTCCTAAATGAGAAGGATCAAAAGCAACAAAGAGTTGGGAAGACCTTCTATGTTGCTGAGTCCTTTGTAAGTAAAAGGTAAGAGCCCTTTTACAATCCAGGGTATGAAGATTCCTTACTGCACTTGATGCATGAGGACCTGGAAAGAAGACAGGTAAATATACCTCTTGGTTCAGATGAAAAGGTGAGACCACTTTAGGCATAAAGTGTGGATTGGTCCTGAGGACTACCTTATCATGATGGAACCTTGTATAAGGTGGATTAGCCACCAAGGCCTGTAGCTCACTGATGCGGCGAGCTGATGTGACTGCAATGAGGAAAATAACCTTCCAGGAAAGAAATTTCAAGGAGGTGGTGGCTAAGGGTTCAAAAGGTGGCTTCATAAGCTGACCAAGAACCAGATTTAAGTCCCATGCCACCGGAGGAGGCCTAATGGGAGGTTTAGTTAAAGTTAGGCCTCTCATAAATCTTGCAATAAGAGGATGAGAGGAAATAGGCTGTCCATTGAGAGGCTTAAGGGATGCTGCAATAGCACTCAAATGGACTCTTACTGAATTCGTCTTAAGGCCTGCATTGGAGAGATGCTGGAGATATTCCAATAGAGAATTCAAAGGTAGTGCTAGAGGGTCAAGACCCTTCTCAGCACACCAAATGGAAAACCTTTTCCATTTAAAAGCATAGGAACGTCTAGTAGAAGGTTTTCTGGAAGCATGGAGGATATCCTTCACCTGCTGAGAAAGATTCCAATCTTGAAGGTCTATGCCCTCAGCAACCAAGCCCTGAGGTGAAGGGACTTGGGGTTTGGGTGCCACAAAGTTCTCTCCTCCTGGGACAGGAGGTCTGGAGCAGCTCCCAAGTCTAGGGAGGGAGCTTGAGAAAGATGCAGAAGTAGAGGGTACCACACCTAGCGTGGCCAGCGTGGAGCTATGAGGATCATAGATCCTTGATCCCTCTGGAGCTTGAACAGAGTCTTGGGAATTAAAGGAATGGGTGGAAAGGCATACAGGAAGTCTTGACCCCAGTGAAGGAGGAAGGCATCCTTGGCCTGAACTCCCTGACACGGAATTCTGGAACAGAACCGGGGAAGTTTGGCATTCCACGGACTTGCAAAGAGGTCTATGTCCGAGGTTCCCCACTCTTGAAAGATTCTGAGTACCTGGTCCATGTGCAGGGACCATTCGTGTGGAAGCAGAACTCGACTGAGTCTGTCTGCCCAAGAGTTTTGGATTCCTGGAAGGTATACGGCCAGGAGATGGATTTGATGCTCTCTGGCGAAGGCCCACAATCTTAAAGCTTCGTTGCAAAGCGACAGAGAGCCAGTTCCTCCTTGCTTGTTTATGTAAAACATGGCTACCTGATTGTCCGTATGAATGAGGACTGTCTTGTGGATGAGCAGGGTATGGAAGACCTTGAGAGCTAGAAAAACTGCTTGGAGCTCCAAGTGGTTGATATGTAGAGAGGTCTCCTGTGGAGACCAAGTGCCCTGAGTGGAGAGGTCTTGTAGATGAGCTTCCCAACCTGTTGAGGAGGCATCTGTTGTGAGGGTTGCTTGGGGCAACAACTGTTGGAAGGGGGATCCCAGCAACAGATTTTGGGTGGACTTCCACCACTGGAGAGACCAAAAGAGGCGCCTGGAGGTTGCTATTTTGTCTGACAGACCCCCTGATGCTTGAGTCCACTGGGTGGACAAAGTCCATTGAGCTGCTCTCATGTGAAGGCGAGCATAGGGGACCACATGCACTGTGGATGCCATGTGGCCTAGCAGTTGTAGCATCTCCCGGGCAGTTAAATGGCTCTTTGACAATCTGGGAGGCTAACTGCACTAGGCGTCGGCAACGGGCCTGAGGAAGATAGGCCCTTGCAGTGGTAGTATCTAGCCAGGCCCCTATGAACTCTAGGGACTGAGTAGGGGTGAGCTGGGACTTTGGGAGGTTTACCACAAGTCCCAGATACTGCAGAATGCTCCTTGTGCAGTCCAGGGAAGTCTGGGCCTCTGATTGAGATGGAGCTCGGATGAGCCAGTCGTCCAGGTATGGGAATACAAATATTCCCAGAGTGCGTAGAAATGCAGCTACTACTGCCATGCATTTGGTGAACACTCTTGGAGCAGAGGCCAGACCGAAAGGAAGCACCCTGTATTGGTAATGCTTCCCTTGGAAAAGGAAACGGAGGAACCTTCTGTGAGATGGATGGATGAGGACATGGGTGTATGCATCCTTGAGATCTAGAGAACAAAGCCAATCCTGACTCTGAAGGTATGGAAGGAGAGCAGAGAGAAATCATCTTGAATTTCTCCTTGCATAGAAATTTGTTCAATTCTCTGAGATCTAATATGGGTCTGTAGCCCCCTGTTTTCTTTGGGATTAGAAAGTAGGGGAAGTAAAACCCTGACCCTTGTTGAAGAAGAGGTACTTCTTCTATTGCCCCTTGGGCAAGAAGGGCAGCCACCTCCTGACCTAGAAGGTCGAGGAGAGATGTTGGGAGAATTGAAATGTCTCACACCATGGTGTGAGGAGGAAGGTTTGAGAAATGAAGTTTGTACCCCTCCCTTATGATGCAGAGGGTCCACTGCTCTGTTGTAATTTGCTCCCATCTGGGAGCAAAGTGAGCTAACCTTCCTGGAATGGTGAGGGGCTCTGGCTGTTTCAGAGCCAGAAAGGCTAAGTTCTCTAGCATCAAGTCAAAAGCCCTGAGGAGGCTGGGTCTGCTGAGTTGCAGCAGCCCCTGTAGACTTAGGCCTGGCCTGCTTAGGTTGCTGACGCTTAGCAGCAAAACAACCTGTAGATGATTGCTGGTCAGAAGCAGGATGGAATCTGCCTTTCTTAAGGAAAAAAAACTTCTTGAAAGGTTTTTTTCTTGGCAGGAATGGAGGTTGACTTTGAAAGTCTATCCAAAGCAGAATTTTCTGCATCCATTTGAGTGGCTTTTATTTGCCAATCTTTACCAAACAGGTTTTCTCCTGTACAAGGAATATTTCCCAAGCCATTCTGGACCCAAGATTCTAGATCAGAAGCTTGGAGCCAAGCAATTCTGTGTGCAGCTATGGCAATGGCCGAAGCTCTGCTGGCACCCTCAAAGGAGTCAAAAGCTGCCCGGTTGGAAAACTTTGAAATATCTTGAGTATGCTTAAGCCAAATAAGAAATTCTTCCCTTTTATCCTCTGGAAGAAAAGGGAGGAAAGTGTGCAGCTTATCTGCAACTTCTTTCAGAAACATCCCCATATAAAGACTATAGGAGTTGATTCTGGCAATAAGCATACTGGCTTGGAAGATTTTCCTACCAAAATCATCCAAGGTCCTGCATTCTCTTCCTGGAGGAGCAGAGGAGTGTCTTTTTGCACTCTTTATCTTTTTCATAGCTGACTCCACCACAATAGAATGGTGAGGAAGCTGTGTTTTATGAAAACCAGGACAAGGAGGGACACGGTACATGGTGTCCAAACTACGAGAATGAGGAGAGATAGTGAGAGGAGTCTCCCATAAGTCAATCATGTGATCATAAAGAATCTCATGAATTGGCAAGGTGACTGCCTCCTTTGGAGCCTTGGGATAACCTAAAAAATCTAATTTTTTAGCTCTAGGCTCTGATTCAGAGGTTACTGAAATAGAAAGCCCTTTAGCCACTTCTCTTATGAAGTCTTGAAAGGACAAGTCTTCTGGAGGAGACATTCTTCTTTTTGGGAGAAGGCGGCTCTTCAGGAAGGGCTATGGATACTTCAGCAGACGCCTCCGATGCATCAGAATCTTCGGAGGAATCAAAGTATTGACTGTCAGGGTGCTCTTTCAAAGCCCGATACGCGTACCGAGCCGTATCGACATCGGGCGTTATCGGTACCGGTTCGGTACCGATGGGCATCCCTAGGCAGGGAACCGCTGCAGTCGACACCATGGCCGATGTCGATGCAGTCGGTTCCGGTACCAGCATTGGTGCCGGTACCTGGGCCGATACTGACAACGGAGTTTGTTGTGGTATCAGCGGCGTCGCAGCTTGAATGAAGGCCGTGATAGCCTGCTGCATGGATAGAACATTCTGATCCATCGACGCCATGAATGCCTGGAAATCGGTACCGGAAGGTTGTGCCGGTACCCCAGAGCATTCTAACAGGTGATCGGTCGAGGCTGTGCCATCGATGTCAACCTGTAACCCCATAGGTGGAGCTTTGGAAGCCGGAGCTTCCCGCTGGGGTAGTTTTGCCGGTGCAGGATCCTTGAGGGCAAACCCGGAGGCATCTCGATGCTTGGAAGGAGATCTACCCTTCGAGGACCGGCTGGTTTTATGTTTGGTTACCTGAGATCCATGGGAGGAAGAAGCAGCCCTGGAAGACGTCGATGCCACTGAAGCTGCATCAGAGGGAAACAGAACATGGAGCTTGGCTGCTCGGTTCTGTAAACCTCGTTTGGACATCAAGAAGCAGGACGAACAATCCAAAATGGAGTGGTCAGGACCCAAACATTTGAGACACCATTCATGGGTGTCGGTAACAGAAATAGTACCGCTGCACTTATTGCATTTTTTAAACCCGGAGGCTGGTTTTTCCATGAGGAAAATTTTTCGTGAGGCCTAAGGCCCAAAAGAGGAAAAACACACTAAGTGAGGGAAAAATGCGTTTTTGTTTTTTGTTTTTTTTTTAAGAAAAGAAAGAAAGACCGGCGGTACCGGTCCGACGTCGGAGAAGGCAGACGTGCAACTAAAGAAATAAAATAAAATAAAGAACTTCTTCAGCGGTGACAGGAACACGACCTGCTGACTCCGCGGAAAAGAAGAACTGGAGAGAGGCGGTTGGAAAGGCGGGAAGGCAGCGTGCAGGCGCTGTGGGATGCTCCCAAAAGCTTTCCTTTTTAGGAAGCTGGGGAGCGTTCCCACGCAGGCTCCGTCGGTACCAACGTACCCATATGTGAAGACTTATTCCTGCTTGTTCCTGGAGATGCTTTCAGACCACCACAGAGATTGTCAGCTGAGCAGTCTGATCAAGTGAGTAAGTCAGAGCCCATGCAATTGGCAGAACCAGAGCCAGAGGTGGGGGAAGAAAATATGTTTATGGATTGTTCTTTATGTCAAGCTTTAGAATTGAAGTGTTGAAGAAAAGCCAGCCTTGAAAGAATTGTTCCTCTTGCAAAGGTAATCTTAAGGCATTAGCAGTAAGGAGGTAAATTCCTGGGTGTGTTGGAAAGGGAATTTACTGCCACATAAGCTTGTAAAGAAGCTGTGTTTCATGCCTGATTATCAGCTGTGTTAGAACTCTGCAACAACAAGAAAGCTAATTGGCTACTTCAAGAGTTTGTGCTTTGCTCCTATATTATATGAAAAGCCTGCTAAGCTTTAGAATTGAAGTGTGAAGAAGAGCCAGTCTTGAAAGAATTGTTCCTCTTGCAAAGGTAACCTTAAAGCATTAGCAGTAAGGAGGTAAATTCCTTTCTCCATGGACAAGCAGGATTGCGTCAGCCACACCTGGTGATGTCCTCCGGGCGGCGCCATAGTACGGAAGTGTTCTCTAGAGCTCAGAAAGATGAGACTTTGAGCCCACCCAGGTAGCCCACCTCAACGCTCCGCCCCCTAGCCACCAGTATTCTTTCTTCCGCCTTGCCAGCAAGACGGACCCTGCTCTCCTCTACCTTTCCATAAAAATTTCTCTTTTATTTTGTTTACCACCTGCAACCCAGCTGGAAGAAGAAATGACCAAGTCTGGCTTTAAAAAATGCTGCCAATGCAAAAGAAAAATGAGTGTCACGGACACCCACGAGATCTGCCTGCGTTGCCTGGGACCGGAGCACAAGCCTGAGGACTGTATTCACTGCGGGAGGATGTCCCCTCGAGCAATGAAAATACGGGGCAACAATCTCAAGGACTTTCTATCACAAAAAGCAAGTACTCCTACTATTTACCCCGCCATACCTGCTGCTCCGGCTCCTGCAGCACCCTCTCGGTAAAGCCCGGCTCTGGACGTGCCCGCTGTGGCCTCCGTCCCCTGCCGCGGTGTTGAGTCCTCGACTGAAGCAATTTCGCCGCCTCGCCTGCTCCCAGCGGCAGAGACAACGCCTGCCAGCTCCCGGTCTACTACAGAGGCCCCGGGAAGCCATGTGGGCTCTGAAGATGGCGGCCGTCCTCGGTCCTCCCAGCCAGGGCCTCGGTCCTCCGGGCCCGCCCACTCCGGAAGCAGGCCCTCCAGTGTGCAGCCCCTGCAAACGCCTGTTGAGATGGAGGCTTGCCGGCGCCGATCCCCAAGCCCCGCCCACCAGCCTCTCTCCCGGTCAGCGTCGCCAAGGAGCCGTGACGACGCCTCCTCGTTGCTCGCCGCCGGATCTCCCCGGCGCCGACGGAGCACCCGCAGCGAGGCCGGCTCCGGATGGAGAGCCCGACGCAAGGACCATAAGCACGACACCTCCAGCAGCAGCGGCAGCAGCTCCTCAAGTCACCAGAGGCACAGCCGGCACGGCAGACACAGGAGCAAGAGGCAATGCGATTCAAGCAGCAGCTGCAGCAGCAGCAGTTCTTCCTGCCACCGACGACGACGCTCCAAGCGCCAGAAAAGCAGCCGCCAATCACGGCACCGCGGCAGCCATCGGTCTCGGCGCCAGGAGCGCAGGAGCAGCCCATCCACATCCTCCAGTCCTCGTCACAGCTACCGCAGTAAGTCTGCATCAAGCTCCACAGCTATTGTGAACCTGCTGTCCCAGCTATTGCGGCAGTCTTCATCCGCTGTACCCCCTTCGCCTGTGCCCCAGGAGCCTCCCTCTGCAGAGCACCACACCCGGGAGGCTGATCCACCCATCCTTGATGAGCAGGCATCCACCCCAGGTAACAGGCCCCCGGGTAATCCGTCCCATGACAACACTACGGAGGAGCACGATCTCGGGGTGGCGATTGTGGGGTCAGTGGCACATGAGCACGAACAGACTCTCCCTGATGAAAGACGCTCCCCAGAGCTGGAGGAACCTCCCCCTCCAGAGGATCTCTCCTACCCCAAATTCTTGGCAAAGCTTGCCTCCGCCTTGACACTGCAAGGCCTGGATGACAAGCAGGAGCCAGTACTGGAGGTTCTAAAGTATCTCGCAACCCCGAAGCCCGCCTTCGCGCTGCCTATACACCAGACACTCAGGGACAATCACTTAAGGCTGTGGCAGACGCCAGCATCCGGCCACCCCTTTCCCAGGAGGCTCGAGACTAAATACCAAGTACAACCAGTCCCAGGATTCTCATCTCCACAACTGCCACACCAATCCATTGTGGTATCTTCCGCTCTCAAGCGCATTAAATCATCGCACACACACGTCAACAGCCTGCCTGGTCGGGATCATAAACTCCTGGACGATGTCGGGAAGGTGGTTTTCCAAGGAGCCATCCTTAATGCGAAAATAGCGGCGCACCAGTTCCAACAAGTCCTCTTCCAGGACACATGCATGGCAAAACTCAAAACCGCTGTAGCGTCCCTCCCGAGGGAATCCCAGACTCTGGCGTCCAACGCACTGGCCGACATGTCCGAGTGCAGCAAGTACCTGGCCTGTGCTACATTTGACTCTTTCGACACAGCACTGAGAACCGCTGGCACGGCCATTTCAGCGAGGCGATGGGCATGGCTGAGGGCCTCCGGCCTGCGTGACGACACCCATGACAGGATCGCAGATGCACCCTGCTCCGGCAAGTCCCTCTTCGGCGACAAAGTAAAGGACACTGTCAATGATATGAAGGAGCACTGTACCACGCTACAGACCCTGGCGGAGCGGCACTCAGAGAAACAAATTCCAGAGGAAACCTTACTACTCCTCCAACAAGAGGTACCCTTCAAATCACAAATGGCAGAACAGATACAAGAGCAACTCCTACCAGGGTCCCACTCACCAGCGAAACTCGCAGAGGGACCGGAAACAAAAGAAGACCAACGCGCCCACCAACAAAGGTGGGCCCTCCTTTTGACGCCAGATCTCAGGCAACCCACCAGATCGGGGGGCACCTGACTTATTTTTTACCAGAGTGGCAGCGAATATCCTCCGACTCCTGGGTCTTGCGGGTCATTCAAGAGAGCTACCGCATACGCTTTGTAGCCCCTCCCCACCAGAATACTCATCCAGTCAGCGACACGCCTCAACAGCTGCGCATGGCCATGGCCAAGGAACTGCTACATCTGTTGCACTCTCGGGCCATAGAGGAAGTCCCCTCGCCCGAGAAGGACTCGGGGTTTTACTCCAGGTACTCTCTCATCCCCAAACGGACTGGCGGCTTCCGGCCCATACTAGATCTACGCCGGCTCAACCTGTTCATCAACAGGGAGAAATTCAGGATGTACTCCCTGAACGCCATCCTTCCCCTGATTCAGCCCGGCGACTGGATGGCGTCACTGGATCTGCAAGACGCGTACACTCACATCCGCATCCACAAATCGCACAGGAAGTACCTCCGCTTCCAAGTGCTAGGCCAGCACTACCAGTACAGAGTACTACCCTTCGGCCTGTCCCCCGCCCCGCGGGTCTTCACGAAGTGTGTGGCCGTGGCGGCAGCCCACCTCCGCAGACAGAACATAGCGGTTTTCCCGTACCTGGACGACTGGCTCCTCACGGCCCCTTCAGCCCGGAGCTGCAGGCGGCCCTTCAGACAACTATGGCACTGCTATCCTCCCTGGGGTTTGTCATCAACTCCGGCAAGTCACACCTCTCTCCGACCCAGAGACTGGAATTCATAGGGGCCGTGATCGACACCAAGGTGTCGAAAGCCTACCTCCCAGAACGCAGACTGTCTGCCAACACGACGCTGGCATGCAGGGCATCCGAGGCGGCGACTTCCTCAGCGAGATCCATCCTGCGCCTCCTGGGACACATGTTGGCCACCACTTCAGTCCTTCCCATGGCGAGGTTGCGGATGCGCCCACTTCAATGACACCTACGCACTCACTGGAATTAACATTGTCAACCTCTTTCCACCATAATCACGATGAACCCTCAGATCCAGACCCAGCTCCGCTGGTGGACGGTACCAGTCAACCTGTCGGTGGCAAGAACATCCACCCCCGCAATCACCAGGTTGTTCTCACTACGGATGCATCGAACACTGGCTGGGGTGCTCATACGCGATCCCTAAGCACTCAAGGGGAGTGGTCCCAGCACGAGAAGCTTCTGCACATCAACCTCCTCGAACTAAGGGCCATGAGATATGCTCTGAAAGCGTTTCTCCCGCAATTGTGCGGGAAGTCAATCCTCATTCAGACGGACAACCAGGTGGCCATGTTCTATATCAACAAACAAGGGGGCACCGGCTCACGTTCCCTCTGCAAGGAGGCTACACTGATATGGAACCTGGCCTTGAGAGACGAGTGCTACCTTCGGGCGTCCTATCTCCCAGGGCATCAGAATGTCCTGGCAGACAGACTGAGCAGACAACTCCAGCCCCACGAATGGACCCTGCACCCGGAGGTCTGAGACGATCTTTTTCGGCACTGGGGGTCCCCGAACATCGACCTCTTCGCCACAGAACGGAACGCCAAATGCCCCCTGTTTTGCTCCAGGCACCCGTCAGCCAGGAGGCTGGCGGCGGATGCATTCGACGTGTTCTGGGGGGAGTGGTCTCTGGTGTATGCTTTTCTGCCAACACCTCTCATCCCAGCGATGCTGCAACGGATTGCACAGGACAAAGCCAACGTCATCCTGGTAGTTCCCCACTGGCCGCGCCAGATGTGGTTTGCCCTACTACTGCGCCTAGCGCATGGAGCCCCGGAGCAACTACCTCTCAGACTGGACCTGCTGACGCAGGACGAGGGCAGAATACGACACCCCAACCTCGGAGCCCTGTCTCTCACTGCCTGGAGGTTGAGCGGCTAAGCCTGTCCAAACTCCAGCTACCCTCCGATGTGCAGGACGTGGTGTTAGCGGCCAGGCGACCCTCCACCAGGAAGTCCTACGGCCTCAAATGGAAAAGATTCAGCACCTGGTGCGCAAACCAAGGCCTTGAGCCCATCACGTGCCCACTTCCCAATGTCCTGCAGTACCTCAAGTCCCTGTCTAACCTTGGCCTGCAGACGCAGTCCATCCGAGTACACCTCTCCGCAATAGCGGCCTTCCATTCACCGCCAACAGGGGCCACTTCCATCGGGGCACTGCCCCTTACATCACGCTTCATGAAGGGACTGTCGAATCTGAAACCTCCGATCTGACGACCTGTACCGCCTTGGGATCTCAACATGGTCCTACAACGCCTGACACAAGAACCCTTTGAGCCCCTCCAGTCAACCGACATGAAATTTGCCTCCTGGAAGACGCTATTTCTTGTGGCCATCACATCCGCAAGGAGGATTAGTGAACTGCATGCTCTAGTAGCACATCCCCCTTACACACAGCTGCACCAGAACTGTGCTTCCCTACGGACCAATCCCAAGTTCGTGCCGAAAGTGTCTTCGGCTTTCCACGTTAACCAGTCCATAGAGCTTCCATCTTTCTTCCCGGAACCTCAATCTTTTTTTCCTGTCCTAGCCTGCCTGAGTGAATCCTCCCCCTCCCCCCCCCCCCCCTGCTGAGGTATTGTGTAGCCTTCTTCCTGTTTCCTCCACGTGTGCATAGTCTGTTTTAGTCTGCTTTTCTCTGATCAGAGAAGAGCAGTGCTCTGCTAGAGAAGAGGATATTGCCTCCTGTGACACCTTGCTGTGAGTTCTAGCTGTTTGTTAATTATTTATTGTTTGTCTAACTGTTTATTTAATAATTTATTGTTTGTCTTAGTGGTGTGCTAGTTCAGCCTTCTCAGTTATAACTTACCTTGCCTCTCTCAACTAACTGGGCTTTGTGTGGTACCCCCCTCCCCCCTGCTGAGGGTTCAGGACAGGGTACCTTGTAACTGCCCTCTTTAATAGGACTTATCTCCCTCCCTCCCTCCCCGGCACCCATCCACCCCTGGGGTAATTGTAGTTTTATAGGTACTTGCACATCTTAGAGGAAAGGGGCTGCTCTCAGGTGCAGCTCGTTATCCAAATCAGTCATACACAGAGGACCTGAGATTAATTACTTAAGCTTCAGGTACACAAGGTGTATTAGGGGTATTAGATACACTTTTATTGGTATAAGCATCTATACCAATCCTTATTATATACAGAATTTAAAAGACCTAAACACAAGCTTTAAACTAAGATGCAGACAGAAGTCCAGCAACGAGATGGGGGTTCTCCGGTCTTTTGCATTGAGTGTCACATGTATGATTTTCTCCCAGTTGGTGAGAGGTCTTACGTATGCACTAAGTGCAAAGAACTCTTTGCTCTCAGGGAACGAGTCCATTCTCTAGAGGCTAGAGTGGCAGACCTGGAAGACATAAGAAAGACAGAGAAGTACATGGACGAGACCTACAGGGATATAGTCCTGAAGTCCCACCTCCAGTCTGGCAGCATCCCTGTTGCCATGGAGGAGAGAGGTCACGTGACAGGAGAGCATCACCCTGGTGTGGCAGGAAGTGATCCTGTAACTAGGACCTGTCCTCCAGGTGATGTAAAACCCTCTCGCACTGAGGACGTTTCTCCAGGGCCATGTCCCCATGAGGGGAGGGTCAGGACAGCTGTTATAGTTGGTGATTCAATCATTAGGAATGTAGATAGCTGGGTGGCTGGTGGACGTGAGGATTGCCTGGTAACATGCCTGCCTGGTGCGAAGGTAGCGGACCTCACGCACCGCCTAGATAGGATCATAGATAGTGCTGGGGAGGAGTCTGCTGTCTTGGTACATGTTGGTACCAATGACATAGGAAAATGTGGTAGGGAAGTTCTGGAGGCTAAATTTAAGCTTTTAGGTAGGAAGTTGAAATCCAGAACTTCCAGGATAGCGTTCTCCGAAATGCTTCCTGTTCCATGTGCAGGACCCAAAAGACAGGCAGAGCTCCGGAGTCTCAATGCGTGGATGAGACAATGGTGCAAGGATGAGGGTTTTGGATTTGTTAGGAACTGCGGAACATTCTGGGGAAAGGGGGGGCTCTTCCGAAGGGATGGGCTTCACCTTAATCAGGATGGGACCAGACTGCTGGCATTAACCTTTAAAAAAAGAGATAGAGAAGCTTTTAAACTAGAAAATAGGGGAAAGCCGACAGTCACCAAGGAGGGCATGGTTCGGACGAAGGTATCCTTGAAGGATACGACCAAAAGCAGTGAGGTTCCAAAAGGGAGTATAGTAGCCCAAATGCCCTTGAGTAAGGAGCAGACAGAGCATAAAGATTCCAAATTACCCCTGCCTACCAATAGCCAGATTAACATGAATAAAATACAGTCTCTAAAATGCTTGCATGCCAATGCTAGAAGTCTAAACAATAAGATGGGAGAGTTAGAATATATAGCACTAAATGAGAGGTTAGATATGATTGCACTCTCAGAGACATGGTGGAAGGAGGATAACCAGTGGGACACTGATACCTGGATACAAACGATATCGTAATGATAGAGCTGATCAAATTGGTGGAGGGGTTGCGCTCTATGTTAGAGAGGGCATTGAGTCAGAAATGATTAAAGTTTTGCAGGGAACAAAATTTGCTGTAGAAACTCTATGGATTGAAATTCCATTTATGAAGGGGAAGGTGATGGCAGTGGGAGTATACTATCGACCACCTGGCCAGAATGAACAAATGGATGATGAAATGCTCAAAGAAATCAAGGAAGCTAACAAAAGTCACAACAGAGTAGTAATAATGGGTGATTTCAATTACCCCGGTATCGACTGGGTCAGTGTCACAGCAGGACAAGCTAAAGAGATAAAGTTTCTAGATGGAATAAATGACTGCTTCTTGGAGCAGCTGGTTCATGAACCGACCAGAGGGGAAGCCATACTGGACCTAGTCCTTAGTGGAACGCCAGATCTGGTGCAAGAAATAAGGGTGTTGGGACCACTTGGCAATAGTGATCATAGTATGATCATGTTTGATTTAATTAGTGGAGGACAGATAGTAAAGGCATCCACAGTACTACCTTTTAACTTTCAAAAGGGAGACTATGATAGAATGAGGAATATAGGTAGGAAAAAACTAAAAGGAGCGGTTCCAAAGGTTAAAGACTTACAGCAAGCTTGGGTGTTCTTTAAAAATACTATCCTCGAAGCCCAGACCAGCTGTATTCCACGCATTAAGAAAAGTGGAAGAAAGTCCAAAAAACTGCCAGCATGGTTTAAAGGTGAGGTCAGAGAGGCTGTTGCTGCCAAAAAAGCAACCTTCAGGAAATGGAAAAAAGAGCCAAATGATGAAAACTGGAAACAGCACAAGCACTGGCAAGTTAATTGCAAAGCATTGATAAGGCAGGCAAAGCGGGAATTTGAGAAGAAACTTGCTACGGAAGCAAAAACACAAAATAAAGACTTTTTCAAGTACATTCGTAGCAAAAGGGGCAGTAAGAGGAAACAAGGCTATAGCAGAGAGACTGAATGAATTCTTTGCTTCGGTCTTTACTAAGGAAGATGTAGGGATGTTACCCAAGACTGAAGTGGTATTTAAAGGTGATACTGCAGAGGAATTGAGAGAAATATCGCTACACCGGGAAGATATATTACAACTATTTGATAAACTGAATAGTAGCAAACCACCTGGACCGGATGGTATACATCCCAGAGTGTTGAAAGAACTGAAATATGAGATTGCAGACCTGCTATTGGTAATCTGTGAACTTTCATTAAAATCATCTGTAATACCTGAAGATTGGAGGGTCGCCAACATAACACCAATCTTTAAAAAGGGTTCCAGGGGTGACCCGGGAAATTACAGACCGGTGAGCCTGACGTCAGTACCAGGGAAAATGGTAGAAACCATCATAAAGAACAAAATTACACAGCATGTAGATAGTCATGGCCTAATGGGAGACAGCCAACATGGCTTTAGACAAGGAAGATCTTGTCTTACTAATCTGATATGTTTTTTTGAAGGTGTGCATAAACAGGTAGACAAAGGTGAGTCGGTTGATATAGTGTATCTGGACTTTTAGAAAGCTTTTGACAAAGTCCCCCATCAGAGACTTTTGGCGAAGCTAAAAAGTCATGGGATAGGAGGCAGTGTACTATTGTGGATCGGGAACTGGTTAAAAGATAGAAAGCAGAGGGTAGGGCTAAATGGCCAATATTCCCAATGGAAAAAGGTGAATAGTGGAGTACCCCAGGGATCTGTACTGGGTCCGCTGCTTTTTGACATATTCATAAATGACCTGGAAAAGGGAATAACTAGTGAGATTATCAAATTTGCAGATGACACAAAACTGTTTAAAGTTGTTAAAACCCAAGAGGATTGTGGAAAACTGCAGGAGGATCTGGATAAATTGGAAGACTGGGCATCCAAATGGCAGATGAAATTTAATGTGGACAAGTGCAAAGTTATGCACCTAGGAAAGAACAACCCACACTATAGTTACACGATGCAAGGCTGCACATTAGAAACCACCACCCAGGAAAAAGATTTAGGAGTCATTGTGGATAACATGTTAAAACCCTCTGCCCAGTGTGCAGCGGCGGCCAAGAAAGCAAATAGAATGCTAGGTATCATAAGGAAAGGGATGGAGAACAAAACAAAGGATATTATTAATGCCTCTGTATCGCTCCATGGTACGACCGCACCTTGAATATTGTGTGCAATTCTGGTCACCGTATCTTAAAAAGGACATAGCATTATTAGAAAACGTACAGAGAAGAGCCACCAAATTGGTGAAGGGGATGGAAGGCTACTCCTATGAAGAGAGGCTAAGAAGGTTAGGGCTCTTTAGCCTGGAGAAGAGACGGCTGAGGGGAGATATGATAGAGGTCTATAAATTAATGAATGGAGTGGAACGGATAAACGTGGATCAATTGTTTACGCTATCAGAGTATAGAAAGACTAGGGGACATGTAATGAAGCTACAGGGTAAACTATTTAAGACAAATAAGAGAAAATATTTTTTCACTCAACGTGTAATCAAACTCTGGAATCTGTTACCGGAGGATGTAGTAAGGGCTGTTAGTATAGCTGGGTTTAAAAAAGGTTTGGACAAGTTCCTGGAGGAAAGGTCCATAAACCACTATTAAAAAGGGACCCAGGATATCAATGCTTGACCCAGTACAAGCATTGTGGAACCTGTGTCTTTGGGGATATTGCTAGGTACGTATAACCTAGATTGGCCACTGTTGGAAACAGGATACTGGGCTTGATGGACCTCGGTCTGACCCAGTATGGCATGTCTTATGTTCTTATGTTCTTATGAGGAACGACGCCTGCACACTCTCGACTGTCTCAGAGCCCTCCGGATCTACCTGCAAAGAACGCAAGTTATCCGGCAGGGCGAGCAACCCTTCATTTCATTCGACCCGAACAGACCCGGAAGACCCGTCAACAAGAGGACACTGTCCTACTGGGTCTCCGCCTGTGTCTCCTATTGCCTTGATCCCTCAGGCACCAGCGAGCACCCCAGAGTGGGCCCCCACCATCTCAGGGCTCTGGCCACTTCAATTGCCAATCTCCGCGCAGTGCCACTGGCCGATGTCTGCAGGGCGGCCACCTGGTCCTCCCCAAACACGTTCCAGAGACACTATTGCCTTGACCTCCGCTCCCAGAAGGATTGTGCTCTCGGCACGGCCGTCCTCTCTACGGCCACCTGGCGCGATTGAGCACTGATTCTTCCCAACTCGGGCAGCGACTATCAGGAACGGACTCCGACCACTTGGTCGTGTCACCTGTATGCAGCTGCTCTAGCGCTCTGCTACACGGGACAATGGACTTTACTGTTGCACTGTTTGCACTGCCTAATTGCTGTTCGCACTGTTTGCTCTGTTGCACTGTTATTGTCGTTGCACTGTTGACACTGTTATGCTGCTCGCACCTCTGTGCACTAACCTGTTACTGTAGCACGGTTGCACTTTCATCTGATCCTAATAAAAGACATACAGTTGTTGATCTGTTGGACTAAGGGTCTAATTATCATCCCAGGTTCTACGCCAACTTGGGCCTCCTCCCCCCAGCATATCAAGCTAGGGAGATACCAGGTGTGGCTGACGCAATCCTGCTTGTCCATGGAGAAAACAGGGTTACTTACCTGTAACTGGAGTTCTCCGTGGACAGCAGGATAAGTCAGCTACACAATCCCACCCGCCTCCCCTGGAGGAGGCCCTCCTGAAGGGACCGCTCCCTAGCCTGTGGACTAGCTTGGAACAATACTGGTGGGCTAGGGGGCGGAGCGGTGAGGTGGGCTACCTGGGTGGGCTCAGAAAGTCTCATCTTTCTGAGCTCTAGAGAGCACTTCCGTACTATGGCGCCGCCCTGAGGATGTCTCCAGGTGTGGCTGACTTATCCTGCTGTCCACGGAGAACTCCAGTTACAGGTAAGTAACCCCGTTGTGTGTTTTGGAAAGGGAATTTACTGCCACATAAGCTTGTAAAGGAAGCTGTGTTTCATGCCTGATTATCAGCTGTGCTAGAACTCTGCAACAGCAAGAAAGCTAATTGGCTGCTTTAAGAGTTTGTGCTTTGCTCCTGTTTTATATGAAAAGCCTGCTAAGAGTTTTGAGGACATTTTGAATGCTTATTTCATAATTCACCTGGAAGTGCAGCCCAGAGAATTGAGGCTGAGTGAAGATAAACTACCATAGGAGAATTAACATTGTTTTCTTTGTGCTATGATTAACAAAGGACTATAAGGAAAGTGGCACACTGTTCTTGTGTAAAGGCTAAGCTTCTACACTTAAGAGGACTTTGAAAAGCCATTGATGAGTTCTGTTTGTTTTTGCCACCAGTTTGCTGAACCTTAAGCAAAAGCCTATAATTTATCCTGTTAATGGAACCTTGAACCTGATCTGTTCTCTTGTGTTTAAAATAAACTTTTTCTGTCATAAGCCTTACCCTCGGTTTGCCTCAACTACAATCCTTTTACTTGAAGCATAAATATAGCTGATAGAGGAAGAATACATCAATCACCACGCCCACAACAACTAGAGACTAGTGGTTTTGACGTTGTGCTTGTGACAATATATAAACCAGGAGGGCCAGGAGTTCAATTCCCACCTGGAGACAGCAATCTCAGGCTGGAGGGACTTGGGTTTCTAGTCCTATAGGCACTCCTTGTGGCCTTGGGCAAGCCACTTAACCCTCCATTGCCTCAGGTACACATAGATTGAGAGCCCTTTGGGGACAAGGGAATGTATCCAGTACCTGTTTGTAGTGATTATATAATGTAAACCACTTTGATTGAAGGATAAGGCAGTATGGAAAACTGGATGGTTGGTTGGATAGATTAGATTAATAGATAAACAACAAGTTGCCCTTAGCACCATCAATGGACTCATATGTGCTTCAGGAGTAATTCTAGAAAGAAAAAGTGTAGATATTCAAAATAAACTACTCAGTGACCAGTATCCATGACTTCTAGAACCCTGAAGCAAGGTTCCTTGTGAGCCTGAAACATGAAATCGTCAAGATTTTCTTCAGACAGGTAAGTAGTTAATTAATTGATTTTTATTTTAAAAACATTATATATTTAAAAAGGCTTTGATTTTTGTGTATACACCTTTTACGTTTAAATCTTTTTTTTATTGTATTAACCAAATCTTCAACCTTCCATTACATTGACTTTGATACAGGGGGGGGCCTGAATATTGGGAATGGCGGAATTTAGTGCACCAGTTGGTGTTATGGGAAGAAGAGTCCTCTAAGCGACAAGTACACAGGAGAGTGAACTTCTTGATGATTTGGTCTCCCTATCTAGAAGGTGTATAGACTAGAGTGAGGAATATTATAAAACGGTTTAAGTTGGCTACAATAAGTGCATGGCCCTTTATGATTAGGGGGAGGGGTTAGGGGGAGGGGACGAAACACCAATAAAAGTATTAGAAATGTTTAAAATATCAAAGTATGAATGGATCATTTGGGGAGATTATAGTATGATCATGATTGAAAGAGTGGTGGGTGGTGGCGGCAGTAGTCAAAAGTTCTAATATAGCAGCTCCGGCGGGTTTAAGAGCACCTGCTTGCTGGAGAGGCTAAGGAGAATGTTACAGCCACGCGATAAGTGTAAATAAAATTTATAATATATTTTTTAGAAGGTAATTAAAGTTTGAATAAAAATCAACTCCTGCAACTCCAAAATACAGCATGCCAAGCAGATCACCCCAAACACACCACCTTCAAAAGTTAGATAGTTCAAAGAGGCTCCCCCCCCCCCCCAAAGGGGCTCAAAAGGGAGATGCCATAAGCACAGAGAATCAGATTGGGATCTCAAGAAGGAAGAATCAAAAACACAAGGCAGACCCAGATGTTTGGCACCACACAGGAAAAACCACACCTACCTGAGAAGCTAGGGTCTGGCCCTGCACACAACCTCGGAAACAAGCCAAGGCTGTTGCCTGCACCTTCGGAGTGCTCAAGATCAACCCTCTGTCCAGCCCAGCCTGCAAAAAAATGCCAAAACCTTGAGAAGGACGACCCCAAGGGACCTAACCCTCTGCTCTCCGTACCAAGCCTCGAAAATGTGCCATACCTGCACATAGGCCAGAGATGTGGACTGTCTGCAGGCTTGAAGCAAGGTGTCAACCACTCCCTCCTTCAAGGACTAATGTCAGACACACAAACTATCCATCATCCGCCCCATACTCAAAAATATATCCCTCAAAGATGACCCTACTCATACAGGCTAATCGCCAGTATACCATTTTTAGCAAAAATAATAGGAAAAAAGTAGTCCAAACTCAGTTAAAGGATTTCATTGACTTCAATGCCCCCCCCCCCTTGATACACACCACTACAGGTTCCGCCCATTCCATGGCGTAGAAACCCTACTCCTAGTTCTAGTCAATACTCTCATTTGCGGACTAGACAACCCAAATCAAACCTTTATCGTGGTCTTTTTGGATATCTCCTCTGCATTTGATAATGTTGACCACAACATCTTCCTGTCAAGACTAGCACACAGGTATTTCTGGAATAATTTTAAAATGGTTTAATTCATACATTTCCAAACACTTTTGATATGTAAAAATCAAACAAGAGTCATCCACCACATTCCCCCAAGAACAAGGAATATTTCAGGGTTCGGCCCTCTCTGCCCTTCTGTTTAATTTATATCCTCAACCAATATGTTCAATCTTCAACAAACACAAAATCAAATATCATATCTATGCAGATATTATGGTATATGCACCAGTAGACATAAAAAAACCTAATACAACATCATTGAATGCATAAATGAAGCAGAATCATGGCTCAATGCAAAACAACTTGCAAATAAATTTCAAAAAGACCGAAATCCTTTTTACGACAAGGAATCAGAAATTCACTCCCCCTACTACTTTCAACTTAAATACCACTTTGCTAGTTAAACAGGAGGTAAAATACCTAAGTGTTATAATCAACAGAGCCCTCAGTATGTCTTTGCAAATTAAACAAACTGCTAGAACGATATTCTACAAACTAAAAACCATACAGACCAATCCTAAATACAGTATTGGACTACTGTTCTAAAGTCATGAGTTACAAGGTCTTCCTAAAAAGACCCTTCATACCCTTCAACTCGCCCAGAACGTATCTGCCAGGATTATCTCCAAGGCAAGCCTAACCAATCACATCACTCCAATATTCTATAACCTCCACTGGCTCCCATAGCATCTAGGATTAGATACAAGATGATAGTTACCACATTCAAATTATACAATGGTATCTCCCCCTCCTACCTTTCTACCTTGATACAAACCCAAACTGATGTCAGAATCAGGAGAAAAAGTTCCCAGAACCTTCTATCAATACCCCCACTTCCCTCAATATGGAAAACTAAACAAATTACCAGTAATAAGGTCTTCAGATTCACAGCTCCCACCATTTGGAACTCACTCCCTGACTATATCAGATCAATCAAAGATCTCCAGACTTTCCATAAGGAATTAAACACACTACTTTTCTCTGAATATTACAACACCTTCCCTGCTACAAATACATTCACCCCCTCTACTCCTCCCCTATCCCCCCAACTAATCTAAATCCTCCCCATTTCCCCCCGACAATTATATTTCTATATTCATGTAAATAGTTGAGACCCAATTATCACTATACCCCAGCATATGTGATTAAAGAGAAATTAGACTTGCCTGCTAATTGTAGTTCCTTGAGGAACTCCAGTTCAGTCCTCTGGGTAGTGTACCTCCTCCTGCAGCATGGAGACTAGGCATGTCAAAACTGACATCACTGGATGTACTCTGCTGGTCTCTCCCATCAGCCCCAGTGAACTATTGACAAAGCAGACTCAAAGGAGCAACAAATAAGTAGCTATGGCATTAATTTCAACTCTTAAACTCAACTTTTAAACTGTGCACTAAATTCTGCTTAATTAAGTGGAAAACCTCTTCCTTTACTTTCTCTTACCTCTATAAACAGAATAAGAAAGACAGAAAGAAAGGTAATTTATTTATTTATTTATTTTATTTATTTTATTTATTTACATTCTCTTATATACCGCGCTATTCTGCATCAGTGCGGTTTACATTGAACAAACTGAAATTACATTGAACAGGGCATTATAACTTGGAGATAACTATGTTACAGGGAACATGGGCTATGGAGGGTTAAGTGGCTTGCCCAAGACCACAAGGAGCACCTGTGGGACTAGAAACCCCAGTCCTTCCGGCCCAAGGTTGCTGTCCTCTAGTGGGATTTGAACCCCCGACCTTCCGGCCTGAAGTACCTTGCCCCAACCACTAGGCCACTCCTCCACTCCATAATGTAATGTCATAGTAGAAGAATCACAACGATCCCGAAAATATAAAGGCATTTACACACCTTGTGACTGGTACTCCCCCCCCCCCAGACCAAAAAACACCTACTGCCCTAACCATCCCCAGGCGGAAATCAGGACTGAACTGGAGTTCCACAAGGAACTACAATTAGCAGGTAAGTTTAATTTCTCTATCCTTATCGTTCCTCTAGTTCAGTCCTTCACCTCTGGGATGTAACAGAACAGTAATCACTGGGAGGGACCTGTCCACCCGGATCGCAACAACGCCGACCCGAAATAGGCATCGTTCGCTGCCTGAACATCCAGGTGACAGTGTTAACTGAAGGTATGAAGAGACGACTAGGTCACCGCTCTGCAAATATCTACTGGCGGAATCAAACTGTGCTCCACCCATGACATCGCTTGCGCCCTAGTAGAGTGAGCCCGCAACCCCACGGGCACCTGCCGACCCTGAAAAATATATGTGGACGCTATTGCTTCCCAGATCCATCTGGCCATTGAAGCCTTAGCTGCCGCTTCCCCTTTATGGGGACCGCCAAACAGAACGAACAAGTGTTCAGACTTACGAAAAGTTTCTGAAACCTTTAAATACTGACATAGAATTCTCTTTATGTCCAAGCGACGTAGACTACGGTCTGAGGCGTTGTCCTCCGCCGACCCTAATACTGGCAAAGAAACCAATTGGTTAATGTGAAAGGGAGAAACTACCTTAGGCAGAAACGACGGCACTGGGCGTAGCACTACCTTTTCTCTAGAAAAAGACAAAAATGGCTCTCGACGGGATAAGGCCTGCAACTCCGAAACCCGATGTGCTGAACAAATGGCCACTAAAAACATTGTCTTTAAGGTTAAATCTTTGATTGAAGCTTGGTGCAAGGGCTCGAATGGTTCCCTAGTCAACGCCCCAGAACCAGGTTGAGATCCCATGGAGGCACCACTATTCTGCGAGAAGGGCGCATCCTAGAGACTGCCTTCAGAAAACGAACCACGTCTACATGAGAGCTCAAGGCCACCTCTGGACTTTACCTCTATAGCAAGAAAGAGTCGCCAGCTGGACCCTTAAGGAGCTAGCTGCCAACCCCTTGTCAAAACCGTCCTGCAAAAAACTTAGTACCATGGGAACGGAAACTGTGGAAGAACAGACCTGTCGCCGCAAGCACCATTCCTCAAATAAACGCCACATCTGCACATATGCTAGGGATGTGGACCTCTTTCTGGCTCAAAGCAAGGTCGCGATTACTGCTCCAGAATAACCTTTTGACCTTAACCTCGCCTTTTCAATGGCCAAGCCATAAGCAAGAACTGATCCACCTGAGGCATTCGAAGTGGAGCATGAACCAAAAGACTCTCCGTTGTCGGTAATCTCCAGGGCTCGCCATTGAGAAGCTGGACTAGATCGGTGTACCACGGACGTCTCGGCAAATCTGGCGCCACTAACAGTACTCTTCCCCGATGAGCTTCAATGCGTTGAACCACTCGTCCTATGAGTGCCCACGGAGGGAAGACAGAGGAGCCCAGGCAATGGCCAACGTTGCATTAGAGCATCAATCCCTTCCGACATCCTCTCTCGCCTCCTGCTGTAAAAGCGACTCGCCTTGGCCGACCGAAACGTCGCCATGAGATCCATAATTGGAGGACCCCATCTGCGGACTATCTGAGCAAAAACCTCTGGATGCAGCTCCCATTCCCCAGCATCTACCCGGACTCTGCTGAGAAAATCCGCCATCACATTGTCCGTTCCCGCAATGTGTGCCGCCGAGATCGCTTGTAGCAGAGGCTCCACCCCAGGCGAACAACCCCGCTGCTTTCTCTTCCATGGCAGTGCTTCCCGTTCCGCCCTGAAGACTGATGTAAGCTACCGTCGCTGAATTGTCCGAAAGAACTCGTACCGTCCGACCTTTCATTGCGGTTTCGTATGCCCTAAGTGCTAGGACCACTGCTTGCAGTTCGAGACTGTTGATCGACCACTGGACCTCCTGGTCGCTCCAAGCTCCTTGTGCGAATAGATCCCCACAATGTGCCCCCCCAACCTGCGAGACTTGCATCTGTCAACACCGGGAGCCATTGTGGCTGTTCCAGTGGCAAGGCTGCCGCCAGATTTCTTGGGCAAAGCCACCACTGAAGGGACCGCCTGACTTGAAGAGGACAGGGGAGACGTTTGTTCAGAGAATCGTTCTGATGAGACCATTGACGGAGTAGCAACTTCTGCAATGGCTGCATGTGAGCTCTGGCCCATGGTACTAACTCTCCAGGGTTGCCGCCATTGTTCCTAGCATGCAAAGATAGCTCCACGCCGATGGAGCTGGAGTCGACATGAATGTCCGCACCAACTGTCGTAAAGCTTGAGCTTGCTGATCCGGCAGAAACACTGCTCCCACTCTCGTGTCAAAGCACACCCCGAAGTACTCTATTACCTGGGACGACACCAAACGGCTCTTGACCGAGTTGATCACCCAGCCGAGATCCAGCAGGAACTTCACCACTTTGTCACCTGCACGCTCTTGGCCTTGAATTTTGCCCGAATCAGCCAATCGTCGAGATAAGGGTGAACTAAAATGTCTTCCTTCCGCAACGCCGCCACCACCACCACCACTGTAACCTTGGTGAAGGTGCGCAGAGCCATCGCCAAACCGAAGGGCAATGCTTGAAATTGGTAATGTCCCCAAGGAAGAGCGAACCTTAGAAACCTCTGATGACCTGATCTGATAGGGATGTGTAAATACGCCTCGGTCATATCTAGGGAAGTCAAAAATTCTCCCTGCCAAAACGCTACTATTACCGAACATGTTTCCATTTGAAAGTGAGGAACTCTAAGACAACGATTGACCACTTTTAGATCTAGAATAGGGCGGGGCGATCCGTCCTTTGGGACCACGAAATAAATGGAGTAACGACAGACGCAGTAACCCTCCTGCGGCACCAGTACCACAGCTCGTAGCTGTAATAGACGATCCACAGGTTCTCGTACTGCCTGCGTTCTCTGCCACCTTCTGCAAGGCGAAAGCACAAACGAATCTAGTATTGGACGAGCAAATTCTAGAGCGTACCCTTCACGTATTAATTCTAACACCCATTGATCGGATGTTATTTGGACCCAGGCAGGAAGAAATTCCCGAAGTCGACCCCCAATTGGTTGAACTCCTACCTGGGCCCGCCTTGCTTCATTGTGGCTTACAGACGGACGTGGTTGCAGAAGTTGTGAATCTTCTACCGGCTCCTCGAAACCTACGAAAGCCTTGGGCTCTTGAAGCAAATCTTCCGCTTTGAAAACCTCCCAATCGAGAGGTACGAAATCTCCTGAAATCTCTAAACTGGCCTCTCGAGGCCGGGAGAGGCCTTAACTGCTTAGGTTTGTCTTCCGGCAGTCTACCGCCTTTGGATTCGCCCAACTCCTTAATCAACTTATCAAGATCTTCCCCAAATAACAACTTTCCTTTGAAGGGAACCTTACTGAGACGCGACTTAGAAGAACCATCCGCCGCCCAATTTCTCAACCAGAGATAACGACGTGCGGCTACTAAGGAGGCCATACTATTTGCTAATACTCTAATTAAATCATAGTGGACATCAGCTAGATATGCCAAACCTGATTCCAGCCGTGTTACATCCATTAAGTGCTCCTGTGCCTGCAGAGGAGGCTGCTGCAGATGTTGGGACCAACGGAGGCAAGCTCTCGCCACCCAAGCCCCGCAAATGGAAGCCTGTAAAGAAAGAGCATCAACCTCAAAGGCTTGCTTCAACAAACCGTCCACTTTCCTGTCCTGAGCATCCTTCAAGGCCGTGCTGTCTTCCACCGGAATAGTCGTCTTTTTTGTGACTGCCGAAACCGCTGCGTTTATTTGCGGAGAATGAAATCTCTCCTTTTCCTTGTCTGCTAAGGGGTATAGTCTATTCATAGCCCTAACACCTCTAAGCCCCGCTTCTGGCAAATCCCATTCATCCTTAATCATCCGGTCAACTACTCGGTGAACGGGGAACACCATCTGCGTTTGCCGCACTGCCTGAATGAGAGGATCCTCCAGTCCTTCTTCCTCCAATGGTGGGATCAAAGCTAGGTTAAGCGCCTGAAGGGACTCTGTAATGAGCGCCGTAAGCTCTTCCTTTCAGAATACTCGAATAATTCTCGCCTGATCTTCCAGCTCCGGAATCTCTCCTTCAAGTTCCTCCATTCCAGATTCAGGCTCCAACTCTACCTGTTCGGCATCGAGCCAATCTGCCTCAAAGGGTGAATCCTCGATAGGACAGGCCCGGTTAAGAGGCCTCCCCAGATTGCTGCCCAGCAATTCTGGTCCGCCTTGCTGTACCGCCGCCATTAGCCGCAATATGCTTGATGCATTATGAGCACAAAATCTGGAGAAAAAGCTCCCAGAGCCAACCCATATATATATTTTTTTTTTTTTAGACTCCTAGAAGGCTCGAGAGCTAAAATAAATGTTAAAGGGATCCCAAAACAAACGAAATTAAAAAAAATGTGCTCAACTTAAAAAAAGAAATTGAAATCAGAGCCTCAATTCAGCCTCTCTTTTCCTGCTTGCTTGACTGGCTCCGCTGCCTCTGCCTCGCGGCTTAAAAGCACGGGAAGAGACGGCGAGTATCCAGCTAGGCCCTCCTCGGCGCCAAGATGCCAGAAACAGGCCTCAAATACTTTTTACAAGTCTGCGCCGCTACCGATGACTGACCTGCACTGTCGCACTGAAGCACCCCAAAAAATAATTTATTCTGCCACGCCGGTCCGCTCTGAAGCCCTACAAGCCGTGGCGCCGCTCACCGAGGAGGTGAGCCATGAGCGCAGCGAGGGCTATACTTGTCTTATCAGCACGCTGCAGCGCTGCGGAGCTGAGGAGACCGATCACAGCGCTGCAGAGCTCCCCTCCGTACAAGCCAGGAGTTTAGAGCAGCTAAAAGGACCGGATCCATATTAGAGGGGAGAGAGAAAAAGACACCTCAGGCCAGATCGAGCCCTACCAAAATTTTTTTTTAAAGGGACTACACCAAATTAAATAAATGACAGGGAAGAATGAAAATTTAAAATCCAAATTCTAGAATCTAGCCTAAAATATGCTCCTTATCTGTTCCTCAAGTGAGCCCAGCACCTAGGCTCACTACGTCCTCCTGCTGCATGGAGACTGGACACACTGGGGCTGATGGGAGAGACCAGTAGAGTACATCCAGTGATGTCACAGTTTTGACATGCCCAGTCTCCATGCTGCAGGAGGAGGTACACTACCCAGAGGTGAAGGACTGAATTGGAGGAATGATAAGGAACTGGTATGTAAATAGATTTTTGTAATAGTTATGTTGCCTGTAACGGAGTTTCTTCTTTGATGAAAACCGCCCGTTATTGATGCAAGGGGCGATATAGAAAAAATGGAAATTACACTTACCCGGTAATTGATGTTCCTGGAGGAACTCCAGTTTAGTCCACACTTCTGGGTTGTGCACCTCCTCCTGCAGCTTGGAGACTGGGCATGTCAATAAAGTGACATCACTGGATGTAGTCTGCTGGCATCTCCCATCAGCCCCAGTGAACTATTGACAAAGCACACTTAAAAAGGAGCAACAAATAAGTAGCCAACCATAACCAATTAACTGTATTACAACTATATATAAGAGAACTTCCTTTCGGAAAAATAGAATTTCTTCCTTGTGCCACTTCCTTGCGCCTCACCAAAGTGACAGACTAAACTCACAAGAATAGACAGAAAATGAAAGAAATAGGGATACCTACCGGTTATCCAAGCCTTCCTCCGACAGAACCTACCCTGCTAACGTACGATCCCGGGCGGGAATGAGGACTAAACTGGAGTTCCTCCAGGAACATCAATTACCAGGTAAGTGTAATTTCCATTTCCTTATCGTTCCTCCAGTTTAGTCCACACTTCTGGGATGTAACAGAGCAGTATTCATTGGGAGGGACCTTTCCAAAATGCTTGCAACACTGCCGAACCAAATACAGCATCCTTTGCTGAGAGGACATCTAGGCAGTAATGTTTACTGAAAGTATGCAAGGACGACCACATAGCTGCCCTACAAATTTCCACAGGCGGAACCAAACTGTGCTCCGCCCAAGAAGTCACCTGCACTCTGGTAGAATGAGCTTGCAATCCAGACCGAACCTATCGACCTGACAAGATATATGCCGAAGCAATTGCCTCTCTAATCCACCGAGAAATAGAGGCCTTCACAGCCGCTTCGCCCTTACAGGGGGACCCCCGAACAAAATGAACAGACGGTCCGATTTACGAAAGGCCTCTGTCACCTTTAATGCTGAAGAACTCGCTTAACATCCAGGCGGCATAGCCCCCGGTCTGCTGTGTCCCCACCCAGGGACCCCAGCACCGGAAGAGAAACTGTCTGTTTTAAATGAAACGGAGAGACTACTTTAGGCAAAAAGGACAGCACGGGCTGTAGCACCACCTTTTCCCGAGAGAAAAACAAAAAACAGCTCCCTGCAAGAAAACACCTGTAACTCCGAAACATGCCTCGCTGAACAAATAGCCACCAAAAACACTGTCCAAAGTTAAATCCTTTATGGATGCCCGCTGTAAAGGTTCGAAGGGCACCTTAGCCAGCGCTCCCAAAACTAAAGTGAGATCCCACGGAGGCACCACAACTCTACGAGAGGGAAGCAACCTGGTGACTGCCTTCAAAAATCGCAGAACATCCGCATGCACGCTGAGCACCACCCTCTGAACCTTGCCTCTATAGCAAGTCAGCGCCACCAACTGAACTCTCAAGGAACTGGCCGCCAGGCCCTTCTCAAAACCCTCTTGAAGAAAACTTAAGACTATCGGCACGGACACCTTCGCCGCACGCACTTGTCTCCTTGAGCCCTCGCTGTCTTCCTTGCTTTAAGCAAAGTAGAGATAACTGTCCCAGAATAACCTTTTCTTCTTAGCCTCACCCTTTCAATGGCCAAACTGTAAGCGAGAACCGATCCACTTGAGGCATCCGCAGAGGCCCTTGAAGCAACAGATCCTCCGAGACCGGAAGCCTCCATGGCTCCCCGTCAAGAAGACGTATGAGATCGGCATACCACGGACACCTCGGCCAGTCCGGAGCTACTAGCAACAGCCTCTATATGCCCCGATAAGCCTCTATATGTTGAACCACCCAACCTATCATCGCCCACGGTGGAAATACATAGAGAAGGCCCGACACCGGCCAACTTTGCATTAGAGCGTCGATCCCTTCTGACATCCATTCCCGTCGCCTGCTGAAGAACCGACTCACTTTCGCGGACTGGAAGGTCGCCATGAGATCCATGATTGGCGGACCCCATCGATGAACCAGTTGAGCAAACACCTCAGGATGTAATTCCCATTCTCTGGCATCCACTTGAACTCTGCTGAGAAAATCCACCGTCATATTCTCCTTCCCCACAATGTTCGCCGCCAAAATCGCCGGCAGTCGCTGTTCTACCCAAGCGAACAGCAACTCTGCCTCTTCTTCCATGGCTGTACTCCCTGTACCACCTTGCCGACTGATGTAAGCTACCGCAGTGGAATTGTCCAATAGAACTCTCACTGCACGATCCTGCACCATCGCTTCGAATGCGCGCAGGGCTAATCTCACTGCACGGAACTCCAACCTGTTTATCGACCAAGCGGTCTCCTGACCTGCCCAAAGACCTTGCGCGAAGAGCTCTCCACAATGAGCTCCCCATCCCGCGAGACTCGCATCTGTCAATGACAGCCACTCCGGTTGTTCCAGAGGCATCCCGGCCGAGAGAGAACTCTGACGTAGCCACCATTCCAGCCCCTGCCTGACCCCGAGAGGGCAGGGTAGACGTCTGCTCAACAAGTCAGACTGATGAGACCACCGGCGAAGCAACACCCGTTGCAGCGGCCGCATATGAAACCTGGCCCAAGGCACTGCTTCCAAGGTTGTTGCCATCGTTCCCAGCACCCTGAGGTAACTCCATGCCAAAGGTGCAGGGGTTGCCCTGAACTGACGCACCATAAGAACATAAGATATGCCATACTGGGTCAGACCAAAGTCCATCAAGCCCAGTATCCTGTTTCCAACTTGTTGGAGAATTTGGATTCGTCGATCCAGGAGAAACACAGCTCCCCGCTGAGTGCCGAAGCACACACCCAGATACTCGAGACTCTGAGCCGGACTCAGGCAGCTTTTTGCCATATTGACCACCCAGCCAAGCCCCTCTAAGAACTTCACCACCTTCTCCATAACTCTTATGCTTTCGAATCAACCGGTAGTCGAGATAAGGATGTACTAGAATCCCCTCTTTTCACAATGCTACGGCTACCACCACCATGACCTTGGTGAAGGTCCGCGGTGCCATTGCTAGTCCGAAGGGCAACGCCTGAAATTGATAGTGTCCCCATGGTAGAGTGAAACGTAGAAATATTTGATGTCCCGCTCTGATTGGGATATGTAAATACGCTTCCGTAAGGTCGAGGAACGTCAAGTACTCCCCCTGACGGACCACTACAATGACGGACTGCATTGTTTCCATCCGGAAATGCGGTACTCTGAGACACCGATTTACTCCTTTGAGGTCCAAGATTGGGCGAAGAGCACTATCCTGTGGGACCACGAAATAAATTGAGTATCGACCCCTGCCGTAATCTTCCCTGGGTACTGGAACGACTGCTCCGATTTGCAAGAGTCGATTCAAGGTGCCACGAACCACCAGAACGTTTTGCTGACCTTTGCAGGGAGACATCACAAACGACTCGCGAACTAGCCTTGCGAACTCCAGGGCATAGCCATCGCAAATTATTTCCAAGACCCACTGGTCGGACGTTATTTGGGCCCAGGCAGGAAGAAAATTCCGAAGTCGCCCGCCTACCGGATCGCTTCCCACTGGAGCCCCCCCTCGCTTCATTGTGGCTTTCGAGCGGTCACGGTGGACGTCGCGGCAAAACCTCTACCTGCTCCGCAAAACCCATGAAACCCCTGGGCTCTAGAAGCAAATCTCCCTCTTTGAAAACCGCCCAAGCGGGAAGTCTGAAACCTTCTAAAATCTCTGAAGGAACCTCTAAAGCCGGCGAGGATTTCCCCTGCTTAGGTTTATCCTCCGGAGTCTACCCCCCTTAGACTCCCCAAAATCCTTAACCAGCTTATCGAGATCCTCACCGAATAACAGCCGTCCCTTGAACGGAAGTTTACTGAGACGGGCCTTAGAAGAACCGTCCGCCGCCCAATTTCTCAACCACAAAGACCTACGGGTGGCTACCAACGACGCCATGCTATTAGCTAGAGCCCGGATCAAATCATAATGGACATCTGCCAAATAAGCTGAGCCTGACTCCAGCCGATCCAGCTCTCGTAAGCCCTCCGGCTCCAACTGGGCCGACTGTCGCAACCCTTGCGACCAGCGAGGACATGCCCTCACCACCCAAGCCCCACAAATGGAAGCTTGTAATAAGCCGTTGGCTACAAAGGACTGCTTCAGCAACCCATCCACCTTTCTATCCTGGGCATCTTTCAAGGCTGAACTACCTTCGACCGGAATAGTGGTCTTCTTAGTTACCGCTGACACCGCCGCATCAATCCGTGGAGAGCGAAATCTTTCCTTATCCTTATCTGCCAGAGGATACAACCTATTCATAATCCGAGCTCCTCTGAGCCCTGCTTCCGGCTGATCCCACTCGTCCTGGATCGATCTACCACTTTGTGGATTGGAAACACAACCTGAGTTTGCTGCACCACCTGAATAATCGGGTCTTCCCCAGTATCCTCCTCCACCGGCAGCTCTGTGACCAGCTTCAGTGTTTGAAGGGATTCTGTGATAAGAGGCGTCAACTCATCTTTTCGGAAGATCCGAATAATTTTCGCCTGATCCTCCGGCTCTAGAATTTCTCCTTCTTCCAACTCTTCCAATCCGGCCTCCAAGTCCACCTCAGTTTCGTCTGCTTCCTGCCACTCCAACACAGAGGGTGAGCGATCCCGAGGTCTGGCCAGCTTGGATGGCCTAGCAGAACCGGTACCTGCATGCGTCAGGCCCAGCTGCTGCAGCTTCGTAGGCAAGGGCAAGGGCTCCGGCAGCTTCCCTTGCCTCCGTAAACAAAAGGCCTGATGCATAATTAAGATGAAGTCCAGGCAACAAGCTGAGATCCCGAGTCTGAAGCTGGAGGAACCCCCGAAACCCCTGCCTCGGCCTCTGAGCCATCCTCCTGCGAGTTGACCAGCAGGACATCTCCTTCTGGTACCACGGAGACTCTCTGCTGGTCGTGTCCCGCTTTAACTTCCAGCTGCTGCTCTATGCTGGCAGATGCCACCGTACAGCCTCAGCAGATCCCAGAATCCGCAATAGCACCCCTACGGGCACCGCAGACAACACAAAGCAGACAGGACGCCATCTCTCAACACCCTGGCACCAAAGCTCAACGGTAAAACCTCAGATGAGCAACTTTGTCCCAGAACAAAAAATAATTATTATATAAACATATAAATATATAAATAAAGACCAGCAAGATCCTTCCCCCAGCCAGGGAATTAGCTCAAAAATTCCAAGGTTTCCACACTGGGGAAGTCATTCCAGGGATCACCATATGCTGTTAAGGTATCTCATAGGCAATAGAACTCGCCCCCAAAGAAACTACAAGAATCATTTATCGAGCCCCAGAACTACCAAAAAGTGACTACGGGAGAGAAAGAAACAAACAAACAAAAAAATCAAGCTACAACTGTCCCTCCATGCGATCCCTGGCTGAACGGCACACCATGCAGCCACCACGCTGTCAAAATGGCCGCTACTGACTGAAAAGAAAAAGGGCGCCAAAATCACTGCAAAGGGACCCGCACGCTGGCGGTCTGCATTCAAACACCCTACTTGCAAGGTCTGCCGGAGCAATCCCGCTGCCTCGGTGCTCTAATCTGCACGGCCGCGCTCAGCTGAACAGCGAGCGAGCCGCCGCAGACAAGCTTCCCGCAAGTCAGCTAGAGCTTGCAGGATCGCGGCTGTCCCGGAGCGCTAGATGCAACTGCTGCTCCTCTACCCCAGGGTTCTCTCCCGTACCCACCAGGGAGAGAGATCTGAACGGGTAAATCCTACACAAATTTCCCCTGTTGAAGCAGACACAAATAGACAGGGGAAGCAGGACCCCGCACAAACAAGAGAAGGCTCAATAAAACGCCACCCCCCTTTTTTTTTTTTTAAGCTACAGACCCCCCAAATTAAACAGTAAAGGAGTCCCAAAACCAAATCAAAATATCTTTCCTATCCTACACTAATAGCTCCTTATGTGTTCCTCTAGTGAGCCCAGCACTAAGGCTCACTATGTCCTCCTGCTGCAAGGAGACTGGACACACTGGGGCTGATGGGAGATGCCAACAGACTACATCCAGTGATGTCACTTTTTTGACATGCCCAGTCTCCAAGCTGCAGGAGGAGGTGCACAACCCAGAAGAGTGGACTAAACTGGAGGAACGATAAGGAACTGTTTAAAAAAAAATAAATTAGAACTAACTTTTCACACAGTTTTTAAGGGTTCAAAAACATTTAATGCTACTGAACAAAACAGAATACAGTCCTCATTTTTTAGTTGTGTTAGTTTAAAGTTAAAATGGATTAGTGTAGTCATTAACTTGACAAACAAATTTTTACCTAAGTTTACTAAATAGCTTGCTTACCACCTGTGACGGAAACGCTAACCCTGCAGATTCTTTAATATTCACGTCCATAGCTTTAAAAATATGTAATCAGTGTTCAAGTTCTTCTGCATGAAAAACACCAGATAAAATGCATTAAGCGTAGCAAAGGCAAAAAAAACAACTTTCAAAAAAAAATTCTGTAACTCTAAAGCTGAGCAAAGGTCACTAGGATGATTTGTGGTGAACATTCATGTGAACCAAAGTTAAATATAAGAGGAGGATCTAGATAAAGACAGGCAAAGCCTAACAGAATATGCTGTGAAAGGACAGAGTCAGAGGAGAGAAGCACCAAGTGTCAAGTCAAAAATAGGTTTGCAAGTCTCAACTAAACACCATTTAAAATCACACAAAACTGAAGGATCAAATTCATTTTTCCTTAGATAAGTTTGTCTCATCTGTTTTATGGTCAAAGACTGATGAAATTTCTATAAAATGTATTTTTCTGCACAGCTTTTCTGGCATATCCTTGATATTTGTAAACTGACAGACCACATAAAGCAAAAATATAAATATGCTGATTCTCAAAGTTTTTCCTTGATCAAATCAAAACTAAATCTATCTGAATTTTCAGTTTTAAAATACTGGTCGCAATATTATACAGAATAATGAGTTATAATAAAGCAGGAGTTCTTATAAGGAAAAGAGGTGACAAATTCCTATGATACAGCTGAATCTGATTTAAAGTTTTTGCTATTCACTATAACAGATTCTCCAGATACACGTTGACTAGAGATGAATAAAAGTATTGCTGCAAGTCTGCAATAGTTTACTGGCATTGTATGTTCCTGCTCTTCCATCCTCACATGCCTCTGATTTATAGCCAATAATTACCCAAACAATTAACATTTTGTCCAACTCAAAAAATCCCAGTCTTTGGAAAAATACTTAAAGCAGAAGGCCTTTTGTTAGTTTTGACCCTTGAAGCAAAAAACATTGTTTCCAATTTATATTCTGGAAGCCAACATTTTAATCAAATCGTTTTTAAAATAGCTTTTAAAAAGATTTAACAACCAAAAACTAAAAGCACCTTATAGTTGATATGAAGACAAAGCATATGATACAGACTAGAGACTGAAACAATTGGTAATACTGATGTAAAAAAAATTTTCTGGTTGAGAGACAGATGGAAAGTGGTAGATAATTTTGATCAAAGACACTCATCTATAGTATACTGTTCATTCTAATATATTAAACATGGCTAAAACTAGTTTTGGCCACGTTACAATTAGGCTGGAGCAAGGCAGAGTGGAAAAAAAAAAGCTGAGAGAGGACTTCCGGTTTGGGCAATGAGCTGATCGGACGGCTCACGATCAGCTCCGGGTAATCGCCCCACAAAACGGCTACAAAACTGCCTAAAAACTCCCTCGATCCCACCTGCATTGACTTTCCCCTGATGGGGCCTTGATCTTCTGCCGCTGAAGCGGTTCGCGGCTGTCCCTGCACAACTGAGGCGGATTGTTTACCGAAACCGAGACAGTACAGAGGCCAACCGGACACTTCCCCCACCGCCATTCCTAGCTCCCCTTCTGCGAGACACGGTGCCTGAAGACGCAACGAAACCTGAGGCTGCTCTTACCCGACGGAGAGGACTGTCGGCTCTCCCTCAAGTAAGTCGGGCGCAAGATCGGGCGGTGCTGCCATTGTCAGCCTCCGTGCTTTATGCACGTGGTGGCATAGCCCCGGCGGGAAGGGGAGAGCGGCCCCCTCACACGACTCAGCGGGCAGCTTCCTGCCTCGAGAAGCGGGACGCGGCGCACCCGAATATCCCCCTGCTATTGCTAGCAGTGTTACAGTCACGGAGGGCTGAACCCTAAAGAAAAAGGAGAGCAGTGACTGTTTGGTCCGGCTAGGACTAGGGGGGAAAAGCAGCGGTACAACTTTCCCCCGCTGCCGCGGCTGCTTCTCTAGAGGGGTGCTGCTTCCCCAGTGGAGCGGGGGCCCCCGACTCCCCCTGTTCGTCGAGGGGAGAGCAACCGCTGATAACAATAGGAGAGATAAGACACCTTCCCATCGAGGCAACAGCGCTTTCTACAGTTGAAGGGCCTTCGGAGCTGAGGGGAGCTGCGGCCTTTCCTGCCTGACAACAGCAGACTCTGGTGTACGGGAGAAAGAGCGCCAAGCTGTGGTTGGATAACCTTTTGATCGCCCCATCTCTCCAATCTCTCCCGGGGTATTGAGCTTATAGCTCCGCGGCTGTTTCTGCCTGGCCTGTGCAGATACACCCCTCTACAGCGGCTTCCAACTCTTGCAGTTGGGGTTTCTACCGGCATAATTCTACCTCTGATATCCCACGAGAATAGTGCCTTGAGTGGGACGTAGTATACGCAACTCTGATAATCAGATGGCCTCTAAAGCACCGAGAAAAGAGCGACCCCGAGTGGCAGAGGGAAAGGCGGCGGAAGGCTCACCATCTAGCCCGAAACCAGGTAGCCCGCCTGATTTAGTGGCCGAGGTCAGCGCCGCAGTGGTGCAGGCGCTCAGCACACGTTTCCAGGACCTGGTGGAGCAGATTCAAACGCTTGGACAACGTTTCACGGCGGTGGAGGAGAGGATGGAGCAAGTTGAGACAAGGGTGTCCGATGTGGAAGACACGCAACAATCAGTAGTGGCCAAAGTGGCCGCCCTAGAGACTTTGGTGAAACAACAAGGGGATAAGCTCGATGAACTGGAGAACCGAGGTCGGAGGAAAAACCTGCGTTTCATCAGCATTCCTGAAAGTGTCGCTGACAGTGCCTTGCTTGAATATTTACAATCTTGGGTTGGGAACCTCCTGCCAAACCTGAGAGAAGAATCTATTAAAATAGAGCGGGTACATCGGCTGGGCCAAAGAAGAGAGCAGGCCAGGACTCCACGTGCAGTAATCGCCCGCTTTCTCGATTATAGGCAGAAAGAGGAGGTGCTGAGAGCGGCAAGGGGCCGACGGCGACATCTACAAGACACCGAGCCGATCTTAGTATTCCAGGACTATTCGGTGATCGTAAGCCAACAACGCAGGGCTTTTTCAGGGATTTGTGCCCAGTTGTATAACCGCGGCATTCGTTTCTCACTTCTCTACCCGGCTCGGCTGCGGATCGACCATCAAGGCCACACTCGCATACTAACGACCCTGGAAGAGGCGACTACCTTTCTGGACTCCCTGCCTGCCCAATTGGCCTCTTAATTGCTAAATGACCTACTGGAAGTGGGGTGCACCTCCCCGGGTGCCGTATGGAGATCTGGAGCCCCCAGGGGCCGAGCACTTCTTGACGGACTCTCAGCAGTTTCCACTGTCATAGGAGAACCTTTGGCTTTGCCTACATGTGGAGTACTAGGCTGAGATACACCGTCTCATTGAATTGGTAACATTTACAATGCCAAAGGGGACATAGTATCCTTGTTATACTGTTACATTTGTTATTTTGTTCTAATTGTTGCTGCTCTGCTGGTTCCCTGACCATCTCCCTCCTTGCCTTGTTTCTGCCCCTGTATTCCGGCTTCATTCCTTCCTTTCCCTCCCTCTCCTTATCCCATTACAGGGGGGGCTTAGACGTGATACATGGGGGGTAGGCGGAGATTAATTTGGGGGAACGCAGGGGCTATTGTACTTGACAAGGGAGGAGGACAGAGGAGATGGGGGGTAACCCGGTTGGTTGTGGGTAAAGATAACACAAGAATAGACGGGTGGAGGGCGATAGCGCCAACTGAGGGGAACACACCGTAGTGGTTCGTAATGGAGACTTTGTGCTTCCCTTTTTTCTTTTTCTTTTCTTTAAGTTAATTGCCAGGGAGGGGGGAATATTGGAGGGGTGAGTCCGATTGCCGTAGGAAGTAGATCCGGCTATGACTGGACGGGAGAGCTTGGAGAAGCGGGGAGATGGGGGGGAGGGGAGGGGAGGGAGAGGAGGGGGGAGGGAGAGGAGGGGAGAGGGGGAGGGGGGGCAGGGGGAGGGGAGGGGGTACACTCCATTGAATGTAAGTGGTTGGGATAATTGCCTACATGTAGACGGGGGGGGGATACCAGGCTGGGGGTGTCCCTCTGAAGTATTCAGTAATGATCCTGGGGTGGCATCTTGGCACTGCCCTGGCGCTTTGAGAATAATCACGTGGAATGTCTGTGGGCTGGGAAACCCCATTAAGAGGCATAAGGTATTGCAAGCACTGGCTCGACATAAATGTGACATTGCTTTTCTCCAAGAAACCCACCAGACGGCTGTCGAGCATAGCAAACTCTGTCGGAACTGGGTGGGCCAAGTGTGGGGATCCCCAGCCCAGGGGCATAAGGGAGGTGTAGCGATTCTAATCCATAAACGCATACGTTTCGTGGAGGAGACGGTCCTAGCTGATAATATTGGTAGATCCCTGTTGCTATATGGTCAATTAGATGGAAAACCGGTGATTCTGGGAAATCTCTATGGTCCCAACGTGGCTGACCTGGGTTTTTATAATGGTCTGGCATCAAGGGTGGAACAGCTTCCAGAGTGCCCGGTGATTTTGGGTGGGGACTTTAATGGAGTCCTGGATGTGGATCTGGATACTTCCAGGAGAGGAGGTGGCCGGGAGAGGGTAGCGCCCTCCCAGCTACTGTTGCGGTTCTGCCGGAGACTAGGTATCATTGACCCTTGGCGGGTACTGCACCCCTCCGAAAGAGACTATACCCATCAATCTCGAGCACATGGTACTAGCGCCCGAATCGATTATGTAATGATCTCGGGGACTTTGTTTACGCACACAGAGGATGCACAGATTGGTCCCTCCGAAATCTCAGACCACGCAATGGTGTGGCTGGATTTACACTGGGGGCGAGACACGAATCAGTCACGCTTGTGGAGATTTCCCCTAGAGCTTTATTCTGATGAGCAATTTCGCCAGTTTATACGCCAGAGATGGGCGGACTTTCTTGGCCATCACCGGGTCCATACTGACGACCCCGAATTAGTCTGGGAAACGGCAAAGGTGGTCCTACGAGGGGACATCATAGGATATGCTGCGAGACGCCGCCGGCTAATGGCAGAACGTATTGTACTACTTGAGCGTTGGGTTACCACCCTACGGCGGAGATGCGCTCACACACCAACATTGCCCAATAAAAAGTTGCTATGGGAAACCCAGACTGAGCTTAACGAGCTATTACATCAGCGAGCAAAGAAATCGGTTCTGTATTATCGGTTTCGCTTGCACTGCTATGGTGACAAACCTGGCAAGCTGCTGGCGCGCTGTCTGCGGGCCCGACGGGGTCCTGCCCACGTAGCGGCATTGAACGGAGGCCCGGGACGGGTGCATAAGGAGAACAAGGAAATCGCAGAGATTTTTCGTACCTTTTTTCAAAACTTATACAGTAACACGGCTGTTTCCCTCGAGGGGCTGCAGGACTATCTTGAGGACTTGGAGTTGCCTCAACTCACTTCAGCACAGCGGGAGGCTCTGGATCTACCTATTACTATACAGGAAATACAATCCGCAATATCTGCGGCCCAGTGTTATAAAACGCCAGGGCCCGATGGATTCGGGGCCGAGATCTACAAGATCCTAGGGGACGGGGTGAGCCCTCTACTACGAGAGGTCTTTGTCACCAGAACGGAGCAAGGGGCGTTCCGCTGGGGGCGCAACCACGCGTATATCACCCTGATCCCGAAGCCGGGTAAAGACCCGCTGCAGGCAGCTTTATATCGACCTATCTCCCTACTAAACTTTGATCTTAAACTTCTGGCGAAAGTACTTGCTGTCCGCCTAGCAGGGGTATTAGACTACTTAATTCATGATGCACAAGTGGGCTTTGTGAAGGGCCGCCACGCCGTACGAAACCTTCGGAAGATTCTGGCCTCTTTGGAGTGGGTGCATGCTCACAATATTCCGTCGCTATTAATTAGCTTCGATGCGGAGAAGAAGGCCTTTGATAGAGTGGACTGGCACTATCTTTGGAGGCTGCTACCGCGCTACGGCCTGGGGGAGGGTTTTTGTAAAATGGTGCAAAGTATGTACGCTTCACCAACAGCAGGCATACTGTGCAATGGCCTTATCTCAGATGACTTCACGTTGGGGAGGGGTACAAGGCAGGGCTGTCCTCTCTCGCCCTTGCTCTTTGTGCTCTCCTTGGACCCGTTGATTCGTACCATCGTAAATTCGGGGAGAATACAGGGAGTACGGCTACGGTCGCAAACTTTCCTTATATCGGCTTTTGCTGACGACTTGTTAGTCCATCTGACGACACCGGCCACCTCCTTACAACCATTATTAGACGAATTCCAGCGGTTCGGAGCAATTGCCGGCTTGCGTATTAATAAAGATAAGTCTGAAGTAGTGGATGTTCTGGGGCACGTCCGCAGTTCTTGGAGGGGACCCTTCCCTTTACGGTGGGCCGATAAAGAATTCATCTATTTGGGCATAACATTGACTGGGAATCCCCAGGATTTATACCGGCGTAACCTAGACCGGATACTGCGGCAATTGGCAGTGCAGCTAAGTGCATGGGGGCCTCTCCCGCTGTCTCTGGCAGGGAGGATCGCAGCAATACAGATGATAATTTTACCCAGAATCTTGTATTGGCTGCAGACCCTACCAGTCTGGTTGCTTCGACGTGACCTAAATAGAATAGAGGCTTTGCTTAAGCACTTTCTTTGGCGGGGGCAGCGAGCGCGGGTCCCGTGGGATCGCCTGCTCAGGAAATGGCGAGAGGGAGGTATGGGCCTACCAGACTTGAGGACTTACGCCTTGGCCTGTCAAGCCAGACACCTGGGCGATTGGCTGGGGGGGACAGAAGTATACACGCCTAGGTCTTTAGAGGAGTGTCTGGTGGCACCAGCGACTCTCCTGGGGACTTTGCATGGCACTCATAAGGTCCTCACAGATTCTAGTCGGCAGAGTCCATTAGTGGACTCTGCCCGACGCACATGGCAACAACTTAACAAGTACTGGCAGGAAACGTGGAAGGTGTCTTGTTGGTTACCATTGCAGGGCAATGCCCAATTTACTCCAGGGTCCGAGACTGTGGTGTTTCGGGACTGGTGGGCACGTGGCATCCGGATGGTAGGGCACCTAGTAGACCAAACGGGAAGCTGTAAATCATTTCGAACGCTCAGTCGGAGTATGAGCTTCCCGACACGCATTGTTTTGCTTATATACAAATCTCCCACTATGTGGCCGCACTGCCGCGCAATGCGCTGCAGGCTGAGCGCTCAGCCCGTATTATAGAATTTTTTCCAGTTGGGAGAGGAGCGCACACCGTCGATTTCCAGTCTGAAACGTAGTTTGGAGCCCTACCGCCCCCTCTCTGATTATAGTGGGGTTGAAAGAGCTTGGGCGACCGAATTGGGAGAAGACGTACAGCCGGGTTCGGTACTGATGGCATTGAAATGGATCAGACGACTGGTACAAGGAGTGCGCTGGCGTGAGATCCAATTCAAATGCGTGACTAGGGCTCATTTCTCGCCGAGGTGAGCACTGCGTAGCTGTCTGGACACTGATGGCTCCTGCCCACGCTGTTCGGGGCCCTCGGCGACTCTCCTGCATATGTGGTGGGGCTGTCGAGGAGTACGGGCGTATTGGGCACGGATATGTAGCTTCCTCGGCACACTGCTTCAGCGAAGGATTCGTTGGACGGGCCTATTTGTAACACTTGACCAGTTGCCGACCCCTGGACCAGTGGAAGCTGGTGAGAGTTTGCTTGTGCGGAAGGCCTGTCTGGTGGGTAAAGGGCCGATTCTCAGATTGTGGAGGGAACGCCAACCGCCTACTTTTAGTGAATGGCGGAATAACTTTCATCAATTAATGTTGACGGAGCGTTGGTTGGCGCGGGGCAGTGCCAAGCGTTGGACAGTTTTTCTGTCAATATGGGAGCCATATATTCAGCAACTGGGGGCCCACAGCCGCAATGCAACTCTCCAAGGGGGGAGTTGACTATATATGGGAATGGGTGGGAGGGAGCTGCTTTATAGTCCCAGGCGATAATTGGTGTACAAAGCTGGTAATGGAGTGAGAGTGGGTTGGGGGGTGAGGGGAGAGGGGTGGGAGCAGGGGGGTTGAGATATAATGTAAAATGACCACCTATTGTATTATCTCTCTGTTGGCTACCGGGGGGGAGAAGAACAAACCCTCCCCGCGGCGCCGTTTGTTGATGTATTGTTTGGATTTTATGGTGGTCCTAAATAAAGTTTAAAAAAAAAAAAAAAAAAAGCTGAGAATGTAGAAACCTAGCACCCTTTTGTCAAATTAATTAAGTCTATTTATCAAAGTGGGTTAGCACTATTGCATACCCTAACACAAACATACTTAATGCAACAAAAATTGAGATAAAAATTAATTTTAAAAACTGCAAATCTACTCCTGGGAGAATTTTGTACAACTGCAAAATGTACAATACCCCGCTCAGCATAATTTTGCATTTGTGATGCAAATTCAACACAGGGACCAGGAAGGTGCAGTATGGCTTAACTCGCCTACAAACGATACTAATTCTTCCCTCCCCCCCCCCCTCCCTCCATGGCTGATAAGAGAAGCAGCACATTGAATCTTCTGTTCTGCCACCTGGAGTGCTAATTTGATCTACAAGAGATTTATTATATTTAACAACTTTTTTATACCGTTTTTCTACTAGTCAAAATGATTTACAAGGAACATGGTGCAATATGGAAAACCATAAGTGCAACAGTGGTTATGTTAAATACTGTAGGGGTAAAGAACTATTAACATTTGCTTGAACATGGCTATCAAGGTAGAACTATGTATACAATGAAGAGAAGGGATTAAATAGGGTTGTGCGGTGCGTCTGGGTCAAGGTGGATTGCGTTGGTGATAAGGATATGGCATAGCTACATGAGTTACAGGCAGCAGGTAAGGATAATATGATCAGATATCATTATTAAACTACTCTTCTACTCTCAAGCCTCTCATGATCAGTGTGGGGGCAGAAATGGGGGCTGCAGGGACCAGGATGGAAAGATATCTGAGAAAGGGTGAAGAACAAGAAAAACAACTCTATGGGGGGAACAAAAAAAATTAAACAACTGAGTTCCCTGGGGGAGGGGGAGGCAGGGGGAGGAAGAGAGTGGAAAGCATTAGGGAGGGGGAGGCAGAGAAAGCATGTGCTCTATAGGGCCCTCTATTACAGGAGTCCACTGAGATCTAACAGTACACTCAGGCAGACAGAACTCATTCACTACTGCTGAAGGGGGCTATGCTAAGATACACCCCTCACAACCCCTGAAGGAATCCCTTGGAGGAGACTCCTGTAGCAGAACAGGATCACCATTCAAACCCTAAGAGCTGCTAAAAGGCTCTAAAATCTGCCAAGGACCAAGAGGTTCACTAGGTCCCCCAAACAGGAAGATTACTACAGTTCCCAAAAAAGCTCATACCCACTACATACATCCACATAGGCCAGGCCCTAAGCGAGGAAAAAAAACCCCACCAGAAACGTCCTTACCAGGAGCCCCTGCCATGTTTCTCACTGTAAGCCCGTATCTTGGAGAACAAGAGAAGGGCCACAGCACTTGGTGTCGAGGCTGAGAAGCATTCGGGACAGCGAGAAGTACATTGACAAGATGCTGTCCAACAGAGATTGGAAGGCTACAGAATGAATGAAGAGAGTTGGACAAGTGTCACCAGAGACTGCAGAATCAACAATCCAACTCCACCAGTCCTTGAATTGAAGAACCAACATGTAGCCCTGGAAGTGGAGGAGGTGAAAACAAATCAGGAAAGGGAAGAACCAGAGCTTGAGCACCCCAAAGTCGCAGAATCAGTGACCACAAGGACGTGAAGGGTAGTGGTGACTGGTGACTCTTTAGTGGTACTGAGGCATCCATCTGCTGACCAGACGATGTCTAGAGAGGTGTGCTGTCTGCCAGGTGCCAAAATCAGAGATGTTATGGAGAGTTTGCCAAGATTCATCAAGCCTATTATCCAGTGTTGTTCATCCATGTCACAAATGATACTGCTAGCTATCCCTCTGAGGGCATCAAAAGTGACTTCATGGCTCTGGGACAGAGAGTAAAACAGATAGGGTGTGCAAGTGGTGTTCTCCTCCTGTTGAGGGTAAGAGCTGAGGCAGAGCAGCTCTCATCATGGAGATGAATGCCTGGCTGCATGGATTGTATCACTGACAGCGTTTTGGTTTCTTGGATCATAAATGCACAAGAGGAGAACCTCTTTTGATTGAAAGCTTTGTTACAGAGGGACATAGGAAGAGGGTGAAAGGGGATAGACTCAGGGACAACATACAGAAATATTTCTTTACAGAAAAAAAAAGTGGTAGGTGTGTGGAATAATCTCCCAGTGGAGGTAATAGAGACCAGGACGGTATCTGAATTCAAAAAAGCATGGGACTAACACAGAAGATCTCAAAAGAAGGGACTATTGTAGTTGATATGGGAGGGCAGACAAGATAAGCCACGTGGCCTTTTTCTGCTGTTATGTTTCTATGTTTCAACGATTCACTCCTGCTGAAGGAGGCTGCACCAAGAAACATCCCTCATCACACTGAAGAAATCCCTAGGAGACGACTCCTGTAGAATAAAAGGACCACCATTCAAACCCTAAGAGCTGCAAAAAAGGCTCTAAAATCTGCCAAGGACCAAGAGACTCACCAGGTCCCCCAAACAGGAAGATTACTACAGTTCCTAAAACAGCTCAAACCCACCAAGCACACACCCACAAAAGGCCAGGCCCTAAGCTAGAAAAAAAACACCCTAAACATGAAACTTCCTTACCAGGAGCCCTGCCATGTTTCTCATTGTAGGCTTGTATCTTGGAGAACAGGAGAAAGGCCACATCGCTTGGCTCTTGAATCCATGTACAGTGTGTGATGTCAAGCCCGGGCCCCTAGGATCACCAGATCCAGATGGTAAGATAACATGTGCAGAAGACTGCTCACCCAGAGAGGAAGCTACACAGCATACTTTCCTTTAGGCCACTCCTAAGCAAGGGCCACCAAGACTGCCATCCATGGAATCTCCCTCATCTAAAATATCTTCACAATCAGCATTCACTGGAGTGGCCAACAAATAGAATACTGGAAGGCAAGCATCCCCTCAGGTGCTTCCCAGCCATGAGGTGAAACAGTTATTTCACTAACTTCTTGATCTCCTGGGGGACAGTAAGGGTCTGGTCGAACAGGGAACAGGAGTCCAAAGAATTATGCAGTGCCTCTTAATCTAGTGCACATGACAAGGATTCAGCCTCAAGGTTGATGCTCTGCACTAGAGGGTCAGAAGAGACTGAAGCCAGCAGAGATGACAAAATCACCTAATCTGAGTCAGCTGAGGCTTGAGCAAATTCTGTTGCAAGAAAAGGTTCATTCCGAGTAGGAAAAGACCCCCCCCCCTCCCCAGAACTCAAAATCACAGAAGAGAATCAAGCTGCTCTTAGTGCAGCCTATTTCTGACTCCAGCCTTTCCAGACAGAGCTCTCCCAGCCAACGTTGCCTTTGGGCAACACTGAAGACACTAACCAGGCCAGTCTCACATCCAGGCATGAGCAATTGAGCCCTTTACATGCAGAGAAGTGCTGCTACCACCACCCCACCACCTTAGCAAAAAGCTATGGGGAGCCATGTCTAGACCCAGACTCAAGGCAGCACAAAACATGGATGAGAGATTTTCACACCATGCAAATCAATCAAATACATAGTCACTGTAGATATCCTGAAAACTTGACAGGATGGATGTGCCCCAAGGACTGGGTGGAGAACCACTGCCACCGGGAAACCACCGTTCCATCCTCCTCAGAGACTTACCTTTTGATAGCTGAACTTCCCTCGAGCACATCAAACAACCGTCCCCCAAACCCCCCCAAGGGAAGGATAGGGGCTTACAGAAGAATGGAGGGCAAAAACAAAAGCAGAGGCCAATGAACTCTGTAGCCATCAGTGCAAAGTGCGCTGATCCCTCCACCCCTCTATATCTGCAAGGGTAATGGCCAGGCCACAAATCCTCCCTCCAAAGGGGGCTGCCAAGCAGCTAGCTAATCGAATACATGCTTAAAGCCAGCAGAACCCCAAGGGGCCCATAAACAGCTGCTGACCACAGTCCGAGGCCTCCTTAGCCCTGGCCTCCTGCATCTGGTGAACCCACAAAAGGGCGGCACCAAGGACCCAGAAGCAGTCTCAGTAGCAGTGGGGAGTCCCCAAAAATGTTGTCAAACTGAGCCCTGTGAATCCCCACCACACCGGGAACAAAAAGAGCCTGGTGCAGAGCCAAGTAGTGAAAGCCACACAAAGCACCAGACATGCCTGCAATACTCCACGCAGTGAAACTCAAGAAGTATGAACAATCCACCCCACACTACACATACCTAAATAAGAACCATGGGGGGAAAAAAAAGACGCAGGCTTGGAAAAAGTACGAATTGCAAGGGGGGGGGAGATAAAATAGGGCACAGCTGCAACAAAAAGGGAGACCCAAAAAAGGCATCCTAAAACATCTGAAAGGTCAGTTGCCAAAAACCCAAGTAGGACTTCCCCAACCACCTATACAGCCCCAGGGCAGACTACTGCTAAAGAAAAACCCAATACTTGGGGAAAAAACACAGCTTTATTAAGCATTAAAGAACTAAATACAAGCGCGCCAAATATAAAGAGCAAATCAAGCAGCAATAGCACCTATATTCCAGGTGTGGACATTATGCCTGTTCGTACAGCCCCATAGAAATGTAAAAGCCTGAAAACTAAGTTTAGAAAAAAAACAGAACTAGTTAGCAAGTAGATAATGGGCCTGGACCCATTTAGTAAACACCCCCCCCCCCCAATGGGCATCATGGGGTCATCGTCCTCCTCTTCAAGCCTATTATTTAACAGGTTTTATATACTGCCTTATCATATATTCAAGGTGGTTTACATTACACCTTAGAATTTACATCAAACAAGGGTCCAATAACTTGGATGCAACAATCTTAAAGGGGATGAACTTGGAGCAAAAAGGGTTATCTTCTACTAGTGTTGGAACCCATGGGTAATGCTGCTGGTTCACACAGGCAGCTGCCAGCTCAAAGAAAAAGGAGCATACACTAGCTCTAAGCAACTTGGATCTACAGATCTCAGTCACAGAGGCATATCTACACCAGTTCAAACACCTTAGAAGCAGACAAATATTGGCTTCTCTCAGTGCTGCACCAGCATATATATCTAGTGATGGTATCAATGAAAGTTGCTCAAGTCTGCCTTGCTGGCAAGGGAGAATTACTCACTTGTCTGGACTGAGCTAGCAGGACACAAGATATGCCTAGCAAGCCCAGTATCCTGTTTCCAACAGTGGCCAATCCAGATCACACGTGCTTATCAGATTCCCAAAAAGATATAGATTCCATGTTGCTTATCCCAAGGTAAGCAGTGGATTTTCTTAGTCCTCTAATAATGATTTATGAATTTTCCTCCAGGAACATGTCCAAATCTTATTTAAACCCAGCTACACACTAAACAGCTTTTACTGCATCCTCTGGTAATGAAGTCCAGAGTTTGATAATGCATTAAGTGAAAAATGCTTCCTCCTATTAGTCTTAAATGGGCTAAATTGTAACTTCATTGCGAGTCCCCGAGTCTTTCTACTCATTCAACCCCATTAATTTATAACCCTCTATCATATCTTCACTCAGCTGTCTTTTTTACAAGTTGAAGAGCCTTAATCTTTTAAGCCTTTCCTCATAGGGGTAATCCCTCATAGGGATATCCTTCCATCCCCTTTACCATTTTGGTCTCTTTTCTGTACCTTTCCTAATTCTGCTATAACAGAGGCATAATATCATCCTTTTGTTTTAATTCTCCATTCCTTTCCTTATGATTTCTAGTATTCTACGTATTGCTTTCTTGTCCACTGCTGTACACTGGGCAGGTTTCAATGTATTATGCACAATAACACCTAAATCCTTTTTCTGGATGATGGTTCATAATGTGGAATCTTGCCTTGCATATCTGCAGTTTGGGTTGTTCTTCCCTAAGTGCATACAGTTGTGGTCAACATTATTTGCACCTTTGCATTTTAGTATGTTGTGTCCCATATTTTGAGAAATAATTGGAAATATTCCAACTGTATGTCAACTGTATTCTGTCTGATGTTTTCTTGTTCTATGTAAACCGCGCTGATTATAAATAGTGCGGTATATAAAAGATGTTAAATAAATAAATAAATAAATCAATATTTCATGTTCAAATGGTATACAACAGAGGTCTTTGCCACTTAGACATAATTTCTGATAGAAAAAAAATATGCCATGGACAGGATAAGTGACACCTTTCACTAATATTTGGTTGCACAACCCTTGGTAGTTGTGACAGCCTCCAAATATTTCTTGTAGCCATCTATAAGTTACGTACATCTGTCTGCTGGTAGTTTCTCCCATTCTTCAACTGTGATTTGTTCTAGCTCATGAATGTTTCCAGGATTCCTTTTACCAATGGCAGATTTCAGCTCTTTCCAAAAGTTCTCAACTGGATTGAGATCAGAACTCATTGCTGGCCAGTTTTAAATCATCCATTTGTTCCCTTTTAACCATTTTTTGTACTTTTGGATGTATGTTTTTGTATTATCATCCTGCTGGAGGATCCATGATCTTCGACCCAAATCTAGCTTTCTGACACTAGATAGCACATTTCCCTCCAAAATACCTTGGTAGTCCTCAGACATCATGATTCCTTTAATACGTTCCAAGCCTCCAGTTCCTGAGGCAGCAAAACAGCCCCACAACATTATGGAATCTCCACCATATTTAAACTATAGAAAGGGTGTCCTTTTCCTTATAAGCTTCATTTCTTCGCCTATAAAAATATCTCTGGCCTGCACTGCCAAAGAGCTCAAGTTTGGTTTCATCTGTCCACAGAATATTTTTCTAGGATTGTGGTTTCTCAAGGTGGTTTTGGGCAAAGATCAGGCATGCCTTTTTAGGCCTGTCTTTGAGCAGTGGGGTCCCCCTCCTTGGTCTTCGCCCATGAAGTCTTTATTTGCGGATGGTATGGGTTGAAACCACCACTCTAGATTGCTCCAGGTCAGCCTTAAGCTCTTTGTATGTTGAATGTGGTGGTTTTCCAATAGTTCACAATAACCTTCAAAGACTTCTTGGATTCAATTTTCTTCTTCCTCCATGTCCTGGGAGATTCTTGACAGTTTCATGAGCAAACTGCAAACTGTAGACACGGGAATCTCAAGGTCTTTGGAGATGGCCTTGTACGCCTTTGAGATTGGTGATAATGGCTTTCCTGACTGAGGCAGCTCTCTTGTTTTCACCATTGGGAAAATGGAACTGAGAGTAAATGTGGCCATAACATTACAGCCATCTTTCACTGGTTGATTTAAGTCATGCAAGTACTGATAATTATTGATCACAGGTGTGTCCAATTTTACTGCAATGGGAATGTGGTTCTTCAGTTCAAACTGATTTGAATTGTTTGTAAGGGTACCAATAATCATGTCCTGGCAATGTCCTTGTTTTTATACTACTTCCTTTTTAATTGGTCTTGTTTTATTTGATTCTTTTCTGTGTCAAGTATATGTGCCAAATATGTATACATATATAGTCCAAAGCCATTTTACTAGACATTTTTTAAGGAGATATTGGCAATTAAGGGGTTGAACTGCAAGGGTGCCAAAAATGTTGACCACACTAACTTTGCACCTCTCCACATTGCCCTATGGACGTCCAGTCTCCCAGTTTATCAAGATCCTCTTGCAATCTTTCACAATCCTCTTATCAACTTTGAATAATTTTGTGTCATCTGCAAATCTGATCATCTCACTCGTTATTCCTATTTCCAGGTCATTTATGACTATGTTAAAAAGCAGCAGGCCTGGCACAGATCCCTGGAGTACTCCACTATTCTCTTTTCTCCATTGAGAAAAATGGCCATTTAACCCTACTCTGTTTTCTATCTTTTAACCAGTCCCTGATCTACAATAGTATACTGCCTCCTATCCCATGACTTTTTAATTTAGCCAAGAGTCTCTCATGAGGGACCTTGTCAAAGGCTTTCTGAAAATCCAGATACCCTATATCTATAACCAGCTCACGTTTATCTACCTGTTTATTCACACCTTCAAAAAAAACATAACAGCTAAGTAAGACTAATAAGGATAAGGAAGCTCCCCTTTGACATACATCAACTTAAATGATACATAATTTTAGGCTTAAGTAAAGCCACTTGTTGGCTTTTACTTTATTTATAAGTCACTTGAGAACCGCTATAAAACTACTAGTAAATCAATAACTGCCATTCAGTACTTCATATGCTGTAGGGAAGGAAGTCTTTTCCCCTCACACTTACTCTGCTTAATATTCAGGGTACTTCAAGCCTCCCAAGATCAATGCCGTTGATATTTACAAGAATCTCTGTTCTATTTTAGGTAGAGAGAATAGGTGCACAGTAGGTATTTTCTTGTCCTTGGAGGGCTTACAAAGAGTAGTTACTCACCTGTAACAGGTGTTCTCCAGGAGCAGCAGGAATCAGTCCTCACATATGGGTGACATCAACATTGATGGAGCCCCTGCAGAGCATTTCCCCAGCTTTCCATGAAAACCTTTGGGAATGCAGGCAAGCATGCACGGTTCCCTTCCCACCATCTTGCCTCAGTCAAATGACATAGCTAAGAACACCACACAAAAATGTAAAACAAACTATGTACAACTGCAACTCCAAGGGGAGGAGGGTGGGTTGTCAGTCCTCACATATGGGTGACTCCCTAGCTCTGGGCTACCAGGAACCCAGGCTGAACAAGAGAACTCCCTCTAGTCCCAGCCTCAAAGAAAGGCTTTTCACTGACAGAACCTCCACAGGTAGCCCAACAGAGGGCAGGAGTTGCTTAAACCTCAAAGAGATTCCGGAGTACTGCCTGGCCAAAAGCACTGTCCCTACGGGACTCCCTCTCCAGACAGTAATGGGCCGCAAAAGTCTGGCTTGAAGACCAAGTTTCAGCCCTGCAGATGTCTACCAATGGTACAGAGCGGGGATAAGCCACTGAGGCAGCCATTGCCCTGACACGATAGGCCGTGACCCGACCCTGCAAAGGAAGGTCAACCACCTTGTAAGCCCAGGTGATACAGTCAGCCACCCAGGTGGACAAGGTACGCTTGGACACAGCTAACCCCAAATCATTAGGGTCAAAAGATATGAAGAGCTGAGTAGTCCTTCTGTGCCCTTGCGTACGGTCAAGGTAGAAGGATAAGGCCCTCCTACAGTCCAGGGTATGCAGAACTGCTTCAGCCTGGCTTGTATGAGGCCTAGGGAAGAATGTTGGAAGAACCACCTCCTGGTTGAGGTGGAAAGAGGAGACAACTTTAGGAAGGAACTTTGGATGAGTCCTAAGGACTACCCTGTACCCATAGAAGCGAGTGTAAGGCCTGTCACAGACTAGGGCCTGAAGCTCACTCACTCGCCTGGCCGGGGTAAGGGCTACCAAGAGTGTCTTCCAGGACAGGAAGCGTAGAGGGCAAGTAGCCATCGGCTCAAAAGGTGGGCGAGTCAATTGTTGCAAGACCACATTCAACTCCCACTCAGGAGCAGGAGGATGGATTGGAGGCTTGAGTAAGAGCAAGCCTCTGAGAAAGCGGGACACCAAGGGGTGAACCGACAGAGAACGTCCTTCCACTAATAAGTGGTGAGCTGCTAGAGCTGAGAGGTGGACCCGAACAGAATTTGACTTAAGTCCCTGATTGGATAAGTGCAACAGGTACTGAAGCACTACAGGTACCGTACAGGAGAAGGGATCCTCTGTACGTAGCTGGCACCACACAGAAAACCTTTTCCATTTGAGAGCATATGTTTTCCTAGTGGACTGTTTCCTAGAGGCTAGGACAACCTCTTCAACTTCCTGAGGTAGGCCCCAGGGAGCCAAAACTACCCTTGCAGCCTCCAGGCCATCAAATTGAGAGCTTGAGATTGGGGTGCAGAAGGGAACCCTGATCCTGAGAAAGAAGGTCAGGTTGCAACCCCAGAGGTAGTGGGGGATCCACTGCCAGCTGAAGCAGAAGTGGATACCAAGGCTGTCTCGGCCACCTGGGAGCCACCAGCAGGACCGAGGCCTTGTCCTGAAGAATCCTGAACAGAGTTCGGGCCACCAGAGGCGTGGGAGGAAACGCATACAGGAGGCCCTGAGACCAGGGAATCAGAAAAGCATCTGCTGCTATCCACAGAGGATGCGGTTGCCTGGAGCAGAACCTGGGCAGCTGTTTGTTCAGAGGACTGGCAAACAGATCTATGGATGGAAGTCCCCACTTCAGGAAAATCTTTTGAACTACCAAGGGATGGAGCTGCCACTCGTGGGGCTGCAGAATCCTGCTCAACCTGTCCGCCAGGTAGTTCTCCTGGCCAGGTAGATACACTGCCTTGAGGAGCATGTTGTGTCTGAGAGCAAACAAGCAAAAGTCCTGTGCTTCCTAACAAAGGAACCTGGACCCAGTTCCGCCCTGCTTGTTCTTATAAAACATGGCTAGCTGGTTGTCTGTTTGAACTAGGACAGACTGATGAGCAAGGGTTTGAGAAAAAGTCTTGAGGGCTAACCGAATAGCCCTGAGTTCCAGGAGATTGATCTGCTGTGCGGCTTCCCAGGGAGACCACAGACCATGGGTGCACTTGCCTAGACAATGAGCCCCCCAGGCTTGCAGGGAGGCATCCGTGGTCAACACCACTGTGAACCCAGGACTCTGAAAAAGGTACCCCTTGTAGCAGATTGGGTGGGTGCAGCCACCAGCTGAGGGAGTTCAGAAATTGTCTGGACACCCTTATCCTGTCTCTGAGGCTGCCTATGGCCTGTGACCACTGAGTCCGAAGGCACCAATGTGCAGGCCTCATATAGAGCCTGGCATTGGGGGTCACATGCACTGTCGAAGTCATGTGGCCTAGAAGCCACAGGCAGAGTCTGGCGGCGGAGACCAGTGACCTGCTGAGAAACTGGTTTGCTAAGTTGATCAGTCTTTGGGCTCTGTCCTCTGGCAACAATGCTTTTGCAGAGAGTCCAACCTCGCCCCTATGAACTCCAAGTTCTGGGAGGGGAGCAAAGTGGACTTTGCGAAGTTTATGACAAACCCCAAGCTCTGAATAAGAGCAATAGTTCTGAGAGTAGCTTGTCAGGCCTCCTGGCATGTCTGACCTCTTATGAGCCAGTCATCCAGATATGGGAAGACAAAGACTCCCTGATTTCGCAGGTAGGCCACCACCACCACCACCAGGCACTTGGTAAAGACCCTGGGAGCGGAGGTGAGACCAAAAGGCAGTACTCTGTACTGATAATGGTTTCCTCCCACAATGAACCTGAGGCACTTTCTATGGACTGGATGAATGAGGATGTGAGTATACGCATCCTTTAGATCTAAGGAGCATAGCCAATCTCCCTACTGAAGGTAGGGCAGAAGCGTTCCAAGAGTAAGCATCTTGAACTTTTCCTTCTCCAGGAACTTGTTGAGGTTTCGGAGATCTAGAATAGGTCGAAGGCCACCGGTTCTTTTGGGTACCAGGAAATACCTGGAGTAGAACCCTCGACCGTGCAAGTGGGGAGGCACAGGCTCCACCGCCCTATCCACCAACAGACCTTGGAGCTCCTGAAGGAGAAGATCTGTATGCAGGGGAGGCCTTGGAGGCTCCCCTGGGAAGTATGGAGGAGGCAGCTGTTGGAAGTGTAGTGCATAGCCCCTGTGGACTATGCTTAACACCCAACTGTCTCCAGTGATGAGTGGCCACTGGTGGGCAAAAAGGGCGGGGCGACCTCCTGTGCAGGATTGGGAGAGCAGGGATGGAGAAGCTATGCCTAAGGAGTCAAAAACCCCCACCCTGCTGAGTGGGAGCAGGGGCCGGAGGCTTGGGGGTCCTCTGCCTATGGGGCCCATTACCCTGCCCCTTGGCTTGCTGACCCTGAGGGGAAAATTGGGCAGCCTGATATTGTGGGTACTGTTTGTAGGCAGTGCCCTTCCTCGGGTAAAAGGGCTTTTTACCCGAGCCCTTCTTCTTGTGAGAAGGGGCAGAAGTCTTTCTAGACAGCCTTGTCCGTGTGAGGTGCTCGGTTTCGAGCTGTGCGGCCTTCTCGGTCATGGGCTTGCCAAAAAGGTTCTCGCCTCGGCAAGGGACATCGACCAACTTGTCCTGAACCCATGGCTCGAGGTCCGATGACTGCAGCCATGCCTGGCGTCGAGCCGCGATGCCGGCAGCCGCAACACGGGCCGAAGCCTCGAAGCCATCATAGGCAGCACAGGACAAACTTGGAACATTCCCGGATCCCCGAGGACAAGGACTTGAACCTCTGCAAGGGCTCCCCGGAGAGACCAGCTGAGAACCCAGCCAGCTCCTTGGCCAGGTCTCGCAAGTACATGCCCATGTACAGCTGGTAAGACTGGACACGGCAAGCAAGCATCGAGCCCTGGAAGCACTTTCTACCAAAAACATCAAGGTTTCGGGTCTCCCTGCCAGGGGGCACCACGGAGTGCATCTTCTGACTTTTCAGGCGATGCATGGTCGATTCCACCACCATGGAATGGTGTGGTAGCTGCGCCTTTTGAAAGCCAGGACTCTTCCGGAGTCGATAGATCGAATCGACCTGCTTGCTTAAAACCGGCGCCGAGGCCGGTGCCTCCCACATCCGGAAGAGGAACCGTTTCAGCATCGGAGGAACCGGGACAGTAAAGGCCTCGGCTCGAGGCTCCTCCTCGGGGTCCACAGGGATAGCCAACGCGGTGGCCATATCCCTGACGAACTCCGAGAACCGTGTATCCTCCGGAGGGAGGAGTGGTCTAGTGGTTAGGACAAGGTACTTCAGGCTGGAGGGCCGGGGGTTCAAGTCCCACCTGGGGACAGCAAGCTCAGGCCGGAGGGACTGGGATTTCTAGTCCTATAGGCACTCCTTGTGGTCTTGGGCAAGCCACTTAACCCTCCATTGCCCATGTTCCCTGTAAGTATTAACGTATGTGTGTCATATCCCCTTGTGTTGAATGTATCCCCCAATTGACCGCTTTGACCCGGTGAAAAGCGGAATATAAATACAGCTAAATAAATAGATAAATAAAATCTACCCCGGGGTTCAGACTGCGGTGAGTCCGAGGGGACGCACCGAGTCTTGAACGTGTCGGGGGACTCCTCATCCTCCATCTCCCAGGCGGACTCATCCGATGAGGAATCGGGGTCCAACCTCGTGGGGCCTGTGAGCACCCGCCCCGACGCCGAAGGCACCGGCGTTGACGCCCTCGGTCCCGAACGGGAGGTCGAAGGAGACCGCGACCGAGGTCGACCTCGAGCCTTCATGGCCTCGAGTATCGGCTCGGTCTCCGGGGTCGACTTCGATGTCGATGTCCCAGTGGTCGGGGCAGATGCGCCAGACAGGCTGGCCATCAGTGCCCGCTGCTGTTCCATGAAGGCAGACAGTCTGCTCTCCAAGGCTGTCAACCTGAGACCCAGCTCAGGAGACTCAGCAGCCCCCAACTCGGGCCCCGGCGGTGCCGGTCCAGACGTCGACTCTCTGGGAGGAGAGTCCACGAGGACTACAGGACTTACATGTCCATCAGACTCCGGCTCCACTCGAGGAACTTTGGAAGGCTTCTCCTGTTCCACGGGCCCGGGGCGACGGTCGGGGGTCTGAGACCTAGCCCTCGAGGAGCCAGGGACCTCTTCCGACGACACCCTCGCAAGCCTTTTCTTCCTCTTGCATTCCCAGTCGGGGGCCCCCTGTCCAAGGAGCCACGACGGTGCTCGGGATCCAATTCCCGAGATGTTGAGGCCTCAGACGAGGTCCGGGCCCGGCCGGAGGCCCAGTCAGAAAAAAGCCTTTCCTTTTGGCGCCGACGACTTCGCAGTGTCTTGGAAGACATTTTCCCACATGGTCCACACGTCTTAGGGTCGTGATCAGGACCAAGGCACCGAAGGCAGCAGTCGTGTGTGTCGGTGAGAGACATCAGCTTCTTGCACCGATCACACTTTTTAAAGCCACTGGAAGCCATCGGGGAACAAAAAGTCCCCGCAAGGTCAAAGGACCGGCCTTCCAGGGAAAAAGAAAAAAGGGCGCAAACGCCAGCCACGAAGGGCAAAAACCGAAAAAAGAAGATCGGGCGCGATACCGGTGTACCGAACCTGGCGGGAGGGGAACTGGCGTCGAACCAGAGAAGAAAAATAGTGAAGGATCGCCAAAAAATCAAACTATTTTCCGGGATGACTAGGACACACGTCCGGTGGGCTTCACGGAAAAAGAGAGACTGAGGCAAGATGGCACCTTCAGGCGGGAACGGAACCGCGCATGCGTGCCTGCATTCCCAAAGGCTTTCATGGAAAGCTGGGGAAATGCTCCGCAGGGGCTCCATCGACGTCGATGTCACCCATATGTGAGGACTGACTTCCTGCTTGGTCCTGGAGAATCTAAGTTGTACCTGAAACAATGGAGGAGAGCACCAGCAGGATTTGAACACTGGCTTCCCTGGTTCTCAACAAAATGTCAACATCCACCCACGAGGAACAAACCATAACAAAAAAAAAGTGGACCCCAAAAAAACCACACCAACAAGCAGTGTGAAAATGAAAAACATTAAAGCTTTTTAATTCCCTTTATAAAGGGCCTATTACATTATAAAGCCATAAACTCAGTATACACAAATAAAATAAAATCATGTGGTCTTAAACCCGCTTTACATGTTACAGCTTGTGCCTGCACCAGGAGTGTCATTTCGTAAATGTTTAACAAAAGCACAATGCAATCAATAATCAACAGTAGTATTTAACCAACAGGTGCTAAAAGTAATAGTGACAAGTTATGGTTCATGAAAAAGTCTGAAACGCAAAATGCACACTTGAACTGCCTGAGCTATCATTGCTGCACCTGAGCTGCTTTGAGCCGGGAGCGGGCAGGGAATCCCCTCCCTTGATAGCTGCCTAGCAACCAATCAGCTGTTCCTGCTGCCTTCAAGACAACAGTGCTAACGGGTGTGCCCGCGCCTAAGGGCCAAGCCCTTAGGCATGGGACCTTAGCCGCTTCCCTCACCGTCCCATTGCCTGATCTCTTATGTGCTGCATAGCCTGTAGGTCATTACGTGGCCTGGTTTGTAATTATTTGTTGCTTGTATTATCTTACACTACATTGCTCTCTCTCTATTGCTACCTCTCTATGTCTTGCATCTCGCCTTATAATGAGGCCTTCACGTAACCCCTCAAACCTTATCTATATCCTTCCTAGCCCTGGCTCCTCTAAATCTCTCACACACTTTACACTACCCTCCACGTAGTATGTTCATTCGCTCTCATATCAATCCCATTTCTGCTCTCCCTAGGCATTTCTCTCGTGTTTTAAAGTGGCCTTCACGTAACCTATCCAACCTTATTCACATTCCTCTCCTTTCACCTTCTGTGCTCCCCTTCTCATGTGCCTTATGGAATCCTCACTCTGTCTTTAACAAACTTGCCTTTACTCACGACCTGTTTATCTCTCATGCCCTCCACCTCCTTGCCTTAACAGAGACCTGGCTTCTCCCTGATGACACCGCATCTATTGCCACTCTCTGTCAAGGCAGCTATCAGTTCTCCCACACTCCTCGCCCCACTGGCCGTGGCAGAGGTGTTGGGCTTCTACTTTCTCCCTTTTGTCACTTCCAACCCCTCATCCTTCTTCAGTCTCACTCCTCTCTCTCTTTTGAGGCCCATTCCATCTGCCTAATCTCTCCTCTCCCCCTTCGGGTTGCTGTAATCTATTTGCCTCTTGACTTTGACTCCTGGCTATCTTTTTAATCCCCTCCTCCCCTACTCTTATCCTCAGCGATTTTAACATTCATGTTGACAATTCCTCTGATCCCCATGCTCGTTAGCTCCTCTCCATTACCTCCTCATTCAATCTTCAACTTTGCTTCACCACCCCCTCTCACCAACTTGGGTCACTGCCTTGACCTGATTTTCTTCTCTAATTGCTCACCCTCCAACTTCTGCAAGTCAGTCTTTCCTTTATCTGACCACCACCTCTTAAGTTTTCTTATTCATCATCCCCCATCTCAGCCTCGTCCTGTCTCCACTAAGCTTTTCAGAAACTTTCTTGCTATTGATCCCTTAGTCCTGTCCTCTAATTCTTCTCCCCTTTCCTCCTCTGTTATCCAAATCCATTGATGAGGCTGTGACATCCTATAACTTTGCACTCTCCTCTGCCCTGGATACTCTTGCTCCTCTTACCCCACGCCTGTAAGGCATTCTTCTCCCCAGCCCTGGCTCACACCCACTGCCCGATATTTGTGTTCCTGTTCCTGCTCTGCTGAGCGTCTTTGGCTTAAATCCCACTGCCGTGCTAACCTTCTTCACTTTAAAATTCATGCTTTTCTCATTCCAATCAGCCATAGCACTTGCCAAACAAGCCTCTTTCGCCTCTGATCCTCATTGTCTCTTTAATACTCCACCGCAGATTCCTCCCTCTCTTCCTGACCAAACACTAGCTGATTTCTTCCATGACAAAATCCATAAGATTACCCTCCAATTCCCGATTACCCCTTCTACCTCACCTTTCTCCCATCTCTCCCCAATAACTTCTGCTACCCTCTCCTCCTTCTCTGTAGTCTCTGATGAAACAGCACTCCTTCTTTCTTCCTCCAAACCCACCACATGGCTCCTCCGACCCCATCCCCACCAGTCTCTTATGCCTCATCTCATCCTATATTGTCCTTTCCATTTCTCATATCCTCAACCTATCCCTCTCCACTGCTACCTTCCCTACTGACTTCAAGCAGGCCATAGTCACACCCCTCCTCAAGAAACCTTCACTCAATCCTACCTGTCCGTCTAACTATCGACCCATCTCTCTCTTTCCCTTTATCTCTAAACTACTTGAGCATGCTGTCCACCTTCGCTGTCTCGATTTCCTTTCGTCTCATGCCCTTCTTGATCCTTTACAGTCCAGCTTCCGTCCCTTGCACTCCACTGAAACAGCTCTCAAATGACTTGTTCCTAGCAAAATCCAAAGGTCTTTATTCTTGTTCTCATCCTTCTTGATCTTTCTGCTGCTTTTGACACTGTTAAACCACAACCTTCTTCTTATCAACCTGTCATCACTCAGCTTTAGAGGCTCTGTACTGTCTTGGTTCTCCTCTTATCTTTCCCATTGCTCTTTTAGTGTGTGTTCTGGTGGCTCCTCCTCCTCTGCCACCCCGCTCCCAGTTGGTGATCCCCAGGGTTATGTCCTGAGACCGCTCCTCTTCTCGCTCTATACTCAATCTCTTGGTGCTCTTCTCTTCCCATGGCTTTCATTACCATCTCTATGCTGATGACTCTCAAATCTACCTCTCTTCGCCTGATATCTCTCCAGCAATCCACGACAAGATCACCGTTTGCCTTTCAGATATTGCTACTTGGATGTCTCACCGCTGCTTGAAATTAAATATGGCTAAGACTGAACTCCTTATCTTTCCCCCCAATGCCTCCCCTCCTCTACCCCCTTTCTCAGTCTCTGTGGATAACTCTTTAATCCTTCCTGTCTCTTCGGCCCGTAACCTGGGTGTTATCTTTGACTCTCCTCTCTTTCGCCACTCATATCCAACTCGTAGCTAAGACTTGCCGTTTCTTCCTTTATAACATTAACAAAATTCACCCCTTCCTTTCTGATGACACTACTAAAATGATTGTCCACTCCTTGATCACCTCCCATCTTGATTACTGCAATATTCTCCTTGCTGGCCTTCCCGCAAACCATCTCTTTCCCCTTCAATCTATTCAACATTCTGCTGCTCGACTAATTTTCCGTCAGCATCGCTTTTCCCATGTCACTCTTCTCAAGTCCCTTCATTGGCTTCCCATCCGCTTCCGGATCCAATTCAAACTCCTCATCTTGACCTATAAATACATTCACTCTTCAGCCCCTGCCCCCCCCCCCCTACCTATCATCTCTTATTTCTCCTTACATCCTCTCTCGCGTTCTTCGCTCTTCGAACAGCCTTCATCTATTTATGCCCTCCACTCATATTGCTAATTCTAGACTGCTCCTTTCACCTGGCTGCACCCTTTGCCTGGAACAATCTACCTCTGTCTGTGCGCAATGCACCCTCTCTGGATCTCTTAAAGTCCAGATTGAAAACCCATCTCTTCTCTATTGCTTTCTGTTCTTGATTCTTGTTTTTGCTCTTCTTGTTTACTGTATACTTTGTCTTACTTGATTGTATTTGTATTTTGTGATCTTCTTGACTAGATTGTGAGCTCTGATGAGCAGAGACTTCATTTCTTCATGTATGCACAGCGCTTCGTACGTTTGAAGTGCTTTATAAATGTTAGACAGATAGATAAAACTAACTAAAACAGGTTACCTAGTGCAGGCATGTAAGCCTAGTTTTAACTGTTCTCAAAAGCTAGATTTTATGGATAAAACTCATTGTTATTTTTATTCACTAAGTAATTACCCTTTGGGACTGTGGTCCACATGGAATAAGTGAAGGTTCCTTTATACTGTAAGAATGGGAGCCTATGCATCCTGTTGGGGTTCACATGAACCAAACTGGCATAAACTCTGCACCTAAGCCCTCCTAAGTCTGCAGAAATTGCAAGCAGCCTGGATCTGCAGAAAGAGGCTTTGTTTTCTATTCTGCTATATACATATAAAAATCAGGAGCTCCAACATTCTCAGCCCTGAAACCTTCAGGATGCTACAATGTTACGAGCATCATGGTATTAGCATTAGAAAATGTTAGATGGTCTAACATCCGCAAGAAGGCCTTAGCAGCAACAGTGATAAGGCACTGCATGCTCTAGACATTAAGCATTAGTTTTTGGAAACTTGTCCTATAGCAGAAAGGTAAATGTTTTTGCTTGAACTGTGTCCAGAATAGTTCCGATGAACAAAATTCTATTCTTTGGTTGGAGCATTAAATTCTTGAAGTTGGTGCTAAATACCAGGTATTGAAAGCAAGTAGCAGTGTCACTTCAGAGAAAGCTGCCAGAAGCCATTCATTGAGATATGGAAAACTAAGGGACCCCCTGGTTGTACAAGTGAGCAGCCACAGCTACAAGACAAGACGACAGGCTGAGAGGAAGGACTTTGTACTGATGGCGATCTGAATGCAGAAAGAACCAGAGAACATTTTCTGCCATGTAAATGATTAGAATGTGATTAAGCATCTCCAAGAGCCTTGGAAGTAACTTTTGAGGATGTTCTCCCTTCAAATCTGTGAAAGTGGCATGCATATACTGCATCATATAAACCTGTCTTTCCCTTACTTGCATCTGTGAAAGTACTCAGAAGACGGCTCAGCTTAAAGCCAAGAAACCTCCAAAGAATTTTCTACTAAATCTGGATGATACCTGGTGCTTCCACAGTCTAGCAAAAGATGAACAAATTTAAGGGCTCCTGTAAAAATCTGCTAGAGTTGGATTCCCCCATTCAAGACTGCAGAACATTAAAACCTACCAGCCTCAACTCTATATCCTTTATTAGAAAAAAAAAAAATTTCACAGCATGGAAAAAAAAAGCACCCCAAACACATAAAACACACTCATTTCCTTAGAACAGAGTTTTCCCCCTGGCACTAATCCCTCAGATCTCTTGAGAATGGTTAAAAGTCAATTATCTAAACAAGAAATCCCTTCTAAACATTTAACAGTTGTAACTGTTCCCCCAAGACAGTATTTTTGGTTTCATGTTTTCAAAATGATTGAAGGTCAGTTCAGAGAACACACCAAATTTAAAAAAAAAAAAAAAAAGACAGAGACAGATGCTACATACAAACCTTGACTTTTAAAGCTTTCCAACTGGCATAACATTTATTGATACAGTAAAACAGAAATCCTTTACAAAACAATTCTTCAAAAGACTTCAATGGGCTAAAGAAAGGCAGGCAGATTGGTCTTTCCCCTCTTTGAATACCATGCTGGCTCGAGAGACACTTAATGCTCACTTTCTGTACCACCTCCCCTCCATGCCACACGTACCTGAAAATCCATTAAGTTTTGGGAGGGGATTTTTCCCAATACTTCTTTAAAAAAAAAGCAGAACTTATGTGGATTAGCAGTGGTATTCAGAAGAAAAAAGGCACTGATCAGCCATCAATGAGAAATAGACATATGAGATGTGATCAGAAAGTATCAAGATTTGCTGTGTAGCTATAACACAATACGACACACCACGATGCTATTAAGCATGCAGTAATCTAGTTATGTGCTCTGCATGTGCAGAGTGTAGCACACCTGCACTTTTTTTTTAATCACGTGATGTTTGGTATTGTGTAAATGCAGTTAGTCCGATTTACAATGAGTGAAAAAATTGAATAGCGAATTTGCTTTAAATTCTGCCAGAAACTTGGAGATTCATGCAGAGATTTAAGACAAGTTACAGCAAATGTATGACAATGAATGCATGAGTCATGCTTGAGTTGTTGACTTGTACAAACGTTTTCAAGAGGGCTGCCAAAGTGTTGACAGTGACGAATGTTCTGGAAGGCCATCCACGAGCAGGAATGAAGACAAAAAAGCAGTGCATGCCACAATATGCTGAAATCATCGACTGACTATCAGGGAGCTTACTGAGGACATGGACATCAGTTTCAAGTCGGTACAGTCCATACTTACTGTCAATATGGGGATGAGACGTGTGCACAAAATTAGTGCTGAAACTACTGTTCCCTAACCAAAAAGAAGATAGACTGACTGCAGCCAAGGAGTTGCTGGAATGCTTTGGAAATGACTCAGATTTCATCAAAAATATTATTACTGGTGATGAATCATGGTTTTATGGTTATGATCTGGAAACTAAGGCTCAATCCTCACAATGGAAGACTCCAGATTCTCCCAGATCCAAGCAAGACCGTCAGGTGAGGAGCAATGTCAAGGTCATGCTCACAGTTTTCTTTGATTACCAGGGTATTGTTTATAATGAGTATGCTCCAAAAGGCCAAACCATCAATAAGGAGTACTACGTCCAATTCTGACTCGTTTGAGAGATGCAGTCCGTCTTAAAAAGCCAGAGTTACACAGGAATGGTGAATAGTTGCTGCATCACGATAATGCCCCAGCACACGCACGCACACGCATCCATTGCCCATGTTCCCTGTAAGTATTAGTGTATGTGTCTCATATCCCCGCATGTTAAGTGTATCCCCCAATTGTGTTGTGACCGCTTTGATTGAAGGATAAGGCGGTATACAAAACTGTCTAAATAAATAAATAAATAAATAAAATCACACCTTGTCCAGCAGTTCTTGAACAAACAGCAAATCAAACAAATTTGTCAGCCTCTGTACTCACCTGGCCTCACACCCTGTGACTTTCTTGTTTTCAAAAATGAAATTACCACTGAAAAGAAGGAGATTTGACAATTTGGAGACCATTAAGCAAAATTCAACACAACAGCTTCACGGCATAATGAAAGAGGCATTTCAAAATTGTTTCCAGCAGAGGCAGGAATGCTGGAAGAAGTGTGTTTTATAGGAACAAGATTACTGTACTTTGAAGGGGACCAAATGCAATAATTGCCAGTGTTATACTTTGTGTGTTATTGTACAAGTCTCAAAACTATTTACATCACACCTCAGACCTGGAAAATGTTTGGGGGGGGGAAAAAAAAAACACAGGTGCATCCAAACTTAGCTAGGGGTGTCCTAAGGACTGGAGCAGAGAGCCACTGCCCTAAACCATGGTATCCCAACACCTTAGAGCTGACAGGGAACAGCATGCCTTCTCTGTACAGTCTGACATGAGGATATTTATTTATTTAATTTATTTAACGTCTTTTATACTGCGCTCTTTAAAATCAGCATGGTTTACAGAAAACAAAATTTGTGCAGTGCAGGCAGGACTCACACTGGACTTACAATGAACAGGGGTTTCTAACAAGGCTAACAGGGTAACTATGTACAGACAAAACTGGCTGTCACTGGCTACGTGGGCAGCTCACAACTATTTACAGGTTGGCCTGACTATATACAGATTGGCAGGTTAGAGTAGGTATACATTGTTCCTGCCGGGGTATTGGAGTCTAGATGGCGGGGCTGCAGATGGGCATAGTGGATGCTTTGGGGGTGTCAGCCTGGTTCCTGAGTGTGACAGGCTGTGAGATAGCATCAGGGTCTGTGAAGTGCTGGAGGAAGAGATAGTGCTTCAGTAACTTCCTAAACTGGACAAGGTCAGTGATGGCAGGGATGGCCGGGGGCAGGGCATTCCAGCATGTGGGTGCATACAGTGCGAAGGCTCTGTTTCTTGTTGCCTGAGAACATTTCGTAATTGCCTTCGGGAGTATCAGTGTATTGGCGGCAGCTGATCTCCTAGCTCGGTTGAGGGGGGTGGTCTGGATGAGGTCTGTGAGGGAAGTGGAGGAGCACTTGTTGATGGCTTTGTAGGTCATCAAAAGAACTTATAAGGACAGTCTACAGTATACCGGCAGCCAGTGCAGATCTTTCAATATAGGGGTTATGTGCTCTCTCCTTGAAGCTCCGTGCAAGACTCTGGCAGTTGCATTCATTGCCAGCTGCAGAGGATTCAGCGTGTTCTTTGGGAGTCCGTGTAGTACTGCGTTGGCATAGTCAAAATGTGGGATTACTAGGGCTTGATAGACTGTCCAGAAGTCTTCTGGCTCGAGTAGCTGTCGCAGGTGGCGGAGTGTCCGAATTTTGTGGTAGACCGCCTTGACGATGTTGCTTAGCTGGGCTTTCATGCTGAGCTGTTGGTCTAGCATGACCTCTAGGTACCGCACCGTGGGCTTGCTAAGGAGCTCTGCATCCCGTGCTTTCAGTGAGGTGGGCGGAGTGAAATCTGAGTTCCTGGTGATAAATAGTACCTCCGTTTTGTTTAAAATTTATTTTAAGCCTCTGTGCATGTAGCCAGTCTGACACGGCATCAAAGCAGGTGGATAGAGGGAAGAGGTCTGGATGCTCTGTTGATATAGGCATATATAACAAAACATTGTCGGCATAGACCAGGCAATTGATATTGAAGGAGCGGATGATGTCGCAAATGGGCTGCATGTAAACGCTGAACAGTAGGGCTGAAAGCAAAGATCCCTGTGGCACGCTTTTCTCTTGTGGGAAAGGTGCGGAGGTAGAGGAGCCGGTTCAAACATGCTGCCATGTCTGTTAAGTACGATGCACACCAGGTTAGCGCTGTACCGTGGATGCCCTTCTCCTTGAGGCGTGTTAGGAGTATTTCGTGGCTAACGGAGTCAAAGGCTGCAGCAATGTCCATGAAGATCAGGGCGAACCCGTGTTTGATATTGTCCAATCCGATGGTCAATGAGCTGAAGAGAGTGGTCAATAGGGTCTCAACGCCATATGACTCCCTGAATCCATGCTTGAATGGGTTGAGGGGTGCGCTAGACTCGATGTGGTGATGTAGCTGGCGTTGTACAACCTTCTCAATTTTTGCCAGAAGGGGGATACTCGAGATTGGCCTGTAGAAGTCCATCCTGGCAGGGTCCAGCTTGTTTTTTAGTAGCAGTCTGATAGCCATTTGCTTCAAGCTTTGAAGGAAGGTCCCAGTAAAGAATGAAAGCTCTACGAGTTTAGTCAGGAAAGGGCTGAGGTCAGCACGCAGTGATTTTATCCAAAATGCTGGACAAGGGTCATTAGGTGCTGTGGTGGTGTTTATGGCTGTGATGATGTCTTGAATGCCTTTCTCTGTTGGGGCCGAGAAGGCAGTGATGACGTGCTGGGTGTCCTTCATGGCTGGCGTCAAGGTAGGTGAGGAGGTTGGGTGGGGGGCCCTGTGGGAGGTGGGGAGGTTAGTGGTCTCAATGGACTGGCTTGTTTTGGCCTTCAGGTAGTCAGTGTATTCCTGTGGGTCAGGAAGGCTTGATTGGATAGGAGAAGGCTCTTTTGATAGGGTCTTGATTAGGTTGAAAAGTCTGTGCGGCTTGTTCAGGGAGCGCTGCAATTTCTCAGCATGGAATTGCTTCATTCTTGCTGTTACTACTGCTAGATGAGCAATGTATGAATATTGTTCCACTTGGTCTGAGGCCAGTGATAAATCTCCTCTTGGTCTGGACTTGGATAGGATGTGGCTACAGTTCCTGTTGGGTGTTGTGCAGCTCTAAACATCTCGGTTTAGACAACTATAGGGGGTTAAAGATCAATTACATGCTGTCTAATCATTTGGGATTTTCAGACAAAGGAAGAGAGGAGAGATTGTTAACTATTCTGATAATTTTGAGTCTGATCTAGAAAAAATGACTGTATCCTTAGCACTATGGTTTACTTAAGGTTTAGCACAGTATGTGTGTGGGGTAATTAAACTTTTGTTGTAGCAAGGGTTTTCCGGCACACAAAATAAATCTTGCGATAGAAAGTAAAACTGTGTTAATCTTAGTGCAATAAATTTGGAAATACTTGTGAATAAGCTGCATAGAAAACTATTTCTAATACAGCAAATTACACTAAATTATGTATTTTTATTTAAGCTTCCAGTTTAGTGCCGAATCGTTACTTCACCTACAGGGATAAAGTAAAATTTGAAGCTAAAAAGGAAAAAACAGCACTGAGCAGGTCTGAATAAAAGACCACAAGAAGGTCCCACACCATTCATTACACAGGGCCTAACAGCTGCTGCTTTCAGGATTTCAGGGCCCTCCAGTGGAAAGCAGACCTTTTCCAGTCTGTTGCTCAGCTTTGGGAATATTCACCAACTTGGTGGTGTCTAAGAAGCAGTGTTACAGCTGCTACAGCATCCTGTTGCAGACACCAAAGTTGCTGAAATCCCTTTGGGCCTTTTCCAAAATTTTGGCCTTCAGTACTGCAGACATCTTTCCATACAGCTGATGATACTTTTCGCAGATAGCATATCTGATTTTATTCCATCATAAACACAAACCCCAGATGTATTTCTTCTCTGGTGACTGTCCTGGCTGCTCCTAACAAGTTCTTCCCACTTCAACAACTGGCATCCCTCTCTTCTCTGGCCTTTTTTTCCCCTGCTGATTCATGTTCCCCAATATACTCTCTCTTTGCTCTCACAAACACACACACACACACATCCCACACTCTCCTCCTCCTCCTCGTTGCAGTCATCCTCTCACACCCACCCTCCTTCTTGCATTGACACATCGATGATGATGATGATGATCTAACCATCTGGGCATCAAAATGGCAGATGAAATTTAATGTGGAGAAGTGCAAGGTTATGCACCTAGGGAAGAACACCCCAAACTATGGTTACACGATGCAAGGTTCCACATTAGGAACCACCACCCAAGAAAAAGATTTAGGCGTCCTTGTGGATACCATGTTAAAACCCTCGGCCCAGTGTGCAGCGGCGGCCAAGCAAATAGAATGCTAGGTATGATAAGGAAAGGAATGGAAAATAAAACAAAAGATATTATAATGCCTCTATATCGTTCCATGGTGAGACCGCACCTTGAATATTGTGTGCAATTCTGGTCGCCATATCTTAACAAGGATATAGCACTTTTAGAAAAGGTTCAGAGAAGAGCCACCAAAATGGTAAAGGGGATGGAAGGCTACTCCTATGAAGAAAGGCTAAAAAGGTTGGGGCTCTTTAACCTGGAAAAGAGACGGCTGAGGGGAGATATGATAGAAGTCTATAAATTAATGAACGGAGTGGAACGGGTAAACGTAGATCGATTGTTTACCTTATCAGAATATAGAAAGACTAGGGGACATGCAATGAAGCTACAGGGTAAACTATTTAAGACTAATAAAAGAAAATATTTTTTCACTCAACGTGTAATCAAACTCTGGAATTTGTTACCGGAGGATGTAGTAAAGGCTGTTAGTGTAGCTGGGTTTAAAAAAGGTTTGGACAAGTTCCTGGAGGAAAGGTCCATAAACCATTATTAAGAAGGGACCCAGGATATCAATGCTTGAACCAATACAAGCATTGTGGAACCTGTGTCCCTTGGGGAAACTGCTAGGTACGTATGACCTAGATTGGCCACTGTTGGAAACAGAATACTGGGCTTGATGGACCTTGGTCTGACCCAGTATGGCATATCTTATGTTCTTATGTAACCGCTTCTCACAATTTCTCAGCCTGCTAATTTCTTTTAATCCTGCTCAGGGTCAGCCAGTCCACTGTACAAGAATGTTGGCACAATTTATACTGCTAGGAATCCCTCAGAGCATTTCAAATGTGACTTCATGGCTCTGGGACAGGAGGTGAAGCAGATAGGTGCACAGGTGGTATTCTCTTCAATCCTCCCTGTTGAGGGTAAAGGCTGAGGCAGAGCAGCTCTCATCCTGGAGATGAATGCATGGCTGCATGAAAGGTGTCATCAAGAGCATTTTGGTCTCCTGAACCATGGGATGATGTTCCAAAGGCTGCAGAGCAGTGACTGTGTCCATCTGTCCAAGAAGGATTGAAGTGTCTTCAGCAGCAGATTGGCTAACCCACTGAAGAGAGCTTTAAACTAGATTCGTTGGGGATGGATAAAAGGAGCCCCCAGATACCGGTAAGTGAAACATTAACTATCTCTGTAGAAATGGGTAATAGGGGCAACATTTGGAAAGTGGTGTGTATAAATGCCCATGGCATGGGAAATAAAATCCCAGATGTTGAGGTTTAATGGAAGAGGCTGACTTGGATTTAGCGGTTGTTAAGGAGACATGGTTCAGACAACCATGACCAGGATGTAATTATAGTTGGCTATACTTTATTTGGGAAGGACAAGGTAGGAAGAAAAGGAGGTGAAGTGGCACTATATGTAAAAAATATTAAAGCTATAGAATGGTAGGGCTTAAAAGGAAGAGAAGAGGCACTCTGGGTTAAAATTTGAAGAGGGAGCAGGAAATCCATTTGCAATGGAGCTATATACAAATCCCCCTCACAGGGTGTAGAAGTGTATGAAGAATTTTTTTTTAATTTTCTATTTATTACAATTTCAACTCTTACACTCCATTAAGAAAGTGAAAAGCAATTTAGCAAATACAGAGAAAATATCAAACAGAACCCCATTGATAAAGAGAAAATTTACAAACCAATTTGCTCATATTACAGGTAAATGGATACAAGTAATAAGGAAAAGCATATACACAAAGTAAATATATTGATACAATCCCTGAGAGTGCTCCACCCAACAATTTTTTATTTTATTTTTATTTTTTATTTAGACAGTTTTGTATACCACCTTATCCTTCAATCAAAGTGGTCACAACACAATTGGGGGATACATTTAACACGTGGGGATATGAGACACATACACTAATACTTACAGGGAACATGGGCAATGGAGGGTTAAGTGGCTTGCCCAAGACCACAAGGAGCATCTGTGGGACTAGAAACCCCAGTCCTTCCGGCCCAAGGTTGCTGTCCTCTAGTGGGATTTGAACCACCGACCTTCCGGCCTGAAGTACCTTGCCCCAACCACTAGGCTACTCCTCCCTCCACATAAGTCTTCACATATGGGTTTCGTCGGTACCGACGGAGCCTGCGCGGGAACGCTCCCCAGCGTCCAATCAGAAAGCCTTTGGGAGCATCCCACAGCACCTGCGTGCTGCCTTCCCGCCTTTCCCAACTGCCTCTCCTCAGTTGAGTTTTAAAGCTGAGACAAAGAGAGAGAGAGAGAGGGAAAGAAAAGATAAAGAGATACAACTCCTAGGGGAGGTGGGTGGGTTGTGAAGACTTATTCCTGCTGTTCCCAGAGATCACCTGTTACAGGTAAGTAACTGTGCTATCTCCAGGAACAAGCAGGAATGAGTCTTCACATATGGGGACTCCCTAGCTTTAGATGCCAGGGACAGATCCCAGAAGTTGTGTGTCCTTGGGACAGGGCTGCACTTCCCCACATGGATCTCTGGCATCCCATGAGGGATGGTGGGTAGGAGTTGATTAAGTATGGAACAGGTGTTTAAGAACAGCCTGACCAAACAAGGCATCCCGGCGGGAGTCCTTGTCCAAGCAGTAATGGGCTGTGAAGGTATGAACCGAGGCCCAAGTGGCTGCTCGACAGATGTCGTCGATAGAGACAGAGTTCAGATGAGCCATTGAGGCTGCCATGGCTCTCACATTGTGAGCTGTGACATGGCCCTCCAGAGAAAGGTTCTTGCTCTGATTGGCGAAAGAAATACACTGGGCAATCCAGTTAGATAGTGTTCTCTTGGAGACTGGTAGTCCCAAATGAAAAGGATCAAAGGCAACAAAGAGTTGGGAAGACTTTCTATGTTGCTGTGTACTTTGTAAGTAAAATGTCAGAGCTCTTTCACCGTCCAGGGTATGAAGATTCCTCTCTGCACTTGATGCATGAGGTCCTGGAAAAAAGACAGGTAGGTAGACCTCCTGGTTGAGGTGAAAAGGCGAGACCACCTTAGGCATAAAGTGTGGATTAGTCCTAAGGACTACCTTGTCATGATGGAACCTTGTATAAGGTGGATTAGCTACGAGTGCTTGCAATTCACTAATACGACGTGCTGATGTGATTGCAATGAGAAAGATAACCTTCCAAGAAAGGTATTTCAAGGAGGTGGTAGCTAAAGGTTCAAAAGGCAGTTTCATAAGCTGACCAAGAACCAAGTTTAAGTCCCATGCCACCGGGGGTGGTCTAATGGGAGGCTTTGTTAAAAGGAGGCCTCTCATGAATCTTGCTATCAGAGGATGAGAGGAAATAGGTTGTCCATTTAGAGGCAAGGAAAGCTGCAATAGCACTCAAATGGACCCTTACTGAATTTGTCTTTAAGGCCTGCATTAGACAGATGTAGGAGATACTCCAGCAAAGATTCCAGAGGTATGGCAAGGGGGTTAAGACCCTTCCCAGAACACCAGTTAGTAAACCTCTTCCACTTGAAAGCATAAGAACATCTAGTGGAAGGTTTTCTGGAAGCATAAAGAACATCTTTCACTTGTTGAGAAAGATGAAGATACTGGAGATCTAGGCCTTCAGCAACCAAGCCCTGAGATGCAGAGACTGGGGATTGGGATGCCATAACTTTCCGTCCTCTTGAGAGAGGAGGTCTGGAGCAGACCCTAATTCCAGGGAGGGAGCTTGAGAGAGATGTAGAAGCAGAGGGTACCACACTTGCCGTGGCCAATGTGGAGCTGTGAAAATCATGTGGCCTCTGTCTCTCTGAAGCTTGAACAGGGTTTTGGGAATTAGGGGAATGGGTGGAAAGGCATAGAGGAAGTCTTGATCCCAGTGAAGGAGAAAAGCATCCCTTGCCTGAGCTCCCTGAGCCAGAGTTCTGGAACAGAACCAGAGAAGTTTGGCATTCCACGAACTTGCAAAGAGGTCTATGTCCGGGGTTCCCCAAATTTGAAAAATCTTGGATACCTGGTCCATATGTAGGGACCACTCGTGTGGAAGCAGAACTCGACTGAGCCTGTCTGCCCAAGAGTTTTGAACACCTGGAAGATAAACTGCCAGAAGATGAATGTGATGCTCTCTGGCGAGGGCCCACAGTTGCAAAGCTTCGTTGCAAAGCGACAGAGCCAGTTCCCCCCTGCTTGTTTACATAGAACATTGCTATCTGATTGTCCGTATGGATAAGGACTGTCTTGTAGCTGAGCAGGGTGTGGAACACTCGCAGAGCAAGGAATATTGCTCTGAGCTCCAAGAGATTGATATGTAGACAACTCTCCTGTGGAGACCAGATGCCCTGGGTGGAGAGGTCTTGCAGATGAGCTCCCCAACCCATTGGAGAAGCATCTGTTGTGAGAGTTGCTTGGGGTAGAGACTGCTGAAAGGGGGACCCCAGCAACAGGATTTGAGGGGACTTCCACCACTGGAGGGACAAAATGAGGTGACCTGTGTTTGCTATTTTGTCCGACAGGCAGTCTAATGCCTGGGTCCATTGGGTGGACAAAGTCCACTGAGCTGCCCTCATGTGAAGGAGAGCATATGGTACCACATGCACGGTGGATGCCATGTGGCCTAGTAACTAACATTTCCCGAGCAGTTAAGTGGTGTTTCAACTCTGAGAAGCTAACTGCACCAAGCGAAGGCAACGGGCCTGGGGGAGATAGGCCCTTGCCTTTGTGGTATCCAGTACCGCCCCTATAAACTCCAGGGACTGAGTAGGGATCAAATTGGATTTTGGGATGTTTATTACCAGCCCTAAATACTGAAGGATACGCATTGTGCAGGTTAGAGAACTCTTGGCCTCTGATTGAGTGGGAGCTCGAATGAGCCAGTCGTCCAGGTAAGGGAAGACGAATATTCCCAGGGTGCACAGAAAAGCAGCTACCACTGCCATGCATTTCGTGAACACCCTTGGTGCAGAGGCCAGACCAAAAGGGAGCACTCTGTATTGATAGTGCTTCTCTTGAAAAAGGAACCGAAGGAACCTTCTGTGAGTTGGATGGATGAGAACATGAGTGTACGCATCCTTGAGATCTAGAGAACAAAGCCAATCCTGACTCTGAAGGTATGGCAGCAGAGTTCCTAGAGAAACCATCTTGAATGTTTCCTTGACTAAGAATCTGTTCAACTCTCTGAGATCTAAGATGGGTCTGAAGCCCCCTGTTTTCTTTGGGATAAGAAAATAGGGGGAGTAGAACCCTGTGCCCTGTTGTTGAAAAGGCACTTCCTCTATTGCTCCCTGGGCAAGGAGAGTGGCAACCTCCTGCTCCAACAGGTTGAGGAGGGAGGTTGGAGAATTGAACTGGTGCACTCTTGTGAGAGGGGGCAAGCTTGAAAAATGAAGTTTGTACCCCTCTCTTATGATGGAGTGTCCAATGTTCTGCTGTAATTTGCCCCCACCTGGGAGCAAAGTGACATAACCTTCCTGGAATGATGGAGGGCTCTGGTCCTTCTAGAGCCAGGAAGGCTAAGTTCTCTAGCAGAAAGTCAAAGGCCCTGAGGGGGCTGAGGTTGCTCGGCTGGAGCAGGCCTAGCAGCCTTTGCTTTGCTCTGTTTGGAGGACTGCTGACGTTTGGTAGGGAACTGAGCTGCAGAAGATGCCCGCTGACCATAAGCAGGATAGAATCTTCCCTTTTTAGAAAAAGGTGTTTTCTTGAATAACCTTTTCTTAGCAAGAGCAGCTGTGGATTTGGATAGTCTATCCAAAGCAGAATTTTCAGCATCCATCTGATTGGCTTTTGCTTGCCAATCCTTACCAAACAGGTTCTCATCTTGAACCCAGATCTCCAAATCAGATGCTTGAAGCCAAGCAATCCTACGTGCACCTATGGCAATAGCTGTGGCTCTGCTTACGCATTCAAAGGAGTCGAAAGCTGCACAGTTGGAGAATTTGGAGATATCTTGGGCATGTTTGAGCCCAGTGAGAAAGTCCTGCCTTTTATCTTCAGACATAAAAGGACTCAAAGTCTGCAAATGGTCAGTGACTTCTTTTAAGAACATTCCCATGTAGAGACTATAAGAATTAATTCTCGCAGCAAGCATGGAAGCTTGGAAGACTCTCCTTCCAAAAGCATCCAGGGATCTACATTCACGTCCTGGAGGATTAGAGGCGTGTCTTTTGGCACTTCTAATCTTTTTCATAGCCGACTCAACCACAATAGAGTGGTGAGGAAGTTGAGTTTTATGGAAACCACGACAAGGAGGGAAACGATACATAGTATCCAACCTGCGAGAATGAGGAGAGGTGGTTAGAGGTGCTTCCCACATCCTCAACATGAGATCATACAGAATCTCATGAATAGGCAAGGTAGCTGCCTCCTTAGGAGTTTTAGGATATTGTAAAATATCTAACTCCTTGGCTCTGGGCTCTGTCTCAGGGGCCCACTGTAATAGAGAGGCCCCGAGCCACCTCCCTGATAAAGTCTTGAAAAGACAAGTCTTCTGGAGGAGACATTCTTCGTTTAGGAGAGGACTCCTCCTGTGGAAGAAGCATCACTGCATCGACCAACTCTTCAGAATCCTCAGAGTCCTCAGAGGAATCGAAGTATCGTCTGTCTGGATGCTCTTGCAAAGCCCGATACCCGTACTGACCGGGATCGGTATTGGGAATAACCGGTACCGGGGTATCAGTACCGGAGGGTTTCAGCAGACAGAGTACCGGCATAGCGGACACCGATGCCGATGTCAATGCCACCGGTACCGGGATCGGTACCGATGGCGATGCTAGAGCCGGTACCGGCGGAGTAGTCTGTTGCAGTACCATGGGAGTCGATGCCACAAGGAAAGCCACCAGACTGCGTTCCATGGACAGAATCCTCTGATCCACTGACGCCGCCAATGCTTGGAAGTCGGTACCGGTGGAAGCCACCGGTACCCCAGAGCATGGCACCAGGAGATCTGTCGAGGCCACGCCATCGAGATCATCCTGGAACCCCGATGATGATGCTTTAGAGGCCGAAGCCTCCCGCCGGGGTAATTTTGCTGGTGCAGAATCCTCGAGGGCAACGCCAGAGGCATCTCGATGCTTAGAAGGAGATCTACCCTTCGAGGACCGGCTGGATTTATGTTTAGTTACCTGAGATCCATGTGAGGAAGCAGCAGCCCTGGAAGACATCGATGCCACCGAAGTCGCATCAGAGGGAAACAGGGTACTGAGCTTGGCAGCTCGGTTCTGCCGACCTCTTTTAGACATCATGGAACAGGACACACAATCTGTTATGGAAAGGTCAGGACCTAAACATTTTAGACACCAGTCACGGGTGTCGGTGACGGAAATGGTACCGCCACATTTTGTGCACTATTTAAATCCCGAGGCAAGCTTTTCCATATTTAAGAAAAAAATGTTTTGGGCCTAAGGCCCAAAACGCAAGTGCACCTGAAGAAAAAGAACGGAAAAAAAGGGGGTTTTTTTTGTTTTCTTTTACAAGAAGAAAAGAACAAAGACCGGCAGTACCGGTACAGCGTCGAAGAAGGCAGATGCGACACAAAAGAAATAAAGAAAAAATAAGGAAATTCTTCTGCGGTGACAGGAACACGACCTGCTGGCTCCACAGAAAAAGAACTGAGGAGAGACAGTTGGGAAAGGCGGGAAGGCAGCACGCAGGCGCTGTGGGATGCTCCCAAAGGCTTTCTGATTGGATGCTGCTGGGGAGCGTTCCCGTGCAGGCTCCGTCGGTACCGACGAAACCCATATGTGAAGATTCATTCCTGCTTGTTCCTGGAGATAAAGTTTTTCCCCTCACAACCAATCAAACATACACACGGAAACCATAACATGAAGCCCCAAGGCCAAAAACATGGAACATAGGGGCAAGAACTCCTGGTGCCACTTCTGTGTGACTCTAGAAAGATCCAGAACTATATGAATTTTAGAGCCGAAAAAAATTTTATTCATTGAGTAGAAATACATTTTGAAAACAGAATTGCGGTCAAACTCTAAGGCAAATGTGACAACTAAGGTGGATCGCTGGGTAATCACCTCAAGAGAGGACTCCAAAACCGCCATAAGATTTAAACTCACAGTCCACCTGACTCCCAGGTGCAGAACTATCCAGGACAGGTATTGGGCTCTGACTAGAGGAGGAAGAGAGTCAGCATCCATACCCAAAATCTCGGTCAGATATTTATCCATATCCATTGCTGATAAGAGGGGTGACCTGGGAAAGCTCAACAGGTGGAAGTTATTCCAGTACACTTGGTTTTCCAAATGTTCCATCCGTCTGTGAGAGATGTTCTTATTTCTGACTAGGTCATCCCATAAAGTCTGAACAGCAGTCACTTTTGACTCAAGAACATCACACCTAACAGAAAAATGTCCCAAAGCCTGAGAGAGTGTTCAACCATCAACTGTGTCACAATAGACAAATCACCCACAAGTCTACTGGATAAAATCTGCATGAAGGAGGAGCTTAACCCCTGAATCGCATCCCACATTGACTCCAGGGTCACAGCTGCTTGTTTCTGCACCTCTCAGAAAATACACCCAGAGACAGCCTCTCCCATTCCCTGTGCGAAGGAACTCACGACCACACCGGTCTGTAGCCTCTCCGACAATCCCACAGCTCTCACACAACTGGGTCTTGGAGGTGATGTCTGCACTATCGGGCTTAACAAAGCCCTCTCCTCACTCCTGCCCAATGTTCGCCCATCGGGCTGGCCCTGGGGAAAGGACACCAGGGAGGCTGAGGAAATGCCGAAAGCATGCAAGCATGCATGAAATACCTGACCAATTATGTATAATCATACAGTCCTTTGGCATTCTTTATCACATCTATGCAGATGTGCTCCTCTACACACCATTCTTAACAGAGAACCCAAACTTCACTAAAATAATAATCGACTGTTTCAATGCTGTCTCCGATTGGCTTGAGATGCACAACCTCAAAGTAAACTACAAAGAGTCAGAAATCCTCTTTGTTACAAAGTGTTGCAGCCCTTTTAGGCCAGGCCCTCCTACTTGGATTCCAACCTGGATTCTTAAGTTTTACCTAACCCTTCTAACAGGAAGGAAAAAACAAGACACATACACAGAAAATCAATTATAATAATTCCAGAGCTCTAGAAGGAAGACGGCCAAAGGGAGCAAATCGTGGCTCCTCTCCAACTTTCTTCAAAGATCTTCTGCCAGAGATCTGCCTTTTATTAAGTATCAGCTGACAGTTAATTTTTGATTAACATCAGATATTATTCATGTTACAAAATCATAGGTCTGAAATACAATCGGCTTACAGGGTTAATTTTCTGCTGATGCTTTGCAAGATTACATTAGAAAAACAGAAGTTAAAAACTGTGATTATAATTACCAGGTGACAGTAGGTGTCGCTGTAATTCTTTCATATTACAAAAGCTGATTAGTTACACTATAAATTCTCTCTAAATTTTAGGTAATTTCATAAGCTTTATTTGATTTCCAGTTATATGTTGACCTAAGGTCTCTGATTCTCGGAAAGTTCATGCTGACCTTAGCTAACTTTCAGTCTATCATCTATCACAAAAAAGAGGTAGCCCCTGCCTGGAAAGCAGAAGCTACCCTTTGCACCAGTGAATGTACACGTGATTTGCCAATCTCTGTTGTAACAAACTGTCAGCACTTTCTCACAAAGAGAGAGAACCAGTTAGAAGCTTCTATCTAAAAATGTATGTTTCAATTAAGCCAGTTTGATTACAATAGACATGTTTCTTTTTACCTAAGTAAAGGTATATGACTATAGCACATTCACAGCCCTGTTTCTTCATTATTCTCTGCACGGGAGTCACACTGTGTCTACATCCAGGGTCCCATAGACAGATTCATCACTGTCTACTTCCAAGTCCAAATTGCCATAAACAGGATGATCCATACGTGTATAGGTTACCTTATCACTCAGAAGCGCATCAGTTTCTGCTATAGTTTCCAATCTTGTTCTAGGGCCTGAGTCAGTTCTTCCTTTTCCACACAAAGAGTCAAACTTTCATACCTCCATCCTCCCTGAAGGTTAAAAATGCTGAACTAAAATCTAATCAAGAGGTCAGATGTCTCGGCGTCACTCTGGACCAGTCATTAAACTTGGAATCCCATATAAACATCACCACAAAGGCTGTATACCACAAAATACGTTTCCTTCGGCACCTCTGTCCCCTACTCGAACCTACTGACTTCCGCACTGTTTTCCAAGCCATTATCACTCCTCTCCGACTATGCAAACATCCTCCTGCATGGACTTCCTGGATATTCGCTCCATCCTTCACAGTTAGCTCTAAATACGGCTGCAAGAACCATTTACGGGGCTTCAAGATTTGATCATGTAACTCCTCTTCTAATTCATCTCCACTGGCTCCCAATAAGCAGTCGACTAAAATACAAAACTCTGATTACGTTTAAAATCCTCCATCACCTATCTGCACCCTCATTGGAAAATAACCTACATTGGACCCTTGACAATAGAACAAGAAGAACAAATATGACAAATACTCTCACCACCCCCTCTGAAACTAGAAAAAGTTCCCAATTTGCCATCAACAGAGCTTTCTCCCTCTTTGCCCCACAACTATGGAACTCCCTACCTCCTCATATCCACATCATTTCAGATCTGGCTACCTTTCGCAAAGAAATTAAAACATACCTATGCCATCTTGCTTTTGACCATGTAACTTAAAACCTTGCGCATCAATCTCATCCTCAAGATTCTGTCAGACTGTAAATAGTTATCCTACTGTGTACGATCTCTTAATGACCACTTATTGCAAATAGTTCTATGTATATAGTTCTCAATTGTTCTATGTAATTTTGTTACTTGTTCTATATAACCTATATTTTATGTAAACTGTTCTATGTATAATGTCGTTCTCCTGTAAACTGTGCTGATCATGAATAGTGTGGTATAAACCTAAATAAATAAATGCAGCATAGTCTAGCGTGAAGGCTGGAAAACCGAGCCTTCCAGGAACAAAGCTTTCCCTTTCCCCTTCCGTTTGCCCATATCACAGGCAGTGGGAGCACACAAGAACGCCAGCACACACCCAGAGTCACGGAGCATCCTCAGCTGCAACAGTTCACAGCACCATCCACTACTGGATCCAAGTTGAAGATTTAGTAGAAGACATACACAGTATTACTATGAAAGGAAAAGTGCTACTAATAGGTGATTTCAATATGCCAGATATGGATTGGCATATCCCTGCTGCAGTGTCATCTAAAAGTAAGGAGTTCCTGGATGCTTTACAGGGAGAACTACTCAGACAACTGGTAACAGAACCCACACATGATGGGGCCATACTGGACTTAGTGCTTATCAATGGGAAAAGTGTTTCTGATGTTACAGTGGGACATCATCTTGCATCCAGAGATCACCAGATGGTATGGTCCAATATTAGGACTAGGGCTGATAAAATCCATTCAAAAGCGAGGGTCAATACCTCAGAGTTGTTAGCAGGATGGGAACAGCTGGGGGATATAGAAAAACAGTGGGCAAAACTGAAAGAGGATATTTGAAGGGCAACAAACCTTTTTGTTAGAAAAGTAAATAAATGTAAAAGGAAAAAGGAGGCCCTATGGTTCTCAAAGGTAACTGAAAAGGTGAAGAAAAAGAGGGAGGCCTTCATGAAATACAGGAGATTACAGAAAGAGGAAGACAGGTATCTATATTTGGAAAAGCAAAGCTAGCCAAGCAGTCAGGAAAGCAAAGCCAACCTAGCAAAGCTAGCCAAGTAGTCAGGAAAGCAAAGGTACAAAAAGAAGAAAGCGTAGCTGCTCACCTGTAACAGGTGATCTCCGGGAACAGCAGAAATTTAGTCTTCACATATGGGGTATCGTCAGCACCGATGGAGCCCGCACAGGAACGCTCCCCAGCATCCAATAGGAAAGCTTTTGGGAGCATCCCACAGCGCATGCGTGCTGCCTTCCCGCCTCTGTACCTCTCTCACTTCAGTTGAGTTTATAGCTAAGACCAAAGGAGAGAAGTAGAGAAAGAGAGAGAGACAGAGAAACTCCTAGTGGAGGTGGGTGGGTTGTGAAGACTAAATGCCTGCTGTTCCCGGAGATCACCTGTTACAGGTGAGTAACTACGCTATCTCCAGAAACAAGCAGGAATGTAGTCTTCACATATGGGGACTCCCCAGCTGAAAGATGCCAAGGGGTGACCCCAGCTAGCTGCGAACCCAGGTGAGATGGGTCAGGTTTCCTCCCATGGACCTTAGGCATCTAAACTGTGGATGGTGGGTAGGAGTTGTATTAAATATGGAAGAGATGTTGTAGAACAGCCTGGCCAAATGAGGCATCCCGACGGGAGTCCTTGTCTAAGCAATAGTGGGCTGTGAAGGTATGTACCGAAGTCCAAGTGTCTGCTTTGCAGATGTCATCAATAGAGACAGAACGAAGGTTAGCTGTTGAGGCTGCCATTGCTCTCACATTGTGAGCCGTGACATGGCCTTCGAGAGAAAGTCCCTTACTCTGATATGTATAGGATATGCAATCTGCAATCTAATTTGACAGAGTTCTTTTAAAAACTGGAAGTCCCTAATGACTAGAGTCAAAAGCCACAAAAAGCTGAGAAGATTTTATATGTGGCTTAGTTCTTTGGAGATAAAAAGCCAAGGCTCTTTTACAATTCAATGTGTGAAGATTCCTTTCCGCACTGGAGGCATGAGGCCTAGGGAAGAATATAGGAAGATAAACCGACTGGCTTAAATGAAAAGGCAAAACCACCTTTGGCAGAAAGTGAGGATGAGTCCTGAGGACTACTTTATCATGGTGAAACTTTGTATAAGGAGGGTCACCTACTAACGCCTGTAGCTCACTAATGCGTCTTGCAGAAGTGATGGCAATTAGGAAAATAACTTTCCATGAAAGAAACTTTAGGTCTGAAGTGGCTAAAGGTTCAAAGGGCGGTTTCATAAGCTGACCAAGAACAAGATTTAGATCCCATGCCACCGGTGGGGGTTTAATGGGAGGTTTTGTTAAAAGTAGGCCTCTCATAAATCTTGATATAAGTGGATGAGAGGAAATGGGTTGTCCATCGAAAGGTTTATGAAAAGCAGCAATAGCACTAAGATGGACCCTAACTGAATTGGTCTTCAGACCAGAAGTTGATAATTGTAGAAGATACTCTAGTAGCAACTCTACAGGTACAAAAAAGGAGTTAAGTCCCTTTTGTGAACACCAGATAGAGAACCTTTTACACTTGAAAGCGTAAGAACGTCTTGTGGAGGGTTTTCTGGAAGCCAAGAGGATGTCCTTTACTTGTTGAGAAAGGTTAACATCCTGGAATTCTAGGCTTTCAGTAACCAGGCCCTGAGATGTAGGGACTGGGGATTGGGATGCAGTAAAGATTCGTTCCCCTGCGACAGGAGATCTGGAGCATTCCCAAACTCTAGAGGAGTGGTTTGAGAGAGACGCAGAAGAGGATACCACGTTTGCCATGGCCAAAGTGGAGCTATAAGTATCATACGACCTCTGTCTCTCTGAAGTTTGAATAAAGTCTTGGGAATGAGGGGAATGGGTGGGAAGGCATAGAGGAAGTCCTGTCCCCAGTGGAATAGGAAAGCATCTCTTGCCTGACAGTTTTGAGCTGGAATTCTGGAACAGAATCGGGGAAGTTTGGCAATCTGTGGACTTGCAAAGAGGTCTATATCTGGTGTTCCCCAGATTCAAAACATTCAAGCAAGCTGGTATGAGTGGAGGGACCACTTGTGTGGCAGCAGTATTCGACTGAGTTTGTCTGCCCACAAGTTTTGAATGCCCGGAAGGTATACCGCAAACAGGTGAATTTGTAACTCTCTGGCGAGGGCCCATATTCGCAAAGCTTTGTTGCATAGCGACAGAGAGCCTGTTCCGCCTTGCTTGTTCACATAGAACATAGCTACCTGATTGTCCGTTTGGACCAGAACTGTTTTGTTGCTGAGATGGCCCTGAAAGACTTGAATAGCATTGAAAATGGCTCTCAGCTCTAGGAGGTTTATGTGAAGGGAAACCTCCTGTGAGGTCCAAAGACCCTGAGTGGAGAGATCATGCAAGTAGGCCCCCCAATCCATCTTGGACGCATCTGTCGTCAGAGTGGTTTGGCATAGAGGCTTCTGGAAAGGAGAGCCTACAAGGAGGTTTTCCAGGGACTACCACCATTGCAGGGACGAAATCAGACGTGTGGTAGTTGTGATTTTGTCTGCTAGTCAACCCGAGGCTTATGACCACTGAGAGGAAAGGGTCCACTGGACTGCCTGCATGTGGAGGCGAGCATAGGGAACCACTGCCATGTGTCCCAGCAGTTGAAGCATCTCCCGAGCAGTAAGGAATACCTTCATAGATGCTTGAAGTATTATACATAGACAGCGTGGCTGGGGCAGGAAAGCCCTTGACTGCCGTGGGTTTAGACGAGCCCCTATGAATTCTAGAGATTGAGAGGGGGTGAGATGAGATTTTGGGAGGTTTATGACCAGCCCCAAATATTGAAGAATTCTCATTGCTCGAGAGAACGCGAAGCTGGCCTCTGGAGCTGTTGATGCTCAAATGAGCCAGTTGTCTAAGTAAGGGAAGACGAATATTCCCAGAGTCCTCAAATGCTGCTACCACTGCCAAGCATTTTGTGAAGACTCTTGGAGCAGAGGCTAATCTGAAGGGAAGAACTCTGTACTTGAAGTGTCTTCCATGGACCAGGTATCGAAGGAACTTCCTGTGATCTGAGTGGATGAGAATATGTATGTACGCATCTCTTAGATCTAGAGAACATAGCCAGTCCTGACTTTGAAGGTATGGTAAAAGTGTTCTGAGGGAGATCATTTTTAACTTTTCTTAGAACAAATATTTGTTTAATTCTCTGAGGTCTAATATAGGTCTGTGTCCCCCTGTCTTCTTTGGAATAAGAAAGTAGGGGGAATAAAACCCTGCTCCCTGTTGGGGAATGGGTACTTCTTCGATTGCTCCTTGAGCTAGAAGTGATGTGACCTCCTGCCACAAGAAGTCGGTGGCAGGGCCCTGAGAATTGAACTGTTTTATTATTGTAGGTGGGGGCAAGTTGAGAAAATGAAGCTTGTACCCCAGTTGTACAATGGACAGAGTCCAATTTTCTGATGTTATTCGTTGCCATCTTTTGGCAAAAAAGCATAGTCTTCCTGGCATGGTCAAGGGTTCTGGACCTTTTAGGGGCAGAATGACTAAGTTCTCTAGATAGAAGTCAAAGACCCTGAGGGGGTCTGGGTCTGTTCAGCCAGTTGAGTGTTTTGAGCTTGCGGCTTTCTTTGCTTTCTGTTCTGTTCTTGCCTCTTCTGGGGAACATGGAGCGGACAGCAAGTTTGATGGGTGGTGTTGGGATATTTTGGCTTAGGGATAAGCTCTGCTCAGATCTGCTTCATATGCCTTCTATGTTTACACTCCTGCTGGCCTGCAACGCACACAAGCATCTTGTCTATAGCACAGAGCACGTGGGCTATAAGAGAAAGTATATGTTATGAGGCCTGCTACAGTCTGGAAACCATGTTTTGGGCAGAAGTGCTCAGGATATGGGCCTACTACGAAATACAGGTCAAGCTAAAACTAATTAGTAGAAATGAAATACTTTCAGCCTTGAAGATTACCAATTGTGCCAAGCAATGGAGAACATGTGCCGGGCACAGGAAGGAGGCAGTGAGCTGCGAAAAGCAGCAGAGATAAGCGAAGACCTTGGAAAAGTAATTTCTGGCCCAAATAATCATGGGGAGGGTCCCAAGGAGAAACTTTGCAGAAAGCTGCACGTACTCCATAGAAAAAACCCTGCATATGACATCAGAAGCTATGCAGTACTTTCTAGAGCTTTGTGACAGAGAAAGAAGATATACGGGGGGGAAAGCTCTCTAGCTCGTGGGCAATCTGCTCTCTAACTCCGGTACTGAGAGTAGGTTGCCTGCCACCTGTTCAGACATATAATTTGCTATCTGCATCTGTGATTTATTTTGCTTTGGAACCCAAATAAAAGCTTTTGCAGCTAAGCAACAGTTGTCTGAGTTATTCATTGGTAATTGGTAAGATTGGGAAAACTTTTGTAGGTGGACCCTGCCTACAATTAGTCAAAAGATACCTAGAAAGCTATAAGAATAATGATAACTAGAAAGCTAATTACAGAGGAATAATGCTTCACCGAAAAGGTTCTGAACTTCATCTCCTGTCACACTTCGATTGAATGAATCCTTTAAACAAACAAGAGAGACTTCTCAATCGGGAGTTTCCTCTAGGCAATGCGTCCATCCCCAGAAGAGATCCCCCAGTAGCTTCTCTCTCTTTCTCTAGCTGAAACAGGCACCCATCATATCCTGCTGCAAACAACCAGCCATTGCGCAGACAACTAGCTATCTTTCATCAAGCGACACATAGGGGCAGTTATCCAGTAAACACATCCAGGACACTGGCCAGGTGCCTGACAATGTTCAAGGAACAAACCTCTCACACCCCCATGGTTTCAGAAGTCCAGAGCTCCATAATTACAATTGATGTGCATCTTGTAACTAGACTAGTTCTTCTTCAATGGATTTAATTGTCACCCTCTCTGGTCTGTAAGCATCCCAGATAAGGAGATTGTTCTAAAAAATAAATGGGAACAATCTTTTTATTGAGGACTCTAACAGGGGTTTTGGTTAATGAGGCAATCTATGGGGTTAGGGCCGGACTCAGCTCCTTTTATATTATCTCCCCCATATTGGACTTTTCTAAATATTCTCCTTAGCTGTCCCTCTTTCTATGATCTGTAAACCTGGTGTTTTCACTGTTCGGGGACAGGGGCAATTAACTTCGCCTTTTACCGATAACAAATCGAACCTCTTTATCTACAGAGGTACGCGTAACTTCGCTTTGACAGGTGACAATCCAAACCTCTATCTACCGCGGCGTGAAGCTACGAATCCAGGATACACACAGACACGCAATCTTTACGCTTCGTCCAAACCCAGCCAATCCCCTCGCAGTGATGGGGGTATGGAACCATGGATAGGGACACACAGTCGCTGCGCACCCAAAGGTACGTACAGTCTCATGCATACACCAATCAATCCTGGAATTATAAAGACCTAATGTCTGGGCAAAAACTAACTTTCTTTATCGGCTGCAGAATTCAGCTGCAGTCATCTCCTTCATTCGCTTTAATCTTGAATTTGTAAAGTAATTCATTTGTCTACTAATTAGTTTTAGCTTCACCTGTATTTCGTAGTAGGCCCATATCCTGAGCACTTTTGCCCAAAACATGGGTTTCCAGACTGTAGCAGGCCTCATAACATATACTTTCTCTTATAGCCCATGTGCTGTTATTTCTGTGCTATAGACAAGATGCTTGTGTGCATTGCAGGCCAGCAGGAGTGTAAACATAGAAGGCATATGAAGCAGATCTGAGCAGAACTATCCCTACGCCAAAATATCCCAACAGTGTAAAATTGGTAAGGCTTCTTTTTCTTACTGAAAAGGTTTTTTTTTTAATATTTTCTTCTTTGCTGAGTTGGCTGTAGACTTTGACAATCTGTTTAAAGTAGTATTGTCAGTTTCAAGCTGATTAGCCTTGTCCTGCCAGTCCTTGCCAAAGAGATATTCTCCTGTGCAAGGAATGTTTCCCAGCTTTTCTTGCACCCACTGTTCTAAGTCTGATGCTTGAAGCCAAGCAATACGACGTGCTCCCATGCATATAGCAGAGGTTCTGCTAATACATTCAAAGCAATCAAAGGTAGCACGGTTCATGAATTTTGAGACATTCTGGGCATGCTTGACCAGAATAAGGTAGTCTGCCCTTTTTTCCTCTGAAACACAAGGACCAAGGAGCTCTAAGTCTTTTGTGACTTCTTCCAGGAACATCCCCATATAAAGAATGTAGGAACTGATCCTGGCTACTAGCATGGAGGATTGAAAGCATCGATGGCCAAAGGCATCGAGAGTCCTGAATTCACAGCCTGGAGGATTAGAAGAACGTGTTTTAGCACTCTTGATCCTTCGCATGGTCGATTCCACTACCACTGAATGGTGTGATAACTGAGTTTTTTGAAAACCAGGACAACTTGGTACTCGGTACATAGTGTCAAGGCGTCGGGAATGTGAAGATATTGTTAAAGGAGTTTCCCACATTCTCAACATTAGATCATGTAAGATCTTGTGAATGGGAAGCATAGCTGCTTCCTTGGGAGCCATAGGTTATTGTAGAATTCTTAATTCTTCTGCCCTGGGTTTCTTTTCTGGAATCACAGTGATTGCAAGACCCTTTGCTAAATCACATGAAATCCTGGAAGGACATATCCTCTGAAGGAGACATTCTGCGTTGAGGAGAAGGAATAGAATCGTCAGAGTCATCGGAATCAGAAGACTCAAAGCACCGGGTGCTCCTGTAATGCATGGTGTCGGTACCGAAATGTCTCAGGTCTTGATCTCTGATACCGGAGATCGGCATGGGGGAAGCAGTCCTGTCGAAGCAGGTACTGTCGGGTACCCATACATGTTGAACTGTCTGTTGCGGTCTTAGCAGTACCAAAGCCACTAAGAGGGCCGCTAGACTGTGTTTGATAGCGTGGATTCTGTGATCCATCGCTCCTGCCAATGCCTGGGTGCCGGTACCGGTGGAAGTGGCTACGACTCCAGAACATGGCACCAATAGTTCCGCAGAGGTGGAGGCCTCTGGAACATCCTAGAGCCCCGTTAGTGCTTTGGAGCCCGAAGACTCCCACCGGGGCTGTTTGGCCGGTGAAGTATCCTCGAGGGAAACACCAGTGGCATCTCGATACTTTGAAGGAGATTTACCCTTCGAGAACCGGCTAGTCTTAGAAGACTTCAATTTGGTTACCTGAGATCCATGGGAGGAAGATGAAGCCCTGGAAGACATAAATGCAACTGAAATCATGTCAGCGGCAAAAAGGGTACCGAGTTTTGCAGCTCTATTCTGCAGGCCCCTTTTGGTCATCCTTGTGCAGGAGAGACACTCTGTTGGACAATGTTCAGGACCCAAACATATTAGACACCAATCATGGGTGTCAGTGCCGGAAATGGTACCACCACATTTTGAGCATTTTTTGAAACCACTAGCTGGTTTCTCTCCATGCTTGAAGAAAAATGGGCCTAGTGCCCAAAATGGCGCACCAGAAGCAGGGAAAGATACCTGAAGAAATACAAGTTTGTTTTTGTTTTTTTAAGGAAAGAAGAGGAGAACCGGCGGTACCGGTAGGCTTCGAATGAAGGCAGACGCGACCACAAAAAACAAGAAATAAAGGTAAATTTTCTGCAGTGACAGGGTACCACGTCCTGTCGGCTCCGCGGAAAACGAAGAACTGAAGTGAAAGAGGTACAGAGGCAGGAAGGCAGCACGCATGCACTGTGGGATGCTCCCAAAAGCTTTCCTATTGGACACTGGGGAGCGTTCCCGCGCAGGCTCCGTCGGTACCGACAATACCCCATATGTGAAGACTACATTCCTGCTTGCTCCTGGAGATATAGCCAATGCAATAAAACGCAGGGATAAGACATTTTTCAGATATGTTAGTGAGAGAAGAAAGGGCAAAAGTGGTATTGTCAGACTCATGGATGCAAGGGAGGAATATGCAGAAACTGATGAGGATAAAGCAGAATTGCTTAACAAATATTTCTGTTCTGTGTTCATAGATGAAGGGCCAGGAGCAGGCCCTCAGAAAACACCCACAAACAGGCACAGCAATGACAAGGATCTCAAATGATTTTCAGAAGACTGTGCTCATGAGGAACTAGCAAAATTTTAAGTAGACAAAGTCAAGGGTCTGGATGAGATACATTCAAGAATACTGAGGAACTTGGAGACATTCTAGCAGCTCCACTGTCTGACCTTTTCAATGCCTCTTTGGAGTCGGGAGTGGTGCCAGAGGACTGGAGAAAGATGCACGTGGTCCCTTTACGCAAAAGCGGACATAAGGATGACATTGAGAACTACAGGCTGGTTACTCTAATCTCTATGGTTAGTAAATTATTGGAAAGGCTACTAAGTGAGAGAATAGTGAGATTTCTGGAGTCCAAAGGATTGTAGGATCCAAAGCAGCATGGATTCACCAGAGGCGGGTCTTTTCAGACAAATCTGATTGATTTCTCCCACTGGGTAACCAGGGAGTTGGACCAAGGCAGAGCCCTAGATGCAGTGTATTTAGATTTCAGTAATGCCTTTGACATCGTTCCACACAGGCAACTTATAAACAAACTAAGCACCCTAGGGATGGACCCTAAAGTTACTTATTTGGTTAGAAATTGGTTGAGTGGGATGAGACAAAGGGTACAGGTAAATGAAGCTCCCTCTGAGGAGGAGAAGATTACCAGTGGTGTGTCGCAGGGATCTGTCCTTGGTCCACTTCTTTTTAGTGATATTATAGAAGGGGTGTCGGGTAACATTTGCTTGTTTGCGGATGATACCAAAATCTGCAATAGAGTAGACACCCAGGAAGGAGTAGATAACACGAAGGGGGGGTGGGGATCTAGCTAAGCTTGAATGGTCTAGAATTTGGCAGCTGAAGTTTAATGCTAAAAAATGCAGGGTCACGTGTTTGGGCTGCAAAAATCCAAAGGAGCAGTACAGTGTAGGGGGTGAGGTACTTCTGTACTCAAAAGAGGAGAAGGACCTAGGCGTAATTGCGTCTTAAAGTAGCTAAACAAGTAGAAAAGGCGACTGCGAAAGCCAGAAGGATGCTTGGGTGTATAGGAGAGGAATGGCCAGCTGGAGACATGGGTTGTTGCTGTGTCGTGGTTCCCTTGCCATTTCTGCCTCTGCTGGTCTCAGAGAAGGACGGCAACAGTGGCAATGGGGAATGCAGGATGGATGGCCTACTTAGACTGCCTCCGATCTATGCACCGGCCCTGCATGAGGCCATTTTTCTTGTTTTACCATAAATGCAGAATAGGAGAAACCCATTTTTAAAAATGTACTCAAAGAAATAATTAGCAGCCTTAATTTTATCCATACTAAGACTTCAATACTAGCTGTTTGATAAGTGTTCTTTCCTTTTTATAAAGGATAATACAACTACTACCAAGTCATTATGTTAATGACATCTCCTTGTAAAGACAATTTACTTTCTCACAGATCAATAGCATTTGTTTTCAGTACAAACGTTTTTAAGATTTGATATACGTACTTTTTTTTTAATGTCACTGTAGTGGTCTATGCCCTTATAATACTAACTGTTCAGCAATTGGTCTTCAATACTCAAAAAAGGAGGTTATAATGCCTCTGTGTAAGTCTCTGGTGCGACCTCATTTGGAGTACTGTGTGCAATTTTGGAGACAGCACCTTCAAAAGCAGGTTGGAGTCAGTGCAGAGGGTGACTATTTATTTATTTAATTTATTTAAAGGGTATTTCTATCCCGCCTTATCCTTAAATCAAGGCGGTGTACACAGCAATCAAGGAGTTGGCATTTGTGTTCAAGGTATTCTTATATTGTACAGTGGATGTGTATGCATGTGGGTAGGTTGATTAGCATGCGCTATTTACAGCATGAGCTTTATACAGTGCTATGAACAATGAGCATGCAGGTGAGACGTTAGTTCGTGGCTGTTGCTCCCATTATGTGTTTGGGCCGTAGTGTTCCAGTAAGAGCAGAGTCTTTAGTTATTTCCGAAAGTCCTTAGTGTCTTCTGTGGATCACAGTTCATCAGGGAGTGCGTTCCACATTCCAGGTGCTGCCATTGATAGCGCTCTTCGTGCAGTGGACTTGCATGCCTTTGTGTAGTCTTTTGGCATGTTGATTGTGTCGGATGTGGCTCTTCTTCTAGGTCTTGTGCTGACGTCGGGTTGATGAGGGGTTGAAGGCTGTGGGCAGAGTTCCTGTGTTTGATTCTGAATATGTTTAGGATTGTCCTGTATTCGATTCGTGAGCTGATTGGGAGCCAGTGTAGGTCTTTTAGTATGGGGGTGATGTGGTCTTGTTTTGATGCTCCGGATATTATTCGTGCCGCCGTGTTTTGGGCCATTTGTAGCGGTCTGATCGACTGTTTTGACACACCTATTTAGATCGGGTTGCAGAAGTCGAGTATGGGAGTTATTAGAGCTTGACAAACTGTGTGGAAATGATCTTGTGTGAGGAGTGGCTTAAGGCGTCTGATTATTCTCATCTTGAAGTATGCATTTTTGGTGGTCCTTCTGATGTGTGACTGTAGGTTTAGCTCCCTATCCAGCGTTACTCCGAGATATTTCACCTCCTTTTTTAATGGTATTGTTGAATTGTTGACATTGATGGAGGGTGGCGGACTGAAGCTGCTGTTTTGTGTGACGAGAAGTGCTTCTGTCTTGTTGTAGTTTATGGTCAGGTTGTTATGTAGCCAGTTGGACATGTTGAGGCAGTCTGTTATTCTGGTGTAGTCAGGGTTGTCGAGGTTGACTGGGGTGTATATCATGTCATCTGCGTAGATTGTGTAATGTATTTTGTGCTCTTTCATGATGTTACAGATCGGTTGCATATAGAGGTTGAATAGTAGTGCAGATAGGACGGAGCCTTGTGGCACCCCTTGCTTGATCTTTGTAGGTCGTGAGGTGTTGGGACCGATCTTGACCTGGAATTGTCTGTCAGTTAGGTAGGAGTTGAACCATTTCAGGGTGGTGCCGTTTATTCAGATGCTCTGTAGTCTGGTTAGGAGGATTTTGTGGTCCACTGTGTCGAATGCAGCTGAGATGTCTAGGAAGATCATCAGTGTTCCTTTTTGTGGTTGTCAATGATTTGGATTATGTCATTGAGTAGATATAACAGTAGTGTTTTGACTCCGTGGTTTGGGCGGAAGCCGTGCTGGTGTAAGTCCAGTGGGGCATGTGCGTCAATATGGTCCTGGAGTTGGTGTTGTACAGCTTTTTCTATAATCTTTGCCAGTAGAGGTATGCTGGAGATTGGTCTGTATGCTGCTGGGTTGCTCTTGTCTAGTGTGGATTTCTTCAGGATCGGTCGTATGGTAGCTAGCTTCAACTGGTCTGGCATGGCATGACTACTGAAATAATTAATGGTCTTTGTTATGAAGCATATGAGGACAGACTTAAAGACCTTAAAATGTATGCTTTAAAGGAAAGGCGGGATAGGGGCGATATGAGAGACACTTTTAAATACCTCCATGACACAAATGCACAGGAGGGTCTTTCAACTGAAGGCAAGCTCTGTCACGAGGGGACATAGCATGAGAGTGAAAGGGGATAGACTCAGGAGTAATATGCAGAAATATTTCTTTACAAAAAGAGTGGTGGATGCGTGAAATAGTATCCCAGTGGAGGTGGTGGACAGGAGGACTGTATCTAAATGCAAAAAAGCATGTGACAAACACAGATCTCTAAAGGTAAAAAGACGACTACTGTAGTTGATATGGAAGGGCAGACTGCATAGGCCATGTGGTCTTTCAGCCATCATGTTTCTATGGCCCCGCAGCTCAAGGGGCCCAGGACCTGACAGGGAGCCAGGGAGGCCTGAAGCCCTAGCTGACCTCTTAACAGCCACGAAAGTAAAGAGCGGTGTGTGTCGTCTCTCCTGTGGCTGTGATAAAAAGAAACCTGCCGGAGTGCTGAGTGCCGGGTGGTCAGTGCATGTTGGATATGCCCCTATTAAACCTCACGGCACTCAGCGTGCCAGCAGGTTCCTTTTTAATCACAGCAGAAGGAGAAAAGGCAAACGCCGCTCTTTACTCCCGCGGCTGTTCAGTGGTCAGTCGAGGTGGGCTTCGGGCCTCCCCGGCTTCCTCTGCAGTGTTGGTCAAGCACAGGGCCACTTCTGGTGTGTGGTGGGGAGGACTGGGGGCTAGGACTGGAAATAGGCTGAAATTGGGGGACAGGGGACTCTGGATGCTTGGAGGGACTAGAAGAGAACAGATACGGGGGGGGGGTAGGACTGGAAATGGGCTGATGAGGGGGATGGGTGAAAGGGACTGGAAGGGAGTGGATGCTGGGAGGGGCTAAACTGGGAGGTTCTGAACTAGAAGGAGCTGATGCTGCGGGAGGACCAGAAGGGGACTGGTGGGAGACAAAAAGAAGCTGGGGGAGCGAGGATGGAGAGGAGAACATATTTTGTGTGGGAGGGAAGAAAAATCTATGATTGGCTGGCATATTGGGAGTGTAAGTGGGGATTGAGGATGGAGGGGTGAAATTTGAGTGCATGATAAAGGAATAAAGAAATGGAGGAAAAAGCAAAAAGGGAAGATCGATCAGTATATTAGAGGCAGATATCACTCCCTTTAATACTTGTCTTTCTTCTGTTGCTTCCTGGCTTTCTTCTAATTTTCGCCATATTAACCTCTCTAAAACTTCCGCTACTTGGTTCACCCTTGGTAGTTCCCTCCCTCCCCTCGTCCCTTTGTTCTCCTCTTCACCTATCCCCACTGTTTCTTCTTTACGATATTTAGGTGTAACTCGAGATTCTTCTCTTTCCTTTAAAGACCACATCTCCTCAGTTGTCCGTTCTTTTTTCACTCAAACAACTATGTGCTGTCCATCCCTTCCTCACTTCCTCTTCTATGACTACCCTGCTTCTTTCCCTTGTTATGGCCCATCTTGATTATTGTAATTTTTGTCTTGCCGGTATCCCCCAGTCTCAAATTTATCATCTGCAATGTGTTCAAAATACTGCTGTTCGTATTCTAACTCACGCTTCATGTTTTGATCACATCACCCCCTTCCTAATAAACCTGCACTGGCTTCCTATTGTTTTTCGGATACAGTTTAAAATTTCTCATTTTTGTTCACAGGACAATTCATTGTACCCCTCTTTACCTGGCTGACCAGGTTAATCTTCACACCCCTCACCGTTCTCTCCGATCCATTCACATTAATTACATGTTCCTCCCCTCCCCTTCCTAGCCCACTTGGAATCCACCCGGTCCTCTGCTTTCTACTTCCTAGGTCCTAGACTCTGGAACTCACTCCCCCCCTGCACTCTGCTTAGAATCCTCCTTTAACTCCTTTAAAACTAAACTAGACTCATCTCTTCTGCTGCACCTTTGACCTCCCTTTCCCATCCTCACCCCTCTCCCCTCCTTCTCGTTAAAGATACAACTCTCCTTCCCTTCTGCCCCTCCCCCTCCTCCCCCCCTTTTTCACCTTTCCCACCCAATGTACATTGTTTTGTCCAATTTGTATATTACCTCTCTTCTATTGTATGTACTTTTGCCCTTCTATCTCTACTGATCCTTTTTTCCCTGTCTTTTTTTTTTTTAAGATTTTATGGCATTCCTTTCCTTTCTTTTTCGCAACTATTTTAACCTTTGTTTGTAAAGCACCCAGATGCTACCGTTTATGGGCAGTATATAAAGTTTTAAATAAATATACATACAGAGAATGGAAACATTTAGAAGAGAAAAAAAGGACACTGACAGCAGACAATGGGGAGTTAGAATACACAAAGAAAGCAGAAGAAAGCAACTGAGGCAACTGCAACTGAAAAATAAAATGCCAAAACAAAAAGGTAGAAAAAAAAACGATTTTGAATTTATTAACTGGAATACGTCAGCTCTGGGAGATGTGTATCGCTAACACTTTGCATTTTGTTTAGTACAAGAGGAAATTAATTTATAGTTTTATTTCTTCAGTGTTCTACATTCCAAGTTTAGCTTTTGGGGTTCTCAGTTTAATTGTCTTCATATTTCTAAATTGTGATCCCCTGTTCTATGTTTTGCATGTATAACCGAGCTGCAGTATTCTGTTCATGTAGTTTCTAAGCGACAGTCCCACTTGTTCCCTTTCCCCAGTAGGAGATGTACCGATTTAGTATCTGCAGTGTTGCCTTTTGATAGGTAGGGTTGGAGCTTTGCGAGTCCTGGTAGTGCTGTATGATACAGCGGGTTTGCTATGGATTCTAAATGAGCAGGGTGTATAGTACTTTCTAATGTTCCTGGCAGTTGACACTGGAGTATAGTAATGTAGAAATGTGGTAGTCTCTTTATCATCACTGCCCATGCAAGTGGTACTGAGACACTTATTAAGAGGCATGTCTACTAAAGGTTAGTGCACATTCGCATTTGTGAATACGCATTAAGTGCAGCAACACCCATTTTTTTCTATTGCATTTGTGAATACGCATTAAGTGCAGCAACACCCATTTTTTTCTATTGCATTTGTGAATACGCATTAAGTGCAGCAACACCCATTTTTTTCTATTGCATTTGTGAATACGCATTAAGTGCAGCAACACCCATTTTTTTTCTATTGGCACAGTGGCACTTAACGCACATTAATATTTAGTAAACATGCCCTTAAGTCACTGCCAGGACAAAAAAAAGGCTTGTGAAGGGCTGCCTTGAAAGCAGCCTAAAATTTTAAATGTGCAACATATACATTTTAAAATAAAATAAATTAAAGGTATGGAAATGAGATCCAGTGGCTATGCAAATTAGGCCCCGCATCACCCTTGGGCCACCCCTGATCCTGCTAGACCAATTCAGACAAGTGGGATGTACCTAAGTAATCAGGACCAAGGGTAGAGGGAAGATGACAATCCGGGCAGAAATGCTCTACCAAAAAGGCACCATCTGCTCCAGTTCCTGCATGCAACCTGTAGAACTACACAAAAGGTACTCAGATATGACCAGGTTACAGCTGTCCTCCAGAAACATCAAGGTAGACTCTGCTGAAGAGGTGACCTGTGCCACAATGGAGTGAGCTCGAGCACATTTCCCGAGACAGACGGAAGGCTGAACTAATAGCTTTTTTAAGTCAGTGGGCAAATGAGGACTTGAAACACTGAATAATGGAAAACGTGATCCAACCAATGAAAGAATTTAGCAAGCTACCAGATACTTCACACTGAGCATGCACACTACTGTGGTGGTGGTGGTGGGGGGGGGGGAGGGGGAGAGGAAGAGCCAGTGAGCAACTCTGTGTGTAGGGCAAGTTGACAATTTGACAGGTGAAACTCCATAACAACTATATTACTAGGAATCAATGTGTGTATTGTGCAGCTGGTGGAATTGTTTTTCCTATAGAAATACATTGAGACATTTGGAGGGAGGGGGTTTCAGCTTCATTTCTCTTCCTTCACAAGCAGAAACAAATTTCTCCAAGCTCACCACCCTCCCTTTGATAGGACAACAGCATTTTTGTGCTTGGTCCTCAGTCTTCCCATTGGCTGGATCCTATCCACAGTCTCTGCTGATTGTTACAATGGAAGCAGGTAGGGCAAGACTCACCTCAGGGGTTGGCGGTGAGGAGAGATTGACAACCAGGAGAGCGATATTCGTATATACATGCTGTTAAAGAAGATAAGAAATGGCAGGCTGAGTCAGACCAAGGTCCATCAAGCCCAGTGTTCTGTTTCCAACAGTGGCCAATCCATGTCACAAGTAACAGGCAGGTTCCCAAAAAATGTACATAAGAACATAAGATATGCCATACTGGGTCAGACCAAGGTCCATCAAGCCCATTATCCTGTTTCCAACAGTGGTCAATCTAGGTCATACGTACCTAGCAGTTTCCCCAAAAGACAGGTTTCCCAATGTTTGTCCTGGGGTAAGCAGTGGATTTCACGGGTCCTCTTTAATAATGGTTTATGGATCTTTCCCTCCAAGAACTTGTCGAAACCTTTATTTAAGCCTAGTTACACTAACAGCTTTTACTAAACCCGCCGGTAATGAATTCCAGAGTTTGACTATTCATTGAATGAAAAAATATTTTCCCTTATTATTCTTAAAATGGGTTACATTGTAGCTTCATTGTGTGTGTCCTAGGTTTTCTACTTTTTTGATGGAGTAAACAACTGACCTATGTTTATCTGTCCTACTCCATTCATTAAATTTACAGACCTCTATCATATCTCCCCTCAGCCGTCTCTTTTCCAAGTTGAAGAGCTCTAAAGCCTTTTCTCATAGGGGTATCCTTCCATCCCCTTTACCATTTTGGTGGCTCTTCTCTGTACCTTTTCTAAAATATAGCAACCAGACATGCACCCAATATTTAAGGTGCAGTCGTACCATGAAACGATACAGAGGTATTATAATATCCTTGGTTTTATTCCTTACTAGCATCCTATTTGCTTTCTTAGCCATCGCTGCACACTGGGTGGAGGGTTTCAATGTAAAATTCACAATGCCACCTAAATCTCTTTCCTGGGTGGAGATTCCCAATATGGAACCTTGCATCATGTAACCATACTCTGGGTTGTTCTTTCCTAGGTACATAACTTTGTGCATATGGTGGTGACAATTGTGGGAGAACAATTTCGTGGGTGGATCAGTTTCAGGTGTAGTTTGGGGGCAGAGCAAATATGGTGCAGTAGTTTGTGGGATGGGCAGCTGTTTAGGAGTATTGTTTAGGAGTGCAAGCAGTTTGTAGGGTGGTCAGCAGAGCTGCAGGTTTTAGAATTTTTGGGGTGATCTTTACTAAAACATCTTTAGACTATTCAATTAATGGTAATTCGGCATAGTTACATCACCTGTAGTGCATGTTCTCCATGAACTGCAGGAATAATCCTCACAATCCTCCCACCTCCCCAGAGAGATGACTTTTGGCTCCTGCTATATTATTAGCCTGGAGAAGATGGCACCACAGCAGATGGGAACGTAGGCACGCATGCGCGGTGTGCCTCCCTAACGCTTCCTTTGGAAGCTGGGGAGCATTCCCTTGTGGGGCTCTGTCAGTGACATCTATATGTGAGGACATAGTCGTCCTGTTCACAGAAAACACTTGCTACAGGTGAGTAACTACGCCTTCTCTGTGAACAAGCAGGAAATAAGTCCTCATGAATGGGACTCCGAAGATATAGGCTACCAGAACCAGAGGAGATCAACAGCTCAACAGCAGCAAGGTAGACCCGAGGGACTCATTTGATTCAGCATCTTCAGCCGACATAGATCTGAGGGGTTTTAGCAGGCAGTCTGAATGGAGAGAAGGGGCGAGTAGGCAGGAGTTGACTCTAAGACTGAAAGAGATGCCAGAGCACGGCCTGGCCAAAATTGCTGTCCCGTCAGGAATCCCAATCCAGACAGTAATGGGATGCAAAGGTATGGACCGAAGACCATGCAGCAGCCTTGCAGATTTCCTCTGCAGAAACAGAGCGAAGGTTGGCCACCAAAGCAGCCATAGCTCAGACATTGTGAGCTGTGACATGACCTTCAAGGCTTAACCCAGCCTGAGAAGAAGCGACAGCGATGTAGTCTACTAGCCAAAGGGATAGCGTGTGTGTCAAGACAGCAGCACCCAGCTTACTGGGATTAAAGGAAGCAAACAGTTGGGTGGACCAGGGGTGCGCATTCGTATACTCCAGATAGACAGCTAGAGTCCACTTGCAGTCCAAGGTATGCAATACCACCTCTCATCCCGGTTAGTGTGAAGCCGGGCAAACAAAGTCAGCAAGATTACCAACTGGTTGAGGAGGAATGCAGAGACCACCTTCGGAAGAAAAAGGGATGTGTGCAAAGAATCACCCTGTTCTGGTGAAACCTGGTATAAGGTGGGTGAGCCACCAAGGCTTAAAGCTCACTGATGCGTCAGGCTGATGTAACCGCCACTAGAAAGAGGACCTTCCAGGTCAGGAATTTCAGGGGACATGAGTCCAGCAGCTTGAACAGGGCCCACATCAGTACCACGTTGAGATCCCAAGCTACCGTAGGGGCCAGGTGAACTTAGAAAGTGCAAGAAAGTTGATCTGAAGCAGGCTCTCCTGCTCGGACCACAGGCCCTGTGTGCACAGGCCATCCAGGTGAGCTCACCAACCAAGCACAGGCACATCTGTCATGAGTGTTTTGCGGGGGGGACGGCCATCTGGAACGCAAGGCCTTTGAGCAGATTCCATGGCTTGAGACACCAGTCAGTCAAGGGTCCACACCAGAAGCACGGCAACCACTACTCTGTCCTGGAGGCAGCCCATCGCCTGCCTCCATCGCATGCTTAAGGTCCATCGGACATGCTGCATGAAGATTCTGGCCTGAAATGTGACATGCACCATGGCAGCCATATGACCGAGGACCCTTAACATTCTTCTGGCAATTCTGTGGCATATGGCGCTGCACATCGCCTACCATTGCTACCAGCAGCTGAATGCAGTCTATCAGCAGAAAGGCCCATGCCCAAGCAGTATCGAGGGCCCCAGTGAACTTCAGCTGCTGAGTGGGCTGGAGATTTATTTATTTATTTTATTTAACAGATTTTATATACCGTCTTTCTACAAATCAAGACGGTTTACATAAAACATTTGTGGCAGTATGTTTCAACTGTTTACATGGAACAAAGTAACAGAGAAATATAGGAAAACAAAGTGAGCTAATTACATGAACAGTGAACAATTATTTACAAAGGTATATCCTGGGATATCATATGATTGCATGTTAAGGTTAGAGAGTGGTACACAGTAGCGGGGAAGTGGAGGTAAAGGGTTAGTTACTAAGGTGGGTGGGAAAAATGTTCAAGGAAAAGAAGCGTTTTTAACTTTTCTGAACTCAGAGTGGGTAGGACAGTTCCGCAGCTCATGAGGGAGGGTATTCCATAAGGATGGGGCATAGAGGGAGAAGGCCCTATTACAGGTGCATTGTTTACTATGTCTTTTGGTTGTTGGGATAGTCAGAAGGTTTTTGGTAGTAGAGCGGCGTGTTCTAATGTTAATGGGGAAGGGAACGAGTGGGGAGAGGCATGGGGCAGACTCATTAGAGATAATTTTATGTGTAAGGGTAAGCACTTTGAATTTAATTCTGTATTGAATGGGGAGCCAGTGGAGATCGAATAGGACTGGTGTAATGTGAGCTCGTCTGGGGTTGTTGGTTATAAGCCATGCAATCGTGTTCTGTGCTAACTGGAGTGGTTGTATGGTGTTCTTGGGAAGGCCATGATAGATGAGATTACAGTAATCAAGAGAAGGGATTGTGAGGGTCTGGCAGACAGAACGAAAAGAGTCATGGCTTAGAAGGGGTTTTAGGTTCCGTAAAGTACGTAGCTTTGCATATATTGTATTGGTAGTTTTCTTTATTTGATCAGTGAAGAAGAGGTTTTGATCAAGGATGCTGCCAAGATATTTCACTTGGTTTTTTATAGTAAGTGAGAAATCGCCAATAGTAATGGTTGGAGGTGGAGTGTATGAAGTATTGGAAAACACTTGGAGAACCTCAGTTTTGGATTGATTAATCAGGAGGTTGTGCTGGGATAGCCAAGATTTTAGGCTGGTTAGGCATTCACTTAGTTTAGTGAAGTCAGGGTTAGTGAGGTTAAATGGGGTGAAGCACATCATGTCGTCAGTAGCGGGGAAGTGGAGGTAAAGGGTTAGTTACTAAGGTGGTAGGGAAAAATGTTCAAGGAAGAGTTTTTAAACTTCTTTCTGAACTCAGAGTGGGTAGGACAGTTCCGCAGCTCGTGAGGGAGGGTATTCCATAAGAATGGGGCATAGAGGGAGAAGGCCCTATTACAGGTGGATTGTTTGCTATGTCTTTTGGTTGTTGGGATACGTCAGAAGGTTTTGGGACTTCAGATACTTGATTACAAAGCTCAGCCGCTCGAGCACTTGAACGATGAGTTCGGCAGATTGCTGGATGTTATCCATCATGGGACCTTCAATAAGCTAGTCATCCAGGTATGGGAAGACCACCATGGTCTGGAGGTAGGCAGCCACGACCGCCAGGCATTTCTTTAAGATCCATGGAGCTGAGGCCAGCTCGAAAGAAAGTACTTGGTATCGATAGTGCTGGCCTCCCAGCACAAACTATAGATATTGTCCAATTCAGATGGAATAGCATGTGTGTATGTATGTATCCTTTAGATCCAAGGAGCATCGCCAGTCAGTCCTGTAGAAGGTACAGGAGCAGCGTCCCCAACGAGATTATTTTGAACTTTTTGCGCACCAAGAACCAGTTTAGATTTTGCAGGTCCAGGATGGGCCTGAACCCACAGGTCTTCTTAGAAACCAGGAAGTATCTGGTATAGAAGCTCTGCCCAACCTGAGCCAGGGGACCAGCTTGATGGCTAGATCGGATAACAGAGTGGAAACTTCTTCCTGTAGCAGTCTCCAGTGCGGCAGGTCCATGAGATACTCCCCTGGGGTGTACAAAGGTGGCAACTGGGTGATGTGCAGCCAATATCTGCTTTGAATGATCAGCAACACCCAGGCGTCCGGGGTGACGAGGGGCCACCTGTGGGCAAAGTGGACAAGCCGTCCCCCTACCTGAGGGGGTACCCCGCAGACAGTGGCTGGCTGGCTTTGCTCCTGAGGAACCAGTCAAAAGCCCATCTCTGGCTTGGGCGGTGGGGCTAGCAGAACCTTTGGGGCTTTTCTCCTCCACTGCCAGCACCAGTGGCTGGGCCGGGTAATACTGGCTCAGGCACGGATAGAAGGCCTTTTTACCTTGTTTCTTCCAGGAAGGATCCGTGTTCTTCTTTGAAAGCCTAAAGAGGATCGTATGTTCCTCCTCAAACTCCTCTGCCTTCTCCTCCACCGGTTTACCAAAGAGGTTCTCATTCTGGTAGGGGACACTGGCCAACTTGTTCTGGGCCCACTATTCCAGGTCAAAGGACTGCAGCCATGCCAGCCAGTGGGTTGCAATACCCACCGCTGCTACTCTGCCGGTGGACCCCAAAGCATCATAGCCACCATGCACCATGAATTTGGAGTAGTCCTTGCCATGGCCCACCACGGTCCAAAAGGCCTTGAAGCAGTCATTGGGTACATGGGCAGCAAATTCTGCCAGGTCCAACATGTCATCTTTCAGAAACATACTCATTAAGGTCTGGTAGGCCAGAACCTTGGACGCCAGCATGGAACCCTGATAGAATTTTCTTCTGGAGTTCAGGGTTAAAGCATCCCAGCCTGAGGACACAGACAAATGGGTCTTGGTGCTCTTAACCCGCTTCAAAGCAAATTCAACCACAAGAGTTGTGTGGCAATTGAGACTTCTCGAAGCCTGGGCTTTCTGGACCCAGTACAGGGAATAGAGTGTCCGGCTGACCACTGGAACCCTGAGAAGGATTTCCCACAGCCACAATAGCAGCTGTTGCAGGACTGAACTTCTCATTTTTTCTCCTAAAATTTCCCTTTCTCCTTTTTCAGTCTCTGTTGATGGCTCTGTTCTCCAACCTGTTTCATCTGCTCGCAATTTGGGTGTTTTTTTTGACTCTTCGCTCTTTCTCCTCTCATATCCAAGTATCATTAAATATATAACTGCATAAAAATGCTGGAGGATAATCAGTGTGGCAGAACTAAAGAAAGATAGAAATACAATTCATACAAATATAAGACAAAGAACAATAAAATGCATATAAAAGATTAATTACATATAAAAAAATATATAAATATGTATATATGAAAACATAACAAAAAACTTTATATTAAAATGACTATCAATAAAGTAAAAGACATCAGAGCAAATAGAAGTCGACTAAGATAATAGCATTGCAATGTAAACAAGCTTTAAGATATTGTACATGCAAAAACGAGTGCTGACAAAAGTACTTAAAAAGCAAAGTGTTACATACCAGCGAGTTAGACAACTAAAGGAAGGGAAAAACAAACATCAAACCAGAAAGAGAGAGAAGAGCCCACTAGAGAAATCATATTAGACGTGCTATAAAAAAGATAAGTGATATGGACAGTTTCATATTTGTATGAATTGTATTTCTATCTTTCTTTAGTTCTGCCACATTAAATATATAGCTGCATAAAAATGCTGGAGGATAATCAATGATACTTGTATGTTTTAACCTATTCCCCTGTAGATTGGGAAGAGTGGTTCGTTCCACCATTTTCACGTTGTTTGTTTGTTTCTTCATGGTAATGTATTTCAGTTGAGGATTTTTATTGCTACCGTTATTTTACTTTTGTGTATTTATTTTTAATTTAATTTTAACATTGATGTTTGTGTCTGTCCATTTTTAGACCCCTGAAGAAGGCCTCTGGCCGAAACCGTTGAGTTGGGTCTGCTAATAAACCGTTGAGTTGGGTCCGTTGAGTTTTTTATACTACCCCTTTGTGTTTGGCCGTGGTCCTTAGCTTCCGCCCTCCTCCACTGTTACTCCTGCGGAAGACTTTCTTCTCCTTCCTTTTACCGTATACGTCAGGCATCTTCTTTGCCCCTCTTCACACTCAAGTTAAAAGCTCATCTTTCGCCTCTGCCTTTAGCTCTTGATTTTGCTGTTCTCCTTCCTTCCCCTCTTATTTCACCTTTCTTTCTTCCTCTTACACTTGTTCTTACCTCTTTCCTTTGTCCTGTCTCTCCTGCTCTTGTCTCTTTGCCCTTGTTATCTTTTTCTACTCCTTTTCTTGCTTTGTCTTTTTAGATTGTAAGCTCCTTTGAGCAGGGACCGTCTTTTTGTGTTTTCATTGTACAGTGCTGCATGCACCTGGTAGCGCTTCATAAATGCTTAGTAGTAGTAGTAGGTACCATCATAGCCTCTCTGGGGGCAGAGGGGTACTGAAGAAGCTCCAGCTCCTCCACTCTCAGTTCCTCCTCCAATTCCAGGGAGGAGGGGATGGCCTTGGCCATGTCCCTGATAAAATCCTGAAAGGACATGTCCTCTGGAGGAGACTTATATTACTCAGGGGGGAGGAGACGGATCGGAGGTCCAATCGCATCAATTCCTCCTCAATCTCCCACTCTGATTCAGATTCCAAGAAGATGATGAAGTAGTGCCGGGTCTCCTCTCTCCGCTGACTCATGACATGGGGGAGGGTGGATGCCCTGAGCCACATGCCACCCTGCGTGTGGGCGCCAGTGCCCCTGGGCATCAGATTCCAACACAATGGACAAGGAGATGGCCATCGGAAATGGTGTCTATTCAGAGCTCCCACCTGATGTGCCTGCCTCTGCGGGCAGGGCATGGGTCTCCAGAAAGTGCTGGACAGAGTACAGTGACAATGCCAGCATCACAAAGCCTGTGTTATACAAGGCTAGAACCTCTGCCGAAGGAGCTTTAAGGGCTTCAAGGCATTCCTCCAGCACCACCACCTGCAGTCACTGCATCAATACCTCAGGCAGGGATTCCATGAGGACTGGGACAGCAGGAGAAAAACAGCTGCCCTGCGGGACAATGGGGGTCAACTCCTCCCTTCTGGGGGTCGGTTTCTCCCACCAGGGAAGCTTGGCCAGCTGTTCCCAGCCATTGCTCTCTGAGTTGCATTGAAAGGGGATGCGATGACAATATACCCAGACCTTATGCCAGTGCTCCCCCTTCAACATCAACGAGGTCTTACTAGGAAGTCTCCTCTCGCTGCTCGGGCACCCTTGTTCCAGTTTGGCATGGATTTCCCACCCCATGGACGCTTCCGCAGAAGCCTTGAAAGGCAGTGATGACAGGGTCGGGGCAGAGGATGCTGTATCCGATGAGCCAAAGAGGAACAACTTGTTTTTCCTGACCCTTTAGTCCCCATCATGTCATCTGCAGGTAAAGAAAGCAGGATACAGGCTGATGATTGGGTCCAAGGCACTGTCAACACCAATATTCTGAAGTCTCTAGCTGGCTTGGACAATAATACATTGAAACATACCGCCATGGCCAAGTTAAACTCAATTGCCTTGGGTTGGGGAAAAAGCCCCAGAGGGGACAAAAACGTCAAAAGGTGAGGAAAAGAAAAGATGAGAAAGAAGAAAAAAAATAACCTAAGTAGGCTGGGACTGACGACAGGTGGCAAGAAAAGCAGAATCAAAACTGGCCCACGATGGCCAAGAAAAAAAAAATTAAAAAGCTTTCTGGTACGCAAGAACACATCCTAGAGGCTCTGCAGAAAAAAAGATGACTGGAGAAGATGGCATCATGGCAGGTAGGAAGGCAAGCGAACATGCGCAGTATGCCTCCCAAAAGCTTCCTTTGGAAGCCTGGGAGCATTCCCATGCAGGGTTCCATCAGTCATGTTACCCATACATGAGGGCTTATTTCCTGCTTGTTCACTGAGAATAATGGTTACACACAAGAAAATGTGATCACATTACTCCATTACTCAAGGACCATCATTGGCTCCTGGTCTGTTACATTTGAACAAATTTGTTGTCCAGTGTATCTAGCTTCAAGCTGAACACTAAAAAAAAAAATTCAGACTGACTGTATCATGTAAGAATTTAGAGAAACATGAAATTAAATTTTAACTAAATTTAGCATGTTTAAATTGCACAATGCTGCTGCCATATTGCATTCGTTCACCTGAGCTGAAAATGTTTTGCTCCTGATTTTCATTTGTACTCTGCATCTGATGCTTCTTGTCTCAGTGTCCAACAACAGCAGCCAGTATTGATGTGTTCCAGTTGCCCTGATACCGCTTTTCCATCGTCATAATGTCCTGGTGAAACCTTTCACCATGTTCGTCAATGATTGCACCAAGATTAGCAGGGAAGAAGTCCAAGTGTGAATGCAGAAAGTGTACTTACTCACCTGTAATAGGTGTTCTCTGGGAATAGCAGTCATCAGTCCTCACATATGGGTGATGCTGGCACTGACTGAGCCCATGTGGCGAACATACCCTGGCTTTCACAAAAAGCCTTTGGGACTTAAACCACACATGCACGATCACCTTCCTGCCAAGGGTGCTATCTTACCTCAGTACGATAAAATAGCTTAATCAAACCAAAAAAGAAAAAAAAACCTCCTCCACGGGGAGGAGGGAGGGTTGTGAAAACAGATTCCTGCTGTCCCTGAAAAACACCTGTTCCTGGAGAAAGCATAGTTACTTACCTGTAACAAGCAGGAAGTCAGCCTTCACATATGCGATGCCCCAGCTACAGGCTACTGAAAAAAAAAAAAACTGTAAAAAACCACAGATGACTGAAAAGTTGAACAGTGAATGACAGCAGATAGCGCCAAGTGGCCGCAAGACCTCAAGGACAACCACAGCTTCGACCAGGGAATCAATTCTCCGGTAGCCTGAACACACAGAAGGGCCAGAGGGTAGCAGCTGCATTATCCCCTAAACAGATGACTGAGTACCGCCTGGCCACAGGCGCTGTCATGCCAGGAGGAGTCCTCCAGGCATTAATGAGCTGCAAAGGTGTGAAAAGAGGACCAGGTGGCGGCCCGGCAGATCTCCAGCAGGGAAACAGAATGCAGGCTCGCCACAGAGACTGCCATAGCCCGCTCATTAAAGACTAACATGGTGCTCGAGAGAGAGACCAGCCTGTTTATAGGCAAAGGAAATGCAGTCTGCCACCCAGACAGGGTGCACTTAGAGATCGCAATGCCAAGCCGGTTCGGGTTGTAGAAGATGCTGCTAGAAGCGGTGATGTGCCTTAGTCTGCTCTAGATAGAAGGCCAGCACCCTCTTACAATCCAAGGTGTGGAGAGCAGCCTCTGCCCTGCTCGCATGAGGCGGAGGAAAGAAGGTTGGGAGAACCACTTCCTGGTTTAGAAGAAAGGAGGCGACCACCTTAGGGAGAAACCTAGGGCGAATGTGGAGGACCACCCTGTTCCTATGAAACCGGGTGTAGGAGGCATGAGTCTGCAGCTCACTGATTTGGCAGGCCAACGTGAGCACCGCGCAAGGAAGATCATGTTCCTGGAAAGGTATTTGAGGTGGCAAGAAGCAAGTGGTTTGAAGGGCGGAGCCATAAGCTTCCTCAAAAGGACATTCAGATCCCATAACTCCACAGGCAGGAGAACGGGAGGTCGAGTGAGCATGAGATCCCTCATGAAGTGGGCCACAAGAGGATGGGAGGACAGGGGTTGCCCGTCAATCAGATGATAGTGCACCGCCAGCACACTGAGGTGTATCCTGAATGAATTAGACTTTAGGCCAACATTGGAAAGGTGTAGCAAGTAACAGCAACACTGCCAGTACAGAACAAGAGAAAGGGTTCAAGCCCCTCTCAGCACACCAGACTGAGAACCTGTGCCACTTGAAGGCATAGGCCCCCCTGGTAGAATCCTTGTGGAATGCGAGCACAACATCCTCCACCTCCCTAGGCCAGGGGGAAATCAGGGCTGCCACGGCCACCTGGGAGCTATGAGGATTAAGGCAACTCAGTTGAGCTGAGCCTTGAGAAGGATCTTTGAGATCAAGGGGGCTGAGAGGGTATGCATATAGGAGGTCCTCTGTCCATGAGTTGAGGAACGCATCAGCTAACACTTGAGAGAGGGCTGGCAAAGAGATCCACTGAAGAAGCCTCCCACATCTGAAAGATGCAGCTGGCCACCTGCAGGTCCAGCCCCCATTAATGGAGTTGAAGGGCCCTGGCTGAGCCAGTCCACCAGTAGATTGTCCTGACCGGGAAAGTACACTGCTCGAAGGAGCATTGCACTCTAGAATGCAAAGGTGCAGAGGCGAACAGCTTCCCAGCACGGGAGGTACGACCCAGTACCGCCTTGTTTAATGACATAAAACATTGCCACTTGATTGTCTGTTTGGACCAGAACAACCTGGTTCTCCAAATGATGCTGGAACACTGACTTGAAGCTCGAAAAGTTGATTTAGTGGAAACTAACCCGCTGAGGCATCCGTGCTGAGGATCTTCTGAGGCACCCTGGCCTGGAAAGGCATCCCCACCATGTGGTGCAGCGGCTGCTGCCACCAGATGAGGGATCCGGAGAGAGGAACAGTCATACAGATCCTATCCTCCAGGTGCCCCGTCACCCAAATCCACTGAGTGCAAAGAGTCCACTAGGTCTGATGCATGCAGAGGCGAGCATTGGGCATGATGTACACTGTTGAAGCCATGTGCCCCAGGAGGCGCAACAGGAGATAGGCCGAGGCTGTCAAGCGAATCTGTACCTCTGCAGCAAGGGCCACTAAGTGCAGAGTGCTGTCCAGAGGAAGGCAGGTCTTGGCCTGGATGGTGTCAAGGGCAGCTCCGATGAACTCCAGATGCTGCGCCAGCTGCAGATGAGACTTGGGGTAGTTCATGGCAAAGCCCAAATGCTCGAGAATGAGAATAGTGCGACATGCCATCTGACGGACCTCGTTAGCAGAGCAGTCCTTGAAGAGCTAGTCATTCATATAGGAGAAGACAAACACTCCCTGTAGCCAAATGGTAGGCAGTGACCACTGTCAGGCATTTTGTAAACACTTTTGGGGCAGCACTCTGTACTGGTAATAGTGGCCTCCGAAGGCAAAGCGGAGATACTGCCAGTGGCAAGGATGGATCAGGATGTAGGTTTAAGCAACTTTTAGATTCAAGGAGCATAGCCAATCTCCCCACTGGAGGTAAGGCGGCAACATTCCAAGGGAGTGCATGTTGAACTTCTCCTCCGCCAGAAACCGATTGAGATACTGCAGATCCAGGATAGGTCGAAGCCCGTCTGTCTTTTTGCTAACCAGGAAGTAGCAGGAGTAGACCCCTTGTCCCTTAGGAGGTGGCAGGACAGGCTCGCCCACTTTGGCTATGAGGAGACCTTCGCACTCTTGCTGCAGAAAGTCTTAGTGAAGAGGAGTCATGGGAAGTTCTCTGGGAAAGAACGAAGGCAGTGTCTGCTGAAAATGGAAGCGGTAACAGTCCCTCACTACTTAGAAAGCCCAGGCTTCAGTGGTTATGGCGGGCAAATGGTTGGCAAAAGTGGTCAGATAGCCCCCTATATGCTATGGCCCTCCACCCTGTGGAGCAGGCTAGGGTTTGGAGGCTTTAGGCTTACAAGGGCTGTGCCCCTGGCCCTTGGCCTGCTGACCCTGCAGGGGAGCCAGGTAGGCCAGATACTGGGGGTAAGTCCAGAAGCCTCCCTCTTCTTCAGTTAGAAGGGCTTCTCCAACCCCCCCCCCCCCAAAGCCTTCCATTGGGAAAGGTTGGAAGTTTTCCAGGAGAGCCTGGTTCTGGTAATATACTCCGACTCCATCTCTGTGACCTTGTCCATCATGGGCTTGCCGAAAAAGTTCTCCCCTTGGCATGGAACATCAACCAACTTGTCCTGAACCCACTACTCCAGGTCCAAGGACTATAGCCATGCCAGGCAACAGGCACCAATGCCCACCATAGCTACTCTGGGCATCCAAATGGCAGAAGAAATTTAATGTAGCCAAGTGCAAAGTTATGCACCTAGGAAACAACAACCCAAACTATGGTTACATGATGCAAGGTTCCACATTAGGAACCACTAAACAGGAAAGAGATTTAGGTGTCATTGTGGATAACATATTGAAACCCTCTGCCCAGTGAGCAGCACGGGCCAAGAGAGCAAATAGAATGCTAGGTATCATAAGGAAAGGAATGGAGAATAAAACAAATAAAGATATTATAATGCCTTTATCGTTCCATGGTGCGACTGCACCTTGAATACTGTGTATAATTCTAGTCACCGTATCTTAAAAAGGATATAGCACTATTTGAAAAGGTACAGAGAAGAGCCACCAAAAAACGGTACAGGGGATGGAAGGATACCCCTATGAAGAGAGGCTAAAAAGGGCTCTTCAACCTGGAAGAGAGAGAGAGCTGAGGGGAGCTAAGAGGTCTATAAATTAATGAATGGAGTGGAACAGATAAACGTAGATCAATAGGTTAACACTGTAGCTTCACTGCGTGTCCCCCTAGTCCTAAATTGTTTACGCCATCAAAATATATAAAGACTAATAAGAGAAAATATTTTTCACTCAACGTGTAATCAAACTCTGGACTTCATTACCGAAGGTTATAGTAAAAGCTGTTAGTGTAGCCAGGTTTAAAACAGGTTTGGACAAGTTCCTGGAGGAAAGGTCCATAAACCATTATTAAATGGGACCCGGGATATCCACTGCTTGCCCCAATACAAACGTTGTGGAACCTGTGTCTTTTAGGGAAAGGACCTAGAATGGCTCTGTTGGAAACAGGATACTGGGCTTGATGGACCTTGGTCTGATCCAGTACGGAATTTATGTTCTTACTCTACCACAGACTCTAAACAGTCTTAGACAGCTCCTTGACAGTAGATACCGGGGTCCGGAACCACTGAAGAGGTTCCTCTGACAAGTCAGTTGAGAGCCTGGCAAGTTCCTTTGCCAGTTCCCTCAGGTACATGCTCTTGTACAGCTGGGTATGCCTGGATATGGGACACAAGCATTAAGCCCTGCTAACACTTTTTACCAAGCCATCCACAGTGTAGGCCTCCCTGCCAGGAGGCACCGAGGAGTGCGTCTTTTGGCTCTTGATCCTGTGCATGGCTGACTCCACCATCATGAAACTGTGGTAGCTGTGTCTTTTCGAATCCAGTACCTTAGTGGACTAGATACATGGAATCGAGCTGCTTGCTCACAATGGGAACTGTAAAAGGTGGCTCCCATATCATGAACAAACGTTCTAAAATGGAAGGAATGGGCACCATTAATGCCTCCTTGGGAGGGGCATTATACTGCAGATTTCAAGGTCTTCTGCCCGAGGCTCCTTCTCAGACTCTGTGGTGAAAGCCAAAGCCTTCGCCATGTCCTGGACAAAGTGAAGTAAGGAAAGGTCCCTGGACAGGGACCTCCAATGCTCCTGTGGCAGAGACTGGTCGCCAGGTGTTCAAAAACTTGTTAGTGTTCCATTCTGAGTCGGAAAGGACCTTGAGAACCTGACAGGCCTCGTGCGCATGCCCAGCTAGGGGCATTGACAGGGTCCCAGGGCCCTTGCACGCCAAACCAGAGGCACTTGTTTGGGAGATCCAGGGCCTTGATAGGAGCCAGGAAAGATTAGTTACTCACCTGTAACAGGTGTTCTCCAGGAGCAGCAGGAATCAGTCCTCACATATGGGTGGCATCGACGTCGATGAAGCCCTTGCGGAGCATTTCCCCAGCTTTCCATGAAAGCCCTTGGGAATGCAGGCATGCATGCGAGGTTCCCTTCCCACCTAAAGGTGCCATCTTACCTCAGTCAAATGACATAGCTAAGAACAGCACACAAAAATGTAACACAAACTATGTACAACTGCAACTCCAAGGAGAGGAGGGAGGGTTGTGAGGACTGATTCCTGCTGCTCCTGGAGAACACCTGTTACAGGTGAGTAACTACTCTTTCTCCAGGACCAAGCAGGAAGTCAGTCCTCACATATGGGTGACTCCCTAGCTCTGGACTACCAGGAACCCAGGCTGAACAAGAGAACTCCCTCTAGTCCCAGCATCAAAGAAAGGCTTTCTACTGACAGAATCTCCACCGGTAGCCCAACATAAGAACATAAGAACATAAGATATGCCATACTGGGTCAGACCAAGGTCCATCAAGCCCAGTATTCTGTTTCCAACAGTGGCCAATCTAGGTCATATGTACCTAGCAGTTTCCCCAAGAGACACAAGTTCCTCAATGCTTGTACTGGGTCAAGCATTGATATCTTCGGTCACTTCTTAATAATGGTTTATGGACCTTTCCTCCAGGAACTTGTCCAAACCTTTTTTAAACCCAGCTACACTAACAGCCTTTACTACATCCTCCGGTAACAAATTCCAGAGTTTGATTACACGTTGAGTGAAAAAATATTTTCTTTTATTAGTCTTAAATAGTTTACCCTGTAGCTTCATTGCATGTCCTAGTCTTTCTATATTCTGATAACGTAAACAATCGATCTACGTTTACCCGTTCCACTCCGTTCATTAATTTATAGACTTCTATCATATCTCCCCTCAGCCGTCTCTTTTCCAGGTTAAAGAGCCCTAACCTTTTTAGCCTTTCCTCATAGGAATATCCTTCCATCCCCTTTACCATTTTGATGGCTCTTCTCTGAACCTTTTCTAAAATCGCTATATCCTTTTTAAGATATGGCGACCAGAATTGCACACAATATTCAAGGTGCGGTCTCACCATGGAACGATATAGAGGCATTATAATATCTTTTGTTTTATTTTCCATTCCTTTCCTTATCATACCTATCATTCTATTTGCTCTCTTGGCTGCCGCTGCACACTGGGCCGAGGGTTTTAACATGGTATCCACAATGACGCCTAAATCTTTTTCCTGGGTGGTGGTTCCTAATGTGGAACCTTGCATCGTGTAACCATAGTTTGGGTTGTTCTTCCCTAGGTGCTTAACCTTGCACTTGTCCACATTAAATTTCATCTGCCATTTTGATGCCCAGTCTTCCAATTTATCAAGATCCTCTTGCAATTTTTCACAATCCTCTTGGGTTTTAACAACTTTAAATAGTTTTGTGTCATCTGCAAATTTGATAACCTCACTCGTTATTCCACTTTCCAGGTCATTTATGAATATGTCAAAAAGCAGCGGACCCAGCACAGATCCCTGGGGTACACCACTATTCACCTTTCTCCATTGGGAAAATTGGCCATTTAGCCCTACCCTCTGCTTTCTATCTTTTAACCAGTTCCTGATCCACAATAGTACACTGCCTCCTATCCCATGACTCTCTAGTTTTGCCAAAAGTCTCTGATGAGGGACCTTGTCAAAGGCTTTCTGAAAGTCTAGATACACAATATCAACCGACTCACCTTTGTCCACCTGTTTATTCACTCCTTCAAAAAAACATAACAGATTAGTAAGACAAGATCTTCCTTGTCTAAAGCCATGTTGGCTGTCTCCCATTAGGTCGTGACTATCTACATGCTGAGCAATTTTATTCTTTATGATGGTTTCTACCATTTTTCCCGGTACTGACGTCAGGCTGACCGGTCTGTAGTTTCCCGGATCACCCCTGGAACCCCTTTTTAAAAATTGGTGTTACATTGGCGATCCTCCAATCTTCAGGTATTAGAGATGATTTTAATGATAGTTCACAGATTATTAATAGCAGGTCTGCAATCTCATATTTCAGTTCTTTCAACACCCTTGGATGTATACCATCCGGCCCAGGTGATTTGCTACTCTTCAGTTTATCTAATAGTTGTAAGACATCTTCCCGATGTATCGATATTTCCTTCAATTCTTCCGCACCTTTAAATACCACTTCAGTCATGGGTAACATCCCTACATCTTCCTCAGTAAAGACTGAAGCAAAGAATTCATTCAGTCTCTCCGCTATCGCCTTGTCGCTTCTTAGTGCTCCTTTAACCCCTTTATCATCTAATGGACCAACTGACTCTCACAGGTTTTTTGCTACGAATGTACTTGAAAAGGTCTTTATTTCGTGTTTTTGCTTCCGCAGCAAGCTTCTTCTCAAATTCTCTCTTTGCCTTGCATTTGACTTGCCAGTGCTTGTGCTGTTTCCAGGTTTCGTCATTTGGCTCTTTTTTCCATTTCCTGAAAGATGCTTTTTTGGCAACAGCCTCTCTGACCTCACCTTTAAACCATGCTGGCAGGGAGGACCACGTGATGCGGACTGAGTAGAGGTCGCATCCTGAGCGTGTCCCACTACCCTCAGCCCAAACCGGCGTTTACTACCGTGAAATACCATACCTTTTGGCTGAAAAGCTGGTTCCCTGGTCCCGGAGTGCCTGGAGATCGCTTCGCTGTGTTTTGGGAGCTTTGACTTCATGGCAACGGCGGTGAAATCCTCGAGGAAGGACCGGGAGCGAGCTGCCGGTTTAAATAAGATGGCGGACTCGGCCCCGACGCCGGCTTCACCCCGCTCAACCGACCGCAACTGATGAGATGTCCTTAGCGGTAGCAGCCGCCTTGAAACCGCAGTTTGATGCTCTCCATGTTAAAATCGATGGATTGCACGCGGTGGTGGACCAGCTGGGCAATCGGCTCCGGGAGGCCGAGGAGCGTGTGGGTCAGGTGGAGGAGAAGACGGGGACGCTGGCTGAGGAGGTAGCAGGGTTAAAATCCCAGCTAACCCAGCAAGAGGCGAAGATTGACGACCTAGAAAATAGGTCGCGTAGAAACAACCTGCGCTTTCTGGTAATAGAGGAGACTATCCCCGATAAAGACCTGAGGGGCTATATGGAGGCTCTTGTCCGCCATATACTGGGGGAGGACGAACTCGGAGGCCCTCTGCAGATTGAACGAGTGCACCGGGTAGGAGCCAAACACCCGCGCGATTCTCGCCCCCGCATCGTGCTGGCTAAATTTCTTTACTACCCTCAAAAAGAAATAATTCTCAAGGCAGCACGGCAGAAAGGGGAAGTGTACTATGATAATGCTAAGATTCGCGTGGCTCAAGACTACTCCGTGGCGCTGAGCAGAAAACGGAGGGAGTATGCTCCGCTGTGTGAGAAATTGATTGCAGCCGGCATCCGTTTCTCCGTACAATATCCCGCCAGGCTCCATGTGTTATTTGCAGGGGCCCACCGTAACTTTGAGTCGGCTGCGGTAGCGGAGGGCTATGTACAGCAGATCTGTGGTCAGCAGAAAGCAGCGTCATCGCCTGCCACATGAAGAGCCAGAAGCTGCATCGAAGTTTATCAACTAGCCTGACATCTTGCTATTGTGAAGCCCGGAGATACCAGCCTGAATTCCGGACATACTATGTAGCAACTATTCTCATTTGCTATGGAGTTGCCACTCCCCAGTAACTTTGTTTCTTTTTTTTACCCTCAGAGACATTGAATGTTTTTTATGGGGGAGAGGTAACTAAGTTGCCAGCTTTGTATCTACTTCTGTGCCTATGCTGTTCTGGTTTAGTCTGCCCCTGGATGTAAAGGCCTGATATAATCTGCTGACTTGCATAGGGGCCAGGGGTCGCGACTGGTACTATGCCAGCTGCGCTGCCCCTGGGGTGGGGGGAGGGGGTTACCTAGGCCGCGGGGGTAATATTATGTAGTGGATGGTGTTCCCTCGACTATTTATTGAAGTAATCTTGCTGCTATCCCTATCGGGAAATGGCAGGAGGTCGGGGGACACTAAGGCTATTGGACCCCGGATGGCAGAGGGGAATGTCTGTCCCTAAGATGGGGTAAGAAAAGTGCCTGAGAGTTAGTCGAACTCAAGGGGTGGGGGGCGGGCAGATGGGGCTACCTAAGGGATTGGCTGAATCGGGCCTAGTGCTGTAGTGGATGCCCCCCCCCCGGGCTGTCCCCTTCAGGTGCCATCTAGATCCGGGTTTGTGTTCATGTCCTGTGACAGGCGGGGGGGGACTTCTTGGGCGGTGGTGGGCCGGTGGGTGGGTTGAAGGGAGGGGGGCATCATGATTTTGGTTTGTGGTTTCGTTTGCTGTACGGTGGCGGGTGGGGGAGCATTTTATTCTGGCATGGCACAAGGATTCTGACTGTGGGTATGGTAGTGTGCTACTTTTTATGGGTTTGGTGGGGGGACACGCTCAGAGGGGTCTGGGGAGGGCTCCCTCGGTGGGGGGAGGTGTCGGGGGTCCTGTAAGTAGGCGTAGACGATTGAAGGGAGAAGGGGGGGGTTTTCAGGGGTGGGTATAGGGGGTGGTTAAGACCGCGATAGGGGGTGGTAGGGCCGGGGTCACTCTGGCGGGGAGGTGGGGGGGGGGGGGGCCGGGGGGGGGAGGTGGAGGGGGGAGGGGTCGTCGCACTCTAGACTCCACATATGGGCAGGGTATTCACTTTACTACTTACAGACTTGGGAGACTCCAGGCTGGGAGGGTCTCCCTTAACACGCTTTGCTGGCAGTTAGGCCATAAGCATACGGTGATCCTCTGAAGATTATCTCCTGGAATGTATGTGGTTTGGGTAGCCCGATTAAGCGATATAAAGTATTGAAGGCGCTGGCTAGACATCACTGTGATATTGCGCTACTCCAAGAAACCCATCAAACAGCGGAAGAACATGCTAAATTGGGTCGAGATTGGGTTGGCCAGGTCTGGGGTGCGCCTGCACGGGGGAAGAAGGGAGGGGTGGCTATCCTGCTTCATAAGAGAGTGCGCTTCTCGTTGAAAAAACAGCTAGTTGATCCCGAGGGACGCTTTATATTATTGTGGGGCGTACTGGAAGACCGGGAGGTAATTTTGGGGAACGTATACGGTCCTAATATGTTAGACCGGGAATTCTTTGATCACTTGGCGGCCAAAGTAGAATTATTGCCGGATGTACCTGTACTAATGGGGGGAGACCTCAATGGGGTATTAGATGTGAGTTTGGATACCTCTAGTGCGAGGGGGGGAAGAGATAGAGTACTTAGCTCTCAAATATTGCAACGCTTTCGGAAGCGGTTGGGCCTGATAGACCCGTGGAGAGTCCTACATCCCTCTGAGAAGGATTTTACACATGTCTCGCGAGCCCATGGGACGAGTGCGAGAATAGATTATGTGTTACTGTCCACCACTGCCTTTGCTCAAGTGATGGAGGCGCAGATTGGTCCTTTGGAGATATCTGATCATGCCATGGTTTGGGTGGAGATGCATTGGGGGGGAAGAGTTGGTACATCTCGTCTTTGGCGGTTCCCCATCGAGTTATATAAGGACGATCAATTTCGGCAGTTTTTAAGCCACCGTTGGCGGGAGTTTGAATTCCATCAACAAGCGCATCGAGAGGACCCCGAACTGGTCTGGGAAACCGCCAAGGTGGTGCTGAGGGGTGACATCATTGGCTATACTGCTCGAAAACGCCGCCTGCTGACAGAACAGATTGTTCGGTTGGAGCGACAGGTTTCGCATGCACGTGTGCTTAGCGGTCAGTCCCCTACAACGTCGAACCGTAAACGGCTATGGGAGCTCCAGGTCTCCTTGAATGAATTACTCCATCAGCGTGCAAAGAAATCGTTGCTCTATTATAAATATCGGCTTCATTGCTTTGGGGACAAACCGGGGAAACTCCTCGGACGTTGTTTGAGGGGTCCACGGGGGGGAAAGGGGGTAGCAGCCCTCCGAGATGAGAAAGGGAAACTCCACCAAGATCGTGAAGCGATCAGTGGCCTCTTTAAGACCTTTTTTCAGCAACTTTATCAGGCCGAAGAGATCGACCCCTCAACTATGACAGCTTACCTGCAAGGGCTGCAGCTCCCGAGGGTGACAGAGGCGCAACGGGTTCAATTGGGGCAGCCAATTACATTACAGGAGGTCCAGTCCGTCATTGCACAGGCTAGTTGTTGTAAGGCACCAGGCCCCGATGGCTTCGGGGCTGAGTTCTATAAACTCCTGTCTCCCGGAGTGGGACAGTTGTTGGTAGATACCTTTCAGCAACGGATAGGTGGAGGCGGTAGGCGCTGGGGAGAGAACCAGGCCTATATTACCTTGATACCCAAACCAGCCAAGGACCCGCTGCAAGCAGCGTCTTATCGGCCGATTTCTCTGTTAAACTATGATGCGAAGCTGCTGGCGAAAATTTTGGCTGAACGGTTAGCGGGGGTGTTAGGAGACATAGTGCATGACTCCCAGGTGGGGTTCGTACGTGGTCGGTATGCGGTTCGGAATATATGCCGTATTCTGACGTCTCTGGAGTGGGTACATAGCCACCAACTACAGACCCTCCTGGTGAGTTTTGATGCGGAAAAGGCGTTCGACAGGGTGGACTGGACCTATTTGGATTATCTGCTACCGCTGTACGGGCTTGGACAGGCTTTCTGTGCCATGGTAAAGAGTTTATATGATACTCCGACAGCTAGAGTACTGTGTAACGGGGTTTTGTCGGCCCCCTTCCCGTTGCATAGGGGCACTCGGCAGGGTTGCCCATTATCTCCCTTACTGTTTATTTTGTCTTTAGACCCCCTAATACGTAGTATTGAACAGGACCGGTTGATTCGTGGGATAAAGGTTGGGGCGCAGGGATTCAAAGTGTCGGCCTTTGCCGACGACATGCTGGTACATTTGCTGGCCCCACGAGAATCGTTGCCGAGGCTGATGGCTGAGTTTGGGAGGTTTGGTAGTTTTGCAGGTCTTCGGATAAATACAGAGAAATCGGAGGCCCTGGATGTGTTGGGGGGGTTGCGGAATGGGTGGGGGGCGGCTTTTCCTCTGCACTGGGCCGAGCATGGGTTCAAGTATCTTGGTATTATTCTGACCAGGTTACCGCAGGATCTATATTATACGAATTTTGAAAGGGTTCTGTCTGGAATGAGGCGCCAATTGCGAGCTTGGAACCCGTTGCCCTTGGCACTTTTGGGGCGAATTGCTGCCATCAAAATGGTGATTTTACCACGTATACTTTATTGGCTTCAAACGTTACCGGTCTGGTTACTCCGTAGAGATCTACACAAAATGGAGAGGGAGATACAAAGCTTTTTGTGGAAGGGGGCTCGAGCGCGGATCCCGATATCTCGTATGATTGGTGGATGGCGAAGGGGAGGCCTGGGGTTGCCTGATTTAAGCTTATATGCTTTGGCTTGCCAGATACGACATCTTGGAGATTACCTAGGGGGAACAGACGTTTATACTCCCAGAGACTTAGAGGGAGCCTTAGTGGCTCCTCTTTCCCTTGTGGGGACGTTGCACGTGGACAGTAAGTATCTACCACGGCGACTTACGCGGAATGTGTTGTTGAATGCGATGAGGCGAACATGGAAACAACTAAATGGATTGTGGCAACATAATTGGCAGGTCTCTAGTTGGTTACCAATACAAGGCAATGTACACTTTCCGCCGGGTTTGGATTCCGGAGTGTTTAGGTTCTGGCATCGGCAGGGCCTTCATTCCTTAGGGCACGCAGTAGATCTTACGGGAAAAAGTAAGCCGTTTAGGGACCTCCGTGAGGAGTATAAACTACCCGGTACCCATTATTTTGCGTATTATCAGCTTTCTCATTATGTGGCGACGTTACCCAGGGAGGAATTGGGAGAGGATAGGTCAAAGCAAATTATTGAATTCTTAGAACTAGGAGGGGATACACCCCTAACAATAGCTGGGTTGCGGATCAAGTTGGTGTGCTTTGGGGTGGCGCCGGATTATGGGAGGGTGGAGGCAGCCTGGGGAGGTGAATTGGGCCGTGTTGTTCCTCCCGGCTCGATTTGTCTGGCGGTGGGACGGATAATTGAATTAGCAGAGGGTGCACGTTGGAGGGAGATCCAGTATAAGGCCTTAACCCGGGTACATTTCTCTCCGAGACGAGCGTTCCGGAGCCACATTACGCAGGATGGGTCATGCCCTCGCTGTCAAGCGCCCTTGGCAACCTTGACTCATATGTGGTGGCAGTGCAGGCGCATCTTCCCATATTGGTCCCAGATTCACCGATATATCATGAGACTTGTACAACAGAGGTTTCCCTGGACCAGTGCTCTAGTCATCTTGGATCAATTGCCTCTGACCTTGCCTATCGGGAAATGGGAGCGTTTATTAGTGCGTAAAGCCTGTCTGGTGGGGAAAGGTCCGATTTTGCGTAATTGGAGAGATCGGACCCCACCTGCGTTTACGGAGTGGCGCAATAATTTTCATCAGTTTGATGCTAGCTGAGCGCTGGAGGGCTAGGGGCTCCGTGAAGCGATGGTCTACCTTTTTGCTGATTTGGGAACCCTACATTCAGAACTTGACCCCCCGTTGCCGCAGCGCTGTAGTTAATGTGGGTATTTAAGGCCTTGTCTATAGGGGGGGAAAAGCTACCAGCCACTGTTGTGTAATGTATTGAGCCCTGCTGTGGAGCTCGGGGTGCGAGGATGGGTACGGGGGGTTAGGGGTTCAGGGGGGGGAGGGGGCAGGGTGTGGGATGTTGTTCTGTTTACTGGAAGAACATAAAAGGAAAAACTGTTTAACCATGTTCGCCTGTTAACATTTACTGCTGTGGTCTGCTGTGGTGACGCACTTGCTTATTGTAAGGGCCTCAAGAGGAGATAAGATACCACTCCTCGCTGGCCCTTTGCTGAGTGCTGTACTGTTTATCCTGTTGCTATTGGTTAATAAATAAAGTTTCAAAAAAAAAAACCATGCTGGCAGTTTTTTGGACTTCCTTCCACTTTTCTTAAAGCATGGCATACAGCTGGTCTAGGCTTCCAAGATAGTATTTTTCAACAACATCCAAGCTTGATGTACGTCTTTAACCTTTGCAACTGCTCCTTTTAGTTTTTTCTTAACTGTTTTCCTCATTTTATCATAGTCTCCCTTTCGAAAGTTAAAGGGTAGTACTGTGGATTTCCTTACTATCCCTCCTCCACTAATTAAATCAAAGGCGATCATGCTATGATCACTATTGCCAAGTGGCCCCAACACCCTTATCTCTTGCACTAGATCTGGTGTTCCACTAAGGACTAGGTCTAATATGGCTTCCCCTCTGGTCGGTTCATGAACCAGCTGCTCCAAGAAGCAGTCATTTATTTCATCTAGGAACTTTATCTCCCTAGCATGTCCTGCTGTGACACTGAACCAGTCGATGCCGGGGTAATTGAAATCACCCATTATTATTACTGCACTGTAACTTTTGCTAGCTTGATTTCTTTGAGCATTTCATCATCCATTTGTTCATTCTGGCCAGGCGGACGATAGTACACCCCCACTGCCATCGCCTTCCCCTTTTTACATGGAATTTCAATCCATAGAGATTCTACAGCAAATTTTGTTTCTTGCAAAACTTTAATCCTTTCTGACTCAATGCCCTCTCTAACATAGAGCGCAACCCCTCCACCAATTTGATCAGCTCTATCATTACGATATAGTTTGTACCCAGGTATCACAGTGTCCCACTGGTTGTCCTCCTTCCACCATGTCTCTGATATTCCAATCATATCTAACACCTCTTGTTTAGTGCTATATATTCTAACTCTCCCATCTTGTTGACAGAGGGCAGGAGTTGCCTAAACCTCAAAGAGATTCCGGAGTACTGCCTGGCCAAAAGCACTGTCCCTACGGGACTCCCTCTCCAGGCAGTAGTGTGCTGCAGAAGTCTGGCTTGAAGACCAAGTAGCAGCCCTGCAGATGTCCACCAACGGTACAGAGCGGAGATGAGCCACTGAGGCAGCCATTGCCCTGACACGATGGGCCGTGACCCGACCCTGCAAAGGAAGGTCAGCCGCCTTGTAAGCCCAGGTGATACAGTCAGCCACCCAGATGGACAAGGTACGCTTGGACACAGCTAACCCCAAATTATTAGGGTCAAAAGATATGAAGAGCTGAGTAGCCCTTCTGTGCCCTTGCGTACGGTCAAGGTAGAAGGATAAGGCCCTCCTACAGTCCAGGGTATGCAGAACTGCTTCAGCCTGACTTGCATGAGGCCTAGGGAAGAATGTTGGAAGAACCACCTCCTGGCTGAGGTGGAAAGAGGAGACAACTTTTGGGAGGAACTTAGGATGAGTCCTGAGGACTACCCTGTTCCTATAGATTCTGGTGTAAGGCCTGTCACAGACCAGGGCCTGAAGCTCACTCACTCGCCTAGCCGAGGTTAGGGCTATCAGGAAGAGAGTCTTCCAGGACAGGAAGCGGAGAGGACAAGTAGCCATCAGCTCAAAAGGTGGGCAAGTCAATTGTTGCAAGACCACATTCAACTCCCACTCAGGAGCAGGACGACGGATTGGAGGCTTGAGTAAAAGCAAGCCTCTGAGAAAGCGGGACACCAAAGAGTGAACTGACAGTGTCCTTCCACTAGTGAGTGGTGACCTGCTAGAGCTGAGAGGTGGACCCGAACAGAATTGGACTTAAGTCCCTGGTTGGATAAGTGCAACGGGTACTGAAGCACTACAGATACAGTACAGGAGAAGGGCTCCTCTGTACGTAGCTGACACCACACAGAAAACCGTTTCCGTTTGAGAGCATAGGTTTTCCTAGTGGACTGTTTCATAGAGGCGAGGAGCCTAGTGGTTGGGGCAAGGTACTTCAGGCCGGAAGGTCGGGGGTTCAAATCCCACTAGAGGACAGCAACCTTGGGCCGGAAGGACTGGGGTTTCTAGTCCCACAGATGCTCCTTGTGGTCTTGGGCAAGCCACTTAACCCTCCATTGCCCATGTTCCCTGTAAGTATTAGTGTATGTGTCTCATATCCCCACATGTTAAATGTATCCCCCAATTGTGTTGTGACCGCTTTGATTGAAGGATAAGGCGGTATACAAAACTGTCTAAATAAATAAAAATAAATAAACCTCCTCAACTTCCTGAGGCAGGCCCCAGGGAGCCAAAACTACCCTTGCAGCCTCCATGCCATCAAATTGAGAGCTTTGAGGTTGGGGTGCAGAAGAGAACCCTGATCCTGAGAGAGAAGGTCGGGTTGTAACCCTAGAAGCAGTGGGGGATCCACTGCTAGGTGAAGCAAAAGTGGAAACCAAGGCTGTCTCGGCCACCTGGGAGCCACCAGCAGGACCGAGGCCTTGTCCTTGAGAATCTTGAACAGAGTTCAGGCCACCAGAGGCGTGGGAGGAAACATGCAGGAGGCCCTGAAACCAGGGAATCAGAAAAGCATCTGCTGCTATCCGCAGAGGATGCGGTTACCTGGAGCAGAATTCTGGCAGCTGTTTGTTCAGAGGACTGGCAAACAGGTCTATAGATGGAAGTCCCCATTTCATGAAAATCTTTTGAACTACCAAGGGATGGAACTGCCACTCGTGGGGCTGCAGAATCCTGCTCAACCTGTCCGCCAGGTAGTTCTCCTGGCCAGGTAGATAGACTGCTTTGAGGAGCATGTTGTGCTTGAGAGCAAACAAGCAAAGGTCCTGTGCCTCCTGACAGAGGAACCTGGACCCAGTGCCGCCCTGCTTGTTCACATAGAACATGGCTACCTGGTTGTCTGTTTGAACTAGGACAGACTGATGAGCCAGAGTTTGAGAAAAAGTCTTGAGGGCTAACCGAATGGCTCTGAGTTCTAGGAGATTGATTTGCTGTGCAGCTTCCCAGGGAGACCACAGGCCCTGGGTGCACTTGCCTAGACAGTGAGCCCCCCAGCCTTGCAGGGAGGCATCTGTGGTCAAGACCACTGTGAACGCAGGACTCTGAAAAGGTACTCCTCTTAACAGATTGGGTGGGTGCAGCCACCATCTGAGGGAGTGCAGCAAGTGTCTGGACACCCTTATCCTGTCTTTGAGGTTGCCTGTGACCACTGAGATCGCAGGCACCACTGTGCAGGCCTCATATGGAGTCTGGCATTGGGGATCACATGTACTGTCGAAGCCATGTGGCCAAGAAGTCTCAGGCAGAGTCTGGCGGAGACCAGCGACTTGATGAGAAACTCGTTTGCTAAGTTTATCAGTCTTTGGGGTCTGTCTTCTGGCAAGAAGGCCTTTGCCAGCAGAGAGTCCAGCCTTGCCCCTATGAACTCCAAGTTTTGGGAGGGGAGCAAAGTGGACTTTGCGAAGTTTATGACAAAACCCAGGCTTTGAAGAAGAGCAATAGTTCTGAGGGTGGCTTGTCTGGCCTCCTGGTATGTCTGACCTCTTATGAGCCAGTCGTCCAGAAAAGGGAAGACAAAGATTCCCTGATTTCCTCAGGTAGGCTGCCACCACTGCCAGGCATTTGGTAAAGACTCTGGGAGCGGAGGTGAGACCAAAAGGCAATACCCTGTACTGATAATGGTTTCCTCCCACAATGAACCTGAGGCACTTTCTGTGGTCTGGATGAATGAGGATGTGGGTATACGCATCCTTTAGATCTAAGGAGCATAGCCAATCTCCCTGCTGGAGGTAGGGCAGAAGTGTTCCAAGAGTAAACATCTTGAACTTTTCCTTCTCCAGGAACTTGTTGAGGTTTCTGAGATCCAGAATAGGTCAAAGACCACCGGTTCTTTTGGGTACCAGGAAATACCTGGAGTAGAACCCTCGGCCTTGCAAGTGGGGAGGCACAGGCTCCACCGCCCTGTCTATTAACAGACCTTGGAGCTCCTGAAGGAGAAGGTCTGTGTGCAGGGGAGGCCTTGGAGGTTCCCCTGGGAAGTATGGCGGAGGCAGCTGTAGGAAGTGCAGGGCATAGCCCTTCTGGACTATGCTTAGCACCCAACTGTCTCCGATAATGAGTGGCCACTGGTGGGCAAACAGGGCAAGGCGACCTCCTGTGCAGGGTTGGTAGAGCAGGGACAGAGAGGCTATGCCTAAGGAATCAAAATCCCCCACCCTGCTTTGTGGGAGCAGGGGCCGGAGGCTTGGGGGTCCTCTGCCTACGGGGCCCATTACCCTGCCCCTTGGCTTGCTGACCCTGAGGGGCAGCTTGGGCAGCCTGATATTGCGGGTACTGTTTGTAGGCAGTGCCCTTCCTCGGGTAAAAGGACTTTTTTCCCAAGCCCTTCTTCTTGTGAGAAGGGGCAGACGTTTTCCTAGACAGCCTTGTCCGTGTGAGGTGCTCGGTCTCGAGCTGAGCAGCCTTCTCGGTCATGGGTTTGCCAAAAAGGTTTTCACCTCGGCAAGGGACATCGACCAACTTGTCCTGAACCCATGGCACGAGGTACGATGACTGCAGCCACGCCTGGCGACGAGCCGCGATGCTGGCTGCCGCAACACGGGCCGAAGCCTCGAAGCCATCGTAGGCAGCGCAGGACAAACTTAGAGCATTCCCGGATCCCCAAGGACTTGAACCTCTGCAAAGGTTCCCCGGAGAGACCAGCAGAGAACCCAGCTAGCTCCTTGGCCAGGTCCCGTAAGTACATGCCCATGTACAGCTGGTAAGACTGGACACGGCAAGCAAGCATCGAGCCCTGGAAGCACTTTCTACCAAAACCATCGAGGTTTCGGGCCTCCCTGCCAGGGGGCACCGCAGAGTGCATCTTCTGACTTTTCAGACGATGCATGGCCGATTCCACCACCATGGAATGGTGTGGTAGCTGTGCCTTCTGAAATCCAGGACTCTTCCGGAGTCGATAGATCGAATTGACCTGCTTGCTTAAAACCGGCGCCGAGGCCGGTGCCTCCCACATGCGGAAGAGGAGCCGTTCCAGCATCGGAGGAACCGGAACAGTAAAGGCCTCCTTCGGAGGAGAGTCGTACTGCAGGGGCCTCGAGCTCCTCGGCTCGAGGCTCCTCCTCGGGGTCCGCAGGGATAGCCAAGGCAGTGGCCATATCCCGAACGAACTCCGAGAACCGGGTATTCTCTGGAGGGGATCTACTCCGGGGCTCAGACTGCATTGAGTCTGATGGGATGCACCGAGTCTTAAAGGTGTCGGGAGACTCCTCGTTCTCCGTCTCCCATGCGGACCCGTCTGATGAGGAATCGGGGTCCGACCTCGTGGGGCCTGTGAGCACCCGCCCCGACGCCGATGGCACCGGCATCGACGCCCTCGGTCCCGAACGGGAGGTCGAGGGAGACCGCGACTGAGGTCGACCTCGAGCCTTCATGGCCTCAAGTATCGGCTCGGTCTCCGGGGTCAACTTCGAGCTCGATGTCCCGGTGGTCGGGGCAGATGCGCCAGACAGGCTGGCCATCAGTGCCCGCTGCTGGTCCATGAAGGCAGACAGACAGTCTGCTCTCCAAGGCTGTCAACCTGAGACTCAGCAGCTCCCGACTCCGACGTCGGCTCCCTGGGAGGAGAGTCCACGAGGACTACAGGACTTACGTGTCCAGCAGACTCCGGCTCCAGTCGAGGAACTTTGGATGGCTTCTCCTGTTCCAGAGGCCCGGGGCGACAGTCGGGGGTCTGAGACAGAGTTCTCGAGGATCCCGGGACCTCTTCCAACGACACCCTCACGAGCCGTTTCTTCCGACGGTGCTCGGGATCCGACTCCCGAGATTTCGAGGCCTCAGACGAGGTCCAGGCCCGGCCGGAGGCCGAGTCAGAGAAGAGCCTTTCTTTCTGATGCTGATGACTACGTAGTGCCTTGGAAGACATCTTTCCACATGGTCCACACATCTTAGGGTCGTGATCAGGACCGAGGCCCCGGAGGCAGCAGTCGTGTGTGTCGATGAGAGACATCAGCTTCTTACACCAATCACACTTCTTAAAACCACTGGAAGCCGGCTCTGTCAAGGGGGTTTCCTTGATGACGATGGCCTCGGAGGACCAATGCCGATCCCTGATCCCACTGGGAAAACAAACAGGTTGAAACCAATTTCACAGCATAACTGTTCTATCACATTGAAAGCACAGCATATGATGTGTAGATTAGTAAAATGCACAACTGCTTTAATGCATTTTGAATTGTATGTTTTAGAGAGCAGAATGCGTGTTTAAAAAAATAACTAAAAAAGTTTTCAAGTGTACAAAGATACAAGGCACCAAACTGACAGTTCAAGGCATTAAAATGTTTATTTGTGGAAGTCTTAAAACTGAAAAGCTTAAACCATGCAACAGAAACTACATGTTAGACACACCCGCAAACCAGTCATTCCTTACCCTGCTAGACAGTCCAGATGAGCGAGTTATGTCCCCCTGCCAGCAGGTGAAGGAAGACTTGAGCAAGTTTCAGTGCTGTCATCACTTGGTATATCCTTTGGTGCAGCACAGAGAAGCTATTGATCCTTTATCATCCATTCCCAGCATCTCTGACCTCCGAAAGGTGTCTGCTGTAACCCCTGGTTCTTTGCATGGCTCCCCTTTTACAGCGACACATTCACCGTTCTTTAAGGGGGTTTTCCCGTGCTTTTCTCATTCTGACTGGACTGGGGTCTGCCTTCCTTCATAAAGGGCCTTCAAATGTACTCCTTGCTGAGTTCAATGCAATTTCTCATGCCTCCTGCTTCCATACTTGGCAATTTGAGAGAAGAGCTAGCAGAGGTCAAATCCTCTAATGCACACTTGCCCCAAAAGAATTTTGGGTGCAGTTTGCATCCTGCCTGCCTCTTCTGTTGAGTCCGTGTAGGTGTCCCCAGAGGACAGTTATAAGCTTCCAGGCACATGTGATCACCTTTTATGAGGACCCCCCCCAGGGTGCTTGGGGAGGATATTTAGATGACTTCAGGCAGGTAAGTCTGCCCTGTTGGTTGTCTTCCTCCCAACCTGAGTCCTGACTGTTTGGGTACATCAACGTATCTGGACTGGTCTAGCAGATGATAGGGGAGGAGAAATTAACAAAATAATCATCTCCTTCCCTACAATCCTGCTTGACCACTCCAGGACCCTCCTTGGAAGACTCCCGTTTGCAAACTGGAAAGCCTGCTGCCTTTTGGGCATGTTAGTGATGATACTGCCTGGGAGATTCTTTCCGCAGTTCCAGCTGCCATGGACAGTCTAGCCAGCCTTGTGGGCTGGCTCCACTTTTTCATAGTAAGAGACCCAAGTACTTGATCACAGTCTTAGTGACAAGGATGTGTCTGTTTAATAACGTTATATGGAGGAGTTTAGTTTTTCAGTTTTGTTTACTGCTTGTGACGTATCATATTGGCTTCTCTCAATGCTGTACCAGAGGATATACCAGGTGATGACATCATTGTAAGTTGCCCAAGTCTGTCTCCAACAGCTGGCAGGCGGGCATAACCCACTAGCCTGGACTGGTCTAGCAAGATTCAAGGAAAGGAGATTATCAGATGTTAAAATATCTGTTTTCATCTGGTCTAAAGTCAAAGGATCTTTGCTAAGGCAGCATTTTGAACCACTACAAGTATCCTGATGAGGAGGTCCCAAAGAGTGAGGGGGGGGGGGGGAAGGGTGAACAATGTGGATTGTACTTTGTTAAATTTTGTGTGACCAATATTTAGGAGCTTTATTTTTATCCTCTGTTCATCCTAATATAGCAATTGCTTTCATTCACAAGATTATGAGCATGAAAGGGAAATTGCTAACCAACCAGCCAAACATTTCAGATTACTACTGCCCTTAGAAGTCAGGCTCCTTTTCCTTTAACAGTTCAAGGAAGCTGTCAACATGATCTCATTTGTTTTAGTAAGCTGATGAAACATCAAACAAGCATACAATTCAAACTATTTAGTCATATTTGTATATGGCAATTTGAATGCTGATATAAATATTAGGAATCCTAAGGCAACTGAACATGCTAGTCTAATGCAGAGTTCATCTGTCCTGCTGCTTGATAGATGGCACATCAGCCTTTAACTGACAACTACGACTCTCTCCTCAGAGTGGTTACCTCATAAGTTGCTCAGAGTCTGAAGAGTGAGAAATATACTTACAGGTAACTAAAAATCTACTAATGCCAACCATGCAGCCTAGCTATAAAAGCTTCCTTCCTGGGGGCGCTCGTGAGCCCGCTGAGAGATGGCCGCGTTGTGAGAGAGCTCCGTCCCCACTACCCCAAATCACCAGCTAAAATGCGCTAAAAATTGCACAAGTTACCTCTCCTACCTGCCCTGGGTCTATTGAGGTGAGCGGTGCCCTCCGGAGCCGGGTTGGACGAACTCTCAAGACGCTGAGACGCCGCGGAGCCCTTCCGTGAAGTGCGGCCTGCTGCCACGTGTCTCTCTCCGCTATCTGCCTTGGGCCCGGCTGATTCCCTCCCTGCCTTCGGCGGCCCGCACGACACTTGGAGGGACTCCCCTTGGGTCGCGCTGTCGGGCCCCTGCTACTGGACCGGAGGCTGAGCAGCAACGTGTTGACGGGCGGAGCATTGCCCTCGGGGCTGGAACGCCGGCACAAGCAGCTGCTGTTTAACATCTGCGATCGGGGAGAGGGCCTGGAATCCCCGTGGCTTTCGCTGGCACCCGCTCCCTCCTCTCCACAATGTGATTCCTCCGGGGGGGGGGGGGTAGGCATCGAATCTCACTCCATTTCCTCTATGCCCTCATATCTCTGGTCGGCTGAACGGGGTTGGAGACTGTAGCACCTTTCAACACACCGGTGCTCTGCTGAAGCCTTGCCCCTGTGGTGTGGATTTTGGGCGCCCTGTCTGTGCACTCCAGCGTTCTACCTGGCTTCAAGTTCCTTTCCAGAGCTTAACTCCTGGCGGTTGTGGATCCTGTGTGCTTTTCCCCTCCATAACCACTGCAGAACGCCTTGAGCATTGCCTTTCACAGCTCATTCCTTCAAGAAGGCCAGAGGCAGCTCTTTTCTCAGGGCCCTGCTCTCTCACCGGTCTTCTGGGCCTTGCGGACATTGAATCTCTTTATCTCCTAACACTGTGTGGAGGCGATTGCCTTACGGGACTGTGAGGCCTCGCGCACCGCTCTCCCTGACCTCTCTGCCTTTGCTGACATTGACTGCACTCTTCTCCTAACACTGTGTGCCACAAGTGGCTCTGGGGGATGGCGGCCACAGCTAAGAGTTCTGAAACTCGGGAGGGGGTGCGTTCCTCCCAGCGACTGCAGCGTAAGACTGGGGCCCCGAGTAGCCCCCGTGGTCACTCTCCTCCATCAGGCTCTGACGATGACACTGTAAGTGAAGAGGAATTAGAATCTCATAAACAACTCTCCTCTGTTCAAATCAAGCGAGAACTCCGTAAAGGTTTTGCGGAGTTAGCCAGCAAGTTTCGTTCGCTACGTGAGGAGTTGTTGAAAGATGTTGCAGACTTACGGACTGACATGAAAGAGCTGGGAGCCCGAGTAGAGGATGTGGAGACCAAAATGGTTGATCATGATGGGACCCTGATGGACTTACAATGTGCCTTGGATCGACAGCAAGCGCAAGCAATGGAACTGACTTACAAAATTGACGACATCGAAAATCGCTCCCGCCACAATAACGTGCGTTTTCGTGGAATACCAGAAGCGGTAGGGGGCGGAGAAGATTTGATTAAACTGTTGATAGCAGAGCTGCTCCCGGCGGAGGAGCTGGCTGTGCGGGCCCCCGAGATGAAAATAGAAAGAGTCCATCAGACTTTGGGTAAACTTCCTAATAACACAGGTACACTACCAAAAAAACTGCCTCCAGTTTTGCAACTGATTCCTATAGATTTTGGGGTGCTGAATCCAGGAAAAATAGCCAAAATGTTCCATCACGTCACGTTTTCTTGCAAAATTAGATTTCTTACCCATATAAGGAATGCTCACATCATTTCTTTTTAGCCGACTGCAGTTTATTTTCTTGGCCCAAAATAGAGGTTGTAATGGTTAACTAACTAGAAACACTCCCTAATGATATTTTAGAGTGTTTTGTATTCATTTTATACATTAACAGGACAATTGGGAGGCGGGGGGCTAAATCCAGTACTCGCGCTGGCGCATGTTCTTTCCTGTTCGCCTCGCCTCGTTCGCTCGCTCAAACACGGTGGTTGCGACATGAACGTTCCTGTCAAATTTCAGTTTCTTGCAAGTTCATTATTACGTTTTCTTTGCTCAGTCGTAATCCAGCTTTATTCCGAAGTGGTTCACTACAGTTGTAGTTTGCAGTGCTGTGTATTTGTGATGGCTCACAGAGCCAGAGGTTGCGTCAACTCTCCGGACAGTTTTTGTTTTATTTGTGGGGAATATACCGTGAAAAAGCGGCAGAGGAACATTTCTGTATTTATTAAAAAAGTATATTTCGCCTATTTCGGTTTGAAGTTAGGCGATCAAGACAAACCGTGGGCTCCTCACAAAGTGTGCAAGACATGTGAGGAAGATCTACGCTTATGGATGAAAGGTAAAAAACAAGCATTTCGTTTCGGAATACCTATGATGTGGCGTGAACAAAGAGACCACAGCAGTGACTGCTATTTTTGCTCTTGCATTGTGAAGGGATACAACTTAAAAAATAAGAACGTAATAAGTTACCCCAACCTTCCCTCAGCAATTAGGCCTATGCCTCATAGCAACGAAGTACCTGTGCCTGAACCACCAAAATCTTTGGATCATATTTGTGTGGACGGTTCTGATCATGATGAGACTCATCAGATGGCTTTTCCCGATGAGTCCAGTACTTCCGAGTTTGAAACTGAACCAGATCCGAAACCTGAACTTTTCTCTCAAGCTGAATTGAATGATTTAGTCCGGGATTTAGGACTCCCAAAAGATGCTGCCCAACTGCTAGGTTCTCGGCTTAAACAGAAAAATCTATTGTCACCAGGAACAACTTTTTATTGGTACCGCAACAGCGAGACACAATTTTTGAAGTATTTCAGCAAAGAGGAAGATTTGGTATTTTGCAACGATATATACGGAGTGATGGAAAAGTTTAAACTCAAGTATGATCCTGCTGAATGGCGGCTGTTCATTGATTCGTCAAAAGACAGCATAAAAGGTGGTGTTCTTCATAATGGCAACACATTCGCTTCAGTTCCTATTGCTCACTCTGTTATTCTCCAAGAAAAATACGAGAATTTGGCCCTGATTCTTCAGAAGATTCGTTATGATGAGCATAAGTGGATGATTTGTGGAGACTTTAAAATTCTATCCATGCTATTAGGGCAGCAATCCGGTTTCACCAAATATCCCTGCTTCCTTTGCTTGTGGGATAGCCGGGCCCGCGACCTACACTGGGGGAAAAAAGACTGGCCAATTCGGGAGTATTTGAGACCCGGTGAGAAAAATGTTCTTCATGAGAGCTTGGTACCTCGTGATAAAATTCTATTACCACCTCTCCACATTAAGTTGGGTCTCATTAAGCAATTCATCAAGTCCCTTCCAAAAGATGGTGAGTGCTTTCGGTACCTTTGCTCAAAGTTCCCCCGACTTTCTGAAGCAAAGCTAAAGGAAGGAGTGTTTGTTGGCCCTGATATAAGGAAACTCATTTCAGATGGAGCATTCGCTGAAACGATGTCTGAGAAGGAAAAAGAAGCCTGGGATTCCTTCAAGGATGTTGTTCTCAAATTCTTGGGGAACAGGCGGGATGAGAACTATAAGGATATTGTTGCCAGGATGCTCAATGCCTTCAAAGAACAAGGCTGTAACATGAGCCTGAAAGTCCATTTCTTGCACTCCCATGTGAACTACTTTCCCGAAAACTTGGGGGCGTACAGTGAAGAACAAGGTGAAAGGTTTCACCAGGACATCAAGGACGCAGAGAGAAGGTACCAAGGAAGATGGAACACCACTATGATGGCTGATTTCTGCTGGTTGCTGCTGCGGGAAACCCCAGATGAAAAATACGCCAAGCAGCGCACCAAGAGAAGCATTCGGGGGAAGAAGAAACGGGCCCACCAGGAGATTGATTGACCCAAGAATGACTTTAAAATCTAAACTGTGTTGACAAATATCGTGTTTTTACTAAACTTTGAAATAAAAATTTGCTAGTTATTACCACAGTGTCGGATCTCATTTATTAGAATTTTATTTTCACACCATCGGGTGTTTGTCTTCATGTATTGCAATGGTGCGGTTTGCGTTTTCTATTCTTACATACATACCTGTACAACATTTTTTGCACATTTCTTTGCTTTGTGTCTAACCTCGCTCTTATATGCTCAATGTTTGTGCACATGTATGTGGCTGTTTTAAGTGCAGACAATTTTGCTACCATCACAGTGTGTTTTGTTGACATTACTCTATTCTTATGTGCTGCCTTGTTACAATTTTCTTTATTCTTATTTGAATAACTACTAAACAATTAGTATAAAGAATTCATCCAAGAAACTTTTATCTTGATCGCACTCAATCTGAAACATTCACCTCAAACTGCTAACCCAATGTAGCAAAAAAATCTGTACATGATGGAGCAAATTGGTTACCAGATTTGGATTCAGCGCACCAAAAACGTAAAAAATCAAAATATTAGAGGCAGTTTAAAAGAAATTTTTTTTAGTGTACCTGTGTAATCAGCCTCGTGATGTCATTGCGAGATTCTTGCGATATTCTGATGCCGAGCTTCTCATACGGAGAGGCCGGGAGAAAAAAGCAGTCCGCTTCCAGGATGCACGGGAAAAACACAGCAAGGAGCAGCGAGTCTTGCACAAAACGCTGGATACACAAATAGCAAGAACCGAGGTTGGATGTTCAAAATCCTTTATTTGAAGAAACCCCAACGCGTTTCGGCGTTGCCGCCTTCATCAGGGGAAATGAGGCTTAAAAACAAACAAACAAACAATAATATACTCTGATAAAATGCATAAAAATAAATAATTAAATGAAATGCCAGACATAAATATAATGTTCATAACTTAAAATAATAAATATACAATTGTGAACATTGAAAAACTATCTATACATTAATATTAGAATTATTATAAAAATATAACAATAGATAATAATGAATATGACATGTATAAAACTACAAACGCAGGACTGGGTGAAAGCCATGGTGGACAAACAAATTAAATAAAGTAAATGAATAAATAAATGATGACTATACTTAACAGGTAGAGAAAAAGGGGGAAGGTTAATCCATTATAAAAACCAAAGGTCTAAGAGCTAAATCCCTAGGTGGGATTTGCAAACTCTGTCCTAGAGATTGTGTGACAATTTTATATTTATTTAATTGTTTATTTAATGTAGAATCAAGTGTTGGAACTTTACACCTTAATAGGATTTAGTGGCCATAGTTGTCTTCAGACTATACTGTATACCTACTTCAGACGTTATGTCGTTAAATGTGTAGTAGAGCATTTACAACATAGAACCTTACTGAGCTACTGACCTGCTTTATTGCACTCAATTTGTTTTGGTCCTATATATTAAATGTTCAATGTCTGTAAGTTGCACTCATTCACATTGGATTTATATAATCGTGATTTCTAACAAGATTCTGGAACAATTTTTAGACACAAATGAATCACCTTTTAGCTTTAAATATGAATGATATATGTTTATTTGTATACAAGGTGCTTTTAAGCAAGATTAACCCACTGAGCCAATAGATTTATGGTCTTGCTTATAAGTAGAGATAAGAAGAAAATTGTTGTAATATTAAACAATAATCATATTAAAATTATTTTCTTCTTATCTCTACTTATAAGCAAGACCATAAATCTATTGGCTCAGTGGGTTAATCTTGCTTAAAAGCACCTTGTATACAAATAAACATATATCATTCATATTTAAAGCTAAAAGGTGATTCATTTGTGTCTAAAAATTGTTCCAGAATCTTGTTAGAAATCACGATTATATAAATCCAATGTGAATGAGTGCAACTTACAGACATTGAACATTTAATATATAGGACCAAAACAAATTGAGTGCAATAAAGCAGGTCAGTAGCTCAGTAAGGTTCTATGTTGTAAATGCTCTACTACACATTTAACGACATAACGTCTGAAGTAGGTATACAGTATAGTCTGAAGACAACTATGGCCACTAAATCCTATTAAGGTGTAAAGTTCCAACACTTGATTCTACATTAAATAAACAATTAAATAAATATAAAGTTGTCACACAATCTCTAGGACAGAGTTTGCAAATCCCACCTAGGGATTTAGCTCTTAGACCTTTGGTTTTTATAATGGATTAACCTTCCCCCTTTTTCTCTACCTGTTAAGTATAGTCATCATTTATTTATTCATTTACTTTATTTAATTTGTTTGTCCACCATGGCTTTCACCCAGTCCTGCGTTTGTAGTTTTATACATGTCATATTCATTATTATCTATTGTTATATTTTTATAATAATTCTAATATTAACGTATAGATAGTTTTTCAATGTTCATAATTGTATATTTATTATTTTAAGTTATGAACATTATATTTATGTCTGGCATTTCATTTAATTATTTATTTTTATGCATTTTATCAGAGTATATTATTGTTTGTTTGTTTGTTTTTAAGCCTCATTTCCCCTGATGAAGGCGGCAACGCCGAAACGCGTTGGGGTTTCTTCAAATAAAGGATTTTGAACATCCAACCTCGGTTCTTGCTATTTGTGTATCCCGCTTCCAGGATGCGACAGTGTCCATATACCAAGACCTTTCGACGTTCACTTTGGCGCGCCAGAGAGAGATGAAACCAGTGACAACGGTTTTGAACAGCAAGGGGATTCGTTACTCCTGGTCCTTTCCCTTTCGGATGAACTTCCTTTTGGGCAACAAAAAGATCTCAGCAAAGGACCATACTGAAGCTTGGCGAGCCCTACGCCAGGCGGGACTAGTTGATGATAATGCTCAGCCTCATCCGCCCCCCCCCCCTAAGTCCCAGCACCCCAAGTGGACTCGGGTGGGCAAGTCTGCTTGATTTCTGACCTTTGCGTACACTTGGGGAGCTCTCTTTACCCTTTAGGGAGCCTTTCTGGGTGGGTCTCTCCAATTTTGGATAACTGATGGAAGTAATATTTCTCATTGGGTTATGGGCCACCGATAAGGTTTGAATTAGACCCACACTACCCTATATGTGGGGGGCGGCGGATGTTTTGCAAATGTTATGATACTGTTCTGATGGGGAGGCATGGGGAGAATGCTGACCTGGGGTGGGTGGGGGAGTAGTGCGGGGAATGTTTTCTATTTGTTTAAGTTGACCTTCTGCTTCATGGGGTCTTGGGGGAAACGGGGTTTGTGGTCAATTTACTGTGTCCTGTATTAACCTTGACAGGCAGGTGGTATTGACGGGAAGGGGGGGGGATTTGGGCTGGGGGGGGTTCAACTGGAACTGGAGGGTATGTTTGGGCTTGGGGGGAGGGTCTATGGCTTGTGCTTTTGGAGGGTGGAAAGGGTGGGCTTGGATAACTAAATCCCTGGGCTTGCCGGGGGGAGGATGTCCCTGGGGTGCCCCGGGTAGCTGGAGGATAGAGGGTTTAGATTGTAATTACCCATGGTGCGTTTTCTCTCTTTAAATGTTAAGGGACTTAACTCCCCAAGGAAGCGGTCACTGCTGTTCTCGGAATTGCGCACGCTGCAAGGAGACATTGTTTATCTACAGGAAACCCATTTACAGGCGGGTAAGCAGGGTTGGCTAAAGAGGTCCCCATATACTGAGGTGCGAGTGGCCTCCGATACGCAGGGCCGGAAGAAGCGGGGAGTAGCCTTACTATTTCATCAGAGCCTCTCTCTACAGATTGAGGAGATACAACGGGATCCCCTGGGGAGGTGGCTCTTTTTGAATATTCGTCTGGAGGACCGCTTGCTAACTTTAGCTAATGTCTATGCGCCCAACACAGGCCAGGGGTCCTTTTTTACACGATTGAAGGCTTTACTGGCAGATTTTGCACGGGGCCCCATTGTGCTGGGCGGGGACTGTAACACCCCTCTGGTACCCCACATGGATTCCACAGGCCGTGCTGGGGTGGAGTGGGGGGGTCAGCAAGAGCCCTTCAACGTCTTATGCTGGATTTGGGCTTACGGGATGTTTGGAGGAACACCCATGAGGGAGAGAGAGGTTATACGTACTACTCTCCGGTCCATCAGGTTCACACTCGCATCGATTATTTTCTGTTGGATCAGCGCCTGATGGACGGGAGAGTGAAGGCTGGACATGGAACGTTGACTTGGTCGGATCATGCCCCGTGCTGGCTTACCCTCCCAGCTGGATTGTATAGCGAGCATCAACGTCTTTGGCGCTTGGATGTGAGGTTCCTGCGGCGGCAGGGTGCCGTGCAGGATCACGTCCGCTTTATCACTGAATTTTTTGAGCTTAATGGCTCTGGGGAAGTTCCCCTCCCCACGGTGTGGGATGCTTACAAGGCGACGGCTCGAGGCCAACTCATGGCGGAGGCGGCCCGCACGCGTAAGATGTGGACACATGACCGTGACCAGTTGCTGCAGGAGTCCTCCCGTCTAGGTTTGGAGCATGCCCGAACCGGCTCGTGACAGGTTCTGCATCGTTGGCAGACTGTCCGAGCTGATTTGGATGCGTGCTTGCAGAAAGAATTAGATAATAAACGCCGGAAATTACGGCAAACGTTTTATGAGCATGGGAATAAAACTGGCCGCTTCCTAGCTTTGCGTCTCCGGCAGCAGCAGTCCGCGCGAGTGGTTCGTGAGTTACGTGACTCTGGGGGTCGGAAGAGGGTTATTTCCTGGGAGATACGCGATCTTTTTGCTGACTACCTGGAGAGGCTTTACAAGGCCGAGCCCTCTGATCGGGATCGTGTGCAGGACTATTTGCAGAGGATCGCACTGCCGCGTCTCTCGGATCCTGATCAAGTCCAGCTAGATTTTGAATTAATGGTAGACGAGGTGGAGACCGCGATCCGGCGACTGAAAACTGGCAGTGCACCAGGTAGTGATGGCTTCCCCGCGGAATATTATAAGAAGTTTCGGACACACTTAGCGCCCACCTTGACTATTCTGTTCAATGAGGTTTTGGGGGGGGATCTCTCCCGCCGTCCCAACGTGAGGCCTTGATAGTGATGATACCTAAGCCTGGCAAACCATTGCATGATGCGGCGTCTTATCGCCCCATTTCCCTGTTAAACGTGGATGTTAAAATATTTGCCACTGTCCTGGCTGCGCGTCTGAACCGGGTCCTCCCGGGCTTGGTTCATCCGGATCAGGTTGGCTTTGTGCCGGGTCGCCAGGCTGCGGATAACATTAGGCGTATGTTGCAGATCATACACATGGCCCAGCGGGCACCGCAACCAGCTTTGCTGGTGGGGATTGACGCAGAGAAGGCCTTCGACCGGGTTGATTGGGAATACCTTTGGAGTGTTCTGGAGACTATGGGCTTTGGCTCTAACTATATCTGTTGGGTTCGTAGCCTTTATCAGTTGCCCCAGGCGTGCATCCGGATCAATGGGGGACACTCGAGACATTTTTCTTTGGAGAGGGGTACCCGTCAGGGATGCCCCCTTTCACCTCTGCTTTTCGCACTGGCGATGGAGCCCCTGGCTCAGAGCTTCCGTGTACACCCAGGCTTGCAGGGGGTCCATATTGGTCCTGCGGATTATCGGATTGCGCTCTTTGTGGATGACATCATACTGTCCCTGGTGGATCCGTCTGCTTCCTTTCCAATTGCGATGCAGTTGTTTGAGGCTTACTCTCGGGTATCTGGTTTCAAAATTAATTATGCTAAATCGGAGATCCTGAATGTTGGGGTTCCTGGGGCGATCTGTGCCGAACTCCAAGAGGCCTTCCCTCTTCGCTGGGTCTCCGGAGCCCTGCGTTATCTAGGGGTGCACTTGACTGTGGAGCGGGCGGATCTTTTTAAAGCTAACTATGACCCCCTGCTCCGTCAGGTTTGGCAGGATTTAGAGATTTGGAATGGTTTGCTCCTTTCCTGGTTCGGGCGTATAGCCGTAGTCAAGATGGTGGTTGTGCCCCGCTTTCTTTACCTTTTTCAAGTTCTACCGATTCCCATTACACAGGCCACCTTGGCGACCTGGCAACGGCTGCTTATGAAGTTTATATGGCATTACCGTCGTCCGCGCTTGGCGTGACATGTTCTCTATACTCGCATGCGCTCTGGAGGTATGGGCATGCCCAATTTGCACTGGTATTATGCGGCGGCCCAGTGTCGGGCGGGGGTGGAGTGGATGATTGCGGATAGCACCAAGCGATGGGTACAGCTGGAAATGAGCCTGGCGGGGGGAGCGGGATTAGGAGACTGGCTGTGGCTTGGTCCCAAACTTCGGTGTGGTAAATGTACCAACAATCCCTAGGTTCTTCACACCCTCTGATGCTGGGATCAGCACTTTCGGTCCCGAGATGCGGATTTAACTCCGTTGGCCCCAAAGCGATACAGTTTTTCGGCAGTGGGGACATCTAGGTCTTAGCCGAGTCGGACACCTCTTTGAGGACGGCCGGATACGATCTTTCCGCGCGTTACAAGATGAATTTGACATTCCGGCTAAACACCTCTATCAATATACACAAGTGACGCACTGGGTTCAATCCAGGCTGATTCGCCCCCAGGTTGCTCGGGACCTGACCGATCTGGAGCGCTATTGTGAGGGTTGTACTACTACCAGGGGACTCGTGGCCGCCCTCTATGCCCACTTGCAGGGATCTCAATCGCGCTTTGCGAGGGATAGGGAGCTCTGGAACTCTGATTTGAATCTTTCCTTTACCGAACAACAGTGGGAGACGGCAGAAACACATTTGTGGAAGAGCTCGGTAGCGATTAATGCCCGTGAAACCAATTATAAAATAGTGTACCGCTGGTACATGACTCCGGCGCGGATCGCACGTATATATCCTGGGGCTGTGGATCTTTGTTGGCGTAAGTGTGGGCAACAGGGTACCCTGGGGCACATTTGGTGGACTTGTCCCCGCATTCGCGCCATTTGGAGGGGTGTGCAATTCCGGCTACAACTGCTTCTGGGAGTGAGCATCCCTTGGGATCCGGGGATCTTCCTCTTTGGGGCCTCAGTGCCAGGTGCACGGGCTCTACAACTTGCTCTACTGCGCCATGGCCTGAATGCGGCCCGCTTATCTCTTGCGGCAGCCTGGCGGCGTGCTTTGGCCCCCTCCTTTCGGACTTGGTTAGAAAGGATGTGGGATATGTATACCATGGAGCGGGGGCTGGCTGTCAGTAGGATGCGCTTGGCGCGCTTTGAGTTGGTGTGGGCACCTTTTGTTTCTCGTTATGGTGCGTGAATGCCATGGACTGGAGGAGGGGAATATGCGTACTTTACTGGGAGTCTGCCCTTGTGTGTACTTTCCCCCTTTTCATTTCTGCTCACTGTCTTTCCGTGCTAAACGGATGCCAAGCCATAGTTGGGGAGGTTGTTGTTCCCCGATTCCTTATTCTAAAACTGTAAAAATGAAGGCATATTGTAGTATATTATTGTGACCTGCAGTTATGCTGTTATTGTTGCATTTCCTTGAAGTTTTTTGTGGTTTCTGTTTATATGTATCTTTTAGAAGCCTTTCAATAAAAATAAAAATAAAAAAATAAAAAAGCTTCCTTCCTAATCCTACCAGCACTTTCCTTTAATTGGTTTGCTTCGGCGTCAATCTGCTCCGTCACAAAGCATTGAGCTGTTATGACCACTAAACCTTTTTACTCAGCAAAAGGCGTCGTTTAAAAAAAGTTTCTGCTCCATACAACCATTGAAATACTAACATGAAAAGAGGAAACATTTGTCCTTGACCCAGTCAAGGGGGTGCCGTAATATGCTGTGCTCTATTTGACCTACTGAATCACATATAAAAAAAATTTCCATTAAGGAACTTTCACACACCAGTGGTGTGCTCAATGCTACATTAGGCCAAGTGACATTGACAATATATTGCTGTTTCAGTAAAAGGTAGTTACTCAACTGTAGCAGGTGCTCTCCACGGACAGCAGGGATAAGTCACCAATGGAGACCTGTGCAGAATGTTCCCCAGCTTCTATTGGAAACGTCTGGAAGGTTGCACCGTGCCATCTTCTGCTACAGCTTTATCATCATACTGGAGAAGATGACAACTCCTCAGAGAAGTGGGAGGGTTGTGAGGACTTATTCCTGCTGTCCATGGGAAAAAAAAAAGTGTAGTTACTCACCTATAACAGGTTTCTCCGGAGAACACAGGAATCAGTCCGCACATATGGGTGACATCAGCGCCAGAGCCCATGTGGTAATCTCTCCTCAGCTTTCAAAAAAAAAAGACTTGGAGATGTACCACACATGCATGGTTCCCCTTCTTGCCAAAGGGTGCCATCTTGCCTCAGTATGACAACATAGCACAAGATGGCAAAAAGAAAAGCAACTCCACTGGGAGGAGGGAGGATTGTGAGGACTGATTCCTGCTATCCCCGGAGCACATCTGTTACAGGTGAGTAACTATGCTTTCTCCAGGGACAAGCAGGAAGTCAGTCCTCACATATGAAACTCCCTAGCTACAGGCTACTGAAAAAACCTGGAACAGGAAAGTTGAACTGAGAGAAATAGCAACAGAGTCAAGGAACACCAGGGCCCACAAGCAGTCCCAAATGTCAAGCGAGGAACCAGTTCTCTGGTAGCCTGAACAGATCGAAGGGCCAGAAGGCAGGAGTTACCTTACACCCCAAAACAAATGACAGAGTACTGCCTGGCCAAAGGCGCCGTCCCGGCACGACTCCCTCTCCAGGCAGTGATGAGCTGTAAAGGTATGAACAGAGTACCAGGTGGCAGCCCAGCAGATCTCCGCTAAAGGGACAGAGTGCAGGTTTGCCAGAGGCTGCCATGGCCCGGACACTGTGCTCAAACAAAAGACCACCCTGCTCATAAGTGAAGACACTGCAGTCCGCCACCCAAGTGGAAAGGGTACACAGAGACCGCTGTCCCCAGCTGATTTGGGTCATAGGTGACAAAGAACTGTGAGGAGCTACGGTGGGCCCAAGTATGCTCCAGGTAGAAGGACAGGGCCCGCTCAGAGTCCAGAGTGTGGACAGCTGCCTCTGCCCTGCTGGCATGGGGCCGTGGGAATGTAAGAAGCACCACCTCCTGGTTGAGATACAATAGAGACACCACCTTTGGGAGAAACTTGGGGTGCATGCGGAGCCAAGACCTGGAGCTCACTGACCCAGCGAGCTGAGGTGAGCGCCACAAGGAAAGCCACCTTCCAGGATAGATATTATAGGTGGTATGAGTTGAGAGGCTCAAACAGTGGCACAGTGAGTTTTGAAAGAACTACATCGAGGTGTCACTCCACTGTCACGGCTGCCAGACCCACTGAAGAGCCACCAGTATCAATATAGCTTTATCGAGATGGACCTTGAACAGGGTCCTGGCGATCAGTGGTGAGGGCAGAAAGGCATAGAAGAGGCCCTCTGTCCACGAGATGAGGAACTCATCTGCCGACACCCACGAGGGATGTGGATGCCTAGGGCATAAGCGGGGTAGCTTAGCATTGGCCGGGCTGGCTAAGAGGTCCATTTGCAGGAACCCCCAGAGGCAAAACAGTCAATTGGCCACCCTGGGATCCAGCCACCACTTCTGCAGTTGGAGGACTCGGCTGAGCAGATCCACCAGGGAATGTCCTAGCCCAGGGGAGGTAGACTACCCACAAGAGCATCCCGCTGCTATTGGCGAAGGAGCAGAAGCTCACTACCTCCTGGCACAAGAGGGGCAAACCCATCCCTCCCTGCTTGTTGATGTAGAACTTCGCCACCTGGTTGTCAGTCTGGATTAGGACCACGAGGCCAAAGGTGGTAGAAAGCCCGGAGCTCCAGGAGATTGATCTGTTGGAGGCTCTCTACCTGCGATCAGCTGCCTTGAGTGTGGAGGTTGTCACAATGGGCTCCCCAACACAGTTTTGAGGCATTCGTAGTAAGGATCCTCGGGGGGGGGGGGGCCTGGAAGGGCATCCCAGTCTGCAGTTGATGGAGCTGTTGCCACCAACAGAGGAAGTCAGCCAGAGGACAGGTCATGAGAACTTTGTCCCAGAGGCAACCTGCTGCTTACGACTACTGAGAGCTCAGAGCCCATGTGCACTGTGGCCCAGAAGGCAAAGCATGAGGCGGGCAGAGACAGAGGGTAGGCCCTAGATGTGCTCTGCAAGCATCTTGAGGTGCTGGGCACTGTCAGGAAAGAGGAAAGCCTTGGCCTGGACAGCGTCCAGCAGTGCCCCTACAAATTCCAAGCATTGTGTCCGATGGAGATGGGACTTTGGGTAGTTTATGACAAATCCCAAGTGTTCCAGAATGAGGATACTGCAGGCTGTTGCCTGATGAGCCTCTGCAGTGGTGCTGCCTTTAATGGGCCAGTCGACCAGGTACGGGAAGACAAACACCCCCCAGAGATGCAGGGAGGCGGTGACTACTACTGCCAGGCCCTTGGTGAAGACTCTCGGAGCAGACACCAGGCCGAAGGGCAGAACCCTGTACTGATAGTGGCAGCCTCCTACCATGAAGCGAGGGTACTGCCTGTGAAGGGATGGATGAGGATGTGTGTATAGGCATCCTTTAGCTAAAAGGAGCATAGCCAATCTCCCTGCCGGGAGGTATGGCAGCAATGTTCCAAGGGAGAGCACCTTGAATTTCTCCCACACCAGGAACAGGTTTTGGTCTCGCAGGACCAGGATGGGCTGAAACCCTCTGGACCTTTTGGGCACCAGGAAGTAGAGGGAATAGAATCATTTGCCACTGAGGTGGAGGGGGGGGCGGGTTCCACTGCAATGTCTGCCACAAGGTTTGCAAGTTCCTGCAGAAGTAGGTCCTGGTGAAGGGGACGCATCGGGAGCTCTACTGGAAAGAAGGATAGGGGTTCCTATTCGAGATGGTGATGGCAGGCCAGCAGTCAGAAAAGAAGATCAGACGCCCCCCCCCCCCCAATCCATGTGCTGCGAGGCAGGCCCTTCCGGGGTAAGAGAGGCTATGCCAAAGGAGTCAGAAGACCCCCCGCCCCCCTAGGTTGTGCCCGAGGCACAGTTTGGGGCTTGGGGGCTTTAGACTTACAAGGGCTATTTATTTATTTAACATTTTTTATATACCGTCTTTCTACGGTTCACATAGAACATTTCAAGGCAGTGTGTTTCAAATGTTTACAAAGAACAAAGTAACAAGGATACATAAGTGAACAATATGAACTAATTACAATGATCAATGATCAACTATTTACATATGTATATATATAGAGCTACATATATTTGTATTATAGGGTTTGAGGGAGCATGGGCGGAGAGGTAGCTGTAGAGGGTTAGGTACTAGGGTGGTAGGGAAAAACGTTCAAGGAAGAGGTGGGTTTTAAACTTTTCGGAACTCAGAGTGGCTCACACAGTTACGCAGTTCATGAGGAAGGGTATTCCATAGGGATGGAGCATAGAGAGAGAAGGCCCCGTTAGTAGATTGTTTGCAGTGCCTTTTAGTTGTTGGTATGGTCAGTAGGTTTTTGGTAAAGGAACGGTGTGTTCTGTTGTTGGAGAAGGCAAGGAGTGGGGAGAGGCATGGAGCTGACTCCTTTGAGATAATTGTGTATAAGAGTAAGAACCTTGAATTTAGCTCGGTGTTGAATTGGGAGCCAGTGGAGGTCAGAGGACTGGTGTAATATGGGATCGTCTGGGGTTGTTGGTTATGAGCCGTACTAACGTATTCTGGGCTAGTTGGAGTGGTTGGATGGTGTTCTTGGGGAGGCCATGATAGATCAGATTACAGTAGTCAAGTGAAGGGGTTGTGAGGGCCTGACAGACAGTACGAAAGGAGTCAGGGCTTGAGAGGTTTGAGGTTCCGGAGAGTACGTAGCTTTGCGTATACTGTATTGGTGGTTCTCTTTATTTGATCGGAGAAGGAGAGGTTCTGATCAAGGATGATTCTAAGATATTTCACTTGGTTTTTTATAGTGAGTGTGAGATCACCAAAGGTGAGAGTTGGAGGAGGGGTATATGAGGGATTGGAAAATACTTGAAGGACCTCAGTTTTGGATTGGTTAATTAGTAAGTTGTGCTGGGAGAGCCAAGATTTGAGGCTGATCAGACATTCATTTAGTTTAGTATAATTAGGGTTAGTGAGGTTAAATGGGGTGAAGCACATCATGTCATCTGCATATAATTGGTACTGTATGCCATAGTTTTGGAAAATCTTGCAGACAGGTTGGAGGAAGATATTGAAAAGTAATGCGGATAGACTAGAACCTTGGGGGACACCTTGTTTTAGTGTAAATGGGAGGGAGGTATCACTTCCAATACGGACCTGTTGGGTTCTGGCGTCTAAGTAGGATTGGAACCATTTTAGAGTTATGCCTCTCAGTCCTATTTCATGAAGGCTGATTAGGAGTTGATGGTGAGGGAGAGAGTCAAAAGCAGCAGATAAGTCAAGGAAAATAAGTAGGCATCCTTGAGCGGGGTTCTGGGTGTGTAAGTACAAGGAATCTAGTAGAGAGGTGAGGAGGGTTTCAACTCCGTGATTCCTTTTGAAACCATGCTGGAATAAGTCAAGGGGAGAGTGGTCATCAATATAGTTCTGAAGTTGGGTTTGGACAAGTTTCTCGGTTATCTTTTCAAGGAAAGGGATACTAGAGATGGGTCTATAGGAGGAAGGGGAGGTGGGGTCTAGTTTAGCTCCTTTTAGGATTGGGCGGATAGAGGCACACTTAAGTGGGGATGGTACGAAACCAGTCTGGAGGGAGGTTTGTACAATATTCAGAATGTAGGGGCTGAGGGAACTTCTGGTAGATTTGATCCAGGGGACAGGACAAGGGTCAAGGGCAGAGGTTGAAGCATTCAAATCTTTAACATCAGATACATTATCTAATGTAATGGGATGAAACTCATTCCATGAGTTTGAGAAGGTTGCATCATGTGGTTGGGTGCTGTGGTCAGGAGTGAGTTGGGGGTTATTGGTTGATAAAGGTGGGAGGAATTTAGAGGTCAGATGGTTAGCTATAGCCTGCGCAGTTATTTTTGGTGGCTGGTCATGTTGTAGGGGCTCGTTTATTAAGGATTTAGTGATGAAGAGCTCTCTTGGTTTATTAAGCGCTCGTTGGATAATATTTTCGTTATATTCTCTTTTATGAGTGAGGGTTTCTGAGCAGTAGGTTTGAAGTTTGGTTGTGTAGGCAATATGTACATTGGAGTCTTGAGTGAGTCTCCATTTACGTTCAAGGCGTCTAAGCTCCCTTTTGAGGTTTCTCAGGTTTGTAGAGAACCAGGGGGTTCTTCCGCGGTGTTTTTGAGGAAGTTGCTTAGGCGGAAGTAGGGAGGCTGCGCATAGGATTTCATTCCATTTAGAGATTAAGGACTCTTGGTTCAGGTTTTTGTTATTTAGTAGGTCAAGTGATGGGATTGTTTGCTCTAGGAAGTTGGCTGCATTGAATTGTTTGAATTTACGGGTGTGTTGGAGATGAGTGTGTGGTTGACTCCTGTGGGTGGAGTAGGGGATGGTGAAGAGGATGAGAGCATGATCAGACCAGGGTATGGGATGGATAGTGTGTTGGACCCAATCATTAAAAAGGGGGTGTTGTGGGATAAATTGTGCCCTGTTGGGGAGCTGGGAAGGCAGAATGCTGAAGGACGTTTCCATAAGCCTTCCTCTTTTTTGGTTATAAGGGCTTTTTACCCGAACCCTCCTTCAGGAAGGGTCAGTGTTCTTCTTAGAGAGCCTGTTCTGGTCATGAACTCCGAATCCAACTTGGCAGCCTTGTCCATCATGGGTTTGTCAAAGAGGTTATCTCCCCAGCAAGGGACATGGAACAATGGGTACAGGACAAGTTGGTCAATGTCAGAAGACTGTAGTCAGGCATGGCGGTGAGCACTAATGCCTACCACTGCTACTTTAGCTACAGACTTGAAGCAGTCAGAGGCTGCCTGAATCATAAATATGGAGCACTCCTTAACCATGTAGACCAGGGTCTGGAACCACTGAAGAGGTTCCTCGGAGACACCAGCCAAGAACCCGGCAAGTTCCCTCACCGTGTCCCGCAGGTACAAGCCCCATGTACAGCTGGTAGGCCTAGGTACAGCTGATCAGCATCGAGCTTACTTCCTGCCCAGAGTTTCCATGGCACGGGCCTCCCTAACTAAGGGCATCAAAGAGTGCATTTTCTGGCTCTTCAGCCTACGCATGGCCGACTCCACCACCATGGAGTTGTGAGGCAGTTGAGCTCTTTGGAAGCCAGGGCTCTGGCGGACCTGGTACATCAAAAGTCCAGCCACCTGCTCACAATGGGAACAGAGGCCCGGATCTTCCACATATGGAAGAGCATCTGTTCCAGGATAGGGGGGAAAAGCACTACAAGGGCCTTCTTGGGGGGAGACGCTTACTGAAGGATCTCGAGGTCCTCCACCTGATGCTGCTACTCAGACTCTGTGGTGATGGGTCTTCACCATCTCCTTCACAAAGTCCAAGAAGGCCAGGTCCTCAGGTGGGGACATCCTCATTTGCAGCCAGGCCTCTGGAGGGGAAGGATCAGAGAGCACATCCCTGTGGAGCCGGGTGTTCAGGGACTCCTCTAGTCCTTGGTCAGCCAAGTCCAACCTGGAGTCGAAGGAGACCTTGAGGGTCCCCCCGGCCTCAGGCTGGAGCCACCAACCCTGATGACCTGGGCGTTCCGATGCCCCTGTGCTCCGAGTCCGGTGTGCTGTGGAATGAAGTGCTCAGTACTGAATGGGACCGGAATAGAGGAGCCTTTCGAGACCGATGGCACTCAAGAATTGGGTCCACCTCCAGGGAAGCCATTACAGTGGAGGGGCCGATTGTCAGGAGTGATGACCCAGAGGAACCAGGCATCAGAGCCTGCTGTTGGGCCATGAAAGCAGACAAACTGTGTTCCAAGGCCACCATCCTGGTCTCGATGCCAGATGGCTCCTCAGCCACCGATGGCCTTGGGCCAGACACCACACAGTCAAGGGGTGTCCTCAACGAGAATGGCCTCGGGGGAAGAGACCAGTCCCCGGATGTCTATGGCATTTTCTCCCGCTGGGACAGCTTCGAGGACCGCTCCCGGCCATCGGCCCTCACATCAAGGGCTCCAAAGCCGGGTGCCATGGGACTTCCCCCACAGTCCCAGACTAAATCACCCAGAGGCCACCGATGACGTCAGGCTATTCGAGGGGCATCCCTCCCCAAGGGAACCCTGGCTCAATGCTCCATGATCTCAAGGTTCCAAGACAGCACAGTCGCCACACGAGCTCAAGGCCTCCGCGGCAGCCCTTGAGGGCACTGGTCCTACAGACGACTCTGGGGCTAAACAGATCTTATGGAAAATCGATTCGTGCTACTTCTAACTGCCTCAGAGAGCCATGGAGGGGTCATCTGCTGGCAGAGACTACATGCCGAGGCATCATGATCCAGCCCGAAGCACCAAAGGCAATAATCATGTGGATCCGTGCATGACATATTGTGAGTGCAATGGTCGCAAGGCTTGAAGCCACTGACCGAGGCCATGGTGGGGAAGATGGTCCCCGTGAGGATGAACTCCTTTAGCCTAGCCAGAAAGGGCACAAAAACTCATGCACTGGAGGAAAAAACCCCAAAGGGTTGGGAAAAAGAAAAGGAACCCGAAGAAAAACGAGATGCCGAAGGCAAGCGGAATCAGGAGGCAAACGGGCACAGGTATGCGACTGGAGAAAGAAAAGAAAAAAAGGCAAGGGAAAAATAAAAAATAAAAAAATATCAATCAACTTTTTCCGGGAACAGACATGTCCGATGGGCTCTGCAGGAAAAAAGGAGACAGAAGCAAGATGGCACCCTTAGGCAGTAAGGAGACTACATATGCATGTTACATCTCCCAAAGGCTTTCTTTGAAAGCTGGGGAGAGGTTACCACGCAGGCTCAGTCGGCGCCGACGTCACCCATATGTGAGGAGTGACTTCCTGCTTCTTCCCAAACACCTGCTACAGGCGAGTAACTATCTTTTCTCCATGGACAAGCAGGAATGAAGTCCTCATGTATGGGACTCCCAAGCTACAAGCTACCAAAAACCAATTGGCCACAAAGCCCAACAGGAGCAACACAAGAACTGGAGAACTAACTATGTACAGCAATGGTAGACCCCAAGGGGAATTCATCTGATTCAGCATCTTCACTATATAGATTCACTTATCAGCATTCATGCACTGTGGTAATTTTTCTTTTTGGTAGCTTTGACAGAAGGGCCTTGGTGAGATGGAGTTGGGTACTAATCCCCAAACAGATGCCAGAGCTGTTGCACTGGGAATCCCCATCCAGACAGTAGTGCAATGTGAATGTGCAGACTGAAGACCACATTGCAGTCCTGCAGATCTCTTCCATAGAGACTGAGTTCAAGTTGGCCACCAACACAGCCATGGCTCTGATGCTATGAGCTGTGACATGACCATCAAGGCTCAGGCCAGCCTGGGCATAAGCAAAAGATGCATGCAGCCCACTAGCCAAATTGACAAAGTGCATTTGGAAACGGCAGCCCCTAGCTTACTGGGGTTTGAAAGAGACAAAACTGCTGGATGGACTTTTGGTGGGCCTTCGCCTGCTCTAGATAGAAGGCCAAGGCTTGCTTGTAGTCCAGCATGTGCAGCACTGTTTTCCTCTCTATGGGCGTGAGGCCTTAGGAAGAAAGTTGCAGAACTGACTAAGATGGAAAGCAGATACTACCTTTGGGAGGAATCACAGATGAGTGTGTAAGGCCGCATATACACTAGGTGCAATGCAACAGGCAATGCAACCTAGTCTGCAACATATTTCTCTAATTGATACCTGTTTGCAAATGGCTCATGAGCATCCTGTGTGCATTTGCTTTCTGCTCGTTAGGATCTTTAAAAAAAAAAAAAACCCCACCAAACACACTGGCGATTTTTGCCACGAACACAAAGGTGTACACCGTGCCAGTTGGGACGCTGTTCGGAGCGCTTCCCTGGTTAATACGTGTTCATGAACAAAGTGGATCACACTGCATGCAGTTTGTTTCAAAGAATGCTTGCTTGATGCACACTCTGTATCCCAATTAGCTAGAGTTCTGTTGCAGGTTGCATTACATGTTCTGATTGCCTAGTGTATACGTACCCTAAGACCACTCTATTATGATGGAACCTGGTATACGGCGAGTGAGCCACCAGAGACCGGAGTTCACTAACACGGTGTGCAGAGGTAACTGCCACCAGAAATAAGATCTTCCAGGTCAAGAACTTCAGAGGGCAGGAAGTGAGTGGTTCAAAGGGAGCAGACATGAGCTGCACCAAAACCACATTGGAGGTCCCAAGCCACTGCCAGAGGCTTGAAGGGAGGTTTAGAGAGGGGTAAGCCCTGTATGAAGCGAACCACAGGCTGAGCAGATATGGACTTCCCCTCCTAACCGTGATAAGTCCAACTCAGTCAGGGTTCACCTCAGTGCAATTGGAGCCTGAGACCCAACTCAGAGGTGGAGGAGGTAATCTAGCAGCCTGTCAATGGAGCAATAAAGAGGGGTACAGCAACTGATCATCAGACCAGGAAGCAAACCTCTCCATTCAAAATCATAAGACCTTCTCATAGAGGCCCTCTTGAGGTCAACAAAACCTGTCAGTCACTCCTTCGGGCAGGTAAGCTCCAACAGGATTAGCTATTCAACATCCAGGTAGTGAGGGCCAAGGACCAGACATTGGGGGCAGAGCAGCTCTTCCTCCTGTGAGAAGGTCTGGAGTGGAGCCAAACCACAGAGGCTCCAACAGGGAGAGCTGAAGCAGAAGGGAGAACCATGGCTGCCTGGGCCAATACAGTACAATGAGGATCATCGTACCCCTGTCAGCCTGGAGTTTCAGCAGGGTCTTGGCTACGAGAGGTATGGAAAGATACATGTATAGCAGGCCCTTCCACTAGTGCAGGAGGAAAGAATCAGGTGCCAGCCTGCTGCGCGAGGCAACCATGGAGCAGATCTATCGAGGGAGTACCCCACTTCCGAAAGATCCGAGCCATGATGTCCTTGTTCAGAGTCCACCTTTGCTACTGAAGGACGCAGCTCAACTGGTCTGCCAAGGAATTCTACTACTCAGATTGGTGGCCCTTAACTCCATATTGTGAACTATGGCAGACTTCCACAGCTGGACCGCTTCCTAGCACAGGATATACAAAGCTGTATCATCCCCCCCCCCCAAACACACACTTGTTTATGTAGTACATTGCCACCTGATTGTCTGTCAGTCTGATTCAGACTGACAATCTGGTTGCCTAGGTGATCCCTAAAAGCCCCGAGGGCATTCACTATAACCTGTAATTCCAAGAAATTGATCTGATAGAGGATCTCCTGTTTGGACCAGATGCCTTGTGTGCTAAGGCCATCCAGATGCGCACTCCAACCCAGCATGGATGCATTTTGTCATCAGTGTCCTCTGGGGAGGTGCCTTTGAAAGGGGAGACCTTGGAGCAGATTCTGAGGCTCCAACCACCAGTGCAGAGACTGGACCAGAAGTACAGTAACCACCACCCAATCCAAGAGGCAGCCAGTGGCCCGTTTCCACTGAGTACTCTGTGTCCATCGAGCTTGTTTCATTGAAAGATGAGCCAGGGAAGCGATGTACACCATGGAGGCCATATGACCAAGCACAGTCAGCATCTCTTGAGCCATTTATCTGATGCTTCCACTGGGTGTTAGGGACCATAACTGTCAACCATGGGAGAAGGTCCAGTGGGAAAAAGGAGAGCTCCTATGACCTCCAGATGCTGAGCGGGCCTTTGGATAGTTGACCACAAACCTCAACAGCTCGAGTACCTGAATGGTAAACTGTGTTGAGTGCTAGACTCCATCTAGAGTGATGCATTTTATAAGCCAGTCGTCCAGATAACGGAAGACAAAGACCCCAAGTGTCCCAAGATAGACTGCCCAACACCACGATGCACTTTGTGAAAACTCGGGGTGCTGAGGCCAGTCCGAAGGGTAGTACTCTGTACTGGAAGTGCTGTTCCTCCAGGACGAAATTGAGAAATCTCCTGTAGGTGGAATGGATCAGTATGCAGGTATATGCGTCTCTGAGATCTGGGGAGCATTGCCTATTGTTTCTCTGAAGATAAGGGGAGCAGATTCCCCAGAAAGACCATCTTGAATTTCTCTCAAACCAGGAAGGTGTTGAGGTTTCTGAGGTCCAGAATGGGCCAAAACCCCCCTACCCCATCTTCTTGGGGAACAGGAAGTATCTGGAGTAAACCCCCACATGACCTATTCCAGAGATACAGGCTCAATGGCAAGATTGGCCAGAAGGGCAGAGATTTCTCCTTGCATGATGTGGAGATGCAAAGGGTTGAGGGGATACACTCCCGGGGGGAAATGTGGTGATAGTTCAGCAAAGTGCAACACGTAACTGCTTTGGACTATTTGTAGCACCCACAAGTCCAAAGTTATGAAAGGCCACCTGTGGGCAAAAACAACGAGCCATCTCGCCACAGAACATTTCCCCCTCTGGTCACTGGCATTTCAGCTATGCTCCAAAGGAGCCAGTCAAAACCCCACCCCCCAGCTTGGGTTGTGGAGTAGGCTGAGCCTTCTGAGGTTTTTTGGCACTACAGGCAAGGGGCCTAGACCTTCAAATGAGAGTTTTGAGGACTTGGGAAATTCCTCTTGTGAGAGGGATTGGACGTTTGAGAGCCTGGTGAGGTTAATGTGCTGCTTCTCTATGTCAGCAGCTTGTTCCTCCACCTGCTCTCAGAAGGCATGACAAGTCCTCCAGTTTATTTTGCATCAACTGTTCCAGGTCAGAAGATTGGAGCCAGGTGAGCTGGCGGGCCCCAATGCCCACCACCACCGTCACCCTGCAGGCCAACTCAAAAAGTGTCGTAGGTCACTTGGACCATGAACTTTGAACAGTCATTGCCATGGCCCACCAGGGCACAATAGTCGTCCAATTTTTCCACAAGTAGAGAATGGGGCCCAATTCAGAAGAGCAAGCATTATGTCCTTCAAGAACATGCTCATATTTATATATAGCCACTAGCATGGAGCTCTGAAAAATACTTCCTTCCGAAGCTGTCCAATGTCCAAGCCTCCCTGCCAGGGGGTGTTGAGGAATGAGTGCTCTTAATGTTCTTTAGGGCAGACTCCATCACCCGGGGCCTTTTTAACCTAGTACATTGAGCCCAGACTCCTGCTGGATCCAGTGGACCGGCACCACTGCTGCCTCCTTAGGGACCAAGAGGTACTGAAGGATCTCCAGCTCCTTCACCCTGGACTCATTCTCCGCCTCCAGTGAAAATGGGATGGCCTTGCCCATATACCTCACAAAGTCCTGGAAGGCCATGTCCTCTAAAGGAGAATTCTGCTGTTCATGGCGAGGGGTCTGATGGAAGCTCAGGAGACCTGCTCTGACAGGGTCTCTGATTCCACATTGGTCACCCAGCCAGGGTCCGACTCCGAGAGGAAGTCAAAATGCCTCACAATCTGCCTGGAGCTCCCTCAGGCTTTCGAGGGGAATGGGAGTATTGATGGGATCGATGAAGCATTGGGTGCTTCAAAAGGTTATGTTGGGACATCAGACCCAGACACACTCTGGAGAGAGATGGCCCCGCTACCGACCTGCATCTGATCAAGACGCCCTGATGTTGATGCTTCCATAGGCAATGCATGTGTCTCGAGGATCAGCTGCACACAGAGGCCTCAAGGACCAGTAGGCGTTCCTCCATGGCTGCCAATTCCAAAGGTCTCAGGGCCTGAGCCACTTTGAGCACCGTCTCCAGCATCCCTGCAGAGGTAGCACCTCTATTATTGGGAGATGGTCAGTGCCCCTCCAAAACAGTGGTGTTTGATTCATCTTGTCGGGGTATCTTGGTAGGCCATTTGCAGCCATCGCTCTCGACATCATGTCAGGAAGGGTGCCAATGCCAAAGCATGCAAGGCTTAGCCCGGTGCTTGGAAGGGTCCACCTTTGACGTCGATGGAGTCTGACGAGTCCTTCTTTGATTCCAGGTGGAGACCAATCGAAGGCCGATGCTCAGGGGTCACTGCAGGCCCTCTGCTCCAAATGACCCTGGGAACCTCTCGATTTCAAGCCATTGGGACCAATGCAGGTTCCGAAGATACTGAATCAGACCTCTGAACAAAGAGGAATTCTCCCTGCTTCTCTCAACCCTTCAGGCTTTTCCTTGTCATCCACAAACAAACTGCAAGAGGGCTGGTGATCAGGACCCAGACACTGGAGGCACCAGTCATGCTCGTCAGTGAGAAAAATGGTCCTGGCACACTTGGTGCATTTTTTTTAACCTGCTGGCTGTCTGGCTTCTGAGATGTCTGGGAAAAAGCCCATGGCTAAATCAAAACAGCTCGATGGTGCCGAACGGGTCACAGAAATGACGAAAATTAGAAGAGGTTATTGAAAGAAGCAATGGAACCGGGAGCAGAACTGCGATGGACGGACCAGCTACCACCAATAGCAGGTGGAAAAGATAAGCAAGTGAAAAAACCCCACCCCCGGAGAGGAAAAAATGGAATGTTTACTGGTGGAAGATCAAAGCATATTTATGGTGCTCCATGGAAAATGAAGACTGGAGAAGATGGAGCTGCAGCAGATGGGAAGACAGGCATAGGCGAGCCTCCCAAAAGCTTCTAGAGGATGGTGAGCATTCCCGCACTGGGTTCCGTCTGATGTCCATATGGGAGGACTTCATTCCTGCTTGTCCATGGAGAAACAAGTTTTTTTGTGCTTATTTATTTATAACACGTTAATATAGTTTCAGCTGAAAAGTACAAGTAATAATGATCGCAGGGCAAGAACCTTTCTGGTCTGTCTGTGGGCAGAAGAGAAAGGGATGACTACAATCACAGCCCCAATAAAGCAGTCTGCCCGAAGGGATCTGATCTTCTACAGGCAAACAGCTTGCATCAGAGCTACGATCACATCCATCCTCTTCTCGTTTGCTCATGGGAGATCAGATCTCCACAGGCAGAACAGGTGGGGAAGTCCAGGATAGTGACCTGGAAGGCAGAAGAGAGTGATGGGGCAGCAATTAAAAAGGTTAGAAGGGGTGGGAGGGGAGTAAAACTGCAAAGACTTAAAAGGCCAATTGCAAAATCCACACACAGACAGGCACACCACCATACTACATAGCAGGCATATCCAACTTCGAACAGGTTGTGATCTACCTTTTCCGGCCAAAAGTGCCGGTGATCTACCACCATGAAAATTAAGTTTCAAATTAGTTTCAAATTAAATTTTAACCCAAGTTGGAGGATTCCCCTCCCCCCCATTTTTAATGAACTTTCTGTTATTTACTTGGATGTGATCAGCTGTTAAGCAAATTAAGCAAAAACAAAACAGAGAGACGAAGATCCAGTAAGAACTGCGAGGGGATATGGAAAGTACATTTTTTTCTTTAACTTTTATTGAGTAATTTGTGTTAAATTTAGGTTGAGTATTGATCCAGGCTGATCTTGCACAATCTTTAATATTTTGCTCTTGCTCATTAGTGAGATGTCTCAGCCTGCATTTCATCCACCAGCTTTTTGAAGTTGGGTGAATATTGCGTGAGGGCCAGTCTCAGGGAATCCTCGAGATGTTCATCTGTCATGTTGGAACGTTGTGTACTCTGTCATTTTCAGATGGTAAAATGCAGATTCACACCAACAAGTTGAACCGAAACAGGAGTGTACAGCTTCACTGCATCTTCTCAAGTTGGGAAATTTGTCTCTAGACACTAGCTTCCAAAACAATTCTTGCTCAGCACAGGTCTTCAGAAAAATGTCATTTTTAAGGGTTAATATTTCGTTTTCAGGAGATGGCGTGTTCAATGAGTAATTTTTGCTGACAGCAGCTGCAGTTTCTTTATTGTCCACATCTACTTTGAATAGGTATGACAAGTACTCCACAACTGTTCCAATTTTTTGGAAGTCACAGAATCTATTTTCGAATTCCTGGATAACAGAACAGATTTCTGTCATACTTCTCGTTCTGAAAAACAAAATTTGGATATTGTCCCAGATAGTCCTGCGTATTAGGAAAATGATCAAAAGTAGTGTTTGCAAGGTCAGGAGCCACAAAAAGCAAGAAGCCAAGACGTCAGGACGATTCAAATCAATTTTATTAATACAGACCCCAACGCGTTTCGGCAATCAATGCCTTCATCAGGGGCTAGCAGCTACAATAAAATATAAGTAATATAAACATAAAAACATAAAAAGGAAAAAAAAATCATAAACAAAAACATATATAATATGATCTTATGTAATCAAGGACTGGTGAAATTCTTACCAATGTAGTTAACAAACAGATGTATATAAACGCAGGACACACACATGTAATGAAAAATAATAATTAATAATATTTAAAATAACAGCATAAATATCCTAAAAAGGATTATAAAAAGGTATTATATAATCATTAGTCAATAATTTTTCAATTTAATTAAAAGACTGAAGCAAAAGTCTTCCAAAAAGGTTGAAGAAAATTCTTGTATAAATGTAAACATGAAAGAAAACAAATCAAAACTATTATACTTACATGTAACCCTATTTATGGACTGTTAGTGTAATCTTAAGTCCAGGGTTGGGCGTATTCTGTCTCAATATTAAAGAGACTTAGTATCGCCTATCTTAGACTGTAAATATAAAACAACTAAAGATAGTCACAAAGAGGAGCATAGAAATGAGTTAAAATCAATCATATAGGATAGATTATGCATAAGAGAGGATGACATAAAAAAATAATAATAAATATAAATAATAAATGAATAATAATAAACTGTAAGATAAATATATAATTGTGCAGAACTATGAATTTATACATATAAATATTGTAAAGACTTATAATTAAAAAACATGTAGAGACTAGATTCATGAGCAAATCTTATGCCTTATTATATTATGGGTATCTGCTGAACAGCAAACCAAATATAAAAATCTAAATGCATAGAGAATGTTAAAATTATAAATAATAGCCAATGAATCACAGGTTGAGAATCTTCATCAAAACAAAGAGTCAAGCCAAAGAAATTATAATAATTATTTCGATAATGAGAGATACATAAAAAATGAAGATATATATAAATGAAATATATATATATGTATGAAATAAATGAAGTAAAACAATAAGGTAAAACAAATTGTACATATACACATTTCATGCCATGAGTATGAAGATAACATAAAATAGTCTAAGGAGGTGGCAGAGGCATATCACCCAAGTCGCCTACCAACAGGCAGACGAGACAACAAGAACAACATTTCTCTCAGCCCCATCGAACAAATCGTACTCAGAGCTTCACAGCCAAAAGGCAATTGGATTGGAATCTCTAGGTGGGGTTATTAATCTATCCAATTACACCTTATCTGACACTGAGAATTTTCTCTTGAATAGAGGGCTGTCGTTCGTACCAACTAGACAGCATGATAAATTTACTACACAGGTTGAGTTATATAAATATTTCCGGAAATTGAGAATTATTGACCATTTTACAAAAACTCCTGAAGATACTATGGACCGGTCTGTGGTCAAAAATCCCTCTAAATGGATCCCGCCCAGTACCAACACCATGATTTCGGCATTCGAAAATGTGGTTCTCTCAAAAGTTGATAATCTATATAGACACAACAAACGGCCTGGTTATTTTAATCTGAACAAATCACAACTACAGGCGCTTAAGACATTACAATCTAACAATGACATCATAATTAAGCCAGCTGATAAAGGCGGTGCCATAGTTATTCAGAATAGAGAAGACTATATCAATGAAATATTACGACAACTTAATGATCAACAATTCTATCAAAAGATATTTGATGACCCCACACCAATGATACAACAAAAAATTGATACTCTCCTTTTCATAGGAAAAGAAGCAGGGTATCTCACACCCAACGAGATTACATATCTGCGTGTAACACATCCTATTATTCCCACCATCTATATTTTACCTAAAATACATAAATCTTTACAGAAACCACCAGGTCGTCCAATAGTTTCTGCTATAGGTTCAGTTTTGGAACCCATTTCCAAATTTCTTGACATTTACCTCAGACCTTTTGTTGTACAGATACCTTCTTATATTCGCGATTCTACAAACCTCAATATTTTACAAGAATTTAATCAATATCATGATCAGCTTACACTTGTTACTTTGGACATAAACTCTCTGTATACTAATATACCTCAACAGGCTGCACTTGAAGTTCTAGCCAATACTCTCATACAAAGGACACGACCAGTACGTACTCCCACGGCTTTTCTAGTACAGTTAGCTTCAATAGCGATGTCAGAGAATTTCTTTTACTTCCGCGGTCTTTTCTATAAACAGGTGAAAGGGGTTGCCATGGGTTCCTCCATGGCCCCAGACGTGGCAAATCTCTATGTGGCTAATTTTGAAGCACAATATCTGAACACTCATCCTTATGCATCTAATGTCCTTCTATGGAAGAGGTATATAGATGACATTCTGATTATATGGGATGGTCCAGAAGACAAGTTACAAGAATTTTTCCTGTGGCTCAATTCCCTAGACCCCCATTTACAATTTGAAGGCACCTTCAGTTCTGAAAAAATCCCTTACCTTGATATTATGATTAAGAAGGACCACAATGGCTTTGTCACAGAACTATATAGAAAGCCCACTGATCGCAACACTCTCCTTCATTATGATAGCTGCCACAATAGAGCATTTAAACAAAACCTACCGGTAAGTCAATTCCTCAGAATTAAAAGAACTTGCACTACAGACAGAGACTTTGAACGTCACTCTGTTGATACGCATTACAGGTTCAAAACAAGAGGATACCCTAAAGAGAGCATCAAAAAAGCATATTTACGTGCCTGTACTACTGATCGTTCTGTTTTGTTACAAAAAAAGAAGACTTCTACAAATTCGAACAAGGTTGTTTGTGCTTTAACATTCTCACAATATTCGAAGTCAATAGTGAACATTCTTAGACAGGAATGGCATTTACTCACCACATTGCCAGCGTTTGATACAAAACATATTATGGTTGCTTACAAAAGAAATACTAATCTAGCTAATACACTTGTCCCATCAGCCCTCATGAGATCACATGCTCCCCCCAAAATCAAGGGACATTATAGTTGTGGAAAATGTTCTATTTGTCTACACACCATTACATCCAAAAATAGCTTTACGGATTCGAAATCAGGACATAAGATATACCTGAATGATTATACAAACTGCAGAACGTCCAATGTAATTTACCTCATACAGTGCCCATGTCATCTTGTATATACTGGCAAAACTAAAAGAGAAATTCGTACTCGGATTACTGAGCACAAAAGCTGCATTTCCCGGAAAATCATAGACAAACCTTTGGTTTCTCATTGGATCGCTGCCGATCACAAAATCAATGACTTGAAATATTTAGTTTTGAAATGGATCAAACCATATTGGAGAGGAGGAGACATAAACAACAAACTATTGAAATTGGAACAAAGATACATCTATGAGTTTAAAAGCTTATCTCCAGATGGTCTTAACCAAGAGATAGACCTCTCCGTCTTCCTGTGAAGTACAGAGACCCGTTTAGCATTTTTCCATCCACCCATTAAAACCTAGATGTTAATTTGTTTAGGCATTGTTTTTTCCTATGAACAACACTACTTTTTATGTTTCGCAGTTTCCCATTATCATAGAAAGGTTCTTATGTACATATATAATACACTGTTTTTAAGTGTTTTGTTTTCATTAATATTACGGTGAGCCATTACGCGTTTCGCCTCATCACTTTTCCTCCAATCAGCTTCCTTGATTTTTGGCGCCAATTTTAAAAGGCTATATTATACCCCTCGAAGCCAGTACACTTTCACTTTCGCTTTCATGTGAGCAGTACTAGCGTTTTGCAGCTTTCTAAGGCAGACAATCTTTGTACTCGATCGTAAGATCAACATGAGTAAAAACTTTTACATCACTAGATAGCATGGGTGCTACTCAAGTACTACGACAATATTTAATCATTTGCCATGGAAATAGCCTGTTTTTATTAAGACACCTATTTTATTTCGAGTTGTAAGTCATGATTTTTAGTGGTCGCTTCTGTTCATACACTCATTTACTTTTTTAAACCTAGATGCTACCTTTTTAGTGTAGATGAGGTTTTAAAAATAGAAGCGTAAAGTACATTTTTCCTTTTTAAACACACTTTTCATGCTTATTTAATGTCTTCCGCATATATTTTTAAACCGTTGGCATATGTCACTTTACAGTTTAGTAATTCTCCTTCAGAAAATGCTTTTTAAGTAAAAGCTAGGCTATACGGCATTTTAACATTATTTATGTGTCCTTACGACATAGGCAATGAACTTGGGAGAACCATAAACCTATGTGTCTAAGGTACTTCACTTTTATTTTATTATCATCATCTTCATTTTATTTTCATCTGTATGCATTTTAAGGTTTCCATATGTACATTTAAGGTGTCATTTTTCCATCCTTCGAGTTCATTTATTATGTCTGTCTTTGAACAAGTACCGGCACAATACGCCTTCAAGTTTGCTACCTAATGGATCCATGTATTTCTTCAGTTCTACATTTAAATTGCGTGATACCGTATCATGGTTTAGTAACTCATGCATTTTATAGGTGAATACTATTGATCCACAACATCAAGGCAGCAACGCTATTAACTAAGAAAGACGTTAACATCTATCAAAATTATGCATATCCCATTTTCAATTCAATAGTTTCTTTTATAAATAAAACACCTTTGTTTCATTATAGGATAGAGGACCATTTAAGATAATCGATTTAACTTATTTGTTAGTACTTGAACTATCAGTTCGTCATATAAAACACATGATCAGTTCATACATGATAGTCAATTTATCTTTTATAACAAATTGATAGGAAGCATCATTTTACAATGATTGGTTCCTTTGTTCAGTATAAATACTTATCAATTAACTATTACACTCATTAGTTTAATTTTTAGACTATTTTATGTTATCTTCATACTCATGGCATGAAATGTGTATATGTACAATTTGTTTTACCTTATTGTTTTACTTCATTTATTTCATACATATATATATATTTCATTTATATATATCTTCATTTTTTATATCTCTCTCATTATCGAAATAATTATTATAATTTCTTTGGCTTGACTCTTTGTTTTGATGAAGATTCTCAACCTGTGATTCATTGGCTATTATTTATAATTTTAACATTCTCTATGCATTTAGATTTTTATATTTGGTTTGCTGTTCAGCAGATACCCATAATATAATAAGGCATAAGATTTGCTCATGAATCTAGTCTCTACATGTTTTTTAATTATAAGTCTTTACAATATTTATATGTATAAATTCATAGTTCTGCACAATTATATATTTCTTACAGTTTATTATTATTCATTTATTATTTATATTTATTATTATTTTTTTATGTCATCCTCTCATGCATAATCTATCCTATATGATTGATTTTAACTCAATTCTATGCTCCTCTTTGTGACTATCTTTAGTTGTTTTATATTTACAGTCTAAGATAGGCGATACTAAGTCTCTTTAATATTGTGAGACAGAATACGCCCAACCCTGGACTTAAGATTACACTAACAGTCCATAAATAGGGTTACATGTAAGTATAATAGTTTTGATTTGTTTTCTTTCATGTTTACATTTATACAAGAATTTTCTTCAACCTTTTTGGAAGACTTTTGCTTCAGTCTTTTAATTAAATTGAAAAATTATTGACTAATGATTATATAATACCTTTTTATAATCCTTTTTAGGATATTTATGCTGTTATTTTAAATATTATTAATTATTATTTTTCATTACATGTGTGTGTCCTGCGTTTATATACATCTGTTTGTTAACTACATTGGTAAGAATTTCACCAGTCCTTCTTGATTACATAAGATCATATTATATATGTTTTTGTTTATGATTTTTTTTCCTTTTTATGTTTTTATGTTTATATTACTTATATTTTATTGTAGCTGCTACCCCCTGATGAAGGCATTGATTGCCGAAACGCGTTGGGGTCTGTATTAATAAAATTGATTTGAATCGTCCTGACGTCTTGGCTTCTTGCTTTTTGTGGCTCCTGGTGGACTTTTGCAAGAACAGCGCTCCTTTTTCTTTGTTTAGTGTTTGCAAGGTCAGTCATCATTAACTCAAATTTGATCTTGTAGGATGGAACTGTACTCATCTCGCCAATGCATTTGTTTTTACCTTGTAGTTCAAGGTTCATATCACTTAGTTTGCCTGTAAAGTCAGCGAGAAATGCCAGATCACATAACCATTCCTCATCTTCCAACTCTGCATAGTCATCTTCCCTCTCCTTCAAAAAAACTTATTTCATTCAGCAAATCACAAAATCTTTGCAGAAATTTGTGCCTACTTAGCCACCTTACATCTGTGTGCAAAATGATTTCCGCTGCCCCTTCATCAAGAGTAAGATTGAAAAGCAGTCTTTGAAGTGATCTTCCACGAACTGAATTTATAGTTTTGAAAGTGATGTCCATAACAGTCTTTGTATTGAGTCTCTTGCTTGCCAAAACTTGCTGGTGAATGATGCAGTGGTAAGAAAGGAAATCTGGGAAGTCGTCATGCTGTCTACAGAGGGCTATGAAACCGTTAACCTCACCTGTCATTGCTCTTGCTCTATCAGTAGTGATGGAAACAAGTCTGTGCAATGGAAGATTACACTTTGTCACAAAAGAATGGAAAGAACTGAATATTTCCTGACCGGTAGTTCTCCCTTTTAAAGAAATCATTCCAAGTAGTAGTTCTTTAACCCTGAAGTCTTCAAAAACCATCCGGATAAAGACTAGTAACTGGGCTATGTCTCTTATGTCTGTAGATTCATCCAGTTGCAGTGAGAAAGCAACACAATTTGAAACATCCTCCAACAATTGTTCAGTTGTGTCTCCACACATCTTTTCTATTCGCCGCACAACGGTGTTTCTTGACAATTGTACATCTTGAATAGCAGCTATGATCTCCTTCTTATTTTTAAATCCTTCAAAAAGATTGTCAGCTGCTTCAAGAAAACAATCTTTTACAAATTCCCCTTCAGTGAAAGGTTTGCATTTCTTTGCGATCAGGTTGCCGACCTTGAAGGATGCATGGTTACATTGACCAAATGTGACCTTGGCTTTGCCATCAATTGTTACCGAGTAGCCAATTTCGATTTAAGTTCTTTGAGCTTCGGTTTACAAATTTCACTTTTGGGTGAAAAATCAGCACCAAACTTATTGCTATGCAGAGCCTTATAATGACGTTCTATATTACCCTTTTTGGGCAAGGATACTGGGGCGTTACAAATTATTCAACACCACTTGTCTTTCACCATGATGAAGTAGTAGTCCATTTCCCATTCATCATGAAAGTGGTAGGTTTTGCTCTTCTTTGGAACACTCATCTTCGTTATACTGGGGTGGCTGGATGTAAGAAGGCCAAATCTGCTAAGTTAGTAAAAACACTGGCTGAATCTGGTCCAAAACTGTCACTGTCCCAAAGTATAAAAGATCAACAGGAACTGAAGACCTCTGGATGATGTGCAATACAAGGACTGGAGATGCCAAAACCACACATGCAGTTCTAAAAGTAATACGAATTCATCATACTGGCACCAATAATCAAATATCACCAATCAATCATCAAAAAAACTCAAACACCTGTCCAGCAAACCAGATAAAATCAAATACCGCCATACAAGTTTAAATACCACCACACGCGATTTAATAAATTCAGCACACAGTGTAGAATCAACACAAATTCTAGGCAAAATAAAATTGCAGAGGCAAGCCAAGGTCACAGTGGTTTCAACCAATTTGAAGGCAAGGCATAGGCAAGTTAGAACAAAATTGGAAAAGCCCGCCAAAATCACCAAATTCTTGACACTTTGTTATGTCTGCCGGAAAACGTTTAATGAAAGTGAACTATAAAGCGACGAACAACCAGCACATGACAACTAATACGGTAAGTGTATTCAGATAAAGCCCGGGCGAATGGATATCGCCCGGTATATAACACACTTCTAAGGGGTGTTGGGGCAGGGGCAGGAATGGGTGATTCTGAGAGGCAGGAGACCAGGTATGATACCAGGCCTGTGGCGTCTCGTTGCGGGGCACGGGCGGCGGCCCCCTGGGGTACCCACAAACTATTGGCATGAAAACAAGCAGTGCACCCAATACACCCGCAGGCAGGGGAAAAAAAAGACAGGCAAAGGATAAGCAGCGGCAGCAAGCCCTTGGCAGACGACCTGCCAGCACGAGCTCTCTCCTAGCGATGGGGCGAGCTGCTGGAGAGATGGAGCCAAGTGGGGCTGGCGATCTACCTCTGACCCCTCCGTGATCTACAGGTAGATCGGGATCTACCTGTTGGACATGCCTGTCCTACTCCATCATCCCATTCATCTCACATATTTTTAACCTTTCGCTTTCCACTGCAACTTTCTCTGCAGTTTTCAAGCATGCTGTAATCTCTCCTCTCCTCAAATAAACCCTCACGACCGTACTTGTTCAAATTATCGAGCCATCTCCCTTCTCCCATTCATAGCTACATATAGTAACATGGAATATGACAGCAGATAAAAACTAGTATGGTCCATCTAGTCTGTCCAGCAAGGCGGCAAGAGTAGGTGCACCTACCGCTCCGTGTAGGTCACCCCTATTTCTTGAGATATAAGAGAGTCATGTTTATTTTGATTTTATCCTGTTGCTATAAAGGGGATCCACTGTGTCTGTCTTATGCCATTTTGAATTCTGTCACTGTATTTGCCCCCACCACTTCCATCAGGAAGGCATTCCAGGCATCCACCACCCTTTCAGTGAAAAAGTATTTCCTGACATTGCCTTTCAGTTTACCCCCTTGCAGCTTCATTTTATGCCCTCTAGTTTTACAGCTCCCCCCATCTATGGAAGAGGTTTGTTTGTTCATTATACTCTAAGGCCTGAATCATATCTCCCCTGTCCCTCTTCTCTTCCAGAGTGTACATATCTTCAAGTCTCTTCTCATAAGTCTTCTGATGCAGGCTCCAAATTATTTTGGTTGCTTTCCTCTGAACAACTTCCAGTCTTTTTATATCCTTTGCGAGATATGATCTCCAAAACTGAACACAATATTCCAAGTGAGGCTCACCAGCGACTTGTACAGTGGTATTAATAACTCCTCCTTTCTGCTAGTAATTCCTCTCTGTATGCAAACCCAGCATCCTTCTGGCTTTTGCCATCTCCTTGTCACACTGTTTCGCCACCTTAAGATCCTCAGAAACAATCACACCAAGGTCCTTTCTCCTGGTCCGTGCACACCAACCTCTCGCCCCCGATCGCATACAATTCTCTTGGATTTCTGCTTCCCAAGTGCATGACACTGCACTTCTTCACATTAAATCGTAACTGCCACGCATTAGACCACTCTTCCAGCTTTTGTAGATCTTTCCTCATGTTCTCCACTCCCTCAGGGGAATCCACTCTGTTGCAAATTTTCATGCCATCAAAAAGACAGACTTTTCCAGTCCTTCAGCAATAATCACTCACAAATACATTGAACAGTGCCGGTACCAGGACTAAACCCTGGGGCACACCGCTAGTTACCTTCCGTCATCTGTCAGTCAACCAAATTCTGATCCAGTTCACCACCGTGGGACCCATCACCAAGCTGTTGAGTTTATTGATAAGCCTCCTATGAGGAAAAGTATCAAAGGCTTTGCTGAAATCTAGGTAGATCACATCCATCGCATGCCCTTGATCTAGTTCTCTGGTCACCCAAAGAACTCAATCAGATTTGTTTGGCAAGATCGTCCTTTGGTAAAAACATGTTGCCTCGGATCATGCAACTTGTTGGTTGAGAAAGTCCACTATTCACTCTCAGGAGTACCTCCATTACTTTTTTTGCCACCGAGGTAAGGCTTACTGGCCTGTAGTTTGTCACTTCTTCCCTATTACCACATCAGCCCTTCTCCAATCCTGTAGAACTTCTCCTGTCTCCAAGGATCTATTAAAAAAAATCCTTCAATGGTCCTGCAAGAACCTCTCTGAGCTCTTTTCACTATCCTGGGATGTATTACATCCGGTCCCATGGGCTTGTCCATTTTGTTTTGCAAGCTATTCTAACACATCTTCTGTAAATGGTGTGGTATCTACTCCATTCCCATTTGTATATTTGTCAATCACAAGTGGTCCTCCTCCAGGATTTTCTTTAGCAAGAACAGAGCAGAACTATTTGTTTAGCATTTTCGCTTTTTCAATGTCACTTTCCACAAATCCATTCCCAGCACTTTTGAGTCCTGCAATTCCACCTCTGATTTTCCTCCTCTACTGAATATACCTGAAAAAAGTTGGTCGCTACACTTCACATCTTTAGCCATCTTTTCTTCTGTCTGATTTTGCTATCCTTATTTTTCTTTTTCTCTTTTTATTCTATTTAAATTAACTTAAGTTTTTTATACCGTCTTTATCATAAAAAAATCAAAGCGGTTTACAGTATAACAATTTTACAAAGAACTCATGGAATAGGTAGGAGTGTTATCCTGTATTCTTTTCTGTTACTCAGTTTTTGAGCTTCTGAATTCTGTGAAAGCTGTGGTTTATTTGTGCAGCCACTTCTTTGGAGAACCAAATAGGTTTCCTTTTCCTCTTGTTTTTGTTTATTTTCCTTACATATCTGTTGCCCCTTTTTATTGCTTCCTTTAGTTTAGCCCAATGCAATTCCACTTCCCTTATCCCCCTGCCAACTCCTCCTTCAAGTACTTGGCCATTTTACTGAAGTCAGTGTTTTTGAAGTCTATGACTTTGAGTTTGCTGTGATTGGACTCTATCTTGGCTTTTATCTCAAACCATACTGTGTGATGATTGCTACTGCTCACATGGACACCCACCCGGATATTTGACACGCTGTCTCCGTTGGCGAGTACTAAATCCAACATCGAACGTTCCCTGGTCAGTTCCATTACCATTTGTCTATGCAATGCATCTTGGAAGGCATCCACAATTTTTTTTTTTTACTCCTTTCCAGATTTGCAGAAGGAATACTCCAATTCACATCAAGTAGATTAAAGTCACCCAATATGATCACTTTCCCCTTCATGGCTATCTCTGCAATATCAATAATCAATTCACTATCCATTTCTTTGGTTTAAGTTGGAGGCCTGTAGACTACACCAGTATGGATGACAGTACCATCTCCTCTTTCCAACGCAATCCACAGTGCTTCTTCTTTTCCCCCACATCCCCTGCATTTTAGCAGCTTTAATATTGCTTTTGACATATAAGGCTACTCTTCCTCCTTTTCTACCCTCTCTCTTCTAGATTATAGCCAGCTATGGCTATATCCCATTCATGCGGCTCATTAAACCATGTTTCTGTAATGGCCACAATGTCCAAGTCCATTTCCACCATTACGGCTTCCAGGTCAGGAACTTTGTTGGCTAAGCTTCGTGCATTCATGCTCATTGTTTACAGCATTTGTTGTCTGGCTTGCCTGTATTTTGCATGGATTTTGTTCTAAACACCTCTTCCCACTTGCCATTGATGTGTGGTTTAAAATTATGGCTGTTTCCAATGTTACTATGCTTTTGCTGGGAGTGATGTCCTGAACTTGTCCTTCTACTTCCATCACCCCCTTTCCCTAGTTTAAATGCCTGGACAGATACTGTCTGAGTTTTTCACTTAGGATCCTTTTCCCTGCGACAGAGAGATCTAGTCTTGTTGATCCATCTGTTTCCCTAGTCGCCTATATCTCTTAATCCTTCTTGTTTGCACCAGGTTTGGAGTCATGTATTAAAGTTATTTATGCGATGCAGCCTTTATGCCCCCTTAACAAGGACAGGTAGAACTTCTGAGAATGCTATAGTGTTAACAATGGGCTGGAGTTTCTCTCTCGGAGTCTGGAAGTCCCTTTGAACTGCAGAGGCATTGTTTCCAGCCAAGTCATTTGTACCCAAGTGGATGACATCATCAATTCTGGAGTGCTCACTTTCTGCACTAACTATACCAAGAATTTGGTTTTCATTCCTGCTGGCTGAAGAGCCTCGGAGGCCATCTTCTCTCTTTTGAACTGTTTTCCCAAGTTGGTGCCTCTGATGATGGAATCTCCAAGTAGTAGTGGTTTTCTGTTTTGTGATTTTTCGTCTTCATATTTGGTGCATTATCAGTAGATTGGGCATTGACTCTCTCATTTAAGGGCACTTCAGTTTCCAAGGATTGGGCACCCTCATTATCCAAGGCAGAGAAGGAATTATGCAGGGATCTCTCTTGATGTATAGGGTGTGTCTGCGTTAAAGGTTACAACCTACCAGTATCCACTATGATCCATTTGTTCTTGGGCTATTTGAATCTTTGTGGGAGCGGTGGTGGATTTTGTTCAGTTTGCACCCTAGAGGAGATGTGTTTAATTGCAGTTAATTCTTCCCTTATTAGAGTCAATTATTTATGCATAGCAGCTAACTTGAGGCATATAGGGCAAGCTCTTAGGTTCCAAATGATTCTTCTCATAATGAAAGCACCACAGTTCTTGCACTGAATACACGACATGCTGATTAAATGGTCCTAGGAGGAGGAAAAAGATGGGTATAATACCTAATTAACCAACAGATGTCAATGTATATGTTGACTATAGAAGCAATGCAACCCTGTGGTGGGTGGTGTGAGGTGGGCGGGAACTTAAGCATCCCTGGCCAGTAGACGTTATAAGAACTGAGGGCACACTTAGATATCTGATTCAAAAGGCTATGCAGAAAATATGTAGGCAGTCAGAATATTTCTTAAAATCAGGCAATTGTAAAGTCTGAAAGCTTAGCTGTGTGTAGTCTCTTGGAGCTGTGATCAATTCCAAAATTCTTGAATGTGCAGTTCTCCACCACTGTCTTGAATTTCTCTCCTCTCAAGCCCTTCTTGATCCACTATCAATCTGTTTTTCGTCCATTTCATTCTACTGAAATGGCTCTTGCCAAAGTCTCCAGTGATCTGTTCCTTGGAAAGTCCAAAGGCCTTTATACTCAATTCTCTTTCTTAATCTTCCTGCTGCTTTTGATTCCATTGACCACCTCCTCCTTGACACTTTATCCTCTCTTGGTTTTAGAGGCCATGTATTGTCTTGGTTCTCTTTTTCTCTCTCCAATTGCTCTTTCAGCGTTTGTTCTAGGGGTTCCTCCACTACTGCCATCCCTCTCTCTCTGTGTACCTCAAGGGTCTGTTTTAGGCCCTCTCCTTTTCTCGCTCTATACCCAGTCTCTTGGTGCCCTTCATCTCTTCCCATGGCTAACAGTATTATTTTTATGCCGACTACTCAAAATCTACACCTGACATCTCTCCTTCGCTCCAAACTCTTATCCCTACTTCCTTATCCGACATCGCTGCCTGAATGTCACACTACCGATTAAAATTGAATGTGGCTAAAACTGACCACCCTATTTTTCCACCCCAAACCCTCCTCCCCTCTTCCTCCTTTCTCTATCACTGTTGACAATGCTGCTCTTCCTGTTTTCTTGGCCCACAACCTTGGGGTCATCTTTGACTCCTCCCTTTCCTTCTCCACACATATTCAACATATAGCTAAAACCTGTCATTTCTTTCTCTACAACCTTAACAAATTTCATCCCTTCCCTCTCTGAACACACTAAGGCTTTCGTCCACCTCTTTGGTCATCTCCCATCTTGACTATTGCAACCTCCTCCTTGTTGGTCTCCCTCAGTGTCATCTCTCTCCTCTTCAATCTATCCAGAACTCTGCTGCACAGCGTCTTCCACCAGCCCTGATATACTCATAACCAGTCTTCTAAAATCACTTTACTGGCTTCCCTTCCGTTTCTGTATCTGATTCAGACTTCTTCTTCTAACAAATGCATTCACTCTACTGCCCCTCATTACCTTTTGTCTCTTCTCTCTCCCTATACCCCTCTGGCTTTATGCCCTTTTCTTCTTATTCTGCAAACTCCAGACTTTGATCTTTTCACCTTGCTACTCCTTAAGCATTGAACAAACTTTCTCTATCTTTATGTGAAGTCTCTTCTCTCCCCCTCTCAAAGCCATGCTAAAAGCTTAATTCTTTGAGGCCACATTTGGATCTTAATCCCCTGCTCTCCTTGTGTCCCTTTCCCTATTTGAACTCCCTTTGTTTCTCTTGTACTGTTCTGTCTGTCTTGATTATATAGTCCCTGCTCATAGAGCTTACAATCTTCTTTATATGCTTGTACAGTGATGGGTATGCCTTGTAGCACTATATAAATATTCAACAGTAGTAGTAAACCTTAGGGACAGACAGCAGAAAGGATCTTGCTAGAAGTTATTTATTTATTTATATTCTCTTGATGAGTTAGAGGGGGAGAGAATGTGATTCAAGCGAGAAAACTACAGATGGAAAAGGCAGAGGGAATTCAGGTCTAGAGGAAGATTTAGGCTTTATGATGGGAGAATTCTGTGCAAAACAATCACTAACAAAATATGCATAATCTTAAAAATACTGTGTGCAGAAATTTCCTCAGATGTAAAGTTTGATTCAGAGGGCGTGCTTCTGATTTCTAAATAGGCAAAGGAAAAGTTTGTAGTGGCAGCATTCATTGCACAGAGGGAAGAGGTCTTGTCAGACATTGCTAAACATCTACTGACCGAACATACTAGTGCACATGTACTACTGTAGGTTCCAGAGAGAATTATAGTCTGGCCAATGACTACTACTACAAATTAGTGTTTGGCTTAGGCAGTGGGTCATTATCTAGGGTAAAACAAAGTTGCAAATATAAGTTCATGGCAGAACAGTCCCAACAAAGGCAAGTTCCATCTGAGTTGGAAGCACAAGGACATGGAAAATTAAAAATTGAAGAGAAGAAGTATAAACTCATTTTGCTGCATAAACGATCTAATATTCAAACTGGAAATAAAGTTAAAAACTTGTGTCAAAAAGGTCTGACTTATGCAAAAATCTGCATGCTTTGTCAGAACAAAAGCACATTTTGAGTGATACTCAATACAGAAAACAAATCAAAATTTTGCACACTTTTGTGAATTGTGTGCAGCATTGCAGCAGCAGTAATATCTACCTAAAAAATGGAAAGAGACCAAATCAAGTTTCTATGAGTAGCACTGATCAGCAAAAAGTTTTTTAAACTTGGCCATAGCATTAATAAAAAAAAAAAAATAATCCCGCATGACTATATACATAATCAGTGCCACTAATTTATGTATTTGCTACTGCCTGCTAGTCACATCAGAATACTGGCAATATTTAACCACTATATGGCAAAATTTAGGCCTTTTACTTTAGGCCTACTGAATAGGCAGACCTAAACAACTATCAATATAGCAGCAGAGTATCGCCACTATATGGATTTTTTTAGTCCTCCCCAACTCCACCTTTCCCCTGTCTCTAAGTTATATGGATAATATACTGTAAATTTGAAAATATACAGATAGCTGGATTTATGCTGTCACATGTTGCCAGCAACTGTATAATTCCTTTACAGTATTGACCCCTATACATCTGGGCCTAGAGGTTAAAAAAAGTTACATTTATTAGAACAATCCATCTTTATGGTGTTCCACGGCCCTTACTGTGGCAGTTATAAAATAAAACACATAAGGAGTTGTTGACCAATAGCAAAACAGACAAGTATTTCAATACAATTAAATGCCAATGATACACGTGCTTTTTAAAGTTCACAGCACTTAGACACAGTTATTTGCTTAAAATGAAGGACAGACCAGAGGGGGACTCTGATCTCACAGTATTCTGTAGTGCTGAATCAAGGGAGTTGTGCCAGATTACAGATGCTGACATGTCAGAAAACAAGGCAGGCATTTTTGGCAAGTTTTTCATTATTTGACTAGCTTTATGATAACTACTAAAAGCAACAGAATATATAAATAATTTAAAACACTTGATATGTATAAATTTGTGATTATGTTAACATCAAGAAAACATACTTCATGACAACATGCTGAAAACATTGTTTTCGTTTATATTTGATAAGGCAACCTACCAAGGACGATTTCCTTCTGGACTGGCAAAACACACCACAACACAAACCCAATCCACTCGCAGTTTCTGTAAGTATAAGTCAGCTCTCAAATCTCTACCCAAGAAAATTATGGCCATTACACATGCAAAGATTCTGTAATGGCAAGCAACACCAAGAGGCCTATTTACTGAAGTGCAGTAAAGGTGCAGAAAGTATAAAGTCTATGCGGCAAGTGCAGGAAGTGTGCATAGCATCTGCCTTGCATAGACTCAACAGTACAAATATGCATCGCTTAACATCCACGATACATTCTGTGAAATAGGACATTAAGTGAATCGGACGTTGTGTGACCACCATACTACGTACACTTTTTAAAACCTTATGTAAACCACTTTATTAGCCTATACATCACACACAATTAAATTAAGAGGTACAGGATCATACAAATCACTGCCCTCAGCTTCCTCAGTGTCCCTGCTGAAAGATTTTCAGGTCAAAATTTCCATTGATGAACTGTCACCAACAATGACAATATCTCCTGTAATGCCTGAAGGACCTGGTCAAGGCTCTTCTTGGTGAAGTGTTGACTTCTTCAGGAACGTGCCTAGTTTGTATTTTCTTCTCTTCATATATTTCCTTATATGCGGCAAGTACTGCATGAGCATTCCTCTCTATCAATGAAAACCATTCACTGTTTGGGTCCATCTCTTCAGTACTCTTCAGCAAGCTGTTACGGTCTGCAAAGAATTTTGCTAACCCCTTAACAGTGAACTCCTTCTGCAGTTTCCTTTTCCCGTGCCTCTTCAGCCACACTCTCTTTTCCTAGCTCCAGCAACTCTTCATTGGTCAGTTCCTCAAGTACCACCTCTAAGTTTTTCAATGTCTTCATCGTCTATGTCAAGATTAATGCTGTTTGCCATGTTGACGACATTTCTGTTAACCTTTGAAACCTCCTCATCCATTTCAAAACCTTTAAAAATCATGTACATACCATTTTTTTTCATATACCATTCATGCATTGTTGAGTCACATCATTCTATGCCCAAGCAAGGTTCTTTATGCAGTGGTATATGTAGTACACCTTCCAGAACTGCATTAGGGTCTTGCCAATGTCATCAGTTGCACCAATAGCCTGTGCAAAGGTCCTCTGCAGGTAGTAAGCCTTGAAAGCTGAAGTGATCCCCTGGTCCATTGGCTGGAATAATGAGGTGGTGTTTGGTGGGAGGAACACAACTTGATGTTGATGTGGAGGTCACCAATGAAAGGGGGATGTCCTGGAGCATTGTCACTAATCAGTAAAAACTTGAAAGGTATGCCTTCTTCCAAGCAGTACTTCTACATTTCCCTGGCATAGCAATCAAGGGCATACTAGAAAAGCACTTGTGTCATCTAAGACATTTTACTGGGCCTGTAACAAACAGGTATGGAGTTTTTATTAATGTTCTTGAAAGCCCGGGGATTTTCACTATGTCAAATAGCAAAAGACTTTAAATTTATAGCCAGCAACATTTCCTCCTAACAGCACTGTCACCCTGTCTTTATAAACTTTAAAGCCTGGCATTGACTTGGCCTCCTTATGGATGAAGGTCCTTTCAGGCATTCATTTTCAGAATAAGGTGGTTTTGTCCACATTAAAGATTTACTGGGGCAAATAACCTCCCTCTACAATTTATCTAGGGTTTCAAAAAAACCTTCTGCTGCCTTAGCATCAGCACTTGCTGACTCACCACTCACTTTCACATTATATAGTGAAAAACATTGTTTGAAGCACTTGAACCACCCAGAACTAGCACTAAATTCAATATTATAGCCTGGTCCTGCTCGTTCTTTAAGCATTCTGAACAGGCTTTGTGCCTCTGCAGTGATGATCAACGTGCTGAGAGTGATTTGTTTCTGTATTTGGTCCTCAATTCAAGTCATTAGCAATTTTTCCACATCTGATATAGGTCCCTCTCGAATTTTCATAGGACTTGTAAGCTTTCAGTGGAGCCGATCCTTTAACAGCTTGGAGAATCTTTTCTTTGTTCTTAAGGATCGTCGTGATTGTGTAGTGCAACATGCGCAAATCATGAGCTATAGTATTCACTGGTTTTCCACCTTCATGCTGTTTAATTACCTTTTCTTTCACTTCCAAACTGATACTCTTCCTTTGCTTCCTGCTGCTATCAATAGAACTGGTTTTGCATTTGGGAGCCATAATGCATGTATTTTACACAGAGGCACAAACTTTTTTTATTTGTGAGTAAGTATGCCCTGCATCACAATCGCTTCCAGTTATGTCTGCTACATCAGCTACGTCCCACTCTCCGATCGCAGACATATATGCAGTTGAACATTGCATGAATGGATGTTATGCAGCGCATACCTGTATATGCATCAGCAGACAATGTGGGTGCTGCCAAAGCATGTTAACATGAGGCCCGATGTGCCCCCCCCCACCCAAGCACAAAAGGAAATCCTATGGCAGCTAGCACAGACAGTGGTTCCTTCCCCTCCCATTCCCAATGCCATGTCCATACTCTCCCATCCAATTCCTCCCTCTTCCCCCACCCCCCAAAAATCCACCTGCCTTAACCACATTTCCATGCCCCCTACCACGCCCCTCCACCATGGGCAGCCCAATCCTATCCCCACTTAAATTCTTCCTGCTGTCTAGTAGATGTGGCAGGAGAGACACTCCCCCTCTTTTGCTCCAAACCCATTGCTGTTTGGATTAAAACTAGAGGATCTGACCCCTAGTGCTAATCTCATGAACGAACACTAGGGGATCAATTTGCCATTATGCCTTATTCACAAAACACCCAGGAGAACATGAGCTAAGTGTCAAGGGCGGGGGGGAAGTCATTGGTGCTAGTCACCATAGAATTTGTTTTGTGGTTGGGACAGCAGCCACACCACTTAACACCACTTCAAGACATGACGACTGCAATTAAGTCAGGGCTCAACAAACCCCAGGCGCCTGGGATTTTCTCATCCTCCCCTTTCTTTTTAAATGAATGTTAGTATTCAGAACCCCATAGGCAGATGGAAGGTGTCTTCTGCCCACACGATTCTGATCTCCCAAGTCCAGTACTGGAGGAGGAAGGCTGCACAGCAGCCTGCAGGGATCCCATTCCCCATGGAAAGAGACAGTCGGATGTGGTCTTCAGGGGAGAATAAATAAATTTTAAAAAATAAAGGGGGGGGGAAAGAGCGTGAGGTGCTAAAAAATTTAAAGGGGTAGTACCTTAAAAAAGGAAGAAATGTGGTGAGGGTAAGGGGGTGGGAGTAGGCAAGAGATTCTGGAAGGGAACAGATTAATTATTTTTAACTAGGCTTATATATCGCTTTTCTACTAGTCAAAGCAGTGTACATTCAGATACTATATTTTTTTTTCTCTTGTCCCTAAAGGGTTCAATATCTGTTTTTATACCTGAGGCAACTAAGGGCTAAGTGACTTGCCCAAGGCCATAAGGAGCACCTTTGGGACTAGAAACCCCAGTCCTTCTGGCCCAAGGTTGCTGTCCTCTAGTGAGATCTCAACCCCTGGCCCTACAGCCAGAGGCAACTTGCCCCAACCATTAGGATGGAGTGGGGAGGGAAGAGTGCAAGGTGTTGGTGGTTAAAGGGATGAGTACATGGAGAGAAAAACAAACACACAACACAAGCCTCCCAACCCTGCACACACTACAGTCCTGCATCCTACCCACACAAAAGGCAACCACCATCATATCCCATGCACAGACAGCAAAACCACAGTGCACCACACACATACTATCTATACATTTATTTATTTAACTTTTTTTATACCGCTTTATCATTTCAATCAAAGCAGTTTACATTGCAACATAAACTTGGTAAATGTACATTAAACAGGGACATTGATAACTTGGATTTTTCTGAGCAATGGAGGGTTAAGTGACTTGCCCAAGGCCACAAGGAGTGCTAGTGGGAATCGAACCCTGGTTTCGTGGTTCACAAGCCAGAGCTCTAACCACTAGGCTATTCCTGTCTAAAGGTAGATCATATAGCTCCTGTGTTGGTCACAGCCACTGGGCTCCTAAATCCAAACAAACGTTGTGTCAAGGCCCATGTTACGTGCACAAAACAAAAAAAGTATCAGAATTCAAACTTTATTAAAAACAAAGTCAATACCAAGACAACATATCGACAAAACAGCAAAGCCCAACACGGCTGTATTTCAGCGTGACCTTCCTCAGGGGCTATGGTCTGCTGAAATACAAACAAAAACGAATGCATTTATCATTGTTTTATTATTAACGTATGATAAGAATGAATCAATAGATAGGTGGTGTGGGTACATACATGCATACACACATACAAGATAGGAAACAAATATAAAATCAGCTCCTCAAATATAAAATCATAGCATGAATGAATATATAGTATGAATCATATAAAATGCAATTGAACCATAGAAGAACATAGATGCATAAATACCATAAATAAATAAAATATGCAGTTACGAAGCATAATAAAAAAAAAAAAGTAATGACACTGAAACGTTATCATAATCCACAGACTTAAACAACAGTAACTGCATAAAAATGTGGTGTGTACCCATGGAGTATAGCTAAGACACAATAAAATTATAATTTGGGAAGTCTTACAAATTGTGCTATTGTCATAGGATTTTGACTTTATCCCATGCTGAAAGGCAATTACTGGATGATAAAGGGAAAAAGGTAATGATAGACAAAAAAGTTTACAAATAAATTTTATATGTTTTTTTATATATATATATATATATTATATACACATACACACACACATATACACATTACATTAAAAGGCCATATTCAAAGGAACCTAAGGGCTAACAGGTCTAAAACTTGTATAACAAACAGGGAAAGCGGTGGTGCTGAAAATAAATCAGGAGAAGTTCTGAGAAAATCCAAAGAAAATCTTGAGGGGATCATATAAAAACTTTAAGTGAAATGGGAAATGAATTAAAGGTATATCCCTGAAGAAAACACGATAACATATTGTCATAAGGTAGCGCCATCAGAACCCATGGAAGTAGGGGATTGTGAGCAAAATGTAAGGGAAACTGACAGCTCAGGTTCACACATGGGGGAAGGTTGCTATGAGCAACAGATGAAAACAAAGCCACGTGGTGTTAGGGAACGCCCAAACAGAAAGGGAGCACAGAATTCATTAGAAAATGAAGAGCACCTGCATGGGGGCGGAGCCCAGGCTAACACCAATTTGAACGTACTTAAAAATCACTTACCAGGAGGTAGAGAGAGAACTGAAGGAGAAAGTAGAACTGAGAGAGAAGTAGTAGGAACTACAAGGGCTGTAGTTGGAACTACGGGAGAAGCGTTAGGAACAGCTGAGCTTGAGAGCAGTGTCCGTGGAGCTGTGAGGACGGAGCCAAGGGGATTATCCAGAGTACATGAGGTTGGTGATTCTCAGAAAAGCTGTTGGGAACAGCAGTGCACAGCCTCTCAATATTCCCAGGAGCGTTGCTGTGAGGCAAGCAGAGAAGGCAGTCCAACAGCCAAGGCTTTAAGATATAAATTACCTAACACCAGAAATGCAGAAGGGGAAAACTTTTACCCTGAAGCACATGTAAATGAGTCAGAGAAACACCGTGGAAAAGGGGCTTCCAAGCAGAGCTGTGCTTATCCGAGAGAGCAGGAAACAGCAGTGCCTAAAGGTAGGCGTATTTACCCTAATAAGAGAGGTTTGCAATACCCTGACTTTCTATGCACGTACCAAGAGCTCTGTAGTTCTCAGGAACCCAACTACAGGAAATACGGTAGTTACCCACGGGCCACTAGTATAGTGGGGGAGGAGAGTGTTTTAACTCCCCGACAAGAACCTTATAACTTTAACGGCAGTTGGGAGCCAGAAGTTTACTCAGATGAAGAGGAGATGCAGATTGAACCTCTTGAAGAATCCTCAGAGGAAAATGAGATGGACTGCACGTACACATTATCTGAATGTATAGCGTCTCTATGTTAAAAGCAGCCAGAACTGTTTATGAGAAGAAACAGGTGCCAGAGTTCTGTGAGTAAAAGGAACTGTTTTCTGTTACTTTTTGTTTCCTGGTTTAATGCTGAAGAAAGCTAAGTTGTGTTGAAAGTATTTTTCTTTAATTGTGTTATCAGACGAAGGGTCTGACCTGTTTAAGTTCCACTGTTATGAATCCACCCCGGACGGGGAATAAAGCCTGAGTTTAAACCTTACCCTCTCCTTCAACTACACTTCTTTGGCTAACGGTGAAAACTACAGGATCCAGAAGGCCTTGTTAAAGCCTTCATAGGAGCTCTAGCCATAAAAATACTGCCCTATCAAACGACCCAAGCCCTTTTTAGCCTCTGGGTACGTTAGTGGGTGACATGAGTGGCGTCGTCTAGAGGATTTTTTTTTAACTGTGGGAAAAAAAAAAAAGGACACTTGAAGAAAAAATACTGCTGTACCGGAGGACCCATAAGAAGCAAGCACACAGGACGGGCCAGACGCTGATCGAGGACCTTTCTTGCCTAAGCCTGAATCTACGCAGATCCTAAGGTAACGGATACCTAGGGCACTAGCGTAGGTGGATAAAAGGGCAAGAAAGAGCGCTTCTGTGGTGCGGGAAAGGGGTGAAGAAGTGTAAAAAGTACCGCACTTGGTGGTTTTCTTTCTCTTCTTTTCTCTGCAGGGTCACAGCAAGAAGGCCCAGGATATAATGAGCTGGATGCAACACCAGTGGGACAAACAACTGGAGTTAGCACGGCACATGCAAGAACAGACAGCAAAAATGATCATGGAGCAGCAGAGGCCACTTCTGGATACCATGAGGGCATTTTTGGAAAAGTCACCAGGACATTTATTTATTTATTTTATTTATTTATTTATCTATTTCTTCTATACCGCCCCTTCCAGAGATCAGGGGCGGTTTTCATGGAACAAGTAAACAAATTTGTATACTAATGTATACATTACATGGAACAGAGATTTTTTTAACTTTATACAGATAATAGTTATTAACAGAGATTTATAACATTGTAACTTTATACAAATAACTGTGCATTAATTGTCAAAACTATTTACATTTTATATACATTAATAAGTTTCTGTAGCGTAGTGTTGATCAGAGTTTTTCTACCTTTTTATAGGTAGTCAGAGTTTTCTACCTTTCATATGTGTGTGTTCTCAGTCCCAGGACATGGGACTGAGAACCCCTACGTAGTTCCAGGGGTAGGACTTAATACAAGTCATGCGTTTACTTTGGGACAGTTAAGTCCACAGGACAACATTGATGATTTTATTGATGCCTTTGAACGAATAGGGGGGGCATTGAAATGGCCACGAGAGCAGTGGGCTACCCGCTTTGCTGTATCTCTCACCGGGGAAGCTCTCTCTGCTTATAAAGCAATGCCTGCCATCCTTGCTACTGACTACGAGGAGATAAAAAGGGCAGTTAAGGATAGGTTGGGCCTATCTAGCATGCATTATCGTAGGCTGTTTAGAGAAGCTAGGATGAGGGCCCAAGAAACCCCTAAAGCTCTGCAGTAGAGATTAAAGAATTTGGCCTACAAGTGGTTAACCCCTGAGCAGAGGACAATGGAATCAGTGTTAGATATAATTATCTTGGAGCAGTTTCTCCAGGCTGTGCCTACCGAGGTAAAAAAGTATCTCACCTTGCAAAATTGTCAGAATACCAATGATGCAGCCAGTCTAGCTGAACGCTATTTTGAGGCTCAGATAGTGGGCACCTCAGAAATAAGTCTGAGGAAAGCAGCAGGCATGGCAGAGCATAAAAGAGAGAAATATGTTAAAGGGAAAATGTTTAATGTATGTGGTAAGAATACTAATGATGACATTTTTTCTATACACAAAGGGAAATGTTATGTGTGCGGGCGAGCGGGCCACTTCCAAAAAGACTGCACGGAGCGGACTATCCTCATGGCTGGGAAAGAAAAGCCAGCACAAGATGGGTTCCTGATTCCTGTGCAGGTAGAAGGGTTAGAGGAACTGGCGCTGCTTGACTCGGGGGCTGACCAGAGCATGATCTCATGGAGGCTCTGGGACGCCATTGAGGGGCGCCATCAGTCAGCCCCGAGTCAAGCAGAGGGCCAGGTGCGGATCCGTTGCGTACATGGTGCATCATCCCCTTATCCTTTACACAGGGTGTCTGTCAGAGGGTTGGGGGTCACACAACCATTACTGGTGGCCATTGTTCCACGATTGCCACACCAGATAGTGTTAGGACGTGATTGGGGCCCCTTTTGCCAAGAGTTAGGGGAAGGTCTTCATAAAATAGGTTATGAGGTCACGCCACCCCAACCAGAGACAACAGGAGCGAGGGTAAAAGCCTTAACAGCGGGAATCCCTAGTCCCCTATTTGCTAAAGTGAAAAAGGCTAGCTCCCCATCCAATACCCCTGTTGCTGGAGCACCTCCAGTGAAGCAGAAATTTCTGTTAAAATTCTGTAGAGCCACACCTAGAGCTAAAAGCTCACAAAGAGCTTCCGCTGGAGCAGCTGGATATGATCTCTTCAGCGCAGAGGAAGCAGTCGTCCCGAAAGGTGGGAGAGCTTTAGTGAGTACCGGGGTACAAGTGCAGATCCCCGAGGGATGTTATGGCCGAATAGCCCCAAGGTCAGGCTTAGCGGTAAAGCACTCTATAGACATCGGGGCGGGAATGATAGACCCCAATTATAGAGGCCTGGTCAAAGTCCTTATTTTCAATTTTGGGAAAACGGACTTCAAAGTACAGGAGGGTGATCACATTGCACAATTAGTGTGTGAACGTGTGGGCTTCCCCATCGTGGAAGAGGTGCCCGCATTGACACCTACCACCAGGGGGATGGACGGATTCGGTTCCACTGGCCAGAGGGAAATTAAGGGCATGACGGCCTTAGCAGAGGAGAGGAGAGAGGAGGACCTCGGGCCTCAAACCTCTGACTGGAAAGAAAGGCCAGAACCGAGGTTATGTGTTGGGCTATCCCCACAGCAGCAGAGGGAGCTGATGCAGCTGTTGGGGAAATTGAAGGATGTCCTTACCACAAAACCGGGCGAAACCTGCTTGGTCGCCCATGAGGTGATCACAACCCCAGGCCGGATTATCAGACAACGGCCCTATCGCATGCCGGAGACCAAGAAAAATGAGGTCATTAGGCAAGTAAAAGAAATGGTCGCGATGGGCATTATCGAGGAGTCCCACAGCCCGTGGTCAAGTCCCATAGTGCTAGTTCCGAAGCCGGACGGGACCCTCAGATTTTGTATTGATTTCCGGCAAATCAATGAGATCTCCCAATTCGATGCATATCCGATGTCCCGCATCGACGATTTGTTGGTCCGGCTGGGTCAAGCAAAATACTTGACCACGCTAGATCTCACAAAGGGGTATTGGCAAATACCCCTTACACGTGATTCCAAGCCAAAGACGGCGTTCAGCACCCCTTATAGGGTTATTTCATTTTAAGCGGATGCCGTTTGGGCTGCATGGGGCAGCAGCCACCTGCCAGCGCCTAGTAGACCAAGTACTGAGGCCTCACCATGATTATGCTCTCGCATACATGGACGACATTGTCATCTATAGTACAACCTGGTCCCAGCACCTCGCTAGAGTTGAGGCTGTGCTCCGAGCCCTCCGCAGAGCAGGTTTGACCCTCAACCCGGCAAAATGCCTATTCGCCAGCGAGGAGGCCAAATACTTGGGCCACATGGTGGGAAGGGGGGCAGTTAAACCCTTAGCTAACAAGGTGGAAAGCGTCAGGGATTTTCCCCAACCCACTACCAAAAAACAGGTACGCAGTTTTCTGGGGCTCATTGGATACTATAGACGGTTCATACCTCGGTTCGCGGAGGAAAGCATTTTATTTACAGAGATGCTTAAGAAAAATGCTCCCAATAAAGTGCGGTGGACCCCAGAGGCGGAGATCGCCTTCTCATCTCTAAAAGAGAAACTATGTACAGCCCCAGTGCTGCGGGGAATCGATTTTAATCTACCTTTCGTAGTCCATACAGACGCTTCTGAGAGCGGGTTGGGGGCGGTACTATCCCAAGTGTTTGAGGGGGTGGAGCACCCGGTCACTTATTTGAGTCGGAAACTCTCAAAGGCAGAGAAAAATTACTCGACAGTTGAAAAAGAGTGCCTGGCCATAAAATGGGCGATTGAAGCACTGAGGTTTTACTTAACTGGTAGGAAGTTTCTCCTGGTCACGGACCACGCCCCTCTCAAATGCTTAAACCAGATGCGCAATAGCAACGCACGGTTGACCAGGTGGCATCTGGCACTGCAGGCATTCAATTTTGTTATACAACACAGATCAGGAAAATTGCATGGGAACGTGGATGCGCTCTCCCGGATTACGAGCTGTCCGGTTAGTCGTCCGGCAGCCCGTAATATTTTAAGGGGGGGGATCTGTCATAAGGTAGCGCCATCAGAACCCATGGAAGTAGGGGATTGTGAGCAAAATGTAAGGGAAACTGACAGCTCAGGTTCACACATGGGGGAAGGTTGCTATGAGCAACAGATGAAAACAAAGCCACATGGTGTTAGGGAATGCCCGAACAGAAAGGGAGCACAGAATTCATTAGAAAATGAAGAGCACCTGCATGGGGGCGGAGCCCAGGCTAACACCAATTTGAACGTACTTAAAAATCACTTACCGGGAGGTAGAGAGAGAACTGAAGGAGAAAGTAGAACTGAGAGAGAAGTAGTAGGAACTACAAGGGCTGTAGTTGGAACTACGGGAGAAGCGTTAGGAACTGCTGAGCTTGAGAGCAGTGTCCGTGGAGCTGTGAGGACGGAGCCAAGGGGATTATCCAGAGTACATGAGGTTGGTGATTCTCAGAAAAGCTGTTGGGAACAGCAGTGCACAGCCTATCAATATTCCCAGGAGCGTTGCTGTGAGGCAAGCAGAGAAGGCAGTCCAACAGCCAAGGCTTTAAGATATAAATTACCTAACACCAGAAATGCAGAAGGGGAAAGCTTTTACCCTGAAGCACATGTGAATGAGTCAGAGAAACACCATGGAAAAGGGGCTTCCAAGCAGAGCTGTGCTTATCCGAGAGAGCAGGAAACAGCAGTGCCTAAAGGTAGGCGTATTTACCCTAATAAGAAAGGTTTGAAATACCATGACTTTCTATACACGTACCAAGAGCTCTGTAGTTCTCAGGAACCCAACTACAGGAAATATGGTAGTTACCCACGGGCCACTAGTATAGTGGGGGAGGAGAGTGTTTTAACTCCCCGACAAGAACCTTATAAAACTTTTTTTTTTTATACATTTTATTTTCATTTTCAAAAAACAATACAGCCAACAAACCACACAACAACTACTACCAGAATCTATAAACATACAAGACGATAAAACATCCCCTCCCTCCCTCCCCCCCCCCCCCCGCCCACTCCTCCAGGGAATCGTATCAACATAGCATGGTGTGTCATAGCGGCAAGATCTCAAAGAAAAAAAAATAAAAGAGACCACCACCGAACATGTGCTCCATCATTGGCGTCCATCCCTATGCTAATCAGACATGTCATACATAAATCATTTAGCAATATTTATAAAATCATCTAACATCTTCCACTTAAGGTCACTGCGATCTGTTGGTGACAGGGCCTTTCGAGGTAGCCTCTCATACAGACTATATAGACACACATGGTTCCACCATTCCAGCATGGTTAAATGAGCTGTGCATTTCCAATTACGTGTGATTAAATGGATCGCTAACCCTAACATAAAATCAAGGAGGAATTGCCCCTCCTTAGGTAAGGAAGGGAGCCGGGCCGCAGATCTAAGGCCAATAACCTACCAGGTAAGGGGTTCTTGAATCTGAAGAATGCGTTGGATCTGTTGCCAAACCTGTGCCCAAAAGGATTGCACTCCTGAGCACTCAAACATAATATGAGCTAGGGTGCCAGATTGACTTGCACATGTCCAGCAGAGAGCACTAGTGCCCGAGCCCATTTAGCTACCCTGACCGGGGTATAGAAGCATCTGTGCGCAAAATAGAAGAGAGTCTGAGTAACCGAAGCAGACCGAGAGACTCGGACTTGTTTACACCAAAATCTCCTCCACTGTTGCGCAGATAGCGCCAACCCCGTGTCCCGCTCCCAAACCCTCTGAACGCTCTGCGCAGGAGGGCGACTAGGCCGGCACAACTCCTTATAGAAGAGTGCCGCCACTCCAGTGGCTCGAGCAAGTTCCCGGGTTATCTCTACTACCCCAGTGTCTTCTATTCCATCTCGAGGATCCACCCGGGAACTTGCAAGACAGTGCCGAAGCTGCACCCATTGGAAGTATAACCGATGTGGAAGGTCAAATTCCTGATGTAACTCCCTATAATCTTTCCAGCGAGTTCCACTAATGAGTTGCCGAACAGTCCATATGCCTTTTGAATACCACTGACGCCACGAACCTTATAAAACTTTAACGGCAGTTGGGAGCCAGAAGTTTACTCAGATGAAGAGGAGATGCAGATTGAACCTCTTGAAGAATCCTTAGAGGAAAATGAGATGGCCTGCACGTACACATTATCTGAATGTATAGCGTCTCTATGTTAAAAGCAGCCAGAACTGTTTATGAGAAGAAACAGGTGCCAGAGTTCTGTGAGTAAAAGGAACTATTTTCTGTTACTTTTTGTTTCCTGGTTTAATGCTGAAGAAAGCTAAGTTGTGTTGAAAGTATTTTTCTTTAATTGTGTTATCAGACGAAGGGTCTGAACTGCTTTAAGTTCCACTGTTATGAATCCACACCGGACGGGGAATAAAGCCTGAGTTTAAACCTTACCCTCTGCTTCAACTACACTTCTTTGGCTAACGGTGAAAACTACAGGATCCAGAAGGCCTTGTTAAAGCCTTCATAGGAGCTCTAGCCATAAAAATACTGCCCCATCAAACGACCCAAGCCCTTTTTAGCCTCTGGGTACGTTAGTGGGTGACAATATATACACAAAATGGGTTAGGAACAGGATTCAAACTAAACCACATATTACAGATATCTTAGTACCAATATTCAGGTAAAGCACACCAATATCAAAGTATCATCCACCATTTGAGAGGAAACCAATATGGGTATGTTTATGCTGTAGTGCATGAATCTCCTAGATTTTCCTCTTAGCAAACCGTATGTGTTTTAATGCTATTATTACCAACAAACCATGTGCGATATTGACATCTAAGAAACCATTCAAACAAACTATGATAGTACCAACTCTCTTTCATACTGGCAAAGTCAAAAGCAGATCTTTTGAAAGGACTGGCCAAATTTTAAAAATCATCATTTTATAATCAGTGGCCATCGTAACTTACTCAACAGTCTTCCTCAGATTATATTAATTTGCATGGACGCCAAGGTACTCAAACCAATGATAGCCCACATATCAAAAATTCATACATGTCCAGTTTAATTATACAAAATCCTCATCCGTCTTAACTTTACACTATAGCAACATCTTGGATATTGTAAAAAAAGGCAGAGCCAAACATCCAATTCCGGAACCGCACTTCCTACCAGCCAGTCTGATCATCTATCCTCTATCAGTCGGCAATGAAACAGATTAAAAGAACTTTAGAAGACCCTCCTTGTATATTAGGTTGGCAATACCTCGGTACAACAAATTTGACGGTATACCAGCTTTGTTGATTCATTGACACAAAGCACTAAACGTGGCGATGCTATAAATCACCTAGAAACTGTTCAAATCACACAAAAGGTTTTTTGAAAAAAAAAACAGTTAAAATGCATTAGAATTATAATGTCAGTTAAGCTCCTCAAAAATCTAAGTTAAACACTTATCAAGGGATATGGTTTGAAAGACATTAGAGGCCAAATACCAATCCTGGACGTCCCGGCCCTCTGTGCACCTGGTTGGAACTAGATGCGTAGAATTAGATGGGATCAGAATCCCATTCCAGCCTGTATGTATAGGCCGGGACCCCGATTCCAGTTGGCCTGCACATACAGGCCTAGCCCGGCTAATTCAGTCAAGGCTCCCGAATGGAGCAGTGGCGCCATGGTGTCCAGTTGCCATGGCACCGCAGCGCCATTCAGGAGCTGCAATCCCTGGCCACCAAACAGATTGGGGGTTGGGCTGCAGGGAACAAACAATCTGGCCTCCCAAGGCCATGGTTGGGCTGCAGGGAATCTCCTGGACCACCTCCCGCCTTTGATGTGCCCCAGGCCTGCCAGAACCACTCATCTAGGGGAACTTATTCCACCCTCAGAGGTGGAATAAGTTCCCCGTTCAGCCAGTCAACATTGGAATCGGCCCTGTACATCCGGGGCTGCAGACCACCCACTGCCTGCCCTAACTCCACCCCTTTCCCACCCCCATCTAACCTCCCCATACAATGTACAAAAAAGTGAGTCAGGGTCAGCAGAAGGGCTGAATAGCAGGGATGGACATCCCAACAAGACGTCCATCACCGCTATTCGTGGCTCGGAATAAACCCCTAGGTATATTATTTCTCCTTTCCAAAATATATTAGTCGCTCACTAGGCATTGCCAACATTAAAAAAGGGGAAGGAATGAAACCTAACCAACATAAAAACACTTGGCTCTAGTTATGTGTTTTTTTAAACCATTTGAGAAGTGAATTATGCATACCGACAACTTGCGGGCATGCAGAATCATAAAGAATTGAAAAGATAGCAATATGACGACAGAAAAAGACCACATGGCCTATCTAGTCTGTCCTTCCATAGCATAGTTTTCAATTTGTGTAGGGTTGCCATTTTAATATTATATGGCTCTGGTTATTGTTTTCCTCCCTTTTTTTCTTTTTTTTTTTTAAATTAATGTTGGCAATGCCTAGTGAGTGGAAAAAAAATCAACTGTGCGGTTTATCTTCTGCCAGCAGCGCTATGCTCATGTACTCATCTTCCCAAGTCACTTCAATGGCTCCCTATCCATTTCCTTGTCCAGTTCAAACTTCTCCTACTGTACTGACCTACAAGTGCATTCGTTCTGTGGCTCCTCACTGCCTTTCCTCTTATCTCACTCTACACTCCTCTTTGGGAACTCGGCTCCTCTGGCAGTTCTTTTATCTGTGTCGTTCTTTGCCACTATCAAATACAGACTTCGTTCATTCCACCTTGCTGCTCCATATGCCTGGAAAAGCCAAGTCAATACACCAGCTCCTTATCTAGCCCTATTCAAATCCAGGCTAAAAGCCCACTTCTTCAAAGTTGCTTTTGAATCCTGAAGCTCCTCACCCTCTTGTTCACTACTTATGCGTATCATACCATACTTTAGTCTCCAGTTTTGTAATGTTCTTAGTCTTGATTAGATTATAAGCTCTGATGAACAGGAACTCTCTCTTACATATGTACAACACCATGTATGCCTTGTAGTGCTATACAAATAAATAGTAGTAGCGGTGAAGGGTAGGGGATAAATAAAGTATCCTTAAGACATTGTCAAATATGGGACACAGCAAGGAGAGGAGACTAAACATACAACACCGAAGCCCCAAGAAAAGAGAAGAGAAATGAAAAAAAATATCTTCAGACTAACTTTACAACAACTTCTTGCATAAGTTCTCCAGCAAAAGCTCAATAGGAAACATTCCAAATGTGGGTGCAAAACAGCTAAACATCCTGGGGCTGAGTACGATTCCCACGGCCTTCACCAGGCAACCAGAATAATGAACAGATTGACTTGAGACAAATGAAGGGTCCAGGATGGGATATAGACAACTAAGAGAGCTCGAATACAATGGCAGTCCTGTATAGAAAACCTCAAGCATCTGCATCTTAAATAAGAGGGACTGGACTGGCAGCCAGTATTGCTCCATTAGTAGGGGAGTAATCTAATTGATTTTTCTGGCATTTACGAGATGCGATCAAAAAGTATGAAGACTTGTACAATAAACACAAGAAGTATAACACAGACTGCTATTGCACTCAGTCTCCTTCAAAGTAGTCCCCTTCTGATAAAAACACATTTCCTCCAGCGTTCGTGCCACTGCGGGAAACAATTTTGAAATGTCTCTTTCATTATACAGTGCATTCTCTCTCCAAGCTCCAATTGACTCTTCAGGACTCAAATCCTAAAGGCCACAGCAATGTTGTGTGAGCCAGGAGAATTAGACCGGTCTGCACTCGTATGTATACCGACTGATAACATTATTGAAAGATGATCTCAAGTCTGCCTGCACTTGCTGGAAAGGGAGCGTAATCCATGTGTCTGGCTGGTTTATCAGGATAAGGAAATCTACTACTTTGTTGGGGATAGCCTGAAAATCTGAACTGTCTCAAGGACTAAAATTTCAAAATTTCTGCAGAAGAGAACTGATCAGTGATACTCAAACAGCCACACAATGGTGAAATTAGACTTACCTGCTAATTCTTGTTCCTTGAGGAACTCCAGTCCAGTACCACACCTCTGGGTAGTGTACCTCTTCCAGCAGCTTGGAGATTGAGCATGTGATCTTTTGATGACGCCATCATATTTATAATGCTGGCACCACCTACCAGCTCCAGTAACCTATTGACAAAGCAGACTCACAGGAGCAACAAAAAAGTAGTTAACCAGAAGTCAATAAGTCTTCACCTAAATAAACTTACTCACCCCACCACCTGGGAAGGAATCCCCGTCTCCCCCAGAATGAAGAGGCTTACCTGGAGAGTTTCTGGGCGACGCCATCCAGCATGGACCATAATACGCACAACTCACGGTCCGTCCCAAAATGCCGCCCCCCACCTAGTCCCTGGCCCTGCCCCTGGCTGCGTCCACCACCAAGGGAAACAGCTTCAGGCCCAGGATAACATGACGTCCTCTCCAAAGAAACACAGACTCCAGGAGGGATCCAGGACTGGACTGGAGTTCCTCAAGGAACAATAATTAGCAGGTAAGTCTAATTTTACCTTCCTTATCGTCCCTCCAGTCCAATCCCACACCTCTGGGATGTAACAGAGCAGTTAAATTAATGGGCAGGACCTGCTAGACTGGCCTGAAGCACCGCCAATCCAAAACAAGCTTCCCCAATCACCTGGCCATCCAGGCAATAATGCTTAGCAAAGGTATGAAACGAAGACCACGCTGCCGCCCTACAAATTTCCACTGGTGGCTCTAAACTATACTCTGCCCATGAGACTGCCTGAACCCTTGTAGAATGTGCACGCATTGCCAACGGCACTGGTTTACCCTTCAAAATATACGCCAACACAATCGCTTCCCTGATCCATCTGGAAATGGAGGCTTTGGCCACCACCTCTCCTCTGCATGACCCCCCAAACAATGCAAACAAATGATCAGAATGTATATATATAACTGCAAGTTGTAAATATTGTAACAATATGTATATATGTAATTGCACCTGTAAATATTGTATCAGATTTTTGTGCAGTGTGAACCCAGTGTGAATCTTGGCATGCAATCATTCTGTATTAACTGTTGATTACCCCTCCTGATATGTATAGTCAACCGCTGCTGATCGCTGGAAGCAGCGGTATACAAATGTTCTCTAAATAAATAAAATAAATAAATCAGACTTCCGAAAAGACACTGTCCTTTTCAAAGAGCACTGCAGGACTCTTTGGACATCCAAGCGGCGCAACTGTGAATTGGCAGAGCCCACTTCTGCTTTCGTCAGAGCCGGTAGAGAAACCGACTGATCTAAATGAAAAGCAGAGACTACATTGGGCAAAAAGACCGGTGCCGTCCTAAGGACCACCTTCTCCCTTGAGAATGAAAGAAATGGCTTCTGGCATAAGGCTTGAAGTTCTGAAATCCTGCGTACCAAGCAGATCACCACAAGGAATACTGTCTTCAGGGTCAAGTCCTTCAGCGAAGCCCAACTCAACAGCTCAAATGGTTCACTAGTAAGTGCCGTTAGCACCAGATTGAGATTCCATGGCGGGACCACTGACCTCATCGGCGGACGCAGGTGATTCACAGTCTTAAGGAAGCGCATACATCTGGATGCGTACCTGGCATCACTCCCTGGACCTTTGCTCAATAACAGGAGATCGCTGCTAGTTGCGCCCTCAAGTAACTAGCAGCTAAACCCTTCTCAAAACCCGCCTGTAAGAACTCTAGGATGTCCTGGATGGATGCCAAGGATGGGGGAGACTAACTCCACACCACACCCAGATGTACGCCATACAGGTAGACCTCTCATGCCTTTAGCAAGGTGGCTATAACTGGACCTGAATAACTTTTTCTCTTTAGCCTCACCATTTCAAGAGCAAGAATCTATCCACTTGGGACATGAGTAGCGGTCCCTGCTTCAAGAGATCCTCTCAAGTCAGCAGGCGCCACGGCTGGTCTGCCAGAATTCTCACCAGGTCTGCATACCATGAGCATCTTGGTCAATATGGGACAATCAGAATGACTAGCCTCTGGTGAGAGATTCTATCCACTGTACGACCCAGCCTATGAGCACCTCCATGGGCCACCTCTGCGCCAAGGCATCCAGGCCCTCTGACATCTTTTCTCCTGCTGAAGAAACGGCTCGCCTTGGCCGACTGTAATGCTGCCATCTTCCATGACTGGTGTAACCCAGCGATGCACCACCTGTTTGAAAATCTCCTGGTTGAATCTCCATTCGCCGGGGTTGACATGCATCTGGCTGGGGTAATCCACCACCACATTGTCTATGCCCTTCCATGCGCCGCCGATAATGCCTGCAGGTGACTTTCTGCCCAGTCAAACGGTATTTCAGCCTCTTCATCTAGAGCAACGCTACCTATACCTCCAGCAATTGATGCAGGTTACCATAATCACATTGCCCGAGACCCAGACTGCTTCTCCCTGCAGCCATAGCTCAAAGCTCTGGAGCACCAGGACCACCACCCGCATCTCTAGCCTATTGATCAACCAAAGTGCCTTCTGCAGGCCCCATTGTCTCTGTGCAATGTGTCCTTCGCAATCGGTCAAACTGGCATCGGTCATCAGCAGGATCCACACCAGCGACTTGAGGGGCATACCCTCTTCTAGGTTCTCTGGACGAAGCCTCCACCTGAGAGCTTTCTTGGCTTCCCGCAGACAGGGAAGAATCTTGGTCAAAGGCTGACTCTGGTGGGACTAACAATGCAGCAAAACCCTCTTTAAGGGATACATGTACGACCTTGCCCACGGGACCAGTTCGAGAGTGGCTACCATGGTCCCCAGGACCTGCAGATAATGCCAGGCCGATGGCTGTGACATTCTCAGAAACTGGTGCACCAGGCACCTCAGGCCCTGCACCTTCTGTTCCGGCAGAAAGACCTTTCCTACACAAGTGTCGAAGCATGCTCCCAGATAGGACCGTACCTAGCCCTGTGCGAGCGGTGCGGCTGCACAGTACACAAAGGCTTAAGGGGCACATTTCAGCTGTTTGCCGTTGCCTGCCACCGCCACTTTTTCTTCTCTCAGTGGCAGCAGGCAACAGCAGACAGCTGAAATGCACCCCGTAAGCCTTCTCGCCGGCACGCTGCTTAGCGTGCCGGCGACTTGCACATCAGGCGCACCTCTTCTCTCCCGCTCCCATAAAGTGGCTAGATGGAGGTGCGGGGGGGGGGGGCACGTGCCTGATGTGCAAGTCGCATAGAGCGCATTTCAAAATCCATTCCTGGGGGGGGGGGGGGGGCCCAAATGGCTCTTGGCCATATTGATCACCCAGCTGAGACTTTGTAGGAACTAGACTACACGTGTTATTGCTCTTTCGCTTTCATCTCTGGACTTTGCACGGATCAGCCAGTTGTCGAGATATGGGCACACCAGAATTCCTTCCTTATGGAGCGCCATCACTACCACCACTATAACCTTGGTGAAGGTACAAGGAGCCGTTGCCAGACCAAACCGCAATGTCTGAAATTGGAAATGCCCCATCAGTACTGCAAAGCAAAGAAACCACTCGTGTTCTGGGCAGATAGGAATGTGCAGATATGCTTCCATAAGATCGAGAGATGTCAGATACTCGCCGCTCCTTACTGCCACTATTACCAACCACAAGGTCTCCATGTGAAAATGCAGCACTTGTAAACAATGGTTCATGTCCTTGAGATTGAGAATCGGATGAAAGGAACCTTCCGTCTTGGGCACCAGAAAATAAATGGGAGTATCGACTGACCCCAGACTGGTCTTTTGGAACCAGAAACACAGCCCTGAACTGTATAAGTCACGATAAGGTGACCTTAACTGCCTCAGCCTTGCCCGCGCCTTGCAGGGGGACTGAACAATGGTGCAGTTCACCAGTCAGGCCCATTTGAGGACATAGTCCTCCCAGATAACCTCCAGGACCCATTGGTCCGATGTAATCTGGACCCAGGCAAGATAAAAATCCCACAACAGACCCCCCACGGGTTGCATTGCCTCATTTCATTGTGATTACTTGAGGCCCCAAAACCTCTGCCTGTCCCTTGAAAGCCCCGAAACCCATCCCCTAGAGGGAAAGTTTACCCCTCTGGTAAGGGATTAAGCAGGATGTATGAAAACGCTTAAAGTCCTGCAGCTGTCCTTGTGTTGAAGTTGGGCTGCAAACCTGTTTCTGCTTGTCCTCGTGCAAGCACCTCCCTTTTGACTCTCCCAAGTCCTTGACCAAATTGTCCAGATTTTCCCTGCAAAGAGGTTTCCCCTTAAAAGGGAGCTTGCTGAGATGGGACTTGGAGGAATTGTCCACCACCCAGTTCTGAAGCCACAGGTAGCAACATGCTGCAACCAACAAGTCCATGCTCTTGGAAAGTCCTCTTATGAGATCGCAGTGGGCGTCTGCCAGGTAAGCTGCCCCAAATTCTAATTTGGCCATCTCTCTGGAGCAGTCCTTCGCCAGCCCTTCCAGCTGTGGAACCCGCTGTGACCAACAAAGACAGGCCCTAGTCACCCAGGCCCCACAGATGGAGACCTGCAGCGAGAGTGTGTCAATATCAAAGACCTCTTTTAACAGGATGTCCAGCTTCCTATGCTGGCCATCCTTGAGTGCCACACTCCCTTCTATCAGGACAGATGTCTTCTTTGTGACTGCCAACACTGCCGTGTCCACCTTAGGTGACTGAAACAGTTAGCGGTCCTGGTCCAGAAGCGGGTAGAGGCGCGACATGGCACGCAACCCCGTGAGACCGGCCTCCAGCAGATCCTACGCCTCCTGGATCATCTGCCAGACCACTCTATGTAACGGGAACATTTTCTACATCTTACACACTGCCTCCAGGATCTCGTCTTCCGCTGGAAGGCAAGTAAGCATGTTAAGGGCCTTTAAGGATTTCACAATAAGTGCCGACAATTCTTCCCTTCAGAGCACTTGCACAATTCTTGAGCGTTCCTCCTGCTCAGGAATCTCTCTTTCTTCCAACTCATCCCCTTGCATCTCTGCCTCCATATCCAGGTCTTCTTCGTCCTGCATCTCCAACGAGTGCAACTGCAAGTCTTCTGAGGACCTAGGCCTCTTAGTAGTCGCTGCCTCCGTTTCACCCTCTTTTGTGTCCGCTGCCCTCTTGGTACCTTGTCCCAGTGCCAAGGAGCAGCCCGCCAACCCCTGCAGGTGCATATAGAATGCCCTATGCAATAGAAGCCATACAAATTCTGGCAGAAAATCACCTGGAAGCGCCCCCCCTCCCCCACCCTGTGAGGTGGACAATCCAGGAATGGTCGAGGAACTGGGAGCAGTCTCCCGTGCAATCAGAGCAGCCCCCTCTGTGTCCAGGGGCTCCTGCGACGAGGAAGACTCTTCTGTCCTGATCCAAAGAAGTGGCCTCCTGCATGCAACCCTGGCAAATGCCAGTCTCGGAGACTTCTCCATGCAGTCCCGCAGAACAGCCACTGCGGTCTGGCCAGCATTTCTAAGAGGACCATGTTAGCCCCTGAAAAAGGATCTCAGCAGACTGCTAAAGAACTCAAATGGGACTGAACTGGGAGGAGTTTAACCAAGGTAAATAATTTTCAATTTATTTTCAGTTCAACTAAACTAAGGCAGAAACCATGAATCCCCTTGACCACGAGTTCAAGTTCAATCTCCCCCCCCCCTCGCGAGGAGAACAACCCCAAAAAACAAATGCATGGTAAAAAATAGACAAGCCATACCAATGGCTGGAGCATCAGAGAGAAAGGCCTCTACTTCCCCTTTCCTGCGTAGCTGCTTGCTGTCAGCCACGTGGTCCAAGGCTGTGCAGCAACCTAAAATGAAACTGCCACGACGCACAGCGCTCTCTCACATTCCCTGCCTGCCCTTTTTCTTAAATTACTTGAGCACCTCGAGAAACCGGAGTGCAGCTACTTCCGGCTCGGCCGCTGCCCTTGGTGTGTGCTCTCCCCACACTCAGCCGCCAGGGATATGTGGCTGTGAAGCCGCTACTGTGCAGTGGACTATAGCCACTGTGGCTCCTCACCTAATCACGGGTTCGGGAGCTGATGGTATCCCCGGAAAACTGAAGCCTCCTTCAAAGCCACTCCCCCGAAGCCTGGGGGGGGGGGAAGATTCCTCCCCAGACTCACTGTCTCTGTTCTTGCTCGTTATCTCTCCTAACAAATAAGCAAGCCTGCAAACCCAGCAAAGTATACCAATAAAAATAAAACCTATTCTACACTATGCTCCTTAGCTGTCCTTTCAATGAAGACAGCACTCTAGCTCACTACCTTCTCCAACTGCTTGGAGAATGAGCATACTGGGGCTGGAAGGCAGTGCCAGTTATAAGGTATGATGGTGTCATCAAAAGATGACATGCTCAGTCTCCAAGCTGCTGGAAGAGGAAGAGGTACACCACACAGAGGTACGGGACTGGACTGAAGGGACGATAAGGAAATTACTGTATATCTTAAGTCCAAAAGCATAGCAATCATGTGCTAAGTTAACACTATGGAGCAAATGATATGTCAATCACAGTAAAATCAGAGCTTCCCAAACCTATCCTATACAGTAGGCATGTCCAACAGGTAGATCGCGATCTACCTATAGATCACGGAAGGATCAGAGGTAGATTGCCAGCCCCACTTGGCTCCATCTCTCCAGCAGCTCGCCTCATCGCTAAGAGAGAGCTCGTACCGGCAGGTTGTCTGCCGAGGGCTTGCCGCCGCTGCTGATCCTTTGCTTGTCTTTTTTCCCTGCCTGCGGGAATCCTGCCTGCAGGTGTATTGGGGGCGCTTGTTGTTTTTCGTGCCAATAGTTTGTGGGTACCCCAGGGGGCCGCCGCCCGCTCCCCGTGATGAGACGCCACAGGCCCGGCGTCATACCTGGTCTCCTGCCTCTCAGAACCACCCATTCCTGCCCCCGCCCCAACACCCCTTAGAAGTGCGATATATACCGGATGATATCCATTCGTCCGGGCTTTACCTGAATACATTTAACATATTCGTTGTGTCGTGTGCTGGTCGTTGGTCGCTTTATAGTTCGCTTTCATTAAACGTTTTCGGGCAGACACAACAAAGTGTCAAGAATTTGGTGACTTTGGCAGGTTTCTCCAATTTTGTTCTAACTTGCCTATGCCTTGCCTTCGAATTGGTTCAAACCACTGTGACTTTTGCTTGCCTCTGCAATTTTATTTTGCCTTGCCTTTATGTTGATTCTACACTGTGTGCAGAATTTATTAAATCGCATGTGGTGGTATTTAAACTTGTTTGGCGGTATTTTATTTTATCTGGTTTGCTGGACAGGTGTTTGAGTTTTTTTGATGATTGTTTCGTGGTATTTGATTATTGGTTACAGTATGATGAATTCTTATTTTTACTTTTAGAACTGCATGTGTGGTTTGGGCATCTCCGGTCCTTGTATAGCACATCATCCAGAGGTCTTCAGTTCCTGCTGATCTTTAATACTTTCGGAAAGTGACAGTTTTGGAGCAGATTCAGCCAGTGTTTATACTAACTTGGCAGATTTGGCCTTCTTACATCCAGCCACCCCAGTATAACAAAGATGAGTGTTCCAAAGAGGAGGAAAACCTACCACTTTCATGATGAATGGGAAATGGACTACTACTTCATCATGGTGAAAGACAAGTGGTGTTGTCTAATTTGTAATGCCCCAGTATCCTTGCCCAAAAAGGGAAATCTGGAACATCATTATAAGGCTCTGCATAGCCATAAGTTTGATGCTGATTTTCCACCCAAAAGTGAAATTCGTAAACTGAAGCTCAAAGAACTTTAATTGAAATTAGCTACTCAGCAACAATTGATGGCAAAGCCAAGGTCACATTCGGTCAATGCAACCACAGCATTCTTCAAGGTCAGCAACCTGATCGCAAAGAAATGCAAACCTTTCACTGAAGGGGAATTTGCAAAAGATTGTTTTCTTGAAGCAGCTGACAATCTTTTTGAAGGATTTAAAAATAAGAAAGGAGATCACAGCTGCTATTCAAGATGTACAATAATCAAGAAACACCGTTGTGCGGCAAATAGAAAAGATGTGTGGAGACACAACTGAACAATTGTTGGAGGATGTTTCAAATTGTGTTGCTTTCTCACTCCAACTGGATGAATCTATAGACATAAGAGACATAGCCCAGTTACTAGTCTTTATCCGGATGGTTTTTGAAGGCTTTAGTGTTAAAGAAGAACTACTTGGAATGATTTCTTTAAAAGGGAGAACTACCGGTCAGGAAATATTCAGTTCTTTCCATTCTTTTGTGACAAGGTGTAATCTTCCATTGCATAAACTTGTTTCCATCACTACTGGATGGAGCAAGAGTAATGACAGGTGAGGTTAACTGTTTCATAGCCCTGTGTAGACAGTATGACGACTTTCCAGATTTCCTCTCTTATCACTGCATCATTCACCAGCAAGTTTTGGCAAGCAAGAGACTCAATACAAAGACCGTCGTGGACATCACTTTCAAAATTGTAAATTCATTTCGTGGAAGATCACTTCAAAGACGGCTTTTCAATCTTACTCTTGATGAAGGGACAGCGGAAATCATTTTGCACACAGATATAAGGTGGCTAAGTAGGCACAAATTTCGGTAAAGATTTTGTGATTTGCTGAATGAAATAAGAAGTTTTTTGAAGGAGAGGGGAGACGACCAAGCAGAGCTGGAAGATGAGGAGTGGTTATGTGATCTGGCATTTCTCGCTGGCTTTACAGGCAAACAAACTGATATAAACCTTGAACTACAAGGTAAAAACAAATGCATCGGCGAGATGAGTACAGTTTCATCCTACAAGATCAAATTTGAGCTAATGATGATTGACCTTGCAAACAACACTTTTGATCATTTTCCTAATACGCAGGACCATCTGGGACAATATCCAAATTTTGTTTTTCAGAACGAGAAGTATGTGACAGAAATTTATTCCGTTATCCAGGAATTCGAAAATAGATTCTACGACTTCCAAAAAATTAGAACAGTTGTGGAGTACTTGTCATACCCATTCAAAGTAGACGTGGACATTAAAGAAACTGCAGCTGCTATCAGTAAAAATTGCTCATTGAACAAGCCATCTCTTGAAAACGAAATATTAACCCTTAAAAATGACATTTTTCTCAAGACCTGTGCTGAGCAAGAATTGTTTTGGAAGCTAGTGCCTAGAGACAAATTTCCCAAATTCTAGAAAGACCCTCTCTCTCATTCCAAGCTACTTGCTGTTATTTTGGTCAATTACATCAGAATATTTTGAAATTTTCTATTTCTCATTTATGTTGTGGGACTATTTAATGTAAATTCTTACTCTGCATGTCTACTATAAAACTGATTCTTAAACTAAATTTTAAGCAGCTATTCTGCGACAATTGACTTTAAATATCAATGGAAAAAAATGTGCTTTGATTACAATGACACATGCAAGGAAATAGAAGCAGAAACTATTAGAGGAAGAACAAGATCGGCTTTCCTAAAGCTAGAAGAATTAAGAAAAAAAAAATTCCAAACTCAAATTGGAATGATACAAGATGCTCAAGGTTCTATGTTGAATGATGTTGAGATCAAGAAAAGGTGGAAATAGTATACAGAGTTTTTATATGATAAAGATCAAGTGGAACAACAGCCGTTTCAAACTGTACCTTATGATTCAGAACCATTGGTGATGAAAGAAGAAGTTGAAGCAGCATTGAAAGCCTTATCAAAGAACAAAAGCACCAGGCATTGATTGCATTCCCATAGCAGTATTACAGCAATCTGATGCAGCTGTTACCATACTTATAAGGCTCTGCCAGGAAATTTGGAAGACAAATTCATGGCCAACTGACTGGAAAAGATCTGTTTATACCAATATTAAGAAAGGTAATCAGACTGTGGAAATTATCGCACAATTGCTCTGATCCCACATGCCAGCAAGATTCTACTGAAGATTATTCAACAGAGACTACAACCATACCTGGAACAAGAACTACCTGAAATGCAAGCAGGTTTCAGAAAGGGTGAGGAACGAGAGACATCGCGAATGTGAGATGGATCCTTGAATATACTAAAGAATACAAAAAAGGATATCTATTTGTGATTATCGACTACAGCTAGGCTTTCGACTGTGTAAACCATAAGAAACTCTGAGTCACATTAAGAAGCATGGGTATACCAGAACACCTGATCGTTGTCTTGCACAATCTGTACATTGATCAAGAAGCAACAGGTCGAACAGCCGCCAGCCACCACCAGAGCAGCTCTCCCCATTGGGGGATCGAGCCTCCGAACAGCACCGGCAGCCATCTTCAGGTGAGCTGCCCAATCGGGGCAGCCGCCTGCAACTTTAAAAAGACCGTGCCAGCCGGCGCGCCCGCGCCCTGCAGGCCCGCACCTGAGGGCCCTTTGGCACGGCCCTTAGGCAGTGGCACATTACCTACCTCAACCTTAGAAATCTAAACATTCACATCACTCTCTATGCAGCTGTTGCAACCAGAACACCCACAGGCACAAGCCTCGAACAGGACCCTAAGGTATTTAACTATTTTGACTTATTCCACACAGCGAAATAAACTGCCGCACCTCCAGCGGCCCAAATAACTTAATCCACAATCTCCTGTAAAACATTACTCTACCGCACATTGAAGATTTGCTCTTCAGCTACTACAAGTATCCGTTTTGAACCATTGTATCATGCTTAGCCTCAGTTAGATCCTGCTTAACCACAGTTGAATCACTGTATCTTGCTTAGCCTCAGTTGTATCTTGCTTAGCCACAGTTGATTCATTGTTTCTTACTTAGCAAATGCAAATGCTTCAATTGAAGCCTTATTTCATACTACTAAATGTCAAGCTGTTTATGCTAGATTATCGAAAGTTGCTGATTGAAACAAAGTAAGTGAAATTGAATTACCAGCTGTCTACCTAACAAATATTGCTCCACAAACGTGTCCATAATAAAGCATTTCTCCCCTACACTTCAGCAATCATGACCATATTGGCCATAACGTTAAATCTGCCTACTCTCCAGTGTCATATACGAAGCTAATTCACTCTCCCAAGATCACTACCATATCCCTTCACTACACAGCACGAACAAAAAACACTTTCGCAGCTTTCACCAACATCCACAAAACCCTTACCACAAGAGACACTCTCACCTACTACATATAGCAATAAACCAAATCAACCAACACAAAGCGCAACCGACCTGTTCCTCAACAAGAACTCAGATGTGCCCTCATAAACGCTCGCTCCGCACGTAAGAAATGGCCAGCCATCTCAGACCTAATAATCAAACGCAATCTAGACATGTTAATGGTCACAGAAACTTGGTTCTCAGAAACCGATACAGTCTTAATAAACCAGCTCACACCACCCAATTACTCTACCTACACATGTAACAGAACAAAAGAGGAGGAGGTGTCGCCATTGTAGCAAAGACTGATCTCCAATATCGTACAATCCTAGCTAGGAGCACAAAACAACTAGACACAATCTCAATCTACAACAACTACAACACTATCAACCTTATATACATGACACCAAACTCAACATCTGAAGAACTATCCAACATAATTGACTTAGCTTGCAACCCCGCATATCCAGATAAACCAAACTGGCTAATGGGCGACTTCAATCTCACATCCATTCAACCTGCACTTTCTAACTCCTTTTTAGACGCAATGACAAACCTCAACTACAATCAAATCATAAACCAGCCCACCCATCAACATGGCAATGTTCTCGACCTTGTCTTTGCTCCACCCACCTACGCGTCCACAAATTATAAATTCGACCTCTCCATCACTCCGGTCCCTTGGTCAGATCACAGCCTGATTTCATTCAAAATACCAGCACAACAAGACCCATTCACCGATACAAAGAAACGGTCAGCAACGAACTTCACTCGCTTCAAACCTCTCAACGAAGAAGAAATCAAGAAACACATACTCCCAAAACTCAATCAACCTTCTTCCAACATCAACGACATGGTTGCTACCTGGAATGAAACCATCAACCAATACGCCAAACTACATCCAACCCACAAAAACCCAACAACGAATAACCATGTAGTGAAAAGACCTTCTGCACCATGGTTCTCCCCGGAACTAAGGAAGTCTCTTATTCTCTTGAGGAAGCTTGAAAGTGGCGTAAATCACATAACCTGACAGATCAAACAACATACTTGACCCACCTGAGAGCCCATCGTGAAGCAATATGGGACACAAGAAAAACCTTCCATTCCAAACTCCTCAACTGATCCTTAAACAAACCACGTGAGCTCTTCAATCTAGTAAAGACACTAACCACAGAACCTTCACCACCACAACATGAACCTATACACCCTCAAAGGTATGCCAACTTTATACAATCTAAAGCCATCAGAACAACAACTGCATCCTCCCCAAGTCCCACCCAGCAGCATACGCAACAGATTCCCCTCCTTCAGCTCTCATCGCCCTCAGCAAAATGCGTTGAAGATATTATCATCAAAATGAATACCACCACAGCACCTAACGACCCTTGCCCAGCACACTGGATAAGAGCTATGCGCTCTGATTTTAGCCCCATCATAGCAGAAATCATAAATATGTCCTTCAACAGGCATTTTCCCATCTGCCCTAAAGCAGACCTCCATAAGACCACTGCTAAAGAACAATCAACTAGACCCAACAAGAGAAGAATTGTACCGTCCGATCTCTAGTATACCTCTACTATCCAAAAATAATTGAGAAAGTGACCAACAATCAGATCCAACAACACAGACACCACCTCACCGCTTGACCCCAGTCAACATGGATTCAGGGAAGCCCACGGAGTTGAGACACTGCTGACCACCTTAACCAACATACTCAGTGGGATGGATGACATCAAAAAGGGCTTTGCACTAATTTTCCTCGACATCTCTGCAGCATTTGACTCCGTGGACCACGACATACTACTAACTCGACTATATGACAAGGGAATCCACGGGCTAGCATGGGAATGGTGCAAATCATACTTGGAAGATCGTTGGCAACAAGTCAGGACAGTTGCAGGCACCTCAGAACCTTTCCAGCTAAAACAAGGAGTACCTCAGGGCTCCTCCCTATCAGCACTGCTATTTAATATATACATAAAACCAAAAAATCACTCCATCATACACCCATGTGTTTCCGCTTGCTTATCACTTGCTTATCACTTGAAAATCACAAAGGCCCACCGAGTCTCAGCATACAAGGGCATACGGTGAGAAAACAGCCCAACCCAAGATCAGGCAGTCTGCACCAATATCAGGCCCGATAACATCAATGACCCGGTGGCCGGTGGCTGGTGAAACCCATACCTAGCTTCTTCAGTAGAAACAATGACAGTACTTAACTTAACAGCCAGGTAGGGAAAACAGAACACGCCAACCACTTCCCTGACGTTATCACACGAAAGAGCCCATTCAAACGTTTCGCGGGACTACCCGCTGCTTCAGGGGAATCTATAAAAACATAAACATACATCCAAGTTACACATAATCTTTATTGTACTGCAAAACACATCTAAAACCGATTTAGAGAAATTAAAAGACCACAACTAGAAGTGCCTACCTGCCAGCTAACCTGGTGGAAGGTTTGTTAGGCGGTTGGCTCGGTTGGCCATTTTTGAAAATTAATTTTCAATTTGAGGGATCCTTGTACCATCAGAAGGCCGGAGTAGCGATGGGCGCAACATGCGCCCCCTCGGTCGCCAATTTATACATGGCTCGTTTTGAAGCACGTTGGCTGGGTCGCTCCCCTCTTTCTGTCCATGTTTTGTCATGGCATAGGTATATAGATGATGTTTTTTTGTTGTGGGGGGGTACTATTGAAGCCTTTCAGACTTTTGTACACTGGCTTAATGCCTGTGATGAGCACATTTGTTTCACCAGTACTCAGTCTCCATAAAATTGTATTTTTGGATGTTGAAGTCTGTAAAAGTGCCCAGGGCTGGGTCACCTCAGTTCACAGAAAGCCCACTGACAAAAATACCTTATTACACTATTCTAGTGCTCACCCAATGGCCTTAAGGAACAGTTTACCTTTCTCGCAGTTCATCCGCTATAGGCGGAATTGTTCGGATGTGAGGGATTTCAAGGAGAAATCTAGGTTGCTGGCTCAGGGTTTTCTCTCCCGGGGATATCCTGGAAAGGTGGTGGGGGATGCTTATAAGCGGGCATTATTTAATAATCGGTCCTTACTGCTGTCCCCCAAGGCTCATCGGGTTGACAGCGATGGTGATGTGGTCAACTTTATTTCCAAGTATTCCCCGCTGAGTTTTGGCATCCAGCGCGCTGTCCGCAAACATTTGGCGGTGGTGCGCACAGTCCCCGGGCTGGAAAACCAAGGGGTCAGGTGTGTTTGGCAGCGGCAGCGTAACATCCGCGAGTTATTGATGCCTGCGGGAGAGCGGCGCGAGTTGGTAGGTGGACACTCGGCATGTGGGCATTGTGCAGTGTGTGAGGTTTCATGTGCGATTGGGTTTTTTGATTATCATGGGGTTCGTTATAAATTGCGCGATGTTACTTCGTGTGATTCAGCCTTTGTTGTCTATGCCATCCGCTGTCCGTGCCAGCTTCTTTATATTGGTAGCACCTGCCGGCCTTTTCGTAAGAGATTGTTGGAGCACAAGAGCAGGCTCCGGTGTGCAGTTCGGGAGGCGCCTCTTGTATCCCATTTTGCTGAGTTGCACCATACGTTTTCTGAGGTGGCGTGCTTTTGTATAGAGCAGGTTTCTCATGGGCGTAATGGGAAGAGTAGGGAGCAAATTCTTTTAGTGTGTGAGCAGAGCTGGATTTTTCGGCTCAACACTGTAGCCCCGGATGGCTTGAATCTCCGAATTGATTGGTCGGTGTGTCTTTCATCTGGGTTGGGTATTTGGTCTGCGTGGTGGCTGAATGGTTTTTTTGAGATTAGTTGCTGTATGGTTGGGTCTGACGTCAATGGGTTCCCTTTAAATTGCAATGAGTGTATGGAGTGCGCATGGGCGGCGTTTTTCTGCTCGGCGCGGTTGAAGGTTAGCTGGCAGGTAGGCACTTCTAGTTGTGGTCTTTTAATTTCTCTAAATCGGTTTTAGATGTGTTTTGCAGTACAATAAAGATTATGTGTAACTTGGATGTATGTTTATGTTTTTATAGATTCCCCTGAAGCAGCGGGTAGTCCCGCGAAACGTTTGAATGGGCTCTTTCGTGTGATAACGTCGGGGAAGTGGTTGGCGTGTTCTGTTTTCCCTACCTGGCTGTTAAGTTAAGTACTGTCATTGTTTCTACTGAAGAAGCTAGGTATGGGTTTCGCCAGCCACCGGCCACCGGGTCATTGATGTTATCGGGCCTGATATTGGTGCAGACTGCCTGATCTTGGGTTGGGCTGTTTTCTCACCGTATGCCCTTGTATGCTGAGACTCGGTGGGCCTTTGTGATTTTCAAGTGATAAGCAAGCGGAAACACATGGGTGTATGATGGAGTGATTTTTTGGTTTTATGATAGTTTTTCACTCTGAGAATTTGACCAATTACATTTAATATATACATGCAGCCCCTATGTGATATCACTCGCTCCTTTGGCATATCCTCCCTAATCTATGCAGACGATGTGCTAATATTCACACCAATCAACGTCACGCTCCCAGATTACACAGCATTAGTAGATTGCTTTAACGCTATAGCAGACTGGCTCCTCACCCAGAATATGCGAATAAATTTCAAAAAAACCGAGGTCCTGATCGTCACGAAAAACAGGGAATTTTCACCCCCAGTTACTCTAAAAGTACGGGACGCAGACCTCCCAATCAAGTCCTCCATAAGATACCTTGGAGTAATACTGGACCATCGACTTGACTTCAAAGAACATGTCAACCGCACGGTAAAAACCATTTATTTCAAGATAAAGACCCTCCGTCATCTGAAAAATATGCTCGACCCAGACAACTTCCGGACCATATTCCAAGCCATAGTCACACCCCACTTCGACTATGCAAACATAATACTCCATGGCCTCCCAAAAAACACCCTAAATACATTACAACTAGCCATGAATGCCGCTGCCCGGGTCCTGTACGGCGCCTCAAAAAGTGACCACATTACACCCATCCTAATGGAACTACACTGGCTCCCCATAAACTGCAGGATTGCGTATAAAGCCCTTCTCATGACCTTTAAAGCGATCAACACGATAGCCCCTTCAGCAATCTCAAATCTCCTCAATCACACTCCCAACATCAGATCCAGGAGATCAGTAGCTGCAAATACCCTAGCCACACCATCAGAAGCCACAAAATGCACACGCACAACCACAGACAGAGCTTTCGCACACTACGCACCCAGATGTTGGAACAACCTACCACCCACCATTAGAGCAATCACGGACCTCAAGCAATTCAGAAAAGCCATAAAGCACCACCTCTTCCTTCTACACTTCTCCCAATTCCAGTGCCCATCATCAACCCTCTAACACATTCCAAGCCCTCATAGTAAAATTGTAAATATCTTATTTACTCAAGATGTTAATAAAAATTCTATTCATTGTATATAGGTTCATAACATATATGTACAGTTTCCCAAAGTTGAACCCCAGTTGAATTCTCCTGTTTCATGTAAACTCACAACAGCCTGTTGCTTGCTATGAGTATTCTTGTTCAATGTAAACCGCGCTGATGAAAAAGAGTGCAGTATAAAAGAACTATAAATAAATAAAAATAAATAAGGAGGAACAGAATGGTTTAAAATGAGCAAAGGTGTACAACAAGGCTGCATACTTTCCCCCTACCTGTTTAATTTATATGCAGAACAAAATCAGAGAAGCAGGATTATATGAAGACAACAGAGGTATGAAGATTGGCAGAAGACTCATCAACAACTTTCGTTATGCTGATACCACCACATTACTGGCTGAAAGTGAAGATGATCTGAAAACATTTTCTTCTCACAATCAAGGAACATAGCTTAAAATGGGCCTGCACCTTAATGTAAAGACGACAAAGATCCTGACAACTGGCAAAATCAATAAGTTCATCGTTGAAGGAGAATTGAAATTGTGGACAACTTTAGTGTACTGTACTTGGAACAACTATCAATAAAGAAGCAACAAGCAGTCAAGAAATCTGATGATGCATTGCTCTTGGCGGAATGGCTATGAAAGACCTAGACAAGATTCTCAAGAGCAGGAAATGTCTCTCTCCATACAAAGATTTGACTCATTCAAACCATGGTATTTTCAACATCATACGGATGTGAAAGCTGGACAATGAAAAAGATAGGAAGAAAATTTATGCCTTTGAATTATGGTGCTGGCAGCGAATACTGTATATGCCATGGACTGCCCGAAGAACAAATCAGTCAGTACTAGAGGAGATCAAACCTAAGCTTTCTTTAGAAGCTCAGATGACAAGACTTTGACTTTCATACTTTGGACACATCATGCGAAGAGTGAGATCATTAGAGAAAGACATCATGCTTGGCAAGATAGAAGGTCAACGCAATAGAGGAAGGCCAGCAATGAGATGGATCTATACAACAAACAGCATCTACGGGTACCAGCCTGTCAACAATGAGCCGCCTGACTGAAGACCAAACACAATTTAGAATAACTATCCAGAGGGTTGCCATGAATCAACACCGGCTCACCGGCACTTAACAGGCAAATATCTTTAAGTACAATTATATAAGCTGCCAGCAGGCTTTTACGCAAATCAACTAAGCTTGATCATGCTCAGTCCACTTTTTTATTACAATCATTGGCTGGCTACCTTAACATATCATATACTGTTCAAGGCCCTTTAACTTGTTCATAAAGCACTTTGCACTGCAGACATCTACCAACCCTATAGAAATAAGTAGTAGTAGATCTCCACTGTTAACACCTTAACATTTCCCCGTGTCCTCCAGTTCCAGAGTGAAACTCTACTAATCAGTCCACCTGTGCCACGCTCCAGATTTTAATCTACCTGTTCTGCCTTCTTTTTCCTGGCTCCCTCTGTGAAATTTGTTCCCCAATTTCATTTGTAATGGGTAATTTTATACAAGGTTCAAATATGTTCAAAGAGACCAACTTTTTTTAAAAAATATATTTAGCTCATACCTTTCCAATTAGTAGTTCAAGGCACATTACATTGAGGTACAGATTTGGTATTTCCCTGTCCCCAGAAGGCTCACAATCTATGTTTGTACGAGAGGCAATGGAGGGTTATGCGACTTGCCCAAGGTCAAAAGGAGGATCAGTGGCATTCAAATCCTTGTCTGTTGCTCTAACCACTAGGCTACTCCTCCACGCCATTTTGATTCTGCCTTCAGTGCTGTGATGTGACTAGGTTATCTGGCCAATGGATAGCAGGTGGGGCTCACACGAAACCTCCTCTTCCTCTATACCAGAGGTTCCCATCCTTTTGGGTTGGGTGAACCCCTTAAGCAGCTTTCAAAAATGTTCAGGACCCCCCTCCCCCTCCCACACACACGCATATTCATCTCCAGCAGTTCCCTGCAGTCTCTTCCCCCCACTGGTTTGTCTCTCTCTTTTCTATGTCCTGTGAACACCCAGTAATGGTCTCAAGGACTCCCAGGGGTCAATGGACCAAAGGATGGAACCACTATCTTTTACTAACAAGTTTGTAAACTGCTTTAACCCTTTCCAGGCCGAGCCCAAAACTCTCGGGATCCAAAATTCTGACTAAATATTCCTATCAAATGGTATATAATACATGACCATAGCAGAAGGAAAATCACTATTAGAACATATTGAATAAGACGGGTACAATTTTCCTGAAATATGCAAAAATTAACCCGGTTGCAGAATGTGGATTAAAAATTTAAAGCAGGCCTTCAAAGGGTTAAAATGTCTCACATGCAAATATATAGTAATTCTAGGGTATTGTTTTATACTAAAAGATAGATCTACCGTAAAACCTCTAATAGACCGCCACCTCTAATAGACCGCCACCTCTAATAGACCGCCACTCCGGCGGAGAGGTTGAAAAATAGAGCGCCACCCTCTAATAAAGCGCCACCTCTAATAGACCGCCACTCTCACCTTGTGTAAATTTACTGCATTTAACATTCATGTGTAAAAGAAACGAAGATTTTCTCATAGAGTTTCTTTCTTTGTTCGAAACAATAAAAAGATTTGTAGTTTATGAATGTTAATGTAGACGTCTTGTTGGCGCCTTTTTCTGATGCAATATTTCATGTCTTTTCTACCGTACTATGCTGTATTGCGTAATGTAAAAGCAGTGCTCACCGCTAACGTTCTAGTTTGATTTGGCTGTCAAAATGTGATAGTTCACAGACGCATTTTCTGCACGTTACAATAGTCAGCTGTGTGTAAAGTTTGTCCACTTAAATTTTGGCCAGATAGTTGAAAAATAAACCGCCACCCTCTATTTGAACGCCACCTCTAATAGACCACCACCTTGGCAGAGGGGTTGAAAAATAGAGCGCCATGGCGGTCAATTTGAGGTTTTACGGTATATGTATATCTATATCTTAGAGAGGTGGAACCCTGCAGTCCAAATTAGTGGCTCTAGTTTTCTGAAACAGAAGTTGTATAAACACTGGGGGGAAAAAAAGGTTAATTTAGAATACTCAGGAGGCGGCTGAACACAACTGACAGTCATTTCTCAATATGCTGAATTTATCATGCATAGTTAAGAATATCCATTTTGTACCAACACTTCTACAGTTGTGGTCAATATTACTGGCAGGCTTGCAGTTCAACCTAAATAAAAATGGCCAGTGAAATGGCTTTGCGACTATATATATGTACATATATTTGACACAAAGGAATTAAATAAAAACAAGACCAATTAAAAAAGGAAATAGTATAAAAACTGGGACACTGCCAGGACATGATCATCATCAATCCCAAAAAGACTGCTTGTTATCCCCACCTATATATTACAAACTAAGAAAGGATAAGCCAGCGCCCAAACAAATCACTTAAGTCAAAAAAAGATTATGTCGGATCATGTGCCTTGAAAGGAACCACTCTATTTAAAAAGCGAATCACCCTTTACCACACACCAAGGGATAATATCAAGATATGGCCTGATATACAGAGACAGTTTTAACTCATTTATCAGATGGAAAATATTATAAGCTAATGGATGCTGACCCCACAGAAAGTTTCCATGAACACATAAAATCGTATACTACTCATGCATACACTCGAAGTTCTATTACTAAGAATGAATATGAATTTTTAAATAAAAAATGTCCGATACTACCTGTAATGTATATGGTTCCTAAAATTCATAAGTGTTTGGAGTGTCCTCCTGGACGTCCGATTGTTTCATGTCGTGGCTCTCTTCTGGAACCATTGTCACAATTTTGTAACACTTTCTTCGTCCTTTGCTTACAATCATACCATCTTATGTCAATGACTCTTTCCATTTTCTGTCTCTGTTGCATCAACAGACAGTTGACCCTACAGCTTGAATATTAGTGATAATGGATGTAACAGCATTATACACCAATATAGATTAAGACGAAGCATTGACAATGGTGGCTCAGCTTCCGTTAAGTTTGCCAGCAAGATTGCCTAAAGATTTTGTATTTCATCTACTGTCCTTAGTTCTGAAAAAGAATTTTTTTTAGTTTAATAGCCAGTATTATCAACAGGTTTATGGTGTGGCTATGGGTGCTATGGTGGCTTCATCGATAGCGACTTTGTACATGGCTCAGTTTAAGGCTTTGTTTATTTATCCTTCAGCTTGGTATACTCATATTAGGATGTGGTCAAGATTTTTGGATGACATTTTCTTTATGTGGACAGGCACAGAATCACATTTAAAAGATTTTTTGAGTGGATTAATACGTTGAGTCCCAACATAAAATTTGTACCCAAGTATCACAAGTTTTATATAGAAGTTTTGGATTTATTTATTTATAGATATGAACCCACTCTTCATTCAACATTGTATAGAAAGGCAGTACAAAGGAACACCTTATTGCATTACCATAACTATCACCCAGGCCCCCTACGAAGGGGCCTGCCAGTGGGACAGTTTATTCGTTTACGACAGATCTGTTCTACAGAGACTGAGTTTCACAAGCAAGCTATGGAATTGAAAACTCGCTTGTCTGAGAGGGGATATCCTGCGACGATTATTAAAAAAAAAGCTTATAGAAGAGCAAAATACAGTCAGTCATTCTGAATAGTGGGGAAATAAAGGGGTTCATTTAAAGGTTGATATAGAGGAAGTTGGACCCTTTGTTGGAGTTTTACCATATATGCCCAATTCTACCTTGATTATGGACATTTAACAACAAAAAAAAAATCATTGGGTCAATTTTAGTGCTGCATCCCTGTTTTCGCAAGCCTCTGATGATGGCTTTTCAAAAAGGACAAAATCTGGCAGATTGGGTAGTGCACACCACACAGGGTCAAGAGATCACTGTCAATAAAGGACACTTTCAATGTAAGTCTTGTGATTTTTGCAATACTACTGTTGAAGGTGCAATATGGGAAGATCCAGTCACTAAACGGAGGGGTTTTTGTGGTTATTATACCACTTGCCTCACTACATTCAAGGTGTATATTTTGCTATGTCCCTACAATAAGATCTATGTTGGGAGAACATCTCGATCTATGAGGCGGCGGCTGCAGGAGCACCGTTCTCGGATTAACTCCAAGGCTTTGTCAGCACCAGTGGCACTCCATTGTCATGAATTTAACCATACATGTCAAGATTTGAATTGGTGTGTTTATGATTTAGGCCAGGGCTACTCAAATCGTGGACCGCAGTCCAGACCGCGGAGGCTTTCTGAATGGACCGCGCCGAGGTCCAAAAAATTGCTAACGATTTGCATTAATAAGCTATGTATGTTTGCGCTATAAAATTTTACGCTGGACCAGCGAGCACGAAATTCACTTCTGGTTTGTTAACAGCAACATGTGGCGGTGTATAAAACAATTATAAATTTAAGTTCAATTTGAGTGTTAGAAAATGGAAAAGCAGAAGATGAACGATTTTCACTATCGATTTTACATCGCGTTTCAGGAAAAATGGACTGAACCTGTGTTTATTTTGCCAGATAGGCCCAATGCGAGACCGGTATGTTTAATCTGTAATGAAACAGTGGCAGTGATAAAAAGTGGAAATATTAGGAGACATTACGAAACAAAACACCCGGATTTTAATGTTAAATATCCGCCAGGGTCCAGTCTTCGTCTGGATAACGTAAAATCTATGAAATCGTCTTTGGAAAAAGACTATGATGATGAAAAAAACCACCACCCTACAGCAGAAGACTACTGAGGCTTCCCTGCATGTTACATGGACATTGGGAAGAAGAAAAGAACCCTTCATCAATGCAGAGATTGTCAGAGTGCATGGTCGATGTAGTGGCAACTCTTTTTGAAGACAAGAAAATAGTTGATTCCATCGCCGCAGTACCTTTGTCCGATAGCACAGCAAGCCACTGGGTTGAGGACCTAGCGGGAAATGTGTTTCAACAGCTGCTTGAGGACCTACAAGAGACTCGTGTTTTTTCACTAGCTTGTGATGAGTCGACCGACAATACAGACATTTCACAATTATGTGTTTATGTATGTTTTTATAATGGTAAAGAAATTTGTAGATTTGTTGGCATTGCTCCTGATGCTCAAACAGACCAGAGGTGAAGATATTTTTAGCATGCAGATGAAAGTTTTTGATCAGTATAATATTAACTTGACTAAATTGGTTTCAATAACAGACAGAGCTCCAGCCATGACAGGAAGGGAAAAGGGGCTGATAAATCGTTTCAAAGAAATGCATCCCAAATTACTGTCTTACCACTGCATTATTCATCAGTCCGTGTTATATTCTAAGTTTAATACAGAGTTTGCAAATGTTATGAATGTTGTAGTGCAGTTGATTAATTTTATAAAAGATGCAATTCTTCACTCCATCACCTGTTTCGAAGCTTGCTTGAAGAAACATCTTCAGGATACTATGATCTTCTTCTCCACAATGATGTACGTTGGTTGAGTAAAGGGAAAGCTTTGGAACGATTTTGGAACATTCACGATGCAGTAATTGATTTCCTTCACACGACACTGTCAAAAAAGGCTGGCGAGTTTGCAGACTTTATGCATAATTCTGAACAGACGGCAACTGTTGCATTTCTAGTTGACATAACTGGATACTTAAATGCATTTAATATAAGTTTACAAGGGAGACACAAGACAGTAATAACTCTTGCGACTACCTATCGTGCTTTTCAAGCTAAACTGGTAATCTTTTCAGATGATTTGGCCACTGGTGAGTTGTTGCATTTTCAAACAAAAAGTATCAACCCCACACATCAACTAAGAGCTGCCACAGAATTTGAGTAAAAGGTCAAACATGAATTTGACCAACGTTTCATGGAATTAAACCATTTGGAGTGTTTATTCCTGTTTCTTGCCTGTCCATTTTCAGTTTCTCCTGTTGGTGAATAGATATGGAAAACTTTTCCACAGCTACACATATCACCTGCAAGACTTCAGCTTGAAACTGTTGAAATTCAGGCAGAAGAAACATTAAAACTGAAGTTTCAGGAAGTGGATTTAATTGATTTTTGGTGTCGATTTATCAATGATTCTCAGTTTCAATGCATTAACCAACTTGCCATTAGTTGCCTATGTTTGGATCAACGTACACATGTGAATCAGCCTTCTCAACAACGAATATTATTAAATCAAAATACAGAAGTTCTCTAACAAATGAGCATTTGAGTCAGGCTTTGAGGATTGCTGAAACACCGTACCTGCCAGAACATTATGAAGCTTAAGGACAATTTTCATATATCGCACTGAAATGATTTTTATTGCTGAAATGCTATGAAAAATATTTATCTTACTTTAAACTTCAGAGTTGAAGCGGTAAAACTAATTAATTTTTTTATCGCAGTGTTCTTATTTAAATTATTATAACATTATGACGAGGTCTATATATAAATTTGTGAACTGGTTTGCCAAGGTGTTGATGTCAATTAACTTGAACCTTTTGGTTCGGACCCCAGTCGTGTCTCTGTACAAATTTCCAGACCGCCACGCAAACAATTTGGAGTAGCCCTGGTTGAGGCACTTGTGCTCAAGTAAAGGGCGGTATATCATGTATACTATCAGGTACTTTTTATTCTCTTGTCCCCGAGGGGGTCACAATTTAAGTGTTATGGATCATATTCCAGAAAATCTGAGAGGGGGGATAGTTTATCTTGTTTAGAATACCGGGAGCAATTTTGGATATATTGTTTGCGATCAGTAGCTCCAGAGGGTTTGAATCTTGCTCTTGATTGGTGGAGTTTGATATAGATTGGTGATCGGTTATCTTAAACAGGTTTGAAGACACCCAATGCCTATGCATTCTTTGGATTACCACATGATCGGACTGGATCAATAAAAGGAAGGGGTAGAGTAATGACATCTAGGATACGCAATGAGCTTGAAGAAGGGCCAGGAGTTTCTGAGACCTGAAACGCAACATTGTGTAGCTATGCTATGTCAGAAAATGTTTGACTGAAAAGCTTTACAGTGGTTGTTTGGATTGCAAGAAATAGATAATTCTTGAGCAGCGAGTTGTCCTAGAATATCATGTTCTGCAAGAGTCCAGGAGGATTCTTTAGGGTGTTGTTGATTCGGGGGGGGGGGGGGGGGGAATTCATTTAAAGAATTCTGCTACTGGAAGAACTTTATAATTGAAAGAATTTCTGCGATGATGTTGATGTGAAGCGTTTTTGAACAACATTTTGTCAGTTAAGTACTACTGGGGGCATTATCGATATTATCCCTTGGTGTGTGGTAAAGGGTGATTCCCTTTTTAAATAGGAAAAAAAAAGGAGGATTTGCTACGAGAAAGAATGATTTCTTTCAAGGCAAATGATCCAATAAAAAATTTTGACTTAAGTGATTTGTTTGGGCACTGATTTATCCTAATTTGTAGGACATGATTATTGGCACCCTTAAACTATTCAAATCAGTTTGAACAGAAGAACCACATTCCCACTGCAGTAAAACTAAATGCACCTGTGAGCAATTGTCAGCACTCACATGCCTTGAATCGACCATTGAATAATGGGCGTAATGTTTAATATGGCCACATTCACTCCCTGTTCCATTTTCACAATAGTGCTGCTTGAGACTGTCAAAGCCATTATCACCAAAAATCTAACTTCAAAGGGGTACAATGCCATCTCTAAAGATTTATTTTATTTATTTGAAATGTTTTTCTATACCGCCCCTTCCAGAGATCAGGGGTGGTTTACACTGAAACATAAAACTTTTACAAGGAACAAATTGTAAGCAAACAAACATTTACATGAAACTTGCAATTAGGATGTGTCTACCGATCGCAATGTTATTAATTTTTCTTCTCAAGGAACTGTCAAGAACCTCCCAGGACATGGTGGGAAGAGAAAAATTAATCCAAGAAGTCTTCGAAGGTTAGTGCAAACTGTTGAAAAAACACCACGTACAACATCCAAAGAGCTTGAGACTGACCAGGAGCAATCTGAAGTAATGGTTTCAACTCACACACTAAACAAAGAAGGACTTAATGGGCGAAGGCTAAGGAGGACCCCACTGCTCACAAACAGGCACACCTGATTTTTGCCCAAACCTATCTTGAGAAAATACATTCCCTCTAGTAAAATGTTCTGTGGACAGATGAAACTAAACTTGATCTCTTTAGCAATGCAGACCAGCGATACATTTACAGGCAAAAAAATGAAGCTTATAAAGAAAAAACATAAGCAAAACATCACAAAACATTATGGAACATCCACCATAACTTTCTACAGTTATGATGGATGTTCCATAATGTTTGGGGATGTTTTGCTGCCTCAGGAACTTGAGACCTGGAACACATTAACGGAATTATGAAGTCAGAGGACTACCAAGGTATTTTGGAGCAAAATGTGCTACCTGGCATCAGAAAGCTAGGTCTGCGTCAAAGGTCATGGTTCCTCTAGCAGGACAATGACCCAAAACATACATCCAAAAATACAAAAGAATAATTTAATAAAGGAATAGACGGGCTGTTTTAAACGGTCCAGCAATGAGTCCTGATCTCAATTCAATAGAGAACCTTTTAGAGCTGAAATCTGCCATTAGTAAAAGGAATCCTGGAAACATTCATGAGCTGGAACAAATAGCAGTTGAAGAGTGGGCAAAACTACAAGCAGACAGATGTACAAAACTTATATATAGCCTCCAAACGTTTCTTGTAACCGTCATCACTGCCAAGGTCGTGCAACCAAATATTAGTGAAGGGTGCCATTAATCCTGTCCAGGTAATATTGTGTTTTCTCGGAAATTACTATGTTTAAAGTTGCATAGACATCTTTTTAGTTGTGTTGTATACCTTTGAACATACTATTAAAATATTAGGACATACAGTTTGAATATTTCCAATTATTTCTCAAGATATTGTATACAACACACCTAAAATGCAAGGGTGCCAATAATGTTGACCACAACTGTATACTTCTTGGAGAGGCCGAAAAGCACAGGAAAGGGTTGAAAGGGTCCCCCTCGTTTAATATCTGCTAATCTATTTCTCAGATAAATAATGGAACATTAAGACCACTCACTCCTATGTCACCCACTGATTTGCTAGCGACAGCACTTGCTATCTATAATATTTTTTTTGGGGGGGGGGGGGTTATGAGCATGGTCACAATATTCTACTCAGGCCACATGAAGCAATTGTTGACATGCTGAATGTTTTCCGCTATAGGATTTTACAATAAATATTCCAGCCAACAGCAAATACAATTATCATTGCCTTAAGAACAATGGTTCATTTATAGTTGTGGCATATTATTAGCAACTGCTGTGAAACTTAGATAATGCAAGCTTGATGTACTCCCTCAGCAGTCACACAAGTTGTAAATCCTGTTCCTCAGACAAACACAATCCTGACCCTCTATCTAATTTATGTATGTGTAATCAAGAGCTTTACCAGTATGAGGTTCAGACATCATACCTAGCCATGTGCAAGCAGTGCAGCTGCTGCACAGGGCACAAAAAAAAATAGTGGCGCTCTTAAGGTTGCTGGCCTTGCCCCCTCCCCCCCTCCCTCCCATGCTGCCTGCCTGTGCCCTGTCACAGCTTTTCATGTCTCCTAGGCTAAAGAAGTGGAGTGGACTTCCAAGTGAAAAAAAAAACATGCCCATATCTTCAACTTCGCGCTTGCATGTTGGTCTGATCCCTCCCTCCTCTGATGTATGCTCACATCAGAGGGAGGGACCAGACCAGCAGTTCAGGGGCACAGTTGCAAAGACCCACTTTTGAATGGCTGGTTTGGTACCTCCCTCCCCTGACACAAGCTTATATACTTGGTGGAGGAGGGGAATGGAGGATAGCAGTTTACGAAGCACAATTAGATTTTTTTGAAATAGTAACTTTAAGCCTTCATAAACTGAGATGCAAATTAGTTAGCCATCAGGTCAAAAATGCTCGTTATACAAATACAATCAATTCCTGAAGTAGACAAGTAAAAGGACCCTGTCCATTTTTAAACATGTTAATGAAAGGAATCACTGTAGTGACCATCAAGACTTGGGGGATGCAGTGTACTGCATCTGCTATTAATCTTACCTCTAATGTTATGTGATCATCCTGTAGGGGTGAAGACTCTGCTGACTTTTATGCTTTATTCAGACATTTTCTTGTGCACCTTTAGAATTTAGCTTGTTATTTAGTAGTAGGGATAGAGAATGTAATTGCTGTGGTGCAATAAAAGCTGGGGGGGGGAGAATCCCCCCCATCTTCAACTGTTTAATAATGACTTTGTGAATAAGCTAGTACACCAAAGATTTTAAATCATTAACAAAATACCATGCCAGCTATTCAAGCATGATATCTGTGATCCAATGTAAACGTATTATAAATCTTATTACTGCAAATTTTAATCTATGTCATTTTGAAGACAGTAGACTACAAGATCAATCCCCAGTCAACAATGATCTTCACTTTTCCTGCTAAGTGCCTATTTTTTGACCAGATAGAGATATGGCATTTTACAGATACTGATATACAACCGTTGGCTTAAGCAGAGCAAACAGCTAATGTTATTTTAGGTAGCACAGTTGAAGTCCGACAACCACAACCAACATATATGCCTCTGTTCACTTAATTCATACAGAAAAAGGTGAAAATTAAATACACAGGTCTCAAAAATTCATTAAAAATGTATAAAAGCATGATTTGAGATCCTTCTCACACACACCATTAAATCGTAACCATCTCTAGCTTCTATTCACGTAGCCAGATCCTGTTAACACTCCAAAAGGTATGATCAATAGCTCTACTTACGAGCTATTAAGTTAAACTAATGGTATTTCAGAACAGCATCTCTAGATTATCAGGTTGCATACAGTGTTATCAGAAGCCCTATAAAATCCCACCGTTAGCAGTAAAGCACTGCAAAATAAGCTGTAATACTGTCTTCCAAGTGACAGCATTGCTCGACAGACCACTACCTACACAGGTGACCGTTCTGTGGGTACAGCGGAAGCTTGAGTGCCCCCAATTTTGAACCTTGAATTCCGCACTCCTAATCGTTTCTGCAGTCAGCTCCTATGCCTGTTCTATTAACCAGCCCCTAACCCAGTAATATAGCAGAAGTCTATCAGTTCGATTGTGAACGTCCTAAAGATTAACAGAGATGCCAGGCAAAGTGAGTCCAGCAGCCTCTCCTCCTCTTTTCGTTTTGTAGAGCAACAGCCCCCCGAAAATTGCTCTTTGCTTTCCTCCTGTAAAAGCCCCGATCCCGCAGTGTCACCAAGAGCTCTGCCGCAGGTAACCATGTGCTGCTAACACGAGGAACAAAAAGCAGCAGCAGCCAGACGAACCTCACTTTCAAGAATCGCGGAGCTTACCAGCAGAAGTAATTCCGCACAGGTCTGTCGCGCCTCCCGCTCTGAGGAAGTAAAAGCCCGTTAAACGGGAGAGGGGCGACCCGTGAATGCACCCCCAGCCCCGCTCTCTACTCACCAGGAGGCTGAAGCCCCAGCGTAACATCGCGCTGCCCTGTAAGCCAGCCGGCGGGCCGTTCGCTCCCACACCGCCGAGGGCTGAGCCTCAGAGCGCGGCCGCCGTCCCCGGACACATAGCTGCCAGCTCGGGACGCGCTCTCCGCTCGGGCGCCGCGGCGCAGCCAGGACCGAAGCGAAAAGCGGCGGCCCCCAACTCCCGCTCAGCGATGGAGCCTGCGAGGAAGAAACCCCGTCGGGACGTCGCTCGGTCGAGCTCTCTCGCTTCCCTCTGACGCTCACGCAGCAGACACAAGGTGCAGACTGACACCGCCAGTCAGCCGCTACGGGCAATAACCCATAAACTCCACACACACACTCACTCCCGCTCACTTCCACTTTCCAGCACCGCCTTCTCCGGGTCCCCACCCTCTGCGCACGCGCACCACAGACGCAGGGCGGGGCTTCCTCGGTCCCGCCCCCCTCCGTGCTCTCTGCGACTCGCCCCGCTGGGAAGAGTAGTTCGAAGGCGGAACGCACCTGTCAGATGACAAATGCCAGTGCAGTGACTACAGAAGATCTTGTTGTCCTCCTTTCTCTCTCTGGGCCTGCGCAGAGCGGCGCAACCACTAGCCAAAACTAGGCGGTCGCCTTCAGCAGTAGCTTCTGAGGGGGCAGCAAAGAGCGACAGCAGTCAAAACAAAAGGCTAGATTCGTGCTGTAAGCACATTCTTTTATCTGCAAGATTCTGCAAAATGTTGCTTTGCAACGTTTAATTTAAAAGTGTATTAGGCATTTTTACAGGACTGTTCTGGGAGGGGTACTATTTGGATCATCATGATTGTTGAGTTTAATTATCAAAATCTTGGGGAGGGGGACGCATAAGGATAAAGATTCAATTAGGGCATCCAATACCGTTGCATTCGCCCTAGATTTATTTCCAGATTTCACACTCTCACTGGAAGCTAGTAGAACTTGCTTCCTTGTTTTCATTGCAGATGGAGTGGTATGTGGAACCCCCTCTGGTCTTTACCTAGCATTTTTTTTATTCTTTTGTAGAAGATTACCATTACTGTGTATGTATAGATAATGCTGTATACATCTGATATTTTCTTCACAGATACAAATACTAATGTGCATACAATGATACTTAGGAATAAAAAAGATATGGACATCTGGATAGACTAGCTACATGCTTATCTATATTACTATACATCTCTAGACTGACAGGGATAGAAAGGTAAATACATCAAAAACAAGTCTTAATATTGTGTTAGATTAGAGTCCAAAAGTTGTTAGCAAACATTGTAAAGGTGCTCTGATATAAGACAGACGAGGTCAGGTAAAGTGCTGCTTCCTACTGTAGTACATTGCCTTAGAGCGGAAAAGAGTCTGCATTTCAATTCATGGATAATTTCTGTCCACAGCCGAGCCTAAAGCTTTGAGTCTTGAAGGACTACAAAAGGGGACTGCTACTTCTCGAGAGAGATCTGCAATTGTGAGTATATACTTCTGGGAATTTTTCTGAAGGGACTTCTTTGGATTAAAGCTGATTAATCTGTGAACCCAGTGTATTTGTTAAATCAGTCAGGGCCTAGTAGCAGCAGTTTAAGTTTAAATTTAAAACACAGAAGAGAGCTTGTAGTTTAAATTTAATACTCACTCAGGGCCTAGTATCAGCAAAGTACTTTTAGTTTAAATTTAAAACACAGAAGAGAACTTTCTGGTTAAATTTAGAACCCAGCAGAGAGCTTCTAGTTTAAATTTCATAATAAGTCAGAGCCTAGCAGCAGCAAAGAGCTTTAATTTAAATCAAATCAGAATATAACTTAGCATAAAAGGCAAAGCAGGGTCAGTATTCTTTGAGCAACAAATAAAGTCTTCTAGAGACCTTTACAAAGAGGCCTTCTACCTAGGGGGCAAGAGACCTGTGAAACCTTTTCAATAGGTGTTAACGCCAGGTGGCAGATCAAAAGGTCATTTTGAAAGACTCCTTCTATCCAAGCAAGGACTGTTAATTACTGTGGCAAGGAGGCCTATCCAGAGTCTGGGGGAGGACAAAGAGACAGGGTATTCACCCTAGTAAAGGGCCCCCTTTCACCAAATCAGGGCAGGAAAGCCACAGCCACCTCTAGGAATCAGAAAACTTACTCGCGGCCCACATTTCAGGCTCCCCCTAGTGGAATGAAGGGGAGAGGATACAGGGCCCAGAATCCCTATGGCAGGGAATTCTCCAAGCTCTCAGGTGCCCGAAGTCAGGCTGATTGCCGTCACCTGAGTAGGGAGGAGTTGGAGCTAGAGCCCTGGAGGTATAAACCTAGACCAGAGTATGAGAGAGGGGGAAGAGAAGCAGGAAGCCAGGCTGACATGAGCAGAGGCACAGACACAAGCAAGGGAAGCTTGACGGGTGCTGAGCAGAGCAGAGGAACTGAGCTTCCAGGAGAAGAAAGTGCTAACTGGCATATAGCACGTCTGCAGGAGAGTTTGGAGACAGGAACAAGAGAGATTCAAAGATTCCCCAGGAGGCTGTTAGCTGAGCACTGTGAGCGAGATGGGGAGTCAGAACCCATGCAGCTGGGAAAGCCCGAGGTGAAACTGAATGATGAGGATACTCCCATGGACTGTTCCCTTTGCCAAGCTTTAAACCTGGGAACGTAGAGAAAGCAAGCCAGTCCTGAAAGAAAGTCTTCCAGGAAAAAGGTACTCCTATTCCACAAGCAGGGTGGCCGTGACTCCCATGTGTTTGTAAAGGGTAAGTTTACGGGGACTAAGGAGCTGTGATAAGCTTGTTAATCACCTGCTGCTGGAATGAGGACACTGGGGTAAGCTAACGTAGCTATTAGAACAAAGCTTTCTGTTGCCCCTGAATTATATTTGTTACTTGGAAGGTAACCAAGAAAGGTTTGAAGCTGAATAGAAGCTGAACTACCACAGACTTTAAATGTGATTTTGTTTTTGTGCTTTAGCCAGCAAGGCTAGAAAGGAATGCAATATCCTTGCTGTTAAAGACTGTGTATCCTGAACTATAGAGAACCTTTAAACAGCGTTTTTGTGTTTGGGTTTGTTTTGGACAATGCTCTACTTCAAAGAGTCCTGAATGAACAATCTTGTATGTAGTATGATCAAACCATTGTGTACAAAATAAATTTCTGTCATTTGCCTTACTTTCTTGAGCCTGACTACAGCTTTCTGCCTGATGCACCCATACAGCTAAACAAAGACTACATTTCCCAGAGGGCACTGCGGGGAAATAGTTTGAAAAAGCTGAAAAAGCGGATAGCAGAAAGTTCCTCTAATAACCACGCCCCTCTAAGCTAGAGGCGAGTGGTGGTGGCGTGACATTACCCAGGAAGTTGGTCACAGTTTACCTCAGAAGCACAGGACAGGGTACTGTATAGCAGCCCTCTTTTAATAGTCATATTTCCCTCCCTCCCTCCCTCCCCACCACCCACCCAACCCTGGGATAATCATAGCTTTATAAGTACTTACACATCTTAAAGGAAAGGAGGTGCTCTCAGGTGCAGCTCATTATCCAAATCAGTCATACACTAAGGACCTGAGATTAATTAAGCTTCAGGAGAACAAGGTATATTAAACGTCTTAGGTACTTTTTATTATGTTTATGCTTATTCATTTGATAAAAACCGCCTTTCTCTGACAATCAAGGCGGTGTACAATTAAAAACAATTAAAAGGAGGCCAATGGCCAATGAAATAGAAAGAAAAGTTTACAATGTTCTGATAGGAGAATAAAAGAAATAGAGAGACAAGACAGGACAATTAGTAGGTAGCAAATCCAGGGGGGGAGATAAGAAGAGGAGGGAGGGAGGATATCACACAAAGGGGGAAGGGAGGTCAAAGGCCAGGGAGAGGAGATGAGTCTTTAGATTTCGTTTGAAAGTGGTATACTGGAGTTCTAAGCGGAGGGAAGTGGGGAGAGAATTCCACAGAGCGGGGCCAGCAAAAAAGAAGGCAGAGGACCGGGTGGATTGGAGGTGAGCACAGGAGGGAGAGGGAAGGGAAAGGCGATTAAGATGGAACGAGCGAGGAGTGTGCCTGGTGGAGTGGAAGGAAAGAAGATCCGTTAAGTATTGTGGGGTACTGGTGTGGAGAGCTTTATGAACTAAAGTGAGCAGTTTGAATTGAGTGCGGAAGGGGATAGGCAGCCAGTGTATAGTATAAGTATCCATAGCAACCCTTAGTAAGTAAAGAACTTAAAGATCTAAACACAAGCTTAAAACTAAGATGCAGACAGCAGTCCAGCAGCGAGATGGGGGCTTTCCAGTCTATTGCATTGAGTGTCGTATGTATGATTTTCTCCCAGTTGGTGAGAGGTCTTACGTATGCACTAGTGCAAGGAGCTCTTTACTCTCAGGGAACGAGTCCGTTCTCTAGAGGCTAGAGTAGCAGACTTGGAAGACATAAGAAAGACAGAGAGGTACATAGACGAGACCTAGTCCCATCCCTGTTGCCAGACTGGAGAGAAGTCACGTGACAGGAGAGCATCACCCTGGTGTGGCAGGAAGTGATCCTGTAACTAGGACTTGTCCTCCAGATGATGTAAAACCCTCTCACACCGAGGAAGTTTCTCCAGGGCCATGTGCCCATGAGGGAAGGGTTAGGACAGCTGTTATAGTTGATGATTCGATCATCAGGCATGTAGATAGTTGGGTGGCTGGTGGACGTGAGGATTGCCTGGTAACATGCCTGCCTTGTGCGAAGGTAGCGGACCTCACACGCCACCTAGATAAGGTCTTAGATAGCGCTGGGGAGGAGTCTGCTGTCTTGGTACATGTCGGTACCAATGACATAGGAAAATGTAGTAGGGAAGTTCTGGAGGCTAAGTTTAGGCTTTTAGGTAGGAAGTTGAAATCCAGAACTTAAAGTATCCCAAATGCACTCGAGTATGGAGCAGACAGAGCTTACAAATCCCAAATTACCCATGCCTACCAATAGCCAAATTAATGTGAATAAAATACAGTCTCTAAAATGCTTGTATGCAAATGCTAGAAGTCTAAAAAATAAGATGGGAGAGTTAGAATATACAGCACTAAATGAGAGGTTAGATATGATTGGAATCTCAGAGACATGGTGGAAGGAGGACAACCAGTGGGACACTGTGATACCTGGGTGCAAACTATATCATAATAATAGAGCTGATCAAATTGGTGGAGAAGTTGCGCTCTATGTTAGAGAGGGCATTGGTGTTAGAAAGGATTAAAGTTTTGCAGAAAACAAAATTTGCTGTAGAATCTCTATGGATTGAAATTCCATGTAAAAAGGGGAAGGCGATGGCAGTGGCAGGTGTACTATCGACCGCCTGGCCAGAATGAACAAATGGATGATGAAATGCTCAAAGAAATCAAGGAAGCTAACAAAAGTTACAGCACAGTAATAATAATGGGTCATTTCAATTACCCCAGTATCGACTGGGTCTGTGTCATGGCAGGACATACTAGAGAGATAAAGTTCCTTGATGAAATAAATGACTGCTTCTTGGAGCAGCTGGTTCATGAACCGACCAGAGGGGAAGCCATATTGGACCTAGTCCTTAGTGGAATACCAGATTTGGTGCAAGAGATAAGGTTGTTGGGGCCACTTGGCAATAGTGATCATAGCATGATCATGTTTGATCTAATTAATGGAGGAGGGATGCTAAGGAAATCCACAATACTACCTTTTAACTTTCGAAAGGGAGACTATGATAAAGTTAAGAAAAAACTAAAAGGAGCAGTTGCAAAGGTTAAAGACTTACATCAAGCTTGGGTGTTGTTGAAAAATACTATCTTGGAAGCCCAGACCAGCTGTATTCCACACTTTAAGAAAAGTGGAAGGAAGTCCAAAAAACTGCCAGCATGGTTTAAAGGTGAGGTCAGAGAGGCTGTTGCCAAAAAAGCATCTTTCAGGAAATGGAAAAAATAGCCAAACAACAAAACCTGGAAACAGCACAAGCACTGGCAAGTTAAATGCAAGGCATTGATAAGGCAGACAAAGGAAGAATTTGAGAAGAAGCTTGCTGCGGAAGCAAAAACGTGTAATAATGACTTTTTCAAGTACATTTGTAGCAAAAAACCTGTGAGAGAGTCAGTTGGTCCATTAGATGATAGAGGGGTTAAAGGGGCACTAAGAGGCGACAAGGCTATAGCGGAGAGACTGAATGAATGCTTCGGACTTTACTGAGGAAGATGTAGGGATGTTAACCATGACTGAAGTGGTATTGAAAGGTGCGGAAGAATTGAAGGAAATAACGATACATTGGGAAGATGTATTACAACTATTAGATAAACTGAAGAGTAGCAAATCACCTGGGCCGGATAGTATACATCCAAGGGTGTTAAAAGAACTGAAATATGAAATTGCTATTAGTAATCTTTGAACTATCATTAAAATCATCTGCAATACCTGAAGATTGGAGGATGGCAAATGTAACACCAATTTTCAACCAGGGTTGATCCGGGAAACTACAGACCGGTGAGCCTGACGTCAGTACCGGGAAAAATGGTAGAAACCATCATAAAGAACAAAATTGCTGAACATGTAGATAGTTATGGCTTAATGGGAGACAGTCAACATGGCTTTAGATTGTCTTACTAATCTGTTATGTTTTTTTGAAGGTGTGAATAAACAGGTAGACAAAGGTGAGTCAGTTGATATAGTGTATTTGGACTTTCAGAAAGCCTTTGACAAGGTCCCTCACCAGAGATGTTTGGCAAAACTAAAGAGTCATGGGATAGGAGGCAGTGTACTATTGTGGATTAGGAGCTGGTTAAAGATAGAAAGCAGAGGGTAGGGCTAAATGGCCAATTTTCCCAGTGGAGAAAGGTGAATAGTGGTGTACCCCAGGGATCTGTGCTGGGTCCGCTGCTTTTTGACATATTCATAAATGACCTGGAAAAGGGAATAATGAGTGAGGTTATCAAATTTGCAGATGACACAAAACTATTTAAAGTTGTTAAAACCCAAGAGGACTGTGGAAAATTGCAAGAGGATCTTGATAAATTGGAAGACTGGGCATCAAAATGGCAGATGAAATTTAATGTGGACAAGTGCAAAGTTATGCACCTAGGGAAGAACAACCCAAACTATGGTTACATGATGCAAGGTTCCACATTAGGAACCACCACCCTGAAAAAGATTTAGGCATCATCGTGGATAACATGTTAAAACCCTCGGCCCAGTGTGCAGCGGCGGCCAAGAGAGCAAATAGGATGCTAGGTATCATAAGGGAGGGAATGGAAAATAAAACAAAGGATATTATAATGCCTCTATATCTTTCCATGGTGAGACCGCACCTTGAATATTGTGTACAATTCTGGTCGCCGTATCTTAAAAAGGATATAGCGTTATTAGAAAAGGTTCAGAGAAGAGCCACCAAAATGGTAAAGGGGATGGAAGGATACCCCTATGAAGAAAGGCTAGAAAGGTTAGGGCTCTTTAACCTGGAAAAGAGATGGATGAGGAGAGATATGATAGAAGTCTATAAATTAATGAACGGAGTGGAACGGGTAAACGTAGATCGATTGTTTACGTTGTGTCAAGCCCCAGCCCTCCGCCTAGGGCTCAGAGGGTTGGGGTTGCCATTATATGCTCCTTGCAAAAGGTGAGATAAAACCTTTTGCTCCCGCTATGCCTGCTGGGAGTGGTAGTTCTTTGGCCCTCTGATAAGGAAATAGTTGTGAGACCAGTGGTAAGGGAAAATGACAATAATTTATTCCCCAACAAAAAGATTCAGTGCAGATTAAATCAGGATACTCTTCAGGTGTTTGCTCGAGGATATTTACAGAACTTAAACTGATTGAGCTTCACACTCTTTGCTCACAAAACGTGCAATGCATAGCACATGTAACAGATAGAAAACATAACAGCTTCTTCTCACAAAGAAAAATATCTTCTTTCCCTTTGTTCACACTCAGCTTCCTCATACACCTTTAGCAAAGGGATTCTATATCATCTGCCAAACACAGTGTACAGTCCATAGGCACTTCTGCTGAGTCACTCTCATTAAAGTCCTGTTGCATCTCTTCAAACTCTGGAACTATGGAGTTTGGCTTTAAGCTGTTATTATACGGCTTAGGATAATTTCTCCCTAAGACCTCTGGTGCTTCCTTTAAGCACAGTTCTATATGGTAAGGATTGGAAATACCTGAGGTTGTGGAGATTCCTCTCTGGCTTTGTTCAGCTATCTTTTTCCAGCTGTAGGGAAACGCTTTCTGATTCTCTGTTTGGAGTTCTTGTCTGGAGCACTGCTTTGGTTCCCAGTCCCAAACTGAGCTTTGCAAACTCCTGGGTTTAGTGCTAGGTTCCCACCTGTGAGCTCCTTGAAGCTTTTTATCTGGCAATGAGGTCTGAAGGTCTCTCTGCTCTCTCCCTCTAGGCAGGTTTCTGACAGCAGTCTGTCCCTTCTCTCCTTCTGCTCTGTCTGCTTCAATTCCAGAACTGCAGCTGGGTTTCCTCAAAGGTCTCCTCCCAGCTCTTCTCCAACCGTCTCTCCAACCACCTCTCCAGTCAATACTCTCATCAACACTCTTACCGGCTCTCTCAGCGAGACTCCAATCACCAACTCCTCCTCTTCCCTTGCTTTCTCCTAGCCAGGGTTTATATTCCTGTTCCCTGAGCCTTGGGTCTGCCTTCCTGAACAGGTGTGTGTAATTAGGTTCCAGGCTTGCAGTTACGTCAGAGCTTGGGTGTGTCAGCCTAGCTCCTGTTTCCCTATGCTTGCCTCTCTCTTGCAAACGCTGAAACGTGTGTGCAGCCTGACTGTCAGTTTGTTTAAAGGTAAAATCACTCTTTTCTTCTACTTCCATACGAGGGGGTACCCAAAAAAACAGGAATTATTTTTTAAAAGCTATTTATTTCAAATTCTTTACAAAACAACCTTATCCCCTTCAAAATACTCTCCATTACAACTGATAAATTTGTCCCACCGGTGCTTCCACTGTTCGAAACATTTTTTGTAGTCATCTTTAGAAACGGCTGACAGCTTCTCCCTCGTTTTTTTCTTGACTTCTTCAATGTTGTCAAATTGGTGTCCTTTCATGCCCCTTTTCATGCGTGGAAATAAGAAAAAGTCGCACGGAGCCAGGTCAGGCGAGTAAGGTGCATGGGGAAGCGGAACCATGCCATTTTTAGCCAAAAACTGTCTAACAGAGATGGCTGTGTCTGCAGGTGCGTTGTCGTGGTGGAAGAACCAGTCTCCTGTCTGCCACAAATCGGGTCTTTTTTGACGAACACTGTTGCGCAATCTTCTTAAAACTTCCAAATAAAAGGTTTGATTGACGGTCTGACCTGGGGGAACAAACTCTGAAGAACTACCCCCTTGGCATCAAAAAAGCAAATCAGCATTGTTTTGATGTTTGATTTGACTTGACGACATTTTTTTGGACGGGGTGACGATGACGTCTTTCATTGGCTTGACTGTTGCTTTGTTTCTGGGTCGTAACCATAGCATCATGACTCATCACCTGTAATGACCTTTGACAGAAAATCTGGATCAGTTTCAAGCTGTTGTTTCAAAACACGACATGTTTCAACTCGATGTTCCTTTTGATTGTCAGTCAGAACCCGAAGAACAAACTTTGCAGCAACCCTTTTCATTCCAAAATCTTCCGTTAAAATTCGCTGAACCGAGCTCCAAGATAACCCACTAATCTCTGACAGTTGATCAATTGTCTGTCGACGGTCTGTGAGCACAAGCTCTCTCATTTTTTCAATATTTTCGTCGATTCGGGCAGTTGATGGACGCCCAGAACGAGGTTTGTCATCAATCGACATGTCGCCATGTTTAAACCGAGCAAACCACTGGTACACTTGACTTTTTCCCATAGCATCATCTTGATAAGCTGTTTTCAACATTAAAACAGTTTCAGCAGCATTTTTACCGAGTAGAAAACAAAATTTCACAGCTGCACGTTGTTCACTTAAACGTGTCATCATAAAAAAAGAAACAAGAACAAAACAGCGCTAGCAAAAACAATCACTGCAGATGAACAGAACAAGCCAGGTCGACAACACACGCGGCACTGAACTGACAATGAGTTGCACTATACACGCCTAGCGGCAGAAGTGCATATTACACAAGCTCCGCCCACGGCAATGTTATTCCTGTTTTTTTTGGGTACCCCCTCGTATGTTCAGTATGGGTTTCTTCATCACAGTTGTCAGAATTTAGAAAGACTAGGGGACATGCAATGAAGCTACAGGGTAAACTATTTAAGACTAATAAAAGAAAATATTTTTTCACTCAACGTGTAATCAAACTCTGGAATTTGTTACCGGAGTGTGTAGTAAAGGCTGTTAGTGTAGCTGGGTTTAAAAAAGGTTTGGACAAGTTCCTGGAGGAAAGGTCCATAAACCATTATTAAGAAGGGACCCAGGATATCACTGCTTGACCCAATACAAGCACTGTGGAACCTGTGTCTTTTGGGGAAACTGCTAGGTACTTGTGACCTAGATTGGCCACTGTTGGAAACAGGATACTGGGCTTGATGGACCTTGGTCTGACCCAATATGGCATATCTTATGTTCTTATGAGATCTGATCAAGATCTAATAAAAGAAGGCTATCAGGCTGGCAGAGCGGCATCTCTAATTTCATGCTGTATAAAATTGAACATTTGTGCGGCACTTACATTAGATGCCCACTTAATCGGGTTTTAACACTGGATTGTTATGTGACTAAATTTGCATGTATAATTTTACTGTTTCTAAACTGTTGCCAGACTTATACAGGGATATGTTAAAAATGTATATGCAAGATGTTTTAGGGGTCCCACCTGAGTCTCAGCCTCCTCTTGCAAAAGTGTATGATGTTGTTGTTAAGTGCCGTCGAGTCGGAGTCGACTCATGGCGACCCTCTGGATAGCTATCCTAAATTGTGTTCGGTCTTCAGTCAGGCGGCTTATTGTTGTCAGACTGGTACCCGTAGCTGCTGTTATTGTATCGATCCATCTCATTGCTGGGCTTCCTCTTTTGCGTTGACCTTCTATCTTGCCAAGCATAATGTGTTTCTCTAATGATGTCTCTCATCGCATGATGTGTCCAAAGTATGAAAGTCAAAGTCTTGTCATCTGAGCTTCTAAAGAAAGCTTAGGTTTGATCTCCTCTAGTACCGACTGGTTTGTTCTTCGGGCAGTCCATGGTATACACAGTATTCGCCGCCAGCACCATAATTCAAAGGCATCAATTTTCTTCCTATCTGTCTTTTTCACTGTCCAGCTTTCACATCCATATGATGTTATTGAAAATACCATGGCTTGAACAAGTCGAATCTTTGTATGGAGAGAGACATCTCTGCTCTTGAGAATCTTATCTAGGTCTTTCATAGCCATTCTGCCAAGAGCAATGCGTCGTCTGATTTCTTGACTGCTTGCTGCTTCTTTATTGATCCAAGTAGGTTAAAGTTGTTCACAATTTCAATTTCTTCTCCTTCAACGATGAACCTGTTGATTATGCCAGTTGTCATGATCTTTGTCTTCTTTACATTAAGGTGCAGGCCCATTTTGAGACTATGTTCTTTGATTGTGAGAAGCAAATGTTTCAGATCATCTTCACTTTCAGCCAGTAATGTGGTATCATCAGCATAGCGAAGGTTGTTGATGAGTCTTCCACCAATCTTCACACCTGTGTTGTCTTCACACAATCCTGCTTCTCTGATGATTTGTTCTGCATATAAATTAAACAGGTAGGGGGAAAGTATGCAGCCTTGTCTTACACCTTTGCTTATTTTAAACCATTCTATTTCTCCTTGTTCCGTTCGAACTGTTGCTTCTTGATCAATGTACAGATTGCGCAAGAGAACGATCAGGTGTTCTGGTAGACCCATGCTTCTTAATGTGGTCCAGAGTTTCTCATGGTTTACACAGTCAAAAGCCTTGCTATAGTCGATAAAGCACAAATAGATATCCTTTTGGTATTCTTTAGTCTTTTCAAGGATCCATCTCACATCCGCAATGATGTCTCTCATTCCTCTCCCTTTCCTGAACCCTGCTTGCACTTCAGGTAGTTCTTGTTCCAGGTATGGTTATAGTCTCTTTTGAATAATCGTCAATAGAATCTTGCTGGCATGTGGGATCAGAGCGATTGTGCGATAATTTCCACAGTCAGTTGGATCACCTTTCTTTAGTATTGGTATAAATACAGATTTTTTCCAGTCAGTTGGCCATGATGTTGTCTTCCATATTTCTTGGCAGAGCCTTGTGAGTACGGTAACAGCTGCATCAGATTGCTGCAATACTTCTATGGGAATGCTATCAATGCCTGGTGCTTTGTTCTTTGATAAGGCTTTCAATGCTGCTTCAACTTCTTCTTTCATCACCAATGGTTCCCGATCATAAGGTACAGGTTGAAACGGCTGCTGGGCCACTTGATCTTTATTATATAAAAACTCTGTATATTCCTTCCACCTTTTCTTGATCTTCTCAGCATCATTCAACATAGAACCTTGAGCATCTTGTAACATTCCAATTCGAGGCTGGAACTTTTTCTTTAACTCTCGTAGCTTTAGGAAAGCCGATCTTGTTCTTCCTCTAATAGTTTCTGCTTCTATTTCCTTGCAAGTGTCATTGTAGTACTTTTCCTTGTCCTGTGTTGCTGCACGTTGGAAATCTCTGTTGAGTTCTGCGATTGTCTTTCTTTCTCCTCTGGCTTTAGCTTTTCTGCGTTTCTGGGCAATTTTCAGAGTTTTTTCCGTCATCCATTTTGGCCGTTTTTGCTTTTTCACCTTTTGTAGAGACTTCTCGCTTTCTTCCAACACAACCTTCTTGATGTCATTCCATAACTCTTCCGGAGCTCTGTCATTTGTATCTAAAGCAGCAAATCGATTTTGCAGGCAGTCTTTAAATTCCAGTGGTATATTTTCAAGGTCATATTTTGCTGCATTCATGAGTGGTTTGCTCTTTTTCAACTTTAGCTTGAGTTTGCATACTAGTAGTTGATGATCTGTACCACAGTCAGCTCCAGGTTTTGTCTTTGTTGACGTTACAGAGCTTTTCCATCGTTGACTTCCACAGATGTAGTCAATTTGATTTTTATACAATCCATTGGGTGAAGTCCATGTGTTCCATCGCCGCTTGTGTTGCTGGAAGAAATGTGATCCTCCGCCGTCAACACTGTCCCATTCTGCTGCTGCCCAGATGGGTGGTTTGTATTGGTCTGGCACCTCAGCTGAGACCTGTCCATCTTGGGAGACCCTGCCAGTAGTTAAACTACCGATAGTTTAGCTCTCAGCATCACTGATGCACGCAAGCCCTCACAGCACGACAAGCTGCAAACCAAGTGAGTGCAAAAGGTTTCAGCTGAGACCCAGCAGGGTTTGTTGCTTAATTTACAACATGTTGATATTCTTCAAATTTCTAATATCCTGGAATCTTCTGATACCAAAACTGTAATACCATCAACTTTGTTAATTTCTTTAGCGTTATTGTCCAACCGGAGTGGCTCTTTAAGTTAGTTGTTCTGAAATCTAGGACCCTTGCTTTTAAATGAACTATCTCCACCCATGCCCTAATACTGAAGAGCACCATCCAGTGATCACTGCACACCAGATGATCACCCACTACAGTATCAGAAACACACTCATCATTTGTAAGCATAGAAACATAGAAACATGATGACAGAAAAAGACCACATGGCCTATCTAGTCTGTCCTTCCATAACAACAACAGTCCACTTTTTACCTTTAGAGATCCTCTGTGTTGGTCCCATGCTTTTTTGAATTCAGTTACTGTCCTCATCTCTACCACCTCCACTGGGAGACTATTCCATGGATCCACTACTCTTTCTGTAAAGAAATATTTCCGCATATCACTCCTGAATCTATCTCCCTTCACCCTCATCCCATGTCCCCTCGTAGCATGAAGTCCAATATCACTCCTCTCTCATGGATTCCATCACCAGTTGCCAGAACTCCTCTCCTTGTAGAGAATCCAGGATTTTGCCACTTCTAGATGGCACTGCAGTAGGGATAATCCTAATCAAGATCTGGTAAATAAAAATCTCCTACCAATGGTACTTCCTCTTTCATATCAATATTGTGAATATCTTCATTTGAAGCTCTATTTCTTTTGCTTGCAGAAGAGGTCTGTATATCATATTTTTCCGTTCTCTCTTTCCAGACTAGCCCACAATGTCTCTCATTCCTTCATAAGCCTTGCAGTTCTGTGTTTTTCATATTATTTTTTAAATATAGCTCCACTCCCCTTCTCTTTCTTTCTACCCTGTCTTTTCTGAATAGATTATAACCTGGTATTACTAAGGCCCAGTCATTGTTTTCTGTGTATCATTTCTCCATGGCTGCCACTACATCCAAACCAGTCTCTTTCATAACAGTTGCTAAATCTGGAATTTTATTGCACCTACTATGGGCATTCATCTACATAGCTCTCCAGATATTGCTCTTTTTTTCCCTTTTCTATATTATTTTTTAAATGTTTTACTTACCTAGGGGTTTTGTTCACCCATTTCCAGTAATCTCGGTTAAATGTTCTGCCCCGTAGATTAGCCAGTCTTTTGTGGAAAACACTCCGTCCCTTCTTCAACAGGTGGACACCATCTCTGCTCGGCAAACCTTGGAAAATCATGCCATGGTCTAGGAGGCCAAAATTGCTCTCAGTTTCACCAGTCACGCAGCCAGGTATTTATTTCCACGATGTGAGCCTCTCAGCCTTTGCTCTGACTCTTGACAGAGAGTATTGATGAGAACACCAGTTGTGCACCTAACTGCTTCACCTTCTCTCCCAGAGCCACATATGTGTTAGGAACTTACACACATGTTTTTCGGTGCTTGAAAATGCACCTAAATGCAAATAGGCTGCTTATTTGTGTAGCTCATTTTTACGTGCCCATGTCCTAACTAAGCTTATTAGAAAATTTACCTCGTTGTGGCTGTGTGAGTAGCAGAATGCTGCTATGAATATTTCAGAATTTCTTTAATTTAGATTTTTTATATTTATGGATCACTTCATGTTTGTTTACTCTAAGCAATTTACAAGGCAGTCAGTGATCGTTTTAAAATACAATGCTTGCCAAAATAGATATATATCAGAGACTCGGCCAGCATTCCAAAACATAGCTAAATAATGTAAGACATCAATAAACCTTAAACATCACACATTGCATCTAATGTAACGTGGAGCCCAGTTCCAGTAAGGGCACGTCCGGGCTGTCCGGACAACCTCAAGCAAGACGGGCCCGTTTGGACTCCATTCTGGACAGTGGGAAGAATCAGGCCCAAGGATGGCCTGGCGTGTCCATGCTGCCTGCGGGGATGTCCTCTGCAGGCAGCCCCGACTCCGGTGTCTTCGGCCCCTCTTTTTCCCACTGCCTGACACAACACTGGCCTGCCATGGCCTGGATTGGGTAGCAGGGACTCCCCCACACCTGGCCCCGGCCCCAGGGGGGGATCCCTGGGCGTGATCACCGGGTATTCTACCTTTGAGGCGAAGTAAGTAGCATATCCCCACAGGCCCAGCAGGATGTACAGGGCCGCGACCTGAATTGACCCTGTATATCCTGCCAGGCTGGCCTGCCCCTGCTCTGCCCCAATCTTGCCCCCTCCCACCCCCTGACGGCTCTACCTGTCCTGATGCACAGGACATACAGGGAGAGCCAGAGGGGAAATCGGGCCCAACGGCTTGCGGGGCTTCATGTCCTGCAGGGACGTGCAGTCCCGCAACCTGCATTTCAGAATTGGGCCCATAGTCACAATGTGGGTCTACACATATTAATACAAGAGCAGTCCTAACATGAGACCCCTTTTCCAACAATAAACCACAGTCCTGCTTATTGTTTTAAAAGCCCATACTCTCATACTATGGGGCGATTTTACTAAAGAGTGGTAAGTGTTTGCACTTACTGCACTTTAATGGTAAAAGTTAAGGTACATTCAAACTCTGTGCAGTAAATGCAGGGGGAGTGCCCAGCATCTGCCCTGCATTTGTCAAGCAGGGTAGACATTTAGCACATGGAAGCTGCATTCCCTGCCTCAGCAGCTGCGTGAGATCAACTGTGTTACCTACCAGGGTGGGAAGCATGAGCCTATTGCCAAAAAATGGTGCTGAAGAGAAGAAGCCATGGCAGTATCCCAACATCCACCACCCCAGCACCAAACACCTCCCCCAAGAACCCGCCCCTCTCTCAAGCACCAATTGGTGCCCTCAAGCGCTTCTCCCTTCCATATACAGCATACCTCCTTCCTCCAAGAACTGACAACTCTCCAGGCTTCCCCCAAGCCCCCCCTTCAAAAAAAGGTACTCACATCGCCCTTCTTCCCATCCCCTGAGCTCCATATGGGTCTTACCCAGGGGATCCCTGATAGCCTAGGTCATCAGGGCAGGAGTAGTCCCCTTCCAGTCCTGCCCTGGCTGTGGAGGCTATAAAAATGGCAGATGTGACCTCTACCACGAGGCTACTGCTACAGGTCAAAACTGTCATTTTGACAGCCTCCAAATCTGGGCCAGGATTATAGGGGGAACTCTCCTGCCCTGATGGCCACTAGACTACCAGGTATTCCCAGGTAAGATCAGGTGGAGCACTGGGGGGTTGGGGGAGGGCCTTTGAGGAGGCTTGTTATGAGGGACCTGGAGAGTTCTTTTTCTGGAGAAAGAGAAATGCTGTGGATGGAGGATGCTTACTGGGGGATACTCTGGGGGACTGATTTGTGCTTATAGGAGGCTTGTTGTTCTGGGGGGACAAGTACTTGGAGGGGATTGATTGGTGCTTATAGGAGGTTTGTTATTTGGGGGGGATGAGTGGTATTTGGAGGGGTTTTGGGGCATCACTGTGGCTGCTGCATCCTTTTCATTTCTGCGGGTTAGTGGCCACAGTACCGGACTGCTGGTAATGTGGCTACACTTAATGCCACCTCTTGACATGGCATTTATAACCATGCTGTTGGTAATCATGAAAGTGCGCAGCAACATCCCACCTGCTAGGTGTCACTGGCTAACACACCCACTCTCCGCTCTGATCGCACCTTGAAGCACTAAGAGCAGTTAGCATGAAAGTTTTACCTCGCTGGCTGCCTTTAGCACTCAGTAGCAGTTACTGCACTAAACCCTGTGGTAACCATTACTGAACTTTGGTAATAGCGCCCCTGTTTGCATAGCACCACCTCTTCTCTTTCAAGTATCCGATCCTCCTCTACTTAATAGGGTTTAGTGGAAGACCTGTTAGAACAATCATGTTTTTGTTCCTTTCCTAGAATTCAAATCCTCTTTCTGCGTACATTGATCTTCGAGCAAGCTATTCCACAACTTTGGAGCTGTGGCAGAGAAGGATCTTCCCCTGGTTATTTCCAGCTTCACATCTGCCCTTCCTGGAAATTTTAACAACTCCTTTTGTGATAAGATTAATTGGCATCCTGAATTGAAAAATAAAAGCCTATGTTATAGATAAACAGGTCCTAGCCTATTTAACACTTTCATCAATACAATGATCTTGAATTTAACCCAGACGTTTACTTAAATTGGCAACACAATAATAATGCGAGATTTCAATCAGCCTAGTATTGAGTAAGATCTCATCAGAAAATGCTAGGAAGTTAAATTTCCTAGATGCCATTAATGATTGCTTCCTGGAGCAGCAGTTCCTGGAACTGATAAGAGAGGGAAATTACTTTAGAGCTAGTTGTCAGTGTTATGCAGGATCTGACCTAAAGGACAAAAATAGTTGAGCCGCTTGTCAATAGTGATCATGGCACAATCAAATTTGACATAATCACTAAAGGGAGGATATTAATTACAGCTATTATAGTGGCATTTAAATTTAAAAAGAGAGGCTACGATAGTGTTGTTGTTAAGTGCTGTTTAGTTGGTGTCGACTCATGATGACCCTCTGGATAGTTGTCCTAAACTGTGTTCGGTCTTCAGTCAGGTGGTTCATTGCTACAGAGTGACACCCATAGCTGCTGTTATTGTATTGGTTCATCTCATTGCTGGCCTTCCTCTTTTGCATTGACCTTCAACCTTGCTAAGCATGATGTCATTCTCTAACAATCTCTCTCTTCACATGATGTGTCCAAAGTATGAAAGTTGAAGTCTTGACATCTAAACTTCTAAAGAAAGCTTAGGCTTAATCCCTTCTAGTACTGACTGGCATGTTCTTCGGGCAGTCCCTGGTATACACAGAATTCGTCACCAGCACCATAGTTCAAAGGCATCGATTTTCTTCCTGTCTATCTTTTTCACTGTCCAACTTTCTCATCCATATGACGTAATTGAAAATACCATGACTTGGACATGTCGAATCTTTGTATGGACAGAGACATCTTTGTTCTTGAGAATATTGTTTAGGTCCATCATAGCCATTTTGCTTAGAGTAATATGTCATTGGATTTCTTGACTGCATGTCATTTCTTTATTGATAGTTGATCCACGTAGATTAAAGTTGTCAACTATTTCAATTTCTTCTCCATTAACAATGAACTTATTGATTTTGCTAGTTGTCAGGATCTTTGTCTTCTTAACATTAAGATGCAGCCCATTTTAAGACTATGTTCCTTGATCTTGAGAAGCAAATGTTTCAGATTGTCTTCATTTTCAACCTGTAATGTGGTATCATCAACAATCTTCACGCCTCAGTTTCTTCATACAGTCCTGCTTCTCTGATGACTTGTTCTGCATATAAATTAAACAGGTAGGGGGAAAGTATACCGCTTTGTAGTACACCTTTGCTGATTTTAATCCATTCTGTTTCTCCTTGTTCTGTTTGAACTGTTGCTTCTTGATCAATGTAAAGGTTGTGCAAGAGAACTATCAGGTGTTTTGGTATACCCATGCTTCTTAATGTGGCCCAGAGTTTCTCATGGTTTACACAGTCAAAAGCCTTGCTGAGTCAATAAAACACAGAGAGATATCTTTTTGGTATTCTTTTGTCATTTCAAGGATCCGTCTCACATCCGTGATGATATCTCTCATTCCCCGCTCTTTCCTGAACCCTGCTTGCATTTCAGGCAGTTCTTGTTCCAAGTGTGGTTACAGTCTCTGCTGAAAGATCTTGAGTAGACTTTGTTGGCATGTGGAAACAGAGTGATTGTGTAATAATTTCCACAGTCATTTGGTTCACTTTTCTTTAGTATTGATATAAACACAGATCTTTTCCAGTCAGTTGGCCGTGTTGTTTTTCAAATTTCCTGGAAGAGCCTTTTAAGTATGGTAGCAGCTGCATTGATTGCTGTAATGCTTCAATCAGAATGCCATCAATGCCCGGTGCTTTGTTCTTTGATAAGGCCTTCAATACTGCTTTGACTTCTTCTTTCATCACCTGATCATACAGTACAGGTTGAAACAGCTGTTGGTCCACTTGATCTTTATGGTATAAGACTCTATATATTCTTTTCACCTTTTCTTGATCTTCTCAGCATTATTCAACATCTTGCAGCATTCCAATTCGATGCTGAAATTTCTTCTTTAACTCTTGTAGCTTTAGGAAAACCAATCTTTTTCTTCCTCTAATAATTTCTAATTCTATTTCCTTGCATGCATCATTGTAGTACTTCTCGTGGTCTTGGTTTACTGCACATTGGAAATCTCTGTTGAGTTCTGCGATTGCCTCTCTTTCTCCTCTGGCTTTAGCTTCTCTGAGTTTCTGGGCATTTTTCAAAATTTCTTTGGTCACCCATTTTAACCGTTTTTGTTTTTTGACTTTTGCAGAGAATTCTCACATTCTTCCAACACAACTTTCTTGATGTCATCCCATAACTCTTCTGGAGCTTTGTCATTAATCTAAAGCAGCAAATCAATTTTGCAGCTGGTCTTTAAATTCTGGTGGTATATTCTTAAGATGTATATTCTTAAGATGAGTGGAGGTGTAGCCTAGTGTTTAGAGCAACTGCATAGTACCCAGAAAATCAAGGGTTGGATTCCCACTGGCACTCCTTGTGACCTTGGGCGAGTCACTTTACCCTCCATTGCCTCGGAAGAAAAGGCTGGCAATCTACTTCCGGTGATACATTGCCAAGAAAACCCAAAGGTAGCTGGGTCGCTATGAGTCAACACTGACTTGATGGCACTAAAAAAAAAAAATTCTTAAGATCATATTTTGCTACATTCCTGAGTGACTTGTTATTTTTCAAATTTAGCTTGAGTTTGCATACTAATAGTTGGTTATCTGTACCAGTCAGCTCCAGGTTTTGTCTTTGTTGATGTTATAGAGCTTTTCCATCGTTGACTTCCACAGATGTAGACAATTTGATTTTTGTACAATCCATTGGGTGAAGTTCATGTATACAGTCGCTGCTTGTGTTGCTGGAAGAAGGTGTTTGAGATGAATAGATAATTGGTCTTGCAGAATTCAGTCTTTCTCCAGCTTCACTTTTGTTGCCAAGTCCATATTTTCCAATCACTTTGCCTTCTTCTTTGTTGCCAACTTTTGCGTTCCAGTCACCCATGACTATCAGGATATATTGTTTGCATGTTCTGTCAGTTTCAGCTTGTACTTGTTCATAGAACTCATCAAATTCATCCTGTTGTTGGGACATATATCTGAATTATAGTTGTGTTGATGGGCATTCCTGGTAGACAAATAGAAATTAAGCATTCACTGATTGCATTGTATTTCATTACAGTTCTTGCAAGTTTCTTCTTTATTATAAATGCAACACCATTTCTTCTTTGTCTTTCATTTCCAGCATAGTAGACCATGTGATCATCGGATGCAAAATACCCGATGCCAGTCCATTTCAGTTTGCTGACACCCAACAGATTGAGTTGTACATGTTCCATTTCATTCTTGACCACTTCCAACTTCCCTTGTTTCATGCTTCGTATGTTCCATGTCCTAATACATGGAACATACATCTTTGCACCTTCTGACTCTCATTTCATGCGCAGCTACATTAGTGGTAAGATGTCCCAAGGGCTTTGATCCAACCACATCATAAGTGCTGGCTTTACTCTGAAAAGTCTTCAGCCCATCCCCTGTAGCCAATTGAGTGCCTTCTGACCTGGGGGTCTCATCTTTCAGCACTATAGTGGAATTTGTTTTGTTGTGACTATCCATTGGGTTTTTGTGGCAAGATACGGAAGTAGACTGTCAGGTCTTTCTTCTGCGCAAGTAATTCTAGTGTTGCCGTTGTCACAGAAATGTGATTCTCCGCCACCAATACTATCCTATTCTGTTGCTGCCCAGATGGGAGGCAATGATAAAATGCTGAAATTAGAAAAGAACTAAAAGGAGTGGTTGCAAGAGGTTTCTTTATATATATCCATATTGAAAATCCAGATAAAATGTATTCCACATACTAAAAGAGATAAAAGGAAGATCAGCATTATTAAAAGATGATGTGAATGAGGCTATTAAAGACAAAAAGGATGGCAGATCCAAATGTAGAGATTAGGAAAGGACATAAGCACTGGCATGTTAGATGTACAGTATTAACAGGGCAGAATTTGAGGTGAAACTTTCCAGAAGGCAAAATTTAATAGCAGAAACGTTTAAAAATGCTTCTAAAGGAAGAAGTCTGCGAGGGAGTCAATTGGACCATGTGGAAAACAATTTTAAAAGTAATTTCTGTGCATAGAGCAGTGTTTTTTGTGCAGAAATAGGAGCTTATAAAATTGTGTGTCTGATATGCATGTAAAGTGATATGAATAGGTGTAACTTTAGCCATGCTAAGCAGAGGTGTTATCAGGGGTGGGATTGGTGAAATGGTTGCATACTTTATAACCCAAGCAACCCAAAACTTGTGTAACCCAAGTACCATGGTCCGATCATTACCAAATACACCTCACTCTATATCTATGCTCCACCACAGACAAGATCAAATCTGGCTCAGCTGAACAACACTGAAGAAGGTTCCAGCAATTTAACAAGGAAGCGCTAATAAACTCTCTTGAAGAACACATAACCCACAACAACACAGACATCGAGGACCTAATTCAACAATGGACCTCTTCAATAGAAGCCAACTCGGAGCCAAGATGGAAGGCATTAGCCAGACCGACAAAGACAAAAACTGAACCATGGTACACACCACTGCTGCACAAAATGAAGAAGGAATTAAGAAAATTGGAGAGAAAATGGAGACGGTCTAAAAATGATCCGCACAAGTTGGAATACCTGGCACTCCTAGCCAAATACAAGCATGAGATTAACCTTGCTAAAAAAGCGCACCACACCAACTTACTCAATAAGGCCATCAATCGACCCAGAGAGCTGTTTGAGCTAGTTAGGGGACTCACAAACCCCTTACCCGAACAGGACTGCAATGGCAAAATTACGGCCCAAGACTTGGCTGATCATTATGCTACCAAACTAAATCCCCCTCGACAACCCCTGGGCATTTCCACAAATCAGCCAAACAGCGAGGAAACAAGCAATAAGCTGAAAGAAAGTTGGTCTACATTCCAGACAATTGATGAGAAGCGCATCATCCATACCATCTCAAACTTAAATACAACAACTTCACTCCTGGATCCTTGTCCAGCAGAATGGATCAAAGCTACGAAACAAGAAGTTGCACATATTATAACGCATATAGTGAATCAATCACTGCAGCAAGGTATCATGCCTGCTCATCTGAAAAGATCACTAATCAGGCCTATACTAAAAAACAAGGCACTCAACAAAGAAGATCCAACCTCATACCGTCCGATATCAAGTATATCCTTTCTTGCAAAGATTATCGAGAAAGTGACCCAACAGCAACTACAGGACCACCTAGATGACAACAAAATCCTTGATGACCATCAGTACGGGTTCAGACCACACCATGGAGTAGAAACCCTGCTAATAGCACTCTTTGACAACATCATCAAGGGCCTGGAAAACAAAAAACAAGATGTTCATACTCATATTCATAGATATCTCAGCAGCGTTTGACACAGTTCATCATCAAATTCTCCTGCACAGACTCGCATCCATAGGTATATCAGGAACCCCATTAAAGTGGTTCGAGTCATACCTAACGAACCGAATGCAGCAGGTACACTACAACAACGAACAAGCAGAGCCTTTCCCCCAAACACAAGGAATACCTCAAGGCTCAGCCATCTCCTCCCTCCTATTCAACGTTTACATACAACCAGTATGCATGATCTTCCAAAAGTTCAATATCAGCTACCACTTGTATGCGGACGATATTATGATTTACACTCAACTTGATGTAAACAATCCCAATTATAACCAATTAGAAGAATGCCTACTCGAAATGCAAAACTGGCTCCATCTCAACAATATGTCAATTAACCACAAGAAGACTGAAGTAATGTTCATTTCAGGGAAACAAGACTTTGATCCTCCTGCAACCATCACCCTAAACAATAACTCCTATCACTCTAAAAAAGAGATAAAATATCTAGGTGTACTGATTGATGATAACCTAAAAATAGACAAACACCTCCGGTCAATCAACAGAGCAATATTTCACAAGCTGAGGGTTCTTCAACCTATACGCAGCATCATTGACCATTCTGACTTCAGAACAGTAGCTCAGGCACTCATCATTCCCCACCTTGACTACTGTAATGCCATCCTTCAGGGTCTACCGAAAAAAACACTAAACATCTTACAAATGGCACAAAATGTTTCAGCCAGGATCATCATGAACAAGAGCCTAGTAGATCACATTACACCAGTCTTGATTGAGCTACACTGGCTACCCATCCTGGCACGAATAATATACAAAGTGCTAATAACAACATTCAAAATCATCCACATAGTATCCCCCTCATTCCTTTCCAGCCTCATCACCACTCAACCTCTCAACAGAAGCAGACGGACCACGAACCTGAACACCCTCTGCATACCAAGCAGCATAAGAGCAGTCAACGTACGGACAAACAATCGGGCTTTCACTTACTCGGCTCCCATGCTCTGGAACCACCTGCCTCATGAGATACGCCAGATCAACGACCTAAAGGAATTCAGGAAAAAGCTTAAGACCCATCTTTTCCAATCCCATTACGGCATCACCTAGACAGATCATTGATGCAGTTATGTATATATGTGAATATGTATATATGTTAATATGTGAATATCTGACCCCTCCTTGAGACCCCTAACTGTGTGCTGTGCTGTGCTTTCCCTTCTGAATCAATATTATATTTCATCAAATTTTCTGTCATGATTTGTCAATTTCACGCCTGTAATCAAGCCGCTACTGATCACTGGAAGTAGCAGCATACAAATGTATGCTAAATAAATAAATTATAACATATATGCATATGAATATGCCCAGCAATTAACTTGGAAATCTTGTGCTTGTTCAAGGGCAGGCGTAAAGATAAGGATATACATTCCATGCAGTACACACACACTTTCATTTTGAAAATTCAGCAGCATCCACAAAGGAAAACGTATGTATGTAATATTTATTCATTCACACACACAGTTATATAATTATCTTCTAGCTGATCAAAGAGTAGCTAATATAGATCAAAGAATAACTTAATAGTATGAAGAAGACACAATAGAGAATTGTGGTGGATCAATTTTGTCCCTGACACAGAATTTGTCAGATCTGAAGCAAAGGTCCATGTTGGATAGCATTCCTGATATTGGCAGTTCATGCTTATATTTGGAAAATACTATCTCGGTGTTTTGATGCTGGCCAGGATTTAAATATATCAGACACCATAGTTCCTGCAAATGTGAATGTTGAGATTTTCAGCTATTTTTGGGACTATCTGGATGAAACCTCTACAAATAATGTTTTTAACTGCAATTCAAAAACATAATAATTAAGAAACCATTACAAATCTAGGGAATTATGTGAAGTAGTGAACGGGAAAGGTCACATTTCTCTTTGGCTCTGCAAGTCACTCTGCCTTCAATCTTTTCAATAGAAATCTTTGAGATAATCTTTCAAAAAGGTGAAGAGCATTTTGTTGCTCTATGTGGAAACATTTGTTATTAAAATTGCTCCTACGATGAAATTAAATGTTGCAAGATAAAGATGAGGAAAAAACTCCATGTGCAACCCGCAAGATGGTGGAGGCACTTGTGGAGAATGCCCCTTTCCATGTCATCCTGCTAGACCAATCTAGGCAAGTGGGTTGTGTTTCCCTACCAACAGATTGGTGGAGACAAAAAAAAACAATGGAAAGCCCAGGTTTCAATGATATCGTTCCTGAGCTTTTATCTGCTAACTTTGCAGAGTTAAATGTTTGATGTGAACTGCTGCTGATCACCGGAAGGAGCGGTATAGAAATGAGTTCAAATAAATAAATAAATAAATAAATCTGCCTCAGCCACCAGAGGTCCCTTCAGTATTTCTTTGTCTCCAGTAGATGGTGGATGGATTTTCTCCTCTCTGTAGATAATCTGAGGATCGAGAGGAAAAGAGATTGATTAAACTCTCATGAACGACCACCTCAAGCCCTAAAGGGGTGACTCTACCACATAAGCATGATGTGGGAGGTTCCACTAGACTGCGGTCTTTTTGGAGCCATAGGAGGAGGGAAAATTGGTTCAGCTCCATGCCCTTATCATGATAAGGGCCTGTTGTACAGCCACAAATTGGAAGGATCTGGAAGAGTACAGCATCCTCACACAATCTCAGCGCCCCCTCCCTCCTCCTCCTTTTCTCCATGCTGTCTCCCGAAGATAGCAGAAGGCTCTCAGAGGGATTTGTCTGCCAGCCACTTTTCACACAGTGGTGCTCAAAATAAACCCAACCAGTGAAGCAGTTCTAGGGGAGTAGAGCTGAGCCTGGCACAGATCCTATGATCGGGGCTCTCATGTGGTGAGTGCCAAGGCTTGACCTTGTCATTGACCTTTGTTGGCAGCTCCCAGTTCCATCTCTGAGGGATGCAATTTGGGGTGGACTGCTAGCGACCGTTGGTGCTGTGTGGGAGTGTTTCCCACAGTTTTCTGCACGTGTTAGTAACGTTTTTGCCTATTGTGTGCCTGGGGATCATGTGATCCTAACACGCATTCTGCCCAAACAGCTCCCTAGTGCCTTTAATGTGCATTCCATAAAAGCACAGTTAACAAATGCCTGTGAGCCTATGCAGCCTTTGCGCATGTACTGGTGATACTTACCCTAACTCTCTCTGTCTTCTTCTAGGAAACGTTTTTAGATCTGTGTCGTGAGGAGCCTCATCCTTGGATTCTGGACTCTGCCTTTCCATATGGCAGCTTCTGAGTCACCCCTGGAGGGCAGACCTTTCCCCTCTTAGTTGGGGGATACAATTAATCTGCCCTTACCTGCCTCAGGGCAGGAGGTGCCGGATGGCGCTAAGGATAAGGATGCTCAGCTGGCCAGAGATTCTGTTGGCCATGCTGTGAGCCATTCTTCATCCTCTAGGGGGTCTGTGGCAGCTATGCCCCTGGTGTTGGGGAGCCTTTTCTGAGAGGAGAGCTTCCAGAATCTTTTCCCTTTTACAAAAGGCCTCATCCTTCTGGAGTGGAAATTCAGACCCTGTTACTTCTAAGTGCTCCCGGACACAATCTCGTGCCAGGCAGACTGAAGGCAGAAGCTCTGTTCGATTGCCTTTGCCCCTGGTGTGGGATACTTCCTGAAGATGAGGAACAGTTGGGAGCTGTCCGAGATGTTGACTATGCCTCGGACTCAGGTGAATTGGTATTGGGCTCTGATGTGGAGGAGGACCTACTATCACCTTCAGAAGACTATGCAGAGGCTGGCATGATCTGCCTGTTTTGGAAGGAGGAGCTGCTGATATTGACTTCCAGGGTCTCATCTGCCTTGAACTTGACATTCTAGCATGGAGCAGGAGCCAAAAGTATACCCGCTTCTTCAAGGGATACAGAAATCCACTACAATCTTCCCATTCCCAGAGGTGATCAAAGATATGAGTCGGTCTGAGTGGAACTCACCCGACTCCCTGTCTAAAGGATTAGGGGTCTAGAAGAAGATCTATGCTCTCCTGAAGAAGCACGGTGAGTAGTTTGATGTTCCCAAGGTGGATGCACAGGGCATGGTGGTTACTAGATGGACCATCATTCCTGTGGAAAATGAATTAGCCTTAAAGGATGTTCTGGATCACAAGATTGATTCTTGCTGAAGAGCCAGTTTGCCATGACGGCGCCTATTCTACAGCTGGGTGTATATACCAGCTTGACTTCTCAAGCACTGTTCCAGTGGATTCAGTCTCTTCCACCTGATGATACTACTTATTTTTTATTTATTTATTTATTGGTTTTATATACCGCGCTATTTCACATTCAGTGCGGTTTACAGGGAACAAGAGCAGAACTTACATAGAACAAGTTAGATAACATAGTAACTTACATAGAACAATCTTGAGAACAATCACAATCAGAATTAAAATTGAACATGTTTAGTGCAATTCAAAAAAGAATGGAGGTTAACAGCGTAGCCACATATAACTTAGGTAGGTATAACTTGGACCATAACAGGGAAACTATATGCAATGTAATTATATAATAATATAAATGAGCATCATAGAAAGTTTGAGGATTTGGCAGAAGGGGTTTGGTAGCATGCAGTGATTTAAGTTACCTGTTCATAGTATAGTTGAAACAGATTTGTCTTTAGATGTTATTGCCCCCAAAAGGCAAATAAAAAGCACAACTTCACAATGTGAACCAATGGAGAAACTCACTGTGCTGATTCAGGTTTGAACTAGTATAGAAACACTTGATACTTCCACAGAATATAGCAAAGTCATTGTGGGTAATGAATAAACACAGAGATTTTTCATTGGTTGTTATCGGGAATTACCAATGCAATTAGTTAAAGGTTTGCATCCCCATGCCATGTGACTGAAGTTGAATCACTCTGTAGTTAGAAGAAAATCTTCAATGCAAACTGACAAGCCATCCCAAAATCAGTGCAAGTGTATAAACATCCCACATACTCAAAACATAATTTTCATCCAAAACAAACAGCAAATTCTCTAGAATTTGGAACTTTCTTGCACCTTGCATCAAACTTGAACATGCTAGATTTTGAAGAGCTATTTGTTTTGTAATAGGGTCCACCTTCCATTTAGAAAGCACATAATCACCTTTGCCACCAATTATAAGATGGATGCCACTTTTCAAGTCACCAATTGCTAACTTTAAGCAGTCATTTGTATGGTAATCCTTGGTAGAAATAAAAGATACCTTATTCTGTAAACTCAACGCTTTTACATAGTAACATAGTAAATGATAGCAGATAAAGACCAGTATAGTCCATCTAGTCTGCCCAGTAAGATGGCAGGAGTAGGTGCACTTGCCACACTGTGCAGGCCGCCCCTCCCTATGTCTTTGTTTATGGGTGAACCCACCGCTCCATGTAGGACACACCCATTTGTTGAGAAATTAGATGGTTCCGTTTATTTTGATTTTATCCTGTTGCTGTAAAGGGATCCACTGTGTCTGTCCCATGCCATCTTGAATTCCGTCACTGTGTTTGCCCCCACCACTTCCATCAGGAGGGAATTCCAAGCATCCACCACCCTTTCAGGGAAAAGGTATTTCCTGACATTGCCTTTCAATTTACCACCTTGCAATTTCATGTTATGCCCTCTAGTTTTACAGCTTCCCCGTCTTTGGAAGAGGTTTGTTTGTTCATTATTTCTCTTTAAGTATTTAAAGGTCTGAATCATATCTTCCCTATCCCTCCTCTCCTCCAAAGTGTACATATTTAGGTCTTCAAGTCTCTTCTTGTAAGACTTCTGACGCAGGCTCCAAATCATTTTGGTCACCTTCCTCTGAACAGATTCCAGTCTTTTTTACATCCTTTGCAAGATATGGTCTCCAAAACTGAACACAGTATTCCAAGTGAGGCCTCACCGGTGACTTATACAGTGGCATTAGTACCTCTTCCTTTCTGCTGGTAATTCCTCTTTGTATGCAGTCCAACATCCTCCTGGCTTTTGCCACCCCTTGTCACACTTTTTTGCCACCTTGAGATCTACAGAAATAATCACACCAAGGTCTTTCTCCTGATTCGTGCACACCAACCTCTTGCCCCCTGTCGCATATATTTCCCTTGGATTTATGCTACCCAAGTGCATGACACTGCACTTCTTTGCATTAAATCTTAATTACCAAGCATTAGACCACTCTTCCAGCTTTTGTAGATGTTTCCTCATGTTAAGCACTCCCTCGGGGGAGTCCACTCTGTTGCAAATTTTCGTGTCATCTGCAAAAAGACAGACTTTTATATTCAGTCTTTCAGCAATATCACTCACAAATACATTGAACAGTGCCGGGCCCAGGACCGAACCCTGGAGCACCCCACTAATCACCTTCCTTTCATCCAAGTGAGCTCCATTTACCATCACCTTCTGTCGTCTGTCAGTCAACCAATTTCTGATCCAGTTTACCACCTTGGGACCCATCCCCAAACTACTGAGTTTATTGATAAGCCTCCTATGAGGAACAGTATCAAAGGTTTTGCTGAAATCCAGGTAGATGACATACATCGCATACCCCTGATCTAGTTTTCTGGTCACCCAGTCAAAGAACTCAATCTGATTTGTTTGGCAAGATCGTCCTTCAGTAAAACCATGTTGCCTCGGATCTTGCAACCTGTTGGTTTTGTGAAAGTCCACTATTCGCTCTTTCAGGAGTGCCTCCATTACCTTTCCCGCCACCGAGGTAAGGCTCACAGACTTGTAGTCTGTCACTTCTTCCCTGTCACCACTTTTGTGTAGAGGTACCACATAGCCATTCTCCAGTCCTAAGGAACTACACCTGTTTCCAAGGATCTGTTGAAAACATCCTTTAACGGCCCTGCAAGAACCTCTCTGAGCTCTTTCAGTATCTTGGGATGTATCCCATCCGGTCCCATAGCCTTGTCCACTTTCAGTTTTGCAAGTTGTTCTAACACATCATCTTCTGTGAATGGTGTGGTATCTATTCCGTTCCCATTTTTATATTTGGGAGTCACAGGTGGTCCTTCTCCAGGATTTTCTTTAGTAAAAACAGAGCAGAAGTATCTGTTTAGCAATTTCACTTTTTCAATGTCACTTTCCACGAGTCGGTTCCCAGCACTTCTGAGTCCTGCAATTCCACCTCTGATCTTCTTCCTTTCCCGAATATACCTGAAGAAAGTTTTGCCGCCACACTTCACATCTTTAGCTATCTTTTCCTCTGCCTTTGATTTTGCATGAACTGAGAGCACACTTAGATATCTGATTTAAGGGCTACACAAGGAATTTTTATTTATTTTATTTTATTACAGTTGCTTATATACCGCACTATTCGGCATCAGCGCGGTTTACAGTATAACAAAGTGACCAAAACACACATTCTGTTTGTTTTTACATCGAACAGGGGTATAAACTTGGATAACAGGGGTTGAACTATATACATGAATTATTTACAAGAAATAGGTTATATACATGAACTATTTACAAGAAATAGGCTATATACATGAGCTAAAGTTCCTGTACAGGGTTGAATTGTACAATAAATAATGAGTCCGTTTCGAATACTTGAGATATTGTGAGTATGGACTGCAAAAAGGCGGTGTTTCTTAGGTGGTGCTATCTAGATTCATCGCTGGTTGGGTAGTATTGGAGGAAGAGGTGATATTTGACTGCCTTCCTGAATTGGGTCAGGTCTGCAATAGCTCGAATGTCTGGTGGGAGTGCGTTCCAACATTTGGGGACGTAAAGACTGAAGGCCCTATTTGCTGTTGTGTTATTGCATTTAGTCAAGGTCTTCGGGGTTGTTAGTAAATTTAGGGCTGTTGACCTTCTGGCTCTGTTGGGTGGCACTGTATGGATGAGTTCAGTAAGTGCCGTGGAGGATAGGCGCTTGATGGCCTTGAATGAGAGGATTAATGTTTTGAAGATAATCCTGAATGCAGGCATTCAGAATATTCCCAGCAGTGAATGTAAAACCAGCAGTTAAATGTTATATCAGCAGCAGCAACAACAATCAACAAGACAGGCAAAAGATACAAAGCTGAAAGCTTAGCTGTGTGCAGGCTCTGGAAGGTGTGGAAGCTGTGAAGCCCAGTGTTGACCAGCTGGCTGCAAGACAATTCAACCAGCCCCGCCCTGTGAGCAAGTTTGCAGACAATTCAGGCAATGGAAACCGCCTACTGTGCAAAGGTCCCTGTAACTTTAAATGATACCTTTGCTTCTAAAATAGGAGACTCAGGTATGACCAGGTCTCTGCAGATCAAAGTATTTCTATTCCAAGTAGCTTTATATCCCAAGTGTCCTTGGCCAGTAGGCCTTACATGAACTGAGGGCACACTTAGAATATCTGATTTAAGGGCTACACGAGGAATGCAGGCAGTCAGAATATTCCCAGAAGTGAATGTAAAACCAGCAGTTAAATGTTATATCAGCAGCAGCAACAACAATTAAAGATACTTGCTGTTTTAAAGTCCATTCTCTCAATTGCTTCTTGAATTTTTTCAAGCTGGAGGTACATTATACAATATAACCCATTATTTGTGAGAACAAACATGTCATAGATACCTCCATCTGCAATATCTTTTTCTATTAGGAGATTTAGGTAGATTCTTTGATTTTCATTAGACTGTTGAACCAAAGCGTTTGTAAGCAATATTTGTTCGGAGGTCACATGAATAAGGTGAAAGTTTCCATTCCTCTCTCCAACCATAAGAAACTGGACTTTTTGACATAAAGCAACCACATCCACATTGGAATCAGCTGGAAGTGCAGCTGGGGTGACTGACAAATACTGTCAAGAACTGTCACAGATCTGTCTGCTACAACAATACAGCCTTCACTTGAATTACATGCATAGATATTTGGACTAAGCAACACCTTTTCAGATGAAGTTATTTTAAGCAGTGTGTCCATTTGATACAGGGCTGTTACACATTCTTGATGTGAATCTATACCCAGACAACAACTACCTGTATCATCACTTGTCAGAAATTCATGTTTATCCCACATGTTGAAAAGGTCCTTCGCCTTTTTAAATGGTCACTTTCTGCTTACCACGATAGATTTTACACCAGTGACTAACGATGCATTATTGATAAAGAAACTCGTCGACATTCCATTTATCTCTAAATATTTAGGTCCTGTTGTTTACCTGGAGCGTTCAGGTGTATCATTAACGGAAGTGTCAACTGCAGCTCTAACCAATCAGCTATGGCCTTCCTTTCTGATGCTATTTATGACCTGGTGCGCTTTGCAGCCATGGATAGTGCCCCGACTACTGTGTCATGGCATTGGATTTGGCTCCATCACTGGGTGGCGGACACATCCTCTAAAGTTCAGTTGGCTCAACTGGCCTTTAAGGGGAAGCTGCTGTTTGGATCAGATTTGGAGAAGCTGGTGAAGGACCTAGGTGAGACAAAATCTTACTGCCTTCCAGAAGACAGGTCCAGGGGGCCTGTGAAGCAGACAAGTGCCCCTTCCTCATCAGCCTCTGCCCGACCACCAAAGGCGCACTGGCTGGATTCCCAGGGGTTTCAGGACTATTGTCAGTACCAACTGGGAAAACCTTTCTTCCCCTCTGCCTCATGGCCTCGGGCTCGTTTTCAATTCTTTCGTGGAGCACATGGATCCATGGACATATCCTCCTCCAAAGGAGGATCCTCCTAGGCTACGCAATTAATATTTGGGGGCCCATTCTCTGATGCCTCCAGTGGACAGCAGGTTTCGCCTCTTCTTTCAGGAATGGGCCTGGATTACCAAGGATCACTGGGTGCTAGTCACCATTACTTTGGCTATGTCCTGGAATGCAAGGAGCCAATTCCCAATGCCTTCATCATCTCCCCCTGTGGGTCTGCGGTAAAATGTGCCGCAGTGTGGACTACCTTGGACAAATTGCTTCACCTAAAGATGGTGGTACCCATCACCCCAGATGAGCAGGGCAAGGGCAGATACTCCATCTACTTTGTGGTGCCAAAGAAGAAGGGCCCCTTTGGCCCATCCTGGACCTCAAAGTGGTCAACTTGCGCATCCTGGAAATCTTGCACTCTGTGATTCAAGCAGAGCGCCAAAGAGAATTCTTGGCTTCTATGGATATGGCTCAGGCATATTTCCATATCCCAATCCAGGTGGACCAGCAGAAGTATCTATGCTTTGCCATGTGTGGCTCTCACTATCAGTTCACCGTTCTTTCTTTCTGGCTCTCCACCACCCCAAGGATGTTCTCCAAGGTCATGGTAGTGGCAGTTGCTGCACTGTGGCACAAAGGGATCTATGTCTATCCCTGTCTGGACGACTGTCAGAAGCGTCTCAGGTGATGGCCCAAGTGGTGGCCTTCTTGGAAAGCTTCAGCTGTGTGATCAATCAGGAAATGAGCCAGCTTTTGCCTTCCCAATTCTTGGAGTTTCTGGGAACACATGTCAACACTTGAGTGGGCAGTTTTCCTGCCAGAGGAGAAAGTCAGAAGACCGTTGAATTGCCTGGCGATATTCTGTGCGCAGCAGGCTCCCAGAGTCTGGGATGAACTTAGCTCCTCAGATTGATGCCGGCAACCATAGAGATGGTCCCGTGGATGCGTGCTTACATGCGACTGCTCCAGTGGTCCTTGTTGACTTGATGGTTCTTGAGTTCTCAGGAGTTCAAGCACAGGCTCCTGCTCCCATTGATGGTGAAGTCCAGCCTGCAGTGGTGGCAGCAGCCCTGTCACCTGAGGAAAGGAGTTCTGCTGGATGATTTCTCCTAGATCCTGCTGACAATGGATGCTAGTCTCTTTGGCTGGGGAGCCCATTGCTGAGACCATACGGCCTAGGGCCATTGGAACCACAGGAAAGTGGTGTGGTCCATCAACTACCTCGAGGTGAGGGCCATCAGATTGGCTTTTCTGTGTTTCTAGTCCTTGGTCAAGGGTTGGGCAGTTCGAGTGTTTTCAGACAATGCCACGGAAGGTGGCTTATGTCAATTGGCAGGGAGGCACAAGAAGCGCCAGAGTGGTCCTGGAGATGAATCTCCTGTTTGCCTGGGTGGAGAAGAACCTCCTAACCTTGACTCAGCTTATTGCCAGAGTGGACAGTGAGATAGTGGAGTCAAGAAGCATTTCAGTTGATTCTGCGCCATTGGGGTCAGGACGATATGGAAGGTGACATTTTACTTATCAGATAATGTCCTTTCTTTGAGTCCTGCTAGACCAGTCCAGACTGTAAACTGTATTTGCTCTGTTTTTCTGCTGTGGTACCTTGGGGTCTGCCATGATTTTTATACTTGGCTCTGTCTTCTATTTCTACCTTCCTGTATATAGTTCTCTACTGTTGTTTACTCATTGTTGCCCACATTGAGGTGGTGTAAGACTTGCTCAGTATCTCCCATTTGCTTTGGGATGAATACCTAAGGGACCTTTGGTGGCTGAGGTAGATAGAGGCAAAGGAGTGATGCCATTGAAACCTGAGATTTTCATTGGTTGTTTCTCTCCACTAGTTTGCTGGTAGGGGAAAACAACTCACTTATCTGGACTGGTCTAGGAAGGAAAGGACATTATCTGGTAAGTAAAATGTCACCATTGGGAGGAAAGTCTTTCATAACTGATCTTACTTGAAGGAGTAGTCTAGTAGTCCCGTGGGTGCGTGCTTACATATGACCGCTCCAGCAGTCCTTGTTGACTTGATGGTTCTTGAGTTCTCAGGAGTTCAAGCACAGACTTAGAGCAGGGGTTCTCAACCGAGTCCTCGGGAAACAACTAGCCAGTCAGGTTTTCAGAATAACCACAATGAATATGCACGAGAGAGATTTGCATACACTGGAGGCAGTGCATACAGTTCTCTCTCATGTATATTCATTGTGGTTATCCCGTAAATCTGACTGGTTAGGTGTATCCCAAATACTGGGTTGAGATCCCATGGGATAGAACAGTGGGCTGTGAAACAGAGAAGCTAGGCATCAAATCTCACTGCTGCTCCTTGTGGCCTTCGACAAGTCACTTAAACTTCCACTGCCTCAAGTATAAACTTAGATGGTAAATCCTCTGGGGGTCAACAGATACCTGCTTTACCTGCATATAACTCATTTAGAACTACTACTGGAGCTAAATACAAACAGTTCAGTTAAGGGAGTGATGGTAAAGGTGTTGGGCTCCAAATTTGACAAGTCATTGAGGAACCAGAGACTGTCTCATAAAACTTATTGGGGTACAGCAGAAGCAAAGCGATGCAGAGACACCTCTTTGAATCCAAAGCAGCTTTTCCTCAGAGTGAGCTCCATTTACCTGTACCCTTTGTCACCTCCCAGTCAATCCAGTCACTTTAGGGTCCATCTCTAGAGTGCTCAATGTATTTATAAGTTACCTGTGTGTAAGACTAGGGGACACGCAATGAAGCTACAATGTAACCCATTTAAGACAAATAAGAGGAAATGTTTTTTCACTCAGCGTGTAATCAACCTCTGGAATTCATTACCGGAGGATGTAGTGAAGGATATTAGTGTATCTGGGTTTAAAAAAGATTTGAACAAGTTCCTGGAGGAAAGGTACATAAAACATTATTAAATAGGACCTGGCAAAGCCACTGCTTGTTCCGGGACAAGCATTGTGGAACCTGCTGTAGACCACATTTAGGGCTCTCCATCAATCCAACTCTCTGGTTGCTCAGTCAAAGAAATTAATTAGACGTGTCTGCCTCTAGTAAAACCATACTGCCTCAGATCCTGCAATCCAGAAACCTTACTATCCTCTGCTTTAGCGGCATGAGTGTGGAGTTTAATGTTCCTGATATTGAAGATATATGAACTACAAGTATGAATGTGTGCATAGTAGTTACCAGTGGCAAACAAGATACTCTGGATTTGTGGGGATGGGGGAACATGATGACATGCAAACTTGCTCTCTATTCACTATGGTGAATGTGATTTGGGAAGTAGGAGGGAAAGGGAATTGTAGGATTGTGACTTTGGCTTGGTTGGATGAATGTCAAAAAGAGCAAGGAATAGGTGAGGTAGTCGGATGGTGGCAGGAGGAGAGACTGGGGCAATATATTCTCTAGGAGTGATCAGTGTGTATTCTTTGGTGATCATAAGTGGAGTCATAGCTGGGAGCCTTGATTGCACACGTAATGTAACTCTTATTAAAACAACTCCTTATAAATGTTGGGATGTCCACTGGCAAACTTCAATTTGTTTATGCAATGTGTGCAGCACTGGATATCCAGTTAAGCATTATAACATTCTTCAGAACCTTTAGAAGCAAAAGATATAATTCAGATATTTGCAAGAGACACACCTCAGTGGAGGAGTTTCGACAGCTGAAGAGAGGTTGGACAGGGGATGTATATTTCACCTCTACTGATTCTCAAAACAGGAGTGGCTGTTCTGGTGACCAACTCAGTATGTAAGACGCATAACGTGTGGAAATGGCCTGAAGCTTAGTAAGTTTTCATTAGGTTGTATACAAGGGAGAAAAATACTATGGAGTAATATCTGTGCTCCAAATAACTACCATCATGATTTTTTTTGTCTTTTGTAAGGTGCTGGTTAAAGAATGCATGGATTCCTTTAATTCTAGATGAGGGTTTTAATGGTATATAGCACATTGAGACATGGACAGAACTATGAACCTATCTGCAGAGAAAGTAAATAGCTCTAAGGGTATTCTATTCTTGTGTAGAGCCTTAAATCTTAATAGACACATAGTAGGAATGCCAAGGGTGAACCATACCAAAGAGTGAGATTTACTGCCCCAGGGAGTGAGATTGGAGTCCAAAGAGTGAGATTTTCTCAGATGGTTGATCCAAATGTTTTGCCAATGAATAAAAAGCAGTGTAAAATGATATTTGTTTTCTGTGGAGCTTCTGAAAGGATACAGGCATAGTGGAGATAATATGGATACATTATCTGGGCTGAAATCTTTGGTCTTCGTTCACTGACTAATAGTATGTGTATAGGTTTCACAGCACCTATAGTTGTAGATAGATGGAAAAGGACTGGTGCAGGAAAAGGCAGGACACAGGAAGGTGAGCTCACATTTTTTCCTACTGGCTGGGCCAATTGGATTTTCTTCTCTTAAGCTTGTCTCTCATGAAATAAGCAATCAGGCTTAGTGCACTGGTACTGAGGCTCTAATGCTTGAGAAAAAGTGCTCAAAGAGTATGAGAGTGAGAAATAACCAGGGTATCCGGATGCCCGGTTCGCCTGCTGCCATACAGACACCTAACCCCACCTTGTCCCCTCACCACCCCCCCCCCCCCGATCCCCATCCCCACAAAACACGCCACACTAGCATATTTGGAATAACCATTTTGGTCGCAGCTTTATTAACAAATCCAACACCGGCCCAACATGGGCCAACACAAATTTCAAATTTCAAATAACATTCACCGCCAACCCCCCCCCCCCCGATCCGGATGATGCCCCCCATCAGCCATATATTAGCAAGGTGGTACATCATCCTCCCCCCATTCCCCCTACCACCCTCCTTGCCGTATTATTAGCAAAGGCAGGCTCCAGTTGCCTTCCACCGGGCAGAGACCCCAACAGTGTTGTCTCTCCCCACCCAAGGAGCACCCCGCTCCCTTCAATGCGGCATCAGCCTTATATGTCCCGCCGGGTCGACGAGCGCTAGCTCGCTACCCCACCCAGCACTCCCTTTCCCCCCCCCCCTACCAAGCTGCGACAACCACCCCCCCCACCACTCCCACACCATGACGCATGGGTGGGTGGGCTGGGACACCTTTTCTCCTCGAAGAGCCGGCAGAAGAGGGAGACCACGCGGTCGCTCCCCACATTCCCTGCTGCTCTGCCCCGCCCCCAAACCACCGGCAGCCAATCACGCCGCCCTACACAGGTGCGAGGACGGCACGCTGACGCCACGTCCAGCCTTCCCCCCCCCTCACCCCCGCCCCTGCGGGAACCGCCGGCGGCGAAGCCTGGGCCCCGGGGACCCGGTTATTAGGCCGGCCTCGGGACCCGGCCCTGCGGCACACCGGGATGTCTTCAAATGAGTATGTCATGCTCATAATGAATGAGACTTGGCATCTCTGACATGGAGAATACTCCATCCATCCAAGACAGATTAATTATTATATGCATTTGTCTAGGGTACATGGGAGTATGGTCTGTACTGATTATTTTGTTATCCCCACTGACTTTTTCATAAGGTATCCAGAACTGAAATTAGCTCGCTGAAGATACTGGCACAGCAGTCCAGTATGGATTGATGTTGAGGGTTTGAAGATGGGAGCAGGGAGAGATGCTGGAGGTTCCTGAATTATATCTATAGAGACAAATGAAATGATTATCATGGAACTAATAAAGTTTCTCTGCTCTCATTCTTTATTGGGAGGCTGCCAAAGCAGCACTGAGAGGGGATATCATTTCCTGCATAATTAAAAAAACAAAACAGAGATCTATTCAAAACTATAGACTGGAGAAACAATCGCAGAAAAATACAGTAAATGAGTTTCCTCTCATGGATTTACTCTGGAAAACAGGAAAAACATTTTGGCAACATAAGCTGCCTTTAATACTTACAGTCATAAATGCACAAGTAAGGAGGATTTTGCATGTTATAAATTTAGGGCCAGATATTCAAATACGCTTATAGGTTTAAGGGGTTAGTTTAGAAGTCCTATTTGTGATTTACATGGTCCACATGTTGACCTGGTGAAAGGCAGTAATATAAGTGCAGCTAAATAAATAAATAATAAATAAATGTCCATATCACATCCAAGTTTCAAAGGGGCATGTTGGGGGTATGACCTGGATGGGATAAAAATCTACATGTGTATCCCTGATTTCGTACAGAGGATGCATATATAAGTCAGAAATTGGCCACATCCAGATTTGAATCTGCTCCCAACATGAACAGTGATTTAAAAAAATGCTCATTTCAGCCAATCCTTAACAGGAGGGTTTAAGGGGAATATCTCCCTTAATCTCCCAATGTTTATTTTCCCCTGCAAATTGTACTGGTATAATAAAAAGAAGTCACTGTAGGTAATCGAGCGTGACTGTACATCTATGCTTGCAAAATACCTCAGACACGCATACAAGTGCCGACATTTATCTGAAGTGCTGGCTCTTCCGTGTGTGTACGCTGCTGAGTTTCCTTCATTGATTTGTCCCCTGTGTATATTTGTGAGACAGCTAGTCTCACTGCACGTGGCTATTGCTTCCTGTGTGTTCTTCCACTTCCTTCTGTCCAGGTCATACAGTTTGAGGGGCGCATATGTTGGTTTTACATTGGCCTCACACATACACGCCCTTCTTTTGTAGAGCTGACATGGATTGCAGGCATTTTCACTTTCACATCCCTCTCACCACATAAACAGCCTTTCTAAAATGTGCCACTATTACATGTGACAGTCCACTATCCGTGGAATGTCAACAGCAGTATCTGGATAGTGGCTGCGAAAATCCCTCTAACCCCCCCTTTGATGTATCCGGACAGTATCAGGGTGGAATTAGAGTAAAGTGAAGATGGATTGGTTAGCTATCGATATTGTCCATATAGCTACACGGTTGATTTTAGGCCTTGAAAAAAAGCAATCCTAAACTAAACTGCTTAGCTGTACACATAAAGGTAATTTTATAACAGGGTACCTATAAGGAAAAATGGTGCCTATTTTAAGCTTGTTTTATAAAACCAATTAGGCACCTAATTGTCTTTATAAGATACTAGCACAAACCCCTGCACAAATCATACCTACATTGCAGGCAAGGATATTATTCCTGCTCGAGAGCAGGTGCGAATATCAGTACTTTTATGCCTGATCTAATTCTGAAGAGCCCATTTACATGCCTGAAGCAACATTTTAGGTGCAAAAATGTTTTATAAAATTACTCTTCTCAGTAACTGAACATTGCCACTCTACGTGGCCGTTCCTGCATGTGCATATATTCAGTGCCGCCATCTGTCCCTATACTCGTAGTGGCAGTGGATATGCATATTTTTATGAACATGGCAGAGTTAAAAAAATGTGATCACCACCAGCTGTAAAACTTGACCAGTGGGTTTTCACAAATTTAGAAATAGGCCGGGGAGAATGTTAGCACATTTGGTTAAACAGTGACACTGGGCAAGCCCAAAATATGTTCCAGTATTACTGCAATGTATCTCAGGGGTATTTTTCTTCATTGTACACTAAGGATGGATACAAATGTTACAAAGGTTCCTCCGGGGGAGGGGGAAGTACGAGTAGTAAGGGGTAAGGGGAGGGACAGTTAAGTGGGGGTGGGAAGTAGAGGGGGTGTCCAGGGGAGAAGAACAAACCTCCATGGGCACCCGTGATTTAGCAATTCTGTTATAGTTAAATCGGGTATTTGTTGCTTTGAAAGGGTGGGATAGGAGGGAGGGGTAATGAATTAATAATCAACGATTAGGGAATAGTGGACTCGGACAGAGAACTGCAGGTAATGTACAATCCGAACTTGAACTTGTAATTCAGTTTATTGCTGATGGGTAGGGGGGCGCTTGCTCCAGACTAGATACGTCCGGTTATATTGTGTGCACCTCAGTTTTCTAGGTCCATAGGATTGTGAGTGAAGTTTGAGGTTAACATGATAAACTTGAATAAGAGGAATGGGGAGGGAAATATATAGAAAAATGCTGTTCTGAGAGGAAGAGATGTCATTGTATCCTACAAAATGATAGTTGTATACGATATAGTCTGGTTGTATTTACTGAGCAGTTTAAAGCTCAATAAATAGTTTTAACAATAAAAAATGATCTCTGGAAGATTTATGTATCTCAACTATAGGAGCAACAACTGGAGACTTTGAACAGCTTCATTAGAGTGAAGGAAATTCAGAGGGTTATTCAAAAGGTGAAATGTCACAAGGCCTCTGGGCCCAATGGCTTTGTCAGTGAATTCTTCAGGATATTTCAGTTGCAAGTTGGTACACGTCTGAGCAGGGATTTTCTCCTAGAGATATGAATAAGAGTCATAATTAGACTAGTATCAAAACCTGTTAAAGATCCTTACCTGGCGGATTCCTACTGTTCTATTTTGTTTCCTAACTTTGATACTTAGCTACTGGCTAAGCCTTTGGCCGATAGATTGGCAGGCATAATTCTAGCTCTGAGGTTTGTAGAAGGTTGTCAGGTTATGCTTAATGTTAAGAGACTCCTTGCATCCATTGAATTTGTAAGAGATATGGCATTCTGTCTTTGGTAGTTAGTTTGATGTTGGAAAGACTTTGGTAGAGTAGATTTTATAATTTGGATTTCTAGGTTTATTTCTGCAAGCAGTTGATGAACTTTATGCTGTCTCATGGACATCTGTTTGGTTTATGAGATTCTCTCTGCAGATTCTGAGTTAGAAATAAGCACCCTTCAAGGCTGCCCCTGCCCCTTTTATTATTTTTACTACTTGTGGAACCTCTTCTCAAAAGGTGTAAAGAGAATGACGTAGGGCTGATGCAAGGATACTAGGTGCTTTAGGTGAGCCTTTAATCTTGTGCCCCATCTCCACAGTCTGGCATCTCACCACTCAGCACCATACCTTGCTTGGATTGCCTTTCTGTCCTTTGAGAAGAGCAGTGTTCTCCTAGACCAGTGATGGCTAACCTTTTTGAGCCCGAGTGCCCAAACTGCCGCACAAAACCAAAGAATTTCCTCAAAGTGCCAGCACGTCATTTGCATAAGTGGTCTTATTTGCATAAATATTTGCATAATGTTACCATACACTAGTAAACATGTCTCTTAATGAGTGTATGGATAAAGAAAGACTAAAAGATTTCTACATTACTATAATCCAGTGCCAACCGCCAGGCACATTAGGAACTACTACAAAAGCTGCCCATTTAGAACCCATAGCAAACCCGCCGTATCCTGACAGCATTACCAGGACTCACAAAGCACCATACCCTACCTATCAAAAGGCAACACTGCAAATATTAAAACAATACATTTCAGAGAATACTGGGGAAAGAGAACAAGTGGCAACGTCAAATAGGAATTGCCTCTTGTACCAAACAAAGCGCAGATGTTAATGATGCACATTTCCCAGAGCTGACATATTCCAGTTAATAAATTCAAAATAAAGAAACATCTTTCTACCTTTTGTGCATTTGTTTTTCAGTTGCAATTGGTCCAGCCACTTTCTTCTGGTTTCTTCATGTTTTCTGCTAACTCTCCATCGTCTGCTGTCCATTTGTCCTTTCTTCTCTCTTCTAGTTTTTTTTTCCATTCTCTCTCTCTCTACATCTGCTTTAACATACTAATCTTTCTCCTTTTGCTCTTTCCTCATTCCTATTTCATCCACACAAATTTTACCCCTCCATCCTCAATCCCCAATTACTCTCCCAATACCTGGCCAATTGTAGATTTTTCATCCCTCCTACACAAAATATTTTTTCCCCTCTCCATTTTACTCTCCCAGCCCCATCCCATTCTAATCCTCCCCCAACATCAGCTCCCTTCTAGTTCCAGTCTCACCCAGCATCTATCCCCTTCTAGTCCCTGCATCAGCCCATTTCCAGTCCTAGCCCCCCATCAGCCCATTTCCAGTCCTAGCTCCCCCATCCATTTCCAGTCCAAGTCCCTTCATCAGCTCATTTTCAATCCTAGCCCCCCCATCAGCCCATTTCTAGTCATTTCCTAGCCCCACCATCAGCCCATGTCAAATCATAGCTCCCCTGCACTCAGCCCAATTCCAGTCCAAGCCCCCCCATGAGCCCACTTCCAGTTCTAGCCCCTCCATGAGTCCATTTCAATTCAAGCCCCCACCACAGCCCATTTCCAATCTTAGCTCCCCCCAACAGCCCATTTCCAGTCCTATCCTAGCTGTTCCATCAGCCCATTTTCAGTCCTAGCTCCCTTCCCTCACAGCCCATTTCCATTCCAAGCCCCCTCCCCATCAGCTATTTGCAGTTCAAGCCTCCCCTTCCACTCAGCCCATTTCCAGTCCTAGCAACACCCCAACCCATTACCAGTCCTAGCCCCCCGTCAATCAACTTCCAGTCCTAACCCCCATCACCCCATTTTCAGTTTAAGCCCCCCTATAACCCATTACCAGTCCTAACCCCCCATCAGCCCATTTCCAGTCAGCCCCCCATAGCCCATTGCCAGTCCTAAACCCCCCCATCAGCCCACAGCCCATTACCAGTCCTAACCACATCAGCCCACCTCAAGTCCTAACCCCTCCCCATCAGCCCATTTCCTGTTCTAGGGCCCCCCCATAACCCATTATCAGTCCTACCCCCCCATCAGCCCACTACCAGTCTTAACCCCCCCCATAGCCCATTGCCAGCCCTCATCAGCCCACAGCCCATTGCTAGTTTTAACCCCCCCATAGCCCACTGCGTCTTAACCCCCCTCCCCAGCCCACTGCCAGTCTTAACCCCCCCAGCCCACTGCCAGTCTTAACCCCCCCTCCCTAGCCCATTGCCAGTCTCAACCCCTCTCCCTCCCTCCCTAGTCCATTGCCAGTCTTAACCTCCCTCCCTCCCTCCCTAGCCCATTGCCAGTCTTAACCCCCTCCCTAGCCCATTGCCAGTCTTAACCCCCCTCCCTCCCTCCCTCCCTAGCCCATTGCCAGTCTTAACCCCCCTCCCTCCCTCCCTAGCCCATTGCCAGTCTTAACCCCCCTCCCTCCCTAGCCCATTGCCAGTCTTAATCCCCTTCCCTCCCTAGCCCATTGCCAGTCTTAACCCCCTCCCTCCCTCCCTAGCCCATTGCCAGTCTTAACCCCCTCCCTCCCTCCCTAGCCCATTGCCAGTCTTAACCCCCCTCCCTCCCTAGCCCTTTGCCAGTCTTAACCCCCCTCCCTCCCTAGCCCTTTGCCAGTCTTAACCCCCCTCCCTCCCTAGCCCTTTGCCAGTCCTACCCGCCCCCCCTCGGCTCATGGCAATTAAAAAAAAAAAAACTGGCCGCTGCCGCGGCGGCGGCATGGAGTGTCCCGCGGGGCTCCCTCTGCCCGGCGGGACTCTCCCGGCGCGACTCAGCCCCTCTCTGCCGGCTTGCAGATACGCGAGGGAGGGATACGCGAAGGGAGAGAGTCTCCCTCGCGTCTCTGTTAAGCCCGCAGGGGCTGATGGGAAATTTCCCATCTGCCCCTGCGGGCTTAACAGAGACGCGAGGGAGACTCTCTCTCCCTTCGCGTATCTGCAAGCCTGCAGAGAGGGGCTGAGTCGCGCCGGGAGAGTCCCGCCGGGCAGAGGGAGCCCCGCGGGACACTCCATGCCCCCGCGGCCAGCTTTTTTTTTTTTTTTTTAATTGCCATGAGCCGGCATATCTCAATTTGCGACCTTCCCGCGTGCCAGCTGCAAGGCCTTCGCGTGCCACAGCTGGCACGCGTGCCATAGGTTCGCCATCGCTGTCCTAGACCATGGGATGCTGTTCCAAGGGTTGCAGAGCAGAGATGGCATCCATCTGTCCAAGAAAGGTCAACACATCTTTGGTAGTAGACTGGCTAATCTACTGAAGAGGGCTTTAAACTAGATTCGTTGGGGATGGGTGAAGAAAGCCCCCAGGTAAGTGAAAGCCCCCAGGTAAGTGATACATTAAATACCTTTATGGAAATGGGTAACAGGGGTAACATATGGAAAGCAGTGTGTATTAATGCCCGTAGCATGGGAAATACGATCTCTGAGGTTGAAGCTTTGGTGGGAGTGGCTGACTTAGATTTAGTGGCAGTTACAGAAACATGGTTCACAGAAAACCATGACTGGGATGTAACTATACCTGGCTATACTTTATTCAGAAAGGACAGGGTAGGAAGAAGGGGAGGAGGAGTAGCACTATATGTAAAAACTACTATTAAAGCTTTGGAATTACAGAGCTTAAAAGGGAGAGAGGAGGCATTGTGGGTTAAACTAGAAAGAGGGAAAGAGAAATCTATTTGCATTGGTGTGATATACAGACCTCCCTCACAAGAGGAAGAGGTGGACAGAGAGTTAATTGAAGACATACGCAGCATTGCTAGGAAAGGGGAAGTGCTACTGCTAGGAGATTTCAATATGCCAGATGTTGATTGGCACTTTCCTGCTGCAGTATCATCTAGGAGTAAGGAGATCCTGGATTCTCTACAGGGAGAACTATTCAGGCAATTGGTAACAGACCCCACACGTGAAGGGGCCATACTGGACTTGGTGCTTACCAATGGTGAAAGTGTTTCTGATGTTGTAGTGGGAGATCATTTTGCATCCAGTGATCACCAGATGGTGTGGTTCAGTATTAGGACTAGGGCTGTTAGAATCCATTCCAAGGTGAAGATCTTAGACTTTAGGAAGACTAACTTTGCGAAGATGGGCCAATACCTCAGGGAGTCATTAGTGGGATGGGAACAGCTGGGGGATGTAGAACAACAGTGGGCAAAACTGAAAGGGGGTATTTTAAAGGCAACCAACCTTTTTGTTAAAATGGTAAATAAAGGCAAAAGGAACAGGAGACCGCTATGGTTTTCGAAGGAAGTAGCTGAAAAAGTGAAGAAAAAGAGGGAGGCCTTCATGAAATACAAGAGATCACAGAGAAAGGAAGACAGGCATCTGTATTTGGAAAAACTTAGAGAAGCTAGCAAAGTAGTCAAGAAGGCAAAGATTCAAAAGGAGGAGGAAATAGCCAATGCAATAAAATGGGGAGATAAGACATTTTTCAGATATATTAGTGAGAAGAGGAAGGGCAAAAGTGGTATTGTCAGACTCAAGGGTAAAGGGGGGGAATATGTAGAAGCTGATAAGGATAAAGCGGAATTGCTTAACAAATATTTTTGTTCTGTGTTCACAGATGAAGAACCAGGAGCAGGACCTCAGAAAACACCCACAAATAAGAATAGAAGCAAGGGACATCTTGAACAATTTTCAGAAGACTGTGTTCGTGAGAAACTAGCTCAACTTAAAGTAGACAAAGCGATGGGACCGGATGGGATACACCCTAGAATACTGAGGGTACTTGGGGACGTTCTAGCAACTCCACTGACTGACCTTTTCAATGCCTCGTTGGAGTCGGGAGTGGTGCCAAAGGACTGGAGAGAGGCTCATGTGGTGCCTTTACACAAAAGCGGAAGTAAGGATGTGGTTGAAAACTACAGGCCGGTTAGTTTAACTTCCGTGTTGAGCAAATTAATGGAAACGCTGTTGAAAGAGAAAATAGTGAGTTTTCTGGAGTCCAGCAGATTACAGGATCCGAGGCAGCATGGATTCACCAGAGGCAGGTCTTGTCAGACATATCTGATTGATTTCTTTGACTGGGTGACCAGGGAGTTGGACCGAGGGAGAGCTCTAGATGTGGTGTATTTAGATTTCAGTAAAGCCTTTGACACTGTTCCTCACAGGCGACTTATAAACAAACTGAGCACCCTAGGGATGGACCCTAAAGTTACTGCTTGGGTTAGAAATTGGTTGGGTGGGAGGCGACAAAGAGTACAAGTAAATGGAGCTCACTCTGAGGAGAAGGATGTTACCAGTGGTGTGCCCCAGGGATCTGTCCTTGGTCCGATTCTTTTTAACATCTTTGTTAGTGATATAGTGGAAGGGCTGTCGGGTAAGGTTTGCCTCTTTGCGGATGATACCAAAATCTGCAATAAAGTAGACACCCAGGAAGGTGTAGATAACATGAGCAGGGATCTAGCTAAGCTTGAAGAATGGTCTAGAATTTGGCAGCTGGGATTTAATGTTAAAAAATGTAAGGTCATGCATTTGGGCTGCAGCAATCCAAGGGAGCAATACAGCATAGGAGGTGAAGTACTTTTGTCCACTAAAGAAGAGCGGGACCTAGGCGTAGTTGTGTCCGATGATCTTAAAGTAGCTAAACAGGTAGAAAAGGCGACGGCAAAAGCTAGAAGGATGCTTGGGTGCATACGGAGAGGAATGGCTAGCAGAAAAAAGGAGGTGATAATGCCTCTGTATAAGTCTTTGGTGCGACCTCATTTGGAGTATGGTGTGCAATTCTGGAGACCACACCTTCAAAAGGATGTGAACAGGATGGAGTCGGTGCAGAGGGTTGCTACTAAGATGATTAGTAGTCTTCATTATAAAGCATATGAGGACAGACTTAAGGATCTTAATATGTACACCTTAGAGGAAAGGCGGGATAGAGGTGATATGATTGAGATGTTTAAATACCTCCGTGGCATAAATGTTCAGGGAGAGAGCCTCTTTCAATTGAAAGCAAGTTCTGCGACGAGGGGACATGGGATGAGGGTGAAGGGAGATAGATTCAGGAGTGATATGCGGAAATATTTCTTTACGGAAAGAGTAGTGGATCCGTGGAATAGTCTCCCAGTGGAGGTGGTAGAGATGAGGACAGTAACTGAATTCAAAAAAGCATGGGACCAACACAGAGGATCTCTAAAGGTAAAAAGTGGACTGTTGTAGTTGTTATGGAAGGACAGACTAGATGGGCCTTGTGGTCCTTTTCTGTCATCATGTTTCTATGTTTCTATGTTAATGATGCACATTTCCCAGAGCTGTCATATTTCAGTTAATAAATTCAATAAAGAGATATTTTTCTACCTTTCGTGCATTTTTTTCAGTTGCAATTGCTCCAGCCACTTTCTTCTGGTTTCTTCGTGTCTTCTGCTAACTCTCCATCGTCTGCAGTCCATTTGTCCTTTCTTCACTCTTCTAGTTTTTTTCCATTCTCTCTCTACATCTGCTTTAACATACTAATCTTTCTCATTTTGCTCTTTCCTCATTCCTATTTCATCCACTCAAATTTTACCCCGCCATCCTCAATCCCCACTTACTCTCCCAATATCCTGCCAATTGTAGATTTGTCTTCCCTCCCACACAAAATATTTTTTCCCTCTCCATTTCCCTCTCCCAGCTCTATCCCATTCTAATCCTCCCCCAACATCAGCTCCCTTCTAGTTCCAGCCCCACCCAGCATCTGCTCCCTTCTAGTCCCCGCATCAGCCCATTTCCAGTCTGAGCTCCCCCATCCGAGTCCCTCCATCAGCTCATTTCCAATCCCAGCCCCCCATAAGCCCATTTCTAGTCCTATCCTAGCCCCACCATCAGCCCATTTCCAGTCCTAGCTCCCCCATCCGAGTCCCTCCATCAGCTCATTTCCAATTCCAGCCCCCCTCAGCCCATTTCTAGTCCTTTCCTAGCCACACCATCATCAGCCCATGTCAAATCCTAGCTCCCCTCCACTCAGCCCATTTCCAATCCAAGCCCCCCATGAGCCTTCTTCCAGTTCTAGCCCCTCCATGAGTCCATTTCAATCCAAGCCCCCCCAACAGCCCATTTCCAGTCCTATCCTAGCCCTCCATCAGCCCATTTCCTGTCCTAGCCCCCCTCACTCAGCCCATTTCCAGTCCTATCTCCCTCCCCTCACAGCCCATTTCCATTCCAAGCCCCCGTCCCCATCAGCTATTTGCAGTTCAAGCCCTCCTTCCACTCAGCCCATTTCCAGTCCTAGCCAACCCCGAAGCCCAATACCAGTCCTAAGCCCCCCCATAGCCCATTACCAGTCCTAAGCCCCCCATCAGCCCACTTCCAGTCCTAAGCCCGCCCATCACCCCATTTTCAGTCTTAGCCCCCACATATCCCATTACCAGTCTAACCCCCATCAGCCCATTTCCAGTCTTAGCCTCCCCACAGCCCTTTCCAGTCCTAGCCCCCCCATAGCCCATTTCCAGTCCTAGCCTCCCATAGCCCATTACTAGTCCTAACCCCCCATCAGCCCATTTCCAGTTTTAGCACCCCCATAGCCAATTACCAGCCCTAATCCCCCCATCAGCTCATTTGCAGTCCTAGTCCCCCTTATAGCCCATTACCAGTCCTATCCCCCCATCAGCCCATTTCCTGTTTTAGCCCCCCCATAGCCCATTACATCCTAACCCCCCACCATTAGCCCATTTCCAGTCTTAGCCCCCCCAGAGCCCATTACATCCTAACCCCCATCAGCCCCTTTCCAGTCTTAACCCCCCCATCAGTCCACTTCCAGTCTTATCCCCCCCATAGCCCATTAGTAGTCCTAACCCCCCATAGCCCATTACCAGTCCTAACCCCTCTCCCCCATCAACCCACTTCCAGTCTTAGCCCCCATAGCCCATTACCATTCCTAACCCCCCATAGCCCATTACCAGTCCTAACCCCCTCCCCCATCAACCCACTTCCAGTCTTAGCCCCCCATAGCCCATTACCAGTCCTAACCCCCTCCCCCCATCAACCCACTTCCCGTCTTAGCCCCCCCCATAGCCCATTACCAGTCCTAACCCCCCTCCCCCCATCAGCCCTGATAGATTTAAAAAAACAAACCTGCTGCTGCTGCCGCTGCCACTGTGGCAGCAGCAGAATGAAATGTCCCGCCGCGGGGCCCCGCCTGCCCGGCAGAGCCTCCCTGCAGCATCAGCTCCCAAGTCCCTCCCAATGCGCAGGCTTTCAGAGCCACGAGAGTTTCCCTTTCTTCTTGTGGCTCTGTTAATCTCGCCGGGGCTGATGGGATTTCTCATCATCCCCGGCGGGATTAACAGAGCCGCAAGAGGTCAGAGAAACTCTCCCTTCGCGGCTCTGAAAGCCCGCGCATTGGGAGGGACTCGGGAGCTGATGCTGCAGGGAGGCTCTGCCGGGCAGGCGGGGCCCGCGGCGGGACATTTGATTCTGCCGCTGCCATGGCAGCGGCAGCAGCAGCCGGTTTGTTTTTTTAAAATCTACTTGTGCTAATGTAGAATGTTTTTTGCGCAGGGCCCCCTGAAACGCGGGGCCCTGTGCAAAAAACATTCTTGCTCAATGGACGGGCCGGCCCTGCCCCTAGACTTCTTTCTCACTCTGAGAAGAGATCTTCACGCAACATCTCTAATCTTATCCATATCCCTCTTTTTTCCCCTTCTACTCTCCCTTTCTCATGTGCCTTGTGGAACGCACACTCTGTCTCTAATAAGCTTGTTTTTACTCATGATCTCTTTATCTCTAATGCTCTACATCTTCTTGCTCTAACTGAGACCTGGATCCTCTCTGATGATACTGCATCTACTGCTGCTCTCTGTCATGAAAGTTTGGTGGTGGTATTGGGCTTCTACTTTCTCCCTCTTGCCAATTCCAACCCCTCCTGCTGCCTCAGTCTCACCCCTTTCTCTCTTTTGAAGTCCACTCCATCTGCCTTTTCACTCCACTTCCTCTCCGGGTAGCTGTTATTTATCAACCTCCTGACAGGTCTGCTTCTACCTTTCTCACTGACTTTGACTCATGGCTTTCCTTCTTTCTGGATTCCTCTTCCTCCACTCTTATTCTTGGGGATTTTAACATTCATGTCGATAACCCCTCTGATCCTTATGCTTTAAAGCTCCTCTCCCTTACCTCCTCGTTTGACCTCCAACTTTGTTCCACTGCTCCCACTCACCAACATGGCCACTGCCTTGACCTGATATTTTTCTCTAGTTGCTTACCCTCGAACCTCTGTAGCTCAGTTCTTCCCTTATCTGACCATCAGCTTTAATCTTCATCACCCACTGCCTCAGCCTCGTCCTGTCTCCTCAAACCTATTTAGAAATCTTCATGCTATTGATCCCTTGGCTCTCTCTTCCACTATTTCTTCATCTCTTTCTTCCACTATGGGGCTTGTTTACAAAGCCGCGGTAGTGGTTCGCGATCGCGATCGCAGCCGCGGCCCCATTGAAATCAATGGGGCCGCGGCTCCGATTACGATCGCAAACCGCTACCGCGGCTTTGTAAACAAGCCCCTATGTCATCTAAGTCTGTTGATGAGGCAGTAACTTATTATAATGCTGCACTCTCCTTGGCTCTGGATGCTCTCGCCCCGTCCATGCCACATCCTGTGAGACGTTCTGCACCCCAGCCCTGGCTTTCATCCACTACCTGCTATCTGTGTTCCTGTGCCCGTTCTGCTGATCATGCTTGGCTCAAATCCCGCTCCCCTGCAGACTTTCTACACTTCAAATTCATGCTTGTCACTTTCCATTCAGCCATAGCTCTTGCCAAACAAGACTACTATGTCCATCTGACTGACTCTCCTGCCTCTGATCCTTGCCCTCTCTTTACTATTCTCAGCTCTCTTCTCAAAGTGCCTCCACCTCTGATCCCTCCCTCCCTTTCTGCCCAAACCCTGACTGACTATTTCCATGACAAAATCCACAAAATCACCCTCCAATTCCCCACAAAGTCAGCTACTTCCCCTCCTCCTCCTCTTCACTCCCAACTCTCCCCCCTACCGCTGCCACCCTCTCTTCCTTTCCTGTGCTCTCTGAAGAGGAAACTGCACACCTTCTTTCTTCCTCCAAACTCACCACCTGCTCCTCTGATCCTATCCCCATCCATCTCCTAAGCCCCATCTCCTCCACTGTTGTCCCTTCCATCTCTCATATTCTCAACCTATCGCTCTCCACTGCAACAGTCCCTGCAGACTTCAAGCATGCTGTGGTCACACCTCTCCTCAAGAAACCCTCACTTGATCCCACCTGTCCTTGTAAATATCGACCCATCTCTCTCCTTCCCTTCATTTCTAAACTACTTGAACGTGCGGTTCACCGCCACTGCCTCAACTTCCTCTCCTCTCATACCCTCCTGGATCCCTTACAGTCTGGCTTTCGTCCTTTACACTCTACTGAAATGGCTCTTGCCAAAGTCTCCAGTGACTTGTTCCCGGCAAAATCCAAGAGCCTTTACTCTGTCCTCATCCTTCTTGACCTCTCTGCTGCTTTTGACACTGTTGACCACAACCTTCTTCTCGATACCCTGTCCTCGCTTGGTTTTAGGGGCTCTGTACTATCCTGGTTCTCCTCCTATCTCTCCCATCGCTCTTTCAGTCTGTGTTCTGGTGGCTCCTCCTCCTCTACTACCCCACTACCAGTTGGTGTACCCGAAGGATCTGTTTTGGTACGCTCCTTTTCTCTCTCTGTACCCAGTCCCTTGGTGTGCTTATGTCTTCCCATGGCTTTCAGTACCATCTGTATCCCAGATCTACCTCTCTACGCCTGAAATCTCTCTGGCAATCCAGACCCGGATCTCTGCCTGCCTTTCTGACATTGATGCCTGGATGTCTCACCGCCGTTTGAAACTGAACATGGCCTTCTTATATTTCTCCTTAAAAGCTCCCCTCCTCTTCCTCCTTTCTCAGTCTCTGTGGATAACTCTGTACTCCTTCCTGTTTCCTCAGCCTGCAATCTAGGGGTTGTCTTTAACTCCTCTCTCTCTTCCTCCACACATATCCATCTGATAGCTAAGACCTGTCGTTTCTTTCTCTATAACATCAGCAAAATCCGCCCTTTCCTTTCTGAACACACTACTAAAACGCTTATCCACTCCTTAACACTAGAAGCCCCAAAGTGCGTCAATTGATGCAAATGCATCTTCGAAGTTATATACCAACGCCACTGCTAGAACCATGTCAGTCATGTTCCATGACTTTGTTAGCAAGGTCAAGATGTTCAAATATGTGCATCGAAAATTAATGACAGATGCACCACCTAGCGGGAAAATGAATTTATACCTAGAAGCCCCAAAGTACGTCAATTGACACACTCAATTGTCTTGGATGCATCAATTGACATACTTTGGGGCTTCTAGGTATAAATTCATGTTCCCACTAGGTGGTGCATCTCAATCACTGTTTACAGTTTTACTCCGACATTACAAACAATAAACACACGATGACATCATGTAATGACGTCGCATACTGCACGTATTTAATAAATAAGTAACTTCACATTAATTCACATCTACATTTCATGCTAAACACAGTCGTGATAATGCGCCAATTGACGCACTTTGGGGTTTCTAGGTAAAATTCCTTTTGGGGCTTCTAGTGTTAATCACCTCCCGTCTTGACTACTTTAACCTACTCCTTACTGGTCTCCCTCTGAATCATCTCTCTCCCCTTCAATCTGTTCAACACTCTGCTGCGTGGCAAATCTTCCACCAGCCTCGTCATGCCCATATTACTCCTCTTCTCAAGTCACTTCATTGGCTCCCTATCCGTTTCCGCACCCAGTTCAAACTTCTCCTGCTGACCTATAAATGCATTCACTCTGCGGCTCCTCACTACCTTTCTTCTCTTATCTCTCCTTACAACCCCCCTCAGGAACTCCGCTCTTCTAGCAAACTGCTTCTATCTGTGCCCTTCTCTTCTACTGCTAACTCGATTTCGCTCCTATCATCTTGCTGCCCCTTACTCCTGGAACAAACTATCTGTGTCTGTACGCCAGGCACCTTCTCTAACCCTCTTCAAATCGAGGCTGAAAACTCACCTCTTCGCTGCTGATTTTGGATCTTGACCCACCTGATCTCCTTTTTCTTTCCCCTTGCTTTATCCCTGCCTACACCTTCTGTGTTTGTCTTGACTAGATTGTAAGCTCTGATGAGCAGGGACTGTCTCTTACTTCTCTGTGCAGCGCTGCGTATGACTTGTAGTGCTATATAAATGCTCAGTAGTAGTAGCCCTTTGCAAGCGATTCTGCTGCACAGGGTGCAAATAAAATAGGGATGCATTTGGGGTTGCCATCCTCAGCTCCTCCCATGCTGCCTGCCCTTGCCTTGCCACTGCCACTTTTCATGTTCCCTTGGCGGCAGCAATGGCAGTGGCAGCAGCGGAGCGGACATCCAATTGAAAAAAAACCCGTGGGTCTTTCCGACTTAATGATTGCATGTTGGCCTGATCCCTCCGTCCTCTAACATATCCTTGCATCAGAGGAGGGAGGAACCAGACCAGCCATTCAAGCGCAGAGTTGCAAAGACCCACTTTTGAATGGCTGGTCTGGTCCCTCCCTCCTCAGATGCGACCCTATGTCAGAGGAGGGAGAGATCAGACTTGCATGCAAGCACGGAATCAGACCCACATGTTTTTTTTTTCAATTGGATGTTCAATCTGCTGCTGCCACTGCCATTGCCGCCAAGGGAATATGAAAAGCGGCAGCGGCTGGACAAGGGCAGGGAGCGCGGGGGGAGAGGGCAGTTGGCTGGACATGGAGATAAGATGGGGAGATGCTGGGCATGGGGCAAATGACAAACCTGTTTTGGGGGGTGTCAGATGTGCAAGTAACACAGGGTACATTTATGGCTTTGTACGGCCCTGTCACCACTCCCTCTCTCCCCACCATAGTCGAGTATCCCCCTCCCTGCCTAGTCCAGCATCTTCCCTGGCTGCTTCCCCCTCCCCATAGCATGGAGCAGCTATCTTTCCCTCTCTCTTCCCCCCCCAGCAGTCCAACATACTCCAGCCCCCACCTGGTTGTCCAGCAGCTCTCCATTCTCCTTCTGCTGCATCTCTGTTTTAAAGCAGGTTCTGTCCTTCTGCTGCATCAGTGCCATGGCAGGCACAACAGCCAGAGCTCAATATGCAGATTGGCAGCTAAACCACAAGGATGTGCAGGGTCTTAGCATGAGCACATATTGAAGGCTTGCAGCGTCATGCCCAGTCTGTAACAGGAAATGCATGGGGACTTGGCAGGCCTTCAGGGCGTATGTGTGGAGGCCCTGTGCTTCCTTGTGGTTTAGCTGATGTTCTGCCTGCTGACTTCTAGCTGTTCCACCTGCCTCAAATTGGAGGGGGGAGGATGGAATTTAAAATACCTGCCTGGACTGCCTGATGACTTTTGCCGCCTCCCAGAATCTTAGTGCTCTAGGTAGGCGACTACCTTGTTCACTTAATGGAAGTGCCAGCTCTGGATTGATGATATACATGATGTGACTGTGGATAATATAGGGCCAGATATTCAGGCCAGTTTACATGTTTAGCAACAGCCACTAAATCTATTAGTTCTCTGTCTGTAGCTTTTCAACTGCACTATCAGTATAGCGGCAGCAAAAATCCCTCTAACTCCCAGATAGCGCTATGGCAGAGTTTAGAAAGAGCGAGAGTGGAACAACTATCTATCCTTATAGTAGTGATAATCAGCCATTATCCGTACAGCTAAATGGTTTGCAGTCCTAAATTAAACTGCTTCACTATACGTAATTAACTCCGAGCTTGACACCATCTCCGCAAGGCTCCACAACAATGCTTTAAAACTTAACTCCTCAAAAACTACAGCCACTTGGATCACAGGCTGCAAATCCTCACCATCCATGGGCTCCTTCTCTTTGCTCCTCCACCATTGCCTTGTACCCATCTTTTAAATATCTTGGAGTTTATCATGATTCGGAACTTTCTTTCTCTTCCCACATTAACCACCTCACCCAATCAGCTTTCATCGCTCTGCGCAGGTTTTGGACTCTAAGCCCTCTTTTTGATCAAGCAGCTCTGACCACTCTTCTCCTCAGTACCGTTATCATGCGGCTCGACTATTGCAACATCATCTTTCCTGGCCTTCCTCTTTCACAACTAAAGAGACTACAGACCATACAAAACACAGCCATTCGTGCCCTCACTCATGCCAGGAAATTTGACCACATAACACCACTATTTATTCAGCATCACTGGCTCCCTATCCCTAAACAAATCCAATTTAAAATTCTCACCCTCACACACAAGGTCCTACACAACCAAGACCCACAGTATCTCTCCTCTCTGACCATCCCTTATGTACCCCTATGCTATCTGCGCTCCCTCCACGACATTCGTTTGGTCCTCCCCTCTTCATCTCAGGCAAAATATGACTACTTAACACTCTGCATGCTTCTTTGTTGCCCAAATACTCTGGAGCTATCTCCCCTCTAAAATATGCCTCTAACCCTCCTTCTCTAAATTCAAGATGCTCCTTAAGACCCTCTTATTCACACAGGCCTTCGGCACCGATTTAACTTAGGGATGAACAAATAGCTGTAACTTTCTACTTCTTATGTCTTATGTTGAACCCTCTGACCACTCCTTTTGCTCTCTTTCCTGCATATAATGAAGTTCCTTTCTTTTTTATTTGATTTGATTTTATTACTTTGTAAACTGGTCTTTTTGCTCTGCCAAGGGCGGTATATCAAGCCTCAATAAACGATAAACGATATAGCAGCTGAATATCACCACTTTACTTACAGCTGCTGACAGTGATTATATTCTATAGATATTCAATGCCATTTAGTTGTACAGAATGTACATAGTGTATTTTATTGTAAACACTGTGACTAGTCTTTAAAGAAAAGTGATCACTATAATTACTGAAAATTGACCCTATAGTTGTTAAGCAGGCCACCTTTACAAATGATATGCGCATACAGATTACTAAATCTTAAACATCTCTGGTGCACCTTCTGAAGGAGTCCCAAGCCTTAGGTAGAGTCTCAGGTTTAAAACTGGACTTCATGAAATCAAAGACTGCCCCCTTCTCCACAACATCTCTATCATTTGGGTCCATGATTTTCCACTTCAGTGAACTGGGGAATCATTATGTTATTGAGGAATCCCTTCTGATCTGATCACTTCGTACACAGTAAGAGGTTAAGTTTATAAGGACACATAGATGCCTATGCATCTTTATCACATCCTAGCATAAGTGGCAGAAATTGCTCCTTGAGTTGAGGCATAATAGTTATACCTCTTTGAGAGCAGGTCTAAATGTACATCAAGTTCTCATGTATGTGTGTTGATTAAAGTATTTTATAATCAACACACATACTTGTGACCTCTACCCACACTCCATTCGAACTGTTCCCTTGGCTATGCCTACTAGCAAAGTATGCACCTTCTTAATAAGGTGTGTACTTTTTAACCAGCCAGAATATTATAAAAGGCCTTTTATGAGTGTATGCGACCACATATATGCAAAAAGGACTTTATACATTTTTGGGAAATTTTGTACTTTCACTGATGGTACAAATCGTGATTTCATTCTAAGAAGAATCATTTGGAGTCGAAGAGCTAGCCCTATATGTCTCAAGTTATCTGCTATGAATAAAGATTTGACTCTACTAAGAGAAGAATTAGCTGCAATTAAACCCACCTCCTATAGGGTACAAACCGAACAAAATCCACCACTGTTCCCACAAAGAATCAAACAACCTAGCAACAGATGGATCATAGTGGGCTCTGGTAGGTTGGAACCTGTAACATGGAGACATTCTCTACATCAAGAGATATCCCTGCATAATGCCTTGGTGGAAACTGAAGTGCCCTTAAATGAGAATGTTAATGCCCAATCTACTGATAATGCACCAAATATGAAGAAAAAAAATCACAAAACAGAAAACCACCACTACTTGGAGATTCCATCATCAGAGGCACCAAATTAGGAACACAGTTCAAAGGAGAGAAGATGTTCAAATGCCTCCCAGACTCTTCTACAAAGACTCTTCAGCCAGTGGAATACGAACCAAATGTTGGTATAGTTAGTGCAGAAAGTGAGCACTCCAAAACTGATGTGTTATCCACTTGGGCACAAATAACCTGACTAGAAACAGTGCCTCTGTAGTTCAAAGGGACTTCCAGACTCTGGGAGAGAAACTCAAGCCCTTTGTTAACACTATAGCATTCACAGAAGTTATACCTGTTCATAGTAAGGGGGCAGAAAGGCTGCATTGCATAAACAACTTTAATACATGGCTCCAAACCTTGTGCAAACAGGAAGGATTTAGATATATAGGCGACTGGGGAAACAGAAGGATCAACAAAAGACTATACTATGCTGATCAAACTACATCTCTCTGTCGTAGGGAAGAGGATCCTGAGGGAAAAATTCAGGCAATATGCAGACAGGCATTTAAACTAGGGAAAGGGGGAAACGGATGGAGAAGGGCAAGTTCAGGATGCCACTCCCAGCAAAAAGCCACATTTTTAAACCACATATCAATGGCAAGTGAGAAGAGGCATGTAGAACAAAATCCATGCAAAATACAGGCAAGCCAGTCAACAAATGCTGGAAAGTAATGAGCACAAATGCCTAGCTTAAGAACCGCCGTTGCCGGGGCCCAGGAGGAGCAGCGCTTTCGACGGGGGTGAGAGTAGGAGCTCCCCCCTTCCTCCCCGAGCCCGCCAATCACCATCGGTGCCCAACGGCTTAAGAACCGCCGTTGCCGGGGCCCAGGAGGAGCAGCGCTTTCGACGGGGGTGAGAGCAGGAGCTCCCCCCTTCCTCCCCGAGCCCGCCAATCACCATCGGGGCCCAACAGCTTAAGAACCGCCGTTGCCGGGGCCCAGGAGGAGCAGCACTTTCGACGGGGGTGAGAGCAGGAGCTCCCCCCTTCCTCCCCGAGCCCGCCAATCACCATCGGGGCCCAACGGCTTAAGAACCGCCGTTGCCGGGGCCCAGGAGGAGCAGCGCTTTCGACGGGGGTGAGAGCAGGAGCTCCCCCCTTCCTCCCCGAGCCCGCCAATCACCATCGGGGCCCAACGGCTTAAGAACCGCCGTTGCCGGGGCCCAGGAGGAGCAGCGCTTTCGACGGGGGTGAGAGCAGGAGCTCCCCCCTTCCTCCCCGAGCCCGCCAATCACCATCGGGGCCCAATGGCTTAAGAACCGCCGTTGCCGGGGCCCAGGAGGAGCAGCGCTTTCGACGGGGGTGAGAGCAGGAGCTCCCCCCTTCCTCCCCGAGCCCGCCAATCACCATCAGGGCCCAACGGCTTAAGAACCGCCATTGCCGGGGCCCAGGAGAAGCAGCGCTTTCGACGGGGGTGAGAGCAGGAGCTCCCCCCTTCCTCCCCGAGCCCGCCAATCACCATCGGGGCCCAACGGCTTAAGAACCGCCGTTGCCAGGGCGCGCCTGCGCCTAGCGGGCCCGCGCCTGAGGGCCTCGCTAGAGGGCCCTTTGGCGTGGCCCTTAGGCATTGGTCTGTGGCATCTGTATCTGGAGTCCTTGTTGATCTACTAATGTCCTACCTATGTATCAGGGTAACGTGCTGCTCCGTTGTCCTTCTCCTCCTCTTATCTGTAGACTGTTTCTGTGCTCTACTCTGTCCTATCTTATAAATGGCGTTCTTTTCTTGTTTCCCTAAATGAAGTAATATTGTAAACCACTCTAATACCTTTGGGTCTGAGCGGTATATCAAATTTAATAAACATAAACATTAAAGTTCCTGACCTGGAAGCTCTAATGGTGGAAATGGACTTGGACATTGTGGCCATTACAGAAACATGGTTTAACGAGTCATTTTTTAACGAGTCACCAACAACCCCAGACGATCACACATCACACCAGTTCTATATGATCTCCACTGGCTCCCCATTCAATACAGAGTTAAATTCAAAGTGCTTACCTTTACACATAAAATCATCTCCAATGAGTCAGCTCCATGCCTCTCCCCACTCCTTCCCTTATTATTTATTTATTATTTATTTATTTAGCAAGCATTTGTATACCGCTCCTTCCAGCGATCAGAAGCGGGGAAGATTACATGGATAAAGCTGTCGAATCAAGACAGAATAATTTTGATTTGTACATAAAGATTCGAAAGGTTAGCACGTCACACAGAAAATTATCTACTTCTAAGCTAAGGGGATAATAATTTACATATGTACATTTATACATTACAGGTTTCTGGGGAGCTGTGGGGGAGTTGCCCCTCATGCGAATTTAGTACAGGTTGAAATGACTTTGAAATAGGTGGGTTTTTAGTTTCTTTCTAAAGTCGGCTAGATCAATGCTGGCTCGTAGGTCGGGTGGGAGTTGGTTCCATAGTGTCGGTGCTGTGTATGAGAAAGCCCTGTTACTAGTGATTTTTTTGACTGATCTGATATCTGTTGGAGTGTGGAGGGTGTTGGAATTGATGGTTCTCCTGTTTCTGTTGGATGGTTGCAATCTGATTAGGGTGTCGAGGAAGGATGGTGCTATGCTGTGGATGAGTTTGAAGGTGGTCGTCAGTATTTTGTATTTTGTGCGGGCTGCTATGGGGAGCCAGTGTAGCTCAATTAGTACTGGTGTAATGTGTTCAGTAAGACTTTTCTTCATGATGATCCTGGCAGCTACATTTTGTGCCATTTGAAGGATGTTCAGGGTTTTCTTAGGAAGTCCTTGAAGAATGGCGTTGCAATAGTCGAAATGTGGCATGATGAGTGCTTGAGCAACGGATCTTCCCCAATAACACAAGAACACACCGCTCCATTACCAAAAACCAACTGACCATCCCATCAACTAAAAGACATTCCAAACAATCTACCTGTAACAGGGCTTTCTCCCTCTATGCTCCGTCTTTATGGAATACCCTTCCTCACGAGCTGCGAAACTGTCCAAACCACTCTGAGTTCCGAAAGCAGTTAAAAACTCATCTTTTCCTCGAACATTTTTCCCTACCACCTTAGTACCTAACCTTTTACATCCTCTTCCTGCCCCTGCCCTCTCAAAAATCTATTATGCAGCCATGTGATATCTCTGTATGTACCTTTGTAAACAGTTGTTCATTGTTCATTTAATTAGATTATATTGTTTACCTATATATCCCTGTTAACTTGTTCTATGTAAACAGTTGAAACATACTGCCACAAAATGTTTTATGTAAACCGTCTTGATTTGTAGAAAGACGGTATATAAAAAAGGTTAAATAAATAAATAAATAAATAAATAAACATGAATGGGATATAGCCATAGCTAGCTATATTTTATTTAGGAGAGATAGAGAAGGTAGAAAAGGAGGAGGAGTAGCCCTATATGTCAAAAGCAATATTAAAGCTGCTGAAAAGCAGGGGATATGGGGAAAAGAAGAAGCACTGTGGATTGTGTTGGAAAGAGGAGATAGCGCTATCATCCATGCTGTTGTAGTCTACAGGCCTCCAATTCAAACCGAAGAAATGGATAGAGACTTGATTATTGATATTGCAAAGATAGCCATGAAGGAGGAAGTGATCATATTGGGTAACTTTAATCTACCCGATGTGGATTGTAATATTACTTTTGCAAATCTGGATAGGAGTAAAAAAATTGTTGATCCCTTCCAAGATGCATTGCTTAGACAAATGGTGATGCAACTGACCAGGAAAGGTTCGATGCTGGATTTAGTACTCACCAACGGAGAAAGTGCATTGAATGTCTGGGTGGTGCCCATGTTAGCAGTAGCGATCATCACACAGTGTGGTTTGAGATAAAAGCCAAGGCAGAGTCCCCACACAGCAAGCTCAAAGTCCTAGACTTCAAAAACGCTGAATTCAGGAAGATGGCAAAATGCCTGAAGGAGAACTTAGCAGGGTGGGAGGAGGTAAGCGAAGTGGAATTAACAGTGGGCTAAACTAAAGGAGGTAATAACAGATATGTATGTAAGGAAAGTAAATAAAAACAAGAGGAAAAGGAAACCTATTTGGTTTTCTAAAGAAGTGACTGCACAAAAAAGGCAAAAAACACAGCTTTCACGAAATTAAAAAGTTTGCAAATAGAAGAACACCGAAAAGAATACAGAATAAAACTAAAAGAGACTAAAAGAGAAATAAGGATAGCAAAATCAAAGGCAGAGGAAAAATTAGCTAAAGATCTAAAGCGTGGTGATAAAACTTTTTTCAGGTAGTCAGGAGAAGAGGAAGATCAGAGGTGAAATTGCAAGACTCAAAAGTGCTGAGAATGGATTTGTAGAAAGTGACATTGAAAAAGTGAAAATGCTGAACAAATACTTCTGTTCTGTTTTTACTAAAGAAAATCCTGGATAAGGACCACCTATAATTGATAAATGGAAATGGAGTAGATACTACACCATTCACAGAAATTATGTGTTTGAACAGCTTGCAAAACTGAAACTGGACAAAGTCATGGGACCGGATGTGATACATCACAAGATACTGAAAGAGCTCAGAGAAGTTCTTGCAGGGCTATTAAAGGATGTTTTTAATAGATCCTTGGAGACAGGAGAAGTTCCGCAGGACTGGAAAGGGCCAATGTGGTACCTCTTCACAAAGAAGTGGCAAACTATAGATCAGTAAGCCTTACCTCGGTGGCAGCAAAAGTAATGGAGGTGCTTGTGAAAGACAGAATAGTGGACTTTCTCAAAGCCAATAGGTTGCATGATCCAAGGCAACATGGTTTTACCAAAGGACGATCTTGCCAAACAAATTTGATTGAATTCTTTGACTGGGTGACCAGAGAAGTAGATCAAGGACATGCGATGGATGTGATCTACCTAGATTTCAGCAAAGCCTTTGATACTGTTCCTCATAGGAGGCTTATCAATAAACTGACCAGTCTGCGGATGGGTCCCAAGGTAGTGATCTGGATCAGAAATTAGCTGACAGATGACAGAAGGTGATGGTAAACGGAACTTACTCGGATGAAAGGAAGATGATTAGTGGCGTGCCCCAGAGATCGATCCTGGGGCTAGTCTGTTCAATGTATTTGTGAATGATATTGCTGAAGGACTGAATGGAAAAGTCTGTCTTTTTGTAGATGACACAAAAATTTGCAACAGAGTAGACTCCCCTGAGGGAATGGATAACATTAGGAAAGATATGCAAAAGCTGGAAGAATGGTCTAATGCTTGGCAGTTAAGATTTGATGTGAAGAAGTACAGTATCGTGCACTTGGGATGCAGAAATCCAAGGGAATTGTATGAGATAGAGGGCAATAGGTTGGTGTTGCTGGACCAGGAGAAGGACCTCGGAGTGATTGTTTCTGAGGATCTCAAAGTGGCAAAACACTGTGGTGGCTAAATCCAGCAGGATCTGGGTTGCATACAGAGAGGAATTACCAGCAGAAAGGAGGAGGTACTAATGCCACTGTTCGTATCTCACAAAGGATATAAAAAGACTGGAAATGGTTCAGAGTAAGGCGACCAGAAGACATATGAAAAGAGACTCCAAGACCTAAATATGTATACTGTAGAGGAGAGGATGGAGATATGATACAGATCTTTAAATACTTAAGGAGTATTAATGAACAAACAAACAAACAAACCTTTTTTCAAAGATGGGGAAGCTGTAATACTACAGGGCATAACATGAAGCTGCAAGAGGGTGAACTGAAAGGCAACCTCAGGAAATACTTTTTCATTGAAAGGGTGGTGGATGCTTGGAATGCCCTCTCGATGGAAGTGGTGGCGGCAAATACAGTGTCAGAATTCAAAATGGCATCAGGTGTAGCCATGGGGGCCACCAGTGCCCCTTCCATAGCTAATTTATTTATGGATATGTATGAACGGCGGTGGTTAGAGAATTCTCCATACAAAGAACATCTAATGTTATGGAAGCGTTACATCAATGACAGTTTTATGCTATGGAAGGGGTCATTTGATGTGCTATCACAATTTTTTACATGGTTGAATGGTCTAGATGCTGCAATCCAGTTTACGCATACTTATAGTAGGGAGAGTATCACTTTTTTAGATGTCAAAGTTCAGAAAGGCGTGAATGGATGGATAACTTCGTTATATAGGAAAAACATCGATAGAAACACCTTTCTACATTATAGGAGTGGACATCCGAAACAACTACGGGATAGTTTGCCCCTCTCACAATTTTTACGATATAGAAGGAATTGCTCCGATCAAGTGGATTACAAATTACAATCTCGCAGGTTGATGCAAGACTTCCGACATCGAGGGTATCCTGAAAAGGTTGTTAAATCTGCGTACAAAAGAGCTCTTTATAATAATAGAAGTTTACTTTTACAGACTAGTAAAATGAGACAAATTGATGATACCAATATTAATATAATAACGAAATATTCTCCATACAGTAAACAGATTAAACATATTATTAAGAGTCATATGAATGCTATAAGTACATTACCTGGATTATGTCATAAGAAGATTAGATGTGTATGGACATGACATCAAAATCTAAAAGAGAAACTTAGCCCTACGGCGCTAAGATCAATTCAAGATATTACTGACGAAACATCTGTTGGACATCATGCATGCGGTGATTGCAATATATGTTTTATATCTGAGGACATCACTGAGTTCGAGTATCATGGCACTCGGTATAAATTGAGACAAAGCGCCTCTTGCAATTCCAGCTTCGTCGTTTATGGCATCAATGCCCCTGTGATCTCTTGTACATTGGCAAAACGATCAGGCCCTTCAAAGTTCAATTAAGTTGTAAGATGCAGGAAGCCGCTATTGTGGCACATTGTTTAAGACACCAACACAATTTTGATGATCTCAAGTGTTTTTGTTTGGATAAAGTTACAATGGGACAGAATAGTAAATCTAAAGAACAGACGCTACTTATTCGTGAACAACGATGGATATATAGATTGCGAACAGTTATCCCGGGAGGTTTGAATAATGCCATCGAATGGGGAGTATGCATCTAACCCATAAAGCTGTAGTGTTCAGTTAATAATGGAGGGAAGAGTGCTTCTATGATGCAAATCCCCCAGTTCCCCCTGAAGGCGGGACCATTATTTAAATGAAAGGCATATGTCAACCCGCATGCGCGGTGTCTTTTGAAGCCGACTGGCTCATAGGTACACGCCAAACAGCGATAGCAGGAGTTGCATTTGCAAATACTACACAAATTACATTAAAGGTATGTGTGAGTTTGTTGAAAGTATCCAGTTCTGATATCATGTTAATCAAGGCATTACAAGGAAGTTGTATTTTGTTTACAGCGTAAGATTGAACCCCCTGATGAAGCGCAACATAGTGAAACGCAAGTATGGTGCCGAAATATGGCGTTGGGGAATACAACAATGGAATAAGATAAGCATTTTTCATTATTGAAATAATCTGAATATAACTTATTGAGCTGAGGTCATTGATGCAAAACGGGTACAGCGGAAAACTAAGTTCCAGATTAAGTACTGTCACCCGCAGCCCCCCCTAGTGGCGGCGTAGTTTTCCACAGAAGGGCTGGGGGACACAAGATTGTGGTGATTGGGGTTGGACAGGTGTGAGGGTCAAGGGTGGCAGTCCCTTGTGCCGGCCTCGTAACCAACTTCCCAAAGAGAAACAAGTCCGCACGAGAATGGAGGGAAAATGAAAAGGCTTTATTTCCCCTTTTTGCACAAATGGTTCAAAACAGGATAAACAGATTGGATGGTATCACAACTGAACAAGTCCCTTGCATCAGGTTTAAACCATAAATGAAAAAGATCAAAGTAATGACTGTTAACTTCACAGTAGCTTAAGGCAACACAATATACTGCATTCATTTATTCATTCATAGAGCTAGGGATAAACTCCAGATTCTCTGCTGTGCAGTATGTGCATTCCATCGGCTGGTCAGACTCTTCGCCTGCAGATTCCACTTGCATGAATTCTACTTCTGACAGTTCTGAATCTGATGTCTCCACACAACTATACTCTGGCTTTTTAAAAGCTTGCTGTACTGTTTTCCAGTGTCTGGCAGACAGCTTAGGGCGTCGGTTTCTGGCCACTGGATAAAACAAAGGCTCCTCTTCAGTTAGAGTTTTAAAAGCCTGTTCAGCGCAATGCTTAGCATTTACAGTCCTCTTCTTAGACCAATTGTTTTCAAGCTTTTGCTTATAAGTATCTCGGTTACAAGGAGAATCTTCCTTCCACTGTCCTTCTCCTATGTTGGGATTATGCAGACAATTACAAGTAATAAAAGTTTTACCTTTAAGTTTTCTCCTTTCCTTTTCTGAGAAGGCTTGAGGCCTACCCCAGTCGGCTTCTAGCTTAGCATGGTCCAGGTTCTCCAAGGGTATCTCTCCTTCTTTAGTATAGGGAAGAATCTCTCTGTTCCAAGGCTGCAGCTGTTGCCATCGGCCAGATATTCGCTTATAGTTGGTTTCTCTGCCTCTGCCCTTGCCTGGTAGCCCAGCTCCTTCAGCTTTCCTGTGCACACCGGTTCTTTGTGTTCTCCCCTTGTCTTCAAGGCCAGCACTCTCTTTGCCTCTCAGGCCTGCTTTCTCTCTGCCTGTCGAGCCTGCTCTTTCTTTGGCTTTTGGGTCTCCTTCCTCCCTTGATTCAGACCTGTCTCTGTTTAAATCCAAACTGACTGGGCCTAAGTCCTGCCCATAGAGGCGTGGTTCTTCAGACTCTGTACTGACTCTCGTGCTCCCTCTAGGTGGATCCTCAGGACATTGCAGGCTATACCTGTCTTTTCCTGGATTTAAAACTTTTTTTCTCTCTGTAAGAGGGTCCGCCGCATCACAGTACCTAGAAAGTCTGAGACCTTTCAGTTCAAAATCAGTATATATATGAGTCTCTATTTGAATATTTAGTAGTGACTACACAACTATCAAATGGTATTTTGCCTGAAAGAATACTAGAGGATATATGATATAATACAGAAGTTTAATCCTCTGTTAACAAGACCTACGATTTTTAGTGTCTTTTTTTCCTGCCTGCAGGAATCTTGCCTGCGGGTGTATTGGGGGCACTTGTTGTTTTTGTGCCAGTAGTTTGTGGGTACCCCAGGGGGCTGCTGCATCATAACTGGTCTCCTGCCTCTCAGAATCACCCATTCCTGCCCCCGCCCCAACACCCCTTAGAAGTGTGTTATATACCGGGCGATATCCATTTGTCTGGGCTTTACCTGAATACACTTACCGTATTAGCTGTGTCATGTGCTGGTCATTGGTCGCTTTATAGTTCGCTTTCATTAAACGTTTTTGGGCAGACACAACAAAGAGTCAAGAATTTGGTGATTTTGGCAGGCTTTTCCAATTTTGTTCTAACTTGCCTATGCCTTGCCTTCGAATTGGTTCAAACCACTGTGACTTTTGCTTGCCTTTGGAATTTTATTTCGCCTTGCCTTTGCGTTGATTCTACACTGTGTGCAGAATTTATTAAATTGCATGTGGTGGTATTTGAACTTGTTTAGCGGTATTTGATTTTATCTGGTTTGCTGGACAGGTGTTTGGCATCTCCAATCCTTGTAATGCACATCATCCAGAGGTCTTCAGTTCCTGTTGATCTTTAATACAGTTTTGGACCAGATTCAGCCAGTGTTTATACTAACTTAGCAGATTTGGCCTTCTTACATCCAGCCACCCCAGTATAATGAAGATGAGTGTTCCAAAGAAGAGCAAAACCTACCACTTTCAAGATGAATGGGAAATGGACTACTTCTTCATCATGGTGAAAGACAAGTGTTGTTGTCTAATTTGTAACGCCCCAGTATCCTTGCCCAAAAAGGGTAATCTGGAACGTCATTATAAGGCTCTGCATAGCAATAAGTTTGATGCTGATTTTCCACCCAAAAGTGAAATTCGTAAACTGAAGCTCAAAGAACTTAAATCGAAATTAGCTACTCAGCAACAGTTGATGGCGAAGCCAAGGTCACATTCGGTCAATGCAACCATAGCATCCTTCAAGGTCAGCAACCTGATCGCAAAGAAATGCAAACCTTTCACTGAAGGGGAATTTGTAAAAGATTGTTTTCTTGAAGCAGCTGACAATCTTTTTGAAGGATTAAAAAATAAGAAAGAGATCAGCTGCTATTCAAGATGTACAATTATCAAGAAACACCATCGTGCGGTGAATAGAAAAGATGTGTGGAGACACAACTGAACAATTGTTGGAGGATGTTTAAAATTGTGATGCTTTCTCACTCCAACTGGATGAATCTACAGACATAAGAGACATAGGGGCTTGTTTACAAAGCCGCGGTAGCGGTTCGCGATCGTTATCGGAGCTGCGGCCCCATTGAAATCAATGGGGCTGCGGCTCCGATAACGATCGCGAACCGCTACCGCGGATTTGTAAACAAGCCCCATAGTCCAGTTACTAGTGTTTATCCGGATGGTTTTTGAAGACTTTAGAGTTAAAGAAGAACTACTTGGAATGATTTCTTTAAAAGGGAGAAATACCGTTCAGGAAATATTCAGTTCTTTCCATTCTTTTGTGACAAAGTGTAATCTTCCATTGCATAGACTTGTTTCCATTACTACTGATGGAGCAAGAGCAATGACAGGTGAGGTTAATGGTTTCAAAGCCCTCTGTAGACAGCATGACGACTTCCCAGATTTCCTTTCTTACCACTGTATCATTCACCAGCAAGTTTTGGCAAGCAAGAGACTCAATACAAAGACTGTCATGGACATCACTTTCAAAATTGTAAATTCAGTTCATGGAAGATCACTTCAAAGATGGCTTTTCAATCTTACTCTTGATGAAGGGGCAGTGGAAATCATTTTGCACACAGATGTAAGGTGGCTAAGTAGGCACAAATTTCTGCAAAGATTTTGTGATTTGCTGAATGAAATAAGAAGTTTTTTGAAGGAGAGGGGAGGATGACCAAGCAGAGTTGGAAGATGAGGAGTGGTTATGTGATCTGGCATTTCTCGATGACTTTACAGGTGAACTAAATGATATGAACCTTGAACTACAAGGTAAAAACAAATGCATTGGCGAGATGATGAGTACAGTTTCATCCTACAAGAGCAAATTTGAGCTAATGATGACTGACCTTGCAAACAACACTTTTGATCATTTTCCTAATACGCAGGACCATCTGGAACAATATCCAAATTTTGTTTTTCAGAACGAGAAGTATGTGACAGAAATCTGTCTGTTATCCAGGAATTCAAAAATAGATTCTGTGACTTCCAAAAAATTGGAACAGTTGTGGAGTACTTGTCATACCCATTCAAAGTAGATGTGGACATTAAAGAAACTGCAGCTGCTATCAGTAAAAATTACTCATTGAACAAGCCATCTCTTGAAAACAAAATGTTGTTGTTAAGTGCCGTCGAGTCGGAGTCGACTCATGGCGACCCTCTGGATAGCTATCCTAAATTGTGTTCGGTCTTCAGTCAGGTGGCTCATTGTTGACAGACTGGTACCCGTAGCTGCTGTTATTGTATCGATCCATCTCATTGCTGGCCTTCCTCTTTTGCGTTGACCTTCTATCTTGCCAAGCATAATGTGTTTCTCTAATGATTTCTCTCTTCGCATGATGTGTCCAAAGTATGAAAGTCAAAGTCTTGTCATCTGAGCTTCTAAAGAAAGCTTAGGTTTGATCTCCTCTAGTACCAACTGGTTTGTTCTTCGGGCAGTCCATGGTATACACAGTATTCGCCGCCAACACCATAATTCAAAGGCATCAATTTTCTTCCTATCTGTCTTTTTCACTGTCCAGCTTTCACATCCATATGATGTTATTGAAAATACCATGGCTTGAACAAGTCGAATCTTTGTATGGAGAGAGACATCTCTGCTCTTGAGAATCTTATCTAGGTCTTTCATAGCCATTCTGCCAAGAGCAATGCGTCGTCTGATTTCTTGACTGCTTGTTGCTTCTTTATTGATAGTTGATCCAAGTAGGTTAAAGTTGTTCACAATTTCAATTTCTTCTCCTTCAACGATGAACCTGTTGATTATGCCAGTTGTCATGATCTTTGTCTTCTTTACATTAAGGTGCAGGCCCATTTTGAGACTATGTTCTTTGATTGTGAGAAGCAAATGTTTCAGATCATCTTCACTTTCAGCCAGTAATGTGGTATCATCAGCATAGCGAAGGTTTTTGATGAGTCTTCCACCAATCTTCACACCTCTGTTGTCTTCATACAATCCTGCTTCTCTGATGATTTGTTCTGCATATAAACAGGTAGGGGGAAAGTATGCAGCCTTGTCTTACACCTTTGCTTATTTTAAACCATTTTGTTTCTCCTTGTTCCGTTCGAACTGTTGCTTCTTGATCAATGTACAGATTGCGCAAGAGAACGATCAGGAGTTCTGGTATACCCATGCTTCTTAATGTGGTCCAGAGTTTCTCATGGTTTACACAGTCAAAAGCCTTGCTATGGTCGATAAAGCAGAAATAGATATCCTTTTGGTATTCTTTAGTCTTTTCAAGGATCCATCTCACATCTGCAATGATGTCTCTCGTTCCTCGCCCTTTCCTGAACCCTGCTTGCACTTCAGGTAGTTCTTGTTCCAGTTATGGTTGTAGTCTCTTTTGAATAATCTTCAGTAGAATCTTGCTGGCATGAGGGATCAGAGCGATTGTGCGATAATTTCCACAGTCAGTTGGATCACCTTTCTTTAGTATTGGTATAAATACAGATCTTTTCCAGTCAGTTGGCCATGATGTTGTCTTCCATATTTCTTGGCAGAGCCTTGTGAGTACGGTAACAGCTGCATCAGATTGCTGCAATACTTCTATGGGAATGCTATCAATGCCTGGTGCTTTGTTCTTTGATAAGGCTTTCAATGCTGCTTCAACTTCTTCTTTCATCACCAATGGTTCCCGATCATAAGGTACAGGTTGAAACGGCTGTTGGTCCCCTTGATCTTTATCATAGAAAAACTCTGTATATTCCTTCCACCTTTTCTTGATCTTCTCAGCATCATTCAACATAGAACCTTGAGCATCTTGTAACATTCCAATTCGAGGCTGGAACTTTTTCTTTAACTCTCGTAGCTTTAGGAAAGCCGATCTTGTTCTCCCTCTAATAGTTTCTGCTTCTATTTCCTTGCAAGTGCCATTGTAGTACTTTTCCTTGTCCTGTCTTGCTGCACGTTGGAACAGACCAAGACAAACCACTCATCTGGGCAGCAGCAGAATGGGACAGTGTTGACGGCGGAGGATCACATTTTTGTGACAACGGCAACAACACCAAACTTAAACTGCACGGAAGAAAGGCCCGGCAATCTACTTCTGTATCTTGCCATGAATACCCAATGGATAGTTACAACAAAACAAATTGTGCTATGGTGCTGGAAGATGAGACCCCCAGGTCAGAAGGCACTCTACTAGCTACTGGGGAAGAGCTGAAGACTTTTCAGAGTAAAGCCAGCATTTATGATGTGGTTGGATCAAAGCCCTCGGGAAGTCTGACTGCTGATGTAGCTGCACATGAAATGAGTGTCAGAAGCTGTAAAGATGTCTTACGCATTGGAACATGGAACGTACGAAGCATGAACCAAGGGAAGTTGGAGGTGGTCAAGAATGAAATGGAACGTGTACAACTTGATCTGTTGGGTGTCAGCGAACTGAAATGGACTGGCATGGGGCACTTTGCATCAGATGATTCCATGGTCTACTATGCTGGAAATGAAAGACAAAGAAGAAATGGTGTTGCATTTATAATAAAGAAGAAACTTGCAAGAACTGTAATGAAATACAATGCAGTCAGCGAACGCTTAATCTCTATTCGTCTATGAGGATTGCCTATCAAAACAACTATAATTCAAGTATATGCCCCAACAACAGCTGCAGAAGAGAATGAAATTGAAGAGTTCTATGAACAAGTAGAAGCTGAAATTGACAGAACATGCAAACAGGATATCCTGATAGTCATGGGTGACTGGAACGTAAAAGTTGGCAACAAAGAAGAAGGCAAAGTAGTTGGAAAATATGGACTTGGGAACAGAAATGAAGCTGGAGAAAGACTGATAGAATTCTGCAAGACCAATGATCTATTCATCTCAAACACCTTCTTCCAGCAACACAAGCGGCGACTGTACACATGGACTTCACCCAATGGATTGTATAAAAATCAAATTGACTACATCTGTGGAAGTCAACAATGGAAAAGCTCTGTAACGTCAACAAAGACAAAACCTGGAGCTGACTGTGGTGCAGATCATCAACTACTAGTATGCAAACTCAAGCTAAAGTTGAAAAAGAGCAAACCACTCATGAATGCAGCAAAATATGACCTTGAGAATATACCACTGGAATTTAAAGACTGCCTGCAAAATCGATTTGCTGCTTTAGATACAAATGACAGAGCTCCGGAAGAGTTATGGAATGACATCAAGAAAGTTGTGTTGGAAGAAAGCGAGAAGTCTCTACAAAAGGTGAAAAAGCAAAAACGGCCAGAATGGATGACGGAAGAAACTCTGAAAATTGCCCAGAAACGCAGAGAAGCTAAAGCCAGAGGAGAAAGAAAGACAAAACAAAATATTAACCCTTAAAAATGACATTTTTCTCCAGACCCGTGTTGAGCAAGAATCGTTTTGGAAGCTAGTGCCTAGAGACAAATTTCCCAACTTGAGAAGATGCAGTGAAGCCGTACACTACTGTTTCGGTTCAACTTATTTATGTGAATCTGCGTTTTCCCATCTGAAAATGACAAAGAGTACACAACATTCCAACATGACAGATGAACATCTCCAGGATTCCCTGAGACTAGCCCTCATGCAATATTCACCCAACTTCAAAAAGCTGGTGGATGAAATGCAGGCTGAGACGTCTCACTAATGAGCAAGAGTGAAATATTAAAGATTGTGCAAGATCAGCCTAGATCAATACTCGACCTAAATTTAACACAAATTACTCAATAAAAGTTAAAGAAAGTTATTAAGACAGTTAAAGAAAGTTATTACCCAATAAAACTTTAAGAAAAAATTTATTTTCCATTTCCCCTTGCAGTTCTTACTGGATCTTCGTCTCTCTATTTTGTTTTTACTTAATTTGCTTAACAGCTAATCACATCCAAGTAAATGACAGAAGGTTCATTAAAAATGGGGGGGGGGGGGGAATCCTCCAACTTTATTGGGTTAAAATTTAATTTGAAACTAATTTGAAACTTAATTTTCATGGTGGTAGATCACCGGCACTTTTGGCCGGAAAAAGTAGATCACGACCTGTTCGAAGTTGGACATGCCTGAGCTATACTTTCATAGTTAGTGCTGCTGAATATCCCAGAGTAATGCCTGATGCTTGCATCGGGGTGTTCCGGGGTCAGTAGACAGGGATAACTGTGCAGCGGCAATATTCAGCCTCTGCCTGGTTATCCCTCAACTGCAAAATTTAAAGGCAGCAAGAGGTGTCCTAATTTCACTGCCAAAGCTATATGGACAGCGACTGAATATTGCCACTGCATAGTTAGCTTCTGCACCATGTGCGGCAAACCCGGATTTTTAATGCCGGTAGCCAGATATAGTCACAGATTGAATATCCAAGGTTAAAGTTTGGTGGCGACTGGTTATGTGCTTTAGAGGCGCATAGCCATCGCAAATCATTATCGGGCCCAGAGGTTAACTTACTGAAACTGTTGCTTTTCAAAAATCTAGTGCAAATCTCTTTGAGATGCTATAATTCTCAGAAGCAGGCCGTTCATTCACTCTAAAGCAGGGGTTCTCAAACCAGTCCTTGGGATATACCTGGCCAGTTAATTTCCAGGATAACCCCAGTGAATATGCATGAGAGAGATTTGCATATAATGCAGGCGGTGCATGCATATCTCTCTCATGCATATTCATTGGGGTTACTAAGAAAGACTATCTGGCTAGGAGTATCCTGTGGACTGGGTGAGAACGAAGGCTCTACAGGGTGTGAGAAATTTATTCTAGAGTCTTGCTTTTAGGAGATGTTGATTAATACAAAACGTTTGGAAGCAATTGCTTGATTTTCTGCTTAAGCTGCTAGGAGTGTGAGTATCATCTGCACCAGATATTGCCTTTTGGACACTCTTGGCTCCCTGAAGGGCTTTGATAGATATGGGAAGTTCTTTCTTCTTAAGGCTTTCCTTGGATTCTCCAAGTATGACCAATGGAATACTGATGTTCATAATTTATTAACGCCTACTGAATACTGTGGAAGAAGGGCAGGAGAGAGGGGAAATGATAGTCATTTAAATACCTCTGTAGCATAAATTCACAGGTCGGCCTCTTTCCATTGAAAGGAAGCTCTTGAATGAGAGGACATAGTGTAAAAGTGAGAGAGGATAGACTCGGGACTAATCTGTGGAAATATTTCATTATGAAAAGGGTGGTGGATGCGTGGAATAGCTTCCCAGTGGAGGTGGCAGAGACAAAGACTGTATCTGAACTCAAGAAAGCATGGGTCAAGCAGAGAGGATCTCCAAAGGGGAAGAAAAGATTGTAGAGCTCAGTGGATAGGCAGAGTGGAGAAATTGTATGATCTTCATCTGCTGTCATTTCCTAGGTTTCTATGTCTCTTTAAACAAGTTTTAACAAATTCTGAGTGGATAAAGCAGGTGCTGTACAATTTCACTTGAAAGCTTTCTTGATGCTAGTAGCTCACTAAAGAATAATTTGCTGTTTCAGGATATGATCCTGAATTTTGACTGTTTCTATATTTGCGCTTCGTTTTAGCAACATGAACAGATGCATCTCAAATTCCTTCTTGTAAGCTGTCATATAATGAAAAAAGCATCTTGATCTTCCAACGAGTAGAAAGATGCTGTAGTACATTGGATATCTTTATGGATACTTTGATTACTCTAACCAGTCTGGAGCATGGTGTAAATACAAATGAGAAATCCTTTATTGGAAACAATCTTAATGCTGGGGTACAAAGAGACTAAACTGAAACAGCCGTGTTTCGGCATTGCGTTCATCAGGGGTTAAATAGGCACTATAAAAACATAAATAAACATAAATAAACATATTAAAATATACTGTAAAACATTAAAAATAAAACATAGAAAACTTAAAACACTAAAAACACTAAAAGAAAACAGTGTAAGCAAATGCCATTCTGAATAAATAACACACTAACACTTCAAATAAAATGAGGTAAAATATAATGGATAAAATGTAAATAAATAAGGGGTACTAAAAAAAGTAGAGTGAATAGAAATGTATCCAAACCATTTTGCAAGATACAATGAAGGAAGAACATGAAAAGAGGTGGTACATTGATAAGCACTGTTGATTTACAAAGGTGAACATTAAATTGTACGAAAGTATTATTCTGTATGGAAAAAGCAAATATACAAGAGAGCAAGACTTCCAAGTGAAAGAAGATACTAATTACACAGACCGTAGCAATGCAGTATACTTTTAAGTCCCAATCGGACAAACTTATGTGGAAAACAATTGCATAAATGAACCGAGCAGGGGCAGGAGGAAATACCACATACTAAAGGAAGGGTGACACAGAGATCCATGAAAAGTATAAAAAGCATTACGATGCGGCTAATACAGAGTGTGAAAAGTTTATGTTTATGTTTAATCATTTGATATACCGCTCAGGCCAAAGCATCAGAGCGGTTTACAATACAATATAATTACAGAAGATACGAAAAGAACGCCATATATGAGATAGGACAGAGTAAGAGATACAGTAATAGATAAAAGGATAGGAGAGACAAGAAGAAAGGAGAACAATAGATTACAGCCATGATATAGCAGCATAACAATTACGTACACAGTTATAAAATAGGTTTTACTCACACGCCATGGACCCACGCCTAAGGGCCACGCCAAAGGGCCCTCTGGCGAGGTCCTCAGGCGCGGGTGCGCCTCAGAAGCGGTGGTTTTTGAGCCGTTGAAGAGGGCTGCTGATTGGGAGTTAATGGAGGTGAGGAGGAGTTCCTGTTCACTCCCTCCGATGATGGCTGCTGCTCCCCGAACTTACTGCACGCCTCAGAAGCGGCAGTTTTTGAGCCGTTGAAGAGGGCTGCTGATTGGGAGTTAATGGAGGTAAGGAGGAGCTCCGGCTCACTCCCTCCGATGATGGCTGCTGCTCCCCGAACTTACTGCACGCCTCAGAAGCGGCGGTTTTTCAGCCATTGAAGAGGGCTGCTGATTGGGAGTTAATGGAGGTGAGGAGGAGCTCCTGCTCACTCCCTCCAATGATGGCTGCTGCTCCCCGAACTTACTGCATGCCTCAGAAACGGCGGTTTTTGAGCCGTTGAAGAGGGCTGCTGATTGGGAGTTAATGGAGGTGAGGAGGAGTTCCTGCTCACTCCCTCCGATGATGGCTGCTGCTCCCTGAACTTACTGCATGCCTCATAAGCGGCGTTTTTTGAGCCGTTGAAGAGGGCTGCTGATTGGGAGTTAATGGAGGTGAGGAGGAGCTCCTGCTCACTCCCTCCGATGATGGCTGCTGCTCCCCGAACTTACTGCACGCCTCAGAAGCGGCGGTTTTTGAGCCATTGAAGAGGGCTGCTGATTGGGAGTTAATGGAGGTGAGGAGGAGCTCCTGCTCACTCCCTCCGATGATGGCTGCTGCTCCCCGAACTTACTGCACGCCTCAGAAGCGGCGGTTTTTGAGCCGTTGAAGAGGGCTGCTGATTGGGAGTTAATGGAGGTGAGGAGGAGCTCCTGCTCACTCCCTCCGATGATGGCTGCTGCTCCCCGAACTTGGGTGTGTGCGTAAAACTTGAAATAAGTGCCGTTTCTGAATAGTTTATAAAGGACAAATTTAGAATCATTGCACTCTGAAATGAAACGATTGTTCTTAATAAACAGAGATTTAAAAATATATGCTCCTGTTATAGCATAAAATCTTCAACAGGGAACAGCCCAATGGGTATTATGCATTAACACGTCCAAATTTAATGCTATAGGGATGTACCGATCCCCTAAAAATTAAATAAAGAAACTTCTTTTAAGAAAGAGCTTTCTTTGTACAATAAAAACCAAAGGAGATTTCTAAAACGTTATAAAGATAATCAAGATCAACCGCTGCTGTGAAATACATTAAAATAGAATTGATTACCCTAGCATAGTAGCAGGAGTTCTCCGATCTGGCTGATGCTCTGTATAAAGAACGATCTCCCTAACGCCGGTGTATTTATACTGCTTTTGGTGCCAATTACAATAGCACAAAGAAGAGATTTTAAAATAATGTAATTGTGCCCTAAAAGACACGGATTACTTTTAAAATTGATCAAGACCTATAATTTGTAATTTTACTTTGTGATTACTCTGCCATCCTGTGGCCAGTAAAAATAGTAAATGCAGTAACTAAAATTGATCTAATTGCACTCTAGTCATTCGTTCTCTGTACCTTGGAATGGTGTGTTCTGACTTTGCACATATCTTAAATTGATACATACACACTAAGAGGGTCTTTTACTAATATTCAAGGTGCGGTCTCACCATGGAACGATACAGAGGCATTATAATATCTTTTGTTTAATTTTCCATTCCTTTCCTTATGATACCTAGCATTCTATTTGCTCTCTTGGCCGCCGCTGCACACTGGGCCGAGGGTTTTAACATGTTATCCACAATGACGCCTAAATCTTTTTCCTGGGTGGTGTTCCTAATGTGGAACCTTGCATCGTGTAACCATAGTTTGGGTTGTTCTTCCCTAGGTGCATAACTTTGCACTTGTCCACATTAAGGGGTATGTTTACTAAACTGCGTTAGTGCAATTCGCGTTAGGAGCCGCGTTAGTGGAAGGAAAGCCATAAAAGGACATGGGCGGTACATCGTAACCGCTAACGCACAGTTGCATGTGGTATTGCGCGCCGCGCAGCAACGATCGCTACAGCGCGCGCACTACTGCCCGCAAGCTTAAGACAGCGCGCAGACACCCAAATACAGAAACAGAGCTGTAGCACAATGGTTACTACACAGACTGATGGTACAAGGGTCATGGGTTCGATTCTCCAGTGTGCCTAATGAACAAGGCTGGCTGAGGCGTCATGTGTAACCCTTTGAAGGCCTACTATAATATTTTATTCCACATTCTGCAGCCGGGTTAATGTTTGCACATGTCAGGAAAATTGTACCCGTCGTACCCAATATGTTCCAATAGTGACGTTCCCTCTGGCATGGTCATGTATCATATACCATTTGATAGGAATATATAGGCAGAAGATGAGATCCCGAAAGTACTGGACTTGGCCTGGAAAAGGGTTAAGTAGTGGGCTGTGAGGAAGGTTACTTGTACCTGAATAGTGCTGCCAGCAAACACACCCTCACAGTGGCGTAAGCTAAGGTGCCACATAAGGCACCCTAGAGGGCACTCCATAGGGCACGTTATAAAGTGCGCTGTCTGCCAAGGCACCCTATAATGTCCCCTATAGGACACCATATAAGGCACCTTATAAGGCGCTTTATAGGGCGCCGTATAAAGCGCCCTATAGGGCGCCCTACGAGCTACCCTAAGGGGACAGTACACTGAGGGTGGTCCTGCTGGCAGAACTAATATACAATAAAAATAGACAATGCCTAAGACAGCCCTATTGATGAACCCCACTGTGGGTTCTGAACCCATGTCCTCTGGCTCCACAGGCAGTGAAGTAACCAGTGGACTAGAGCTGCTAACAAACAACTGGCTGGCTACAGGAGGACTGCACGGCACCACACCCACATTCTGCTGTGGTTACCAGGATAGGGGTAACCCACCCGTACCCATGATGCACTGCACAAGCAAATCAGCAGTCGAGAGATGGGCACAAGATCGGGTATGCACCCCCACAGCACCTCGGCCTTGTAAGGGGAACAGACCATGTGTGGCACTGCCACAGAGTAGCCACAGACAGTCACATTGTGCGGGTACAGTGCCCACACTGAGGTTGAGGTGGGGCGCCCAGCACCAGGTCCACAGCACCTTTCATGGCTGAAATACGCCATGCTGCAGGTCCCCATCAGTGTGTGATAGGTAGCTCCGTTTGACACACCTAGGATACAGCTGTGTCCTGCTGTATGTCCCGGTCATGTCTAGTCCCTATGGGTGCTGTTGCACCCAGACCAGTGCATATCCTGTGTTGGTGCCATCGTTACCTGCTGTAGGTGAAGGGGGGGTGGTGTATGGACCCATAGGCAGGTTATGTACCACTACACAACCCACCCTCTGGGGCTCAGGGTGGGAAACAGGATCACCCACCAATAGATCCACAGTCTACCTCCCTGCAATGGCAGCGGTAGAGGGGACCAGCAACAGCAGTCCTGCTGGGGAACAGACAGAGCGGCACACATCCATAACACAATAGCGGACAGACAGTAGGCCTGGAAATGCTCAGCTGCCCCCCACCATTATCTGACATTCTCCAGCAGCAAGCCTCCAGCCGCTGCACCCTGCAAGGTATTCCAGCAAGACAGCATACTAGCTGCAGACAGTCCGCCAGCTAGTCCATAGTGCATGGTCCTGGAGGAGATGCATGTACCCGGAACGGGGATGTCAGCATACACACCAAGCAGATAGGTCAGTGATTGGGCCCCAAAAGGAAACCCATATATATCACATGAGAGAAATGCTATATAGCACTATGGGGGAACCTAGCCATGCCGTGGTTACTGCTCAGTCAGGGTGAGAGTGACCTCCCAGCAGGACATGCTGTGGCCACTCTGTCTGTGCAGGTGGTACCGGGCACTACAATGTCCGAGCTATTGCCCTATGCCCTGCGCAGATGCGGCAAGGCCAGGCCACCCTATCCAGGCTATTCCCACGGTACCTTGCTCCTCATTATGCACATTGGCAGGCCAATACTGGCAACAGTGCTAGCAGTGTGGGCTGTGGAGGGTGTTGGAAGCCACCACACACTGGATAGACAGACACACACTCCCCACACCTATGCCAGCATTGTGCAACTATAGAGGTGTTGGGCAGCCCAGGCCACCACACCAGTCCTGGGCACAGTGCAGGCATGGCTATGGTACGCACTACTGTAGGAGTCACTCCCCAGGTTGGTAAACACTGTCAGACACAGGACCTGTAGCACACTCCACAGACATCAGAAAGGTTGCTATGATGCAGCTCACTCAGGAAATTGTACTTAACCTAGGAATTGCTATCTGCCAGTAATCATAGCAACCTTTTGATAGATGTGTACCATATTCCCAGGTTTAGGGTGGCATTACTACGGTATGCATGTGCTAGTATTGGGAGATGCACGCAGAGCCCAAAGTCCTGCCTCTCCAGGAGGCTGTGGATAATGGGGCCTGTGGGTGCAGGTGTGTCTGCCCCTGTTGGCTGCTGTTTTACGGCAGAGGTTCCCAACTCCATTCCTGCAGTGCCAAACACTGTTCGGGTTTTCATGCTGTCCCTCATGAATATGCATGAGAGACATCTGCATACCATGGGGGTGGCGCATAGAAATGCAGCACAGGCATCTTCATCAGAGGCAGCATGGAACTGGAATGGTGTTTGGCCTTCCAGGACTGCATTTGGGAGGCTCTGCTCTAGGTAATGTGCATGTTTATGGTGTCTGTGCTCTGTAGGGTAAAATGTGGGTGTTTTGGGCATGTTTACGTCATCTGCAAGAACGGTTCTGTCTGTATTAGCACGTTATAGTAGTGGGTAAAATATGAGGACGGGGTTGGCGGAAACCACAGCTGGGACTTGAACTTGTGACCTTCTGCTTCTGAATACACTGGTTCTGTGCACTGCACCACCATGTTCTCACAGAGATGGTGCATTCCCTGGTGCTGCCATGACTGTTGGTCAGACAGGGCCTGTCTGCTGCAGTGCACGGCACCCACCTACACAGGGCTAGGCCACGGTCTGCTGTGGGCAGCTGCCACTGCCCCCTCCACCACCAGTATTCCTCAGCCACCATGCTGACATGTCCTTCTGCTGGTGGAGCTGGTGGTGCATAGTCCCAGACCTTCCAGTGTGCAGGTAGGCGGCTGCCTATGGTGCGGGTTCTAGGGTAGGGGTGCCTGCATAGCTGTCCACGCTTTCCCCCAGCACCACTTGCCAATGTTCCGTGCCATTGGGGGTACCTGCTGGGTACTATTCCCTGTGACACTGTGGGAAACACTCTTGCCCATGTTGGGCCCTCAGCAGTTGCTGTCTGGCTGCTCTACTGTTTCAGCATTCCTATGGGCCAGCTAGGCATCACCCTAGTCCCCACTGTGGCCCAGCTGCACCACAGCATGTGCCGCCTGCAGCCCTCTGTATCCCCTTTTCCAGCATCTGCCCGGTTGCCCGTTCCGACATGCCCGCCCTGATGTTGCGGGACATGTGCACGCCATGGGAACCCTGTCCGATGGTGGGGAAATCCCTGAGCAGCGCTATTTCACTGTGGGCCCATGCACCTTGTATGGGGACGGAGTATGGACCCTTCCACGAATTATATCTGTTCTATGGAGCTTACTCGGGGGGGGGGGGGGTTGATATTTCTCATTGCTACCACTATTGGCCAGCTTGGTTGTTGTTTTTTCCAGTTTGTTGGGGTCATTTTCAGTGTTTCTGTGCCCTTTTGTTCTGTGCACCTGTATCACACTTATCACCTATTTTTGGTTTCCCTGCCTAGGCTGTACATTGCTGACACATAAATGGTTTCTCTCCCCTTTAAAGTGCTTTTACCGGTAGGTTTTCATTCGCGTTGGAATTCAGCTCTGAAATTCAGCGTGTTGGTGTGAAGGGAGCCTCTCCCCGCCCACTCTCCGCCCATTGACCCCTTCTCTCCGCCCTCTCTCCACCTTCTGCGGTGTTTTACCGCACTGCGGAGCATTACGCTCGTTAGTGCGTGATAGCGCGCGCTATAGTGCGTTTACGATCGTTAATGCGCTATAGCACGCTAACAATCGTTAACGTCATACAACGTGTGTTATTCACGTTTACCGCAGTTTAGTAAACATACCCCTAAATTTCATCTGCCATTTTGATGCCTAGTCTTCCAATTTATCAAGATCCTCTTGCAATTTTCCACAATCCTCTTGGGGTTTAACAATTTTAAATAGTTTTGTGTCATCTGCAAATTTGATAATCTCACTCGTTATTCCCTTTTCCAGGTCATTTATGAATATGTCAAAAAGCAGCGGACCCAGCACAGATCCCTGGGGTATACCACTATTCACCTTTCTCCATTGGGAAAATTGGCCATTTAGCCTACCCTCTGCTTTCTATCTTTTAACCAGTTCCTGATCCACAATAGTACACTGCCTCCTATCCCATGACTCTTTAGTTTTGCCAAAAGTCTCTGAGGAACCTTGCCAAAGGCTTTCTGAAAGTCCAAATACACTATATCAACTGACTCACCTTTGTCTACCTGTTTATTCACACCTTCAAAAAACATAACAGATTAGTAAAACAAGATCTTCCTTGTCTAAAGCCATGTTGGCTGTCTCCCATTAAGCCATGACTATCTACATGTTCAGCAATTTTGTTCTCTGTGATGGTTTCTACCATTTTTCCCAGTACTGACGTCAGGCTCACCTGTCTGTAGTTTCCCGGATCACCCCAGGAACCCTTTTTAAAAATTGGCGTTACTTTCGCCATCCTCCAATCTTCAGGTATTACAGATGATTTTAATGAAAGTTCACAGATTACTAATAGCAGGTCTACAATCTCATATTTCAGTTCTTTCAACACCCTTGGATGTATATCATCTGGCCCAGGTGATTTGCTACTCTTCAGTTTATCTAATAGTTGTAATACATCATCTCCAGGAACAAGCAGGAATGTAGTCATCACATATGGTATCGTCGGTACCGACGGAGCCCGTGCAGGAACGCTCCCCAGTGTCCAATCAGAATGCTTTTGGGAGCATCCCACAGCGCCTGCGTGCTGCCTTCCCACCTTTCCCAACTGCCTCTCTCCAGTTCTTCTTTTTCCGCGGAGCCAGCAGGTCATGCTTCCTGTCACCACAGAAGAATTTCTTTTTTATTACTTTCTTTTTGTGGTCGCGTCTGCCTTCTTCGACGCTCTACCGGTACCGCCGGTCTTTCTTTCTTATTTCTGTAAAAAAAAAAAATTATTATTTTTTCCTTTTCTTCAGGTGCACGTGCCTTTTTTGGGCCTTAGGCCCAAAAACCTTTTCCTCAACATGGAAAAACCTGCTTCAGGGTTTAAAAAGTGCACCAAGTGTGGTGGTACCATCTCCGTCACCGACACCCATGAATGGTGTTTAAAATGTTTAGGTCCTGACCACTCCATCACGGATTGTGTGTCCTGTGCCATGATGTCTAAAAGAGGTCGGCAGAACCGAGCTGCCAAGCTCATTACCCTGTTTCCCTCTGATGTGGCTTCGGTGGCATCGACTTCTTCCAGGGCTTCTTCTTCCTCCCGTGGATCTCAGGTAACTAAACATAAATCCAGCCGGTCCTCGAAGGGTAGATCTCCTTCTAAGCATCGAGATGCCTCTGGCGTTGCCCTCGAGGATTCTGCACCGGCAAAATTACCCCGGCGGGAGGCTTCAGCTTCCAAAGCATTATCGGGGTTCCAGGATGTTCTAGATGGCTCGGCCTCGACAGATCTCCTGGTGCCATGCTCTGGGGTACCGGTGGTCTCCACCGGTACCGACATCCAGGCATTGGCGGTGTCCATGGACCAGAGAATTCTGACCATGGAACACAGTCTTGGTACCGCGACTGACAACTCCACCGGTACAGGCACTGGCACCGGCATCGGTATCGGTATCGGTAGCGGTACCGATAGTATCGACATCGGCGTCTGCTATGCCGGTACCCTGTCCTCCGATGCCCTCTGGTACCGATTCTTCGGTATCGGTTATTCCCAGTACCGACCTTGGTCGGTACGGGTATCGGGCTCTGCAGGAGCATCCGGACAGACGATACTTCGTGTCCTCAGAAGAATCTGAGGATTCTGAAAGTTCTGTTGATGCAGCGATGCTTCTTCCAGAGGAGTCCTCCTCCCCTAAACGTAGGATGTCTCCTCCAGAGGACATGTCCTTCCAAGACTTCATCAGGGAGGTGGCTCGGGGCCTGTCCATTACTGTGGCCCCTGAAACAGAGCCAAGGGCCAAGGAGTTGGAAATTTTACAATATCCCAAAACTCCCAAGGAGGCAGATACCTTACCCATTCATGAGATTCTATGATCTCATGTTGAGGATGTGGGAAACACCTCTTACCACCTCTCCTCATTCTCGTAGACTGGATACTATGTATCAAGTCCCTCCTTGTCCTGGGTTCCATAAGACTCAGCTTCCTCACCACTCTATTGTGGTGGAGTCAGCTATGAGAAGGATCAGAAGTGCAAAAAGACATGCCTCTAATCCTCCAGGACGTGAGTGCAGAACCCTGGATGCTTTTGGACGTAGAGTCTTCCAAGCTTCCATGCTTGCTGCAAGAATCAGTTCCTATAGTCTCTACATGGGAATGTTCCTAAAGGAGGTCACAGATAATTTACAGACTTTAAGTCCTTTCATTTCTGAGGATAAAAGACAGGATTTTCTCACTTGGGTCAAACATGCCCAAGATGTTTCTAAGTTCTCCAACCGTGCAGCCTTTGACTGCTTTGAGTGTATAAGCAGAACCTCGGCTATTGCCATAGGTGCACGTAGAATTGCTTGGCTCCAGGCATCTGATTTAGAGCTCTGGGTAGAAGATAAATTGGGAAATATCCCTTGTACTGGTGAGAACCTGTTTGGTAAAGATTGGCAGGTAAAAGCCAATGAAATGGATGCTGAAAATTCCACCTTGGATAGATTATCCAAGTCCACTGCTGATCCTGTTAGAAAGAAATTGTTCAAGAAAACATCTTTTTCTAAAAAGAAAAGATTTTATCCTGCTTATGGTCAGCAGGCATCTTCTGCGGGTCAGTTTTCAAGCAAACATCAGCATCGACCCAAACAGAAGAAAGCAAAGGCTGCTAGGCCTCCACCGGCACAGCAGCCTCAGCCTCCTCAGGGCCTTTGACTTTCAGCTAGAGAACTTAGCCTTTCTGGTTCTGGAGGGACCAGAACCGTCCACCATTCCAGGAAGGTTATGTCATTTTGCCCCCAGATGGGGGCAAATAACAGCAGAGCATTGGACACTCTCCATCATAAAGGAGGGGTACAAACTTCATTTTTCAAGCAAGCCCCCTCACACAATAGTGAAGCAGTTCAATTCTCCGACCTCTCTCATCAACCTGTTAGGTCAGAAGGTTGCCATCCTTCTTGCCCAAGGGGCAATAGAAGAAGTGCCTCTTCATCAACAGGGCACAGGGTTCTATTCCCCTTATTTTCTTATCCCAAAGAAAACAGGGGGATACAGACCTATCTTAGATCTCAGAGAATTGAACAAATTCCTTGTCAAGGAGAAATTCAAGATGATTTCTCTCGGAGCTCTGCTACCATACCTTCAGAGTCAGGATTGGCTTTGTTCTCTAGATCTCAAGGATGCGTACACCCATATCCTCATCCATCCAACCCACAGAAGGTTCCTTCGGTTCCTTTTTCAAGGAAAGCACTACCAATACAGGGTGCTTCCTTTTGGTCTGGCCTCACACCAAGGGTGTTCACGAAATGCATGGCTGTGGTAGTAGCATTTCTCCGCACTCTAGGAATATTCTTCTTCCCTTACTTGGACGACTGGCTCATTCGCGCTCCAACACAGTCAGAGGCCAAGACTTCTCTATCCTGCACAATGCGTATCTTTCAGTATTTAGGGCTGGTAATAAACATCCCAAAATCCAGTCTGACTCCTACTCAGTCTTTAGAGTTCATAGCAGCTCTTCTGGATACCACAAGGGCAAGGGCCTATCTTCCCCAGGCCCGTTGTCTTCACTTGGTGCAGTTAGCTTCTCAAGCAGTGCTAAAGCCTCATCTAACTGCTCGAGAAATGCTGCAATTGCTAGGCCACATGGCATCCACCGTGCATGTGGTTCCATATGCTCGCCTCCACATGAGGGCAGCTCAGTGGACTTTATCCACCCAATGGACCCAGGCATCAGGGTGCCTATCAGACAAAATAGCAAACACAAGTCGCCTCATTTTGTCTCTCCAATGGTGGAGGTCCACTCAAAACCTGTTGCTGGGGTCCCTCTTTCAACAACCCTTACCCCAAGCAACTCTCACAACAGATGCTTCTCCAAAGGGTTGGGGAGCTCATCTGCAAGACTTCTCCACCCAGGGCACCAGGTCTCCTCAAGAGAGTTGTCTGCATATCAATCTCTTGGAACTCAGAGCAATTTTCCTGGCTCTGCGAGTGTTCCACTCCCTGCTCAGCTACAAGACAGTCCTCATTCATACGGACAATCAAGTAGCCATGTTCTATGTGAACAAGCAGGGGGGAACGGGCTCTCTGTCGCTTTGCAACAAAGCTTTGCGAATATGGGCCCTCGCCAGAGAGCATCAGATTTATCTGCTGGCACTATATCTTCCAGGCATTCAATACTCTTGGGCGGACAGACTCAGTTGAGTTCTGCTTCCACACGAGTGGTCTCTGCATGCAGACCAGGTGACCAAGATATTTCAACTTTGGGGAACCCCGGACATAGACCTCTTTGCAAGTCCGTGGAATGCCAAACTTCCCCGGTTCTGTTCCAGAATTCCGGCTCAGGGGGCTCAGGCCAGGGATGCTTTCCTCCTTTACTGGGGTCAAGACTTCCTGTATGCCTTTCCACCCATTCCCCTAATTCCCAAAACCCTCTTTAAGCTTCAGAGAGATGGAGGCCACATGATTCTCATAGCACCACATTGGCCACGGCAAGTGTAGTACCCTCTGCTTCTACATCTCTCTCAAGCTCCCTCCCTGGAGTTAGGGTCTGCTCCAGATCTCCTATCTCAGGAGAATGGAATGTTATGGCATCCCAATCCCCAGTCTCTGCATCTCAGGGCTTGGTTGCTGAAGGCCTAGATCTCCAAGATCTTAATCTTTCTCAGCAAGTGAAAGATGTTCTTTATGCTTCCATAAAACCTTCCACTAGATGCTCTTATGCTTTCAAGTGGAAAAGGTTTACTATTTGGTGTTCGGAAAAGGGTCTTAACCCCCTTGCGATACCTCTGCAATTTTTGCTGGAGTATCTCCTCCGTTTATCTAATGCAGGCCTTAAGACAAATTCAGTAAGAGTCCATTTGAGTGCTATTGCAGCTTCTCTTAAACCTCTAACTGGACAGCCTATTTCCTCTCATCCTCTCATAGCAAGATTTATGAGAGGCCTCCTTCTAACTAAGCCTCCAATTAGACTACCTCCGGTGGCATGGGACTTAAACCTGGTTCTTGGGCAGCTCATGAAGCCACCTTTTGAACCTTTAGCTACCACCTCTTTAAAATTCCTTTCTTGGAAGGTTATCTTTCTCATTGCAATCACATTAGTGAGTTGCAAGCGCTAGTAGCTAATCCACCTTATACAAGGTTCCATCATGACAAGGTAGTCCTTAGGACTCATCCACACTTTATGCCTAAGGTGGTCTCGCCTTTTCATCTAAACCAAGAGGTCTACCTACCTGTCTTTTTTCCGGGACCTCATGCATCAAATGCAGAAAGGAATCTTCATACCCTGGAATGTAAAAGAGCTCTAGCTTTTTACTTACAAAGAACACAGCAACATAGGAAGTCCTCTCAACTCTTTGTTGCTTTTGATCCTTCTCATTTGGGACTTCCAGTCTCCAAGAGAACACTAACTGGATTGCTCAGTGTATTTCCTTCACCTATCAGAGTAAGAACCTTTCTCAGGAGGGCCATGTCACAGCTCACAATGTGAGAGCCATGGCAGCCTCAATGGCTCATCTGCACTCTGTGTCTATTGACGACATCTGTCGAGCAGCCACTTGGGCCTCGGTTCATACCTTCACAGCCCATTACTGCTTGGACAAGGACTCCCGCCGGAATGCCTTGTTTGGTCAGGCTGTTCTCAAATACCTGTTTCATACCTAATCAACTCCTGCCCACCATCCCTGGTAGGATGCCAGAGATCCATGGGGGGAAGTGGAGCACTTTTCAGGGACACACAACTTCTGGGGTCTCTCCCTGGCACCTAAAGCTAGGGAGTCCCCATATGTGATGACTACATTCCTGCTTGTTCCTGGAGATAGCATAGTTACTCACCTGTAACAGGTGATCTCCGGGACCAGCAGGAATTTAGTCCTCACAACCCACCCACCTCCCCTAGGAGTTGTACCTCTCTATCTCTTTCCTTTCCCCCTCTCTCCCTCCCTCCTAGTATACGGGCAATCACTAATTTAACGCAGTTTAGGAAAGCTCTGAAATACCACCTTTTCCTCGAGCATTACCCGGATGACAGCACCTCAAATGCCTCATCAGTAAACTATCCACTTCAAACAGACGTTCAGCCCGCTCTTTCTGTACAGTTGTAAATAGTTATCCCCTTGTTATCTATCCAAGTTCTGTTGTCTGTTAATTGTAAACACAAATCAAAAGTTTTGAGATGTGTATTTAACTGGTTCTATGTAAACCGCACTGATGGAAAATAGCGCGGTATATAAGTGCATGTAATAAATAAATAAATAAATTTATCTCAGCTTTAAAACTCAACTGGAGAGAGGCAGTTGGGAAAGGTGGGAAGGCAGCACGCAGGTGCTGTGGGATGCTCCCAAAAGCATTCTGATTGGACGTTGGGAAGCGTTCCCGCGCGGGCTCCGTCGGTACCGACGATACCATATGTGAGGACTAAATTCCTGCTGTTCCTGGAGATCACCTGTTACAGGTGAGTAACTATGCTTTCCTGATGTATCGAAATTTCCTTCAATTCTTCCGCGCCTTTAAATACCACTTCAGTCATGGGTAGCATCCCTACATCTTCCTCAGTAAAGACCGGATTGGATTGGATTCGTTTGGATTTATGTTTGTATCACTGAAGAGTGGATATTTTGTTTGTCAGTAAAGACCGAAGCAAAGAATTCATTCAGTCTCTCCGCTATCGCCTTGTCGTCTCTTAGTGCCCCTTTAACCCCTCTATCATCTAATGGACCAACTGACTCTCTCACAGGATTTTTGCTACGAATGTACTTGAAAAAGTCTTTATTATGCGTTTTTGCTTCTGCAGCAAGCTTCTTCTCAAATTCTCCTTTTGCCTGCCTTATCAATGCCTTGCATTTAACTTGTCAGTGCTTGTGCTGTTTCCAGGTTTTGTTGTTTGGCTATTTCTTCCATTTCCTTAAAGTTGCTTTTTTGGCAACAACAGCCTCTCTGACTTCACCTTTAAACCATGCTGGCAGTTTTTTGGACTTCCTTCCACTTTTCTTAAAGCGTGGAATACAGCCAGTCTGGGCTTCCAAGATAGTATTTTTCAACAACACCCAAGCTTGATGTAAGTCTTTAACCTTTGCAACTGCTCCTTTTAGCTTTTTCTTAACTTTTTTCCTCATTTTATCATAGTCTCCCTTTCGCAAATAGCACTACTAGATACCCAAGAGCACCAGCATCTGTCTATACAAATGTGCACATTTGTGAGACAGCTGATGGTGCTGCGTGCCCTGTTGCATGCACTCATTCTGAGGCTCCCTTATCGCTGACAGAGATACCTCGTATGCTTTGACGTTTAGTCATAGAGACCCCGTTTTGCTGTGTCCTGGCTGATCACACTGCCACTTGGTCCCATTATGGTCAGCCCTATGGACCAGGTAGTGACCAGGCACTGATGTCCCCCCAAATTGTAGTTGTGCACACCATTTCCCCCCATGCATCCCTCTAACCACACACACACATTCTCATTTGCAGTCACACAAAACAAGCATCTACAATACAGATGCCCTGTACCTCTAGTAAACAGCTGGTATGACATGATGGTATAGGGTCCCAGGACTACTAATCTGACCTGATTGTTTACCGGTTTCTTTACGTGGCTGTCAAGAGTTGCTTTTGGTTGCTCTTGAAGGGCCATTTGTTCTGTCATGCATTTGGTGCTTGATTTTTTGTGTGTTTATGTTTTAATTTTTGTTGTATGTTTTTGTACCACTTTGAACTTATGTGACTAGGCGGTTTATAAATGCTGTAAAGAAATTAAAGAAATAAAAAATAAATCTGTGTTTCTCATCCACACATGCATCCATCCTATACTTACCACACTCATACAATCCCAACATCAACAGTCCCACTTCTCGGATGACAGGAATTGATAGGGTGCTCTAGATCATCTCCTCTAGCTCACACAGTAATTGTTGGCATAGCCGGAATAATCACCATTGCACCTCTGAATATTTCTGTAGGAGTGTTAGTAATGTGTCTTTACCATACAACCTTCCCCCACCTCTGCATTCTGTTCTTTACAACTGCATCTTGTAGTCTTCCAGACTGCAGACACACAGGTTCAAAACATCTTTGTCACAGCCATTCATCTCTATGGAATGCATTGCAGAGCAGAGCAGAGCAGAGCAGAGCAGAAAGGTTTCTAACTCCTGGCCTTGTTCCACAATTCTGCTGGTATAACGTGGACATCCGCGGGAAACACACAGAATGTACACAGGCCTTTCCTGAATATGTATTGCAGATTGCTGCTGCTGACCATGCCCCATTTTGCTCCCTTCCCCCACATTCTGAGATCCCTGTGCTAGCGCCGTGTACGTGCAGGATCATGGATGTTGCAGAATAAGATCATAGATGTTTTTGCTAGAAAAACATCTATGCTGTACATCCAAAGGGCTTATTCCTGTTCTGGAATGGCCCCCTTATTAGCATGATTTCACGTAAGGCAGCCTCAATAAGTGGTGTTAGGTGCACCCGCGCTAATGCAAAACGCACTATGGGACAGGACTCCATATTAATTGGCAGGGAAATGCTTTCCATGCTCCTGACACCATGGGGGTGTTGCACTTAATGCACCATAGTTTCGGCACTAATTGCGTATTAGATGCAAAACCTTAGCGCCCGTTAGTAAAAGACCCCTAAATTTGTACACAGCCCCCACTACCATAATATTCTTTTGGTGTCAATGGCTCATCTTGACTTCAAAAAGAGCACCAATGAGGCTGTTCAATTTAAAATTCTGAATGATCATTTACAGTTACTGAAAGATTGCTCCCCTCTGTCTTATAGGAATAGCAGCTGTATTTTAGAAAGTCCCTAAGATGTCAGATCTCTTAAACCAGTGTATTACAGCAATTCCCAGGGCCTAACATGCAATCCTCCCTCTTTCTCCTTGTTTACATTGTATTTTTCTCTTGTTCTTGAATTTTCCAACTTCCCATCATACCTATTCCCTAAATCTGATCCGCTCTGAAGCAAGACAGACTAATAGTAAGGCCAGTACATGGGTATTAGAATCTTGAGATTTGCCCCCCCCCCCACTCCACTATCTTTCAGACACCTAAGTTCCCTCTAAGATTTTTGGTAATTAAACTGAACAGACATGACTACTCCAACATCAGCCCCTCCCAAAATGATCATGTCAAAATATATTATTGGGCAAAATCCTAAGGTCATTTGCCCACGTAAATAGATATTTGTGAAGGTAAGTGGACTATTTGAAAATTGCCCACCTTCCTTGTGGGTAAAAAATATATTTTGATGGTGTTTCCAATTTATAGAGCTTACAAAAGTTATTATTTTGTTTTGACTGTAACTTCTCTTTGCCGGAAGCTGCTGCCCTTGATGACTGCCTATTCTGCCTGGGGTTTAAGCTGGCCCTTACTCATAGCATCATTCTCTATTCGAGGCAGCAGATCAGGATTGATTCTTAGTGGACTGGAGACTCAGTGGAGAATAAGACAGCCCTCAATTCTCGTTAGCAGCAGCAGAGCCACGTTTACCTATGGGCAAGCGTCAGTTGTCCTGGGCTCTGCTTGACAGGGGGCCCATTGAACGAGCACACAATGCGCTGTCCTGATAACTCTATTGGCCAGTGCCTCAATCTCTGGCAGCAGAGAACAATTCTCTGCTTCTGCTTCAGTCCCTCCCCTCTTAGACAGCAATAGGGAATAGCACTGGGAGAGGGGAAAGGCACAGTGCAGATCAAAGAAGAAGCAGTCTGCTCCCTGCTCCCTAACCTAGCCTCCTTCTCGCCTCTTGTCCATAGATGTAATTTGCAGGGATATGGAGGCGGTAGCCCCCCAAATATTGTAGGCACTAATGGTGATCTGGTACCCCTACCCCCACTATCAGTATGACTCTTCTCTTCTATAAGTATCTTTTACTTATAACCTCATAAAATCAAAAGTATGATTAACAGAAGAGACTTTTTTAAAATCACATGAGCCGAGAGGCTGTCCTCTGTGTAGCTCCATAATTCTATACTTCATTAAATCTGCATGTGCTCAGTGTCTACTGAGACTGACTGAGCAAGGATAAAGTGTTAAATTAAGATTTCTTTTCTTAAAGAGAACAATTAGAAATAGAAATTAAAGTTTCTTATTTTACTTCAGACTATGTACAATGAAGTCAAACCACTTTTAGAGGTTTGCCAGCTCTAGGAAATGACAAGTGAATTCAGCTGTAAATGAGTACTTACAAACTCCAAAACTCTGCACCTTTTCCTTCAGGTGTAGGTAGATAGAAAGCTGTATAGGAAATATTCACAAACAGCAAATTAGTTAGACTGAACCCTTGTCAGTGTAACTTCCCCTGTCTCTATAATGCCTTTCTCTCAGAGACTAGTAACTGAACTTAGGCATTCCATACAGGATGAAGTTCCTCAGTCCATAGTATGAGAATCTCTGAATCTGTCCACATTTGCACTCCATTTTAAGAGTACTTATAAATTCACTGTGGTCGAGGCATAGCCACGAATGGAATCCTCAATGTCAGTTTCCTATAGGAACTAAACAAAACCTTTTATTTTTATGTGTTCAGGTGACCTCAGAAATGTACATTCTCTCTTCAGAATTTTTACATCTCTGTATACACTCCCTTAGGAATGTCTTTAAAACAATTAAGATAAAATAATGTTAGTTTTACTTTAACAAAGATATTTCTTCTCAGGAACCTATGAACAAAGAAGAAAAGACACAATTAGTTAGTTAATCATAAACATTTTACATTACCAGCAGTAGTGGAATAAGTCCACACTGGAAAAGAGCTGAAATCAAATTCAGACTGTTGCATTCTTGACTGCAAGATTTCACCGCAAATCTGGCAGACAAGAGAGGTTCAGACTTTTGTGCATTTGAAAATACCTCAGGTACAGTGCATTTAAGCCTTGCATACACAGGACTTTTCCTAGGCTGTTTGCAAGTATGTTTTAATTTCTTTTAAATGTGGACAGACACTTTATTATTCCTGTCCATATGAAAGAGCAACTTTGTTGGCCGTGGGCCAAGAAGAAAAGCTTTAAACTTTTGCTTTCGACTGCAGTCCGGGAGATTTGCCAAATGTCCCATTATGTGCTGCTTCTCTGTGTGTGAGAGAGTTTTCCCAACAGCAAACTGAGTTGAAATTTCTTTACTTTTCTGTTCATATTAACAGGCAATGAAGCATTGGGTTTTAATTCAAAACCAGAGTTTAGCAGAAGCTTGGCTGTATCACAAGCTAATCATAGAGGTGTTCTTCCTCTCTTGCAAGGGCTCAATGACTCTCTCTTCTCCCTGACTATCCTGACCTATCAGGGTTAGTGAAGAAAATTTATGTCTCTCTGCTTCAAAGTTTGTAGACATGAGAGACAGGAAGGGCTTTTTCTCAGGGCTAACCTGCTCAAGGGTAACCTCTACAGATTTGCCTTTATCTGCCATTTCTGAAGGCAGGAACAAATTAAAATCATACTCTGGCTGATCTATGGCATTCCAAGAAACGGTTTCAGAATTAGCAAATTGCTGCTTTACTGGATGTGACTCAGAGAAGGAATCTACAGGTTTCTCCTGGATTTCTCTGTCCATCTTCTGAATTTCCATTTCAAGGGAGACTTGTAGCTCTCCCAAGGGTTCTAATGTGTCCCTAATTGTTTGAATCTTTTCTTTTAACAGATGTGTGTGTTCTGTGAAAGCATCACACTCACACACAGCTGCTTTGCACCTTTTGAGCAGGCCAAACACAGCTGCTTCAAGCCTTTCAACCTTGCAGTGAATGTGCTCCTGCATGAGCCATTCATATTTTGAAAGCGACTGCTGCTCAGTGTCAAGAGGGAACACTTCTCCAGCCATTTGTGAAATGTCCCTCAGTTCATGCATTACCTTAGTCATTAGTGACAAAAGCTATAATCTTTCAGATTCATAGACATTATGTCTGGCAGTTACCTCATCTAACTGTGTCTGAGTAGAGTGTAGCATGTAGCTCATTAAGACATTGCTCAGATAATACTGGCATATACTGTAAGTGCTCCAGTAACTTATTTTTAAATACTTGGAGTCCTGCAGTATACGCATTAAAGAGTCCTGTAGGGGCCTCTTGATTTATGGCAAGTACACCAGTCTGCATAGAGGAGCATATGCTCTCAGGAATCAGTTCTTACACAACAAGGCTATCTCTGTCAGCAGTAGCCATCGTAAATCAGACAGTTTTAAAAGAGAACATAAGGATAGCTCATTCAGCATTACTCATCCCGGTTCTGTGAAGCTTGGCTCATTCAGAACTGCCCATCCCGGAAGACACACCCAATTATATGTTGGGATTATATCTTTGGCTTTGCCAGAAGGTAGTTTGGCTGGACCCAAATTTCTCTTCTGAACAGCACGAAGCCAACGGTTGGCAGCTATCCAATGCAGGCTGAGACTCTGCTGTACAAAGACTCTCGCTGAAAATTTGAGGAATGCTGAATGGATTTTTGCCTGAACCAATTCTGTAAAGTGCCTTATAATCCCTGAGGAAGGCATTGCCGAAACATGGCCATGTCGGGTTAGGCTCCTTGTACTCCAGAACTGAGAGAACTATTGAATAAACGAATCCAATCAAAATACCATGTTCTGGACTAAAATGGCAGACTGTGTCAGAGAGTGGCAGGAAGAAGAAAAAGTGCCAAAAGTGCATTTGTCCAGAGTAGTGTCCAGTGTACAATTCCTTGCCCTGAATTCCTCATCCTAACACGGTGATTGCCTGGTTTCGGATACCGTGAGACATCTTTCAGTGAATCAGATAGCAGTTGTCATTCTTCAGACAAAGGTACATGGTAAGAAAAGATGCTGCAATGCAGGTTCATACATTGTGATGAATGTGCAGGACCAGTGGAACAGCCTGTTAGATGAGAATGGCCTCAATAATGGGTTCTCTTGCATTTAGTCATAATTGGGAACAATAGCACATATGTTCCCAGTTATGACTATGTGCACATAAAATTTGGCAGGCAATTGCTTGAAGTCAGCAGGTCTGAAGCTTGAGACAGCAGAAATTACTTGTACTAGGAATCCATCTTGGGTCCAGGTTTTGGTTCAGGCTTTTGGTGTCTGAGCAGGCCACAGTGGTTCAGAACAGGCCATAGGTACCAGCCCTACAGTCAGGAGCAGGTACAGTATAGGCATGAATGCTTCAAGAACCAGAGCCAGATGTGCTTGTGCTGCACTGGAATCACCTCGACATGCATCTTCGTTACTCCATCCAGGCCACACCTCTGGGACACCCCTGTTCTATTTGGACATCCTTGCACTAGGAATGTCAATATGCCTGGTTCCTAAAATGGCTTCAAGGACACCCTCCTGAACTCAATGTCTGTGTAACCTTTTTTAGACATCCAAAACACGAATACGGCTTCTAAAATAACCTCTAGATTATAAAATACCTTAATCTAGATGCATACATGCGTAGAGTATGCATGAGCATTTACAACTAAAGAAAATCCTGGAGAAGGACCATCTGTGACTCCCAAATATAAAAATGGGAATGAAGTAGAAACCACACCATTCACTGAAGTTGATGTGTACGAACAACTTGCAAAACTGAAAGTGAACAAGGCCATGGGACCAGATGGGATACATCCTTTCCCAGGATACTGAAAGAGCTCAGAGAGGTTCTTGCAGGGCCGTTAAACAGATCCTTGGAATCAGGAGTAGTTCCTCAGGATTGGAGAAGGGCAGATGTGGTACTGTGATGAAGCTGAAGCCATTGAAGCTATAGACTTAGAAAAAAACACTGTTTATTATAAAGCAACTGACTCACAGAAGGTGCAGTTACCTAAAATTGCAGCTAGAGGGAGCAGGCACGAGGCTGCAGAAGCTAAGCTGACACACCCAGGTTTTGAGAATGCAGGAGCTAATCAGGTACACCTGAGTAGAGAGCCAGGAAGCTCAGTGGAGAAACGGCTTTATAAACAGTGCTCAGAAGAAAGAAAGCAGAGAGGACCTTGAGCTGAAAGAGGAACTGAGAGAGGACTATGAGCTGAGAGAGGAGCTGAGAGAGGAGCTGAGATAGGACCTCAAGCTCAGAAAGGACCACAAGTTTGGAGAGGAACACAAGTTCAGAGAGGAACTGAGAGGGGACCTGAGAGAGGAACCTCACATACTGAAAGGCAAAGAAGCTTGGAGTACCTACAAGGAAGAGCTAAGTTCCAGGGAGGACAAGCCCGCTCCAGAAAGCTCCAGGAGCCAGTCTTCAGGGAAGACGGTGATAGAAGGAGACTGCCAGATAGAGCAAATACCAGCCAAGCACGTCTCAAAGATCCAAGGTACAGTTATATTTCCTTTTCAAGATGTGAGACAGCTCCTAGAAAAGCTTATAACTCAGAGAGCCGTACTGATAGGAAACAAAGCTGGGAAAGGCTTGTGAAACCTTTACAGAGAGGCATAGTAAAAAGCCATAACAGTTATTTGCCAAACCAAGACCAGCAAGGCTGGGGAATATTGGATAGATCTATTGAACTACAACCTGCCTTATCCAGGGAAAGCTCAGGACTAGCTGACAACACGGCTGAACAGGAGCCTATGCAAATAGAGGTGATAGAACCAGAGCCGTTGCAGTTAGAGCACCCGATGGACTGCTCACTCTGTGTTTCCAAGAGCCTAGAGTCTCTCACCGAATGGTAACAGGCAGGACATGCTTTAACATATCTTTTGCTTTTGCTAAGCTGAAAGAAGAAGTTTTGTATTTGTTTTCCTCTTGGTTTTGAAAACCTGTTTGAACGCAAAGAACTGTGAAGCGCCTGTAACAGTTACTGAATTTGTAAATATTTTGGCATAAACCCTGAAGTAAGGTACATTCTGTTTTTGTCTTCCTGGAGAACCTTTGCGCAACAAAGGGAATAAAAACCATTTAAGTTTAACCCTGCACAAGGCTCACAACTATTTCTTTATGAAGTGGGACTACAAAGGCCATGATGCACCTGGTCTAGAAAGGTTTTCCTTCTTCAACCAACAATAAGTGTCCGCCCTCTCCTTTCTGCACACTGCCACTAGGAGGGGCTGTGACAGTACCTCATCACAAAAGTGGTGACAGGGAAGAAGTGACAAACTACAGGCCCGTGAGCCTTACCTCGGTGGTGGGAAAAGTAATGGAGGCGCTCCTAAAAGAGCGAATAGTAGACTTTCTCAAAACCAACAGGTTGCATGATCCGAGGCAACTTGGTTTTACCAAAGGACGATTTTGCCAAACAAATCTGATTGAGTTCTTTGACTGGGTGACCAGAGAACTAGATCAGGGGCATGCGATGGATGCCATCTATCTGGATTTCAGCAAAGCCTTTGATACTGTTCCTCATAGGAGGCTTATCAATAAACTCAGTAGTTTGGGGATGGGTCTCAAGGTGGTGAAGTGGATCAGAAATTGGTTGACTGACAAACGGCAGAAGGTGATGGTAAATGGAGCTCACTTGGATGAAAGGAAGGTGATTAGCGGGGTGCCCCAATGTTCGGTCCTGGGCCCGCCCGGCACTGTTGAATGTATTTGTGAGTGATATTGCTGAAGGACTGCATGGAAAAGTCTGTCTTTTTGCAGATGACACGAAAATTTGCAACAGAGTGGACTCCCCTGAGGGACTGATAACATGAGGAAAGATCTACAAAAGCTGGAAGAATGGTCTAATGCTTGGCAGTTAAGATTTAATGTGAAGAAGTGCAGTGTCATGCACTTGGGAAGCAGAAATCCAGGTGAAATGTACGCGATAGGGGGAGAGAGATTGGTGTACATGGACCAGGAGAAGGACCTTGGTGAGATTATTTCTGCGGATCTCAAGGTGGCAAAACAGTGCGACAAGGCGGTGACAAAGGCTAGGAGGATGTTGGGTTGCACACAAAGAGGAATTACCAGCAGAAAGGAAGAGGTACTAATGCCACTGTATAAGTCACTGGTGAGGCCTCATTTGGAATACTGTGTCAGTTTTGTTGACCATATCTTGCAAAGGATATAAAAAGACTGGAAACTGTTCAGAGGAAGGCGACCAAAATGATTTGGAGCCTGCGACAGAAGCCTTATGAGAAGAGACTTGAAGACCTAAATATGTACACTCTGGAGGAGAGGAGGGACAGGGGAGATCAGACCTTTAAATACTTAAAGAGAAATAATGAACAAACAAACCTCTTCCAAAGACAGGGACACTAGAGGGCATAACATGAAGCTGCAAGGGGGTAAATTGAAAGGCAATGTCAGGAAATACTCTTTCACTGAAAGGGTGGTGGATGCTTGGAATGCCCCCCCCCCTCCGACTAAGTGGTGGGGGCAAATACAGTGACAGAATTCAAAATGGCATGGGACAGACACAGTGGATCCCTTTACAGCAACAGGATAAAATAGAAATAAACAAACTAATTTCTCAACATACAGGGGTGTCCTACACGGAGCGGTGGGTTCACCCCTAAACAAAGACATGGGGAGGGGTGGCCTGCACGGAGCGGCAGGTGCACCTACTCTTGCCATCTTACTGGGCAGACTAGATGAACCATACTGGTCTTTATCTGTCGTCATTTACTATGTTACTATGTAACTGCTCACAAGTAGGAGAAAGCGATCATGCCTGTATTCAAGGCAATCCTCTGCCACAAATGCTAGTATTATATAAAGAGAAGTGGGCATCTACTTATCTTCATAAAATAGCAGCTTCATAGATACCTCCGTAGGTGCCTACCCATGGTGTTCTTGTATAAAATTAAAATAACATCTGTAAAGCTAGGTATTTTAATTGTGTATTCATGTAAGTGGCCACTTATTATGGTCACAGTTCTGTAAGTATTAATGCACATCTGATAAAGTGTACTTTCACTGTAGGCATGCAGAGGGTGAGTCTGGCTGAAGAGTGGGCGGAGTGCAAGGTTAGCATGTGTAAATTATAAAAAATTATAATTTATATGTCCTCCTTATTAATTTAGGCACAGGCATTTATACCAGCCCTAGGCATGAAATGTGCACATGAAAGCACACGTTAACTATGTGGATCTTTTAAAAATTTCCCACTGCCTGCTAAAGTCCATAAGAGAGATAAATTATGCTAAGGTTAATGTTCTGTAGTAAATCAGGCCAGAGAACTATCATGGGCAAGAGTGATCGCTCACCGAAGAGGCTAGAGATAGTGGAGTTAGGGGCACCCAGGCTACTGTGGCTCTGCGTTAACTGTTGGGGAAATGCTTTCCATGCCCCCAACAGTTAATGCAGTGGTGTTGCACCTAAAGCGTCATTGTTTCAGAACGTTTGCCGCGTTAGGTGCAACATCTTAGCATTCTTTAATAAAAGGGCCCCAAAGCTTAATATTTAAATGTCTGATATCTAAATATACATTTTCATAGGATTGTTCTGGGAAGGATAGTGTTGAGATAATTATGATTGAGTTTAATTATCAAAATCTTTGAGGGATAGTAGGGGTCTATGGGGCATGTTTACTAAAGAATGTTACTTGAGTAATGCAGGCTAAGTGCGCATTATCAGTGCCACACTAAAAGTAAGCATGGTACGCTGCCACGAGTAGCACATGTATGGTTGGCAGCTGGGTGGGGCATAGGCATTCCTGCCACAGCGCCGTTAGTGTGGGCCTTGAAAGTCCATGCTGCCAGAGCTTGGTGGTGAGCAACTATTGCCAGCACCCCCATAGTCGTTCTAACACAGTGAGCCATGCTAAATTCAGAGGGACAACTGTCTCTACTCCCCAGCATCAAGCACAATGCCCCGTATTAGTAATGAGGCCCAAATCTGCATTACTAGTGTGTTGCTTGGTAAACTTGCCTTAAAAGTTAATGGCGAAGGGGCACAAGGTATCTAGTTTAAGGCAGCCAAATATGCCCATTTTAAGCCTATTTTATAAAGAAAAGTAGGTGTAAACTTTTCTTTATAAAATATGAGTGTAAGTGGCTGAAAACCCACCTTAGTTCAAGGTTTAATCACTCACACAGGTCCAGAGTAGGTATAAATGATCATGCCTACATTTAGCAGATACGCACAAAAACTATGGGATTATATAAGCAACGTGCACACTTGCATGCTTTGCCTATTCTATGCCCAAACTCTGCTGCATTCATGCCCATGGTGAAAATACATGCTGTGTAATCAACACATGCACTTTTACGCTGGGTATGGTTTTATAAGAGGCTATTTATGTGCGTAAATGACTAAATTATCCCTTTTAGATGCCTACTTTCACATGTGAAATGAGGCGTTTCCTTATAAAATAACCCCATAAAATGCATAATAAAAATGAATACATGAAACGAACTGAAACACCTGAACATTGGGAACATTTCAGAAAAATCCCAAAATAAACTGAAGAATTTTTGGCCGTGCATATCCCTACCTGAAAATATGGGGCCAACTGGTAACTCGATAAACCATTATAAGATTTTGAAGTTGCAATTAATTGGTGGTGTGGTTTCTGACACATGGCATAGGAGGAGCTGCTTGACACTGTAGACCTGGGGTCACCAACCTCCAGAGGGCCGCGGGCCGCACAGCCGACTACCGGGAGCCTAGCGGGCCGCACCCCCCTTCTCCCCGCCCCCGCGAAAAAAAACAACAAACGCAAAATTATGAAAACAATGGCTGATCACCTTTATTGAATTTAATGAGATGGCTGATGATTCATGCAGTAGGTTGAGCCGAAGAGAGCAGCGACCTTGCGTGCGTTGGCGGCCATGGATGGGTGGGTGGCCGCCTGTGTCTTCCAAAATGCGACAGGGCCCATAGCCATGAAGCGCGACTTCTGTGCGTCGTCATACTGCAGTTCGATCAAGTCCATTTGAAGGTCAGAGGGCACGTCGGTGGGGTTCATCTCGAAGGGGCATTATCCCACGTTCCCCTCTTGCTCCGTCTTCATATCCTTCGTTCCCCACCCTCCGCTACCATCCAGAATGGAGAGGCTGCCAGTTCTAGAGCATCCTGGAAGAATGACCAATCAGAGGGCGCCTGGCGTCAACGAGCCGCCTCCATAGGTCCAATCGGCACGGTTTGCCCCGCCTTTCTCGGTAGCTCTCCACCTGCAGGCAGGTCCTTAAAATAGGTTGGTGCAGCTGGTGGAAAAAAAGTGCAGTGTGTGGCATTGCGGAGATGCTGCAGTTGTGTACTTTTCAAAAATAGGCTATTGGTCGCATTGTAAAAGTTCCTAAATGCAGATATTTTGTGCACAAAGTGCACTTTTGCAAAGTCACTTCACAGTCATGCCGCGGGCCGCAGATACAATGACGGGAATCCTTGGCGGGCCGCACGTAATGTTAACCGGGGTAGAGCCTCGCGGGCCGCACGAAGGGACCTCGTGGGCCGCATGCGGCCCGCGGGCCGCAGGTTGGTGACCCCTGCTGTAGACTGAGATCTCCCGTTTGGTATTTTCTTGTCTTCTACTTAATTGCAGGGCCAAATATAAGCTCTTGGCTCCCAAAGTTTAGAAGTACTTCTCTTGATCAGATGGGCAAAGTCGGTGCAGGTTACCCCCCCTCCATACCTTTGTTTAGGGTTGTACCTGCTGATCTGTGCAGATTAGCTCCCCTTTTTTTTAAGTGTAAAAGTTATTTAAGTTGGTAACCTGCATAGAGTAGCAGGTACAACTCTAAACCAAAGCATGGAGGGGGCCAGTCTGCATGAAGCAGCAGATACAACTCCAGCAACCTTAAAACTGAAACAGACTCAAGTAATGTGATGGGGGAGATGGGGGGAGGCAGAGGCAGAGGGGAGGGGATGTATTTGTGTCAAGAAGAAAGGACTCTTTATATGGTCTCTGCTTGCAAGGGACAATTAAAGAATTAGCACTTTGTAAAGGAGGCACTGACCCCTAAACCCTCCAAACCTTCGGCAACATAGGCAAATGTCTCTGTTGCCTATGCACAAATTCTGGTCCTGGTTAATTACTTAACTAAAGCTTCATTCTTTTTCTTTCTTCTTTACCAAAAACAGACTCATATTTGCAGCAAGTAGGAAGCATTAGCACTTGAAAGAATTAATTGTGAGAATATTGGACATGCTATAAATCATAACAGAGGGAAAGGATAAATATATCTGCTTTGCTGATAACTGTCTGAAAGAGTTGACTTTAGGTTTTAGCAGGAGTGATTCCAAATAGCAAATTGTTCCTTAACTCTTTAAAAAATCTGACATTAGCTCTGTAGTACAGTAGATATGATGGGGCTATTTGTTTTCCCGATAATTGAGTCACTAGGAAGGGATATCTGGAAGAAAGGAATACAGCCACCTAGATCACTATTTGCCATTCAACTGGGGCAAAACTAGAAGAGAACGTGACCATCATCTCATTATGATCGGCTTCAAGCATCATAGCATATAATGGAAATAGTATACATAGGAAATAAAACTAAACAGCTTGCAGAGGTTTGGGAAATCTTCTCTGCATGCTCTGCAGTTTGTAGAAGCAGATACTTGTTGGCTTAAGACCAACCATCGTATTTAAAAGTAATATGGAAATTTAACTCATATACGCTGGAAGAGAGAAGAGTTGTGAAATATTTAGAATCACTGACAGATGGTAAGCAAATTGTGTTTCATGCCCTTTAGAAAGGGAAAAGGTTAAGCTGATTGAGTTCTTTCTACTACAGTATGTAACCTAGGAAGAAAAAGAAAAAGCAGTCAAGTTGATCATTTCTGGATTATTGTACTTTTTGTTAAAGTTTATGAGAAAATGGTTGATATAAAGAATATGCAAATAAAAAGTAAAAAAAAAAAAGTCCAAGAAATGAAAGTAAGAAAACGCAGTGATTTATTTTGCATAAATGGTTTATTTGCTGTACAAGGTGGGTTGCTTGTCTGGGCCAGGCAGTTTGGTGGGTGAGATAGTTTCTACAGACTCGCCCTCCCTGGAATACCCAAGGCAGGATATTATTTTCATCTTTACAGGTCTGTTAACATTGGGTGCTTTGTCTGTCTTCTCCAAGTCTTGCTGGATTGCAGCTATTCTTGAAAAACTAAAACAAACAAACAACAACACATTTACATTTAATTTCACACATGAAAAGCAAATAAAATATATTTTACTGATTTCGCACGCTAACCGATTATGCATTTATTAGGAAATGTATTACTCGCTAAATCACAGACAAAAGAATCAAAAAGAATCATCATAAATATTAATAAGGCAACTTCAATTTAATGATGAGGCCCTTTTACTAAAGTGCACTGGGGCTCTGCTGCTAATGCACATTTAGCAACAAAATGAAAGCACTGTAGTTGCAACCATTGTGCGCTAACTACAGGGGGTGTGTCCAGCATGTTCCTGCCAATTACCGCACTGACGCACCTCAGCAGCATGCACAATTACTGTGAGTGCACGTAACTACACCTGTTGAGGTGGCATTAGGTGAACTCAGGCTAATTTCAAGGGTCGCAGTTATAACATGGTGTTTGCCACTTGTGCTAACTGTTCAGTGCTCACCACTCTCACTCTCTGCCCCTACCCCTCTCCCTTACCACCCCAGCACACGATTCACGGTTTGCGTGGAAACCAGCCCATGCTAATTGTGTTAGCCTGGCACTAACAGGCACCATGGGCCTCAGTACCAGCTTAACATATGCCAAATCTCATGCTATCTGCATAGCACACTTTAATAAAAGGGCTCTAATGTATAACAACATAAAAGCATACAAATAAAATCCACAAAATATGCAAAATCAACCTTAAAACCCATCATCCAACTTTCAATATCCATCATGAAATACCGAATCAATGACCTGCTAATATATGACCCCTGTATCTACGAACCCTTAATAAAATGGTAGTTCTCAACTGTAATGCTCAACCAACACCTAAAACTACGGTGGTGACAACCATAGAGCTGATTTACTAAAATATATGATGGTATCAGCACATGCCAAGGTTGATTACCCACATTATTAGTAGATAGGTGTCTACTGCATAAAAAGAGACCTGCAGTGAACATCATGCATTAATGCACATCGGCACGTAGTAGTGCCTTTTAGTAAATCTAGCCCTATCTTATGTAGGAATCCCATTTTGCAGGAGGCCAAAGCATTGGCCAGCTCTATAACAATTAGCAAGAAATACTACAATATGGTCCTAATGTTTTTTTGGAAGCCCATTCTAGAACGTTGGAGCTTCTTAAGAGAAACTTGATTTCAGGCCATCAAAGTCCTGAAAGACTTCAAGGAAAGGATCTCCCAGAAGACATCACCCTAGGACCTCAGTAGAATAACTTAAGGATATGAATGAAGTCGCTCCCTCAAATCTATAGGTCTCAAATAATGTGGAATTAAAAAAAAAAAAGAGAGAGAGATGCCCTACTCACAGCCAGTATAGGTTTCATTTTTTTATGGATTATAGTTTTTATGCTTATTTTGTTTGCTGTTTTGTGGCCATTTTGGGAGGGGTGGTATATAATAAAAAGAGGAAACATAAAAAATATGTGAATCACGTGAAAGTAGAGGAATTGTAGCTGGACAGACTGTGAGCCAATTTGGTCTTTTTCTGCATTATTTACTAAGGAATAAACAAAAACACTGTCCTAAATTTATTCAGACAGCTATACAGATAAATGGACTGACTATTGCCACTATCCATACAGCAGTGGTGCTGAAGATACGTAAAATATTTAAGTACCACAGCTAGTGTTTAAAAAACCTCTGTGTACAGTGTTTAAATATTGATGTGGTGGCTTTCAAGAGACCATATTTGCTTTGCTATTTTGCTTCAGGCATTATAAACCTTATCCATCACACTTTCACTCCTTGGGACACTGAACCCAGGGACGGCCCAACCACTAGGCTAACTAGGCAGTCGCCTAGGGTGGCAACTTCTCGAGGACAGCAAAAGCAGGGCATTCAAAGCTAACTAATAGATTTTGACATCTAGAGGGGGTGTAAAGCTTCAGGTTTGCCTAGGGCACCAACACCTTGGACCAACTCTAGGGCCGGCCCTGTCTATACCTTCTAGTGTTGTCAATATTTGTATAATAAAGAGAAAAAATATTGCACTGTTTTGATATACAGTTTTAAGAACTTACATTTTATTCTGTGTATCTGGGTTGTCTATAACAAAGCAGCACAGCACAATCAATAAACAGGTCACCAACGTAATGGACATGAACGCTATTACTAAGCGATTCCTAAATTGATTCTTCATCAAAACCGATGTAGAAAACTCTTCCTCTTCTTGTTTCTTAAGGACCATTTCTAATAAAATAAGGGATATGTACATTGACATTACCAGATGGAATGCTCAAGGCCCCATGCATGTCTTTTGGAAAGGCCTATTCTACCAAGTGAAGATATTTGAAGTTTCACACCCAAAGTAAAAGTGTGCTTTCCTTGCAACTTATCTATAATGAATATCCTCTTGCTACTTGAATGGTTTCACCCCCAAATCATATGAGCGTATTGCAAACCATCATTTGATTTTGCATTACTTTTCTCAAGAGTTTCACCATAGATCTCAGTTTTCACATTTCTCTTAGGCAAGGCTGTGCTAGGTTATCTGATGCCCCCCTGCAACCTATAAATCATCCAAAATGCTATTTTTATAACATCTTAGTTTTTAATGTCTCTTTCGCTGTTTGCTATTTTTTCTCATTTTTAAAAATGTTCTGATTTTTTGATGTTATTTCCTCATTTCTTTGTTTCTGCATTTTGGCGCCTTCTAAAGGTCAGCGCCCCCTGCCATCCTTACCTCACTTACTGTGTTGCACTGGCCCTGCTTCGAGGTTGCCATGGGGTAATTTTATAAGCAACTTGAGCAGGTAGAAAAATATTTTATACAATCAAGTAGGTGCTTGTAAAATTGCCTGGAGGTAGGAGGTATATGCACAGAAAAGTTGACGTAGCGCCTACTTTTTTATGATATGTGAGCAGGTAGTATCAGGGGCAAAGCCTGGGAGGTATGGAATCAGGATCAGCACTTAAGGGGTAATTTTATAACGAGGCACCTACTTTTACATTTGAAAGTAGACTCGTAAATAGAGTATTTTAGTTATTTATGCGCACAAAAGGCAGTTTACTCTTGTAAAAGGCCTTTTATAAAATTGCACCAAATATAAAAGTATGCACTTTAATTTCATGGTGTATACTTTCACAATGGGCGTGCGCAGGGGCAGAGTTTGGGTGGAACTTAGACAAAGCATGCAAGTATGCATGTTGATCATAAAATCTATTTAAAATTAGGTATTTGTTGAATACATTTTTAAGTACCAAAACGCTTATAAAGTAGCTATAGTATCTGATTGAAATAGCAGAGCTTCATACTTTATCCTAACTCAGGTACTGAGATCATCTGTCCGGCATAGAGACCATATCACATGCTTGTTGAGAGACCTAGAAACCATGTTTTGGCTCACATATCAGAAGGAATGTATCAAGCTAGAAATGCGCCCTGTGCGACTCATGAACCTGGTGACTCTCCTCCACCCAGCTGCACGCAGGAACTCGGTCGTGTTGGGCTTTCTGGAAGCCCAGTGATGACATTGGTATCCCTTCTGTACTTGAGCCCTGTGCGGCCACACCACTTGCACAGCCCTTGGTATGCCCTGCATATCAGAGCAGTGTTTCTGACTCTGGTATCATTAGAGTATATCCAGTATCATAGCAGTATATATGTGCTCTGGTACGCAGCAGTGCATTCTAGCTCTGGATTCACAGCAGTATACACGTGGTCCATTATTCTGGTTCATATATCACAGCAGGATTTTTCTTCCATAGGCTTTCTAGATCTGTCCTCAGGACCCCACAGCCAGTTGTATATTTACAATAAACACACATGAGATACATCTGCATATATTGGAGGCATAGCATCCGCTGATTTATTATATGTATATTGACAGGGCCAGTCCCAGAATTGGTTCAAGGTGTTGGCATGCTAGGCAAACCTTAAGCCTTATTCCCTCCTGGCTATCAGAATCTATGGTTTAGCTTTCAATACCCTGCTCTTTGCTGCCCCCCCAGAAGCTGCCATCCTAGGTGATTGCCTAGTTTGCCTAATGGTTGGGCCGGCCCTAAATATTTTGGCAGGGTCAGGTATGCAAAGCACATGAAGCACACTACAAATCCCAGAATTCCTTAGGGAAGGGATAGGAAGACCCCTGCCACAGATATAGCCCCAGGTGATTCAGAGTAGGGAAGAACATTCGGGAGAGGGTGGAGTTTACCAGAGCAGAGAACGCCAAGTTCATTTTCCCTAAGCTAGCAGGGAAAGAAACCCAGGAGAGGGTGGAGAGCAGCTGACTGAGTGAAGCTCAGCTGGACATGGAATAAACTCCACTGCTCCTTTATGTGCATTTAAAGACTGTTTGAGGATGAAGTTGAGAGACTATTTTTGGGATAAAGCCCAGTGAACATTGTGCAAAATAACCCAGAGGAGGGGTGGGGGGGGGGGGAGTTGTTTCTCTGCAGGAGCAGATTGACTGCAGAGGCAGAGTGATGGCTGGAGTTGCTGAAGCTGCCTAGAAGCAGTGGACTGGATTAGAGGTAGCCAAGTAGTTACCAGCCTGGAAGAGGGGGGTATGTGCATGGAACTGAGACTACTTCTGGCTGCCTTTGTGACTCTAATACCCGAGAGTGAATGCATGAACTGTTCCATTTGAAACTACTGCAGAAGGATATAAGAGCATGAGACACTGTTATTAAGAACTGGGAATTTATGTGAAAGGTTGGAATAATAACGATTAGTCTGCTTAATTAAAATAATCACTGAAATGAACTGCTTTGAAATGTGTAGCACTGGAATAGCCAGTTGAGACGGTGGCCAGCTTACCAGCATTAGCTGAAGTGGAGTTTACAGTGCACCTGGACTAGAGAGCACCCCCTGGGTAGAGACAATATTAATTACTGATATCCTGAAAATCGGACTGGGCATAGAGTATGCAGAATATGGTTTAGAGAACCCTGTATTAGCATTTTCTGACTCAGCTATTGCAGCAAGTACTGTGAATCAGGAAGCATATCTTGGCTCAGGTATATCAATTCACCCTAGCTGTGACAGCAGAACAACAGCATAGCCTGTTCCAGATGGTACATGTCATATGATTATTCACCATCGAACATTCCTGCCTGGATCCTTATTTATGCTCATCATAGCAGGGGGACCTGTGGTGGGGATTCAGGGGGGTCCGCACTTTGGATGTCTCATCATCTGCATCTTGCTTTTTTCCATGGATGCTTCTGAATTCAGGGCCATGTGAGGAACCATCACATGGCTACAGGCTCAGGAAGGTGAAGTTATCCATTTGACACATCTATCAACATATACAACTAGCCTCTTATTATGGTCCTTATCGCTTCGGATGAACTGCTATACTGTGCCAGTGGTAGAGATGCATGTCATATCATGCATCCACTACAGGAGGAGACAAACCAAAAGCAGAACCTAAGGGCCAGGCCTACACGTAGGTATATTAATGCAATTAAAGTTTATTGAGGACCCAACTAAAAAGTTTCGGCCGGAGGCCTTCTTCAGGGGTCTAAAAATAAATAAAAAACATACATTAAAACGCACATGTTAAAATATAACTGATTACTGTACATACAATATTAAAAAGGGTCTTAACACATTGAAAGACAGTAAAAACATCCATATAAGGACATTACATAAAAGGTGCGAATATAACTAAGATGTAAGATACATCATCACAAAGTATGATACCATGCAAAATAACATCGAAAAAACACAAGTCATGAAATGTGGAGAAAAATATATTACCACAAAGTGTAGCATCATATAACATAGTATTAAAAACAGCAAAAGGTCTTGCAATATAGGAGAGAACAAACAGAAAGAAACATTGATAAAAGGGCGTAATATGAAAACGCATAACTAGTAAAGGTATATACAATAAAATTGTAAAATACATTACCACAGGAAATAGCAACAACAAGTAAAGAAGCAGAATGCTTTCCTCAATCTGTGTGAATTAAAGAGAAATTAGTAACATAAAACCTCATGTTATGACGAAGTCTCAAAAAGGCACAATTGCCAATGATCAAATTATATGTGAAAAAATAAAAGCTAAAGAGCCATTTCCTTCTTCTAAGATTCTACTCTAATTGATAACGGAAGCTTTGTGAAAAAACAAATATGGAATACAGAGAAGCAGAAGGATAGGCAATGGATGAAGCAGACAATACTAAAAAAATGCTAGATACACTTATAGCGAGTTAATTAGCTAGCTCGAGGATTAGATGAACCGCAAGGGTATATAGCAAAAGGATGCAGTGAAAACTGTGTTGTGGAACAGTATATCAAAGGCATTGCGGCAAGAGAGTATATTAATGAATGAAAGACAAACTGGCATTGCTAGCGTAAAAACATAGCATATAAAAGAAAACATATTGAGACTTAATGTATAGAGAGAAAAGTGGTGTCAGATGCATATCAGGAAAATTTTTTTGTATATGCAAAACTACAAAAAGTGTTTTCAAAGCGTCCACATAATACTTTAAAAATTGTAGGGCAACACAAAGTGGCGAACTGTTACAAGAAAGTAAAACTGCAACCGCTACAAGCATGTGAGTTAATAAAATTGAGACCACATAGGGAGCAGATTAAAAGTGCCCTACTGTAAAAAGGACCAACACATATAATAATGACAGTGTATGGGCGCGTAAACATACAAAGGAGAGTGACTTAAGTGGGAGCACATTTGATATCCACCGAAGTGTAATACTGCCGAAAAGGTGCATATGTTGCCCAGACCATAACGAGGAAGTGTTACAAATACCATAAACATAATAAGAAGAAGCCATAACTAAAAATACCTGTACAAAACAACACAAAACCTTACGATTTAAAAACAAAAGGAAGAGAAAAGTAACTCAGAAGAAACTGCAAACATTACCAGAGTCATTGCTATGCGCGGGAAAACGCCGCGCAAGTGCAGAGGGGATATTTAAATGATTCTGAGGTAGTGCTTTAAACTTTGCCGCTTAAAAGAATTATATAAGGGGACTAAGGACGTCATAGATGCAAACATATGTGCTGTTGGCAAAAATGACAAAAGGAAACTACATTGAAAATGAAATAAATGTAAAGATAATAAAACATCAATGTTTATCTAAGAAGTGTCCTAAGGCTCGCAAAACAAATTGCTAATAGATGCCCCCATGTTTAAGGTTAGATGCTAAAAACAAGGGACACTTCAGTTGTAATAAATGTTCTGTGTGTAAACATACTCTCACATTATCCGTGTTCTCACACCCAGTCACCCAAGTACGATATAAGTTACATGCCAGAACCAATTGTAACTCCTCACATGTGGTGTATGTTATTGTTTGTCCTTGTCCTCTTCTTTATGTGGGTAAGACTATCCGTCCAGTGAGGACACGCATCCTAGAACACAAAAGTTGCATACGAAGGAAAATTCTCACTGCACCCCTAGTTGAACATTGGTGTGCGCTGCAACACACTCTTGATGAAAAACATTTTTTGTAGTTAGACAAATGCATGTCCCCCCTCGGGGTGGGGACCAAGACCGACGGTTAACCCAAGAAGAACAGCGTTACATTTTTTTGTTTAACACGGTGGTTCCACATGGTTTGAATAAAGAAATTGAGTATCATCATTTTCTGTGATCCACAGCATCCTTATGCCCCCTTTTGTTTTATTTTACTTTATTTTTGCTGTACACATTTTATTTATCTTATCAGTATAAGTATAATGCAATATGTAATTATTTATACTCTTTTACATGTTAGTCCTAATTATGATTCCTCTGTTTGATAAGTTTCCTAAGGAGAGTGTCTTTTATAAGTATTTAGAAGTTCGATATTTTAGTATCATTCTGCCACTTCACTGCTGCTGTAAATATTTTATTTATTTTATTTGTATAGTTCAATGTAATATGTAATTATTTATACTTCTTACATGTTAGTTTTATTATGATCCTTCTGTTGCAGAAGTTTTTTAAGGAGAGTGTCTTTTAGAAGCTTAATATGTACTGGCACAATTTTAGTACTATGCTTTTAAATATTATTTATACAAATAATTAATATTTTCCCCTCCCCCCCTTTTTTGTTTTACCTTTGTTATATGATTGTTTGTGAAGTGTTTTTGTCTTTTAATACAGTTTTATATTTTCTATTCTTCCTTTTTTTATCTTGATTAGTTTGGTTTATACCCTTATTTATGTCCGAGTGTACTGCCACCCTCTTTATTTTGAGTAAGTTGCTTTTTATGGTGCCTTTTCATTTTCAGTAAATGCTAATATTTTCTCCTTCGAGGATATGCCAGTTTTATGGACATAATTCTATTTATCTTATGCCCTATATTTACCCTATTTTATTTGATTAGTTTAGTTTATACCCTTATTTATTGCCGAGTGCACTGTCATCCCCTTCATTTTGACAGTATACGTGTCCATTGAACTTTTTCCATTATTCATCTATCTGAAATATTTAACATATGCCCTTGTTGGCAGCGTTTTAAATTTTAATCCTTCTATGTACAATCATTGCTCCTTGACATGGTTCATACTATTGCTTTTCTCCCCAATTCGTATATTCTCTCTGTTCTTATTGTTTCGATTGTTTTATATTGTATACTATTTCACAGCTTGTCTAAGTTTTTGATATTACACTATAAGAAAATATTCCTTTTTGCTTAAAGGTTACACTACATAGTTATGGATGGTTGCTAAGGATAGCGTTTTTCCTTCTGTAGTAGTACGTTTGCAACGTTCGGGCAATCTACTAATCCATCGTTTACGATGTGTAGTATGTCCTTCATTAAATAATCAATCAACTATGCAATTTTTATTTCTATTCACTGCTGGACTACCCTTTTATTATTCTTATGAGATATAGTTGTATCTATAAAGGCACGGGCAGGGTGCTTTGCCCGGCGCGGGACCCTGCTCGTGCACGGGGTGGAGGGGGTTGAAATCGGGGCCGCGCAGGGCCGTGCGCGCGGTGCATTATTTAAATTGATTGACTCCGCTCGTGGAGTGGGGCGAGCGGAGCCAATCAGGGTGCAGGCAGCCATGTGCTCTGGCGTGCTGGAGACGCTTCAGAGCACAGGCTGTTTGGCGGGAGGCGCGGCAGGAGCAGCTTCCTTGGGTCAGCGCGGCTTTCAGCATCGGCGGGGGAGCAGGCCTTCAGGAGGTGCTGGTTTCGTCGGCGGGAGTGCGGCACGGCTTTCAGCGTCGGCGGGAGAGCAGGCCTTCAGGAGGTGCTGGTTTCGTCGGCGGGAGTGCGGCAGTGTTCGCGGCGGTAGTTGGTTGCAGGCAAGTGCCTGGGGCAGCGGGGTGGGCTCGCGACTGAGACAGCCTTCGGCTGGGCAGGGAGGCGTGCCTGGGGCAGTGCGTCGGGGAGGACCGGCAACGGTTTTCCGGCAAGGGGTGCAGCCGAGCAGTGAGCAGTGCTCCGTGTCTGCGAGGTCCCGCGATGGTTGTCAGCAAGGCAGGGAGGAGTGCTTGGGGCAGTGGAGTGCGACTGGTGTTAAAAAAAAAAAAAAAATAAATAAATAAAAGAAGAACTTCACCAATTAACAGGGATGGCAGGCAAGAAGCAGGCAAGTGGTGGAGGTGGCAAAGGGGGGGGGCAGGCGGCCCGAGGGAGGCCAGAAAAAAGGCAGAGGGGGAAAGGGGTAGGAAAATCGGTGTGTGCACTGTCAGAGAGTGCCAGTGAGCATGGGGTTAGGGGGAAGGGGGCGAGAGGTGCTGGGGGTTTGGTTAGGGGGCGTAGGGGGTTGCGGTCTCAAGAGGGGCTTCTTGTAGAGCCCGCGGGGCAGGCTGCGAGTCATGGGCCTCTGCAGTCAGCAGCTGCCCAAGCGGCTGGGACTACTGAGACCCCGGTTAGGGAGTCGGGTTCCAGGGAGGGGCAGGTTGAAGGCGTTGGGGAAGGGATTCTCAGGATGGATCCGGAGCAGGGGCAGGGGTGGGGAGTTAACTCCTTGGGCCATTGGGGGGGGGGACCCAGGCAGGTAATTGGGGTGGCTGGGGGGGATGCGTGGGGGTGGCTATCTCCGGTCGGGGGTTTTGTTCCTCCTGCAGTTGGTTTGACGCCTCCCGGGTGGTCGGGGCAGTCAGGGCAGAGGTCTGGATGGGAGCATTGGTTGGGGGGGGGTCAAGGTTCCTCTAGGGCGGATTGGACTGGGGCATGGCCTCAGAGGGGTGCGCTGGGCTTGTCTTCGTTGGGTTTTCCCATTTTGTCTTCACAGGTGCCCCATATGGCAGCGTCGGGTCCTGCGACGTCTTCGGTGGTGTCCTGCAGTGAGGGGAGTATTGCTTCGAGGCCCCCTGCGGAAGTGGGTGCTGTTGGAGTCGGCGGCCAGGCGTCCGGGACAGCAGATCTGCAGCGGTCGGCGGAGCCGAGAGGCGAGGAACTGCTTTCGTCCAGGACCCGCGGAATCGAGGACCCACCAGGTGAGTTGAGAGAGGCCGACGGTGGCGCAGCGCTTGAGCGAGGGTCGCGGTCCGATCGGCCAGGCAAGGCGCGCAGAAAGAGGAAGCGGGGGTGTCGTTATCGACGTACCTCCTCTTCTTCCTCCTCATCGTCTTCGGATTCGTCTGGAGCCTCGGTGGCTGTCGGCGGAGGGCCAGGGGCGGCCATGAGTGGCGGGGTTGAGGCGAGTTTGGCTGGTGGTGGTGCTGCTTCTTTGGTTCCATTGTCGGAATTGTGGGAAGGGGTCCCCAGGAAGCTGAGGCGAAAGATTAGGAAGCGGAAGTATATCGATATTTTTCGTTTGCTAGAAGGAAGGAAACGTTCTGGGGACAGTAAGAAGAAGCAAAAGGAGGACGAGAAGGCGGGTCGGCTTCGGAAGGTGTCGCGCAATGTCATTAATTGGGTGCGATCCTTCTTGCGGTTGGCGAGTGTGTGGGGGCATCATTTTCCTCAACAGTCCGGGATGTTGTTATCCTATGCGGACTCGATTCTTGAAGCGTCTCAAATGCATGAAGGCTGGTCGTGGCTTAATTACGACGAGAAATTCAGGGATAAAATGGAGGAGAATAAATTTTTAACCTGGGGCACGCAAGACATTAACCTTTGGCTAACACAGATGTCGGTCAAGGGAGGGGGGACTGGGGGAAGCGGAGGTAAGATGGGGTCGGTAGTCGTTGGGGGGCAGCTCGTTCCTTTCGGGGGGCAGTCGCCACGGGACCGGCTCGGCCGGCCCTTGGAGGTGGGAGTGATGTGTGCTGGAGGTTTAATCGGTCGATGTGTCCCTTTCCGGATTGTAAATTCTGGCATGCGTGCTCAAGTTGTGGGGGTCCCCATGCAGCAGCAAAATGTGTTAAAAAAGGGTCAGGGGCTCAGCCGCCGTCCGTTCTCAAATAGGAGGGGGCCTTTCGAGCTGGCCCCTTTGCCTATTCAGGTTCCGCTTTTGTGTTCTTGGTTGTGTTCTTATCCGCGGAAGCGGGATCGGTTAGTGTTGCAGTTGGGATTTAGTTTGGGTTTTGTGGTTCCGGTGCATGGTGTGGTCGTGGTTTCGTCGCCGCGCAATTCACCTAGTGTGCGGCGCTGGGGGGATATAGCTCGGGTGAAGATAGCGGAAGAATTACGGTTGGGGAGGATAGCGGGGCCTTTTCGGCAGCCGCCGTTCCCGGATTTTGTTGTATCACCGTTGGGCATTATTCCCAAGAAGGAGCCGGGGAAGTTTCGTCTAATTCACAATCTCTCTTCTCCGGCTGGATCCTCCATGAATGATTTGATTCCGCGGGATTTGTGCACGGTGCGTTATCAGTCTTTTGACAAGGCCATGGAGTTAATCAAGAGAGCGGGGCAGGGGGCACTGATGGCGAAGGTTGATATCGAGTCAGCTTTTCGTTTGTTGCTGGTTCATCCGTCTTCCTTCAGGTTGTTGGGTTTTCAGTTTGACGGGGCGTTTTATTTTGACAAGTGTATGCCCATGGGGTGTGCGGTATCTTGCGCGTACTTTGAAAAGTTCAGCTCTTTCTTGCACTGGAGTTTGGTGTGGAGAGTGGGCAGGGGGGAGGTTGTCCACTATTTGGATGATTTTTTATTTGTGGGTGAAGCAGAGTCCTTAGGGTGTAGCGAGCTGTTAGCTGGTTTTGGTAGTCTGTCTTGTGAGTTGGGGGTGCCGTTGGCTGAGAGTAAAACGGTAGGCCCGACGACGCGGTTGACCTTTTTAGGTGTGGAATTAGATTCGCAAAGTTTGGAGGACCGATTGCCCTCAGATAAGGTAGAGAAATTTAGGGTGCTGGTGGCTAATGCCTTGGCCTCTTCCAAGTTGACTTTGCGGGAGCTGCAGGCCTTAATAGGTTCCCTGAACTTTGCTTGTAAGGTCATTCCCATGGGCAGGGTCTTCCTTTGGCGCTTGGCGGCGGCGACGGCGGGGGCTCGGAAGCCTCACCATCGGATCCGAGTGTCAAGGGTTATGCGAGAGGATTTGCGGATTTGGGATCTTTTTGAGCGACTTTAATGGCACTTCGGTGTTGCGGGAGGCTGAGATCTCCAGTGAGGATTTGCAGCTGTATTCGGATGCGGCGGGTGGGGTTGGTCTGGGTATATATTTTGGCGGCGCTTGGTGTGCTGAGCGGTGGCCGATGGAATGGGAGAATGCAGGGCTTCTGAGAAATATTACCTTTCTTGAATTGTTTCCCATCTTAGTGGCGCTTGCGTTATTGCTGTTGCGATTGGCCAACCGTAGGGTGGTGTGGTGGTGTGATAACGAGGCGGTGGTGGCCGTCGTGAATCGTTATACTCCACGCTGCAGTACGGTCGCGGCCCTGATGTGCCAAGTCGTTCTCGCCTGTTTGCGTTTGAACGTGGACTTAAAGGCCCGCCATATTCCTGGTCGTACTAATGCAATCGCTGATGCTCTTTCTCGTTTGCAGTGGGAGCGGTTTCGGCAGTTGGCGCCGGATGCGGACGAGGAAGGGTTCGGGGTCCCTTGGAACTTGTGGAGCTGTGGCCTTCCGCGATGAAGAACCTGTTAAAGAATTCAGTAGCTGAGCGCACGTGGGATTCTTATCAGCGGGGCTGCGCGCGAGTGTGGGAGTATCTGCATGGTGTGGGGTGTGTTGGAAGCGAGGTGTCTGAGTATATGCTGGGGAGCTATGTTGGGTGGGCAAAGGAGAGGAGGTTGCCGAGATCGGTGGTCCGGGGCCATCTGGCGGGGTTTGAATTCTTTTCCTGGGCGGTGGGTTGGGAGGGGGCGACTGGCCCGGCGTTTACTGCAAGGGTGGGAGCGGGCGCTGCCGTTGCGGCGAGATCGTAGGCTCCCGATTACCCATGACTTGTTACAGCGCTTGTGTTACGTGTTGTCGGAGGTGGCATCGTCGCCTTACGAGGGTGTTTTATTTCGAGCGGTGTTTTGTTTAGCGTTTTTTGGGGCCTTTCTGGTCGGCGAGTTGGCGGCGGATTCGGTGAAGGTGGGTTTAGGTAATTGTTTGCGGTTGCAGCATGTGTGGAGGGAGCCAGGCCGTGTTCGTGTACTTTTAGCCAAGTCCAAAACGGATCAACAGGGTAAAGGTTTGTGGGTGGTGCTGGGGAGTATCGGGGGACTCACTTGTCCGGTAGCGGCCCTTGAAGACTATTTGCGGGTGCGCCCGGGCGGTGGTGAAGTGTTGTTCATGCATGAGGACTCTTTGTATGTGACCAGGTATCAAGTGACGGCGGTTTTACGCCTGGCTCTGCGTAGGATCGGTCAGGATCCAGCGTTGTTTTCGGCTCACTCTTTTCGCATCGGAGCCGCCACTAGTGTGGCTGCGGCGGGTATGTCGGGGGATCAGATCCAGGGTATTGGCCGCTGGCGATCTAAGGCCTTTCATGGTTATGTGTGGCTGTGAGGAGCCCTATTAGGGTTGGGGGGGGTTACTAATGCTGTTATTTTCTCTTCCAGGTGGGGGTCTGATGGAGAGGGGCTGTTGGATGCTGGGACACTCCTTTGTCTTTTGGGCTGGTCAGAGAGCGGCGGTGCGGCCTATCGGCATTAATCTTGGGCTCGACCCAGCGGAGGTGGCGCTTTCATGGCTGGGTGAGCGGGGGCTGAGGTGGACTCAACTGCTGCCCTTGCTTCGTCATCATCTGCGGGTTCGAGGACGACCAGCGGTCGTGCTGGTCCATCTTGGAGGCAACGACTTGTCGGAGTGGTCTTGCAAGCAGCTTATAAGAGCGGCGAAGAAGGACTTTTCGACTTTGCTTCGTTTGCTGGACAGAGTCATCTTGATTTGGTCAGACATTATCCCGCGTCCGGCGTCATGGGGCCAGAGGAGATGGTCCCGTGGGCTGACCAAGATAAATCGTCAAATTGGGAGATGGGTCTGTGAAAGAGGGGGGTATCAGGTGCAGCATGTGTAGGTTGATGTAGCCTGTGCGGGGTTGTTTAGGGCAGATGGGGTTAATCTTTCGCCAGTGGGGATGGACTTGCTTTTGAACGACTGGCAGGAAGTGTTGGAGCGAGTTGTTCAGGGTGGCCGCACTGGTCGCAGCTTGGGGTAATTGGGGGGGCGGCACAGCTAAAGTTTTGCCGTGCCAGTGGCGGGATCCCGGAGGTTTCCGGGGTCCGGAGCCTTAGGCGACTCGGGACGGGGGCTGGGTGCCCTCGACCCGGACTACCCCTGGAAGACTTTTGCTAGTAATATGGCGAAGGGGTGGTCGGAATGTTGCCGGTGGTCGGACCATGGTTGCAGCGGAGGCGAGGTCGCTTTGCTAGTAGCATGGCTGGTGACGCATCGCTCCGCTGGGGGGGGGGGTTGTGAGATCATTGTTCCTGTTATGGTTTTGTTGTTATGGGAAATAAAGCTGCGACCAGTTGTTACCACACTTGGCTGTCAGAGTAATTTGTGGGGTAAAGAAAGAGAAATGCTACTGGAAAATGGGGCAAGAGGCTGGGGGTGGGGGAGGGGTGGGGGGGAAGCAAGGTAAAATGGAAGGGTGAGCGCCGGGTCTGGCTACCCGGTTAAAATAAAGGCGCGGGCAGGGTCCCGGCGCCTGCTCTTAACCGGGTGCTTTGCCCGGCGCGGGACCCTGCTCGTGCACGGAGTGGAGGGGGTTGAAATCGGGGCCGCACAGGGCCATGCACGCGGTGCATTATTTAAATTGATTGGCTCCGCTCGTGGAGTGGGGCGAGCGGAGCCAATCAGGGTGCAGGCAGCCATGTGCTCTGGCGTGCTGGAGACGCTTCAGAGCACAGGCTGTTTGGCGGGAGGCGCGGCAGCCCACCCGCCCACCCAGCCTTCGCGGTTGCGGGGCTGGTGTAGGGGTGTCGCAGCTGATGGAGGGTGAGGCGGGATCCCGGAGGTTTCCGGGGTCCGGAGCCTTAGGCGACTCGGGACGGGGGCAGGGTGCCCTCGACCCGGACTACCCCTGGAAGACTTTTGCTAGTAATATGGCGAAGTCGGATAGGGGTGGTCGGAATGTTGCCGGTGGTTGGACCATGGTTGCAGCGGAGGCGAGGTCGCTTTGCTAGTAGCATGGCTGGTGACGCATCGCTCCGCTGGGGGGGGGGGGGTTGTGAGATCATTGTTCCTGTTATGGTTTTGTTGTTATGGGAAATAAAGCTGCGACCACTTGTTACCACACTTGGCTGTCAGAGTAATTTGTGGGGTAAAGAAAGAGAAATGCTACTGGAAAATGGGGCAAGAGGCTGGGGGTGGGGGAGGGGTGGGGGGGGGAAGCAAGGTACAATAGAAGGGTGAGCGCCGGGTCTGGCTACCCGGTTAGTGGTTTTGCTTAGTTTCTGCTTATATTGTGGTTTGTTTCTTCATTCAAGCTGTTAGCAATTTGTTTTGCGAGCCTTAGGACACTTCTTAGATAAACATCGATGTTTTATTATCTTTACATTTATTTCATTTTCAATGTAGTTTCCTTTTGTCATTTTTGCCAACAGCACATATGTTTGCATCTATGACGTCCTTAGTCCCCTTATATAATTCTTTTAAGCGGCAAAGTTTAAAGCACTACCTCAGAATCATTTAAATATCCCCTCTGCACTTGTGCGGCGTTTTCCCGCGCATAGCAACGACTCTAGTAATGTTTGCAGTTTCTTCTGAGTTACTTTTCTCTTCCTTTTGTTTTTAAGTCGTAAGGTTTTGTGTTGTTTCGCACAGGTATTTTTAGTTATGGCTTCTTCTTATTATGTTTATGGTATTTGTAACACTTCCTCGTTATGGTCTGGGCAACATATGCACCTTTTCGGCAGTATTACACTTCGGTGGATATCAAATGTGCTCCCACTTAAGTCACTCTCCTCTGTATGTTTACGCGCCCATACACTGCCATTATTATATGTGTTGGTCCTTTTTACGGTAGGGCACTTTTAATCTGCTCCCTATGTGGTCTCAATTTTATTAACTCACATGCTTGTAGCGGTTGCAGTTTTACTTTCTTGTAACAGTTCGCCACTTTGTGTTGCCCTACAATTTTTAAAGTATTATGTGGACACTTTGAAAACACTTTTTGTAGTTTTGCATATACAAAAAATTTTTCCTGATATGCATCTGACACCACTTTTCTCTCTATACATTAAGTCTCAATATGTTTTCTTTTATATGCTATGTTTTTACGCTAGCAATGCCAGTTTGTCTTTCATTCATTAATATACTCTCTTGCCGCAATGCCTTTGATATACTGTTCCACAACACAATTTTCACTGCATCCTTTTGCTATATACCCTTGCGGTTCATCTAATCCTCGAGCTAGCTAATTAACTCGCTATAAGTGTATCTAGCATTTTTTTAGTATTGTCTGTTTCATCCATTGCCTATCCTTCTGCTTCTCTGTATTCCATATTTGTTTTTTCACAAAGCTTCCGTGTATTTAGATCCTGTTGAAGCCTATATCAATTAGAGTAGAATCTTAGAAGAAGGAAATGGCTCTTTAGCTTTTATTTTTTCACATATAATTTGATCATTGGCAATTGTGCCTTTTTGAGACTTCGTCATAACATGAGGTTTTATGTTACTAATTTCTCTTTAATTCACACAGATTGAGGAAAGCATTCTGCTTCTTTACTTGTTGTTGCTATTTCCTGTGGTAATGTATTTTACAATTTTATTGTATATACCTTTACTAGTTATGCGTTTTCATATTACGCCCTTTTATCAATGTTTCTTTCTGTTTGCTCTTTCCTATATTGCAAGACCTTTTGCTGTTTTTAATACTATGTTATATGATGCTACACTTTGTGGTAATATATTTTTCTCCACATTTCATGACTTGTGTTTTTTCGATGTTATTTTGCATGGTATCATACTTTGTGATGATGTATCTTACATCTTAGTTATATTCACACCTTTTATGTAATGTCCTTATATGGATGTTTTTACTGTCTTTCAATGTGTTAAGACCCTTTTTAATATTGTATGTACAGTAATCAGTTATATTTTAACATGTGCGTTTTAATGTATGTTTTTTATTTATTTTTAGACCCCTGAAGAAGGCCTCCGGCCGAAACTTTTTAGTTGGGTCCTCAATAAACTTTAATTGCATTAATATACCTACGTGTAGGCCTGGCCCTTAGGTTCCGCTTTTGGTTTGTCTCCTCCTGTTTTCTGCGGATACCTATTCTTCTTCCCTGGTTTTATATCATGCATCCACTACAAACATGGTCACACAGCCCCAGGCATACTAGGACCCATGACAAAAGGTGTACTTGCATGACTGATGATGGCGTGGCATGGTAGGCCCTGGAGACACGCTAATAACTCCTAAGCCAACGTGCTGTTCTATATTTTGCTGCATGGTACTATAGAGGACCAGGGTCTGTGAGCTGGCTTCACAGGGATGGTTACAAGGAAAATAGAGCACAGATGTGGTGGACAAGTGTGTGGGACAAGATACAGATCAGTTTGGTCTGGCCAGTTGACTAGATGAGGCCTTGGCTGATATACACCAACTATGATGCCTGGCTATTATGTATGAGCCATACATGATTGAGTGAATGTGTACATAGGCTCCCCATTTAGTGTGCACACCTAGGTGAAGCTAACTTCAGTCTAATGGAAAGCCCGCATCAACACCTAGCCATTTGGTATGGATCGACTAGAAGGTTGGGTTCAGTAGCAATGCAGTGCAATAGGTAGAGACTTAAGGGGACATATTGCTGTTTCATAGCTTGTCCCTAGAGACAAGTAAATGGCTCTACTCAGGCCTGCCTTTGCCTGATGAGTGTCTGCTACACCATCAGAGCAAGTGGGAATCTCCCAAGAGACACACAAAATGGAGGTGCAGGAATACAGGCAAGTGGGAGAAAGCATGATCTTACACTCACTGGCACGATACAGTAGTTTTCTGTTGGCAACAGCTTTGGGCTGCATGATTCCCTCTTACCATGTTTGCCAACACTTGCAGTATAGTATGCAGACAACACCTATTCATCCACAAAGTGGGCAGAACACATGCACATATTTGTGAAGAGGTTGTTGGACCATGATTACTTCATGCAGCCATGTGTCTGTAAGGAGTCATCAGATTAGTCAGACAACTGTTCAGGAAACTGCTGTTGACTTGTGTACCTGCTAGTGACCAATCAGCCAGTCAAATAGGCCAAATACTGCCTTTTTGTGTTTTACAGCAGCTGCACATGAAGGAAGACCTTGCAGGCCCAAAGTCCATGAAAACCCTGGTCTATGTTTATGTTTATTAGAAACTTAATATACCGCCCATAACAAAGCATCTGAGCGATTTACAAACATAATAACAGCTGCTAGGAAATAGAAAGGAGCGCCATTAAAAAATTAGACAGAAAAGGAAAGATAAGGACTAAGAGGAGGGGGGTGGACAGGAAAGCAACTGGAAGGGGAACCAGAGGAATGTACATCAGCGAGGGGGTGGGGAGAAAGGTGAGGGAGGAGGGGGGAGGTCGAAGGTAGAGCAGAAGAGGTGGGTTTTCAGTTTGTCCTTGAAGGTGTTAAAGGAGGATTCTAAACGGAGGGCAGCGGGGGCGAGTTCCAGAGTCGGGGACCAAGAAAGTAAAAGGCAGACGAACGGGTGGATTCCAGATGGGCCTGTGATGGGGAAGGGAGGGTCATGTGATTAGCATGGATGGATCGGAGGGAGCTTTGGGGGTTGTGGAGATGGACCTGGTCAGCAAGATAGAGAGGAGTGCCAGTGTAGATTGATCTATGCACGAAGATAAGAAATTTATACTGGATCCGGAAGGGGATTGGGAGCCACTGCAGACATAAGAGAAGAAGAGTGACATGATCGAAGTGGGAGGCGTGGGTTAGAATATGGGAGGCAGTGTTTTGGACACATTGCAGACGAAGAAGCTGGGACTGAGGGAGACTGGCCAGAGAAACATTACAGTAGTCGAGGCATGATATGACGAGAGAAAGGAGCAATGTGGTCAAGGAAGGGGTAGAAAGGATGGGACGGACGGCATAAAATTGCCTCAGGGTGAAGAAGGAGCGTTGGACAACGGAGGAAATGTGGTTGCACCATTCTTTCACTTCTGTTTGGGATGCTGTGGAGGGTGTCAAGAGCTACCTTCTGAGAAAGTAGCCTCTGTATCCTATATAGGGAGAAAGAGAGAGAGAGGGGCAAGCAATTAGATCAGCACGGGCATATTTTTAGCTGTGATGGGTAGCCACTACCACCAGTACTTTGTGTGGTGGTGACTGTCAATAGGATCCTCTGGGATCTCCTAGCATGTGCATGTCTAAAAGCCAGAGTCGCCCTAGGCTGGGCTTACATAGCAGCCATCCACTGGTGATCTGTCTGTGTCCGAATGGCAGATGAAATTTAATGTGAACAAGTGAAAGTTATCCACTTAGGGAAGAACTACTACTACTACTGCCACTATTAATCATTTATATAGCTCTTCAAGGCATATGAAGTGCTGTACAGACACATATAAAAGATGGTCCCTGCTCGTCAGAGTTTACAATCTAATCAAGACAGACAATACAATAGATTCAAGGGTACAAATAGGGAAAGGTGAGGAAACATAAGGAGAACAAGGGATCAGGATCCAAAAGCAGCTTCAAAGAGATGAGCCTTTAGCATGGATATGAAAAGGGGCAGAGAGGAAGCCTGACGTGTAGACTCAGGAAGTTTGTTTCTGGCATAAGGAGCAGCAAGGTGAAAGGATTGAAGTCTGTAGTTGGCACTGGAAGAAAAGAGCATAGTGGAAGAGTGGAGTTCACGAGGAGGGGTGTAGAGAGAGAGGAGAGAGGAAAAGTAGTGAGGAGCAGTAGAATGAATGCATTTATAGGTCAGAAGGAGGAGATTGAACTGGATATGGAAATGGAAAGGGAGACAGTGAAGTGATGTGAGAAGAAGTGATATATGAATAAATCGGAGCTGGCAGAAAGTTAGCCGTGCAGTTAAGTTCTGAATAGATTGAAGGGAAGAGAGATGACTCAGAGATCAGCAAGGAGGAGGTTGCAATAGTCTAGACAGGAGGTGACTAAAGAGCGGATAAGTACTTTAGTAGTGTGTTCAGAAAAGAAGGGACACATTTTGTTAATGTTATAGAACAACTCAAACTACAGGGCCATTGAAGATTATCTGTTTAATTTACTCATGGCTGCCTCAACCAACACCCAGTGAGTCCTTCCACCAATATGCATGGCATAGCATATACACCAGCAATCACACACACACAGACACACTCTCTCTCTCTCTTTCAATTGTACTCACAGTGAGCCACAGAGCCACATACAACCCCCCCCCCCACCGCAACCACACATACAGAGGTAGCAGGGGACCACATGGAGATACAAATGCAGAATATAACACTCATTGAGACACAGACAGATAGAATCAGGCAACATAGCCACATGCCTAGAGCTAGGGAGACAGACACAGGGAACATGGGGTAAGGGTGGCTCAGCAAAGTTGGGGAAAGGAGGATGGGGATATGGGATATGGAGGAGGGGTGGAATATAGGTCTGAGAAAGACAAGGATGGAGTAATGGCATAAGTTATAATGAGGGGCCCCCAAGCAAAATTTTGCTGAGGGCCCCTCATTGTCGTGCTAGTGGCATGTGCTGTGTGGGCCCTCCCATGCAGTGGCGATGCCAGCAGCAGCGTGGCAAACTGACTTTAACATGTCTGCCGCATTGCTCTGCTCTTGTATGTTCGTCGCGGGGAATGCGGGCCCGGCAGCTGTTCCCCATCGGGCTGAAGTCTTGGGAGACTTTGGCCTAGCAGGGAACAGCTGCGGGGACTGCGTTCCCCGTGACAAACTTCAAGAGTGGAGCAGCATGGCAGACATGTTAAGGTCAGTTTGCCACGCTGCTGCTGCTCCTGTGTTGGCCTCTTTTCTGCCCACCCCCCCTACATTGGGGGGTGGGGCTGCTTGGGCAGAATTTACGCCAGTGGGAGGGAATGTAGAAGAACAAAAGGGAACAAACAACATATCTATGTGGACACAGATGACAATCAAGCCAAAAAACCACAAGTACTGCTTCTCCGGTCACCAACACCAGTCAGTCCCAAAAGACAAGTGAGGCCAGTGTATGTTCACTGTTTATAGCCTCGTCTAAATTAGCATGTTTACAAATCCTGTCTTGCATGTCATTGTCCTCTTGGGAAACACGTCATACATATGTAGATGTTGGTAGCATCCAGACTACGCCCCACCTTAAAGACATATATAGAACTGCATATGGGGCACATTGCTTGCAGCCTTTTCAAAATTGCATTTTCCCCATGGATGCCATTTACACGTTTAAAATGTGAATAGGTCTTCTAAAATAACCCCCAAAATGTTCTCCAGAAATCAAAAGCACTCATAAGGTCCCTTTTAATAATGTATAATTTTTCACTTACCGTGCATTAGGAGCAAAACCCAACATGTAAAAGCCATGCAGTAACTATCTGGTATATGCCCTGCACCTGCATGTCCTCTGCACTTCTGCATGGAAAACTTCCTTACTGCACGTTAAGTTCATTTGCAATTAGCGCTGCCACGCAACGCCTCCTCTTAAGGTGGTGTTAAATGCCCCTGCGCTAACTGCAAAATTGACAGATAGTGCTTGGAAATGATTCTGCAGTCCATGAGCACTCTCTGCCCTTGTCCCTATTCCATCATGTGCTTAGCAGTTAATGTAGGATTTTTACCTTGCTGGCTGTGCTTAAAGCACGGTATCCATCATCATAGCCCCTCGAAAACCGTTACCACATGCTAAAACATGCATAAACTGCTTATTACTTCCAAACATTCAAAGCCAAATTTCAAAGAGGTATATTTTCATTTTGTGCATAGAGCAAAAATGTTTAGCTCATTTTTCACCTTCCAGTAAGGTTCAAAACTGTGAAAGACATGTCCAGATTTAGCTCTCAGAAAATATTAATCAAATAGCCACCTAACAAAGAAAACTTACGGTTTTCATTTTGATTTGGCCAACTGATTATGAGCGGACCTGATGGTACCTCTTCATTGTTGTCAGCGGACAATTTTTCTTCCCCTAAATGAAAAGAAAATAAGAAAATATTTTTGTTTCCTCAGGCTGAAATAAATGGGCCTAATTCAGTATCGGGGTATCAAAGGATGACATGGGCATCAATATTCAGTGGAGTGATCTTTTGATAATAAAGGAATGACTTCTCTGCTTATCCTCATGTGGATTTTCAGTCATGCTTCCCCTTTGAGTAGGAGCCACAGAATATTTTTCATTGACAGTATGTGATCCTACTTAAATTGATGAATTTAATTGGGAAGTGGCTGAATGTTGCCACTATCTAGCCAAGTTTAAGTCACACCCATGAAATGCCTTCATTGCCACTTTCTTTCATATGGATAATTTTAGGATTGGACATCGAGATGTCTAGCCAAAAATTATCTCTTAGTTAGATAAAACTTCAAAGTTAATTACATTAATCAATGAATATTTATGTACAACTTAATTCAGGGCCTAGTTTGCAGAAGGATTTATCCAGTTAACAGAACCTGCCCCACTGGATAAACCCAGCTGAGCCTGAGTTTCAGTGGCACTATCCGGAGAATGCCGCCGAGCATTCCCTCTGACTAGTGCAGTGGTATCCAGACAGCATCAGGGTGGTCTGTGGGTGGAGTGAGGATGGTGCAAGCACTTATCCAGTTAGCCGTGATTTTCAGTCCACTAACCAGATAAGTCACCCCATAAAATTAGGAAAAAAAACAGGTCAGATTTTATGCAATCTGGGGATCTGGATTGCAGCTAAATATCTCCGTTATCCAGATAGCCAACGATGGCCACAGCTGAAACCAGATTTTCATAGAAAGCTGTACCTTGGCACATCTGCTGAATAGCTGCTTTCTCTTTTGTCCACAGCAGCTGGTGTTTAAAAACGCTGACCACCGTGAGCTGAATATCAACAGAATAGTTTTTTGCTTTACTGTGACGTATGTGATGCAGTTAATTCATATGTTTCTTGTATCTATAGTGGAATAAATTACCTATATTGGGGGGGGGGGGGGTGTTTGGGCAGAATTTATGCCAGTGGGAGGGCATGTAGGAGAACAACCTAAAGATGCTAACCTAAAGATGGACAAACACCTCCGGATAACTAACAGAGCAATTTTTCACAAACTGAGAGTTCTAAAGCCCATACGCTGCATCATTGACCACTCAGACTTTAGAACAGTAGCACAGGCACTCATCATTCCTCACCTGGATTACTGTAACGCTATCCTGCAAGGTCTACCAAAAAAAACACTAAACATCCTACAAATGGCGCAAAATGTAGCAGCCAGAATTATCATGAATAAGAGTTTGTCAGACCACATCACTCCAGTTCTTATAGAGCTCCACTGGCTCCCCATACCTGCAAGGATAATCTACAAAATGCTGGTATCTACATTTAAAATTATCCACAAAATATCTCCTTCCTTTCTCGATAACCTTATCACCACTCAGCCTGCCAACAGATGCCGACGAACTGATAACCTGAACACACTCTGCGTACCCAGCAGCATAAGGTCAGTGAAAGAACGGACCAGCAACCGGGCATTCACCTACTCAGCACCCATACTCTGGAACCAGATGCCACACGAGCTACATCAGATCAAGGACTTACAGGTCTTCAGAAAAGAGCTTAAAACACACCTATTCCAAATACACTGCGGCATCACATGGACGGTTCCAACTATCCCCTCCCATGCTGCCCACCTACCTCAAAAGCCTAAGCCTCATATGAACCTAATGCTCATTTGATGTCCACTTCCATGATGATCAAATTGTCGATATGTATATAATTTTCTCCTATTATGCCTTTATATATTGCGACTCTGTTGTATATTTACACTGGTGTTCAAACTGTAATTTATGCCAATGATATGTATAACTGTAATTGTGCCGTTGTTAATCACCCCCCTTATCTTGTCCCCTCTCCCGTGTCTTGTACAATAAGTTGTAATTCATACTGGTGTTTAAACAGTAATTTATTTGCCAATCAATTGTATAACTGTAATCTTCTCGTTGTTTATACTTCCCTTGTCTATTCCCCTCTCCCTGTCTTGTACAATGATGGACCGCTTCTGATCGCTGGAAGGAGCGGTGTATAAATGTATGCCAAATAATAATAATAATAATAATAAATAATAATAACAAAAGGGAACAAACAACATATCTATGTGGACACAGATGACGATCAAGCCAAAGAACCACAAGTACTGCTTCTCCGGTCACCAACACCACAGTCAGTCCCAAAAGACAAGTGAGGCCAGTGTATGTTCACTGTTTATAGCCTTGTCTAAATTAGCATGTATACAAATCCTGTCTTGCATGTCATTGTCCTCTTGGGAAACACGTCATACATATGTAGATGTTGGTAGCATCCAGACTACGCCCCACCTTAAAGACATATATAGAACTGCATATGGGGCACATTGCTTGCAGCCTTTTCAAAATCACATTTTCCCCATGGATGCCATTTACATGTTTAAAATGTGAATAGGTCTTCTAAAATAATCCCCAAAATGTTCTCCAGAAATCAAAAGCACTCATAAGGTCCCTTTTAGTGATGTATAATTTTTCACTTACCGTGCATTAGGAGCAAAACCCAACATGTAAAAGCCATGCAGTAACTATCTGGTATATGCCCTGCACCTGCATGTCCTCTGCACTTCTGCATGGAAAACATCCTTACTGCACGTTAAGTTCATTTGCAATTAGTGCTGCCACGCAACGCCTCCTCTTAAGGTGGTGTTAAATGCCCCTGCACTAACTGCAAAATTAACAGATAGTGCTTGGAAATGATTCTGCAGTCCATGAGCACTCTCTGCCCAGTCCTATTCCATCATGTGCTTAGCAGTTAATGTAGGATTTTTACCTTGCTGGCTGTGCTTAAAGCACAGTAACCATCATCATAGCCCCTCGATAACCGTTACCATGTGCTAAACATGCGTAAACTGCTTAGCACACTTTAACAGAGGGACCCACAGCTGGTAACTAAATGGAAGGGCAGATAAAACCTACTGTTACTTCCAAACATTCAAAGCCAAATTTCAAAGAGGTATCTTTTCATTCTGTGCATAGAGGAAAAATGTTTAGCTCATTTTTCACCTTCCAGTAAGTTTCAAAACCCATCTATTGTACAGCTGAGAAAGACATGTCGAGATTTAGCTGTCAGAAAATATTAATCAAATAGCCACCTAACATAAGAAAACTTACTTTTTTCATTTTGTTTTGTCCAACCGATTATGAGCGGAGCTGATGTTACCTCTTTATTGTTGTCAGCGGACAATTTTTCTTTTGCTGAATGAAAAGAAAATAAGAAAATGTTTTTGTTTCCTCAGGCTGAAATAAATGGGCCTAATTCAGTATCGGGGTATCAAAGGATGACATGGGCATCGATACTTAGTGGAGTGATCTTTGCATAAGTATAAAGGAATAACTTCTCTGCTTATCCTCATTTGGATTTTCAGTCATGCTTTTCCTTTGAGCAGGAACCGCAGAATATTTTTCATTGACAGTATGTAATCCTACTTAAATTGATGAATTTAATTGGGAAGTGGCTGAATGTTGCCACTATCTAGCCAAGTTTAAGTCACACCAATGAAATGCCTTCATTGCCACTTTCTTTCATATGGATAACTTTAGGATTGGACATCGAGATGTCTAGCCAAAAATGATCTCTTCGTTAGATAAAACTCCAAAGTTAATTACATTAATCAATGAATATTTATGTACAGCTTAATTCAGGGCCTAGTTTGCAGAAGGATTTATCCAGTTAACAGAACCTGCCCCACTGGATAAACCCAGCTGAGCCTGAGTTTTAGTGGCACTATCCGGAGAATGCCGCTGAGCATTCCCTCTAACTAGTGCAGTGGTATCCAGACAGCGTCAGGGTGGTCTGTGGGTGGAGTGAGGATGGTGCAAGCACTTATCCAGTTAGCCGTGATTTTCAGTCCGCTAACCAGATAAGTCACCCCATAAAATTAGGCCAAAAACCAGGTCAATTTTTATGCAATCTGGGGATCTGGATTGCAGCTAAATATCTCTGTTATCCAGATAGCCAACGATGGCCACAGCTGAAACCTGATTTTCAGAGAAAGCTGTACCTTGGCACATCTGCTGAATAGCTGCTTTTACTTTTGTCCACAGTAGCTGGTGTTTAAAAACGCTGACCACCGTGGGCTGAATATCAGCTCGATAGTTTTTTGCTTTACTGTGACGTATGTAATGCAGTTAATTCATATGTTTCTTGTGTCTATAGTGGAATAAATTACCTATATATGAAAGAGCGATGACAACGTTCCATGGCATACAGGAAGGTAGCATTTTGTATTAGAGCAGAGGTGTCAAAGTCCAGTCACGGAGGGCCACAAATTACTTTGGTTTTCTGGATATCCCTAAAGAATATTCATGAGATATATTTGCATATAGTGGGTCAGTGCATGCAAATATATTCATGCATATTCATTGGGGATATCCTGAATATCTGACTGGTATGCGGCCCTCCAGGACTAGAGTTTGCCAGCCCTGTATTAGAACAAAGTTTTTAACCCAGTCTTCAGGACACATCAAGCCAATCAGGTTTTCAGCATATCCACATGAATATGCATGAGACAAACTTACATATACTGCCTCTCATGTATTCATATCTGTCTCATACATGTTTATTGTAGATATCCTGAAAACCTGACTGGTTCTTGTGGGCTGGGTAGAGAATCACTGTATTAGAGAAAAAACTGTAAGGACGGGGCCATGATTTGAAGGACAAGGGCGGAGTGCAAATGTGTTGAAATTCTTTCAGTAGGTTTGGATGCTTGCAATAGTCAGATGAGACGAAGATGGCAGAAACTGGGCTGACTCTGTAATGACTAGTGATGTGTTGTGGTTTTTAAGTGACAGGGAAATCACGACGGCATTTATTTTATGTAGCTTCCCATCTGAAATGACAAAAAACCCCATTAAATTTTGTTTCTGAGTTTCAATAAATGCCAGCATGCAGAAGGGAAACAAAACTCCCCCAAAATAGCAAACAAAACGAAAAATGAAAATGAAACATAATTTTTTCCCAGCTGCAGACCTAGTTATTGATGACTGAGTAGGTATGTACAACTAAGAAAACTGATTGCGTTAAAAGGTCTTTATTAACTGACAACTACAAAGTTGTTGTGTATGTGTAACCAACATTTAGCTATGGAGATTTAGAAATGTAGGTGTCTATAAAATAAGGGAGGCTCTTAGAAGTAAAGATGCAATTCACACAATATTGGTTTTATTACAGTTTTACTGATTCAATATCAGAGCTGAATGGACAAATATGTTACATATCCAGTATTGAAACATGTGATCTAAAAATAATTCTTCCAGTTACAGTTAGATATCTGTAATACTCTAATGAAAAGTATTTCTTTTATTTTCCTTGGATTCAAATTGAATTGAAATTTTCATGTCACAAAAACTGATCACAAAGGGGGCAATTTTATAAATGTTTTCAGTGCGTAAAAATCCTCTTATGAAATTAAGTCACTCTTAAAAGTAATCGCAGTGTAAACAGTTGAGTATTTTTAGAGTGGGAGTGCTCAGAGGAGGAGTTAGGGCAGAGATAGGCGGAGTCACAATTATGGGTGAAGTATATGTTTATTTTTGTGTTTTATATTTTATTATACCTGATATACCGAACCTTCACAAGCACAGCAGGGCAGTTTACAATTAAAAATAACAGAATAATCAATATGAAGCAGAAAAGAGCACCATAGTGTGATAGGAAAGGCAGTACAGTCACACAGACAGAATAGTAAGACAGGAGAGGGCTGAGGTGGAGAATTAGGAGGTTGAAGGTGGTAGATCAAAAGCTATTTGGAAGGGCATGTCTTGAGCATGGATTTAAACTAGGTGTAGTTCGAGAGGGAGATCTGTAGGAAGTGAATTCCATAGGGCTAGTCCAAGAAAGTAAGAAGGTAGAGTTACTGGTGCAAACATTTTACGCCTGCTTTTGAGACGGCATAATGTCCACACCTTCAATGTAGGCCTCATTTGTGCTAGAATGTTATAAAGACACATAGCTGCCTTTGGGCCAGTTTACTAAACATGGTAGCCAGAAGCGCGGGGTTTAGTGCAGGAATCGCGTGCAACTTGATCTTGCAGGCCATAATAATGCTATCATGCCATGTGATTAGGTAAGGTTAGGGCACAGATGGGGAAGAGAGTGAGCAGGAGAAGCCATGTGTGGCTGGCATGGCCACACTAGTGATGCGTTTGAGTCCCAAAGATGCCACCAACTTGGATGCTGGTATCACCTGCTTCCAACTAGGCACTAATTGCATCTGCTTTGCTGTTGTGCTGCCAATGCACGCTATGGGCATGAGTCTCACAGTTAAAAGCCCAGAACCATCCCACACATATACCATCACCTTACTGGTTGAGGCAAGTTACCTCAGGCCAGAGGGCCAGGGTTTCAAATCCTGCTAAAGGACAGCATCCTTGGGCTGGAAGGACTGGGGTTTCTAGTCTCACAGGTGCTCCATGTGGCCTTGGGAATGCCACTTAACCCTCTGTTGCCTCAGGTACAAAAATATAGATTGTGAGCCCTTTGAGGACAAAGGAACAATATATATAGAGTACCTGAATGTACATTGCTTTGACTGATAGAAAAGTGGTATATGAGCCTAGTTAAATAAATAAAATGATGGATAGCACTATTGCCTGCCCTAGAGCACTGGTATATGAGGGGCCACATTGTGCAGCAGCCATGATATTAGAACAATACAGCCTGACAGCCACAAAATCCAGGGCTTGTAGCAAATTAATGTACCCTTTGGGAGAATGGGCACACAAATTTGTGCAAAGCAATGTCAGTTTTGAATGATGATGTTCAAGTATGCATGTAACATAGTAACATAGTAAATGACGTCAGATAAAGACCAGCATGGTCCATCCAGTCTGCCCAGCAAATACACGGCAAGAGTAGGTGCACCCGTCGCTCCGTGCAGGCCACCCCTCCCCATGTCTTTGTTTAGGGGTGGACCCACCACTCCATGTAGGACACCCCTATTTGTTGAGAAGTTAGATGGTTCCGTTTATTTTGTTTTTATCCTGTTGCTATAAAGGGATCCGCAGTGCTTGTCCCATGCTGTTTTGAATTCCATCACCGTGTTTGCCCCTCCCCCCCACTTCTGTCGGGAGAGCATTCAAAGCATCCACCACCCTTTCAGTGAAAAAATATTTCCTGACATTGCCTTTCAATTTTCCACCTTGCAACTTCATGTTATGCCCTCTAGTTTTGCAGCTTCCCCGTCTTTGGAAGAGGTTTGTTTGTTCATCGTTCCTCTTTAAGTATTTAAAGGTCTGAATCATATCTCCCATGTCCCTCCTCTCCTCCAAAGTGTACATATTTAGGTCTTCAAGTCTCTTCTCATAGGGTTTCTTACGCAGGCTCTAAATCATTTTGGTCGCCTTCCTCTGAACAGTTTCCAGTCTTTTTACATCTTTTGCAAGATATGATCTCCAAAACTGTACAGTGGCATAAGTACCTTTTCCTTTCTGCTGGTAATCCCTCTTTGTATGCAGCCCAACATCCTCCTGTACTGGATTGTTGTGCAATGGCTCCTAGTGTGTTGAGCTAGGAAGGAGTTGGGAAGTAAGATTTGTGCACAATGAAATAGTGAGAACTGGCCACATAGCCAGGGTTGGAGATGGCTGAACACAGATGGGGGTGGGGCATGCAAAATGAGGTGATGCAACTATTGCCAAATTGTAGGTCTGGCACATAATTGTGCTGACTGACTCTGCTGAGGGTAAAGGACAAGGCTTGCATCCTAGAGATGGCTGCATGGATGGTATCATCAAGAGCATTTTGGTTTCCTGGACGATAGGATGATTTTCTAAGCAGAGATGATATCCAATCCCCTTCATACATAACCCCACAAGATACAAGACTAGTCCAAAATGTGGCAGCTAGAATAACTATGAATATTAACTCAATGGAACACATTACTCCAACACTGTATGCTCTTCACTGGCTACCCTTTCAAAGCCACATTAATTACAAAATCCTTGTATCAACTTTCAAATTAATCAACAACATTGCCCCTTTGTATCTATGCACACTCAACTCTAAGGAAACCCTCAATCGTAATCAACCCAACTGGAACCAAAACATATTTGTTATACCGATGGACTTCAGGAAATCCAGAAAGTTAACAAATAACAAAACATTCTCACATGTTGCCCCTAACCTCTGGAACGCTCTACCAGACAACTTTAGAGGATTAAATGACCTCGGAAATGTTCCGCAAAAAACTGAAAACTCACCTATTTACCTTCCATTTTGGCACACAAGTAGAATACAATGCTCCTGATACAACACCCCCTTCCTCCCAAAACCTACCAAGAGAAAACACCACTCTACACCCCGTCCAGAGCTGTATATAGTTCTTATTTTCGTCACCATTGAGCTATGTCAGCCATGCTTATGTATATAGTTTAACATTGTTCTATGTAACTGAGTATGTACTTGTTCTTTGTACTATTCAAATTGTTAATTGTAACCGTGCTTGATCTTTTGGAAAACATGGTATAGAAATTTGTAATAAATAAATAAATAAAAAATAAATAAAATTCATACTACCAAATAAACCACTATCCACCCAATAATAAGCCACATCAGAAACACATCAAATACAGATCCAAACTATACGGGTACAACAAAAGACAAACCTACACAGTCCCCCCTCACTCAATTAAAATGCATATTTATCAAAGATCTATAAGAAATAAGATACCAATAATTACTGATCTACTCAAGGACAAAAAAACATACATCCTATGTGCCACTGAGACATGGCTCTCACCTGCTGACAACATTTTAATAAACCAATTACAAATTCAGGGATATGACCTATTTAACTGCCACCGGGAATCAAAAAGAGGAGGGGGTACTCATACTAAGCAAAAAAGAACTCAAACTTACCCCTACTCATCAAGCAATTTAGATGGAATGGATTTCCTTGAAATAGGGAACAAGAACATATCACTTTATCTCATATACGAATGAAAGAAAGAACGAATGTATGAAAGAATCAACGAATGTTTGAAAGAATGAATGAATGAATGAAAGAACAAATGAATGAATGAATGAAAAAAGAACGAATGAATGAAAAAAGAACAAGCGAATGAAAGAATGAATGAACGAAAAAAGAATGAATGAATGAAAAAAAGAACAAATAAAAGAATGAATGAATGAATGAAAGAACAAATGAATGAAAAAATGTACAAAAGAATGAATGAATGAAAGAATGAACGAAAGAATGAACGAACAAAAGAAAATAAATGAACGAAAGAATGAAAAAATGAAAAAATGAAAAAATGACCGAATGAATGAAAGGACAAGCGAATGAAAGAAAGAATGAAAAAAATAAAAGAAAGAATGAATGAACGAAAGGAAAAGAATGAAAAAATGAACAAATAAAAGAACAAATGAAAGAAAGAACAAACAAATGAATGAAAAAACGAACGAATGAAAGAAAGAACAAATGAATGAATAAAAGAATGAATGAACGAAAGAATGAATGAATGAATGAAAAAATGAACAAATGAAAGAAAGAACAAGTGAATGAAAGAATGAATGAATGAACGAAAAAATGAAGGAAAGAACGAATGAGCGAAAAAATGAAAGAACGAATGAATGAAAGAACAAATGAACGAATGACAAAGAATGAATGAAAGAAATAAAGAACAAAAGAAAGAATGAAAGAATGAACGAATGAATGAAAAAATGAATGAATAAAAGTACAAATGAAAGAAAGAAACGAAAAAAAGAATGAAAAAAAGAATGAAAAAATGAACGAAAAAAAGAATGAATGAACGAACGAATAAAAGAAAGAAAGAATGAATGAACAAAAAAAGAACAAATGAATGAATAAAAGAATGAAAGAAAGAAAGAATGAAAAAATGAATGAATGAAATAAAGAACGAATGTAAGAATAAAAAAAGAATGAACGAATCAATGAAAAATGAACCAATGAAAGAAAGAAAGAATGAATGAACGAAAAAATGAACAAATGAAAGAAAGAAAGAACGAATGAAGGAAAAAAAGAACAAGTGAAAGAAAGAACGCATGAAAAAAAATGAACTAATAAAAAAAGAATGAACGAAAAAATGAAGAAATGAAAGAAAGAGCGAATGAACGAAAATTTGCAGCAGAGTCGACTCCCCAGAGGGAGTGTTTAACATGAAGAAAGATCTACAAAAGCTGGAAAAATGGTCTAATGCTTGGTAATTAAGATTTAATGCAAAGAAGTGCAGTGTCATGCACTTGGGTAGCAGAAATCCAAGGGAAATGTACACGATAGGGGATGAAAAGTTGGTGTTCACGGATCAGGAGAAAGATCTTGGTGTGATTATTTCTGTAGATCTCAAGGTGGAAAAACAGTGCGACAAGGAGGTGGCAAAAGCCAGGAGGATGTTGGGCTGCATACAAAGAGGAATTGACAGCAGAAAGGAAGAGGTACTAATGCCACTGTATAAGTCACTGGTGAGGCCTCACTTGGAATACTGTGTTCAGTTTTGGAGACCATATCTTGCAAAGGATGTAAAAAGTCTGGAAACTGTTCAGAGGAAGGCGACCAAAATGATTTGGAGCCTGCGTCAGAAGCCTTATGAGAAGAGACTTGAAGACCTAAATATGTACACTTTGGAGGAGAGGAGGGATAGGGGAGATATGATTCAGACCTTTAACCCTTTGAAGGCCTACTTTAAATTTTTAATCCACATTCTGCAGCCGGGTTAATTTTTGCATATTTCAGGAAAATTGTACCCGTCTTATTCAATATGTTCTAATAGTGATTTTCTTTCTGCTATGGTCATGTATTATATACCATTTGATAGAAATATTTAGTCAGAATTTTGGATCCCGAGAGTTTTGGGTTCAGCCTGGAAAGGGTTTTTAAATACTTAAAGAGAAATAATGAACAAACAAATCTCTTCCAAAGACGGGGAAGCTGTAAAGCTAGAGGGCATAACATGAAGCTGCAAGGCAATGTCAGGTAAATTGAAAGGCAATGTCAGGAAATACTTTTTCACTGAAAGGGTGGTGGATGCTTGGAATGCCCTCCCGATGGAAATGGTGGGGGCAAACACAGTGACGGAATTCAAAATGGCATGGGACAGACACAGTGGATCCCTTTACAGCAACAGGATAAAATAAAAACAAACTGAACCACCTAATTTCTCAACAAATAGGTGTGTCCTACATGGAGCGGTGGGTTCACACCTAAACAAAGACATGGGGAGGGGTGCCATCTTACTGGGCAGACTAGATGGACCATACTGGTTTTTATCCTCCGTCATTTACTATGTTACTATGTTACTATGTAAGAAGGGTCAAAGTATCTTCTGCAGCAGACAGGCTAACCTTTAAAGTAGATTTGTTGGGGCTGGGTGAAGAAAGCCTTCAGATAAGTAAAACATTAAATACCTCTCTAGAAATGGGCAAAAGGGGCAAAATCTGGAAAGAAGTGTGCATTAATACCCGTATTATGGGAAATAAGATCCCAGATGTAGAGGTTTTAATGGAAGAGGCTGACCTGGTTTTAGTTGTGATTACGGAGACATGGTTCACGGACAACCATGACTGGGATACAATTATACTTCAGTTCTTTCAACACCATTGGATGTATACCATCCGACCCAGGTGATTTGCTACTCTTCAGTTTATCTAATAGTTGTAATACATCTTCTCGATGTATCAATATTTCCTTCAATTCTTCCGCACCTTTAAATACCACTTCAGTCATGGGTAACATCCTTACATCTTCCTCAGTAAAGACCGAAGCAAAGAATTCATTCAGTCTCTCCGCTATCTCCTTGTTGCCTCTTAGTGCCCCTTTAAACTCTCTATCATCTAATGGACCAACTGACTCTCTCACAGGTTTTTTGCTACGAATGTACTTGAAAAAGTCTTTATTTCACATTTTTGCTTCCGCAGCAAGCTTCTTCTCAAATTCTCCCTTTGCCTGCCTTATCAATGCCTTGCATTTGACTTGCCAATGCTTGTGCTGTTTCCAGGTTTTGTCGTTTTGCTCTTTTTTCCATTTCCTAAAAGATGCTTTTTTGGCAGCAACAGCCTCTCTGACCTGACCTTTAAACCATGCTGGCAGTTTTTTGGACTTCCTTCCACTTTTCTTAAAGCGTGGAATACAGCTGGTCTGGGCTTCCAAGATAGCATTTTTCAACAACACCCAAGCTTGATGTAAGTCTTTAACCTTTGCAACTGCTCCTTTTAGTTTTTTCTTAACTATTTTCCTCATTTTATCATTGTCTCCCTTTCGAAAGTTAAAAGGTAGTACTGTGGATTTCCTTACTATCCCTCCTCCACTAATTAAATCAAACGCGATCATGCTTTGATCACTATTGCCAAGTGGCCCCAACACCCTTATCTCTTGCGCAAGATCTGGTGTTCCACTAAGGACTAGGTCTAATATGGCTTCCCCTCTGGTCGGTTCATGAACCAGCTGCTCCAAGAAGCAGTCATTTATTTCATCTAGGAACTTTATCTCCCTAGCATGTCCTGCCGTGACAGTGACCCAGTTGATACCGGGGTAATGGAAATTACCCATTATTATTGCTGCGCTGTAACTTTCGTTAGCTTCCTTGATTTCTTTGAGCATTTCATCATCCATTTGTTCATTCTGGCCAGGCGGTCAATAGTACACCCCCACTGCCATCGCCTTCCCTTTTTTACATGGAATTTCAATCCATAGAGATTCTATAGCAAATTTTGTTTCCTGCAAAACTTTAATACTTTCTGACTCAATGCCCTCTCTAACATAGAGGGCAACCCCTCCACCAATTTGATCAGCTCTATCATTACGATATAGTTTGTACCCGGGTATCACAGTGTCCCACTGGTTGTCCTCCTTCCACCATGTCTCTGATATTCCAATCATATCTAACCTCTCATTTAGTGCTATATTTTCTAACTCTCCCATCTTATTTTTTAGACTTCTAGCATTTGCATACAAGCATTTTAGAGACTGTATTTTATTCATATTAATTTGGCTATTGGTAGACATGGGTAATTTGCGATTTTTAAGCTCTGTCTGCTCCATACTCGAGAGCATTTGGGCTACTTTACTCTTTTTTGGAACCTCTCTGCTTTTGGTAGTATCCTTCAAGGATACATTCTTCCGAACCATCTGCTCTTGGGCGACTGTTGGCTTTCCCCTATTATCTAGTTTAAAAGCTGCTCTTTCTCCTTTTTAAAGGTTAATGCCAGCAGCATGGTTCCATCCATCCAAGGAGATCCTGGATTCTCTACAGGTAGAACTATTCCAGCAACTGGTAATAGAACTTACACATGAAGGAGCAATACTAGACCTGGTGCTTTCCAATGGGGAAAGTGTTTCTGATGTTATAATGGGAGATCATCTGACATCCAGTGATCACCACATAGTGTGGTTCAGTATTAGGACTAGGGCTGATAAAGTCTATTCAAAAATGAGGGTCCTAGACTTTAGTAAAAATAACTTTGTCAAGATGGGACAATACCTCAAGGAGTCATTAGTGAGATGGAAACAACTGGAGGATATAGAAAAGTAACGGGCAAAACTGAAAGGGGATATTTTAAGGGCAACAAACCTTTTTGTTAGGAAAATAAATAAATGTATAAGAGAAGGAAGCCACTGTGGTTCTCAAAAGAAGTAGCTGAAAATGTGAAGAAAAAGAGGGTGGCTTTCATAAAATACAAGAGAACGCAGAAAGGAAGACAAGCATCAATATTTGGAAAAATGTAGAGAAGATAGGAAAATAGTCAGGAAAGTAAAGATATAAATAGAAGAAAAAGTAGCCAGTGCAGTAAAATGGGGAGACATTGTTCAGATATGTTTGTGAAAGGAATAAGTGCAAAAATGGTATATTGTCAGACTCAAGGGTGAAGGGGAGGAATATGTAGAAGTTGATAAGGCTAAAACAGAATTGCTTAATAAATATTTTTGTTCTGTGTACACAGATGAAGTGCCAGGAGCAGCACATCAGAAAACACCCACAAATACAACAGAAATGAGGGGGATCTTGAACAATTTTCTGAAGACTGTGTTCGTGAGGAACTAGCTAAACTAAAAGCAGAAAGCAATGAGGCCAGATAAGATACATCCAAGAGAAATGAAGGAACTTGGGGAAGTTTTAGCAGTGGCATTAATACACAGGAGGAGAGCCTCTTTCAATTGAAAGAAAGCTCTGCAATGAGAGAGCATAGGATGAAGGTGAAAGGAATTAGACTCAGTAGTAATATGTGGAAATATTTCTTTACGGAAAGAATGGTAGCTGCATGGAATAGTCTCCCGGGTGGAGGTAGTAGACACCAGGACAGTATCTGAATTCAAGAAAGCATGGTAAAACAGAGAAGATCTCTAAAGGAAGAAAAGAGACTATAGTAGTTGGTATGGAAGGGCAGAATGGATAGGCCATATGGTCTTTTTCTGCTGTCATGTTTCTATGACCACCACCTCCCTTGCTTGGCGATCCATGTATCAATGCATAGACACACTAGAAGGGCTATGCTAGTGTCATGGACTTTATTTCTGGGGTGAGATGGCCCCTCACCCTGACCATAGGAGGGTATTCTACTACTATTACTACTACTGCTTATCATTTCTATAGCGCTACATGCTATACACAGCACTGTACAAACACATGTAAAAGATGGTCCCTGCTCATCAGAGCTTAGTCTAGTCAAGACAGACAACACAACAGCTGAGGACAAGGATATATCAAGGGGATTGGTAAGGAAACACATAGGAGACTAAGTGGAGCATGGTCCAAAAGTGTCCTCGAAGTGGTGAGTTTTCAGCCTGGATTTGAAAAGGGCCAGAGATGAAGTCTGATGCAGTGACGCAGGTAGTTTGTTCAAGGCATAAGGAGCAGCAAGGTGGAAGGATCGAAGTCTGGAGTTGGCAGTAGAAGAGAAGGGCACTTTAAAGAAGGGATCTGCCAGAAAAGCAGAGCTCCTGAGGGGTGTAGGGAGAGATAAGAGAGAAAAGGTAGTGAGGAGCAGCAGAATTAGTGCACTTATAGTTCAGTAGGAGACGTTTGAACTGGATATGTAAATGGATAGGGAGCCAGTGAAAAGAATTAAGAAGAGGAGTTATATGAGCATATCGAGGCTGGTGGACAGATTGAAGGGAGAGAGATGATTCAGAGGGAGCAAGGAGAGAGTTGCAAGTCTAGACAGGAGGTGACTAAAGAGTGGATAAGGGGCTTGTTTACAAAGCCGCGGTAGCGGCTTCCGATCGTTATCGGAGCCGCGGCCCCATTGATTTCAATGGGGCTGCGGCTCCGATAATAATCGGAAACTGCTACCGCGGCTTTGTAAACAAGCCCCTAAGTGTCTTAGCAGTGTGTATAGAAAGGAAAGGATGAATTTTGCCAATGTTATAGAGAAAGAAACAACAGGTTTTAGTTATCTGTTGGATGTGTGCAGAGATCAAGAGAGTAGAGTCAAAGATGACCCCCAAGGTTGTGAGCTGAGAAAACAGGGAAGAGTGTAGTGTTATCCACAGAAATAGAAAAGGGAGGAAGGGGGGGATGGGTTTAGGGGAAAAAAGAAGGAGCTCAGTTTTGGCCATGTTCGGTTTCTGACAGCGGTGAGACATCCAGGCAGCAATGTCGGATAAGCAGGCAGAGATCCGGGCCTGGATTCCTGGAGAGATTTCAGGCACAGAAAGGTAGATCTGTCAGTCATCAGCATAAAGATGGAACTGAAAACCATGGGAGGAATGTAGAGAGAAAAGGAGAGGTCCCAAGACCGAGCCCTGAGGTACACCAACTGAAAGCAGGATGGTGGTAGAGGAGGAACCAACAGAACAGACACTAAAAGTGTGAAGGGAGAAGAAGAAAACCAGGACAGCACAGATTACCTAAATCCAAGTGAGGACAGGATATCGAGGAGAAAGTTATGATCAACAGTATCAAAAGCAGCAGAAAGGTCATGTCTGTGGCCTACTAGCTCAGAGTAGATACCTACAGTTACACCACTGAAAGTGGGCTAGCTTTATTGGAGCTCCCCTATCAGTGTCTGCTCCCTTGGCCTTTTGCCTAGGGGAAGAGGTATTCTAAAGACCTGGGGCACTGTTGTGGACTCCCAAGAGTCTGTGTGCTGTCAGTTCCCTGAAAACTGGCATGCCCAAACTGGGTAATGAATGGGGTTGCCCATCTCCATGGGGGTGTTTAGGGTGTTCTGCATTATGTCCCCAGAGCTCTCTCCATGTTGGGAGCATGGATATCCTCTGTGCAATACCTCTCAACCCCCCATGCAGAGATTAGGTCACATAGGTAGGATCCCATCTTCTGGATCATTGATTGTTTGTAGGGTGGATGTCCTATATGGTGGATTTAGGGGTTGTATCTGGACCCCATGTAGTGGTAGGGTATATGGCAGAGTGTACCAACCATACGTCTCCCATATCTATGTGGTCTCTGTGTTGGACCAGCATATCCACAGACTCTAGCACCCCCCTTCATCCACATGGGATTCACACATCACGAGAAAGGGTACTGTGCCAGATGTATACGGGGTGTGACAGGGAGGGATCCCAATCCCTACCAGAGGCCTGGTAACCTGTCTACTGCAGCCTAGGTTGTCAGTTGTGCAGAAGGATGCACATATTCCTCCATTAGCCTTCTCCATCCTTCACTGACCACTTGCTCCCTGTCCTATTAGTGGGGTTGTGGGCCATGTGGTGTTTTCTGATCTTTCTGCAGGGGTGTGGCAGCCTCCTGCCATCAATAACATTGCTTGGTTCCTCGCTCAGACATTGTATAGCTCGGATTCTGTTTGTGTTGGCACGATCTTGCATTGTGGGTATCCCCTGGGGATCCATAGACAGTGTATCAGCTGTCAGGCCTCTCTGGTTCCTTGGCATGTTGCAGCTAGCCTTTATCTTCTCTCACCCAGCAGGCATACACCTGTCTAGGTGGGATCACATTGGTGCTAGCACACAAGTGCGAGGTGCACCTAGTGCATTCCTTCACAGCGTACATACGCATCTGACACGCAGCTGCTACTACCAGGTGACTGATGTGCCTAACATGACATTACTTCCCTGTTGCACCCCCTGCATGTACTGTGGCCACTAAGCCCTTGCCACAGTAAAAACCCACGCTAATTATGTATTTGTCCCATGCTATTTGCAGTACTTTAGTAAACATGTCCCTATGTGTCTTTATAAAATGGATTTAAAATAAGCACTTCTCCTTCTCCAATCATAGGCACCCTGCTATAGAATCACCCTTGAAATCTATTTTAAAAACCACAACCATTAAAATACATTTGTTCCCAAGGGAGCTCTTTAATTTTAAAGCACGCTCTTCCTCCACTGTCCTTTATGTAATATTCACGCATAATTTGGTTTTAATGCAAAAGATGTAGCATATGCCGAAGGTCAAACATGATGCTGCTTTGTTTTAGCACAGATAGAAGGACATCCATTTGTAGGGAGAGAGGATTTCATTAGCACAAAAACCATTATCTTGCATCTAGTCTGATACTGTTCTAATCCTTGTTCCTGGCATGATTTACATCGTAGATCAGTCAGCCTTTCTCTTTCAATGCATATGTCCCTGCTTCTGCAAAAACTCTGACTCAGCTAAGAAAATGTTCTATGAAGTCAAAACCTGGCGCCCTTTGGTTTAAAGCAGAGACAATAATCTGATAGCAGCAGCTTCCTCTTCCTTTACCTTCAGCTTTAATCTTACATGGCTTAGCCCACCCAAATTCAGGTTTGAATACTGGAAGACACACATAAAAAAGAAACCTATGGAATGACCTGTAGTATCAACAAAAGAGCTGGAAAGCAGGTAAAACAAGCCCCAAACTGGACAAACCCTGGCCCAGATGGACTGACCAACGTTTGGCTCAAACAGCATCACTCCACCAAGACCTGGCAAACCACAAAAAAACAATTGATCAAGCAGCCAAATGTAACACTGCAATGGCTTATAACAAGAAGAATATGTCTCCTTCCAAATGGGGATCCAAGTAACATTCCCAAAAATTGCAGGCCAATGACTTGTCTATCTAAAATCTATAAGCTGTGTTCACTGCAAAATATGAAGACAGAATATATGATCTTATCGAATCCAATAACATCATGGCAATAGAGCAAAAGGGCAATAAAAGGGAAACATGGAACCAAAGACCAGTTATTGTTAAATAAGGCCATCTCATTATAGCATGGATTGATTATAACAAAGCTCTTGATGGCATCCCACACTCTTGGATAATAAATTGCCTTGAGATGTATAAGATAAATCCTGGTTTGACAGAGTAGATTAAGTTCGCCATGACAATATGGCAAAAAACTATCCTATTTCAGAAGTATGAAGATGGTCAATACATCATTCCAGTGAGGAATATGTCATGGAGACTCCCTGTCACCACTTCTGTTTTGTATGATATTTAATCCAATGAGTACTCTTATCAACTCTTTTGGATACAGATTTAGCCTGAGTTCTAAAGAAGGTAACAACCCAGAGGTAACATCCCTTTTACTATTTGTGCTAAGGCAAACTTTTTTAGAGGAAAATTGAGCAAAATGGAATAAGTGCAAGCCATCAATCAGCTGGCAATCCCTGTACTTTCATACATCTTTGGGATTTTATATGTATATAGTTCTACAAGTTTTATGCAAATGAACTTGCATTTCCATGCATTTCATACCTTGTTCCTTGTACACCGCACTTGATCTTTGGAAAGCACGGTATAAAAATGTTTATTAAATAAAATAAATTAATAAATTGTAGACTGGCCTCTTAAAGATCTTGAAAAACTGGACGTGCGAACAAGAAAACTCCCCCATGCCCATGAGGTAATTTACAAGAATAGTGTATATCAAGGTGGTACATTCCTAGAATTGAAGGAGGGCTAGGCCTCACAGAGATTGATTACACCTTCAGAGTTACTGTCATAGGCCTCCAGGCCTACCTAACAGCATCATTGGATCCAAATATGCAAAAAGTGCTGAAATGTGAAAGTAAATGTCCAGAATCTGCCTCCATTATCAAACCTGTATGGCTAGAAAGAATGAGTGAGAATCCACAAGCACACACAGGAAAAGAAGAAACAGAATTTGCAAAACAAGAAAAAAAACTCTTCAAAGAATTAGATCAGCAAATGAGGAAAAACAAGTGGCAAATGCACAAATACAGTGAGAAATACAAAGTGTTATTCCAGGAACCCTTTGTCGATCAAGAACGGACACATGTATGGTTAAGGGGAGATGCAATGAAACCGAAGGATGAGAGATTGATAGCTACAACCCAGGATAGTGGATTACGGACAAGATGGTTTACAGCAAGCAGTGAAAAAACTGTCAAAACAGATATATGTCAATTCTGTAAGAAAGAGCTGGAAACAGTGACTCACCTCATAGATGGCTGTGAAGTTCTGATGGTGGAAAATTTCTATACAGAAAGGCACACAAAGTAGCACGCCTCATGCATTGGAAATTCTGTAAACACTACAACATTACTGTCCCTAAAAAACACTAGGATCATAACCCTAAGAAAATAACAGAGAATGAAGAGGTTATGATCACCTGGGACATTCCCATTCTGATGGATAAGAAACTGGATTTGAGGAAACCCGACATAGTGGTATAGGAGAAAACCACTAGAAAGGCATTGATAATAGAGGTGTCGGTTCTAAGTGATTATTCTGTGAATCACATGGAGATGCAGAAGATCCTGAAGTACCAAGAAATACCAGAAGGTCAGTCAGAGACCAAGGAAATGTGGCAGAAAGATACAGAAATCTTTCCCATTGTACTGGGAGCCACAGGCTTGATAAAGAAGAATTTCCAGGCACATCTTGACAAACTACCCATACATGTTCCATCTTACAAACTCCAGAGGGAGGCTCTCTTTGGCACAATGCAAGTACTACACTGAGCAATAGCAGTAAATTTGAGAGACTGAGATCATACTCCACATACCTTTGCCTAGAAGTGAGGTTCATGACTGCCATGGTATGTGCAAAAGTCACCCATTTAGAGAAACTGCCCCAAGGGAAAAAACAGGATTACTACTGTCATAAAAGCGGATAATTGAAAGCAAGCATTTGGGAAAATAGAGAAAAAAGTGTGTCGTGGCCTGTAGTGTGCTGGAGGAGGAGTCACCATGGTACCTACCTTTCAACCCTCTCTTAGGCCCACTGGCCTTCCCATAAACACTCATTCAGTCGAGCAGAATGAAGAATGCCAGACTGCATGACTGGCTTCCTGATTATTCCTGTATGGTGGCTCCTAATATATGAAACACGAACTTGCTTGGTGCTAGACTGCACTGGAAAGTCTGGACCTTGATTGCTGGAGCCACATAGCCATGCTGGCATGCCAATGACACAACAACTAAAGGAGGGTAAAAGAAGGGGGATGGAGAGTACCACAAGCACTTTTGTTCTACCTTTCTTGTTGCTGCCAACTTGTTTACCCATCTATCCTTAGCATGGGAGAAAGGATGCCATGGTTAACAGTAAGGATGCAATTATTCTATTTTCCTTGCATGTGTACTACAGTGGAGATTGATTGTACTGTATCTAATATGTGGTTTGGTTATCGTTTGTACTGTTAAAGTTTGGAGGGGGTGGGGGTATTTGAGACTAGCAGAGGTTAGTTAGAGGGGAAAAGTCTGGGAAAGCTTTAAGAAAGGAGTCTATTATTGAGCATTGATCAAGGACTTCTCCGATATGGTTGGGGTCTCTTTGTCATAATGCCTCTGTATTACTCCATGGTGTGACCACAGCTTGAGTATTATGTGCAATTCTGGCTGTCACATCTGAAAATAGATATAGCGAAAATAGAAAAGATACAGAGAAGGATGACTAAAATAATAATGGGACGGATTTACTATCCTATAAAGAACAGCTAAATAGGTTAGGGCTCTTCAGCTTGGAGAAGAGATGGCTGAGATGAAATATGATAGAGGTCTATACAATTCTGAGTGGAATGGAATGGGTAAATGTGAATTAATTGCTTGTTCTTTCAAAAAATAAAGACTAGAGAACATGCCATGAAATTACAAACATGTGGTTGCGTTTTTGGAATATGTTGCCGGAGGATGTGGTAAAAACAGTTGGTATAGCTGGGTCTAAAAATGGTTTGGAGAAAAAGTCAATAGATTGTAAGGGAGATCTGGAGAAAGCCACTACTTATCCCTGAGGATCAGTAACATTGAGTCTAGCCATGTACTTATGTGCTTGATGGACCTTTGGTCTGACCCAGTATGGCAATTCTTATGTTGCTTGGACACACCTGACATTATTGAGGAAGTGGCCGAAGAGGACAGGGTTCTTCAGCTTGGAGAAGAGACGGCTGAGGGGAGATATGATAGAGGTCTATAAAATAATGAGTGAAGTAGAACGGGTAAATGTGAATCAATTGTTACTGTTTCAGAAAGTACAAGTACTAGGGGGCATGTTATAAACTTAGTAGTACATTTAAAATAAGTAAGGGAAAATATTTTTTCACTCAATAAGCTTTGGAATTCTTTGCTGGTGGATGTGGTAAAAGCAATTAGTGTAGCTGGCTTTAAAAAAAGTTGGACAAGTTCCTGGAGAAAGACGTCACAAATCATTATTAAGGTAGAGTTGGGAAAAACCACTGCTTATTCTGAGGGTAAGCAGCATAGAACCTTGCTGTTTTTTGGTATCTTGCCAGGTACTTGTGACCTGGATTGGCTACTGTTGTAAACAGGATACTGGGCTCGATGAACCTTTGGTCTGGCTCAGGATTGCAATGCTTATGTTCTTAAGACTCACTGCCAACATCATATTTATTAGTTATTTTATTTATTTAACAGGTTTTTTATACCGCTTTTATCATTTTTAGTCAAAGCAGCTTACATTGTAACTTAAACTTGGTAATGTACATTAAAAAGGACATTGATAACTTGGATTTTTCTGTGGCAATGGAGGGTTAAGTGACTTGCCCGAGGTCACAAGGAGTGCTAGTGGGAAGAGAACCCTGGTTTCTTTGTTCATAAACCAGTGCTCTAACCATATATGAGTTATTAACCTATTACAATATCAAATGTTAGTTAATTGTACATTTCTTGGTGCATTTTAATAAATTAGTATTCTAAAGGGAAAGTTTCTAATGCACTGGTTTCCAAACCTGTATGTGGGACCCTTAGCCAGTCATGTTTTCAGGATATCCACAATGAATATACATGAGAGAATTCACAAGCAACAGATGGAATGCATACAAAGCTCTCGTGAATATTCATTATGGATATTCTGAAACCCTAAATGGCTGAGGGCCTACCAGGGCAGGTTCGGGAACCACTGTTTTAGTGGAATTGTCCAACTGCTGTTCCACTGTGCAAAGCAGACTTTGGGGTATGTTTACTAAACTGCGGTAATCGTGAATAACGCCCGTTGTATAACGTTAACGCTCGTTAGCGCATCATAACGTAATGCTCCGCGGCGCGGTAAAACACTGCAGAAGGTGGAGAGAGGGCGGAGAGAAGGGGTCAATGGGCGGAGAGTGGGCGGGGAGAGGCTCCCCTCACACTAACGCGCTGAATTTCAGGGCTGAATTCCAACGCAAATGAAAACCTACCGTTAAAGGCACATTACTGGGGAGAGAAACCATTTAAGTGTCAGCAATGTACAGCCCAGGCAGGGAAACCAAAAAACAGTGATAAGTGTGATACATGTGCACAGAACAAAAGGGCACAGAAACACTGAAAATGACCCCAACAAATTGGAAAAAAACAATAACCAAGCTGGGCAATAGTGGTATCAATGAGAAACATCAACCCCCCCCCCCGAGTAAGCCCCATAGAACAGATATAAATCGTGGAAGGGTCTATACGCCGTCCCCATACAAGATGAATGAGCCCACAGTGACATAGCGCTGCTCAGGGTTTTCCCCACCATCGGACAGGTGCACATGTCCCGCAACATCAGAGTGGGCATGTCGGAATGGCAACTGGACAGATGCCGGAGAAGGGGATACAGAGGGCCGCAGGCGGCACATGCTGTGGTGGAGCTGGGCCACAGTGCGGACTAGGGTGATGCCTAGGTGGCCCATACGAATGCTGAAACAGTGGATCAGCCAGACAGCAACTGCTGAAGGTCCAACATGGGCACGAGTGGGTTTCCCAAAGTGTTACAGGGGATAGTACCCAACAGCTACCCCCAAAGGCACGGAACATTAGCAGGCGGGGCGGGGGGGGTGAGCATGGATGTCTATGCAGGCACCCCTACCCCAGAACCCGCACCATAGGCAGCCGCCTACCTGCACACTGGATGGCCTGAGACTGCGCACCACCAGCTCCACCAGCAGAAGGGCATGTCAGCATGGTGGCTGAGGGATACTGGTGGTGGAGGGGGCAGTGGCAGCTGCCCAGAGCAGACCGTGGCCTAGCCCTGTGTAGGTGGGTGCCATGCACTGCAACAGACAGGCCCTTTCTGACCAACAGTCATGGTATCACCAGGGAATGCACCATCTCTGTGTTAACATAGTGGTGCAGTGCACAAAACTAGTGTATTCTAGAAGCAGAAGGTCACAGGTTCAAGTCCCAGCTGTGGTTTCCGCCAACCCAGTCCTCATATTTTACCCACTACTATAACGTGCTAATACAGACAGAACCTTTTGTGCAGATGACGTAAACAGGCCCAATACACCTACATTTTACCCTACAGGGCACAGACACCATAAACATGCACATTACCTAGAGCAGAGCCTCCCAAATGCAGTCCTGGAGGGCCAAACACCATTCAGGTTCCATGCTGCCTCTGATAAAGATGCCTGTGCTGCATTTCTATGCGCCACCCCCATGGTAAGCAGATGTATCTCATGCATATTCATGAGGGACAGCATGAAAACCCGAACAGTGTTTGGCACCGCAGGACTGGAGTTGGGAACCTCTGCCGTAAAGCAGCAGCCAACAGGGGCAGACACACCCGCACCCACAGGCCCCATTATCCAAAGCCTCCTGGAGAGGCAGGACTTTGGGCTCTGCATGCATCTCCCAATACTAGCACTTGCATACCTTAGTAATGCCACCCTAAACCTGGGAATATGGTACACATCTATCAAAAGGTTGCTATGATTACTGGCAGATAGCAATTCCTAGGTTAAGTACAATTGTCGGAGTGAGCTGCATCATAGCAACCTTTCCGATGTCTGTGGAGTGTGCTACAGGTCTTGTGTCTGACATTGTTTACCAATCTGGGGAGTGACTCCTACAGTATTGCATACCATAGCCATGCCTGCACTGTGCCCAGGACTGGTGTGGTGGCCTGGGCTGCCCAACACCTCTATAGTTGCACAATGCTGGCATAGGTGTGGGGAGTGTGTGTCTGTCTATCCAGTGTGTGGTGGCTGCCAACACCCTCCACAGCCCACACTGCTAGCACTGTTGCCAGTATTGGCCTGCCAATGTGCATAATGAGGAGCAAGGTACTGTGGGAATAGCCTGGGTAGGGTGGCCTGGCCTGGCCGCATCTGCACAGGGCATAGGGCAATGGCCAGACATTGTAGTGTCTGGTACCACCTGCACCAGTACCACCACGCCTCATACGTCGCCCTATAGGGCGCCTTATACGGTGCCCTATAAAGTGTCTTTTAAGGTGCCTTATATGGTGTCCTATAGGGGATATTATAGGGTGCCTTGGCAGACAGCGCACTTTATAATGTGCCCTATGGAGTGCCTTCTAGGGTGCCTTATGTGGCATCTTAGGTTACGCCATTGTGAGGGTGTGTTTGCTTGCAGCACTATTAACGTACAACTCAACTTCCTCACAGCCCAATACTTAACCCTTTCCAGGCCAAGCCCAAAACTTTCGGGATCCAAACATCTGCCTAAATATTCCTATCAAATGGTATATAATACATGACCATGGCAGAGGGAACGTCACTATTGGAACATATTGAATATGACGGGTACAATTTTCCTGACATATACAAACATTAACCCGGCTGCAGACTGTGGATTAAAATATCATAGTAGGCTTTCAAAGGGTTACACATGACGCCTCAGCCATCCTTATTCATTAGGCACACTGGGGAATCAAACCCATGACCCTTGTACCATCGGTCTGTGTAGTAACCATTGTGCTACAGCTCTGTTTCTGTATTTGGGTGTCTGCGCGCCTTCTTATGCTTAACGCGCAGTAACACGCCCTGTAACGATCGTTGCTGCGCGGTGCGTTATAGCGCGTTGTATCTAACGATGTACCGCCCATGTCCTTTTTTGGCATTTCTTCCACTAACGCGGCTCCTAACGCGAATCACACTAACGCAGTTTAGTAAACATACCCCTTTGTATCACAATTATAGACAGGGGTATGTGAAATATGTGATTGGTTAAATGTCCTCTTGTGCTTTCTAAAAGAAGGATCCCAGTTATCCAATGGATTCCTGGAGAAAAGTGAAAAGAAATGACACGTCGAGAGAAAGGATTGCTTAATTTCCCATAATTTGCTGGCTTGAAGCACCACTTCAGCCTAGCAAAATCAGGAGTTGATTAGGATACAGTTTTTCCCCAAGGAGATCCTTAACAAATATTTTCTTCATAGTTTAGGACTTGGCTTCTATCATAGGAATTTAAGGTTTATTCATGGCAGTGCTCCACTTCCTATCCGCTGAGCCTGTGAAGAAATTCTGTGTTCTGGCACCATCCTAGCAAACTCCAGGAATGCCAAGTGCCACCCTTATGGAGAAATAACTTGCAAGGGTGTGAGCGGCTTGAACGTCTGGATTGTTTGTCCTGGAGAGCCCTTGTGACTCAGCCAATGCCTCAACAAGTTAAGTTCAAAATGTACTCCTGCTGGAATTCTACACACAATAATTCAAAACGTTGCACTATTTTGTGGTATTTTATTTCTGTATTGTATTTTACATTAAATATCACTCAAAAACACTGCTTTGTTAGGTTGACAACCAAAGCATGCAGAATTTGGCATAATTCAGACCTTTTGACACAGAATTTTGAATTTTGTCTGCAGAATTCCAGCAGAAATAATTGCTGTTTTAATACGATCTGCGAGCATTTAAACACACTATGAGGCATGTTTACTAATGTGCGCTAGTGGTAGCATAGGTTTTGCCACGCAGTAAGCATGCCATGCTTACAGTTAGCACAGGGTCCGGCACTAACCGGGTATCACGTGATTGGGCAGGGACTGGGTCGGTAAGGGTGGAACATAGACCTTGACAGACAAATCGCTGTTCGTGTGGGCGTTATGGGCACGCGCTAACCTCGAATGTTGCCATTTAGCACGGGTGCACTTAAAACCACTTCATTTGTCGATTAGCACAATGCGGTGTCCTTGCAGCATGCTAATGGCTGGGGATGGACACACATGTAGTCTAAAGGTAGCATGGGATTCTGCACTAGTTTAGCAGATCAAACGTGGGCTACTGGCACATCCTTTAGTAAACATGCCCCTATATGTATTACTAGTTGTGATCTCTTTTACTGAAACAGAAAAAAAGTGATCCACTAATACTGCATGTGAGTTTTCAAAGAGCAAATCTACATGGTCTTTAAAAGCTCAGGTGTTACAGTACTTTTGAATAATTCTTATGCTGGTCGAATAAAATACATCACAATCTGACAATAATTTACTATTTTTCCAGGATGTATGTGGCAGGTAGACCTCTGCATCACGCTGAATGGTTAGAGCATCAGGCTGAGAACTAGGAAGTCAGGGTTCAAATCTCACCTCTTCCACTCATGCTCCTTGTGACCTTGGGTACAAAACTTTCATTGTAAGCCCTCAGTCAGGCAAATGCCTATTGTGTCTGAATTGTATCTCACCTTGAGCTCAGATTTAGAAAGGCAAGTACAATAATTAAATCTAAATCCACATCCCGTATACTGAGCCATCCTTCCCACTGGACGTGGCACCTCTAATTTCACACAATTTGTTGTAGTGACAGCTATCCATGAGCAAGAATGACCCAGGGAGATGGAACCATTACATGACAGAAAATAGCAGTGTTCTTAAATGCATTCTATAAACAGCAAAATAACAAAAAAATAAGTACCGGACACCTTATCCAAGGCTCGAATGGCTGTCCTCAGAAACTGAACTGTTAAGTCTTTTTCTGTGGAGAACAGAGAAGGAATTATAAAGAGTCATTACTGGGAGATAATTAAAATAGCAACAGAACAAAGAAAGATCACCGATTCCACTATCCAGTGAAAATGGATTCAGTTTAGTGACTGTGTGATTGTGAAGTTGTAGAAAAAATGCCATTTGAAGGCTTCATCAAAGCAGCATAATTCCTTCATTATCAGTAAACAAGTAGCCTCCTCCTGTCTGAGTATACCTCTAAAACAGAAGGCTCGCTTAATAACAGAGCTGAGCAAACCCAGGCATGGATCCTCCAGTGGGGAAGGAAATATTCTTCTTTCAGGGTCCAAGGGGACAGTGCACACAATATTTTACTGGGAAAATCCCTTCAAGACCAAATAGTGCAGATTGTGACAGATTTTGTTGCAGCATTCACAGGTTAGAGTAGAGATTCTTATCCTGCTTTTACACTCCCCTGGGACATCCTGTTGTAGTTGTTGATATGGAAGGACAGACTAGATAGGCCATGTGGTCTTTTTCTGTCATCATATTTCTATGTTTCTATCCTTACCTCCTTGCTGGACTTTAGGCTCACTTTGGATTGATGTTGGGCCTCCTGACACCCTAAGGATGCCTGTTGCACCTTTTTTTCCCCAAATACTTATTTCTTTTCTCCTTTGGGCTCCTAGAACAAAGCACCAGATGGGCAGCTTTCTCCATTTCACTTTTCCACCCTGCTGAGTACCCCTCAGTTCTCATTGCTCTGACACACAGTTCTCATTGCTCCTGCAAACAGGGCAGCCCAAGGGTTTGTGCCACCCTAGGCAGGCCTGATGTGTCACCCCCATCTCACAGTCTCGCCGCCCCCGATATCCAGCCTCTCACTGCGAGTTGATGGGTGGCATTGCGATCACCTGTCGGAGGGGGCAAGAGCGGCAGGACACAAGTTTGCACATGCGCATGCTTTAAAGACTGCCACGGCTTCAAAGAGGTGATCGCTGTGCCACCCATCAACCCCCGGTGAGAGGATAGATATTGGGGGCGGCACAGTGATGGAACATGGTTTGGTGGGGGCAACACATCAGGACTGTCTAGGGCTGAGCCGCCAACCAGGGTCTGCCATCCTAGGCAACTGTCTAGTTCGCCTAGTGGATGGGCCGGTCCTGTCTGCAAAAACCTTTGTTCTGTGCTGGAATTCAGATCCCGTTGCTCTTTCCCCATGAAAGTTAGATTCAGAGTGATAGGTTTACTCCTTCAGGGCAGGGATGTTATCCAACCCACTCCTGGATCTCTCAGAAACAGCAGCTTATAGTGAAACACCCACATGCACCACTTACGGGACTTTACAATCTGACTTGATTTCTCCCTTTCCAGTTTCTGCTCTTTCTTATGAAACAGGAAGCAGCCTCTGCCATCCATCAGATCCTTCCCTCTTCTCCTCAGAATGTTCTGGGGCTTCTCGGACTAATAGCCTGAGCTGTACCATTGTCACTATGTCTAGAGGGGAGTGCCATAGCAAATTACTGTATGTACTCCATCTAGATCTGTCTTTGATTATATAATGCCATATCACAAACACAGCACAAAATCCTGATCAGAATCCAACATATACTAATCAAGGGGGTGCAGAGCAAAGACCATACACAAACTTTCTCTCTTTACAGAAAATACATCATATCTTGTGGTTAAATTTTAAATTGAAGGGCGTCAGAATAATATGGTCCCTGAAGAGCTTGAAGGTACCATTTAATTATTAAGGCATATGATTATATATGAAGTGACATCTTCAAACTCTTTGGGGGATGTTTACTAAACGGCGGTAGTGGCTGCGATATTGCAGGGAATTCGCTACTGCCGTTTAGTAAACATCCTCCTTTGATTGAATTTTTGTTTATCTTTATTAAGCATTTATGAAATTTACATCCAAGAAAGCTACTTAAATGATCAGAAATAAAGAACAATAAAAAGAAAAGGAAAACATAATTCACAGGAAAAAATACAAAGGGGCATGTTTATTAAACCGCATTAATGCTTGCCATGGGACAGTGCATGCTATGTGGTTAGTGCAGGACTGCGGGCAGGTTGGGATGGACAGTGGGCATTGACTGCACTTTGCAGTTGGCACAGAGGTAATTAAGGCATGATGATTTCAATGTTGCAGTTAATACGGATGCCACATCAGTGGGTAGAATTAAGTGCACCCTTACTATTTGCAAAGCAGTGTCAGCATTGTGAGGTACTTTTCAGTGCAATAACTGCAGGGGACCCCTCCAACAGTTAGCATGGGGCCATTGCACTTACTGCGCATTATTTTTGATTCCAAAAGCATTTTAAGTTTAAACCATTAGTGCATTTTAGTAAACATGCCCCAAATATATTTTCAGCTAGCAATAAGTGGGGCCAATTCAGGAAGTATGTTGTTAAAGGATAAGGAGCCACGTAAAGATATCGCCATTTACACGCATGCAATGCAACACAATGTGTGCCGTCAACTCAGGGCCGGCACCAGAGTTGATTCAAGGTGTTCAAGCCCTAGGCAAATCTTACGTCCCCCCAGCTGTCAGAATCTATTATTTAGCTTTGAATGGCCTGCTGTTTGTTGCCCACCCAGAAGCTGCCACCCTAGCAACTGCCTGGCTTGCCTGATGTTTGGCCCAGGTGCTTACATGCATTCTTTAGGCTGTGGTCTCCCTTGGTTATATTATGGAGGAAGCTTACTAAAGGTCAGCACCCATTAATGCACCTTAAAACCTTTAATAAATGTACCCTATATGTTTGATTATAGAGGCACAAAAAAAGTATTACATAAATAAAGCCCAATACAGTCATAGCATGGCTGTTTTGGGTTGTAACTCTGGTCAATGTAGGTTACCCCTGCATTTTGTTACCATTTTTAGTTTCCAATAAACATCTTCCGTGCTTATCCTATTCTTTTTTGCATTTCTTTGTTATCCCAGATCTCTTTGGTTGTTCAAATTACTTATAATAAATTGCAAATGGTTAGACAGTTGACACCATTTTTGACAGTCACTGTTGCAAACTGTTATGCAGATTATGTTCACAAGTGTGCTGGTAATGTGAAGGCACAGTTTACAAAGGATGCCCAAGTGCAATTTGGGAGGTCCAGCCAGAACTCCCTTGGAGGCTGATTCAGAAGTCTGCATGTTTGGGCCGTTTGGACGTGCAGAAAATGTACATGGCCCAGTTGTACCTGGTTCTGCAAACGCGGGAGCTATATATTCCCAGCCTAGCATGCATAGCATTCTGAGTCAGGGGATGTTCAAGTGCCTACCCGTCCCCATTGCTCAAGGCTCTAGCTGGTGTCCTGTCACCATGGCACCAGCACATCCAGCCTGAGAGCCGAAATGCCGCCCACATATACAGATGTTTTCCCACTGCCCAACCTTCTGCGGGTGCTGCCAAGGCCGGAATCAGGCTGCGAGGGCTCTCCCACGGCAGCCCTGTTGTATGTGGATGGGGCACATGCCCCAATCGCACAGGTGCCCAGCACTTATTCCACCTACCAGACAGCCAGTAGACGTACAGGGCCCTGATCTGATGTGGCTCTGTATGTCCGGGTGCTTTGGCCTGCCCCTGCTCTGCCCCCTCTCTGCCTCCATCCTGCACCCTCTGTACGTGCAGGGAACTGTTGGCACAGAATATGGTCCCGGCAAATAGTGGAGGATGGACGTACAACCCGGGAATCAGAATGTACCCCATTGTGTATGTAGGATATCCTGCAAAATCTCTGTGAAGTTTACAGATTGTTCAGAATACAGCAGCCTGTCTGATTTCTGTCAGGGGCAGAGTATTTCTTTATTTTCATAGTCTGAGAGGTTGATGGTACAGGTCCTCTTTTTATGTAGGCCTTATTTAATACTGGCAAGATCTGGGTATTCCACAAACTCTTCTGCTCTGTGATCACGCTATAATATTCTGCGTTTGTACATTTCTAGAGCAGGGGAGTAAGGACTTAGCAAACTGTACCGGGTAAATGATCACTATGGATAAAATTAAGACTGTATGGAGTAGTTTTATAAAATCATTTTAGTGAGTTGCGACAATATGCCTCAGTAAACTGGCTCCTATAAAACGACATCAGGCAAACAAGTAGATGCACTGGCGTGAACACATGTACCTTTACTGCAGATACTGATGGGGCATGATCTGGGTGGAGCATGGGAGGAGTCACACAGTATGTGTGTTAATTATTACCAGGACCATACTGAGCCCTGTGCGAGCGGTGCGGCCGCACAGGGCGCAAAGACTTCAGGGGCGCATTTCGGCTCTCTGCTGTTGCCTGCCGGCGGCGGCGGCAAGCAACAGCAGAGAGCTGAAATGCACCCCTGAAATCTTCCCGCCGGCACACTAAGCAGGTCTGATCTCTCGGGACCAGACCTGCTTAGCGTGCCGGCGGCAGGCAGCTTGCACATCGGGTGCGCGCCTCTTCTCTCCCACCCTCATAAAGTGGCTAGATTGGGGTGCAGGGGGGGGGGGCACACGCCCGATGTGCAAGTCGCACAGGGCGCATTTCGTCATCGGTATGGCCCTGATTATTACATTCTCTAATCTAACTGTATAACTGCATATTCTGCACCTGACATATACGTTTCCTCTCTTTATAAAATATGACCAAAATAGGCACTCTGTTAAGAATTACCCTCTACAAGTGCAATGCACACGCATAAAAGAGAGATTTCTGAATTACCAACTTCACATTCATTTCTTTGGAAACTAATTTTTAGTAGCAGTTATACATGGGCTTAGCTAACACTTGATTCATGGAAGGAAATTTCTGCCTAGTAGGCAAGGACTGGGCAAGGAAGCAATGGACATGTCTCATAATGGGAGGGCAAATGCAATGTGTGTCTTTGAGTCAATGCTGACTCCTAGCAACCCAGCAGCTCCTGGGTTTTCTTGGCAGTGTAAGAAGAAGTAGATTGCCAGACCTTTCTTCTGAGGCAATGAAAGGTTAAGTGACTTGCCCAAGGCCACAGAGAGTGCTAGTGGGAATCAAACTGTGGTCTCTTGGTTATCAAGCCAGAATCTGTTGCTGTTTTAGCCTATACATAATTTTAAACTGAGAAATAAGGTAAAAGGGCAGGGGAATGAAGATGTACTAGTGGGTATGGGAAAGGTGGAACAATACAGTCTAAAATATCATGCAGTGCCCCAAAGCATAAGTACACAATCTCTTTTTCAATAATACAAATTAAAGATTTTGTAGAGGATTTTCATTTATGGAATCATTAGGTTTGAATTAGCTCACCTTGTTTAGTAAATGGTGGAGAACTTCCCTGTGGCACAACATCATGTTCATTTTCTTGCCCTACATTTCCAAAGGAAGTTGCATATATTAATGATCTGTGAGCCTACTCAGCAAACTGTGGTGAAACAGAAGTCTTCTGAGAACAGAATAATCAAAATTCTATTTAAACATCGTAATATTCTTATGTCAGCAAAGCAGAAGGTAAACTAATTTTGGGCTGGCTTTACTAAACCAATTTTCCATTGGAATCAATGTAAAACTCCAAGCCATTTATAGTTCACATTTTAACCAATCAATGTTTTCCCAGGAAACTGCTCATTCATGACCAGGCTCATGCATTTTTGATTGAATTGGTCAGGTGTATTCCTGGCTCTTCTTCTTGAAGGCCTGCAAATTCCCCAGCCATTTATGACAAAGGCTTTCTCATTAATCTTTCTCTGCTGGGGTTTGATGGAGCCTCCAGCCTTTCTGGACCTACTTGATGAAATAAATTTTTTATGTGGATAAGAATGGATGCGATTGTTCACTCTCTGAATACAACTGCTCGGCTCTAATCCAAGAATGCTAAATGCTACTGTCTTTGTTTTAATTTTACCTTCGGTATACTGCAAGCTTTGTTTAATAGGTAAATTCTAGTAGGTCTAAGATCTCCTATCTGTCTTCTGTTGCCTATTTATTTATTTAACAACTTCCTTTTTTTTTTTATACCTCTTTATCTACAAGTCAAAGCGGTGTACAATTAACTTATGTTGGCGAGGCTTACATTTAACGAACTGACATTTAACTTATATTGAAGAACATTTACAAATAATTAGAACTGATCTAAGGAACGGTTTACAGTGCAACTGGTTAAGATATTAGCTTGCATCAAGGAACAGTTAACTTGCATCAGAAAACATTAACAGTGTGATCACCGAAGCATCCAAGCAAAGGAAGTGTGTTATTTGACAGAGCAGTGGAATTTTCCTCTGCCTATATTAAAAACTCATCTCTACCTCTATATGAACATTATGAAGGCATTTTATCTACTTTCCTCTATTGCCTAGCAAGATCCTGCCATAAAATGAGAACACTTTCATATAAAACACACCTTCATGAAAGTTAAGACACCTTCTTACGTCATCAGGCAAATTTCGATAGTATGTGGAGACTGGAATGGAGACAGTGAGGTCAGGATGTGAACAGTTTTGGTGGTATTTTAGAAAAGTGGAGCCTTTTGTAAAAGATGTCTAGGAACGTGCAGGAGTGTATGTGTGCTCTATTTGCCAATATGTAGAGTCGCAGGAGCTGTTTTACAGATCTACACGTGGGAAAAATCAGTGGAGGCTACTTGGCAACTTACATGTGTAAGTTGGTATTTTGCAAACCTGTATGTTTAAATGTTGACAATAAGGTACAGAAGCCACTATCTTTAATTCATTTCAATTTGGAGGGGGAAATAAGCCACAGGGGATTAAAGAAGATAACTCCCTTAATCCCTCCTGTAAAGGGCTAGCTGAAAGAAACCCTTTTAAAAACCTATACATGCCAGAGAGCAGCTGTAAATCCTGGTGTGGACAATTTTGGTCATACATGTGCATTCCTTAGATCACTAGGCACCCCTCCTTTTCACCTCCAGATACAATAAACATTGCTAACCTAACACTGCAAGTAAAACAACAAGTTAAGTACCTGGGCATCATTCTAGATCAGAACTTGGACTTCAATACCCATATCAAAGAAGTCACAAGAACAATATATAACCGCATCAAACTCTAAAGAACCTCAGACCCCTACTGTATGATCAAGACTTTCAAAATGTCTGCCAAGCTCTCATCACCCACATCTTTGACTATGCGAATATTATCTACCAGGATCTACCAAAATCCTCAGTACAGCCTCTACAACTTGCACAGAAGGTAGCTGCCAGACTCATCACAGGAAACCTTCACCACAGCCACATAACACCAATATTAAAGCAGTTACACTGGCTCCCTATCAACACAGTGAAATACAAAGTGGTGCTGACAACCTTCAAAACAATCCTACATCTCTCTGCCAATACCCTACAGTCTCTGCTAGCCAAGACCCAAAGCCAAAGATCACGCAGAAGTACCAACGACATCTGCCTTGCCGTACCCACAGCATTCACCCACACCAACGCCACCACTTCCAACAGAGCATTCTGCTTCTACGCTCCAACAATCTGGAATCTCTCCCTCTACACCTTTGCTCCCTCATGGACAGCAGAGAATTCCGCTGAAGGTTAAAGACACTTCTTTTCTTGGATTACTTCGGATAAGACATTTAACCACCCCATGGACCCAACCACCCCACTAATACATTACATATAACTACCCTGAGCTTTTACCTTTACCTACTCCACCCAGTACCATCACCTTATTTATTTATTTATTTATTTAACAGCTCTTATATACCGCGCTATTTGACATCAGTGCGGTTTACATTAAACAAAATACACTCAGATTTAGAGAATTTGTCCAAGTTACAGGTAACAGGGGAATAAAACAAGGATTAACTGGGGAATAGCATATGAATAATTATATAAAAGCAATTACATGTGTAATTATGTGTCATAGTTCCCCATACATGATGTCATACTTTTATATTGTACTGTCATATTGTACAAAGTGTTAGAGAGTTGAACTCATACGGCTAATTTAATTTAATTTATATTGTTCCATGTAAAGTTCAAGTTTGCAATTAATTCCATGTAATCCGCTGTGACTGGTAGATATGGCAGTATAAAAAAGTTGTTGACAATCTGGAGGAGGGGGTGGATCCAAGTTGGCTGCGGCCAGTGAGTAGCAGTGTGCACATGAATCGATGGGTAAGCGGAAGGGAAGACCGGCTAAGCAACCCCCAGCTAGACAGAATACCTCCGTGGTTTCCTCCGGTCCTTTGGATCAGTTTCTTGTGCATGTGCAGTTGGGGCAGACCTTGAAAGGAGCAGTATTGCCCGAACGTGAGCTGTTGGAGTGTGTCAGTTCAGCATCTTCTTCAAGGCTGGAACTTACCCCTCCAGAGGTGCAGCACCCTTTAAAGTTGGACTCTTTATCCCCCCGCCCCAGAGCAGTTGCTCTTGTCTGGTGGGGCACAAGTGGCTGGGCCAAAAGGAGTACAGAGGCTGGACCCGGGGTTGGGGGCATCAGGTCTCTTGGCATCTGCCATGGTGATTTCATCTGGAGTCGGTTTGGTTGCTGAGGACAGAAGGCAGCTGGGAGAGGTTGGAGCGGCATGGAAAGTTATGGCTGGAGTTGAGGGTGCTGCAGGAGGAATGACTTTGGATATTTTCCTATCTGCCCCCCGGCCAGATAACCCTTGAATCAATTTGGAATGCTATAAAGCAATTGACTGCAGCAATACTACCTGAAATACAGGATTTAAAATCTCAGCTGCATGATGTTGGTCAGGAATGTACTGTGAATTCGGAAGATATATCAAAGATCAGAGGAGCCTTGGGGAGTTTATCTGTTTGTGTGGTTTCTGTGGAAGGTTGTATGGAAACTTTGGTGAAAGATGCTTCATTCATGAAAACGAAGATTGAACAGCTGGAGAGGGCCACTCAAATGCCCAATCTTCGGTTAATTAACTTTCCCAAGTCACAGTTAGTGACTCCTAAAGATACGTTTAAAAATTATTTGGAGGAAGTTTTGGGAGTTAAACCAGAGTCCCAACCAACTGTTGTTAAGGTTTATTATTTACCTCAGGGCAAGAAGTCTCAGGGACAAACGGTGGTTTCTCCAATGGGACAAATGGATGTGCTTAATGTTTCTGATGTACTTGAAACATCTGGTATTGGTGATGTTATTCCTGCTACATGTTTGGTTCAATTTGCCTTGGTTGCGGATAAAGATTGGTTTACGAGAATGTTTTTTCGTAGAAGGAACGTACAGTTTCATGGGTTTCTGGTAAGGACTTTTCCTGAGCTGGCGAGAGAGACTCAGCGCCAGAGAAAGGAATTTCTCCTGCTCCGGCCTAGGGCTGTTCAACTGGGAACAATGTTTTTCCTCAAATATCCATGTAAGCGTTTATCGAAATATCACTCTAATTCATATGTTTTCCTGTACCCCTCCCAGCTTATTTCTTTCCTAAATGCCCACCCTGTTCCTAATGCTGTCATGGCATCGTCTGAATCACCTCCTGTTTAATATTGGTTTGCTTTTCTCACTGGCTCATTTCCTGGATTTGCTGATTAATTGTTTTTTCCTTTGTATTCACCCTTTTGTGGGCGGGGATGTGGGTTGGTTTGTGAACAAATGGGTAGTCTGATCTGATGTTTTATTTCCTTTGTAATTTTTTCAACTGACCACATTGTTTCCCTCAATGTGTTGTTCAAATTGTGTGTAGTTTGGAAAATTCATAAAGAATAAATAAAAAAAGAAAGTTGTTAAATAAATAACTAACTAACTAAAGTGGGGAATTACATGTGCTGATTTTGGACTCACCCAGGCCGTGCCCTAACCATAACCCCAAAATGACTCCTTGCAATTCTATGTATTACAGACATTCACATGTAAGTTTAACACAGGAGTTCTCATTCCAGACCTTGGGACACACCTAGGAGTATGTTTACTAAATGGCATTAAGGGTGCCGGTGTGCCATTACCGTCTATAATCAACACCCTGGAACCCTTAATGCCAGAAAAAAAGCAGCTTTAATGGGAATTAAAGTCACCAGAAGTGTTAAGGGCGCAGTAGGTGGAGAGAGGGCATTAACGGGGCGGAGAGTGGGCGGTAACAGCATGTGCTCCCTTAACGCCTGTTGTGCAATATTCCTAAAAGCTATTTAACGCTGGGAACCCTAATGCCAAGTAAAACTTCATGGAAGGGGTTTATTTAGAGCCCATTTCAACGTCTGCAATGTGATGCATGGACAGGGGAACCCCAGACAGTGATAGCAGTGCTCCATTAGCAGCATCAGCATGGTGCCCAAGTATGAAAGGGCACTATGTTGATGGTGCAAATGGGGTAAAGGAGGTGGCACGTGGGTCATGCAGTAGGGGTTATTGGTGCACAGGGGGGACCAGGCAGCTACCCAGGTGGCACATAAGAACAGAGGATCTATTATATGCCAGAGTAGGTCAGAGCAAGGACCATCATGCCCAGTATCCTGTGTCCAACAGTAGCCAATCTAGGTCACAAGTACCTAGCAGGTTCCTCAAAAGACACACAGGTTCCATAATGCCTGTACTGGGGCAACCAATGGATTTCCCTGGTCCATAATGGGTTATGGACTTTTGCTCCAGGAACCTGTCCAAACCTTTCTGAAACCCAGCTACACAAATAGCTTTTACTACATCCTCCAGTAATGACTTCCAGAGTTTGATTATGTATTGACTGTCAAAATATCTGCTCGTATTAGTCTTAAATGGGTAACACTGTAGTGTCATTGCATATCCCCTGGTCTTTCCACTTTTTGATGCTGTAAAGAATCAATCCACATGTACCCTTTCCACTCCATTCATTACACTATAGACCTCTATTATATCTCCCCTCAGCCGTCTCTTCTCCAGGTTGAAGAGCTCTAACCTTTCAAACCTGTCCTCATATGTGTATTCTTCCATCCGCAGTACCATCTGTGATGTCCGGCATGATGCCACAGTGACAGTGGTGGCACACAGACATGCTACTGCTGTAGCATGGAGATGTGCCACATGGGGTGGTCAAAGGGTCCTGCCACCCTAGACAGGGATCTTGGCTGGCCAGCCACCCTGATGCTGCTTAACCCAGCTGTGGAGGAAGAGGCTGATGGTGCCAGCAGCTGTAGCCCTCCAGGTAGCTGCAACATGCAGGCGCCTGGGGAACTACCACAGCAGTGGCTGTCATCCTCCCCCTGAGATATATCTGTGGCAGGCAGGATGGGGTCCCTGCAAAGGCAGGTGGTTGGGGCGGATGCCTGACTGTCCATGTGTGCCTCTGCCCCCTCATCTGGACCTTGCGCCCTAACCTGGACCTTGCCCCCTCATCTGGACCTTGCGCCTAACCTACACCACCACCATTGACAGCACACGGGCATGTCAGCATGGTGTGGGGATGTTGGCGGAGGGGTGCAGCAGACCAAAGCCATGTCTTGGTCCTGTGTGCCATGCACATTGCAATATGTGCTAAGGTCTGTCTGAAGGGAGGCATGCCAGCTTCCCCCCCCCCCCCCCCGGTAGCACTGTGGCTCAACATACACAAGCAGTGTATATATATGAGCAGGGGGTCCCAGGCTGAGGTTCATGCATTGCATGTCCTTGTGGCCAAACTTTAGCCTACAATACAGGTACAGCACCAGCATGTACAACCCCCAACTAACTGGCCAGCAAGAGTACAAACACCCATCAGACACACAGACAGACGGGTGGACCAAGGGGGGTGCGGGGCCTCATTTGCATAATCTTAAAGTGTACTAACTTTAGTAAACATGCCTCTTAATGAGTATATGGATAAAGAAAGACTACCAGATTTCTAAATTACTATACTCCAGAGCCAACTGCCACAAACATTAGGAAGTACTACAAACACTGCCCATTTAGAACCCAGAGCAAACCCACCATATCATAACAGCACTACCAGGACTCATAAAGCACCAAACCCTACCTATCAAAAGGCAACACTGCAAATATTAAACCAATACATCTCAGAGAATACCAATACATCTTCTACTGGGGAAAGAGAACAAGTGGCAGTGTCAAATAGAAACTACAGTACATAAACAGAATACCTCAGCTCGCTTACACATGCAGAACATAGACCCTCACCAAACAAAGAACAAGGGATCACAATTTAGAGATAGGAAGACAATAATTAAACTGGGAACCCCAAAAGCCAAACTTGGAATGTACAACATTACAGAAATAGAACTATAAATTAATTTCCTCTTGTACTAAACAAAATGCAGACGTTAATGATGCACATTACCCAGAGCTGACATATTCCAGTTAATAAATTCAAAATAAAAGAGTATTTTTCTACCTTTTGTTTGTGCATTTTATTTTTTGGTTGTAATTGCTCCAGTCACTTTCTTCTGGTTTCTTCGTGTCTTTTGCTAACTCTCTATTGTCTGCTGTCCATTTGTCCTTCCTTCTCTCTTCTAGTTTTTTTTCCATTCTCTCTCTACATCTGCTTTAACATACTGATCTTTTTCATTTTGCTCTTTCCTCCATTTCTTTTTTTATTCCTTTTTCATCCACTCAAATTTTACCCTTCCATCCTCAATCCTCACTTACTCTCCCAATACCCAGCCAATAGTAGATTTTTCTTCCCTCCACACAAAATATTTTTTCCCCTCTCCTTCCTCACTCCTCCAGCCCCATCCCATTCTAGTCCTCCCCAACATCAGCTCCCTTCTAGTTCCAACCCTACCCAGCATCCGCTGCCTTCTAGTCCCATTCCCTGCATCGGCCCATTTCCAGTCCTAGCCTCCCCATCAGCCCATTTCCAGTCCTAGCCCCCCCATCAGCCCTTTCCAGTCCTATCCTAGCCCCTCCATCAGTCCATTTCCAATTCCAGCCCCCGCCATCAACCCATTTCCATTCCTAGCCTCCCCATCAGCCCATTTCCAATCCTAGCCTCCCCTTCAGTCCTTTTCCAGTTCAAGCTCCACCATCAGCCCTTTCCAGTCCTATCCCAGCCCCTCCATCAGTCCATTTCCAATTCCAATTTCAGCCCTCCCATCAGCCCAATTCCAATCCTAGCCCCCCATCAGCCCATTTCCAGTCCTATCCTAGTCCCCCATCAGCCCATTTCCAGTCCTAGCTCCCCCATTCATTTCCAGTCCTATCCTAGCCCCTCCATCAACCCATTTTGAATCCAAACTCCCCCCACTCAGGCCATTTCTAGTCCAAGCCCTCTCCCCATCAGCTATTTCCAGTCCAAGCTCCCCCCACTCAGCCAATTTCCAGCTCAAGCCCCTCACCCCATCAGCTATTTCCATTCCTAGTTCCCACCCACGCAGCCAATTTCCAGTTCAAGCCCCCCCACTCAGCCCATTTTCAGTCCTAGCTCCCCCCCCACTCAGTCAATTTCCAGTCCAAGCCCCCCTCTCCATCAGCTATTTCCCGCGGCTGTCTCACAGGCTTTAGAGCGAGCCAGAGAGGTCCCAGCTCACCTCTGATCGCCGTTAAGTGAAGAGCGCCTTTTTTCTTCACCGGCAGCTGTATTGTAGAATAAGATCCTGGTGTGCCGAGGTCAAAGGGACTTCCTGTTTCCCAACACTCAGAACAGCAGCGTCTAATACTACAATACAGCTGTCAAAGTGAAGAAAAAAGGCACTTTCACTTTGGCGGCTGTCAGAGGTGAGCTGGGACCTCTCTGGCTCCCTCTAAAGCCAACCTGCCTGCCAGTATCAAATGCAAGATGTCGCTGGCGTGGGGCCTCCTGAAGCACGGGGCCCTGTGCGAACAACATTCTTGTACAATGGACAAGATGGCCCTGCAGACAGGCTCTACCATCCACAGCTGGATGGAGAGACAGGCTGATAGCACAGGCACACTGAACGGTTGTTAATGCCTGCACAATGAGCACACGTTAACAATGTTTGAGCTGATATGGAGACCAAAATGGCAGGCAGGAATGCCAACCATCCTCACTTTTGCACAGCGCGGCGATGTGAGTGTGTGTGCTTGTCTGTCTCGCATTGCCTAAGCTGTTTTCCCAGCGTTAGTCTGCAAATGTGCATGATGAGTGGCAGAGGATTGTGTGTATGGCCTGAAGCAGAGCGGATTGGCCGGGATGTGATATGAGTGCAACTCTGTCCGGGGAGCCCACTCACTGAGTTAATGCTGGATTTCCATGAGGTTTATCCCAAGTCAGGCTGCACATGGTTGTTCTGTGTGCATGCATTGTGTGCCGACTAGCTGCAGTTGGTATGTGCATGGCTGAAACAGCCCAGTGGTGGGCAGCAGGTGCAGTCTGACTGAGCTTGCTGGGATGGACTGTTAGTCCTAGATGGTTGGAACAGCAGTTGTTCTTGGCCTATTCACAGTAGCAGTGTTCCATGTAGACCTAGAAGCCCCCACTGCATATGGCATCCATGGCAGCAGCTTTGTAACGGTGGCCACCGATATATACTATTCTAGGAGGTCCTTGTCCAACAGGGGAAGGGCACGGGCCCAATTATAGCTGCCCTGTCACCCTTCTTGATGTTCAGCCCCGATGGGGCCACAAACCTCCTTACACAACAGCACCTATGTGTCACCTCCTTTGCCTCATTAGCAGCATCAGCCTTGTGCCCTGTCATAGTTGGGCACTATGTTGTTGCTGCTAAGGAAACATTACTATCACTAACTTGAGCTCCCCTATCTGTTTGCCACATTGCACACATGAATTGGTCTCTCTTCCTACTGAAAGGCGCCTTTTCTGCGAGGTTTTGATAGGGTTCTCAGTGTTACAGTGCCTCTCTGCAGGTTGCACAACCGGTGTTAAGGAAGCACGTCTTGTTCATGCCCACTCCCTGCCCATTGACCCCCCACTCTCCTCCCCGTGGATGCCTAGTCTCCACTCACAGGGTGCTTTACGCTGCCAGCACACTTGCTCCTTTACCACGGTTTAGTAGACATACCCCAGTGTCTTTTTACAAGGAGTTTGCAAGTTTGGGCATGGTACATGCATTTATGATTACCTCTACTATTCTTCCTGAGGCAGAATATATTCAGAATATTAAGCTAAAAGTGTGATATCATATTCGAACATATTAAATGCACATACAACCCCAAACACTCAAAAAATACCAAATAAAGTATTATGCATTTGTGAAGTGGCATGTATTTTAAGGTGTGCCTTGTTATGTAAGAACATTTCCCAGAGTGGCAGAAATACTACTTTTTTTAAAATAACTTTTATTTATAGTATTTTCTTGAATACAACACAATCATTAAGAAAACGAATAATACATCAAAATGATCCATAGAATAAATTAAACCACTTAAAAAGAAACACATCAAGAGAGAGAAGCCAACCCATAAGATACAGAAAGAAAAAATAAAGCAATTAGGAGTATCTCCACAATAGGGAGCTGAATATTTACCAATCCATTCCCACCCACTATTCCCCAACAATTTCCCTTCCACTCAGAAAAGTTAATAATGAAGAAACATCAGTAAATGTATAAGTCTGCCCCTCTAAAGTTATAATACAACGACATGGAAATTTTAGAAAAAAGGTAGCTCCTAAAGCCACAACTCTGGTTTTCAAACCCAAAAATTGCTTACGACGAAGCTGAATATGACGGCCAACATCCGGGAAAACCTGAACTTTAAAACCACAAAAAAGGGCCTCTCTACATTTAAAATAGGCCCTTAATACACGCAACTTAATGGACGTCAGAACCAAACTGCACCACTAGGGTGCAACGCTTGGAAATGATATCCTTTGAATCCTCCAGGAAGGCTGTGAGGTCCTGTCCAACTGAGCCGGTGGAGGGCTCAGAACCTCCAACACCCGGCTGTGCTGAACCAGGGCCACCAAGAAGATAATACATGTGGTGAATATCCATGCTATCTTGCAAATGTAAAACCTCAGAAAAGTATTTCTTGAGCAAAATATTTGAGGACAACAAATGGGTCATAGGAAAATTAAGAAATCGTAGGTTACACACTCTATGCTGATTCTCCAGCGCTTCCAATCGATAGGATAATAAAGAGGAATCTCTAATTAAGGCAATTTCAGTATCTCGAGAGGATTTGAGCTGGGAATCAGACTGTGCAACCGAAGTAGTTAAAGAACCAAGTTGTTGGTCTACACTTTTCAATTTACAAACAACATCTTGTGAAAATTTACAAAGTGATGACACTGTTGAAGTTAATCGACAATCAATATTTTGGATAGCAGACCATATGTCTTTTAATGTCACTTCCTCAGACGGGGGAGCAACAGTAAATGTTTCAGGAGTCGCCAAATAAACCGGAAGTGGCAATGGAGGAGAAACTTCAGAAGGGCCCTCTAATAAAGTAGATGAGAAGGGAGCTTGCAGGAGAGGAGGAGGAGACCGGGAATCAGGACTTAACGAAGCCCCATCCGGTGACAAGATAGCTGGCAGCGAGGGAGTCAAGTGTTTGTCCATTGGGCCCATCACCTTACCTCCTTTTCCACTCTCATTCAACTTGGAACCAAGCTTCCCTTTTCTCTTACCCATAGCGTTGGACCAAAACACTCAGACCTCCGGCTCCGGTCGACTCTCCTCACGTGCCCCTTGGTTCACGCCCCTTAGGCCATGCCACGCAGGCCGCGACACAAGCGGCAGCTTCCTCAAGCAGCGGCTCACTCTCTACCCGGATACAGGTAACTCTGGGCTTTATACAGCAGGTGGGGGGGGGGGGGTCCTCCAGCCCTGGGATCGTCCTCCGAAGTGCCTGCTAGATATTCCACAGCACCAGACCTCACGCTGCACAGCTCCGCAAGAGTAACACAAGCGGCAGCTTCCTCAAGCAGTGGCTCACTCTCCACCCGGATACAGGTACCTCTGGGCTTTATACAGCAGGTGGGGGAGGGGGTCCTCCAGCCCTGGGATCGTCCTCCGAAGTGCCTGCTAGATATTCCACAGCACCAGACTTCACGCTGCACAGCTCCGCAAGAGTAACACAAGCGGCAGCTTCCTCAAGCAGCGGCTCACTCTCCCAATACTACTTTTATATTCCAAAAAGTGAATGGAATAATCATAGTTCTCTTTCATGCTGGTATACTGCTATTCCAGCTTAAGTATTTACTGTTCATCCTGTATATTCGGAAACTACTGTATGACGGTGCTAATTTCCATGCCAACATCTGTAACGCAACCCTATGATGGTGATAGATTTTCCTGTCAATTAACATTATGGGGTAATTTTATAACTGGCCACCCAAACTGTATGGCAGGAATGTACATAAATTACACCTATAGAAAGTATCCGCAGATATTTGCACTTGCTCAGAAGGATGTGCAAATCTTCAGGCTTATTTTATATGCTTATGTGGATATTCTATAAAATGCGCATAAGGGCAGGCTCTGTCCAAACCCCCCACCCTGTTGAACACTTTTGATCGGGTTGGATAAGCTTATTCTCCTACTGGATATATGCACATGGATTTAGAAAGGTTGATGCGAGAATGTCTGAAAGGAATCACACATGATTTTTGCCCAAGAACATGTGTTAAATAGAAAAAACTGTACATTATCTGCACTTCATGCACATTTTGTTAGTGGAAAGCAAGATAGATATTAATGAGATGCAAAGCTTGTAAATACATGCAGATCCTCTCATTATTATGCAAATTGAATAACACAACTAAAATTTAACTTTGATCTTACTCACTCCCTGATCCTCCCACCTGATCAGCATCCTCCTGAGTCTGATTCATCTAAAGTAACCGTCGCCCCTCAAATTAACTGTATATATTGGGGGCAATAACCAAATTGCCTGCATTGTTGTAAATTCTGCAGGTAATTTTGCTTTGATGATTGCCCCTGGATTAAGTACCACCCACAGAAATTTGTACCTCCTTTATGTGAAGGTACTTTTTATAGTCATAACAACATGGGTAGTTTTGAAAATCCAAAACTGTGCAGTGTTGCCTTTCCCAATCGAACTCCGCTCGTGGGAAGATCTCCAAACTTATGGGTAAAATACACACCTTGTAGAAAAAACACATATAATTTTACTAATATAGAGACTGCTTGGGACTGTGTGAGCAACAACATCGTCACTTGTCCCTAGTAAAGTACTACAATGTAGCTATAGGTGTCACTCTATCAACAATGAGCCGCCTGACTGAAGACCGAACACAATTTAGGACAACTATCCAGAGGGTCACTATGAGTCGGCATTGACTTGATGGCATTTAATAACAACAACAGGTTGGAAAAAGCCCAGCATTTTCCAGAATTGGGGAGGTTCTTGCTGCCAGTCACATTAGCCTGGGAAGAGACTCCTCTGTGCAGGAAAAATCCAAGTCATATATAAACCACTCCTAAAGGCATAACTGTCTGTGGCACACAGACACTACACCATACAGACATGATAGGAGTCTGTCCTCAGGGGCAGCTGAGGAGAGGCTATTTCTCTATCATCTCATATCATCCAGAGGGAGCTACAGGACCAGAGTAGGTAATAAGAGAGCAGAGCGGATTTTGATTTTGCAAACCTTGCCAGCAACCCTCACTGGCTCAGAAGAAGAGAAGCTCTGCTTAGCCAAGAATAAGAAGCCACTACTCCAGAGATGAAGGAGAGAGGATTCCAAGAATTATATCTAAGTGCAACTGACCATCAACATCAGAGCTAAGAGCACCTGCATGATCAGTATCGGAGATTTGCAGCTACAGATGCCACCAACTCTAGAAATGAGGAATCCTGAAGTTCAGTACCCCAGTCTTGGGGAAACTGTGTCAGTATCACAATCACCGGGTACTGTGAGAAACTTATTTTGGGACCTGGGTTCCCACACAGGGAAACTATAAGAGGTGCTACAAGTGTGAGAATGGAATGAGTTGTATTTATATTTCCAGTCTAAGAGAAGGAGTGATAAACCCTACAGAATAAATTAACCGACTGAGAGAAGGAAATAGGCCTTATCTGCTTGCAACTACTTTGGAGTAAGGAAGGGGAGTTGACTGCTTGTAATATAGTTATAATTTTCTGTCTTTGCCAGTTGCTATTGTAATTGTTCAATGATTGTAAAGTTTAAGTAGACTCTCGGTTCAGAACACAAACTCTGGACTGGACTCAAATATTTGAGAGGAAAGAAGTGCAAGTGGAGTCAAGTGCCAGGAGCCTCCTGTTCTATGATGGTCCCCATTCAACAAACCCTGATTAATTCCAAAAGTAGAGACTAAAAGGCTGCAAATTGCCCTTGTTAAAAGGTGCTGGGCCTTGTCTGCAAAGTAGCTAAGGGATAGCTGCTAGGACCACACAGGAAAGGGCTACAATTGGAGATGGGAAATTTTGGAAGATCACCACAACAAGTGCAAAATTTGGTGACGAACTTAACCACACATCAAAAACAAATCACCCAAAAATATATAAAAAAATTTGATTCCTCTTTTTTTAACATATGCATATATAAAAACTGTTAAAAAAAGAGGAATGAATTTCTTTGAATATTTTTTTTGTTAATTTGTTTTTGATGTGTGGTTAAATTTGTGAACAGCCCGTATCTTTGGATTGTACCCATAGAAATAACTTTCAAAATTGCCCTCCCCATGCTCCAATGAATTTAGAATATTATAAATAGTAATATTCTCATTGCCTCTCTCTTATTCTATCTCCTCTGAATCTACTGGTGTCTGTGAAGGAAGAGAACTCTAAGGGGCATGTTTACTAATGTGCACTAACTGTTAGAGCAAGGTTTGTTGCACACTAAGTATGCCATTCTGACAGTTAGTTTGGGTCCTGTGATACGAATCCTTTGCTAGCTGGTTAGGACGTGACTGGGCGGAGACTGGGTAGGTTTAGAGTATAACATGACTGTTGACAGCATGACACCTCAATAGCACTATGTGCCCCTGTATGCCATTGAGCATGGTGCCACGCATTAGCAATGAACTTATGTCAGGGTGACACAGATGCACATGCCACCCAAAATTAACACAGGCCTGCACGCTAATTATGCACCACAAATACGCGCTACTGGCACGGACTTTAGTAAAGATGATAACCTCATGGTTTCTTTCTTTTTGCCTTAGGGCTACATAGAACTGTGGTAACCATTATAGTGGTTGATATTCAAAAGGACTTATGCAGTTATAACTGAGTATTAAATTCAGAGCTGCTTTGATTTGAAAATTCAAAGCCTGTAGACGTCTAACTTTTAGCGGAAAATCTCAATGTCTGGATTGAAGTTATCTGCATAAGTAAAGAAGGAAGAAAGGGCAGTCAGGGGACACGTCAAAGAGTTTTTGTTTTTAATAAAATTTATAATCTGCCTAGCAAACATTGTTTAAGGTGGCTCACAATAGAAAATTCCTATTAAAATCATAACTCATAACATGTAACACATAACTAAGAAGAAAACCCAGCCCACAGACATTAAAATCATTCACCCAGCAGGCATCACTCATGACCCAAATGCTTCAATGAACATTGAACTGCTGTCTAGATAAACTTATACATATATAACAGGTGCAGATATCACAGGCTTAAAGTGATCTGCAGATCATGATCTTTCCAGGTATATTTAAACTGCAATATACAACAGGGCCAAGATAGCTACATACCTAGCTGAATAGCTGTTAAAGATATACAGATTCTGGACCTCTTTAAGACGGTAACCCAAGCTGAATATTACTTTCATAGATTGTGGATAAATAAAATATATCTTTGACATTATTATTTACATAATGGGAAATAATATTAAAGCTAAATCATAGCTTTTGCTTATGAATTTTCCCTTTTTGTAAAAAAATAAAATATTATTTTATTATTAGGGCTCAAGCTATTATTATTTTATTTTTAGGGCTCAAACTATTTTCTGGCACATAATTTTAAGGCCCACTGAATATATAAATGTATTCGATGAGCAAAAGAAATCATGAAATAGGCTTCTTGCTTATGAAGTTTATCAGGTCATGTTCCTAAATCATGTTTTTTGTTTTCAGTCACTTGTGAAATATATAGGATGTTGGAGACTCTTCATTTGTTTTGTTTGCTTTGATCAATCCATGACCATCATGTATTTGGAACAAATTGACTTTGTCTCCTTGTTTAGGGGAACATCTCCTCTTAAGGTACTTCAGAACTGGCACCTCTACCCTTATGTTATGAGATGCTTGCAGGTTCCTAAGAGTTACATTAGTCAGTGATGTGTGAACCGTTGGTAGAGATGCACAAAGGGGGTCTTTTACTAATGGGTGCTAAGTTGTTGCACGTAACACAGCAAAAGTACCAAAACCATGGTGCATTATGTGCAACACCACTCTGTTAACTGTTGGGGGCATGCAAAGCATTTCCCCAGCGTTAATTCGAAGCCCTGTCACCTAGTGTGTGCTGGAATAGCGTGGGTGTACCTAACATCACCTATTGAAGTGCTGTTAGGTGAATCCATGCTATTGAAGTCAGCGTGCAGTGCGAACACCACGCTAATTACGCTGAGCTCACCACATCCACTCTTCGCCCCAATCTGCCCACTTATGACCCTAGCGCAGGTTGCGCAGTTAGCATAGGAATCATCCTGCACTATCAACTGGCAACATGTGTTCCAGCACATGCTAGAACATGCTACCAGCTAGCGCCCGTTGGTAAAAGACCCACAAAATTCTTTTGCAAGAAAAGTAACAGTGATTTCCTTGGCCACCATTATTTCTTTTGTAAATAAAGGGGAATTTCTTTAGAATGGTCTTCCCTGCACTTTCAAAGTGAGACAAGCTATTTACAGTTCAGGATGAAGTTAGAAAAATGGCTGTTCCGCTAGACTGAGGCTCCTGGCACAGAAATTGTGTTCAGATTCTCTCTCTTTGGGGCATTTATTTTGGATGTGCATTGTGTCTGTTATAATTCTGGTGGTGTTTTCTTTCTTTATTAGAATATCTACCATTTTGGATGGTGCTATGGTACAACACTGCAGATGCTGTTTATAAGCACTCCTAAATCATTACATAAGTCCCAGGAAATCCATTTGTTAATTGTCATATTCAAAGCAGCTGTTATTTCCTCTCAGTGGACTCTACATGTTAATTTATTCATTTAACAGCTTTTTTTACACTGCTTTATCATTAAATCAAAGTGGTTCACATTGATTCTGGAAGGGGCACGTCCGGGCCATCCAGATGGCCCTGTGCAGGATGGGTCCGTTTGGACCTGATTCTGAAACATGAGAGCAAAATGTTCCTGTGGCTGTCAGAATCGAGCCCGAGGATGGCCCCGCATGCCCTCCTGCAGCTGTGGGGACATCTTCCCCCTGGCTCTATCTGCCCGCAGCTCTGGACCCCAGAGTTCCTGATGCCTGACCCTGTAGGGGGCCGCAGGGGGTCCAGATCGGGTGGCAGGGACTCACCGTCCATGTCCTGGTGCTCCTATGGGTGGGCTCCTGTGCTCCGGGGGGGGGGGGGGGGCTGGGGGCCAAGTTTGGGGGTGTCCTGCTGTTATTCCACCTCAGAGGTGGTATAAACAGGACACGCAGACGTACAGGGTTGTGAATGAAATTGGCCCGTATGTCCAGGGCTTGGTCCCACCCATGTACCTGCCACTCTCTGCCCCCATCATGCCCTGTCCCCCTGCAGTGGCTCTGTGCATGCAGCGGGGGATGGAGGCAGAACACTGGCAAGGCTGTTCATCTCACAGAATTGGGCCCATTATAATTTAAACTTGGCAATGTACATTAAACAGGGACATTAATAACTTGGGTTCTTCTGAGGCAATGGAAGATTAAGTGACTTGCCCAAGGCCACAAAGAGTGCTGGGGAGAATCAAGCCCTAGACTTTTGGTGCCCAAGCCAGTGCTCTAACCATTAGGCTACTCCTCCACTCCTGTTCACTGTATTTTATAGAAAAAGAAGTTTGACTTTTTCCCAAGAGATATAATTTTCTGACATTGTCATATTTTTAACATGATGCTGGTGACACCAAAGTTAGCAAACATTTGGGCTGATACAGAAAACTAGTGCGGCCTTTATGCACAAATAATGCAACTTTTAGGCACAAATTACCACCATGCCAAATGTAGAAAAGAGATGGATGCGTGCGTAAACAGCATAGGAAAAGCAAGCACACACATGAACAGTCCATAATAAAATGCCAGATGCAGAGAAACCCGTAGAGGATTTTGTAACCAGCCTTAGTGCCAATATCTCTATGCCTCGGTCTGAGGTGGCTCATAAGTTTTGTGCGTGCCCCAACATTATTTTGATGTCATTGGGGGTTTTCCCCGATGCCTGGATCATCTGAGGGGAAATGATCCAGATATTTAGGAAAACCCCTGATGCCATCAAAATATTGTCGGGGGACTGGTGTCCCCGACAGAAAGCAAATCCCTGGTGGTCCAGTGGCCCCACTCCCTTTCACCCGCCCAATTAAAAAAAGCTTGGTGGTCCCTCCCGGTACCTTTACAAAGGAGCGGGAGCATTGCCCGTGTGCTCCTGCTCCTGTGCCGCCATCTTGAAAAATGGCAGCACCTGGAACTGTGCAGTGCATCTTGGGATGCACCAGGCAGGGTCAGACTGCCATATTTAGTTGGTTGAGTGGGGGAACGGGGCCACTGGGCCACCAGAGTTATTTTTACATAGGCAGGTGGGGGGATCGGGGCCACTGGGTCACCAGGGATTTGCTTTCTATCAGGGGCACCGGCCCCCAGCAGTATTTCGATGGTGTTGGAGGCTTTCCTGATGCCTGGATCTTCTGAGGGGACGTTTGACAGTTTACCTCAGATGATCCAAGCATGGAAGGCTCCTGAGACCATCAAAATAGTGTTGGGGCACATATGCAAATTAGCCACGTGGTGCCCCTGTTTTTCTGGGAGAGTATGCCTAACTTGCGCTGACTTCTGTAAGCATGTGTTTGGGTTGCTCTCCCAGTTTAATGCTGCCATTTGAGCCATGGTTTAACACACAGCTAATTTGCATATCTGCCCCTTTGTGCATGCTGGTGTTGAAGTCGTGCGCTATTGGTGTGCTGCATAGAGGTGTACAGAGTTGATAGCATGCGACTTCAGAGTCAACTTTCTGCATTGGCCCGATTGTTCAGTGAACCCTTCTGGTAAGTAAAGAGACCAGTTGCTCCTAGCTCTTCTTATTTTGAGAGGAAAGAATCAGTGAAATGAACTGAACATGCTACCCATTCTTCCAGTACAGCAGCACTGGGTGGGTGAGTACAATATCTGTACATGGAGCTACGGTACAGAAAGCCCTGGCTGCTACGAGCAAAAGCACAGCCATGCAATACGCGTGTCTGGAAAAGTAACAAACCAATGTTTGATCTTGGCTGCCATCTTGTGGTTTCTCATAATGTATCATCCTTTTTCTCTGATCAGCTCATACCAAAATATTCATTACTTCTCTTATTTATCATTTCAATGCAAGAGTAAAAAATATATTTTAAAAAATAACGTAAAAGGTTCTTATGCTTATGCAGCTGATCTTAAGCTGTTCTATGATTTATGGGCAGTTTACAGAAGGTTAAGATACGCTAATGTCCATTAGAATGCACTAAGTGCCATCATAGCCATTGGAATAAACAGGCCATGGCAGCATTCAGCATTTAAATTTTACTAAACATACCCCTTAATTTGTTCAATCTACGTAAATTCTAGTTGTCATTAGAAAAGAAACTAAATAGTACTGTATAAGAGTTTGTTTTCTCTTGCAAGAAAAGGAAAAGTGTTAAATTGTTTATTTATTTTAATAATTCATATACCAGAGTCAGAAAAGAACATAATGACATTTCAGGATCTCTCCTCTTCATGGTACTGCATAACTCATTTAAACTGGATATGAATTGAATTGTAAGCTGAATAAAGAAAATTCCGCTTCGTAAGTGCATGCAGGACTGTTATTGAAAAACAGCTGAAAAAGCATAATTGGAAATTTGTCCATTGGCAGGCCTTTTTTGCAACATTTTTATACTTTTTGGAATGTTTAGACTTTATTCCTTATTTTTTTTTTTCATATTGTGAGGCTTTTGTTGTTGCGCACAACGAAGGAGCCTTGGATTACACTTCTGACTGGGAGCCATTTGATTACCCTACTGCCCTATGTACGAAGGGGCTGATATTAAAACAGAGGCAGTCAGACTGAGTAAAGCTGCTGGCCATCACCATTTTAATTTAGACCTGGATAGTCAATGCCAGGGTTATATCCGGCCACCAGCATTGAATATCCAGTTGTGTTTTAGCTAACCAGGCACTGGCAGTATTTGGCAGTATTTAGCTGCTGCCTGCTTAGCTAAACTGACTAAAGTTGGGTGAATCTTTTGTGTGCCTAATCTTACCCATTTATGTTAACCGGCCAGTAGCTGAAGATTTCCACCCTCTGGTAACTGAAATGCCACCTGCAGAACACCCCCAGAATTCCCCAGTGTTAGGTGGTTATCATCAAGGCAGGCAGCGGCATTATGAGGGGATATTCATCGGCACATAATGGCTATATACTGCTGAATATCTCGCTCGCCGGGATTAACACAGTTAGGAGGTCTGCTGACCATGTCAGTCTTTTCAAATATGCCTCCCTAAGGGCTTTCTCCCATTTTGTGTCTATTGTGAAAATGCTTAGTACATAAGGGCCCTAGTCTAAACCATAATTGTATTTCTGTAGAGCAGACCACTGAAGGAGACACCTGCTGAATTAATTATTCTGCACTTTTTACATTTACACACTATTTCATCCCGTGATTTCAAACAACAGTTTACTAGCTGGAAATCCATTTGTGATCATTTTCTGTCTTCTTCAGATATTAGCATTTTGAATACTCCAAGGTTGTATGCTCACCAGAAAGAAAATAGTAATTTAATTCTTACCCCCTTCATCAGTTGATCAGTTTTCTATTAGCAAAGCAGAGGAGGGTCTATTGGGTTTTCAGACTGATGAATGGGGAAAGGATCTCTCTCTCTCTCTGTGGATCCCCAATATGCTGCTATATCTCCAGTAGAGTTATTAATCCATCGCATTCAAAATGATTACTAAAGATAAAAGCTCTCCAAACATCAAGAATTTGTAATCAAATGTGTACCTTTAGGAGAAGTAGCAGGACTTCCAGTATTTCCAATATCACCAATTGCTCGGCAAACATGTGTTATAAGAAAGTAGAGAAGTAGAAAAGTAGCTGTGATCCAGAGTTTATTCATATTTTCAAACTACATTAATTTATTGTTTGCTGGGCAGTGTGAACCTCCTCCCAGCATCACTGAATAACAGTATTGTGACATCATCACCTTGAGAGGCTTCAAGACCTAGAGCAAAATTATCAGAATCAAAGGTGTAAATGCACCCACAAACTAAAGTATTTGCCAAACTTACATGTTTAATATGTTCAATATGCCTAAATGGATTAAATAGATAATACTTTAAGATCTAGATCTTGACATTTTTAATTCTAAAATTGAATGTTCACTGCTCTTGTTTAGTGTCTCATGACTAGCTGATTTCTTTAGAGGTACCACTACAATTATTGTACCGTTTTCCTTCTGTTTGTGTTTAAGATATGAAGGCGTTTTTCCAAAGGTCACAGCATGGTTCACACCCATGAAGGCCTGCACTGAAGACAAACACTGTGGGTGGGTGCAGGCTGGATGTACCTTCTGCAGACTCGTTGTACCTCTTGAAAACATTCATTCAGGACAGTCTTTCAGCGCTGAAATGACATGGCAGTCTGCACATTATGGAGTGCGGTAATTTACTGTAGAATTCCATCTTAAGGAAAAAGTTATGTCAACCAGTTCAGAGTTAAAATAACAATGCAGGCATAAAAAATAAAAGAAAGACCTGGGCGTAACTGTGTCTGACAATCTTAAAGTAGATAAACATGTAGAAAAGGCAACTGTGAGAGCCAAAAGGATGCTTGGGTGTATAGGGAGAGGAATGGCTGGCAGAAAAAAAGAAGGTGATAATACCTCTGAATAAGTCTCTGGTGTGACCTCATTTGGAGTATTGTGTGCAATTCTGCAGATCACACCTTCAAAAGGATATAAGCAGGTTGGAGTCAGTGTAGAAGGTGGTTACTACAATGGTTAGTGGTCTTCGTTATGAAGAATATGAGGACAGACTTAAAGATCTTAATATGTATACTTTAGAGGAAAAGCAGAATAGGGGAGATAAGATAGAGACATTTAAATATCACCATGGCATAAATGCACAGGAGAATCTCATTCAATTGAAGGCAAGCTCTGCTTCGAGGGGGGCATAGGGTGAAGGTGAAAGGGGATAGACTCAGGAGTAATATGCGGAAAGAGTGGTAGATACATGGAATAGCTTTCCAGTAGAGGTGGTAGAGATGACAACAGTATCTGAATTCAAAAAGCATGGGACAGAGGATCTCTAAAGGAAAAAAGACGACTATTGTAGTTGATATGGAAGGGCAGACTAGATAGGCCATGTGGTCTTTTTTTGCTGTCATGTTTCTATGTTTCTACAAGCTTGTGTGGGGTTATTTTACTGGATCTCAGCATGAGATGGTGTTATTGGCTGTCCCTTTTAAAGCATAGTTTAATTTAATTTAGCACTTATGTGCTACCTTTTCAATCAATACGAAGGTATTAAGTGGAGACAATGCATAAACATTACAATACAATTAAAATAATCATCCCAATATATATTTATTTATAAATGTTATTATAGACCATTAGTCATGACAATGTTACATTTCATCTTTCACATAATAGCCATAGCAGAATTAGCATAATATCAGCAACACATTACATAAAACATAAAAAGGGTCAATTTCTACATATGAAAAAGCCCATTCTGAAAATGAAATCACAAGGATGCCCCCTGAGCTATTTTAGAAAGCCCCGTATATGAGGGGCAGAGCTAGCCACTGAAAGAACTGGCTGCTTGAGTGAATCCCTCCGGCAGCTGAATTAGACTCCTATTCTCAGTTCCCTCCCCCCTCATCAAACCAGGGCACTACTCACACAATCGCTGGCTGAAGATGTCCACGTTTAAACCTGCATGCCTCGAATATTCGGCAGCAGTAGCACAAGGGGTAAAGTATGCCAAACCCAAGCCGCTGTCCCTACACAAAATGGCACCCACCAAGGAGCCCAAAGAAGGCCTATATGAGATCCTCCTTGAAATAAGACAAATCAAAGAACTGGTAAGATCAAATGCTGAGCCGTTTGGCATGGTGCAATCTGAGTTATCGGAAGTCAAGATCCAGTTTTCAGCCCTCACAGATTGGCTCGATATGGTCAAATCTGAAATTACAAATGCTATGAGACAGTCAGTGGACCATTGTGAGAGAGTCATTTGGGCCATTAGATGATAGAGGGGTAAAAAGGAACTAAGAGAAGACAAGGAGGCCATTGCAGAGAGACTGAATGAATTCTTTGCTTCGATCTTTACTGAAGAAGATGTAGGAAAGTTACCCATGACTGAAATAGTATTTAAAGGTGATGCATCGGAACAATTGAAAGAAATATTGATTAACCAGAAAGATATATTACAACTATTTGATAAACTAAACAGTAGCAAATCACCTGGACTGGATGGTATACACCAGTTGGTGTTGAAAGAATTGAAATATGAGCTTGCAGACCTACTATTAGTAATCTGTGAACTATCATTAAAATCATCTATAGTACCTGAAGATTGGCAAATGGCCCATGTAACACCAATTTATAAAAAGGGTTCCAGGGTTCATCCGGGAAAATACAGGCCAGTGAGCATGACATCAGTACCGGGCAAAATAGTAAAAACCATTATAAAGAACAAAATTACTGAACATGCAGATAGTCATGGTTTAATGGGAGAAAGCCAAAATGGCTTTAGCCAAGGAAAGTTTTGTCTTACTAATCCGTTATATTTTTTTGAATGTGTGAATAAACATGTAGACAAAAGTGAGCCGGTCGATATAGTGTATCCAGATATTCATGAGAGACTCTTGGTGAAGTTAAAAAGTCATGGGATAGGAAGCAGTGTATTATTGTGGATAAGGAACTGGTTAAGACAGAAAGCAGTGGGTAGGGCTAAATGGCCAATTTTCCCAATGGAGAAAGATGAATAGTGGAGTACCCCAGGGATCTGTGCTGGGTCCGCTGTTTTTTAACATATTCGTAAATGACTTGGAAATGGGAATAACAGATAACACAAAATTATTCAAAGTTGTTAAGACCCGAGGATTGTGAAAAATTGCAAGAGGACCTTGATAAATTGGAAGACTGGATGTTCAAATGGCAGATAAAATTTAATGTGGAGAAGTGCAAAGTTATGCACCCAGGAAAGACTAACCCAAAGTATGGTTACACGATGCAAGGTTCCACATTAGGAACCACAATCCAGGAAAAAGATTTAGGCATTATTTTGGATAATACGTTGAAACTCTCCACCCAGTGTGCAGCAGTAGCTAAGAAGGCCAATAGAATGCTAGGAATCATAAGGAAATGAGTGGAGAATAAAACAAAGGATATTATAATGCCTCTGTATTGTTCTTGGTGGACTGCACCTTGAATATTGTGTGCAATTCTGGTCACCGTATCTTAAAAAGGATATAGTTGAATTAGAAAAGGTACAGAAAAGAGCCACCAAAATGGTAAAGGGGATAGAAGGATACCCCAATGAGGAGAGGCTTAAAAAGTTAGGGTTCTTCCACGTGGAAAAGAGAGAGCTTAGGGGAGATATGATAGAGGTCTATAAATTAATGAATAGAGTGGAATGGGCAAACGTAGGTCAATTCTTTACACCATCAAAAAAGTAGAAAGACTAGTGGACGTGCAATGAAGTTACAGTGTAACCCGTTTATGACATTTTTTCACTCAATGCGTAATCAAACTCTGGAATTCGTTATCGGAGGATGTAGTAAAAGCTTTGGTGTAGCTGGGTTTGAAAAAGGTTTGGACAAGTATCTGAAGGAAAGGCTCATAAATCATTATTAAAGAGGACCCAGGTAATCCACTCTCGCATGAAATGATAGTCAGAAGCTGTAAAGATGTCTTACACATTGGAACATGGAACGTGCGAAGCATGAACCAAGGGAAGTTGGAGGTGGTCAAGAATGAAATGGAACGTGTACAACTTGATCTGTTGGGTGTCAGTGAACTGAAATGGACTGGCATCGGGCACTTTGCATCAGATGATCACATGGTCTACTATGCTGGAAATGAAAGACAAAGAAGAAATGGTGTTGCATTTATAATAAAGAAGAAACTTGCAAGAACTGTAATGAAATACAATGCAGTCAGCGAACGCTTAATCTCTATTCGTCTACGAGGATTGCCTATCAACACAACTATAATTCAAGTATATGCCCCAACAACAGCTGCAGAAGAGAATGAAATTGAAGAGTTCTATGAACAAGTACAAGCTGAAATTGACAGAACATGCAAACAGGATATCCTGATAGCAGGGCCGGATTTACGTATACGCCATGTACGCCATGGCGTAGGGCCCACAGCCGGCAGGGGCCCACAAAAAAAGAACCAGTTTTTTTTTTTTAAACTCAATTAAAAAAAAAAACCTGGTGGCTGCCGCCGCGGGGCCCCCTCTGCTGCCGCGGGGGCCCCGTCTACAAGCTGGTCGGGTCGGGTCCGGTCCGGTCGGGTCTCTCTCCCTCCCTCCCTCGCTGCAGGCTGCGAGAGACGCGAAGATAGAGCGTCTCCTCGCGTCTGTGTTAAGCCCGCAGGGGCTGATGGGATTTCCCATCAGCCCCTGCCGGCTTAACACAGACGCGAGGAGACGCTCTCCCTTCGCGTCTCTCGCAGCCTGCAGCCTGCAGCGAGGGAGGGAGAGAGACCCGACCCGACCGGACCCGACCAGCTTGTAGACGGGGCCCCCGCGGCAGCAGAGGGGGCCCCGCGGCGGCAGCCACCAGGTTTTTTTTTTTAATTAAATTTTACTTTAGGCCGGGGGGGGGGTAGGACTGGTAATGGGCTATGGGGGGGGGTAGGACTGGTAATGGGCTATGGGGGGGGGTAGGACTGGTAAGGGGCTATGGGGGGGGTAGGACTGGTAAGGGGCTATGGGGGGGGGTAGGACTGGTAATGGACTGGGGGGGTAGGGCTGGTAATGGGCTATTGGGGGGCTGGGGCTGGAAATGGGCTGGGCTGGGCTGGGGGGGGTTAAGGCTAGAGGTGGGCTGATGGGGTTAGGACTGGTAATGGACTGTGGGCTGTTGAGGGGGCTTAGAACTGGCAATGGGCTTTGGGGGGGGTTAAGACTGGTAATGGGCTGTGGGCTGATGGGGGCTGTCTGGTAATGGGCTATGTGGGGGGCTAGGACTGGAAATGGGCTGGGGGGTTAAGACTGGAGGTGGGCTGATGGGGTTAGGACTGGTAATGGGCTGTTGGGGGGGGTTAGAACTGGTAATGGGCTTTGGGGGGGTTAAGACTGGTAATGGGCTGTGGGCTGATGGGGGTTGTCTGGTAATGGGCTATGGGGGGCTAGGACTGGAAATGGACTGGGGGGTTAAAACTGGAGGTGGGATGATGGGGTTAGGACTGGTAATGGGCTGTGGGCTGATGGGGGGGGGGTAGGACTGGCAATGGGCTATGGGGGGCTGACTGGAAATGGGTTGATGGGGTTAGGACTGGAAGTGGGCTGATGGGGGGTTAGGACTGGTAATGGGTTATAGGGGGGGCTTAAACTGACAATGGGGTGATGGGGTTAAGGACTGAAAATGGGGTGATGGGGGGTTAAGGACTGTAAGTGGGGTGATGGGGGGGCTAGGACTGGTATTGGGTTGGGGGGTTGCTAGGACTGGAAATGGGCTGATGGATGGCTAGGACTGGAAATGGGCTGATGCAGGGACTAGAAGGGAATGGATGCTGGGTGAGGCTGGAACTAGAAGGGAGCTGATGTTGGGGGAGGATTAGAATGGGATGGGGCTGGAAGAGTAAAATGGAGAAGGGAAAAATATTTTGTGTGGGAGGGATAAAAAATCTACAATTGGCCGGGTATTGGGAGAGTAAGTGGGGATTGAGGATGGAGGGGTAAAATTTGAGTGGATGAAATAGGAATGAGGAAAGAGCAAAAGGAGAAAGATTAGTATGTTAAAGCAGATGTAGAGAGAGAATGGAAAAAAATCTAGAAGAGAGAAGAAAGGACAAATGGACAGCAGACGATGGAGAGTTAGCAGAAGACACGAAGAAACCAGAAGAAAGTGGCTGGAGCAATTGCAGCTGAAAAAAATGCACAAAAGGTAGAAAAATATCTCTTTATTTTGAATTTATTAATTGGAATATGTCAGCTCTGGTAAATGTGCATCATTAACATCTGTGCTTTGTTTAGTACAAGAGCAAATTAATGTATAGTTTTATTTCTACAGTGTTGTACATTCCAAGTTTGGCTTTTGGGATTCCCAGTTTAATTATTGTCTTCCTATTTCTAAATTGTGATTACTTGTTTGGTGATGGTCTATGTTCTGCATGTGTAACTGAGCTGAGGTGTTCTGTTTATATAATTCCTATTTGACATTGCCACTTGTTCTCTTTCCCCAGTAGGTCATGTATTGTTGTTCTCTGAAATGTATTGGTTTAATATTTGCAGTGTTGCCTTTTGATTGGTAGAGTATGGTGCTTTGTGAGTCCTGGTAGTGCTGTTAGGATACGGCGGGTTTACTATGGGCAGTGTTTGTAGTAGTTCCTAATGTGTCTGGCAGTTGGCACTGGATTATAGTAATGTAGAAATCTTTTAGTCTTTCTTTATCCATACACTCATTAAGAGGCACGTTTACTAAAAGTTAGTATATGGTAACATTATGCAAATATTTATGCAAATGAGGCCCCTTATGCAAATGAGGTCCGCACCCCCCTTGGGCCGCCCCTGCTGGGGGCCCACAATTTTTGTTGGCGTAGGGCCTCACTCAAGGTAAATCCGGCCCTGCCTGATAGTCATGGGTGACTGGAATGCAAAAGTTGGCAACAAAGAAGAAGGCAAAGTAGTTGGAAAATATGGACTTGGCAACAGAAATGAAGCTGGAGAAAGACTGATAGAATTCTGCAAGACCAATGATCTATTCATCTCAAACACCTTCTTATAGCAACACAAGTGGTGACTGTACACATGGACTTCACCCAATGGATTGTATAAAAATCAAATTGACTACATCTGTGGAAGTCAACGATGGAAAAGCTCTATAACATCAACAAAGACAAAACCTGGAGCTGACTGTGGTACAGATCATCAACTACTAGTATGCAAACTCAAGCTAAAGTTGAAAAAGAGCAAACCATTCATGAATGCAGCAAAATATGACCTTGAGAATATACCACTGGAATTTAAAAACTGCCTGCAAAATCGATTTGCTGCTTTAGATACAAATGACAGAGCTCCGGAAGAGTTATGGAATGACATCAAGAAGGCTGTGTTGGAAGAAAGCGAGAAGTCTCTACAAAAGGTGAAAAAGCAAAAACGGCCAAAATGGATGACGGAAGAAACTCTGAAAATTGCCCAGAAACGCAGAGAAGCTAAAGCCAGAGGAGAAAGAAAGACAATCACAGAACTCAACAGAGATTTCCAACGTGCAGCAAGACAGGACAAGGAAAAGTACAACGACGCATGCAAGGAAATAGAAGCAGAAACTATTAGAGGAAGAAAAAGATCGGCTTTCCTAAAGCTACGAGAGTTAAAGAAAAAGTTCCAGCCTCGAATTGGAATGTTGCAAGATGCTCAAGGTTCTATGTTGAATGATGCTGAGAAGATCAAGAAAAGGTGGAAGGAATATACAGAGTTTTTATATGATAAAGATCAAGTGGACCAACAGCCGTTTCAACCTGTACCTTATGATCGGGAACCATTGGTGATGAAAGAAGAAGTTGAAGCAGCATTGAAAGCCTTATCAAAGAACAAAGCACCAGGCATTGATGGCATTCCTATAGAAGTATTGCAGCAATCTGATGCAGCTGTTACTGTACTTACAAGGCTCTGCCAAGAAATATGGAAGACAACATCATGGCCAACTGACTGGAAAAGATCTGTGTTTATACCAATACTAAAGAAAGGTGATCCAACTGACTGCGGAAATTATCGAACAATTGCTCTGATCCCACATGCCAGCAAGATTCTACTGAAGATTATTCAAAAGAGACTACAACCATACCTGGAACAAGAACTACCTGAAGTGCAAGCAGGGTTCAGGAAAGGGCGAGGAACGAGAGACATCATTGCGGATGTGAGATGGATCCTTGAAAAGACTAATGAATACCAAAAGGATATCTATTTGTGCTTTATTGACTATAGCAAGGCTTTGGACTGTGTAAACCATGAGAAACTCTGGGCCACATTAAGAAGCATGGGTATACCAGAACACCTGATCGTTCTCTTGCACAATCTGTACATTGATCAAGAAGCAACAGTTCGAACGGAACAAGGAGAAACAGAATGGTTTAAAATAAGCAAAGGTGTAAGACAAGGCTGCATACTTTCCCCCTACCTGTTTAATTTATATGCAGAACAAATCATCAGAGAAGCAGGATTGTATGGAGTGGAGGAGTGGCCTAGTGGTTGGGGCAAGGTACTTCGGGCCGGAAGGTCGGGGGTTCAAATCCCACTAGAGGACAGCAATCTTAGGCCGGAAGGACTGGGGTTTCTAGTCCCACAGGTGCTCCTTGTGGTCTTGGGCAAGCCACTTAACCCTCCATAGCCCATGTTCCCTGTAAAATAGTTATCTCCAAGTTATAATGCCCTGTTCAATGTAATTTCAGTTTGTTCAATGTAAACTGCACTGATGCAGAATAGCACAGTATATAAGAGAATGTAAATAAATAAATAAAATAAATAAATAAGACAACAGAGGTGTGAAGATTGGTGGAAGACTCATCAACAACCTTTGCTATGCTGATGATACCACATTACTGGCTGAAAGTGAAGATGATCTGAAACATTTGCTTCTCACAAAGAGCATAGTCTCAAAATGGGCCTGCACCTTAATGTAAAGAAGACGAAGATCATGACAACTGGCATAATCAACAGGTTCATCGTTGAAGGAGAAGAAATTGAAATTGTGAACAACTTTAACCGACTTGGATCAACTATCAATAAAGAAGCAACAAGCAGTCAAGAAATCAAACGACGCATTGCTCTTGGCAGAACGGCTATGAAAGACCTAGATAAGATTCTCAAGAGCAGAGATGTCTCTCTCCATACAAAGATTCGACTTGTTCAAGCCATGGTATTTTCATTAGCATCATATGGATGTGAAAGCTGGACAGTGAAAAAGACAGGAAGAAAATTGATGCCTTTGAATTATGGTGCTGGCGGCGAATACTGTGTATACCATGGACTGCCCGAAGAACAAACCAGTCGGTACTAGAGGAGATCAAACCTAAGGTTTCTTTAGAAGGTCAGATGACAAGACTTTGACTTTCATACTTTGGACACATCATGCGAAGAGAGAGATCATTAGAGAAAGACATCATGCTTGGCAAGATAGAAGGTCAACGCAAAAGAGGAAGGCCAGCAATGAGATGGATCGATACAATAACAGCAGCTATGGGTACCAGTCTGTCAACAATGAGCCGCCTGACTGAAGACCGAACACAATTTAGGATAGCTATCCAGAGGGTCGCCATGAGTCGACTCCGACTCGACGGCACTTAACAACAACAGGTAATCCACTGCTTGCCCCAATACAAGCATTATTTAACTTGTGTGTCATTTTGGAAAACTGTTAGGTACTTGTGACCTGGATTGGCCACTGTTGGAAACAGGATACTGGGCTTGATGGACCTTGGTCTGACCCAGTATGGCATTTCTTATGTTGTTATGTTCTTATGAGGAGGTACTGTGGCAGACTGATAGAAACTCTAAGCAGCTTACACAACTGGAGCGACAAGTGGAGGACCAAAACAATCAGTCCCGAAGAAATAATATACGAGTACTCAGAGTGTCAGAAGAAGCAGAAGACCCTGACCCTATCGCTTTTCTTGAACAACTTCTATCCATGCCTCTGCAAACTGACTTTAAGCAACCTTTTGAATTGGAACGGGCACACAGGGTCCCCTCACATCGTTCTTATCTCCAAATTCTTGCGCCCATTTGTCAGCAAGCTATTAAGATACCAGCAAGCGCTGCAGATCTTGCAGGCCAAACGATGTTTCGCCCCAGAGATGTATGAGGGTCACAAGTTATTATTCTTACCAGATCTCAGCTAAACACTAATGGAGTTTCAGAAGCAACTCCTGGCGTGTCTACCCCAACTGCAGAAGTTGGAAGCTCGCTATGGCCTCTATTACCTGGCCCGAATGTAAGTCACGGTGCATAACCACACACATACTTTCACGGATCTGGATTCACTCTGTGCCTTCTTAAGTGAATTTGATGGGATGGACACCCATTAACTTGATGGAGAGACTCACAGTCTCATGTGTGGACTGCTTTATGATAAATCTAACACTATTGCACTTTGTTGTTTTTGCGGATGCTGGGGATGCAACTTTCCTGGCTTGACCTTCAGGAGTACTCTTTTCCAAACTGACTCTCGTTAGTATCTACCCCCAGAGATGGCATATACCCTCTGATTATCTCTCTGGCCCATGGACCCCTATGAGTTAACAGGAAGATGGCATCTAATAAGTTTTTGGACTTGGGGCGTATGAGTCGGGCTGGTGTGAGTGCTTAAGTCCTGGCTAACAGATTTCTAATGTTAACATTGCTTATGATGAGTTAAATGTCCAAATCTATTTGAAGGATGGGATTGGCATAGCTATGGGTACAGTGGGGTGGAGGGGGGGGGGATACATCTAATTCTTACTTTTCTTTTAGGCCGTTTTGCTCATAGAAATGTTAACTGCACCGTAGCTTGTGTTCTTAATTATGGTTTGTATAGAGTTCGTCCCTGGCTTGGTGTCTGCTACTTTTTCAGTGTTGCGGCGATATAGTAATCCTGTCATAATCTCATTATGTTGTCTTGTATGATCTGCTTTTAATAGCAATACAGAAATGTTGCATAGTATGATCCTTTCTAACAGTATGATATGGTGGCATCTGGGATGATAGGTTGGCCACTCAGCTTTCTTTCTTTAATGTAAAAGGGATAAACAATCCTATAAAATGGAAAAAGATACTGTTTTACTGCCAACAGGAAGCAGCTGACATTGTATATATGCAGGAGTTTCACTTATCCTTACCTGAATCCGCAAAGTTGGACTCTGGGAAATATATGCATGTGGTTTCCTCCCCTGCTTTGAAGAAAAAGGAAGGAGTTAGTATCCTGGTGAGAAAGACGCTGCTACCCATTATGCCTCACACTCGCTCTGATGGTACCGGGCATTGGGCTAGAGTGACGGTACAAATGGGCTAACTGGTTATAGTGCTCTTTATGGTTTATGTCCCTAATCAGGATGATCCTGCCTTTTTACACACAATTACACAGGAGCTCACAAAAGTGAGTGCTGGGTGGGGACTTTTCAATTATATTAGATCCACAACTTGATCAAGCCACATATAGACCACCTCAAAAAATAGAACTGGGTTGGCCCTCAACTCCTTTTTGACATCTATGGGATTGCTAGATTCATGGTGGCTCCAACTCCCAGACACGAAGGATTACACTTTCTTCTTGCTTTCACACAGATCTCACTCACGAATTGATTTCTTTCTAGTCTCCAAATCCCTTGCCCTGAGCATTATTGCCTCAGACATCAAAGGTGTCACTATTTCTGATCGTGCGGTTATCACTGTGGATCTCCTTTGCGATTCTCCATCCTCAGGCAAAGTCCTGTGGAGACTCAATAGGGCATTCCTAACTGAGGAGGGCTTTGTGACCTCCACGAAGGAGGCAATTCAGAGCTACATCATGTGGAACTCCTCAGAATAGATTCCTATATGGGCATGGTGGTAGGTTTCATATATGAGCACATCTCACCTCATATGCCATAGAGGTGGCGAGAAAGCGTAAGCAAATCATAACCACCCTTGAGATGCAAATCAAAGCAGGTGAGTGGCTGCTAGTAAAATGCTCAAACAGTACTATCCCGCTACAGCTTCAAAAGCTCCGGTACCAATACAACCAGCTCCTAAGCACAGAGGTACTGTACATCGGCAAGACTAGGTGCATCGGAGTGGTTATTTCTTTGAAAGTAATCGGGTGGGTCGTCTGCTTGTGAACTCCCTCAAAGCATGCAAGGCCACTGGAAGGATAGCCGCTGTCTGAGACATGTGGGATTAGTTCCTACTACAAGATTCTGATATCTTAGAGAGGTTCCAAGATGTTTATACAAGCCTATATTGCTCAAAAGTGCAAGATCACCTAGAAGAATTTGCATGCCTGGTAAAAAATCTCGAGACCTATACTGTTGGAACATTAGACAGTGACTCTTGAGAAAGACATACAGGAGATTGAAATTCTAGAATCCATTGATCAGCTGGCTACTGGGAAGACCCCAGGCCCAGGTGGCTTACCATTGGAGTCTACTGTCTTCAAAGGTGAGTTGGCTGGCCCCTTGCAAACATTTACCACAGTTTAGGAAAGCCCTTAAAGGCCACCTCTTCAACAAGTACCTTACTGAGACCAACGGCATCCCCTAGAGCTCCAAGACACCCCCATACCATCCACATTCCCAGACAAACTTATAGCATACCAACAATACACCAAGTTGATACTCAAACCCACGACGTGGATTGTGTTTTCTATGCATCCTCTTTGATCATGATTCCATGTAATAAGTGTTGTATATAGTTACCCCTGTTATCCAAGTTTTTGTTACCTGTTACCTGTAAACTCATACATGTTTATTGTACTGAGCATTTTGTTCCATGTAAACCGCGCTGATGCCGAATAGTGCGGTATATAAGAAAATGTAAATAAATAAATATAAATAAAATATTATAACACCATAGTGCACCAGGCTACAGCAGTGGGTTCTTTAGCAGAGGCTACCATAGTAATCCATAAGAAGCTGGGCAGAGATTCCTTAAGAGTTGAGAACTATAGACCAATCTCGCTGTTTAATGCAAATTATAAGATATACGCCAAGATTTTGGCTAACCGTCTGAATACAGTTCTCACATATCTCATAAACCCCGACCTGTGTGTATTTGTTGCAGGGCGTTTCACGGCCGACAGTGATGGGCTCTTATGTCATATTTTCACGCTTGCTCAAAATTCTCCCATAGCTTTCATTGGCCTCTCCCTTGATGAGGAGAAAGCCTTTGGCCACCTAGAATGTCCTTCCTCTTCTGGGTTCTCAACTGGTTCAGCCTTGGCAGCAAATGTATTGAGAAAATTAGACTCCTGTATGCAAACCCTACAGCCTGCATAAGCGCCAACTCTACACTTTCAGTTCTCTTCTCTCTTCATAGAGGCACCAGTCAGGGTTGCCCTCTCTCCCCCATCCTTTTCAACCATTAGCATTGCTTATTCGCCGGAGATACAGGGCCTCAGGGTGGCAGATGATCAGATCAAGTTATTGGCCTATGCGGATGATCTTCTTCTATTTGCTGAAGTAAAGTCTCTCCCTGCTATTCTGGCTACTATCGACAATACTCCAGTCTCTCGGGTAATAAAATTAATCAGATAAAGTCAGTGGTGATCCTATTGAACAAATGAGTGTCCCTAGATAGCTTGCAGACTTTTCCCTTTCAAATAACTAATACATATTTTAAGTATCTGGGAGTGCACTATGCCCTGGACATCTGGGATATACTACAAACGAAAACTACTGACTGTATGGATCTGATTCAAACCTACATTACCCGCTGGACTCTGCTATTCCTGTCTTGGTGGGGCATCTGGAAACCATCAACAAGGTTCTGGTTCCCAAAGTAAATTACATTTTAAGTATGATCCCTCTCCTTTAACCAGCTGCTTTCTACGAAAGATTAGAAAAGAGACTGCTGAATTTACTATGGGAAAGTAATCCACCCAGAATAGCGATCTGGAAGCGGAAACTCCTGAAATCTAAAGGGGGCATTCATTTTCCTGACTTTAGTTGATTACCACCTCTTCTACATTCTTAAGCTTGAGAAAAGTCAGCTAGCACCTACCTCTCTGCCTTTGCAGATTGGTATGGTCAGTGGAGGTTCGGAAGACCTCCTGTCGGTCATTTCGTCCATGTGAGAGGCATTCTCCTTATTGGCCACAATCTTCAAGGACTTCACTACTCACGCAAAAAATATGCCAATAGGGTGAAAACCTGCACCTGTCTAACCTATTATACTGCATGTTCCTGTCTTGTCTTTTATGTGGCGGATATGTGTATCTTTCAGGGTGGAGACAGGCTAATTTTACAAGGTACTTACACATGCCCACTTTCTCTGCTGCCCCTCCCAATAAATTTCAAACGATCTGACTTGGATTTCTCAAATATCACCTACACAGTCTTTCTAAAAAATGCCTTTATATTAACAACCCTCCAACTTCCCAACCTCCCAACATGTACATAAATAAAACAATAAGACATCTAGGATAGCTCCTCCCACCCCAAATCTAAATCTCAATCAGTTATATCCCTTTAAGAACCATCAGTGTCTTCTTTTGAATAGACAGGTTTTTAATTTATGCCAAAATCCATAATAATTCTGGATCCTCTTTAATTCTAAAGGTAAATCATTGCACAAGCGCAGTACCATTCTTGACAATGAGCAGGTCATAGATATTTTCAATCTATAATGCTTAGGCAAAGGTAGAGCTAATTTCTTTGTTTCATTTGAATGCAGAGTTCTAGAAGGGACATATTTGGAAACCCTATCACTGAAATGTTTGGATGTCCCTCCTTAGAGAGAGCAATGGGCAAGACATAGTAACTTGAATTAAATATGGTCTCAAAGTGGTAACCAATGTAATGAAACCAAGCACATACTTCCATTATTCTAATTAATCATTCTTCAAAACATTCTGATAATGATCAATGGATCCACCTTGGGGCTTGCAAACTGGACTAGCAAGGAGCCTATTCTTTAATTGTGATGTCTCTGAATGCTGACACTTTTAGGCGCACACCTGAAGTTATCATTAAAGGTAGTCCAAACGTCAACTGGTTAACTTTTCAGAGTGGAAATTGACAAGAAAAAAAACCTCACTCCATCAAGAACACGTGTTTTTCTTATAGGAAATCGCACAATGCTTGATTGTCAAAACAATCGCATGGGCGGCTTTTTTCTGCACGGCGTTGTTGAAGATTAGCTGGCAGGTAAGAAATTTGTGGCCGAGTTGTGTTTTTTAAGTATTCTGTATTTTAAGTTTTAGATGGTGTTTTTTGTAGTAAAATAAAATAAAACAAAATAGGGTGTTGTGTGTTTGTTTGTCTCTTAGGATCCCCTGAGAAAGCGGGTTTTTCTCGCGAAACGTATGAGGGCTCTTTTGTGATAACGTCGGGGAAAGCGGCTGGCTGTTGTTACACATCTTTGCACAATTCTTACAGCTAAGTGTTTTGCACTTTGTTTTTTTTTTATAATTAAGTGCGTCGTGTGGATTATGCTGGCTGCTTTAAGTATTTGCCAAGGTCACTGATATTATTGGGCTTGTTGCTGGTGCCTGTGGTCTGGATTTATTTCTGGTCCTCTTTTCACCGCATGCCCGTGTATGCTGAGACCCTAGCTTGTTTTGACAATCAAGCATTGTGCGATTTCCTATAAGAAAAACACGTGTTCTTGATGGAGTGAGGGTTTTTTTATTTTTGTTATCATTAAAGGGGCAGGGCCAACCTCGAACATCAGAGGAGACAGCTGTAGAACAGAGCACAAACTTGTAGATCAGATATCAAGTTTTTGGAAGTAAAATAAAGTGTGTAGTGCTTATGCAAATGCAAGCTTGTGAGAATGTCTCTTCTTTATGTCTCTGGGTGCTGGCTGTTCTCTAGACTCATAGTTTTCTTTTTCTCCTTTCACAAATGATCATAGTTATACAAGTGAAACACACATCCAGAACATTTATATTTGAAGTACGCTCTATGAAGCTTGAATAAAGAATTTGTGCTGTGACATATATATGGGTGTTGATATGTCTGCTGTGTTACAGAGTTATAAAGGATCCGCCCCTGAAGCACCCTTTTATGCTGTGACACTGGTGCTGCTCATGATAGGGTTTGGCCATTTTTGCTTCATCGAATGGAACTTTCTTGGACGGTTTGCATCAGTTTTACAAGTTGACATCAGACACTTCTCTTTGAGACAAGTGTTGAAAAACAATTTAAAATATCTCTGCATAGTATGAGATATCCACCTCTCTCTCAGAACCGTGAAATCACTTTTGATATGTTCGCGTAGAAACCTGGAAGAGCAGAAATAGGTAATAGTATCTTTGATGAATTTCTTCATTCCCTCATTACTGTTTTAGATCTTGGCACCCAGTAGACAGCACATCTCCTAGGACAGCATATCTGGTCAGCAGATGGATATATCTATACCCTTCACCTTACTTGTATAGAAACTTGGGTCGCTTCCCATGATCATCATCGACAGCTAATATATGAATGTAAACAGTGAAAGGCATACTAAAACACTGCACTCTGGAATACCTCCCTGTCTCTTCTATTATTCCCCATGCACCACCGTGACTTCTGAGATCTATTCATGGCAATTATCTCTATCTTCCCCCTGCCTCTCGTGCATGGTATGAATCCACCCGGCACTCTGCTTTCTACTTTCTTGGCCCTAGTCTATGGAAATTATTTCCCTCTGATCTTCATCTTGAACTGTCCTACGCTAGATTTAAAACTCTTCTCAAAACTCACGTATTCCATTTAGCTTTCATCCTTGGTCCTCAGTAATATGGGGTCCTGCATCCCCTGCCTTTCCTGTCTGTGATACCCTCCTCTGTCCTACCCCTCCATGCCTTTTGTTGCTACATGTAGGTCTTTGTATATTTTTTCCTTTTATTGTTTATTAACAACATTCAAACAGTACAAACTTCAGGTGTGATGGTTACTCTTACACCATACCAGAAGTTGACAATATAACAATTGTTTTGTTTTCCATGTTTACCTATTCATTTATCTAACTGCATCCCTCTCCCTCCCCCTCCCCGCTACCATGGTTCAACAATTCTTATATTCCAAGTATAATTTGAATCACTGTAATCTATTGGTCCTTCACTTGGTTTGCAGCTTGTCGTGCTGTGAGGGCTTGTGTGCATCAGTGATGCTGAGAGCTAAACTATCGGTAGTTTAACTACTGGCAGGGTCTCCCAAGATGGACAGGTCTCAGCTGAGGTGCCAGACCAAGACAAACCACCCATCTGGGCAGCAGCAGAATGGGATAGTGTTGACGGCGGAGGATCACATTTCTGTGACAACGGCAACAACTCCAAACTTAAACTGCGCGGAAGAAAGGCCTGACAATCTACTTCTGTATCTTGCCATGAAAACCCAATGGATAGTTACAACAAAACAAATTGTGCTATAGTGCTGGAAGATGAGACCACCAGGTTGGAAGGCACTCAACTAGCTACTGGGGAAGAGCTGAAGACTTTTCAGAGTAAAGCCAGCATTTATGATGTGGTTGGATCAAAGCCCTCGGGACGTCTGACTGCTGATGTAGCTGCACATGAAATGAGAGTCCGAAGCTGTAAAGATGTCTTACACATTGGAACATGGAGTATACGAAGCATGAACCAAAGGAAGTTGGAGGTGGTCAAGAATGAAATGGAACGTGTACAACTTGATCTGTTGGGTGTCAGCGAACTGAAATGGACTGGCATCGGGCACTTTGCATCAGATGATCACATGGTCTACTATGCTGGAAATGAAAGACAAAGAAGAAATGGTGTTGCATTTATAATAAAGAAGAAACTTGCAAGAACTGTAATGAAATACAATGCAATCAGTGAACGCTTAATCTCTATTCGTCTATGAGGAATGCCTATCAACACAACTATAATTCAAGTATATGCCCCAACAACAGCTGCAGAAGAGAATGAAATTGAAGAGTTCTATGGACAAGTACAAGCTGAAATTGACAGAACATGCAAACAGGATATCCTGATAGTCATGGGTGACTCGAACGCAAAAGTTGGCAACAAAGAAGAAGGCAAAGTAGTTGGAAAATATGGACTTGGCAACAGAAATGAAGCTGGAGAAAGACTGATAGAATTCTGCAAGACCAACGATCTATTCATCTCAAACACCTTCTTCCAGCAACACAAGCGGTGACTGTACACATGGACTTCACCCAATGGATTGTATAAAAATCTAATTGACCACATCTGTGGAAGTCAATGATGGAAAAGCTCTATAACATCAACAAAGACAAAACCTGGAGCTGACTGTGGTATAGATCATCAACTACTAGTATGCAAACTCAAGCTAACGTTGAAAAAGAGCAAACCACTCATAAATGCAGCAAAATATGACCTTGAGAATATACCACTGGAATTTAAAGACTGCCTGCAAAATCGATTTGCTGCTTTAGATACAAATGGCAGAGCTCCAGAAGAGTTATGGAATGACATCAAGAAGGTTGTGTTGGAAGAAAGCGAGAAGTCTCTACAAAAGATGAAAAAGAAAAAACGGCCAAAATGGATGACAGAAGAAACTCTGAAAATTGCCCAGAAACGCAGAGAAGCTAAAGCCACTCATCAAGAACAACCCAGCAGCCTACAGACCTATCTCAAGCATCCCTCTACTGGCTAAGATTATTTAGAAAGCGGTACAACATCAGCTACAAGACCACATCGACAACTTCGCACAACTGGACCTTAACCAACATGGTTTTCCGCCCCAACCACGGAGTCGAAACACTCCTGTTATACCTATTTAATGACATACTATACCTCACAGACAACAGCAAGAACGGAATACTCATGATCTTCATTGACATTTCATCAGCATTTGACACAGTGGACCACGGAACTCTACTAACAAGACTATAGAACATCGGATTGCACGGAGCCACATTGAGGTGGTTTCACTCCTACTTAACGGACAGACAGATACAGGTCAAGATTGTTCCCAACACATCCCGACCCATAAAGGTCATGCAAGGCGTACCTCAAGGATCCGCCCTATCAGCACTATTATTTAACCTCTACATCCAGCCAACATGCAGCATCATAAAAGAACACAGGAGAAAATACACAATCTATGCAGATGACATAATGATATACACACCAGTCACCCTCGACAACCCAGACTACACCAAGATAACAGATTGTCTCATGCACATGAACAGCTGGTTTCAAGACAACCTAGCCATAAACTACAGCAAGACCGAGGCTTTAATCATCACACGAAACTCCGACCTCATCCCTCCTCGCAACATCAAGATGGACAACACAACCATACCCATACAACCAGAAGTGAAATACCTCAGAATGACCTTGGACAAAGAACTGAACCTTCAGTCCCACATCAGCAGAACCTCCAAAAATGCATACCACAGGATGAGACTAGTTCGACGCCTCAAGCCCCTCCTCTCTCAGGAACATTTCCGCACAGTCTGTCAGGGACTAATAACCCCAATCCTAGACTTCTGCAACCCAATCTATCTTGGCCTAACAAAACAGACACTCGGACCACTGCAATTGGCGCAAAACACAGCAGCATGCATAATAACTGGCACCACAAGACAAGAACACATCACACCCACTCTAAAAGATATCCACTGGCTATCAATCAGCTCCCGCATCAGATACAAGACAGTCATAAACATATTCAAAATCAAACAACAGTCATCAGCTTTCAGCCTACACCCACTCATACAACCCGACAGCAGCACAAGACCGAGAAGGAGAGGCACATCCAACCGTGTCAACACACCTAAAGACACCACCAAGTTACGCAAGGACACCGAAAAACGAGCCTTATCAAAGGCGGCACCAACAATTTGAAACGCCCTCCCTGATGAACTACGGTCAACAACAGACATTAAGGACTTTAGGAAACTGCTAAAGACGACTCTCTTCATAGAGCACTACAGTGACGTCACTTAAAACTGTGCAACAGACAATACCCCAGCTCAACCAACCTCCCCCCGCGACACGATCATAATATTGAAGCAAAGTCCTGATGTACATAGTACTGTAAATAGCACACGTTGTAAATAGCTCACCAAGAATTATCGACCAGCTACACACACACGCACTCACCGATCAATGCATGCGCACAATAGACACAGTATTTTGTTGATTGTTTGCAGTGTAGACTGCCTTGATTGTAGGAAAAGGCAGTATAGAAATCCATATAAATAAATAAATCTAGCTCTGGACTTATTTGTGGGACAACTTGCATTTTTATTTAGACAGTTTTTGTATACTGCCTTATCCTTCAATCAAAGCGGTCATGACACTATTGGGGGATACATTTAACACACGGGGATATGAGACACATACACTAATACTTACAGGGAACATGGGCTATGGAGGGTTAAATGGCTTGCCCAAGACCACAAGCAGGGCCGGATTTACGTATACGCCATGTACGCCATGGCGTAGGGCCCACAGCCGGCAGGGGCCCACAAAAAAAGAACCAGTTTTTTTTTTTTAAACTCAATTAAAAAAAAAAACTGGTGGCTGCCGCCGCGGGGCCCCCTCTGCTGCCGCGGGGGCCCCGTCTACAAGCTGGTCGGGTCGGGTCCGGTCCGGTCGGGTCTCTCTCCCTCCCTCCCTCGCTGCAGGCTGCGAGAGACGCGAAGATAGAGCGTCTCCTCGCGTCTGTGTTAAGCCCGCAGGGGCTGATGGGATTTCCCATCAGCCCCTGCCGGCTTAACACAGACGCGAGGAGACGCTCTCCCTTCGCGTCTCTCGCAGCCTGCAGCCTGCAGCGAGGGAGGGAGAGAGACCCGACCCGAACCCGACCAGCTTGTAGACGGGGCCCCCGCGGCAGCAGAGGGGGCCCCGCGGCGGCAGCCACCAGGTTTTGTTTTTTTAATTAAATTTTACTTTAGGCCGGGGGGGGGTAGGACTGGTAATGGGCTATGGGGGGGGGGTAGGACTGGTAATGGGCTATGGGGGGGGTAGGACTGGTAATGGGCTATGGGGGGGGGTAGGACTGGTAAGGGGCTATGGGGGGGGTAGGACTGGTAAGGGGCTATGGGGGGGTAGGACTGGTAATGGGCTATGGGGTGGGGTAGGACTGTTAATGGACTGGGGGGGTAGGGCTGGTAATGGGCTATTGGGGGGCTGGGGCTGGAAATGGGCTGGGCTGGGCTGGGCTGGGCTGGGGGGGGTTAAGGCTAGAGGTGGGCTGATGGGGTTAGGACTGGTAATGGACTGTGGGCTGTTGAGGGGGCTTAGAACTGGCAATGGGCTTTGGGGGGGGTTAAGACTGGTAATGGGCTGTGGGCTGATGGGGGCTGTCTGGTAATGGGCTATGGGGGGGTGCTAGGACTGGAAATGGTCTGGGGGGTTAAGACTGGAGGTGGGCTGATGGGGTTAGGACTGGTAATGGGCTGTTGGGGGGGGTTAGAACTGGTAATGGGCTTTGGGGGGGTTAAGACTGGTAATGGGCTGTGGGCTGATGGGGGTTGTCTGGTAATGGGCTATGGGGGCTAGGACTGGAAATGGACTGGGGGGTTAAAACTGGAGGTGGGATGATGGGGTTAGGACTGGTAATGGGCTGTGGGCTGATGGGGGGGTAGGACTGGCAATGGGCTATGGGGGGCTGACTGGAAATGGGTTGATGGGGTTAGGACTGGAAGTGTGCTGATGGGGGGTTAGGACTGGTAATGGGTTATAGGGGGGGCTTAAACTGACACTGGGGTGATGGGGGGTTAAGGACTGAAAATGGGGTGATGGGGGGTTAGGACTGTAAGTGGGGTGATGGGGGGCTAGGACTGGTATTGGGTTGGGGGGTTGCTAGGACTGGAAATGGGCTGATGGATGGCTAGGACTGGAAATGGGCTGATGCAGGGACTAGAAGGGAATGGATGCTGGGTGAGGCTGGAACTAGAAGGGAGCTGATGTTGGGGGAGGATTAGAATGGGATGGGGCTGGAAGAGTAAAATGGAGAAGGGATAAATATTGTGTGTGGGAGGGATAAAAAATCTACAATTGGCCGGGTATTGGGAGAGTAAGTGGGGATTGAGGATGGAGGGGTAAAATTTGAGTGGATGAAATAGGAATGAGGAAAGAGCAAAAGGAGAAAGATTAGTATGTTAAAGCAGATGTAGAGAGAGAATGGAAAAAAATCTAGAAGAGAGAAGAAAGGACAAATGGACAGCAGACGATGGAGAGTTAGCAGAAGACACGAAGAAACCAGAAGAAAGTGGCTGGAGCAATTGCAGCTGAAAAAAATGCACAAAAGGTAGAAAAATATCTCTTTATTTTGAATTTATTAATTGGAATATGTCAGCTCTGGTAAATGTGCATCATTAACATCTGTGCTTTGTTTAGTACAAGAGCAAATTAATGTATAGTTTTATTTCTACAGTGTTGTACATTCCAAGTTTGGCTTTTGGGATTCCCAGTTTAATTATTGTCTTCCTATTTCTAAATTGTGATTACTTGTTTGGTGATGGTCTATGTTCTGCATGTGTAACTGAGCTGAGGTGTTCTGTTTATATAATTCCTATTTGACATTGCCACTTGTTCTCTTTCCCCAGTAGGTCATGTATTGTTGTTCTCTGAAATGTATTGGTTTAATATTTGCAGTGTTGCCTTTTGATTGGTAGAGTATGGTGCTTTGTGAGTCCTGGTAGTGCTGTTAGGATACGGCGGGTTTACTATGGGCAGTGTTTGTAGTAGTTCCTAATGTGTCTGGCAGTTGGCACTGGATTATAGTAATGTAGAAATCTTTTAGTCTTTCTTTATCCATACACTCATTAAGAGGCACGTTTACTAAAAGTTAGTATATGGTAACATTATGCAAATATTTATGCAAATGAGGCCCCTTATGCAAATGAGGTCCGCACCCCCCTTGGGCCGCCCCTGCTGGGGGCCCACAATTTTTGTTGGCGTAGGGCCTCACTCAAGGTAAATCCGGCCCTGATGATATCCTTTAGTTTTTATAAAACATTTTATGCTTTTCTTCAATCCCCACAGATTGAGGAGAGCCTCTTTACTGTTGTTGCCTCCCCTTGTGGCAGGGCCGGATTTACGTATACGCCATGTACGCCATGGCGTAGGGCCCACAGCCGGCAGGGGCCCACAAAAAAAGAACCAGTTTTTTTTTTTTTAAACTCAATTAAAAAAAAAAACCTGGTGGCTGCCGCCGCGGGGCCCCCTCTGCTGCCGCGGGGGCCCCGTCTACAAGCTGGTCGGGTCGGGTCGGGTCGGGTCCGGTCGGGTCTCTCTCCCTCCCTCCCTCGCTGCAGGCTGCGAGAGACGCGAAGATAGAGCGTCTCCTCGCGTCTGTGTTAAGCCCGCAGGGGCTGATGGGATTTCCCATCAGCCCCTGCCGGCTTAACACAGACGCGAGGAGACGCTCTCCCTTCGCGTCTCTCGCAGCCTGCAGCCTGCAGCGAGGGAGGGAGAGAGACCCGACCCGACCCGACCGGACCCGACCAGCTTGTAGACGGGGCCCCCGCGGCAGCAGAGGGGGCCCCGCGGCGGCAGCCACCAGGTTTGTTTTTTTAATTAAATTTTACTTTAGGCCGGGGGGGGGGTAGGACTGGTAATGGGCTATGGGGGGGGGGGGTAGGAATGGTAATGGGCTATGGGGGGGGGTTTAGGACTGGAAAGGGGCTATGGGGGGGTTAGCACTGGTAAGGGGCTATGGGGGGGGTTAGGACTGGTAATGGGCTATGGGGGGGGGTAGGACAGGTAATGGACTGGGGGGGTAGGACTGGTAATGGGCTATTGGGGGGCTGGGGCTGGAAATGGGCTGGGCTGCGCTGCGCTGGGCTGGGCTGGGGGGGGTTAAGGCTAGAGGTGGGCTGATGGGGTTAGGACTGGTAATGGACTGTGGGCTGTTGGGGGGGCTTAGAACTGGCAATGGGCTTTGGGGGGGGTTAAGACTGGTAATGGGCTGTGGGCTGATGGGGGCTGTCTGGTAATGGGCTATGGGGGGGGGAAAGGACAGGAAAGGGGCTGGGGGGTTAAGACTGGAGGTGGGCTGATGGGGTTAGGACTGGTAATGGGCTGTTGGGGGGGGTTAGAACTGGTAATGGGCTTTGGGGGGGTTAAGACTGGTAATGGGCTGTGGGCTGATGGGGGTTGTCTGGTAATGGGCTATGGGGGGCTAGGACTGGAAATGGACTGGGGGGTTAAAACTGGAGGTGGGATGATGGGGTTAGGACTGGTAATGGGCTGTGGGCTGATGGTGGTGTAGGACTGGCAATGGGCTATGGGGGGCTGACTGGAAATGGGTTGATGGGGTTAGGACTGGAAGTGGGCTGATGGGGGGTTAGGACTGGTAATGGGTTATAGGGGGGGCTTAAACTGACAATGGGGTGATGGGGGTTAAGGACTGAAAATGGGGTGATGGGGGGTTAAGGACTGTAAGTGGGGTGATGGGGGGGCTAGGACTGGTATTGGGTTGGGGGGTTGCTAGGACTGGAAATGGGCTGATGGATGGCTAGGACTGGAAATGGGCTGATGCAGGGACTAGAAGGGAATGGATGCTGGGTGAGGCTGGAACTAGAAGGGAGCTGATGTTGGGGGAGGATTAGAATGGGATGGGGCTGGAAGAGTAAAATGGAGAAGGGAAAAATATTTTGTGTGGGAGGGATAAAAAATCTACAATTGGCCGGGTATTGGGAGAGTAAGTGGGGATTGAGGATGGAGGGGTAAAATTTGAGTGGATGAAATAGGAATGAGGAAAGAGCAAAAGGAGAAAGATTAGTATGTTAAAGCAGATGTAGAGAGAGAATGGAAAAAAATCTAGAAGAGAGAAGAAAGGACAAATGGACAGCAGACGATGGAGAGTTAGCAGAAGACACGAAGAAACCAGAAGAAAGTGGCTGGAGCAATTGCAGCTGAAAAAAATGCACAAAAGGTAGAAAATATCTCTTTATTTTGAATTTATTAATTGGAATATGTCAGCTCTGGTAAATGTGCATCATTAACATCTGTGCTTTGTTTAGTACAAGAGCAAATTAATGTATAGTTTTATTTCTACAGTGTTGTACATTCCAAGTTTGGCTTTTGGGATTCCCAGTTTAATTATTGTCTTCCTATTTCTAAATTGTGATTACTTGTTTGGTGATGGTCTATGTTCTGCATGTGTAACTGAGCTGAGGTGTTCTGTTTATATAATTCCTATTTGACATTGCCACTTGTTCTCTTTCCCCAGTAGGTCATGTATTGTTGTTCTCTGAAATGTATTGGTTTAATATTTGCAGTGTTGCCTTTTGATTGGTAGAGTATGGTGCTTTGTGAGTCCTGGTAGTGCTGTTAGGATACGGCGGGTTTACTATGGGCAGTGTTTGTAGTAGTTCCTAATGTGTCTGGCAGTTGGCACTGGATTATAGTAATGTAGAAATCTTTTAGTCTTTCTTTATCCATACACTCATTAAGAGGCACGTTTACTAAAAGTTAGTATATGGTAACATTATGCAAATATTTATGCAAATGAGGCCCCTTATGCAAATGAGGTCCGCACCCCCCTTGGGCCGCCCCTGCTGGGGGCCCACAATTTTTGTTGGCGTAGGGCCTCACTCAAGGTAAATCCGGCCCTGACCAGAAGGAACATCTGTGGGACTAGAAACCCCGGTCCTTCCGGCCCAAGGTTGCTGTCCTCTAGTGGGATTTGAACCCCCGACCTTCTGGCCTGAAGTACCTTGCCCCAACCACTAGGCTACTCCTCCCTGCATGCCTCTTACATTCTAATACCACCTGTCTCTACAATTTGATTACATGAGCATTCAGCAGTCAACATCTCTGTGCTATATACACTATGATGTCCCCTCTAAGAACTGTTTTGGCAGTCTCCCAAAATAGCTCTGGTGTTTCCATATGCTGGGCATTATGAGTTGTATAAGACTACCACCGTTCCCTCATATAGGCCTGGAACTGCTCATCTCTATAGAGATAGATGGGAAATCACCATGTCCCATGGTTATGTGCGAGGACATCACTAATAAAGCTGTATGGGAGCAATTCCAAATGACATAAAAAATCCCACGCTCCCCAACCAAAGCTGAACTCAAACGTTATCTCCAAAAAATTATAGAAAATTCCAACAAATATTCCACAAGGCAATAAGATCTCAGGATGGCTAGTACCCCACATGCAGCGAGAAACTCACTGTTGGGAATAGCTGATGCTCACATCATAGGTCACAGTCTTTCCAAATTCCCTAATACAGACAAGATTACTATCCAATAACACACCATATCAAATTCACCCTGGGACCATATAACAACAAAATACAAATTACAACAACACACACATTCTACCAATTACCCATCAAAATTCACACACACAGCTCCAAAGCATCAGAGTCAATCAAATATTTACGATAAGCAGCACAGGAACAACCAGGAAAATTCCTACAAGAATAAAGAATATAATCAGTATCCAAAATAAATAAAGGACCAAAATAGCCCATATACACTTATCTTATCTTATCATAGTTATCTCCAATTGTCTGCTCTGCAGCCGCCTCAAACATTCATCTCAATAGCTGCTTCAATGGCAGCATAAAACATGACGAACAGCAACCAGGAACACTCCCCAAAGTGTATCATAGCGGGGAAAACACTGCACCTCTTGTAAATTTATGACTAAAGAAAACCCTACAAAAGCTTTCTTTTCGCCAGGTACAGGCTTCTTCAGGGGTTAAAATTCTACGTCTTCACCATAGATCAACTGAACCCGCCATCCCAAAAGACGGCTTGTGACGTTACTTTTAAAACACCCCAACAACCAATCAAAACCTTACCTAGTACCATCGTCACTTTCTCCCAAAACTTTACAAATCATTCAACAAACACTTAACCAACATTAAACATAAAAACAAAAAGGAGTAAATGAAGAGGAGCTCCACAGGGACTGCTTAAACCAAATCACTGGAAAACACAATCCGACAGCCTCGCGGAAAGGATCGCTAAAAAGAAATCAGATAAAAAGTGTCCACTCTATTTTATCATTCAGACCAGAAGGATGTAAAGTATCCAAAAAATAAATCCATCGTTGCTCTTTCTGCAGCAGAACTTTACTACGATCTCCCCGTCAAATATTAAATGGGACATGTTCCAAAACAGTACATTGCAAGTCAGAAAACTGATGACCAAAATCCATACAATGCTGAATCAGAGGTGTATCAATACGTTTCTTATGAAGACAGTATTTATGTTCAGCAAGACATTTCCTAAGGGGTCGAGTAGTCTTCCCAACATAAAGTTTTGAACACGGGCACCAAAGGCCATAAATTACACGTGTTGTAGCACAAGTAGTGTTAAATGGCAACTCACGAACCTTCGCACTATAAGCTGCACAAATCGAATGTGACATAACGCTGCAAAAAGAGCAGTGCTGACATGCAAAATGACCAATTGCTGAAACAGGAGAAGACAGCTTCCGTGGCACAGCTGGACATAAATGGTCTTTCAAATTAGAACTACGGCTATATGCAAGCCGTAAAGAATATCCTGAAAATGTAGGGTGTGAGGACATCCCATTTAGATCTATCCAGAGTGGGGCATGATCAGAGATAACATCAGGGCCTATTTGTGCATCCTCTGCTTGAAGAAAGACATGTTCTGTTGCTTGAATAAAGTCAATTCTAGCACTAGACCCATGTGCTCTAGAATGATGGGAATAGTTCCGATTGGTAGGGTGCAATATTCGTCATGGGTCCACTAATCGCAGCCGATGCTTAAAGTGGTCCAATATATTTGCTACCCTACCCCATGAGCGCTGTGCTCTATCATCTGACACGTCCATAAGAGGCTTAAAAACCCCATTAAAATCTCCTCCCACTATCAGAGGGTCTTATGGGAGCTGCTCTAGCGCTGAGACCAATCAGGCGTATGCAACTGCACTTGGGGTATTAGGACCGTATACATTGCATAGAATTGCCAGTTTGTCTTCTAGGTCTCCTTGTAAAATGAGATATCTGCCATTAATATCTGAATATTCCTTTGCACAGGTGAAGCGGAGATTTTGATGTATCAAAATGGTCAGTCCCCCTCTCTTCCCTTGTGCAGGGATCCCATAGACCTGCCCCACCCAATCCCTACATAATTTTGCATGCTCTACTACATTCTGATGTATCTCCTGTAGGTATGCTATATCACATTTATGTCTAGCCAATGTTTTAGTACTTTGTACTTTTTAATGGGAGTGCCCAGACCACACACATTCTACGAAATAACTCTCAGGGTACATCCCAAACCACTAAATCCCAATTGGTCCAGCATCGAGTCTTAATAGAAGGGGAGTCCTCCCAGCCCGGGACCCCCTTACACAAAGCGCTGTCCCGCTTAGGCACCAAACAACACATAGTTTAAACATTATGAACCACATCCCCCCCTTGCATACCTTCCGCTTTCCACCCTTCCGCCCTCTCCCCGTCTACCACTCTCCCTCCCTCCCTTCTCCCACATACCCCATTCCTATTACCCTCCTTTTAGTTCCCCCTTCCTAATGGTTGGCCACTTCTAGACATAGAGCTCTCCCCCACTACTATGACCCAATCTACCCACTCTATGCCCTATCACACCCCTCTCATTTATAGGCTTACCTACGGATTACCCCGCCTTTTACCCTCCCCACTTTGAATACTCTTAACTTTGCCTCCCATCCTCATTATGCATCCTCCCCCCCATTGTAGGCCGCTACCCCTTCCTCCACATGACTAATATTATTGTATCAAACCTTCTACCATAATCCCTTGGTTCCTTAATCTTGAGAACCTCTATCCGTCCTCCCCCCCCCTCCCCCCCCTCCCCCCCCATCCCCCATCCCTTTCACATTAACTTTCCCCACAACTGCATATATTCCAAAATTAATCCAACCAAACTTCCGGGGCCCAACTGATCCTCCTGGTGTTGGTCATAAAATGTTTATCATTTTTAGTCTCTTTACTTCTGCTAAGGACACAGCCACTAGGCTCCCATTCAAGACTTAGCCACATCCAGTCACCCTGCACATTACCAACTGAGCTGGGACCCGCCCTTCTGCAACAGAGCCTCACGATATGGTCTTTGCTTAGGGCTCTTCATTGGCCTCTCATTGTCTCACCAGCTGTTGCACTAACCTGTCAACGTATGGGGCAGCTGACTCTGGTGTCTCAAAATGTCTAATTGTTCCCATTGGCAAAAATCCGGAGGAGTGCTGGGTAAACAATTGCAGATTTAATCTTGGGCTGCACCAGATGTTGGCAAACTGCAGCGTACGCCTGTCGTTTCTGGCTGAGGGCCTGTGAATAATCCTGGAAGGTTCTGATTTTAGTCCCCTCAAAAAGTAACTGTCCTTTGGTCAGTATCATCGTTCGCAATACTTCCTCTTTGTGAAGGTAGCTGAGGAAGCGAGCCATAACAATCCTTGGTCTCTGATCCTGTGACTGTGGTGGGCCTACTCTATGCACCCTTTCAAGCACTATTGGGCCTCCTGTCTTTGAAGCCGGCACAGCAGCCTGTAGCAAGGTCTCCAGGTAATTCTGCAGTTCGGCGTCTTTCACTGTTTTAGGGATACCAGTAAAACGAAAGTTGTTTTGCCTGCTGCGGTTTTCTATATCTTCTAACTTTTCAGCCTGCCAGCTAGGGTTGCCAACTGGCTCCAGATGCGCCCGACAGGCTTGATCCAGTCCTGTGTTTACCCCATTGCATGCAGGGACTTGTAGTCTTGCTTTTCTTATGTAGTGCAATGGGGAAATCAGAACTACATGTCCCTGCATGCAATGGAGTAAACGCAGGACTGGATCAAGCCTGTCGGGCGCATCTGGAGCCAGTTGGCAACCCTACTGCCAGCTCACCAATTTAGAAAGATGTTGGATTTCCTTTCCTGCCTCCACCGCCACCTCCTCTTGTTGAGTATCCGATTTTTAGCTGTCAGCAGTCTTTGCCCAAATTCAGCATAATTTAGTGCCAAACATCCAACTTAGTATTTAGTTAATCTAAGCTTGAACTCAGCGCACTTATAACTGCCGTTGTTACCTCTCCCACCAACGTGGATTGTGGGGGAGAGGCCAGGGCCACCTGCTGCGCCATCTTTACAGATCCAGAAGTGTGACGCTCCCATTCTTTCCTTGCTGATTTCATCATCTCAGCTTGCAGCCTTATCACCCGATTCACGGCTACAGGTATATGGCTTGTGCGGGGAGTGTTCGGGACACAGCCTAGAGTCGACAAATGATTATTTATGGAGAACAGCCTGGGAGAGAACTCAAAGAGTGACCATCTCTCCCAACACGTCATGTGATCAGAATCAGGTCTTTGTGTTTTATTTGTCTCTATTCTTTCCTGCCTTTATGCGGTTCTTTTCTTTTTTTACAATTTTAATTTTGGAGTCTTATCCTCCTGCAGATTTTACTGAAAAAAAAGCTCTGCTGACCCGAAGGGCAGTACAGTAAATTTTAATAAACCATAAACCATACTACTGCTGAAAAATAGTATTGTTAAGATCAGGGCCTGCCCGTCCATTGAGCAAGAATGTTTTTTGCACAGCGCTCCACGTTTCAGGGGGCCCTGCGCAAAAAACATTCTACATCAGCCCAAGTAGATTAAAAAAAAAAAACTGGCTGCTGCTGCTGCTGCTGCTGCCGCCGTGGCAGCGGCAGAATCAGACGTCCCATCGCGGGCCCCCCCCCCTGCCCGGCAGAGCCTCCCTGCAGCATCATTCAGTTCCCGAGTCCCAAAGCGCGGGCTTTCAGAGCCATGAAGGGAGAGCTTCTCTGACTTCTCGCGGCTCTGCTAAGCCCGCCGGGGCTGATGGGAAATCCCATCAGCCCCGGCGGGATTAACAGAGCTGCGAGAAAGGGAAATGCTCCCGGCTCTGAAAGCCCGCACTTTGGGACTCGGGAGCTGAATGATGCTGCAGGGAGGCTCTGCCGGGCAGAGGGGGCCCCGTGGCAGGACGCTTGATTCTGCCGCTGCCACAGCGGTAGTGGCAGCAGCAGCTGTTTTTTTTTTAAAAATCTACTTGGGCTGATGGGAGGAGGTGGGGTTAGGACTGGTAATGGGCAATGGGGGGGCTAAGATTGGAAGTGGGCTGATGGGGGGGGTTAGGACTAGTAATGGGCTATGGGGGGGCTAAGACTGGAAGTGGGCTGATGGGGGGGGTAAGACTGGAAGTGGGCTGATGGGGGGTTAGGACTAGTAATGGGTTATGGGGGGGCTAGGACTGGAAATGGGCTGATGGGGGGTTAGGACTGGTAATGGGCTGTGGGGGGGCTAAGACTGGAAATGGGCTGATGGGGGGGTAGGACTGGAAGTGGGCTGATGGGGGTTAGGACTGGTAAAGGGCTGTGGGGGGGGGGCTAAGACAGGAAATGGGCTGATTGGGGGTAGGACATGAAGTGGACTGATGGGGGTTAGGACTGGTAATGGGCTATGGGGGGGCTAAGACTGAAAATGGGGTGATGGGAGGCTTAGGACTTGTAATGGGTTATGGGGAGGCTTAGGACTGGTAATGGGCTGGGGGGTTGCTAGGACTGGAAATGGGCTGAGTGGAAGGAGGGCTTGAACTGCAAATAGCTGATGGGGAGGGGGGCTTGGAATGGAAATGGGCTGTGAGGGGAGGGAGCTAGGACTGGAAATGGGCTGGGGGGGGGGCTAGGACAGGAAATGGGCTGATGGAGGGGCTAGGATAGGACTGGAAATGGGCTGTTGGGGGTGCTAAGATTGGAAATGGGTTGTGGTGGGTTCTTGGACTGAAATGGACTCACGGAGGGGCTAGAACTGGAAGTAGGCTCATGGGGGGCTTGGATTGGAAATGGGCTGAGTGGAGGGGAGCTAGGATTTGACATGGGCTGATGGTGGGGCTAGGAAAGGACTAGAAATGGGTTGATGGGGGGCTGGGATTGGAAATGAGCTGATGGAGGGACTCGGATAGGACTGGAAATGGATGGGGGAGCTAGGACTGGAAATGGGCTGATGGTGGGGCTAGGATAGGATTGGAAATGGGCTTATTGGGGGCTAGGACTGGAAATGGGCTGATGCGGGGACTAGAAGGGAGCGGATGCTGGGTGGGGCTGGAACTAGAATGGGATGGAGCTGGGAGAGCGAAATGGACTGGGAAAAATATTTTGTGTGGGAGGGAAGACAAATATACAATTGGCTGGATATTGGGAGAGTAAGTGGGGATTGAGACTGGAGGGGTAAAATTTGAGTGGATGAAATAGGAATGATGAAAGAGCAAAAGGAGAAAGATTAGTATGTTAAAGCAGATGTAGAGAGAGAATGGAAAAAAACTAGAACAGAGAAGAAAGGACAAATGGACAGCAGGCGATGGAGAGTTAGCAGAAGGCCAGAAGAAACCAGAAGAAAGTGGCTGGAGCAATTGCAACTGAAAAAAAATGCACAAAAGGTAGAAAGATATCTCTTTATTTTGAATTTATTAACTGGAATATTTCAGCTCTGGGAAATGTGCATCATTAACGTCTGCGCTTTGTTTAGTACAAGAGGAAATTAATTTATAGTTTTATTTCTACAGTGTTGTACATTCCAAGTTTGGCTTTTGGGGTTCCCAGTTTAATTATTGTCTTCCTGTTTCTAAATTGTGATTCCTTGTTTGGTGATGGTCTATGTTCTGCATGTGTAACTGAGCTGAGGTATTCTGTTTATGTAATTCCTATTTGACATTGCCACTTGTTCTCTTTCCCCAGTAGGTCATGTATTGTTATTCTATGAAATGTATTGGTTTAATATTTGCAGTGTTTCCTTTTGATAGGTAGGGTATGGTGCTTTGTGAGTCCTGGTAGTGCTGTTAAGATACGACGGGTTTGCTATGGGTTCTAAATGGGCAGTGTTTGTAGTAGTTCCTAATCTGCTTGGCGGTTGGCACTAGATTATAGTAATGTAGAAATCTTTTAGTCTTTTTTATCTATACACTCATTAAGAGGCATGTTTACTAAAAGTTAGTGTATGGTAACATTATGCAAATATTTATGCAAATGAGGTCCCTTATGCAAATGAGGCTTTGCACCGAGTCTCCGCACATGGCCCCGCACCCCCCTTGGGCCGCCTCTGGTTAAGATAAAAGTAACACACGTGGTCTATAAGTGGCACAAGTTATCTATAAGGCCACTGTTGAAGGGCCGCTGTAAAAATGGCCAGCACATGGTACCTTCGGATTCTTCTGTTACATTATCAGTGAGATAATGTAAAGCTGAGCATCGACTTCCCTGGCCACAGAGAGCAAGCACAAGTCAAGAACACATTCCTAGATGCAGATAGTGACTGAATATGGGTAAGATTTTACAGAAATTTGAGGTATGCATTTTTGTATTTTTATGTTCCACTTAATTTTAATATGCACTTAAATTAGCATGCATTAAATAGTTTAATGCACATTAAAATGAAAAAGTGTTCACTAATGGATAGTGCATAGTAATATTTTAATGTGTGCCAAATTGAAATAGTGCATGCATGGACGGCTCTACCATTATGCTCATTAGATGTTCACCTAAGCTGGCACAGTCTTTGGAATAATATCAGTGCTGGGGCATCAGAACAAGAGGGGCACAAATGCAGACAATGCAGCAAAGAGCATTTGAGCACACGGACGGGGCAGGTCATGACAGGACCTGAGCATGCACATGTGCTGAAGGCCCTGAATCATGCTGACTATCTTAGTGTAGCCTGGGCAGAAGTAGTATGGGAAGCAGTAGCAGTGACATTGATGAGAGGAGGAGGCAGGACCCACAAGAAAGGAGAGATGTTGGATGGGGGATGTAGGGAAAGGAAGAGAAAGGGAGGTGCTAGACACTGGGAGGAGGGAAAGTCAGGAAGATGCTGGACAGGGGGAGGGAGGGAAGGGAAGGGAAGATGCTGGACTATGTGGGGTAGGAAAAGGGAGATGCTGGACATGGGTTGGCAAGGAAAGGAAGGAGGAGATTTTGGACAAAGGGAAAGGGGAAAGGATCTTGATCCACCCCTGGGGGGCAGGGCCAGTGCTACCTGGCAAGCCAGATAAGGGGCACCAGTGTTCAAGGGTGCTGGGTCGAAGTTGCAGTCACAATTGCTCAGTGGTGTTCGATGCCTGTGTGAACAGCCTGTTCCGTGGGTTGAAGAAGAGAAGAAAATCATGGCCAGCAGCACAGAGGTGTTCTGCTCTTTGGCCCGCGGGACAGGCTAAGAACATAAGATATGCCATACTGGATCAGACCAATGTCTATCAAGCTCAGAATGCTGTTCCCTACAGTGGCCAATCCAGGTCACAAGTACCTAGAAGGTTCCAAAAAGGCACACAGATTCCACAATGCTTGTCACAGGGCAAGTAGTGGATTTCCTGGGACCTCTATCATAACTCCCCTCAGCTATCTCTTTTCCAGGTTGAAGAGATCTAACCTTTTAAGCCCTTGTCTGCCTGTTTATTTACACCTTCAAAAAATATAACAGATTAGTAAAACAAGACCTTCCTTGGCTAAAGCCATTTTAGCTTTCTCCCATTAAACCATGACTATTGTGGTAAGGAGAGTGCAGCTCAGCATGGAAATAAAAGAGAAAGAAGAACTTTTTCTTCTTTTCGGGGGATGGGTGCACTAGAACACATACACCACCGCAAAATCCCTGAGAGAAACCAAGAGGGTAGAGCTAGGTTTAAGTCACTCCCAGACTCCATGATAACCCCAGGTAAGAGTAGGAGGTACAAGTGGGTGGAGTCAGGAAGGGAGGTGCCCTGCTCAACGTTTAAGTTTGAGAAAACAAACAAAGTTGAGAGAAGCAGTCAAGGGAGAGGCAGCCAAGAGAAAGGCAGCCAAGCAAGAAGCAGCCACGAGAGAAGCAGTCACAAAGAGAGCAGCAGCAGAGACAAGAGCAGCCAGCACTGCAGCCAAAGAAGCTACAGAGAAGGTTCCAGGCAGAGGACCAAACAGACTGGCAAGAGGGAGAGAGAGAAAAGGTTGGCTTTGAGAAGGCTAAGGCAAGAGTGCTTAGACTCCTCTGAGGAAGGGTCTGTCTGCAGGCAGCAGAAGCCCCAGGAAGGGAAGTGGAGGTCTTACCCTGATTCCCTGTCTAGCTCAGAGGCAGAGAGAGTCACAAGCCACAGAAGCCTCAGCCAGGAAGGTGCTGCAACAAGACTCCAAGGTAGGAGAAGGAAAGCAGTAAAGCCAAAACCCTGTGTTTCTTGCTCTGACTCTGAAGAGAGGTTTAGGCCTGAGAAAACCTGGATTAGGAAGAAGGGGTTTTCAGGAGAAACTGAACAGGAGAAGCCCGTTGAAGTCCTACCTAGAGGAGAAGGGGCCATTCAGTGGAATAGGCTGTTTAACCTGTTAAAGAACATTAAGCATAAAGTGCCTGAGCGTTTTCAAACTTTGCCAAGATACAGCTCAGCAGAAAGCATGGAGGTAGAAGGTAAAGAAAGTGACCTGACTTCAGCTTGTTCTAAGATGGACTGTGATATGTGCATTGTGGCCAAGTAATGAAAGCCAGAGAGCAGTGAGAAGTTAGGAATTGTAAATACATGTGCTTTATGATTTCGGAATTGAGAAGCATCATAAAGGGAAAAGAAAAGAAAGCCTGTGTAAATAATTCTACTACAACACTGGTTGTAAGCTTTGCTTTAATGGGAGAAGATTATCCTTTATTTTATTTTGACTTGAGTGTACAACTGCTTTAAAGATTTGTTACCCGCTTGCCACGGAAGCTAATAAAATTCCTGTGTGCTTTGAAATAACCACTTGGTTCATTTATCTCTATACACAACTACAGTCCTTGGTAAAGAGGAATTCAAGATGGCTTCCCGTCCCTACTAGGCGACCGCCTGGTAGGGGCGCGACCGCCACACTATCTACATATTCAGTAATTTTGTTCTTTATAATGGTTTCTACCATTTTGCCCGGTGCAGATGTCAGGCTCACCGGTCTGTAGTTTCCTGGATCACACCTGGAACCCTTTTTAAAAATTGACCTTACATTGGCCATTTTCCAATCTTCAGGTACTGCAGATGATTTTAATGGTAGTTCACAGATTACTAATAGTAGGTCTGCAAGCTCATATTTCAGTTCTTTCAACACCCTTGGGTGTATACCATCCAGTCCAGGTGATTTGCTACTGTTTATTTTATCAAATAGTTGTAATATATCTTCCCGGTTAATCAATATTTCTTTCAATTCTTCCAATATATCACCTTTAAAGACAATTTCAGACATGGGTAACTTCAGGCTGTTCCCCTGGGCACTGAACATCATTGTTCAATCATGGTATTCTTTTCTTCTTCTGCCCACAGGACAGGCGGTTCCCATGGGTACTGAAGGCTGACATAACATCCAGCAGCACAGTGATGATCAGTGCTTATGGAACTAGCTGACCCACTGGCTGAAGAGGAGAAGAAGGCTGCAGTTGCAGCCAAGACCACTGAAGGAAGAGAAGCTGTGGCCAGAGATACACAGGAGGTTGGAGGGATACATTTAAAAGCATAGTAGGTTTGGGAAAGAAAGATAGGGGGAAGGGAATGGAGGGGGAGGGGTGAGAATGCTAGGGGGAGGGGGAGGAAGAAAGGAACAGAGGCTGTGAAGGGAACAGAACTGGGGGAGGCAGCAGCCAGGGAATGGTCTGCAGCCAGAGGTGTACGATTGCAAGGGTTGGAGGTTGAAGAGAGGTCATAAAACAGCACAATGAATATATGCTAAAAGGTGCAGCCCCCACCCCTACCAGAAGATATCTAGGCTCCCCATCCCCTACACCACACAAACATACACACAGAGACACGTCAACCGCAGCATACACACATACCCACAAAGAGTGAACACACACAGGAAGCCCCCAAATGTCAGATGCTGTGTATGCGAAAACGTGCCATTTTGTTACACTGTAAAGTGTGAACTCTTTGACTTGTTTCAGTTTTGTTGCAAGGCACCAAAGATTTCAGACCTTGTTGCATGCTTCTAGGTGATATTTACCTTTATGTCACAGTGAGACTACTAGGCACAGAGAATAGGGATTAGGTGACCTCCAGTGCAACGAGTGTGTTGGTCAGAATCAGACACACATTCGCTGTGGGCATGATGTTTGTGGTTAGCAAAACTCCAGTCCACTACAAAAAGCACCACCTCAGCTCTCATGGGAGGTTATGGAGTGATCTTTCATCCAGCCTGGCTGCAATGCCATCAAAGTCACTGCATGTTTCACAGTTGCAGCTGTGAAGTAGTGCTCTCAAAGAAATCCCAGTCAAGTAGTGTTTCTCGCAATGATGCTGCAACCGTCGACTGTTGGGACTGCCAGTATCAGCTCTAGGATTGAATCCTGCCTCTTAGTGCTCACTGCAGTTTCCATGTGGCTTACACTCAGGGGGTATCAGTGGCTTTCCGCAGGTCTGTCTTAACAGTCTATTCACTCTTTCTCCACAAACTTGTCTAAACCTTTTTTAAGCCCTGCTACACTAACTGCTTTTATCACTCCTCCTAATTTATTGGATTTATAAAACAACTGTGCAACTGTGGATGCACAGACAGAGCAGCGGTAGTATCTGTGGCAACAATAACAGATGAGAAGAGGTAGGAAAAGCTAAATGGTTGTTACCTTTGTGGATCTTTCTTTTGGTTAAATATTGATTATGTTGGCTTCTATCACATTAATCCTTTGCAATCAGAAATGTTAAATATTTACTTCTCAGTACTTCTTATTTCAGCTATGCATTTTCCCCTTCACTGCAAGTTTCTTGTTACAACATTTGATTATAAGGAGAAATATTAGCATCATGGTTCTATGATGCAACCGCACCTTGAATATTGTGTGCAATTCTGGTCGACATATCTTAAAAAGGATATAGCAGAATTAGAAAAAGGTACAGAGAAGAGTTACCAAAATGGTAAAGGGGATGGAAGGATACTCCTATGAGGAAAGGCTTAAAAGGTTAGGTCTCTTCAACTTGGAAAAGAAACGGCTAAGGGGAGATATGATAAAGGTCTATAAATTAATGAATGGAGTGGAACGGGTAAACGTAGATAGGTTGTTTACTCCATCAAAAAGTAGAAAGGTTAGGGGATATAACCCATTATAGTTATAGTTATATAACCCATTTAAGAGTAATACAAGAAAATATTTTTTCACACAATAAAGACTTCATTACCAGAGGATGTAGTAAACGTTGTTAGTGTAGCTGGGTTTAAAAAAGGTTTGGACAAGTTCCTGGAGGAAAGGTGCATAAACCATTGAGGACCCAGGAAATCCACTGCTTACCTCAGGTCTAGTATCGTGGAACCTATGTACCTTTTTGGGAACCTGCTAGGTACTTGTGACCTGGATTGGCCTCTGTTGAAACAGGATACTGGGCTTGGTGGACCTTGATCTGACCCAGTATGGCATTTCTGACTTTCTTATGTTCTTATGAATAGAGGGCCTGATATTGAGCTAAGCTCATTTTTGAAGGGCTATGCACCTTGTCGGCACATAGCCCTCCTCGCTGACCTCTAACCTGGATATTCAGTGCCGCATCAACCGCATTGAATATCCGGGGATCGCCGCACACACTGGAAACTGCTGAAGCTAGCAGGGCAGCAACTATATTGCTACTGCCCGGTTATTGCTTGTTGCCGCCTCTGCTCTGCTCCAGAATGCTCCCAACATGCCCCGATGCTAACCAGATAGCACTGTGGTGCGTAGGGAAGTTAGAAGAGGACATCCAACAGCACAAACTGTGTAAGTGTCATTGAATATCCCGATTTAAGGCATTTACACTGTTTACTGGGCTGTAAACAGTGTAAATGCCTTTCGAAAATCGGGCTCAGAGTTCACAAAGGATTTTTGGGAAAGGGAGGGGTTTGCAGCCTACCATTAATAGTAATGAGGCCGGGGCCGACAATTTATAAGTTGCAGCATGTAGGGAGGCGTCAGAGACCCTAGCACCGGCCCTGCCTAAGGCAGCAAATACTCTGGGCTAGCCATGAGTGCATGCTAAAACAAAATGAAACAAAATGTTGCTAAGGGAAACAAAAAAATGAAATAAAATGAAATGAAAATGTGAAACCAAAATGTTCTGCATTCCCACCTCTATTTGCTACTACTATAGACTTCACTCTGAAGCTTTTTAATTATTATAATTATGGAATATGCCAAGAGCAAAAACTAAGTTCATTAGTTCATTTGGGATTTTTCCTGATGTTTGACGTGTGCTAGAACTCTTTAACATACTCAAATCAACTTAATATGCACTAATACATTGATTAACACATGCTAAATGATTTAGCACACACTAAGGGGCATGTTTACTAAAGTGTAATAAGTTTTTGCACTTATACCGCCTTAGAAGTAAAGATTAATGTGCTGTAAGGGCAAAGGCCATGCTTTGTCAGGGGCGTGGTCTGCATGTCCCCTACAGCTACTACAATGAAAAGTTCTTTAATGCATGTTAACTTCATTTGGAATTAACACGGGTAGGGCCGGAGCATCCATTAGGCAAACTAGGCGGTTGTCTAGAGCGCCAACATTCTGGGGGCAGCAAATGGGCAGCGAGCAAACATTGTCCAAGCAGCTCAGTCCATGGCAGCAGGAGAAAGGTGCTTAAAAACACATTAATTTCCTGTGAAGCATGAGCAAATATCCTGACAGTTCAACCTTGCACCCTGTGGTTGTCATTAGAAAAGGCGTGTCGGATTTCTCTGCAGTGTGGGGCCAATTTTGCTGATCATTTCACAAGATTGACCCTGCTCCGCATAGGAAACTAACTTGCCCTTTCTTATGCTGGCGAAGGGGCGGGAGGTTGAACTGTCGGGATGTTTTCTCATGCTGCACTGGAAAACTGATTTTGTTTTAGCATCTTTCTCCTGTCGGCCATGGAGTGGGGAGCTAAGCTACAAGCTGTAAGTCAACGAAGCACTGGGGTAAGGTGGCTGGGGGAGGAAGGGGGAAAAGGAAGGTTCATATAACGCCTGATATCCTTGCAGTGGCCCTGAACGCAGGTACACCTAACGCCTCCTCCTGAAGGTGCGTTAAGTGCACTTGTGTTCAGGGTTGGTGCTTCTATTAGATGAAGTAGAGCATTGATGTTTCGGGGGTGAGGGGAGGGCCCATTGCCTCTGCTGCTGTCCCTCTCCGGGATCTACAGCAACAGCAGTGGCATTGAAACCATGACGCAGCACTTACTTGAGCTCTCTGGATCTCCGGGGGGCATGTAAACTGGAAATCTGCATCAGAGGGGCGCAGAGCCGGCAGGTCATAGAGGGCAGGCACCGGAGAGCTCGGATAATTGCTCATCACAGTTTAGATGCCATTGCCACTGCTGCAGGTTCTAGAGAGGGGCAAGAGAAGTGGCAGTGGGGGCGGGGCAGCAGGATTGAAGCTCTACCTAAGGCGCCGTTCATCCGTGCATCACCCTGCCCATGTTAACTACAAAATTGGCTGTTAGCACGTAGTAAGTACCGTGCATTAACCACAATGTCTAGTACACTCTCACTTGGTCTCCATGCCATCATGCGCTAAGCAGTTAGCATCAGATTTGTAAGCATTGGCTGCTTGTAGCATGCACTAATTGTTAGTGTGCTTAAAATGCACATTAATTGTTACCACACTTTAATAAACATGATCCTATATTTGTTAAGGCACATTAATGAACTGAATGCATGCTACATCTCTGTTATTTTAATCTGCATAGCACATACCAGATGTAAGTAGTGTTAGAGAGACACTTAAAGAAGAGACTCTACGCCCTGGAGTTTAGAATCTAGTTAAGATAAATAGACACAAAGAGGCTCTGAGCTACAGTGCATTGTAAAAGTATTCATCCCCTCTGTGTTTGTCCTGCTTTGTCGCATTACAACCTGGAATTAAAATGGAGTTTTGGGGGTTAGCACCATGTGATATATACAATATGCCTATGACTTTGAAGTGCAAATTATCCTTTATTGTGACACAAACAATAATTAAGACAAAAAAAAACAAAACTGAAAACAGGAGTGTGCACATGTATTCATCTCCCAAAATCAATACGTTATAGTGCCCCTTTTTGCTGCAATTACAGTTCTAAGTCTCTCGAGGTATGTCTCGATTACTTAGCAAATCAAGCCACTGGGATTTTCACTCATTCCTTAAGGCAAAACTGCTCTAACTCCTTCAAATTAGATGGGTTGCGTTGGTGTACAGCAATCTTCAAGTATTGCCACAGATTCTCAATTGGATTGAGGTCTGGGCTTTGATTAGGCCATTCCAAGACATTTCAATGTTTCCCTTTAAACCAGCTTTAGCAGTATGTTTAGGGTCATTATCCTGCTGGAAGATGAACCTTTATCCCACTCTCAAATCTCTGGCAGACCGAAACAGGTTTTCCTTAAGAATTGCTCTATATTTAGTGCCATCCATCATTCTTTCAATCCTGACCAGTTTTCCTGTCCATGCCAATGAAAAACATCCCCACAGCATGATGCTGCCACCATCATGTTTCATTGTGGGAATGGTGTTCTCAGGGTGATGGGAAGTGTTGGGTTTACGCCACACATGGTGTTTCCCATAATGGCCAAATAGTTAAATTTTCATCTACCAGAGAACCTTCTTCCATGTCTTTGGGGGATCCACCACATGTTGTTGTGCAAACTCCAAATGTGTTTTCTTATTTCTTTCTTAAGCAATGGCTGTTTTCTTTCCACTCTTCCATAAAGCCCCGCTCTGTGGAGTGTATGGCTTAATGTGGTCCTATGGACAGATACTCCCATCTCCGCTTGTGGATCTTTGCAGCTCCTTCAGTGTTATCTTTGGTGTCTTTGTAGCATCTCTAGTTAATGCCCTCCTTGCCCGGTCTGAGTTTTGATGGGTGGCCTTCTCTTGTCAGGTTTGCAGTGGTGCCATATTCTTTCTATTTTGTTATAAGGATTTAATGGTGCTCCATGGGATATTCAGAACTTGGGATATTTTTTTATAATGCAACCCTGATCTATACTTCTCCACAACTTTGCCACTGACCTGCTTGGAGTGCTCCTTGGTCTTCATGTTGCTTCCGTAGTGGTGTTGCAGAGTCAGGGGCCTTTCAGAACAGGTATATTTATACAGGCATCATGTGACAGATCATGTAATATTTATACAGGCATCATGTGACAGATCATGTAACACTGACTGCACGTAACTGGACCCTAATCAACTAATTATAATTATGAGACTTCTGAGGATAATTGGTTGGACCAGATCTTATTTAGGGGTTTCATAGCAAAAGGGATGAATACATATTGTCACGCCACCACCACTCGCCTCTGGGTTAGAGGGGCGTGGATTATTGAAGGAACTTTCTGCTGTATGCTTTTTCAGCTTTTTAAAGACTATTTCCCTGCAATGCCCTCTGGGAAATGTAGTCCTTATTCAGCTGTATGAGTGCACCATGCAGAAAGCTATAGTCAGGCTCAAGTAGGTAAGGCAAATGACAGAAATGTATTATTTTTATATACACAATGGTTCGATCATACCACACATAGGATTGTTGGTTCAGGACTCTTGGAAGCAAAAATTGTCCAAAACATATCCAACCACGAAATGCAGTTTTAAAGGTTCTCTCTATTGCAGGATACACAGTCTTTACCAGCAAGCTTATTGTATTCCCTTCTTAGCTTTGCTGGCTAAACCACCAAACAAAAAGCACATTTAAAGTCTGTGGTAAACTTCCCCTTTATAAACACATGGGATCTCAGCCACCCTGCTCAAATATAAGGGTACCTTTTTCCTGGATAACCTTCTCTCAGGACTGGCTTGCTTTCTCTACAGCTTTGCACAAGGAACAGTCCATGGGAGTGTCCTCCTCAATCAGCTTCACCTCGGGCTCTCCCAGCTGCTCAGCATGCTCAGCTAACAGCCTCCCAGGGGATCTTGGAGTCTCTCTTGTTCCTGGCTCCAAACTCTCCTGCAGCCGTGCTACATGCCAAATAGCACTCTCTCCAGCTGGAAGCTCCATTCCTCTGCTCTGCTCAGCCTGGCTTCCTGCTTCTCCTCTCCTTTCCTTTAACTCATACTCTGCTCTGGGTTTATACTTCCAGGGCTCTAGCTCCAACCCCAACCTACTCAGGTGACAGCAATCAGCCTGACTCCGGACACCTGAGTGCTTGGAGCATTCACTGCCTAAGGGGTTCTGAGCCTTGTATCCTCTCCCCTTCATTCCACTAGGGGGAGCCTGAAATGTTTTCCACGTGGAAGTTTTCTGATTCCTGGAGGTGTTTATGGCTTTCCTACCCTGTCTTGGTAAAAGGGGGCCCTTTACTAGGGTGAATTCCCTGTCTCTTTGCCCTCCCCTGGACTCTGGATAGGCCTCCTTGCCACAATATGCACTCACAACTTTTCAGTTTTTACTTGTTTTTTTTATATATGTACAAGGTATTTTTTTGTCATTTCACTTCACCAATTTGGACTATAATGTTAGGTCCATTACCTACCATCCAAATGAACCTCCATTTTCATTCTAGGTTGTACGTAATACAACAAAACAGGACAAAAACCAAGGGGATGAATATTTTCCAAGGCACTGTAGAGACAAATACAATCCATTGGCATAAAGCTACCTCTAAAACAATCTATACTGTAAAACAAAAGCAGAGATTGAGGTGGATGGGTGAAGGGAGGGAGGGTAGGATTTCAGGTAAGCTATTAAGGCATAAGGTATTAATTCAAAAAGTGTTTTGAATTGTTTAATTAAATATTCCATTGGCTTTCAAGGTCTTACCTAATGTAACAATGGATTTTCAAGGCTAACCAATCATAATTCAGGTTTTTCAGTCTATTTCCAAATATCATTTTAAGATATTCAAAGTAATGCTCTCCTTCAAGGCACATGCATGTGTGCTTCTGAAGAGCAATGTGTGTAGGCATGTCGGCATGCAGAAGCTTTTAGGCTAGATGTTAGGGGAAAGCCGACAGTCGCCCAAGAGCAGATGGTTCGGAGGAGTGTATCCTTGAGGGATACTACCAGGAGCAGAGAGGTTCCACAAGGGAGTGGGGTAGCCCGGGTGCGCTCAAGTATGGAGCAGACAGAGCTTAAAGATCCCAATTTACCCATGTCTAACAATAGCCAAATTAACATGAATAAAATACATTCTCTAAAATGCTTGTATGCAAATGCTAGAAGTCTAAAGAATAGGATGGGAGAGTTAGAATATATAGCACTAAATGAAAGGTTAGATATGATTGGAGTATCGGAGACATGGTGGAGGGGGGACAACCAGTGGGACACTGTGATACCTGGGTACAGGCTATGTCGTGATGATGGGGCTGATCAAGTTGGTGGAGGGGTTGTGCTCTATGTTAGAGAGGGCATTGACTCAGAAAGGATTAAAGTTTTGCAGGAAACAAAATCTGCTGTAGAATCTATATGGATTGGAATTCCATATAAAAGGGGGAGGGCAATGGCAGTGGGGGTGTACTATCGAGCACCTGGCCAGAATGACCAAATGGATGATGAAGTGCTCGGGGAGATCAAGGAGGCTAGCAAAAGTTACAGCGCAGTAGTGGTGGTGGGTGATTTCAATTACCCCGGTGTCGACTGGGTTGGTGTCACGTCAGGACATGCTGGGGAGATGGGGTTCCTAGATGGAATGGATGACTGCTTCTTGGAGCAGCTGGTTCGTGAGCCGACCAGAGAGGAGGCCATGTTGGACCTAGTCCTTAGTGGAACACCAGATCTAGTGCAGGAGATAGGGGTGTTGGGGCCACTTGGCAATGGTGATCATAGCATGATCGCCTTTGATTTGATTGGTGGAGGAGGGATAGTGGGGAGGTCCGCAGTACTACCTTTTAACTTTCGAAAGGGAGACTATGATAGAATGAGGAAAACAGTTAAGAAAAAACTAAAAGGAGCAGTTGCGAAGGTTGAAGACGTACATCAAGCTTGGGTGTTGTTGAGGAATACTATCTTGGAAGCCCAGACCAGCTGTATTCCACGCTTTGAGAAAAGTGGAAGGAGGTCCAAGGAACTGCCAGCATGGTTTAAGGGTGAGGTCAGAGAGGCTGTTGTTGCCAAGGAGGCATCTTTCAGGAAATGGAAAAAGGAGCCAAACGACGGAACCTGGAAACAGCACAAGCACTAGCAGGTCAAATGCCGGGCATTGATGAGGCAGGCAAAGAGAGAATTTGAGAGGAAGCTTGCTGCGGAAGCAAAAACGCGAAATAAAGACCTTTTCAAGTACATTCGTAGCAAAAAACCTGTGAGAGAGTCAGTTGGTCCATTAGATGATAAAGGGGTTAGAGGAGCACTAAGAGGCGACAAGGCGATAGCTGAGAGACTGAATGGATTCTTTGCTTCGGTCTTTACTGAGGAAGATGTAGGGATGTTACCCATGACTGAGGTGGTATTTAGAGGTGCGGAAGAATTGAAGGAGATATCGATACATCGGGAAGATGTCTTGCAACTATTGGATAAACTGAAGAGTAGCAAATCACCTGGGCCAGATGGTATACATCCAAGGGTGTTGAAAGAGCTGAAATGTGAGATTGCAGAACTGCTATCAGTAATCTGTGAACTATCATTGGAATCATCTCTAATACCTGAAGATTGGAGGATCGCCAATGTAACACCAATTTTTAAAAAGGGTTCCAGGGGTGATCCGGGAAACTACAGACAGGTGAGCCTGACGTCAGTACCGGGAAAAATGGTAGAAACCATCATAAAGAATAAAATTACTCAGCATGTAGATAGTCACAACCTAAAGGGAGACAGCCAACATGGCTTTAGACAAGGAAGATCTTGTCTTACTAATCTGTTATGTTTGTTTGAAGGAGTGAATAAACAGGTGGACAAAGGTGGGTCGGTTGATATTGTGTATCTGGACTTTCAGAAAGCCTTTGACAAGGTCCCTAATCAGAGACTTTTGGCAAAGCTAAAGAGTCATGGGATAGGAGGCAGTGTACTATTGTGGATCGGGAACTGGTTAGAGGATAGAAAGCAGAGGGTAGGGCTAGATGGCCAATTTTTCCCAATGGAGAGGGATGAATGGTGGTATACCCCAGGGATCTGTGCTGGGTCCGCTGCTTTTTGACATATTCATAAATGACCTGGAAAGTGGAATAACGAGTGAGGTTATCAAATTTGCAGATGACACAAAACTATTTAAAGTTGTTAAAACCCAAGAGGATTGTGAAAAATTGCAAGAGGATCTTGATAAATTGGAACACTGGGCATCAAAATGGCAGATGAAATTTGGTGTGGAGAAGTGTAGGGTTATGCACCTAGGGAAGAACAGCCCAAACTATGGTTGCACGATGCAAGGTTCCACATTGGGAACCACCACCCAGGAAAAAGATTTGGGCGTCATTGTGGATACCATGTTGGAACCCTCGGCCCAGTGTGCAGCGGCGGCCAAGAGAGCAAATAGAGTGCTGGGTATGATAGGGAAAGGAATGGAAAATAGAACAAAGGATATTATAATGCCTCTATATCGTTCCATGGTGAGACCGCACCTTGAATACTGTGTGCAATTCTGGTCGCCGTATCTTAAAAAGGATATAGCGATTTTGGAGGGGGTACAGAGAAGAGCCACCAAAGTGGTGGGGGGGATGGAGGGATACTCCTATGAAGAAAGGCTAAAAAGGTTAGGGCTCTTTAACCTGGAAAAGAGACGGCTGAGGGGAGATATGATATAAGTCTATAAATTAATGAACGGAGTGGAACGCGTAAACGTAGATCGATTGTTTACCTTATCAGAATATAGAAAGACTAGGGGACATGCAATGAAGCTACAGGGTAAACTATTTAAGACTAATAAAAGAAAATATTTTTTCACTCAACGTGTAATCAAACTCTGGAATTTGTTACTGGAGGATGTAGTAAAGGCTGTTAGTGTAGCTGGGTTTAAAAAAGGTTTGGACAAGTTCCTGGAGGAAAGGTCCATAAATCATTATTAAGAAGGGACCCAGGATATCAATGCTTGAACCAATACAAGCATTGTGGAACCTGTGTCCCTTGGGGAAACTGCTAGGTACATATGACCTAGATTGGCCACTGTTGGAAACAGCATACTGGGCTTGATGGACCTTGGTCTGACCCAGTATGGCATATCTTATGTTCTTATGTAAGCCAATATCCCCTAAAAGCTGAGCTCCTAAATTTGGCCCTCTAAAGTAGAAGTTCTCAACTCAGGTCTCGGGACACACCTAACCAGTCATGTTTTTTGGGATAACCACAATGAATATGGATGAGAGAGATTTGCATGTACTGCCTGCATTGTATGCAAATCTCTCTCATGCATATTCACTGTGGCTATCTGGAAAACCCAACTGGTGGGGAGGATTTCCTTCATTTCTTCTTACCTGTGCTGACTACAACATTTTTGGGATCTGCTTAAATTCTTCATGGATTTGGTTGCCACTAAACTTTGCCAGTAATCTAGTCCAGATATCCATCACTCGTTCTCCGTACAAGCTCATTTTTGTGAGCCTTGTCCATGGATTTTGTTTTCTATGGAAAAATGACCTTCTGCACTTTATTGAAGCCTGAGAAATATTTGAAAGTTTCTATCATGCTCATCTGAGGCTTATTTTCCTGCAGGGAATACATTCTGAGTGCATTTCACTGTGCGTTCAGTTCTGTATCATGTTAGTAGCCCTATGCTGAGCTGCTTCCATCTTCTGAATGTCCGTACAGAGTCTGCTCTCCTGAGCTGAACTCCGTACACAAGGTGAGTCTCACGGGTGACCTACACAGAGGCAGTATTTCCTCCTTTCTTTTGCAGATAACACCTCTGCTTATTCAACTGAACATGTTTCATTTTGTTTTTGTTTTTTTAAATATCATTTCATGTTTCCCTGGTTATTTTGATTTGTTTCATTTTCTAAAGCATGCACTATTTTCCCGAAGCATATATTAAAACATTTTAGTGTGAACTGCATTAGAAATTTAAATGCTATTGCCATCCGCTACCAACATAAAGTGCTGTGAAAAAAAGCCTCCCGCCCCCACCCCCCGCAAGTTTGCCCCTATACTTACCCCAGGATCCAAAAGGAGCAGGAGCAAGTGTCCCACTAGTACCATATTTCAGAATGACATTGGCATTGAGCTGGCCAGTAGCATATCAATGCACACAAAGGTCAGGGCACAGTAGCTGGGGCTTGCTCCTACCCCCTTTCAGTCTCAAGGATTAGGTAAGATGCTCTGGGAGCATCTGGAAGCAAGTTTAGATAGAGGCCTTTTTCAAAGTTTTATGGTCCTTTTAGTTGGTAGGATATGGGGTGTTTGCAAATATGATGAAATAGGTAACACCACTGGCATTTCCTATTTCATTTGAAAATAAAGCACATTTCTTAGTTTTCCTAGTCTTGATTTATTTATTTTATTTATTTAACAATTCTTTTATATCGCTTTATCTGAAAGTGAAAGCGGTGTACTGTACATGGAACTGAATTTGATATACAAAAGTAACTCAACTCAGCTTATTCGTATGTTGAACGCTGGTTTGATGTACAACAGTAACTGAACTTGCATACAATAAGTTAATAAACGATTACATTTTTGCGGTGGGTGTGGGATTAGGTAGTGCTTATATTAGATTTTGAGTAACATATGAATAGTCAATTCACTTTACAATGAACTTAGAGTATTGAATCTGACGAGTATGGGAGTTAGTGTTGGGGTGAAGGTGATTGTATCATGACTATGGAGGGCTTGTGCATGTTTGCATAGAGTAGGAGGGTGAATCTCTAGTACTAAGTGGTGGTTTTTGTGTCATGTTAATTGTCAGCCCTGAAGTGTTCCAGGGAAAAGTACATTTTGAGATGCTTTCGAAAGTCAGATAGTATGCTGAGTTCTTAGGTCAGGTGGGAGCGAGTTTCAAAGGGATGGCGCATACAGTAAGAAGGCTCAGTTGCAAGCAGATTGAGTACTTGTTGCTTTTAGGACTGGTACAGTGAGCGTGTTGTAGGTGTTGCGTCTTTTGCTCAATTGTTTGAAGCTTTCTGAATTAACGCTTAGAGATGGTTTGCAGAAAGGTTGTTCATGGTTTTGAATATGGTAAATATAACTTTGTATTTTATTCAGGATGTTATTGGTAGCTAATGCAATTGTGGATCATCAAGATTGCGGATCGTCAATTTTGAGGAACACCCTTATAGGAGGTGATACTGTTATACTGTATTCCTTGTTTGAGAATCTCCAGTTTTTATGCTTCTAACTCTTTGCCATTAGGCCTGAGAGCTAGTGACCATTTCTGCTGATGTAGAGTAAAATTGCCTGACTCTCTTTCCATTTTCTCCAGAGGCTTGCTGTCAAAGTCACAGGGAGGAGTAGCCTAGTGGTTGGGACAAGGTACTTCAGGCCAGAAGGTCGGAGGTTCAAATCCCACTAGAGGACAGCAACCTTGGGCCGGAAGGACTGGGGTTTCTAGTCCCACAGGTGCTCCTTGTGGTCTTGGGCAAGCCACTTAACCCTCCATTGCCCATGTTCCCTGTAAGTATTAGTGTATGTGTCTCATATCCCCGCATGTTAAATGTATCCCCACTTGTGCTGTGACCGCTTTGATTGAAGGATAAAGCGGTATACAAAAACTGTCTAAATAAAATAAATAAATAAATAAAACTTATAGCGTAGCTGCTCTGTTTTCTTTGGCACTGCATGGCTCTCAAGGAGTTTGAGGTGCCCAATGCCCAAGCTCCTGTGCTTTTCTTGGGAGACCAGCACAGGAGTTCTGGTACAGCATGGCTCAGACTCACTGAGAGCTATCTGGTGCCTGAAGAAAACAGAATAGCTGTTCTAGAGGAAGCACCAGCAGCAAGCCTCTGGAGAAGGTGATGAGGGCTCTCCATTGACAAGCAAGTGACATGCAGGCACACTTGATGGTGAAGCCGGTTGGCTGATCCAAAGTGCATGGAGCTTTCCCTTAGCTTAGAGATTTATTTTTTTCTACTTGCATTCATGTGCAGTCTAGCACTTCCTTACACTTTGAATCCCTTCATTGTTTTTCCGCAGCGATATCCACTCACGTGAAGAGCTCTATCCTCTCCTGACACTTCAGTTCCTTTTATTTGTAGGGCTGGTACCTGTGGCCTGTTCTGAACCATGCACGATGGCTTCCTGTTACAAGATGGATTCCTTTTCTGCTATGTTCTCAGCCTGGACCTGCTGATAAAGCAATTCTGCCAAAGTTGTATTACTATAAGCAGAGCCATTGTTTTCAAGCTATGACTACGTGCAAGAGAACTCATGCTGGAGGCCCTTTCTCATTCACAGACTATTCTACTGGTCCTAGCATTTGCAACAATGTATGAACCTGCATACCAGCATCCTTCTCTCACCGTGGACCTTTGTTCAGAGAAGGACCACCTGACAACTGTGATTTGATTTGCTGAAGATGACACACAGCATCTGAGACCAGCCAATCCCCGGGCTGTGACAAGGAAATCAGGAGGAAGAATTATACGCTGGACACGGAGGGATGCAGTCAATTTGGAGAGACACTTTGGGGACACCTTTAGAGCACTTTTAGAGACTTTCAGAAACACTTTTTGGAGGGCATTCTGACACACCTTTCAGTGATGACTTCAGGAACAGGAGCTTCCGGCCTCACAAACCAAGACCAGGCCTCCTCAAAAACTCCTCAAGACAACATGGGGGGTGGGGGGGGGGGGTGGTAAGATGCTTATCAGCAGCCATTCAAAAAGCATGCATAAGTTAAACACATGGACACATCTGAATCAGCACAGACTGAAACTGCTAAATAGGTAACTCCTCCTTTCATGTTGTTTTCTGCCACTACGGCACCAGAGGTAAGTGTCCTTGGGACGTTTTATGTCTGGTACCTCTTTTGAGTCTCTGGGGCATTTTCAGCAGGCAGCCACTGTAACTCCTCAGCTGCCTGCAGCTGCTTTGCAACATAATTCGTTGCTACTCCTCATGTGGACAGTTTTGTGGGAAACCACACAAATGCGTCAGCAAACTACCATGTTTTTATTTCTTAATGCCCCTTCCACCTGGATCATTACCTATTGATCCTCAGCATCTGCCCAGTGCAGGGGGAGGGGGGGGGCCTGCTCACATGGTTGAATGTCCAACCCCGTGCCAGTCTACCGAAAGCCTGTCCCATTTAAATTGGCTGCCTAGTAATACCTGGATTCCCCTGGATGACCTCAGTTTAGTGAGAGAACCCATAACTTCGAGTGATGCCTGGCCTTGAGGCTCAGGTACGCTAGGGATGAGACAGCTTGATTGAAGGACCTATGATAAAGTACCCCGCTTCTCTGGGGCTATTATCTTAACTGACCACATCCTAGAATTATGTGAACTTGCTCCAAATCATAAATGAGTTCAAATACAATCAGATCAGCTCTATTTAGCACTGGTTTTCAGCAGCACTAACCATATTAATGCCATTGAAAATCCCATTCAGTGGCATTTATATGGTTTATAAGACACTGTAAACTGTGTGAGTGACTTTAGAATATCAGGCTCTTAGTTTATAAACTACTGGTCTCGGATATCGTTTGTCAGGTGATTCTAGCATTTAGGAAGGATTCCACTAAGAAGTGGGCTCATTTTTCTCTCTGGTGTTCTCAGCGTAGTCTTCAACTTTTTTCTTACGACCTCACTGAAGTCTTGCTCTATCTTATGTCCCTCTCAGATAATGGCCTTAAAATGTCCTTTGCCTGCATATACCTCATTGCTATCTCCGCCTATGATGTCATGATCGACCACAAGCCACTTTCTCATCACCCATGGGTGACCAGAATCATGCGAGGTCTAGCAAATCTGAGACCCCCACTTTGACAGTCAGTGCCTGCATGGGACCTTAACATTGTCCTTCCAACATTGCTCAGACGTCCATTTGAACCACTGGACCAAGCTACTCTAAAGCATCTCACCTGGAAAACAAACTATTTTTTTGCTATAATATCTTACAAAGACCTCTCAGCTTTTTGTGACTTTCAATTTAAATAACCCTGGGATTCCAGCCTCCAAGAGAACCCTATTTACCTGGATCTCTGACTACATTACATTTGCTTATCAAATGGAGGGACTCTCCATTTCTGATAAAGCCACTCTGCATGATCTTAGGGCCAAGGCCTCCACAATAGCTAACCTGTGCTCTGTTCCCATGCAGAGCATATGTAACGCTGCCACATAGTCTACGATCCATATCTTCTGCTGATGCTACTTTTGTACAGTCAGTTCTCTGCAACATTTTTGCCCTTTAATTAGCTCTTCCTCCTTCCCTTGATCTATGTTGTATCGCCTATACATGAGCAATTTTCCTTTACTTCATATATCTATGTGACCATCTGCTCTGGACTCACCAGCAAGGGTGACTGCATATCCCCTGCTTGTCGAAGGAGAAAGCGAAGTTGCTTACTTGTAACAGGAATTCTCCACAGACAGCACACCACACTTTTCCCACTCTTCAGTCCCCCATCAAGAGTAGAATTTATATCTTTTTATTTGCTGCTCGTAAGCTTTGATATTCACTGAAGGGATTCGAAGTGTCAGTAGGCGTGAGACTGCTTGCGCAAGCTCAGTAAAAAAAAAAAAAAAATCTCTAAGCTAAGAGAGAGCTCCGTGCACTGTGAATCAGCTGACCGGCTTCACCAGCAAGTGTGGCTGCATTCTCCTGATGTCTATGGAGAACCCCTGTTACAGGTAAGCAACTTCGCTATTCACAAACTTGAAGGACTACCAGTTTGGAGGGAACAGAGGTAAGGACAGGATAGTGGAAGTTCACTGGAAGGAGAAGTAGGTGGGGGCTAAGACTGGCTGGAATTGGGTTGTAGGAGAATGTATATTAAAGAAGACAGTGTGTAGAGGGAGAACCTAAGGAGAACATGGGAAGACAAGCTGAGGGAAGAGAGTGTGTGGGAAGATGGGCTGTGGAGGGGGTGAGAAACAGAGGAATGGAGAAAGCCTGTGGGTTAAAGTTTATGTGGAGGAGGATGAGCTGAGGGAGAAACAGTCTGGAGGAACAGATTTTGCTTTATTTTTACAAGCTGTTCTCAGTGAACCTGAGCAGCTAGGTCAGCCAGATCATTGAAGGGGAACATCCCCAGGCCAGCTGACTTATTAGAGGGTGATCATTCCCTTGCCCATGGCATTGGCCACTTTATCCAGCAAGTCCTAACTATCTCATTGATTTTTTTGTTTGGCTCTGCTTGAAAACTGGTCAAAATCACTGTTCTGACATACAAGTGGTTATTGCATGATTTTATATTTTTTCGCACTGATGATTAGTTTCCAAATCCTTGATAATTCTTTCAGTTTATTGAAGTCCCCTTCCATTTTTGTTATCCCTTCCAGCATGTCTAGTTTGTTATAGACTTTATAGTATTGTCTACAAACAAGCACGTGCCCATCAAATTCCTCAGCATAGGAACATAGTAGATGATGGCAAAAAAGAGCAATTGATTCATTTAATTTGCACATTTATTATTGCCCACTCAACAAAGAATATATCCCACCAAGCTTGACTGCATATGGGATGTCATTCCTTATCTAAAACACTTATTGTCAATTTATTTCATTGTACTCTATCCTCCTTGGTAGCTGAGCATGCTTTTCCCTGGACAAAGTTTGCAAGCTGCATCATTTGATTTCCATAATAATGAGCTGTTTTGCATACTTTGCATCTCTTCATTATGGAACACATGTTGCTTAAAGCTAACGTGTATTATGGTAAAATAATGCATGATTTTTCCATTAACACACATCAAAGGCAGATAGCATACATTATACTCTTAATGCACATTAGTAACCCCCCTTAGCGCGTTTAAAATGCAATTTCTTTTCTGCTTTTACCTTTTCACCCTCTTTGAAAATTATTTTGGTCTCATTTTCTGCTTACTTTTATTTACTTTCTTACAAAACCATCTTATGTTGGTTTTTTTAGTTTAACCCATTGCTCTTCCACTTCACCTACATCGTCCAAACCAGCCAATGTCTTGAGATATCAACCTAACAAAGTTGATATTCTTTAAATGCAGGACTTGAACTTTTTGAATGCTTAGATATCATATGTAGATAACCTTATATAAAGCTTATTGACTGTGCCCAAGCAAATAAATGAGGGTTCAAATTTATTTCAAAATTTACCTTTTACATAATGGTAAAGGAAAGAAGATTCCTTAATCTGTAATATAGGCAGAAAATCACAATACTTCAGTTTCATAATCTCATGTTTAATAATTCTGTGAATATATTGGAAATGCAATTAGTCATATTATCATATCTTAAATTTTACATTTCAATCCATTATATATTAAAGTTAGACAACTAACTTTGGGTTTGTTTGCTTTGCTCAAAACATATCTACATTTGATCTAAAGTACTGTGTCACGGTGTTAACTGTTTTTTTTATGAGGGAGCCCATTTGCCTCGTTCCCTAAAATTGAAAATAATGCCAAGACAATATTAGTTTTTCTTGGAAATTATTACAAAAATAGTCCATTGTATTAAGGTATGTGCAAAAAGTATTTCTTCCCAAAAAGAGGAAATGTCATCCTTAATTGGCGCAAGATACACAGCTCCATTTTTTCTCTGCAGTCATCACAGATGCTAAAGAAGCAGCCATCAATGTTTTACGCAAGCGGACAAAGTGATCTGGAGGTTGTTGGTTTCGAGAAGATTCTTGTGGTGCAAGCTGAAGAGATTTTGCTGGAAGCAGGAACGTCTCAGAAGGCCTTTGTGCTGTTTCATGTTCCGATGAGCAGGTCTTCACTTTTGACTTAAAGGAAGCCTCAGATGAAACTCTGGATGCATGGCACACAGGACTAGATCTTAATTTTCCTTCTTTTCTTTTAGTAGAAAATGATCTGAGAGGTTTCTCGGAAACTAAAGAATTCTCTAATGATTCAGTAGTAGAGGAAGAAAGGAATGAATCCACTAGAGGAGACACATTTTCAGCAGGCAGAATAAAATATTGCCTGTCAGGGCCTTCCATACCTGAAAACCTAAATATGAAAAATTTAAATGTGTAAGTTTCATAATCTATTTTATTTTTCAACTGTAATACAAATGCAATTAACTCCAAGATGTATTATTCATTGCTTTATCAGAAGAGATCCAGCATAACTTTTGCATATTTCATTTATCTATGCAGTACTTTTTACTCAGAATGATTTTACAATAATCCTAGCACTGGAAATAAAAAGCAAATGGAATGATTGAAATGAAATAAAATCTGGAAATATATATTTATGGAATCTGGCAGGCTGGAATCAACAGGTGGGTTTTACACCTTTTTTAGCAAATTGAATGAGTGCATGGAATGAATATTGATTAAACCACAGATTCCACCAAAGCAAGGAACATAGATTTTGAACAGTCTTAAATGAGTAATTATGTCTGAAAGGCACAAGGAAGTTCAGAAAAGCTGGTATTTTGAACAGAGAGATCATAACAGAGAATAGAGAGAAACCAAGGATGGAAGGTTATGAAAGAATTATGCCACAAACAAGTTTAAAAGAGGTTTGGACAAATTACTGGAGGAAAAGTCCATTGCCCATTGTTTACCCCTGAGAGAAGCAGCATGCAATCTGTCTACCTTTTGGGAACTTGATAGGTACTTGTGACCTGGATTAGACACTGCTGGGAACAGAGATACTGGGCTTGATGGACCTTTGGTCTGACCCAGTATGGCATATCTTATGTTTTTATGTTCTGAACACATAAGGACTCGAATTTTAAAGTAGATGGTGAATAGTGTCAATGTAATTCTCAGAGTGCTCATGCAGAGACTTTTGAAGTATGTGTAAAGATTGTACATACTCTGTAAATTGCTACCCCAGCAATGTCCAAGTTACAGTACCTGTTCTCTGTACATACAGAGCAGCTCTGTCTGTTCTGTATAAGTTGCTGTTGTATGTAAACCGCACTGATATTAAATAGCATGGTATAGAAGAGACATTAAATAAATAAATAAATAAAAATGAAGGAAATGAGAGGCTGAAAGGGTGGGTTATCAGGAAATCACAAGTCAGGTCATGAGATGATTAACAAATGGATCAAGAATTTCATGGTGAAATGTGTAGAACGTGTGACAGGTGGAACGGTTTCATAATGCATGATTTGATTATGTGAAAGATCAGGGAATCCAATGGAAACAACAGAAGAAAAGAAGGTTTCAAGGAGAATTGCAGCGGGAGATCAGGAAAGTTGGCATGAATTACTGAGGAAGAAGGGATGGAATGGGAAGTAAAAGAATGAGAAGCAACCAAGAAAGCAGTTTGATTTTCTTCGGGTTCATTTTTAAATGCTCATTTGACAACCAGGAAGGGGCTATGGTTAAATAAATTTGAAATCAGATGTATGAGACAAGATCTATGAAATGTGAGAGACAGAGATGAAACAGTGGAATGATGAAAAATGAATTCCTGAGAATGAGTGAAAATGGAAAAAGAGAAGAGGGGCGATTATTACAACTAAAAGACTCTAACATGTAATTGGAAGGAGGAGAACAAAGTAAACAAATAAGATATGGAAAATCTGAAAAAAACCCCAATGTAATGTAATAAGAATCAGCTAGAAATAGACCAAGGGTCTGAAGAAATGCAAGAGGAAAAGCAGTTCTTTTGAGGTGATGGTGATGGTGATGGAGAGAAATATAAGGGGAGGAAGAGGATGGTGGTTATCTGGAAGCAAGGGATTTAATGAACACCTTCTAAGATACAGGGTACTGAGGACAGACTTAGAGATAGTTATTAACATGGCAGGGTTAAAGGGGAGTTAATTAGCTAAAAGACATTAAGAGGCATGTTTACTAAAGGTTTATGTGACTTAACAAATGTTAAGTGCCGCTGCGCCCATAGCAATAAATGGACAGCATGCATTAATATTTCGTAATGCATTTTAACCTTTAGTAAACATACCCTGAAGACACTGAAAAGTTGCAGCTTAACAAAGGAAACAATTGCATCTGAAGGGCAAGTGTGACGTGGTGTATGTCCCATCACTGTAAAGAAGGACGGATATAGCCAGGGTTCCAGGCCAGAGTTGCCAGGAGAAAGAGAGAGATGGTTTCTCAGGCAACCCAGAGGGGTGGGGCCAGAAAGGGAGGCGTGAATCACAATATGAGACTGCGCACATAGCCAGACAACAATCTTCACGAGAGGATGTGCCTGAATGCCTCAGCAAGAGATAAAGAGACCATCTTGTTTTGAAAGAGATTTTCGATCCTTTTGTGTTGACCTAATTCAGACGTGCAAATAAAATAAAGTCTAAATCTGAGACCCACAGGGTTGGCCTCAGGAGATCAGCTGAGTAGCTGTAATAAGAATGAGATTTAAAACCTGTCAAGAGAGGAACTAGAGGAACGGTCACTAACTGAGTGAGCATTAGTCTGCAGAGCTAGCCTTGCTGGGGAAACTCCACTAGTAATGGGATTATTTTAAAAAATGCTGGCGTGGATGGTGAATAGTATCTACCTGCACAGAGTTGGATAAGGGTTTAAGAAGAGATTCTAGAGGTTTCAACCACAAGACCTCTACCTCAAGTGATGATGCATGATGTAGAAAATAGTGTAAAATATGAGTGATGGAGAGGGGCAGACTGGAGACTGAACAAGATGGTTACTTGAAGCATGAGCTCCCCATTTCTCCCTTCTCATTAGTAGAATGGCAATGTATTTTTCAGCCTCTTTCTACCTCAGTTAGTCCTCACAGTGATGCTGTTAGTGTCCTGGCCATGGCAGGCTGGCTCTTGGCTATGCTGGTGCAGTTTGGGGAGCGAGGCTGCTGCTAAATCTGCAGTCTTGCTAGAGGCACCTGCTGTACTGGGGCAGTAGCATGACCACAATATTGGAGCCTGTCTGACATCTGAGTGGGACTCCCCCAGGCAAGCAGGCTGCAGTGGTATCACCTGGGAGCACAGAGTGAAGGTGAGACAGTACCATCCATCTGTATTACTGCCATTGCTAGCTCATATGGGAATGAAGAGAAAGGATGTAGATGACTGCGCAGTGGTGACAGCCAGATGGCATCTGGTGCCTATTCAGGGCTCCAGGTCTGCACAGTGCACAACACTTTAGCTTGGTGTAGTCCTGGGCTACCAGGTTCATGGAGGGCACAAAGTGAATGGATACCTTTTCTTCTTCTTCTTCTCTTCATTGCCTGTCTTGGTAGGGATCGCAAACTACAGAGTATCATCAGAGGTTTGGATCCATCAAGCTTGAATAGGAGAGGCCCACCAGCAGGTTTTTATCATTTCTGGGTGAGGGCCTGAATGTAGTGATGGTGAAAGAAGTGACCAAGAAATCCAAAGCTGTCAGAGCAAATAGACTAACATAGATGATGGCAGAACTGACAGATGAGCAGTGTGTTCTAATAAAGGCATGCCAGAAAAGATCCCTATCACTGCACACATGCAAAATGATCTAGATAGTGATGGAGAAACTCTCTTAGAAGATAGCACTGAGCCTGAACTCCTCGCCTGAGGAATTTTCTAATATCTTAGCTCCGATAGCAGTGGTAGTGAGGGAAGACTTGGGCCCAATGGACCTGCTGTAGCTGAAGCTGAAAGTGCTGGAAGTGGCTGTATCTCGTGCTAGAAAGCTGGAGTCCTTAGAAAAGCAGCTGCAGTGGATAGCAGAAAGGCAAGATGACAGGGCTGGCCCGTCCATTGAGAAAGAATGTTTTTTGTACAGGGCCCTGCGTTTCAGGGGGCCCCGTGCAAAGAACATTCTGCTTTTTTAAAAATTAAATTTAAAATTAAAAAAAAGCTGGCTGCTGCTGCTGCCGCCGCGGCAGCGGCAGAATGGAGTGTCCCGCAGGGCCCCCTCTGCCCGGCTGAGCTCTCCCAGCCCAGCTGAGCCCCTCTGCGCTGGCTTTCAGATACGCGAAGGGAGAGTGTCTCCCTCGCATCTCTGTTAAGCCCGCAGGGGCTGATGGGAAATTTCCCATCTGCCCCTGCGGGCTTAACAGAGACGCGAGGGAGACACTCTCCCTTCGCGTATCTGAAAGCCGGTGCAGAGGGGCTCAGTCGGGCAGAGGGGGCCCCGCATGATACTCCATTCTGCTGCTGCTGCAGCCAGCTTTTTTTTTTTTTACATTTTCCATGAGCCGGTGGGGGTGGGGGTGGGGGTTAGGACTGATAATGGGCTATGGGGGGGGGGGGGGGGTTAGGACTTGACTTGAGGTGGGCTGTTGGCGGGGGGGGGGGGGGTAGGACTGGAAATGGGCTGATGGGGGGTGTTAAGACTGGTAATGGGCTTTGGGCTGATGGGGGCTGTCTGGAAATGGGGTGATGGGAGGTTAGGACTGATAATGGGCTATGGGGGGGGCTAGGACAGGAAATGGGCTGATGGAGAGGGGTTAGGACTTGAGGTGGGCTGATGGGGTAAGGACTGGTAATGTGCTGTGGGCTGTTGGGGGGGGGTTAGGACTGGTAATGGGCTATGGGGGTGTTAAGACTGGTAATGGGCTGTGGGCTGATGGGGACTGTCTGGAAATGGGGTGATGGGGGGATAGGACAGGAAATGGGCTAATGGGGGGCTAGGACAGGAAATGGGCTGATGGAGAGGGGTTAGGACTTGAGGTGGGCTGATGGGGTTAGGACTGGTAATGGGCTGCAGGCTGTTGGGGGGGTTAGGACTGGTAATGGGCTGTGGGATGATGGGGCTGTCTGGAAATGGGGTGATGGGGGGTTAGGACTGGTAATGGGCTATGGGGGGGTTAGGACTGATAATGGGCTATGGGGGGGGGCTAGGACAGGAAATGGGCTGATGGGGAGGGGTTAGGACCGGTAATGGGTTATAGGGGGGGCTTAAACTGAAAATGGGGTGATGGGGGGTTAGGACTGGAAGTGGGTTGATGGGGGCTAGGACTGGTAATGGGTTGGGGGGTTGCTAGGACTGGAAATGGGCTGAGCGGAAGGGGAGGCTTGAACTGCAAATAGCTGATGGGGAGGGGGCTTAGAATGGAAATGGGCTGTGAGGGAAGGGAGCTAGGACTGAAAATGGGCTGATGGAGCAGCTAGGATAGGACTGGAAATGGGCTGTTGGGGGGAGCTAAGATTGGAAATGGGCTGTGGTGGGGGCTTGAATTGAAATGGACTCATGGAGGGGCTAGAACTGGAAGTAGGCTCATGGGGGGGCTTGGACTGGAATTGGGCTGAGTGGAGGGGAGCTAGGATTTGACATGGGCTGATGGTGGGGCTAGGAAATGACTAGAAATGGGCTGATGGGGGGCTAGGATTGGAAATGAGCTGAGGAAGGGATTCGGACTGGAAATGGATGGGGGAGCTAGGACTGGAAATGGGCTGATGCAGGGACTAGAAGGGAATGGATGCTGGTTGAGACTGGAACTAGAAGGGAGCTGATGTTGGGGGAGGATTAGAATGGGATGGGGCTGGGAGAGTAAAATGGAGAGGGGAAAAATATTTTGTGTGGGAGGGATGAAAAATCTACAATTGGCCGGGTATTGGGAGAGTAAGTGGGGATTGAGGATGGAGGGGTAAAATTTGTGTGGATGAAATAGGAATGAGGAAAGAGCAAAAGGAGAAAGACTAGTATGTTAAAGCAGATGTAGAGAGAGAGAATGGAAAAAAAACTAGAAGAGAGAAGAAAGGACAAATGGACAGCAGACGATGGAGAGTTAGCAGAAAACATGAAGAAACCAGAAGAAAGTGGCTGGACCAATTGCAACTGAAAAAAATGCACAAAAGGTAGAAAGATATCTCTTTATTTTGAATTTATTAGCTGGAATATGAAAGCTCTGGGAAATGTGCATCATTAACGTCTGCGCTTTGTTTGATACAAGAGAAAATTAATTTATAGTTTTATTTCTACAGTGTTGTTGTACATTCCAAGTTTGGCTTTTGGGGTTCCCAGTTTAATTATTGCCTTCCTGTTTCTAAATTGTGATTCTTTGTTTGGTGATGGTCTATGTTCTGCATGTGTAACTGAGCTGAGGTAGTCTGTTTATGTAATTCCTATTTGACATTGCCACTTGTTCTCTTTCCCCAGTATTCTCTGAAATGTATTGGTTTAATATTTGCAGTGTTGCCTTTTGATAGGTAGGGTATGGTGCTTTGTGAGTCCTGATAATGCTGTCAGGATACGGCGGGTTTGCTATGGGTTCTAAATGGGCAGCGTTTGTAGTAGTTCCTAATGTGCCTGGCGGTTGGCACTGTATTATAGTAATGTAGAAATCTTTTAGTCTTTCTTTATCCATACACTCATTAAGAGACATGTTTACTAAAAGTTAGTGTATGGTAACATTATGCAAATATTTATGCAAATAAGGACACTTTTGCAAATGAGGCCCTGCACCGAGTCTCGGCACATGGCCCCGCACCCCCCTTGGGCCGCCCCCTGCAAGATGATGCCGAAAACAGAAATCAGAAGAACGCATTTTTGGTCTTCTAGAAAAAGCAGACTGACAGAATTGCAGATTTTCTACAAAGAAGGCCCCTGGAGTCTCTCAGATTACAAGTGAAAAGTAATAACATGAAACTTGACTGGATGCACCATGTGTAGAGAGGAAGAGGCAATGGGCTGTAATAGAGCATCAGCACAGATTTTCAGAAAGAGGAAGCTCTTATATGAAACATAGGATAAATTCTTTCCACGATTTCTCCTTTAACCTACAAAAACAATGGCAGAGCTTTGCTCTCATGAAGGATTTTAGAGTATGTGGTGCAAACTATACAATGCTTTACCCAGCAAGACCTTATTCTTTATATTGTCAAGAGACTGTCAAGCATTTGTCTGGGACCCAACACAGAGAGAGGATGGAGTGGCTCGTGAATGGGTCATTGAAGGAAAATGGGGGCTGAGGGTTCAAGCAACCTTGGAGGACTTACATGTTGTGCACTTCATTGTATATAATCCATCGGCGCTTGTATTATTCAGTGTAGATTAAATGGACTGATTTTAGGACTGCTGGGAGCGGGAAGAGGAAGCAAAGCTGTTGGGGAGTGTGCATGTGTATACTTTTCCATGGGAATGTAGCGTGGTCGGTGGTCATTCCAGTTGATTTTGAGTGCATGGGGAATGTTTGTGGGAATGGAATCTAGTTTGAATGAGGTATCTGAGAATTCTTGGGCATTCTGTGAATCTCTTGGTGGGGAATTAGGGCTTGGTTGGAGGACAGAGAGTGGGCCTCAACAACGTCTTTCAAGTTTCTGAATGGGTTGAGGGAAAGGATGGAGGAGGGGATGGGGTGGGGTTTGGAAGATGGTGTGGAGAGTATTAGATGCTTCTCTATGCTCAGTTTCAGAGATAGTCTGATATTCTTCTAGTGTGGCATGCGCACCACTGGGAATATTAATATACACGCATGGAATGCACCATGCAGGAGTCTGGGCTTAAGGTATAATCTCTTAATGAATGCAGCATTTCCTCACATATTAAGAAGGCTAAAATTTTGAAGTGCTTAAGAAAAATCACAACACAAAGTTGACCTTTCTTCAAAGACTTATTTAGTTCACAAAGAGGAGAGTAAATTGTGCAGGTAGGTCAAATTTATTTTGTTTCTTATAGTTCTAAAAGTATGAGATTAGGGGATCTTAATACACAAGTTGACTCCACTGGCAGTAGAGTAGGTTTTAGTGACTCCTGAGGGATCTTATTTACTATAAGAATGTACTATCAAGGCCCAGAAATGTTTATTGCTCAAGTTTATGTGCAAAATTACTCACAGGAGCATTTCTTCAAGTAACTCCTTATGTTTTTGGAGGGTTTTGAGGATCATCTTGGGCTGCTGGGGATGGGTTGGGGGCGACTGGAACATATATTTTAATCTTGCAGTTGATAGAGCTTTTAAACCTGTAAATGTTCCCTGTAAAATAGTTCTCTGTGTGCTGTGCTTTCCTGTCTAATCAATGTGTTTATACCTCAAAAATTTCCTGTCATGATTTGACAATTTCCAATCTGTAATCAAAAAACACTGCTGATCGCTGGAAGTAGCGGTATACAAATGTATACTAAATAAATAAAAACCTAAATCACTGGGTGAATAAGAGAAAGGCCCTGGATGACATGTTGAATAATCTACTTGCAGACATGCCAAGCCGCATGCATCAGGCAGCATTCTCATGCTCACATGCCAAAGTAAGTGTCTTCAACTCATGAATTTTCTGAGGCAGTGTCTTACCTTTCAATTCCCCTCCCCTCCGGGTGTTCTACTCCCACCCATTCCTCCTGAACATCCATGACAAACCCTTCCTGGAGAATCTTGGGATTGTAGTTTATTGCCATACACCGAATATAATATATTGAGACCCAGAAACTACAAATCCCACAATTCTGGGTACTTGAATCCATTTAAATAGATTACCCTGAATTGTGGGATTTGTAGTATGTAGGTCTGCATTCATTATACTGTACATAGTATACCGCAATAAACTACAATCCCAAGATTCTGCAAGAAGGTTTGCTACTCTTTTCCATTTGTTCAGCAGGCAACATGTGCAAGAAGAGCTTGTTTCTTTGCTATTAATGTGCTGGCAGTATGCGTGGAACCAGTAGGTACTATTTTTATATCAGTGTTTGGAGATTTTTTAAATAACTGATTGGAATTTGTGAGCATTTATATTAGTACTTCCACAATATTTTAACACATGTGCCTAGGAAATACAGAGTACAGAAAAAAAGTTCTGCTATTTTTAAGCAGTGGAGGAGATGTCAACACCCTCTGCTTATTCCAATGGGCTTTTTATCAAAGATTGTTTAACAATATTTGTGACCTGAAACTGAAGGCTGCTTAAACACTAGTTACATATATCCATCCGTCCACTAAGTGATGAGTTTCATTCTTCCTCTGGCAGACACTGCAAGCTTGGACATGTGATACTGTTCAGTTATCATGACATGATTCCTTTACATACAGTATCTATGTGGCAGATACATTGATTACGCTTGGTATAACTGCATAATATTTTAATGCCAATGCATAGGGTGTTTTGCTATTTTAATATTGTTATTACTAGTCTTGCCTGTGGTTTTATTTGTTATAATATGTGTTTCTTGATGGGAAATTGCTAATGCTGTCAGTTTGCTGTGTTTCTCAAATATACTGCAAATAACTATAGCTTTGTGCTACTCTGATGCCCTTCTCTAGTATTCTACATGATGGCTTCAAATTTAATCACAGTTGCAGCATCGAAGAGGCAATTTATACAGAACAGTTATTAAAATTTGAGCGAGAAACTTTTTTTGAAAGATGATGATATTCTCCAGGAATAAATGTGAACCTGCTGTAGAGAGGCATTGTTTAGCTTCCATAACCTGATTCAGAAACAGCCTCTGAAGTGTGGGATTGGAGGCTACTAAGCCTGGGAGGAAAGGAAAGGAACTGGTTCCTGCCTTAGAAGGGACTGAGATAATCTCTTTCCTTCCTCTACAGTTCTTTTCAGATGTTTAAAGTAGCAGTGTGGACAGAATTTCCTTAATGTGCTCTACGCACCCCTTCAGTTACTGGCACTGAAAGAAGTGAGTCTTTTATTATCTAGCAATGGTTGGAATGAACGCAATGTGCCAGTTTATGGAATTTACAGTTGCTATCTGTAATTTTGTACGGTTCAGCAGGAAATGTAGCTGTTTCTATTTCTCTGGCATTGTATTGTATGCAGACTTTGGCTTTTAGAAGTTTGTTCAATTTTTGTCTGTGTGTTTCTAATTTTTTAGTTTGTGGTAAATTATTCTGTACTTTGATGAGAGTCTGTTTAGCATGTATGACCGAGACCAGGTATTATTGTTAGTGCTGTGTGTGTGTGTGTGTGTACGGGATCTGTAATGATCTGGTTTGTTCAATTTTCCTAATACTGATATTACAAGGCTCACTGCAATATTTACAGTGCTGGTGCTGTTACGGAATTGTAGATTTGTTCAATTCTGAGCAACCTTTGTAGGGTTTTGTAATACTTCACAATACACCTGGTACTGGAGAGGTTTATGTCACTTTTACTGAGATGAAATCAGAATCTGTCATTTTTGTTTTTGGTGAGTGCTAAAGGGAAACGCTTTAGTTCTGCAGTGGAGGGAGAGACTGAAATATTAGCTCTTTTTGGTTGCATTTTAACTTATAGACATCATTTTGTCGTGTTTCTTTTTATTTGCAAAGTAATACAACATGAAGATCTTTCCAAATTTATATTGTGAATGGTGCTGTGAGAAAAACCTCACTCATTGGCCTTCAATCTTGCTCACTGGAGAGGTAAATCTCACTCTTTGGGATAAGAACATAAGATATGCCATACTGGGTCAGACCAAGGTCCATCAAGCCCAGTATCCTGTTTCCAACAGTGGCCAATCTAGGTCACAAGCACCTAGCAGTTTCCCCAAAAGACACATGTTCCACAATGCTTGTACTGGGGCAAGCAGTGGATATCCTGGACCCCTTTTAATAATGGTTTATGGACCTTTCCTCCAGGAACTTGTCCAAACCTTTTTTAAACCCGGCTTTTACTACATCCTCCGGTAACGAATTCCAGAGTTTGATTACACATTAAGTGAAAAAATATTTTCTCTTATTAGGCCACCCTTAGCATCTCTGTACTTCACAGACTCTAAGACCTCAGCTCCTAAGCTACTCTGCTTTGTGTGAGCACGGTGGAGTTTCTGTCTATAAACTGAACCTGAAAAGCTAGAGGGTTTCCTGGATGGGCTCAGGTGTAGGGTACCTGAATGTATAACAGAATTCCAGCTGGTTTGGGATCAATTTGCCTATTAAGGATCACTGTGTTGTACCATGTGACAAAACTCTTTGAAGCTAATATTGCGCCATTCAAAAGATTATAAAAGGACTTGAAAGAGTAGACAAACCTGCACCTGCCAAAGGATTAGCCTCTGGAAAAATGTGCATTGTGCCTTGTTTACTTTATGCTTTCCAGCATGTACTGTGCTATATGTCCTCTAGGATATTTGCTGATCTCAGTGTACATATATCTCTAGCTCTGTCTGGCTTGGATTAGTATGCAAACTCTCAACTAGCCCAAAGAGAATAGAGGAAAGGCTCTTCCAGATCTCCAGAAATACTATAAGGCTACTAGATTGGCCTGTATCAAGTGCTGAAAAAAACGAACACAATTGGATAGAATAGGAAATACCAAATTGAGAAGATATCCAACTAAAAAGAATCCCCTTATTACCAGAATACTTTTTTTGTCGGAGAAGGTCTGCCAAGTGTCTAAAATCTGTACATCAGAGACACCACTGAGACCACTCCATTTTAATTGATATATTTTAAAATGGACCCAAGTCCATTACTTAGCTGAATTCACCAAGCTACCAAAGTTTCCAAAGGACGCGTTTCGGGCTTTACTTTCAGATTAATGGAAAACCCTGCTTCAGGTCACAAACAAGCCAGCAATTGGGTCGCGTTGTCCTTTGGAAGCTTTGGTAGCTTGGTGAATTCAGCTAAGTAATGGACTTGGGTCCATTTTAAAATATATCAATTAAAATGGAGTGGTCTCAGTGGTGTCTCTGATGTACAGATTTTAGACACTTGGCAGACCTTCTCCGACAAAAAAAGTATTCTGGTAATAAGGGGATTCTTTTTAGTTGGATATCTTCTCAATTCTGTATCAAGTGCTGGCTAGGGAGTGTTTTCGTTGAATCTATAGGTACAGCTGTAAGCTAGTCGGGCAGAAAGGGTGTTTCTAGGTGCGTTGCTGACCAGTGGCTCCTGGGGTCCTGGGATTCGGGGGATCACAAGATGATGCCCTCCTACAGCTCACACTGCGCATACTTATGGAGTGCAGCTTGAAGAATCTTCAGGGAGTTGTTGGTCAGGAATTCTCCTATAATTGTCTTCCATAAGAATCCTTTTTTCTTAACTTGTACTAGCAGTCCTGGTATGGAAATTTGGAAGGATAGGAATTTTAAAAACTTACATCAGCTCTGGAAGGGTAATACATTATAGGAATAGAAGCTGACCTTGCACACTAAATACTTGTTACCCAGGGCTGCCTTTTCTGCCCTACAGTTGCTTAAAACGTATAGGAGACACGCCCAGACACCCCATCAGGAGGCCGGAGATTTTTGATAGTTAGATATGTGCTCCAGCCCCTGGAACTTTTACAGGGTTCAAAGGACTTGTATCAGATGTAGTGAGACTGGGTAATTGTATATTTAGAAAATGTCAGGAGGTTTCAACCAATCAAAGGTGAAGCTGATAAACACACAATCAAAAAAAAAAAAAGCTGTCACTCATTAAACATAATTAGGAGTTCAATCAAATCCGTATGACAATACAAAAATATAGGAGAAAAAAAGATCTCAGCTGTACAAGAGCGTCGAACTGTCAGGTACTTCAAAAGTTACACCTCGACACTGGCTGAACACATCACGGATTTTGAAAAAACCTCCTAAATATAGGAACACATGACATTTCTTAAATAGAATAATTCCAAAAAACTTGTGTTGTGCAAAGCCATATAATGCTTAAATTCCATACTTTATTGCACTTATCTTCATTCTGCTTTTCTCACTCCAATGCTAATGGCGACACCACAAGCATTTCGCCGAAGGCTTCCTCAGGGAGTTTAACCTTGGCATCTTGGCATTGCTGTTGTGAGCACTGTAAAACAAAGGAAAAACTTCCAGAACACATTATGTCTCCTTCAGAAAATAAAATCCAATCTGTCCCACTGCTATGATATCCTCTGTTATAATGGCAAGAGAAACATTGTATCAACACTTCCTTCCCAAAGAACCCACGCTCTTTGACATTTAATAAATTCTAAAGTAAACAGTGTAACCTTAATTAAACCCACTTTCCTTGGTCTCAATCCATGAAGACACGGAATGACACAAATTCAACTGGAACACAACTGAAATCATAGCACAAACAAAAAGAGAAAGAGAGAGAAAATTTCTGGAAGCCTGGTTTTCCACCACAAACTCGATAAACAAACATTTCGACATAGACCCAATCTACTAATCCCTGCGGACCGGAGCCACCACCAACTACGCCTGGGAACAGCAACCACACCCCGGCAACCCTCAGGGAAACCAATCAATCTATCCCTGTGGATCAAAGAGCTGAGTCATCACCAAGTCCTGGGAACAGCAACCACAACCCAGCAACCCTCAGGGAAACCAATCAATCTATCCCTGTGGACAAAGAGCTGAGTCACCACCAAGTCCCAGGAACAGCAACCACAACCCAGCAACCCTCAGGGAAACCAACCAATCAATTCCTGCAGACCAAAGAGCCGAGTCATCACCAGCAAGGCTCAGAAAAAGCAACCACATTCCAGAAACCTTCAGGGAAATCAGCCAATCAATCCCTGCGAACCAAAGGGTTGAGTCGCCACCAACGACAATATAAGTTGAAACTCAAGCTTTCAGGCACATTACCATCTGGAACCCTGCACTGATGATGTCCCCTCAAATGGTGACAAAATGTCGGCCATCAAACTATCAAGCTCGGAGAACAATCATGATTGCCAACCTGAGCTACCAATATTCACAAACATCTCTAAGTGATATTTAGCTGATAGCTGGTTACCTAAAATGGCTAAAGTTAGGCATTTTAAAGGCTGACCTGACTTTAGCTGCTTTAGTTAACCAGCCAGCAGCTAAAATATCACCACTGGATATGACCTGGCATTGAATATCCGGGTTCAGTGTTCAGTGACGATGGCTAGCTGTTCTCTCAGCATTAGCTGCCACCGCTGAATATATCCTCCATCGTGCTTGTGCAACATTCTCAAAAATCATTGGTTTCAATTACCACTACTTTAGCTGGGTTATAAAACTAAACTGCATTGGTTTCCATTGTCAGCCAGCAGTGCAAACTTATTCTACCAGCTTACCTTAATTGCTGATCTATTTGGAAGATATTCTTATTTAATGATTCAATTTCTGTCTGTGGTTTGTTTTGATAAATATCTGTATTGTGTTTTCTTTGTGATCTATTTCTTGTTTACGAGAGTAAAAGAAAAGGGCTTGATACCCACTATTTTGTTTATAGTTAACCAATCTCACTACATCTGATACAAGTCCTTTGCACCCTGTATTTTTCAGTGGCAAGAGTGTATATCTAAGTACTAAAAATCACCGGTATCCTGTAAGACTCAAGGGTGAAGGGGAGGAATATGTAGAAGCTGATGAGGATAAAGCAGAATTGCTTACCAATATATTTGTTCTGCCTTCACAGATGAAGGACCAGGAGCAGGACCTCAGAAAACACCCACAAATAGGAACAGAGGTGAAAGGGATCTTGAACGATTTTCAGAAGACTGTGTTTGTGAGGAACTATCTAAACAAAAGGTAGATAAAGAGATGGGGCCGGATGGGATACATCTGAGAATATTGAAGGAACTTGGGGAGGTTCTAGTGACTCCACTGTCTGACCTTTTCAATGCTTCTTTAGAGTTGGGAGTGGTCCCAGAGGACTGGAGAAAGGTGCATTTGGACACTACACAAAAGTGGAAGTAAGGATGAGGTGAAGAACTACAGGCTGGTTAGTCTGATCTCTGTGGTGAGTGAGTTATTGGAAACACTGCTAAAACAGAGCAGACAGAATGATGTTTATGGAGTCCAATGACTTGCAGGATCTGAGGTACTATGGGTTTACAAGAGGCAGGTCTTGTCAGACAAATCTGATTGATTTCTTTGAATGGGTAGCCAGAGTTGGACTGAGGGAGAGCCCTAGATGTGGTGTACTTGGATTTCAGTAAAGCCTTTGACACCATTCCGCACAGGCAACTTATAAATAAATTGAGTACCCTATGGAAGGATCCTAAAGTGACTGACTGGGTTAAAAATTGGTTGAGTGGGAGGCGACAAGAGTACAGGTAAAAGGAGCTAACTCTGAAGAGAAGGATCTTACCAGTGGTATGCCACAGGGATCTGCCCTTGGTCCGATTCTTTTTAATAATTTTGATTGTGATATTGCTGAAGGGCTGTCGGGTAAGGTTTGCCTCTTTGCAGATGATTCCAAAACCTGCAATAGAGTAGACACCCAGGGAGAAATAGATAACATGAGAAGGGATCTAGCTAAGCTTGAAGAATGGTCGAGAATTTGGCAGTTGAGATTTAACGCTAAAAGATGCAGGGTCATGCGTTAGGACTGCAAAGATCCAAGGGAGGAGTGCAGTATTTGGGGTACAGCACTTCTGTCCATGAAGGAAGAGCGGAACCTGGGCGTGATTATTTCTGATGATCTTAAAGTGGCTAAACAGGTAGGAAAGGCGATGGTGAAAGTCAGAAGGTTACTTTGGACCTCATTTGGAGTATCGTGTACAATTCTGGATACCGCACCTTCAAAAGTATATAAACAGGATGGAGTCAATGTAGAGGGTGGCTACCAAAATGGTCAGTGGTCTTCGTTATAAACCATATGAGGACAGATTTAAAGATCTCAATATGTTTACTTTAGAGGAAAGGCAGGATAGAGGAGATATAACAGACATTTAAATACCTCCATGGCATAAATGCACAGGAGGAGAGCCTCTTTCAATTGAAAGAAAGCTCTCTAATGAGGGGACATATGATGAGGGTGAAAGGGGATAGACTCAGGAGTAATATGCAGAAATATTTCTTTGTAGAAAGAGTTGTAGATACATAGAATAGTCTCCAGAGGAGGCAATAGAGGCGAGGATAGTATCTGAATTCAAGAAAGCATGGGACAAACACAGAAGATCTCTAAAGGAAAAAAAAGGGACTATATAGTTGAGATCAACATTATTGGCACCCTTGCATTTTAGGTATGTTGTGCACAATATCTTGAGAAATGAATATAAATGTTCCAACTGTATATTATCATAACATTTTCATACTATGTTCAAAGGTATACAACAAAAAAATGATGTCTGTGCAACATAGACGTAGTAATTTGAGAAAAAAAACAAAATATGACCTGGACAGGATTAATGGCATCCTTCACTAATATTTGGTTGTATAACTCTTAACAGTGATTACAGCCTCCAAACATTTTTTTGTAGCCACCTTTAAGTTTCTTACATCTGTTTGCTGGTAGTTTCTCCCGCTCTTCAACTGTGATTTGTTCCAGCTCATGAATATTTCAGGATTCCTTTGACCAATGGCAGATTTCAGTTCTTTCCTAAGGTTCTCGATTGGATTTAGATCAGGACTCATTGCTGGCCAGTTTAAAACAGTCAATTTTGTTCCTTTCTAACCATTCTTTTATACTTTTGGATGTATGTTTTGGGTCATTGTACTGTGGGAGGACCCATTACCTTGGACCCAGACCTAGCTTTCTGACTATCACATTTCACTCCAAAATATCTTGGTAGTCTTCAGCCAGGAGAGAAGAGCTGATCTAGATTGGAGACAAAGCAGCAAGCCACTCATTCTGCAGGTATGTTTGCTGTGCTGCCTCTAAAGTGTAGGACCAGCAGGGATGCAACCCCTCCCAGCTGGCAGTGGTGTACCTACCACCCCTGCGTTGGTACACCACTGTTCCACAGAAATAGAAAAAGAGGGAAGAGGAGAACTTGGCTTGGGAGGAATATAGGTTTTGTTTTGGTCATGTTAAATTTTAAGTGGTGGTGGAACATCCAATTGGCAATATTAAGCAAGAAGGCTGAAATTTAGGACAGACCCCTGAAGAAATGTTTGGTGCAGAGAGGTAGATATGGGAGTTAAGCAGCACAAATACAGTACTAAAAGCCATAGGATGAGATAAGAGTTCCAAGGGAATGAGTATAGCAAGAGAAGACAAGAGGTCTTAGAACAGAACCCTGAGGCACACCACTCAATATTGGGATCATGTTGCAGGAGGATCATCAGAAGAACATTATAGAAGCACTTACATTTAAACAGATTAAAAAGACTACTAGAACAATATTCCACAAAGCAAAGACGGTACAACGGCTCAGACCACTCATTGACCCACAGGACTTCAGAACAGTCATGCAGATTATGACGCTCCCCCACCTGGACTACTGTAATGCAATTTATCATGGACTACCCACCACCCACACCAACCCCCTACGGACTGCCTTAAACACCACCGCAAGAATCGTCCAGAGGGCAAAAAAACACGATCACATCACCCCAGTATTGAGAGAACTTCACATCCTGCCTCTCGAAGCAAGGATTAAATACAAATCTCTCCTACTTATCCACAAAGCCCTCCAGTAAATGCAGACTTTCCAACTCCAAACTCTATTACCTCAGCCTACCCTCAACAGACCAACCCGACAGACCAACAGCAACACTCTCACTATCCCCCACGAACGAACTAAGTTCAATCAACAAACCTGTAACAGAGCATTCGAACTGCATGCACCCTCCCTCTGGAACTCCCTTCCGAACCAGATCCGAAACAGAGACCTCTCCACATTCCGGAAACTGTTAAAAACCATCCTGTTTCATGAATATCTTGGATCTGAAACAGACATCTCTCACTGACTGCACATCCAGACTCTCTGACCTAACCCCTCTGCTACCAACTAAGAGACTTACGTCAACTGTTTAGTTCTGTTACCTCTGTTCAGATCATCAATGTTAGACCCCCTGGTGACGGCCCCCTCCCCCTCTCTGTTGAGTTGATTATTGTCCCCCCCCCCCATTTTTTTGTTAAACCGCATTGACCCGGTGAAAAGTGGGATATAAATGCATCTAAATAAATAAATACATAAATAAATAGAAGTATGATAGATATAAGAAGAGAACCAAATGAGACCGTGTCCTGAAATCCAAGTGAGGAGAGTATATCAAGGAGTATGTGATGATCAACAGTGTCAAAATCAGCTTATAGATCAAGGAAGGTGTGCATCAAACAAAGGCCCTTGGCTTTGGCCAAGAATAGGCCACTGGAGAGTTTTGCAAGGGCTGTTTCTGTGAAATACCGAGGTGAAACACCATCTTGAGTGAATTGAAAATGACTTGAAATGAAAGAAAGTCAAGACTGTGGAAGTGAATAGCATGTCCAAGTAGTTTGGATATGAAAGGGAGGAGGGAAATGAGATGAGAGTTGGCAGGACAGGTTAGGGCCAGACTAGTAGACAAAGGATGCATCAAGTGGAAGGGATGCTTGTTGGGGAAATAGACCTGAGAAATTTAATCTAATTTTAATTTGACATTTCTATTATGCCTGGTCCTTGAGAGTTCAAGATGGATTATAATATGAAAAATACAAACAATATGGGGGGAATAGTTAATACAATTAAAGTAGTTAGCAGACCTGCTAATCGTGTTAGTCGTGCTCACTAGCATATTCAGTGGCTGTAACATGCTGAGTGCCGAAGAATATCCCCAGGTGCCACCACTGCACACCACAATGTCAGCCAGCTAGCATCAGGCATTTTGTGGGCAGAGCGAAGGTAGCACCCAGTGATAACCGGTCAGCGGCAATATTGAGCCGCTGTCCAGTTATCACTAAGCGGCAAAAGTTAGGCATCTGAAAGAGTGGCCTAGCTTTTGCCATAGAAGTTAACCGGACAGGGCTGAATATCGCTGCTGCCCAGTTAGCGTCCTGCTTTTCTGGATAACCTGGATATTGAATGCCGGTGGCCGGATATGACCCTGACATTGAATATCTGGGTATAAGTTTCAGCGGTGACAACTAACCACTGTAATCATGCTGATCACCTCCGCTGAATATCCCCCCTATATAATTAAAAGAAGAAAAAAATCAGCAATACAAATCAAATAGGTTAGACAGTCGAATAATTTACAATAAATGAAATAATCAAGCATTAGATTTCCGCTATAAATAGCCAAAATAAAAGTAATACCAAATACAGCCTTTCAGAGTAGGGATGGGGTCAGAGGAACAAGCAGTGACTTTGGAGGAGGAAAGATGATGGATAGTTTCCTTCTCTATGATTTTTGCAAAGGAAGAGAGGATGGAAGGGTTCAAAAAGCAGGGAAAGGAAAGTAGGGGTGATCTACTGGAGCACTAGAGAACAATCTTGTGAACCTTTTTGATAGAAATAGGAATAATCTGGGCAGAAACTAAAGGTGGATCAGAAGTGGAGGCAGTTTGAGGAAGGAGGTGAGTATAGCAGAAAGTCGGTGAGGGTTAGCAGCAAAACAGTTTGTCAAATGGACAGTACAAGCCACTGGGCTACCAGAAGAGAGAGAGAGAGAGAGAGTTAAAAAAAGGGTAGTTTCAGTATGGGTCAGTTCCCATTAAGCTGAAAGCCCAAAAGATCAGGAGAGAAAAATAAAAAAGGAAAAGAAAATATGGGTTGTAAATATTGATTGACAGAAAGAAGTGAGTGATTGACAGAAAGTAGTGAGTGATTGACAGAAAGAAGTGAGTGATTGACAGAAAGTAGTGAGTGATTGACAGAAAGTAATGAGTGATTGACAGAAAGAAGTGAGTGCTACATTCTTACCTTTCTGTTTTCTTGTATTGTTGGAAGATCATACAGAAGAGGACCATCAGCAGGAGAAGTATAACGATCACAGATGAAGACATAGTTGCAATCAACAGTTTTTTCCTGAATGCTTTTTCATGTAATAGTATCTTAAAAGTGTCTTCACTGTTTTCCATGTATCCTAACCAAGAGTGGATGAAATTAGTTGAAAATGATATTATATATTAAAGTGCTCTACTGCTGATCCTTGCTCAGAAACAAGTAAAGGTCTTGTTCTATTTGTCTGACATTACTAACAGTATTGAATATTCATATCAGTGAGTTCTCTTGTTCATATGCATAGTACAAGGAGCGGAGGAGTAGCCTTATGGTTAGAGAAACAGCCTACTACCCAAGTGGTCTGGGTTCAGTCCCCACTGGCACACCTTGGGCAAGCCACTTTACCCTCCATTGCCTTGGAAGAAAAGGCTTGCCAATCTACTTCCAGTCATACCTTGCCAAGAAAACCCAGGGGCTGCTAAGAGTCAGCATTGACTTGCAAGCACTTAAAAAAAAAAGTATACTTAATTTTAATTTGACAGTCCCTGTTTTGTGACCAGCAGGCAAGGCCAGCGCTTGAATTAGACAGTCGCCTAGAGCATCGATATTCTGGGGGAGGCAAAAGGGCAGCGGATAATGAGCAGACTTTTTAAACTTACTGATGGCTGAGCTGAGACCACCAGGAAGAAAGGTGCTTAAGAGTGGTTTCCTCTGTGGTATGATTTTCCTCAGAGGAAACCGACATGCTCTTAAGTACCCTTCTTTCTGCTGGCCTCAGGAGCTCAGCTGCCAGTAAGTTTAGAAAGTGTGGTCCCTGCTGCTTTCCAGGTTTCTGCCAGATGGGCAGCAGGTTGGAGGGCACAATATTAAGGGCAGGGCAGTGAGGACGACCCAAGATTGATGCAAGGAGGGGTAAAAGGAGTTCATCTAGGATGCAAGATATCCACACACCAGACTTTGTTCTGGTAGATTCAGTCCTGCTTTTTTACCATATTGCATGCATGAACTCTTAGCTCTGATTTTCCTAAATTGGTAACAAGGTTTTCATGCGAAGCTGATTTCTTTTATTTTTCTCTTTTTCTTTTTAATAATACTTCAGAAATGATGGAAAAGCAGGCTGTTTCCCTTTTTTTCCTAATGCATTGGCACTGGTCACCACACGATACAATACTATATTTTGTTGTTTCCGATATGAATGATGATGCAGCTAAGATTTCTTGTTAATTTGGTCCTAAAGACTAACAAAACTATAAGCAGCAAACTGAGCAAATGTCCTGTAAGTCGTGGAGGAAAGAGATTGATTTTATATCAGGAATATATGGCATCATAGTGCTTTACAATCAATTCCATGGTTAACAGGACAAAGAAGACAGCCTACAGTACAAACCACATATACCGTAGATCCAATAAGGTAAGGGGTAAGTATCGCACAACAGAATCATCTAGAAAACCAATTAAGCAGAATACAATAGGGGGGTACCCAGTGGAGAACCAAAACTTATATCAGTTGAGGCTGCATAAGATTTCAGAATAGCCAGGTTTTCAGTTTTTTCTTAAACCTCTGATGAGACAATTCAAAATGAATATCTGCAGGGAGCGAATTCCAGAGGGTGGGGACATTTTAGACAAAAGCTGCTGAACGGAACCATTCGCATCTGAGTTGCTTATACGTGCGAACCACAAATAAATGGGGTTGGGATGAATGGAGGGAATGAGAGGATATATGGCATAAGACAAGCCGACAGATAAAATGGAAGGCCAGAAAAAAAGGCTCTGAGTCAGCATCAAAATTTTAAATTTGATGTAGCTGGAAATAGGGCGCCAATGCTCTTTAACTAAGAGAGATGTAACATGATCAAAGTGACCAGCATTATATAGCAATTTCAGAGAAGTATTTTGTATAAGTTGAAGTCACCTAATGGGATATTGAGGGGTGCCAACCAGAGGTGCATTACAATAATCTAGACGATATAAAACTAGGGTATAAGTCAATAGCCTTAAGGAGTGCATATTCACTAGAGGCTTCAGAGATCTGATCAGTTGGAGGGAGTAAAATGATTTCCTAATCAAGAAGGAATTATAGAGTTGAAAGGATAGATCTTTATCCAAAATAACCCCTAGAGAGGTAACGGAATCCTTCACTGGAATGCGAATATCAACCATCGTAGGGTGATAAATCAATACTGGAATTGTCCTTGGTAAACCAGAGGGCGGAGGACTTAGAAATATTCAGACCCAACTTCCGGGATGAGAACTATTCAGCAATCTTGATAAGAGAAGATGTTACAGAAGAACAGTAATGATGATCCCATTGGTCACGACTGATGATAATCTTTATATTGTTCGTGTAAATGTGTAAACCAAAATTGAAATCCTGAATCATGTAGCAAGTGGAGAAATGAAAATGTTAAACAAGATGGGGGACAGTATAGAACACCGTGGTACATCACCCAGGAGAAGGAAATAGAGGAAATATCTGCTGTAGTGAACACTTTAAAAGTATGCTGTGAGAGATAGGACTGAACCCAAGCCAAGACTGAATCAGCCAGACCTATATCCTGTAATGTCTGTAATAAAAGGTGATGGTCGATGAGGACAATAGTAGCAGAGAGGTCTAATTGTATTAAAAGCACCTTTTCCCCACTATCCAGGAGGTTAAGAACGCCATTACATAAGCCGACCAATGTCTCAGTAATATGGAGAGGCCTGAATCCAGATTTCTTAGGATGAAGATTGCTCCTGGCCTCGAGGAAGGAAGAAAGGGGCTGAAAAACTGCTTTAGTTAGTAAATCTTATTTCTGGGATGTGTGTGTGTGAAATATAGGGCCCGATATTCAAAGGCATTTACACAGTTTAAGAACTTGTAAACCATGTAAATGCTGCTATAGAGGGATATTCATTGGAAATAATACTCGGTGCCGATGAATATCCATTGGTTCCACTGCTACATGCCCTGATGCTATCCGTGTAGAAAGAGGGTGGCTCAAGGGGTGTTCTGGGGCGAGTGAAGGTGGCACCCTTTGCTAACTAGGCAGCAGCGATATTGAACTGCTGCCCGGTTAGCGACCCACGGGGTAAAGATAGGTGTGGGAAAACCTCAACTATCTTCACCAGTGGGAGTTAACTGGGCAGCAGTTCTATATCATGTTCTATATCACTGCTGCCCAGTTAGCGTCCGTGCCATGCGGTGCATAGTGGCAGACCCGGATATTCAATTCAGGTGGCCAGATATGGCCCAGGATTGCATATCTGGGGTTAAGGTTCGGTGGCGTCGGCTATGAGCCTTAGAGGTGCATAGCTGTCACAACTCAATATCTGGCCCTCAGTCTTTAGGTCTCAGTAGTTCTCATTTAGATCAATGGCACAATCTAGAGATATATCCAGAATTAGAAGGTTTTCACATTCATGAAATTCCCTCTCTCTCTTACATATCCAGAAACTGGAAAACAATCTGAAGTTTAGAAAACTAAAAATAATTTTGTAGCAAGGTGGAGGAATCAATGATTCCGAAGATACAGATGCGAAGGTTAACAAACAAATTGTAGGTAATCAACTTATAGTAGGTGTCTGACTAGCCTTTGAGAGTGACGCTTCCTTCATCAGGTCAGAGTATTACTCTTGAAATCTAGATGTAAATATAGCAAACTGTAAAATGCCACCAGTTTACATCACTTTACTAACTTGCAGTACCTGATACTGCAGGTTAGTCAAACTCTATGATAATGCAGCATGCTACTGAGACTAGGAACATTTGAATTAGATGGAAATTTTGGATTGTCCCCCCTCAAGATCAGCTGGGGAAATTCATGAAGTTTTTCTAACCAGAAGTAAGAGAAAAAAATCATTGTTTATTTGTTTCATACTTTTCTAACATGGGGACGTCCATCCCCGCTATTCGTGCCTCAGAATAACCCCTCTATTGTCTGGGCCAACCCTGACAGCAATTAAATGTCATATTGAAGCTTCTTCTTGTATTGCTGATTTATATCTTATTAAATATCTACTCACCTGGTTCATCATTCTGCATGCTAACAGCATTAATAGCGTCTACAATGGGTAAAAATGCATTGTAAAAAGTTAATACAAGCAGAATTTACAGAAATGTTAACCATAGGTCCCAATATTCAAAAGATCTAGGTGCCTAATCCAAAGACTTAGGTGCCTAGATCTGCCAAAATAAGAATCTGCCCTTGTGAGCACCTAAATTTAGGTACTTATTTACAGCTTAGATTCCTAAAGTATGGGTGGGGCCAAGGGAACGGTCAGGCCAGGGGAAGTAGGTTAGGCAGCTAGTACTGATTTTGTCTCTGTTTTGGTGACTTGGACTGGGAAGGTCTAAATATGATGCTAGTGACTGCTATATCTCTCCCTTTGAAAGAGTCGCCTTTCAGTGTGTTGATTACTGGCTAAAATATGGCAATTGCAGTGATCCAGAATATGGCAGCGCATCTGACAAAAGTGAGTAGGAGGGAGAGCACTTAACAATTGCTAGCCTAATTACATCAGCTAATAATAAAGAAGAGATGTTAAGCAAACGTATGGTGATGACTTTTAAGGTATTACACATTCAAAATCCTTATTATTTGAGGGCAAAGTTGCAGTAGTATACCCCAGGCAAATGCTTGCAGTTTTCTTAAGGTAATCTATTGAGTATTCCATCAGTGATAATGTTTAAGGAAATGGAGTGCGAGCAAAGGCATTTTCAGAGAGATACCAGAACTGGTGAGTGTCTTTCCTCAGAATCTGCATGTTGAGGATAATCTCATGTCCTTTAGGAAACATTTATCTTTCCCTGGTATTATGCTATTGGGAGGGTTGTAGAGATACAGTCCTGAAAATGCTGAGGGGCTTTCCCTCCTTGAGATAATGGATGTTCGTGTATACAGTATGTGTGCTAGGATGCTGATGTTGGTGGATGGGTATGTACGGCTGTTGTATTTCATTATTATGTATTTTATATGTAGTTTTTTTCGGTTTTGTTGACAAATGCTTTTCCCTAATTGGTGGGCGTCAAGTTAATGGAAAGATTCCTCTGAAGTGAAAATATTCACATTAGACATGAAACTTTTATGTATATACCGCTAAAAACACCATTGATTGGAGTGGAGGAGTAGCCTAGTGGTTGGGGCAAGGTACTTCAGGCCAGAGGGTCGGGGGTTCAAATCCCACTAGAGGACAGCAACCTTGGGCCGGAAGGACTGGGGTTTCTAGTCCCACAGGTGCTCCTTGTGGTCTTGGGCAAGTCACTTAACCCTCCATAGCCCATGTTCCCTGTAAAATAGTTATCTCCAAGTTATAATGCCCTGTTCAATGTAATTTCAGTTTGTTCAATGTAAACCGCCTTGATATCATGAAAGGCAGTATATAAGAAATGTAAAATAAATATTGCAATTGAGACTGTTACCACCATGGTTTATCCTGGGATTCTGGCTTTGTGGAAAAATTTGTGAAGAATGTCAGACTATTCTGTAAATGGTTTACTGCAACCCCCACATCAGAACCATCCTGTTTAACTGAAAATGAACAGCAATGAATTTGCTGCATAACTGCTGTTAACTATCTTGGATACATTCTTCAAAAGGTGGGTAATGTTTATTTATGAACCACCAAGACAAACAAAAATATATATACAACAGTCATCCACCTCCCCCCTGGGGTTGACTCTGATCCCCAGGGTAGGGAACAATGATGGTCACAACATTTTCAAGTTATCCCCCCCCGCCCCGATACCCCCTCTCCCTACCCCCCACCCTCCCCCACAACATACACACGACCGATTCACTTCCGGACCAGATCAGAAAACAGTACATCTCCCCGATATGATTCACACCCAATTAAGCCACTAATTAACATCCTAACTGCAGAACTGCATTGCGAGTCCTGGGACTCAGAATTTGTATATATGGGTCCCAGAGTAACAGAAAGGCAGACCAGCGATTGGCATGGCCCCGTGCACCCTTACACTCCAAGAGCATCAGTTGATGGCAGGAATTCCGCCATTCCGAAAAGGAGGGAGGGTTCTTTTCCCGCCAACGATGCAAGAGTGGCCCCTCACCCACCAGACATGCCTTCCGCACCAACCAACGACCCCATTTCCCCTTTGGGGAGGTAAGGCTCAGGAGGTCCAGGGTGACCAGGGCAGCATCCCAAGATACGGGCTGTCCTAGGAGGGTCGCCATGAAAGATCAAACTCTCCTCCAATAGGAGCGGATCTTCCGGCACCCCCACAACATATGCAATAACGTTGCCATGGGCTCTGCACACCGCGGACAACTGCCATCCATGGTCAAATGACAACGAAAGGCCTGTCTCGGAGAAAAGTGAACCCTAGTTAGACATTTAAATTGTATTTCCCGCCAACGGACACCGTCTGCCAGGTGCCCCAATCGTTGAAGGGCAGCCAGAACTGTATCTTGGGGAATTTCCCGCCCCATCTCAATCCCCCAGGCCTGCTCCACACTGCGAAAGTCCGGTCGAGTCCGAAAAAGTGCCAGTCTAGCGTTAAAAATGCGTATAGACGGCTTCGCCTCCCCGCCTAGACTAAAAATCTCTATAATCTGTGCTGACCGTTCACCATGCAGCTCCGCCCCCGGGAGTGAGGCCACATAATGGGCGATCTGCATATACGCAAAGGTATGGCGAGACCCCAGGTCGTATTCCCGGGATAGTGAAGAAAAGGATTTAATTTTCCCAGCGGGATCGACCACATGTCCCAAATTCCGTAGACCTCTCTCCCCCCAAATACGGAATGTGGCTGTCTCTGTACCTGGGGTAAAACTAACGTTACCCCGAACAGGTAACCAACACGATACCTTCCAGTTGCGGCCCCGATAAACATTAAGCTGCCGCCAAGTCTGGCACATGGGGGCTAGTAGCACACTATCAACCAGATGGGAGGGCAGCCGGCTAAAGTCCAAATGTAATAGGGCCTGTAGAGAATGGGGGGCCACATACGCCTTCTCCAACGCCGTGGGAGTATACAAGTCGGTATCGCCCAGCCAATCCCCCAGATGTTGTGCTTGGCATGCCAATGCGTAGGCTCCTAGGTCCGGAAGCCCCCAGCCCCCATCTCTCCCCCTCCCCACCAAGCGACTATAGGGAATCCGTGCTCTCGCACCCTTCCACAAAAAGCCCCTGAATTCCACTTCAAAACGCCGAACATCACGTCATAGTAGCTAGACCGGGAGAGTCTGCAACCAATACAGTATCCTCGGCAATATCACCAGTTTAATCGCTGTGATCCTCCCTGATAATGAAAGGGGAAGAGGCTGCCAAGCCTGCAACTGAATTCGCACTTTGGCCAACACCCGATTCAAATTACTCCCGTAGAGTTGAGATAACTGACTGGGCAGTACTATCCCCAGGTATATAAATTGAATGTCTGCCCATTTAAGAGGGAACTCCCCTGGCCATCCATGCCGGAGTTGACCTGAGATATCTAGGGCCTCAGATTTGTCCCGATTAATAGTAAACCCTGCAAACTCCCCAAAAGTTTGAAATTCCCGCAAAAGGTTGGGTAAGGAATCTGTGCGTGAGAGCAAATGTACCAACAGGTCGTCGGCAAAGGCAGATATTTTAAACTCTTGATCTCCGATACGCACCCCCCGTACCGCTGATGACCGCTCCACCTTACGCAGGAGAGGGTCAAGGGACAGGACAAAACGAAGGGGGGAGAGGGGACAATCCTGACGAGTCCCCCTTCGTAGAGGAAATGCTTCGGATAAGACCCCATTACATAGGATCGCTGCAGTCGGATCTGCATATAAGCTCGCCACCATATTACAAAAAGAAGGCCCTATACCGTATCGCGGAAGGAGATACATCAGATATTGCCAATCTACCCTATCAAAGGCTTTCTCCGCGTCAAAGCTAATTAATAGGGAGGACATACGTCTATACCGGACCCATTCTAGTGACGTTATTATTCTGCGCAAGTTACGTACTGCATAGCGGTCCTTAACAAAACCCACTTGTGAGTCGTGGACAAGCTGCCCCAAAAATTCCGACAGGCGATCAGCCAGGATTTTTGCCATTAATTTGAGATCGAAATTAAGCAGAGATATAGGTCGATAAGAAGCTGCTAAGAGAGGATCTTTAGCCGGTTTCGGAATGAGAACAATGTGAGCATGGTTGTCTCCTCATCGAAAATACCCCTGCTGCGCCCTCAAATTATGTACTGCCGCTAAGGTTGGGGAAATCAGCTCATTAAGTATCTTATAAAACTCAGCTCCGAGACCGTCAGACCCCGGGGATTTGTAGCAACTGGCTTTGGAAATAGCAGCTTGCAGCTCCGCTACTGTGATCGGCCGGTCCAACTGCGCCCATTGCGCCTAAGATAATTGGGGTAGGTTTAATTCCCCCACATAGTCTACCATCTGCGATAAGGAAGGCGACTCCGCTGTATAAAGTTGCTGAAAAAAAGATCTAAAGACTCGCACGATCGCCGGGCTCTCCCGATGAAGTGCCCCCAGGTCATCCCACAGCGCTGGCACCAGTTTTGAGCCCCTGGGGCCACGTAGGCACCTGGCCAATAATTTCCCAGGCTTGTCCCCGTGACGGTATAATTGGTAACGGTAATATTGCACAGACTTCTTAGCCATCTGATGCAACAGCTCATTAAGTTCCGTTTGACTTTCCCACAGCCGCCTTTTAAGCCCCGCCGTTGGGTTCTGAGCCCACTGGCGTCTCAACCTCGTAGCCAACTTTTCCAGGCTGATAATACGTTCCGCCCTCAGTCTCCTCTTCCTGGCAAGGAACCCTATAATGTCTCCCCGTAGTACAACCTTCGCAGTTTCCCACAGCAACTCTGGCTCGTCCTGGTGAACACCATGGTCCGCCTCAAACTCCCGCAATCTCTTCCGAAGAAAGGAACGGAACTGGGCATCCCCATATAATTCGAGTGGAAATCGCCACAGAGAGGTTCTAGGGGTAGTCCCACTCCAATAAACGTCCAGCCAAACGAACGCATGATCGGAAATCTCTACGGGCCCAATCTGCGCCTTTTCAACCTTAGCAAACAAACTGACAGAAATCAGCAGGTAGTCTATACGCGCACTAGTACCGTGTGCCCGTGATTGATGCATATAATCCCGTTCAGTCGGATGCAACAGCCGCCATGGATCTACCAGCCCCAGCCTAGAACACAGTCTACGCAGCACGTGGGCCGTCTGCAGTCTGTCCCGTGGCTCCCCGCCTTTAGACGTGTCTAGGGCCACATCCATAACGCCATTGAAGTCTCCCCCCAGAATCACAGGGAGCTCCGGCAACATCTCTACTTTGGAGGTGAAACGAGAATAGAGGGTCAAATCTAACACATTATGACAATATAAATTGCCCAGAATAACAGGCCTCCCCTCCAAGATCCTCTGCAAGAGTACGAATCTACCCGACGGGTCCGCTAGTTCCCATACAACCTCCAGCCTTATTCGCTTATGTATCAGAAGCGCGACTCCCCCCTTCTTCCCGGGAGCCCCCCACACCTGCCCCACCCAGTCCCTGCAAAGTTTACGGTGCTCCTCGGCTGTCTGGTGGGTTTCTTGGAGCATAGCTATGTCCGCCTTGTGCCTAGCCAAAGCCTGAGCCCCCCCAGCCTGAGGATCCCCCCCAACATATATACTTGTGGCTCAACCAGGTCACGCTCAACACACCCATCTGATCTAGATCCTGCCCTCCCCCCTGTTATTCTGGGCAATTTATATTGTCATAATGTGTTAGATTTGACCCTCTATTCTCGTTTCACCTCCAAAGTAGAGATACAGGTGGGCTGTATATTTTCAGGGCCCCCCAGCTGTGATACATATGCCATAGCCGAGTCCGCAGAGTCAAAAACTCGGTGTCTGCCCTCCTGTATCACGTGCAGTCGTGCTGGATACTGCATGGTGAACTTAATGTTGGCAGCTATTAGCTTTTGGCAAACCGGTGCATAAGCCTTCCGGCGTTGGCTTAATACTGCAGAATAATCCTGGGTAATTCGAATTTTGACATTCTCAACTTCCACAGTTCCACATCTCCGTGCCTCTCTCAGCACTGCTTCTTTCTGTTGGAACTGTAAGAATTTCACCAAGACTATCCGGGGTCTCATATCCCGCATGCTCTTGGGGCCTATCCGGTGAGCTCTTTCAAGAATCACCCGTGTATCTTCTCCTGCAGGACCGATCAGCTTGGCACACAGGGCTGACACATAGGTTAGCAGCTCTTTATCCCCCACCAATTCTGGGAGCCCCAGCAACCGAATATTGTTCCATCTCGAACGATTCTCGAGATCGTCAAGTTTGCTGTCCTGGGCTTTAAACAGAGCCTGCAACTGCTGTAGCTCCCATGTAACGGCAACCACATCTTCTTCGGCCTTTGCGATGCGGTCCTCAGCCAACTGCAGACGTGTTCCGAAGGCATCGACCGAGTTCTGCACTGCATCTATCTTGCCCTGCAGTACCTCAAATTGTGCAGCAAGCGCCTCCAAAACCGCTGCCGAAATCGCTTCTGGAGATACCACAGAGGCAGTTGAAGGCGTCGGGCCGGACTTCGGGGGAGAATCCGCCATCTTCTGCGGCCCCAGATCACGTTCTTTATCTCTCCGGCCTGTTTTCACCGCCGTTGCCATACTCCGCTGCACACCCGATGCAGCCTCCTGACTTGAACTGCACTTGGGGGATAATTCGGAGAGCTTAATGCCCCCGAAACATGGCACAATCCACCAGTAAGGGGTAGGGAGACCGGAGCTCAGGCAGAGAGCGTCCAACCGAGCTCACCACATCACGTGGTCCCTCTGTGGGTAATACATCTTAATAAAAAATTAAATAGTTTGCAAGCATACTTAAAGGTCTTCCTTAGAACCCACAGGTAGTTCCATCCAGTATTTACCACTTAACCAGGAGAGCGAAGACCTTCCCTCTCTCCCTCTATAAACAGATTTTTGGTTCTCATTTAAAATAGTCATATTCAGTGGAAAAAACCCAACCTTTTATAGATAGATGGATACAGCATATTCTGCCTTTTCTGAGCTGAACAGATCTCAGATTGTTGATCTAAACAGTAGTCCTGTCTTCTTTAGACTACTGCAATGTGATCTACCTAGGCCTATCTAATAAGCGTATTGGTAGGCTGCTCAGAATATGGTGGCTAAGGTGATTATCACATCAAAGTGCTGGAACAGAGTTACATCCTTGTTCACAGCACTGAATTGGTTCCCTGTAAAACTGAGACTTAAAATCTTGACCTTGATTTTCAGAATTCTGAAGGAACTTGCTCTGCAATAATTTTCAAACAGCATTTGTCAATATATATCAAAAAAACCTTTAGAACATAAAATAGCTATGATCTAACCAGGATTTAGGACCATGGATCCCCTCAGTCTCAAAGCAGGAGTGAACATTAAAGGGAAGGGCCCCACAATTGTGGAATGGTCTCCAAAACAAAATTAGAAAAAATTTAGCTTTTCATAAGAATTGGAAGACCTGGGGCTGGATTTTCAGCTGGTATGATAAGTGCATTAATTTAAATCCTGGCACTTAAATTAATATGTAGATTCGTCACCTCTTTGAATGGGTCCTGGCACTGAATATACAGATAGGACAGTCACCATGCTAGAACTTTGCATTTAGTTTAGGCCTGATAAAATTATCCATTTAACAGCTGAATATCACTGCTAAATGGATAATTTTAAAGGGTACCCTCACTCGCCCCAAATCCACTCCATGGTTAAATGGACAATATCTAGATGTCCAGTAAGTTAAATGGGCCAGTATTGTCTATGTAAATTTGAAAATTCTTCAGATTATTATATATTTTTTTATGTATTAGGATTTATCAATTGCCTTTATACAGAGATTCGCCCAGGGTGGTGTACAACTGGTTTCCCCTGACATAGACGTAGCAGCTACATGACAATAGCAAAATGACCACTATGCCATCATAACAGACAATTAGAACAGTGAGATACATTTGGAGACAGAAACTATTTCTAGCTATTATTGCCTTTCTTATTTATTAATTAGTTAGGATTTATTAACCGCCTTTATGAAGAGATTCATCCAAGGCAGTATACAATGGACAACTTACAATAGCAAATGATGACTATGTCAGCATAATAGACAATTAGAACAGTGGGAGAAACTTGGAGTCAGGAAATAATAGTTGCCAATATGATACAATGTTAGCAATGCACGCCTTAAAACAGCATACTAGAATATTCAAACAACCGAAATATGATACAGTGTCAGCAAAATACTAATGATATACCTTAACAGAAAGCACTGTTGAATAGTCAAATAACATAGTATATGTACACACAATGTTACCACAGTAAAAATGATGCACCGTAAAAGGCAACAAAGTAGAAAATTCATATAACATAGGATATGCAAGATATTAGCACATTCAATGAAACATCAGTGATACTTTTACTGGCAGCTGGTGAACGTGGCTTTAAATATCAGCCAAACTGATGTTTGGGGTGGATTCTCATATAGGGTTAGGGAATTTACAGTAGAAATTGAAACTAGACTGAATGAACGATGATAGTTTGCCATCTGAATAAGTGGGAAATGGAACGATGCTTAGGGTTGAGAAGGGCAGGCTGTAAGTTCTGTTTTGTTAGAAAATTATATGGATTGTGTTTTTGTTTTTGTGATGGCTGGAATGGAGTGATAAGGACCTTCTTGACGGTTTTATATTATACAGAGTGAAGGACTAACTTAATGTTTAGTGTATCAGAGTAAGACCCAAAGAATTGAGGTTCAAATCCTACTTGCCCTTCTTGTGACCTTGGCCAAGTCACTTTCCCTTCTATTGCCTCAGAGACAGACCTAGCTCCTGATATTCAGCTTCAGCGACTAGTGCTACTAAAGCGGCTAGCTGCTGCCACTGAATTAAATATCCCGGCATTGAATATCTGGGTCAGCCGGATAACGATGAGGCAAACCAGGCAGCGATGATATTCAGTCTTTAAAAATTCCTATCTTTCACCATGTAGCGATAACCAGGCAGAGGCTCAATATCGCTGCTGTCCCATTATCGCTGTGTGATGCCTCCAGAATGCCCCAACACTAGCTGGTTAGCATCTGGGCCTACAGTCGCAGACCCATGGATATTCAGAAGCACTGATAGTACCGCTGAATATTCCAGTCAGTGATTAATGTGATTAGCAGGTCTGCTAACCGCGTTAATTACTTTGAATATCTTATCTCTTAAATTATAGCCCTCTGAGGATAGGAAGATAATAAATCAACATCAATTTTTATCATGATTATATCATTATTCCTTTTCTTCCATTCTAATCAACAGACAATTTATTAAACTGTGTGCTGTTAGCTAATAGTTCCACTGCATAAAATGGGAAGGCTGTAAATAGTGTGCATTAATGTATATTGGCACATGCAAACACAGTAATGCCTATTAATTAATCTTGTTCTGTGATAAAATTTGATGCAGATAAGCACTGTAGTCATAAGGCCCATTTACTCTGAGTGGTCTTTAAGATGGAGCAGATCATGATGTAGTAATGAAATACAGGCCTGCACATTTCGTTACTGCACCACAATGCCTCTTAATACCTCCTCTTGCTGTCACCCTTTGATATTCTTGCATCTCTCTACCCTCTTCCTCTCATTTTTTCACTCCCTCGTTCTCATCGCCTATCTTGCACTCATCTCTTTTGTCCCCTTTCATCTACAGTTGTGGTCGACATTATTGGCACCCTTGCATTTTACATATATTGGAGGTCATTCTGTGCAGCATTTAGTGGGGCTGTACGTCCAGTCTAGATGTACATCCCCCGCCAAACGCTAGTGCCTGATGCCAAACCCAAAGATCCCCCCCGTATGTACAGAGGAGATGTGTGGGGAGCTCTGGACGGGGGCGGGAGAGGATGAGCCAGAGGAGGAGTGTGGGTAGAGCAGAGGCGGGCCCATGACCCCGGATGTACAAGGCCGATTCCGGTTGTGGCCCTGTACATCTGGCATGGCAAGGACAGACGAGGGACTTATTCCACTTCAGAGGTGGAATGAGTCTCCCCGACAAAGGAGATCGGCTCCAGCTAACCCCCCTGTATTGGTGAGTAGCAACAGGATATTTCCCGCAGTCCAATCCTACCCTTAGTAGGCCCTGTCGGGGGTCGGGCAGTGGGGAAAGGCAAATTAGTTCAATGGCAGGGAATCGGGCCTCCTGCTTGATATCCTGTTGCCATGGTGATGGGATTCCATGGCACCGAGGCTCCATGCAGGAGCATTTGCTGGATTGGACAGGACCAAGGCTGTACATCTGGCAGCACAGAATCGGGGCACGTCTGGCTTATCAAGGCCCTTTACCCTGATTCTGCTCCTGTGGGAACGTCTAGCTCCCGTGGGTGCAGAATTGGATGCAAATCTGGCCCATCTAGATTTTGGACATCTGGATGGGCAGAATGTGCCCCGAATGGAATAGGGCCTATTGTGTACAATATCTTGAGAAATACAGTAATTGGAAATATTCCAACTGTATGTCATCATAATATTTTAACAGTATGCTCAAAGGTATAATACAACAAAAAAAATGTCTGTGCAATTTAGACGTAGTAATTTCTGAGAAAAAGTTTAAATAAATAAATATTTTGTTTTTCTTATGTACTGCCTTTCAGTTTTATCAAGGCGGTTTACATTGAATGCAACATCAACTTTACATAGAACGGCTAAGCACAATAACAGTTTCACATAGAACAGCTAACTATACAATTGTGTATATCATAATTTAACTGTGTAGCCCTTCAGTAACAACTATTTACAATAGCAACTATTTACAATATATTAGGCCTCTGTTTAGTGTATCATATGATAATTGTGGGCCGGGTGATTGTCAGATGTTTTTGTGTATTAAGGCTGTGAATCTGGAGTACTGTAGAATTATTCTGTGAACAGATATGTATTTAATTGTTTTTGGAAGTTAGTGAAGTCCATAGTTGCTCTTAATTGGTGTGGGAGAGAGTTCTAGAGTGATGGGTTGTAGTATTCAAATGCTCTTTGGAGTGCTGGGATGAGCTAGTCCTGATTGTTGTTGTCACAAGAGTGTTCTGCTTAATTGAGTATCTGGCACCCTCTGGATTAGCTCTTTTAGGTATGCAGCAGACTGTGCAAGGTCTTGAATACAATCATTATTGATTTGTATTTTATTCAGGATCATATGGGGAGCCAGTGAAGGGATTTTAATATTGGAGTGATGTGTTCTTGCCTTTTTGATCTGGTGATCAGACGAGCTGCAGTGTTTTGCGCAGTTTGTAAAGTATGAGTTGGGCATTTAGATAGACCTTAAAATATCAGATTGTAGTAATCTAGGTGTGGAGTGATTATTGCTTGACATACGGTGTGGGAAGTGGCTTTGTTCAAGCAGAGGTCGTAGGTTTTGTAAAGTCTTCATTTTATAGTAGACAGTAGCTGTATTCTTAATGTTGGATTGGAGGTTAAGCCTTTGGTCAAGAGTTACCCCTAGATATTTCACTTCCTTCTTCATGAGGATCAGTTGATTTCCAATTAGTAGATTGTCCAGTGGAATGAAGGTGGTGTCTCTTGTAATAATGAGAATCTCAGATTTGTTGTAGTTGATTGGCTAGAACATCGTAACCTCTCATTCTGTCACTGATGTCATGCATGAGGTGATGGTAGTGTAGTCTAGTTTTCTGGTGTTGAATGTAGAATAAATCATCAGGTCATCTGTGTATGGGTGGTGTTGTATATTTATTGCGTTCTTGGATAATTTTACAGACTGGTTGTACATATATGTTGAATAGTAGGGCAGATAGTGCAGAACCCTGTGGTATTTCTCGGTGCATTGCTAGCAGTTTGGAAGTTCTGTTATCGGTCTTGATTTGTAACTGTCAATCAGATAGGTATGAATGGCGTGCCACTGATTCCAGTCTCCATCAGTCTGTCCAGGAGTATGGAATGATTTATTGAGTCAAAGGCTGTTGTGATATCTATAAAGATGAGTATGTATCCTTGCTTGAGATTTTCAATACCTTTAAGGATTGTGTTCGTTAGGGAGGTTAAGAGTGTTTCTACCCCATAATATTGTCGGAACCCGTGGTGGTGTGGAACCAATGGGGTGGCTGAGTCAATGTGATTTTGAAATTGCCATTGGGCTGTTTTTTCTATTATTTATTTTATTCATTTAAACTTACTTCTATACCGCCTTTCTACATTTCAAAGTGGTTTACAATTAACCAACAAACAGGGCTGTTAGGCACTCTGTTGTAATTTGAAATTAAACAGTAGAAACAATATAACAGTAATGTATATTTATTTTTGCTGTTAGTTTTGCTAATAGAGGTAGGCTGGATCTGGGTCGGTATGAGGATGGCACCCTTCACTAATATTTGGTTGCACAACCATTGGCAAACATTTCAGCCTCCAAACATTTCTTGTAGCCATCTATAAGTTTTGTACATCTGTCTGCTCATGGTTTCTCCTGCTCTTCCAATGCAATTTGTTCCAGCTCATGAATGTTTCCAGGATTCTTTTTACCATTGGCAAATTTCAACTCTTTCCAAAGGGTCCTTGATTAGACTGAGATCAGAACTCATTGTTGGCCAGTTTGAAACAGTGAATTCTTTCCTTTTTAACTATTCTTCTGTACTTTTGGATGTATGTTTTGGGTCATGGTCCTGCTGGAGGACCAATGACCTTCAAGCCAGACCTAGCTTTCTTACACTAGGTAACACATTTTGCTCCAAAATACCTTAATAGTCCTCATGATTCCTTTAAGACGTTCCAGGCCTCCATTTCCTGAGGCAGCAAAACAGTCCCACAATATTATGGAACTTCCACCATATTTAATTGTAGGAAGAGGTTTCTTTTCCCCTTATAAGCTTCATTTATTCACTGGTCTGCATTGCCAAAGAGCTCAAGTTTGGTTTCATCTATCCACAGAATATTTTCCCAGAAGGATTGTGGTTTCTCATGGTGGGTTTGGGCAAAGATCAGGCATGCCTTTTTATGTCTGTCTTTGAGCAATGGGGTCCTCCTTGGCCTTCACCCATGAAGTCCTTCTTTGTTTAGTATGTGGCATATGGTGCAGGTTCAAACCACCACTACAGATTGCTCCGGGTCAGCCTTAAGCTCTTTGGATGTTGTATGTTGTGTTTTTCCAAACAGTAAGCATTCAATTTCAATGACTTCTTGGATTAATTTTCCTCTTCCCACCATATTCTGGGAGGTTCTTTACAGTTCCATGAGCAGAAAACTTCTCAATAGCATTGTAAACTGTAGACACAGGAATATCAAGGTCTTTGGAGATGGTCTTGTACTCTTTTGAAGTTTGATGTTTAGTGATAAAGGCGTTTCTGACAGTCTCAGGCAGCTCTCTTATCTTCACTATTGTGAAAATGAAACAGGGAGTGAATATGGCATTTTAAACATTAGAGCCATCATTCATTAGTTGTTTCAAGTCATGTGAGTACTGATCACAGGTTTGTCTAATTTTACTGCAATGAGAATGCGGTTCTTCTGTTCAAACTGATAATTGTTTATAAGGGTGGCAATAATGTCCTGGAAATGTCCCAGTTTTTATACTATTTGTTACTATTTCCTTTTTTAATTAGTCTTGTTTTATTTGATTCTTTTGTGTGTCAAATATGTGTGCATATATAGTGCAAAGACATTTCACTGGCCACTTTTTTTTTAGGAGATATTGGACATTAAGGTGTTGATCTGCAAGAATGCCAATAATGTTGACCACAACTAAGTTCTTAGTTACCACAGATTATCTTTGACTTTCCCTTCACTTCGTTGCCACCATTGCACACAAATATGTCTCACTGATATTCATTTTGGATATCTTGAAAACCCTTTGGGCTGGGGGTCCTTCAAGATAGGTTTGGGAACTGCTGGTATAAGATAAAGTTACCTTTGGATTTATTTTCTTCATGTTGATCAGTTTTGCTGATAGTTACATGAGTCACGTTTTCAGTACCTGATGAAGTGAAGTAGGTAATTTAATTATAATACTGTTTGAATTTATGATTGTTCTCTCAACCTTTTCTCTGCCCTTGCAATCTACATAAGCATGCTTTCCCTAGAGGATGTTGCTATTATTTCTTAGCACTAGGAAATGGAATCTGCAGTGGAGGTACAGCAAGGTTATGATAACAGTTCTTATAGTGCTCTCTGGCACAGTAATGCCCACAAGACAGTGAATATTGCTTGAAGTCCAGTTTTACAAGCATATACGAAGACTTTTCTGAATCATATAACTTAAGTGCCATCAACATCTTATATATGAATGCAACTGTTGAGAGTCATGGTGTACTGACTACTAAGATTCCTTATTAAAGGCCTCTTTTACTAAAGCCCATTAGCTGGCTAACGGGCATCTTAACGTGTGGCTACAGGCTGTTGCAAACACTAACTCATGATAGTGAACCTTTGATGCTAAAACGTACATAAATTGATGATCGTGGGATGGGGTGACAAATGGGTAGAAAGAGTATGTACAGTGCATTACTACTAGCACCAGGGCAATTGCGATGCTCTTGGGTTATGTTCATCTAATGACTCCTCTATAGGAGACTTAAATGAACCCAACAGAGTGGAGCGGACTTTAGGAAAACCCTTTGTGTGTTATCTGCTAGGGACACATTGAACACGCCCCGACAGCTGATGTGCGGCTTTTGCCATTAATGTTTGTGAGACTGGTGCGTTAATGGCAAAAACCTTGCAGGCTTTAGTAAAAGGAACACTAAGTAATGTGTTTCTCTTATTCAGGACATATTTGTGGAGTATAATATGTGGTCTAGTCCATTTATAGTGTTCACTAAACCGCAGCCAGCAATCCGATCTTAATATCAGGAGCTGAAACCACTAACCATATCAAAATTCTGATAAAGCAAACTTTATATTATTTATAGTGTTATTTTTTGTGGACCATCAAAAATATCTTAGCATCCATTAGCTATGTAATCTTCTGAGGTGCATTATCATTTTCATCATAGGTACATTTTTCTGTCTTCTATTGCATTTTATATACACTTCATTTATCAAAACCAATCTCCTACATAGCGATCATGATTACTGGCTCTATAACTTGAATACACTGAATACTGGCGGTTTAAATTTAGGAATAGAATGGCAATTATTAATTTAAATTGATCATGTGACTGAGCAAGTGTTAAAGATGCTGATGTCATGTTTTCTCTTTCAGTATATTCTTAAGATGCAGTAGAAGCAAAGATGTAAATATTGCCATAATGTAAATATCGTGAATAGAGTATGTCGTAATTGTTTTGGTTCGCTCCTATTGAAAGTTCTTTTTTAGCCATCCCAAGTTTAATGTACCCGGTTAACAACCACTTGTTATATGTAACACTTCCTATGTATTTGATCAAGGCTGCTGGGCCGGGTCCCGAGGCCGCCAGTAACCAGGTTCCCGGAGCCCGGCCTGCAGCCTCATGCTCGGCACATGTTGGGTGGGGGGCGGAGGGGAGGTAGGTGAGGAGAGCATCACGTTGTTTGAAATCGCCCACGTCGGCAGCGTGGGGCGATTTCATTGGCGGCGCTGTGGTGGGCGGGGCCAGCGGGACCTGCTGGGCACCGTGGAGAGTCTCTCTGGCGGCTTCAGTGGGCGGCGGCAGCAAGTTGGGGGGGCTGTGAAGGCTCTTGGAGGCAGCGTTCTCGGGGGTTTAAAATACAGTGGAGGTGAGTAGGCTGAGGGGCGGGCAGAGTGTCGGTGGGTCACATGGGTAGTGGGCGGTGAGCAGCGCGGTGGTCTGGGTTGCAGTGGGGGGCCTCGTGGCTGTCATGGGGGGGGGGCAAATTTGGTGGCGGTGTGTGCTGCCGGCTGGCTGGAGTTGGGTGGAGGGTTTTTTAGTGTCAGGGGGCAGCGTGCTGTGGGGAGAGAGGGGGTTTTGGCTGGTTGGGCAGTTTGGGGAGGGGCTGTGGGGTATCAGGGGAGGCTGCTTCTCCGGTGTGCTGGGGTGGGGGTGTAGGAGTGGTGGAGGTTAGGTGTTGGGTAATTAAAAACAAAAAACAAAAAAGGGTTTCATAAAGAAGTGTGGTGGGGTAGCTTTGGCTAAAACAGGGGGAGTGAGTGGGGGCTGGGCATGCCAGTGGGGGGGGGGGGGGTTTGGGTACCATGGGGCGTACTCTGAAGGAGCAGGGTGGGGGGGGCAGCAGGGAGGTGCTGGTTCTCGGGTTGGTGGGCAGGCAGGCAGGGTACAGGGTGTTTGGGCGCCTGTTTCTGCACGGGCTGTAGTGCCTGTGGTTAGGGGGTTAGCAGGGGTTGGGGCTCAGAAGGGAGGAGGGGGATAGCAGGAGTGGGGGCTAGGAGGGGATCCTGGGCTCGGGGTGTGGCTTGGGGTTCCGCTGGGGAGTTGTCACGGGATGAGCAGGTTGGTCTGAGGACTATGGGGGAGGGGGAGGTGGCTGCTGATGCGGGGCAGCTGCCCGGGGTAGGGCTGGCGGGTTATCGGGGGGGGGGGGGGTGTGGCAGTGGGGGGTGCATGGGAAACCCCGGTCGGCATGGGCCCTGATTTTCCTGGATTCCATGTTGCCGGGGGCCCGTTCACTGTGGGTGTGCCAGCCAGTTATATACCCTGGTGTCCTGGGGGGCATTTGGCATCTCCCTCGGATAGGGGGGTCTTAGGGAATTGGTTTGGGGGGGGGTCAGTTGGCCCCTAGGGTTACGGTTGGGGTGACTGGTCGGGTGGGGGACCCAGTGCTGTTGGGCAGTCCCCTATGTTGGGGGGGATGGGGTGGGAAGCTGGGGGGTTGGGCTCATCTGCCTGGAATTGGGGAGGTGCAAGGGACCGAGGTGTGAGCAGTGCTGGGGCGGTTGTTGCTGGTGTTGGTAGTTCTTTCCTTCTACAGGTGCCGACGGAAGGGGGTGCGAGGGTCAGCTTCTCCGGCCTTCAGCAGACCAGCTGTGCCTTGCAGTTACAGATGCCAGGCCAGTGCAATCCCGTGGGGGAGGTGCAGGTCCTACGTGAGCCAGCCGCTGATGAGGCAGTGGATGGTGAGTGTTGGGGGGAGGGGGGTGGTGGGGGGTGGCGGCGACGTCCACTGAGACTGGGCCTGCGCCGCGCTGCAAGGCCAAGTCTAAGCTAGATATGGGCATCGCTGCCGTAAAGGGTCATCATCGTCGTCCTCATCATCGTCTTCGGAAGGTTCCTCGGTGGGATCGGTAGGGGCAAATCTTGAGAAATGGGAAGGCGCGGCTTCATCGGTAGTGCAGTGTGCGGAACTGTGGGAGGGTGTCCCGCGGAAGTTGAGGTGCTGGATCCAGAAGCGGCGGTATATTGATATATTTCGACTGTTGGACAGGAGGAAGCGGTCCGGGGAGAGTAGGAAGAAACGCAAGGAGGATGAGAAGGCTGGTAGGGTAAGGAAGGTATCCCACAATACCTTGAACTGGACACGGGCCTTCTTAAGATTGGCTAGTGTGTGGGGGCATCATGACCCGAGCCAATATGGTGCGCTGTTGGCCTATGCCGATGCCATATTGACGGCTTCGCAGGCTCACGAAGGTTGGGCCTGGCTAAACTATGACGAGGAGTTCCACGACATGATGGAAGAAAATACGCAGTTGTCGTGGGGGACTAAAGACATTAATTTGTGGTTGACACAAATGTCGGCCAAAAGGGGGGGAGTGGGGGGGAGTGGTTTGGGGAAGGTGGTGTCGATGGTGGGCCTTAAGTCCTTTCCTTCGCCAGCAGGATTGTCAGTCCCGGCGAAGGCTGGGCCGGTTGGGGATGACCTGTGTTTGCTTTTCAACAAATCCTCCTGTCCCTTCCCGGACTGTAAGTTCCGGCATGCCTGTTTGCTGTGTGGAGGAGGGCATCCCGCCACGAAGTGTAGCAGAAAAGGGGTGGCGGGGGTTCCGGTCGGAGGTAAGTGAGGTTGGGAGTTTGTCTTTGGCGTCTACCCTGATTCGGGTCGAAGCAATGCAGCCTTGGTTGCTTCATTTCGGGGGGAGTTGGCAGGGTAAGGCCTGGGGGGTATTGCTGTTGGTTTTTTTGCGAGGATTTCGGATACCGTTTCTAGGGGAGGTAACTAGTGTGTTCGCTAATAATAACAGCTTGGTGCGAGGGTTGGGTGATGTGGTATGCCAGAAGCTTGCGGCGGAATGTGCGCTAGACCGAATAGCTGGGCCTTTTGTTGATCCGCCTTTACGCCTTTCATTGTTTCCCCCTTGGGGGTGGTCCATAAGAAAGAGCAGGGGCGTTTTCAACTTATACATAATCTGTCCTTTCCGCCTGGGCAGTCTGTTAATGATCACATTCGGCACGAGTTGCGCACAGTGAGGTATGCATCATTTGATGCCGCGGTAGAGTTGGTGTGGCGGTGTGGCACAGGGGCGTTGATGGCGAAGATGGATATTGAATATGCTTTCCGGCTCTTGCCAGTTCACGCATCGGCATTCCCGCTGTTGGGTTTCCGCTTTGATTCGCAGTTCTATTTTGACAAATGTTTGCCGATGGGCTGCGCGATTTCGTGTGCGTATTTCGAGGCCTTTAGTTCTTTTTTACATTGGGTGGTGGGGCAGCGGACAGGATCCTGTTTCACTGTCCTTGGCAATGGCAGGCGTGCGACAACCGTATCATCATATTCGTGTGTCAGTCGGGATGCGGGAGAACCTGCGGGTTTGGCATTCGTTCCTATCCAAGTTTAATGGCTGCACGGTGGTGCAATTGCTCGAAGTGTCCAATGCAGATTTGCAGCTGTTTTCTGATGCGGTGGGCAGTTCAGGTTTCGGCTTATACTGTCAAGGATTGTGGTGTGTGAAGCTTGGCCTGCGGCATGGGCAATTTCTGGCTTGACCTGTAATATTGCGTTTTTGGAGTTGTTTCCCATTTTGGTGGCCTTTTGGGTGTGGCCGGAGCGGTTGAGGAATAGGAGGGTTGTGTTTTGGAGCGACAATGTGGCGGTGGTGGAGATTATTAATAGATACTCGCCCAAGTGCCTGCGGGTGGCGTCATTGATGCGAGTCTTTGTATTAGCGTGTCTGCATCTTAATGTGACGGCCAGGGCGCATCATGTGCCAGGCATACAGAACTCAATTGCGGATGCTTTATCCCATTTTCAGTGGTCGCTGTTTCATCGGTTGGCCCCAGGGGCGGAAGAGGAAGCATCAGCGGTGCCGGAGCATCTTTGGCAGATCGGGACCCTGGAATGATGGCGTTGCGTTCATCAGTGGCGCTGGGGACATGGACAATGTACATGCGGGGTTACTCCAAGGTGTGTGAGTTTCTGATGGGGAGGGGTTGGGGGGAAGGGCGAGTCACGGATGCAAGGCTGGGGGAGTTTGTGGTGTGGGCCAAAGAGGTAGGTTGGTTCCGGCCTGCAGTCCTTTCGGCTTTAGTGGGATTTTAATTTTTCTGTAAGGCTGCAGGGTGGGGTAATCCCAGGGTTTCCTTCTTAGTGCAGCGCCTGTTACTGGGGTGGGCAAAGGAGTATCCCCTGTACTGGACTGGCATCATCCAGTTTTGCACGAGTTGCTGGTACGGATCTGGGAAGAGCTGCCTGGGGCGGTGGCCTCTGATTTTGAGGATGTGTTGTTTAGGGCCCTGTTGGTCACAGCCTTTTTTGGGGCTTTTCGCGTTTGCGAGCTGGTGCCCCGGTCCAAGAAGTGGGAGGCTTTTGGGGGGTTGGATGTCCGGCATGTCGTGCTGACAGCAACGCAAGTGTGGTTCTTTCTCCCGCAGTCTAAAACGGACCCATTGGGAAAAGGAGGATGGGTAGTGTTAAGGGCTATCCCCGCCTTGTGTTTGTGTCTGGTGCAGAATGTGGCATTGTACGTGCGCCAGCGGCCCGGGGTTCCAGGCTACTTCTTTGTGCACGAGGACGGGAAGCAGGTAACAGAGTTCCAATTCACTGCGGTGCTTCATAGGGTGGTGAGGCGGCTAGGCGGTGATGACAGGCAGTTCGCGTCCCATTCCTTCAGGATTGGGGTGGCTACCAGTGCGGCAGCGGCCAGGCTAGAAGGAGCGGTGATTCAGAGATTTGGGAGGTGGCGCTCTGGGGCATATGTGGGCTATGTCCGCCTAGGAAAGTCATGAATTGTTTGGTTCAAGGTCGCAGGTATCAGGGAAGCTGGTGGGGGGGGGGGGGCAGGAGTCCAGGGGGGACGTTAATAGTTTTGTTCCTTTTTCAGGGTTCCTTGCGGGTGGAAATCCAAGGAGTGTGGCGGCGGTTGGCGTCTGCGCCCAGGGAGAGTGGTGGATCCTTGGGCATTCCTTCGTGTAGTGGGCGGAGCGGCGAGCCATATCGCAGGCCTCTCGGTGTGCACCTGGGTATGGCGACCAGCGACATGAGGCTGATTTGGATGGGCGAGCGAGGAATGCGGTGGTGGCAACTCCTTCCATTGGTGCAGCGGAGAGCTGGACAGTGACAGCAACCGTTGGGGCTTCTGATTCACCTGGGTGGCAACGACCTTTCAAGCTGGACCTGCAGGCAGCTCATCCATGCAGTCATGAGAGACATTGGTTTACTGTGGGAGTTCTTGCCAAGGGTGTTGATCATATGGTCGGAAATCATACCTTGCCCTGCCTATCAGTCACAGCGTCGGTGGACTTGGGGCTTGATCAAGATCAACAGGCAGATTGGGCGCTGGGTGCAGCAGACGGGAGGGGTACAGGTGCAGCATCCTTGGGTGGATGTCAATTGTGCGGGGCTTTATCGCACGGATGGCGTGCATCTTTCGCCCGTGGGTCAGGATTTATTGTTGAATGATTGGCAGGAGGCATTGGAGGAGTTGGTTGGCTGCAGCTTTGTTGGTGGGGGCGGCACAAGGATAGGCAGGCTACCTTGTGCCGGTGGCGGGGTATAAAGATAGCCCTCGCCGAGACAGCAGGGCTTAAATAGATTAAGGCGCATGGGGGGGGGGCGAAGGGCCCCCCAGGGTGGGGCAAGACATCTCGGTTGGGGGTCTCTGCCCGGATTATGGTAGTGGGGGCCGGCCTTTGCTACTAACATGACAAGGCAGGCGGCGGGGTATGGGGGAGGATAATGCACCACCTTGCTAATAATATGGCAGGTGGAGGGACATTATTCGGATTGGTGGGGGGGGGGGGGTTGTGTTGGGGTTGTTATAAATATGGGGCCTGTGTTGGGGGCCGGTGTTTATATATGGATAATAAAGCTGCGACCAAGGTTGATCCAGAATTGGTGTATGTGTCCTCTGTGGAGGGGAAATGGGGGGAGGGGGAATGTTGGGGTATATTTGAGGCGGCGGGAGGGGTCTCCGGGATACCCTGGTTACTACATGTGGCTCATGTTCAGAGTTCATTGTAAACCACATTGACACTCAGAAATACGGTATAAAAAAGCATTAAATAAATAAGTGAAGAATTACATGATGTGAACTTTGAAATTATATGAACCCTGATGCAGAAAGATAAGTACCCATATCTTTCAAAACATCAGAGACTGGTTTTGATAACTGAGGTGTATCTTGAATGCCATAAAAAAAAACAAAAAATGGGCCTATGATGAAAATGATTATGCACTAGAGAAGATTACATTTTTGATGTTTCACAAAAAATATCAACACGATAAATAATATAAAGCTTGCTTTATTTTGAGGTCTGAATGTTAGTGTCTTTTATAAAGTTGTCATAATGGAATGTGCTGAGAACAGTGTAAAGACCTGTAGAAGCTTCCAGAAAATTCAGTGTGACAGTAATGGTAGGAGATAGTGTGAGTAGAGAAACAGAGAAATATAGAAAATGGCAACAGATAATGACTAAGATGGTAGATAGTAGATAGAACATAAGAACATAAGATATGCCATAGTGGGTCAGACCAAGGTCCATCAAGCCCAGTATCCTGTTTCCAACAGTGGCCAATCTAGGTCATATGTACCTAGCAGTCTCCCCAAAAGACACAGGTTCCACAATGCTTGTACTGGGTCAAGCATTGATATCCTGGGTCCCTTCTTAATAATGGTTTATGGACCTATCCTCCAGGAACTTGTCCAAACCTTTTTTAAACCCAGCTACACTAACAGCCTTTACTACATCCTCTGGTAACAAATTCCAGCGTATGATTACACGTTGAGTGAAAAAATATTTTCTTTTATTAGTCTTAAATAGTTTACCCTGTAGCTTCATTGCATGTCCCATATTCTTTCTATATTCTGATAACGTAAACAATCGATCTACGTTTACCCATTCCACTTTGTTCATTAATTTATAGACCTATCATATCTCCCCTCAGCCGTCTCTTTTCCAGGTTAAGGAGCCCTAATCTTTTTAGCCTTTCTTCATAGGGGTATCCTTCCATCCCCTTTACCATTTTGGTGGATCTTCTCTGTGCCTTTTCTAATAACGCTATATCCTTTTTAAGATACGGCGACCAGAATTGCACACAATATTCAAGGTGCGGTCTCACCATGGAACGATATAGAGGCATTATAATATCTTTTGTTTTATTTTCCATTCCTTTCCTTATCATATCTAGCATTCTATTTGCTCTCTTAGCCGCCGCTGCACACTGGGCCGAGGGTTTTAACATGTTATCCACAATGACGCCTAAATCTATTACCATCTTTTGCTCATGCTATCTGAACTTCTACAAAAAAGTAACTGTGGACCTGTGGAGAAAATCTTCCATTCCATAGCAGCAATTATTTTGAAAACTCACAGAATAAGGACCTGTCATAACTATTGCAGTGGCCCTAGAACATTAATACACCTACTGTAGTGCAAAAACGGAACAAACCAGATTACTGCAAATCCCTACACAGAAACTCCATCCTAAATAGAATACCTGGCCTCAGTCACAACCAAAGAACATAGACAGACCCTAGCTAAGTTATGCCAAACTAAAAATAAAAACATATAGGCAAAAAATGTAAACCGAAACCCCAAGAAACCTGACTCAACCTGCAGTATAATACCAGAGAAACAGAAAGAGATGCTTTTCTCCCCTGTACTGAGCTGGTCTACCTCACTCCCAAACCTCCTACTTACAACCTCTCCAGAACACTGCCACTTGTCTCCTCACCTCCTCTTCCCGTTATGAGCATGATACCCCCCCTTCTGTTATGTCTACACTGGTTGCCAGTGCGTTTCAGGATACAGTATAAAATCGTCATTCTCATATACCACACTCAGGGGCGGCCCAAGGGGGGTGCGGGGCCATGTGCGGAGACTCAGTGCGGGGCCTCATTTGCATAAGTGGCCTTATTTGCATAAATATTTGCATAATGTTACCATACACTAACATGTCTCTTAATGAGTGTATGGATAAAGAAAGACTAAAAGATTTCTACATTACTATAATCCAGTGCCAACCGCCAGGCACATTAGGAACTACTACAAACGCTGCCCATTTAGAACCCATAGCAAACCCGCCGTATCCTGACAGCATTACCAGGACTCACAAAGCACCATACCCTACCTATCAAAAGGCAACACTGCAAATATTAAACCAATACATTTCAGAGAATACTGGGGAAAGAGAACAAGTGGCAATGTCAAATAGGAATTACATAAATAGAATACCTCAGCTCAGTTACACATGCAGAACATAGACCATCACCAAACAAGGAATCACAATTTAGAAACAGGAAGGCAATAATTGAACTGGGAACCCCAAAAGCCAAACTTGGAATGTACAACAGCACCGTAGAAATAAAACTATAAATTAATTTCCTCTTGTACCAAACAAAGCGCAGACGTTAATGATGCACATTTCCCAGAGCTTTCATATTCCAGTTAATAAATTCAAAATAAAGAGATATCTTTCTACCTTTTGTGCATTTTTTCAGTTGCAATTGCTCCAGCCACTTTCTTCTGGTTTCTTCATGTTTTCTGCTAACTGTCCATCGTCTGCTGTCCATTTATCATTTCTTCTCTCTTCTAGTTTTTTTTTCCATTCTCTCTCTCTACATCTGCTTTAACATACTAATCTTTCTCCTTTTGCTCTTTCCTCATTCCTATTTCATCCACACAAATTTTACCCCTCCATCCTCAATCCCCACTTACTCTCCCAATACCCGGCCAATTGTAGATTTTTCATCCCTCCCACACAAAATATTTTTCCCCTCTCCATTTTACTCTCCCAGCCCCATCCCATTCTAATCCTTCCCCAAGATCAGCTCCCTTCTAGTTCCAGTCTCACCCAGCATCCATTTCCTTCTAGTCCCTGCATCAGCCCATTTCCAGTCCTAGCCCCCCATCAACCCATTTCCAGTCCTAGCTCCCCCATCCATTTTCAGTCTGAGTCCCTTCATCAGCTCATTTCCAATCCTAGCCCCCATCAGCCCATTTTTAGTCATTTCCTAGCCCCACCATCAGCCCATGTCAAATCCTAGCTCCCCTCCACTCAGCCCAATTCCAGTCCAAGCCCCCCCTGCGCCCACTGCCAGTGCTCGCCCCGCCATGCGTCCATTTCAATTCAAGCCCCACCACAGCCCATTTCCAATCTTAGCTCCCCCCAACAGCCCATTTTCAGTCCTAGCTCCCTTCCCTCACAGCCCATTTCCATTCCAAGCTCCCTCCCCATCAGCTATTTGCAGTTCAAGCCTCCCCTTCCACTCAGCCCATTTCCAGTCATAGCAACCCCCCAACCCATTACCAGTCCTAACCCCCCATCAGCCCACTTCCAGTCTTAACCCCATCAGCCCATTTCCAGTCAGCCCCCCATAGCTCATTGCCAGTCCTAACCCCCCCATCAGCCCACAGCCCATTACCAGTCCTAACCACATCAGCCCACCTCAAGTCTAACCCCTCCCCATCGCCCCCCATAGCCCATTATCAGTCCTAACCCCCCATAGCCCATTACCAGTACTAACCCCCCCAACCGCCCACAGCCCATTACCAGTCCTAGCCCCCCCATAGCCCATTATCAGTCCTAACCCCCCATAGCCCATTACCAGTCCTAGCCCCCCATAGCCCATTATCAGTCCTAACCCCCCCATAGCCCATTACCAGTCCTAACCCCCCCTAGCCCATTACCAGTCCTAGCCCCCCCATAGCCCATTACCAGTCCTAACCGCCCCCATAGCCCAATACCAGTCCTAGCCCCCCCATAGCCCATTATCAGTCCTAACCGCCCCCATAGCCCATTACCAGTCCTAACCCCCCCTAGCCCATTACCAGTACTAGCCCACCCCCTAGCCCATTACCAGTCCTAGCCCCCCCCATAGCCCATTACCAGTCCTAACCCCCCCCCATAGCACATTACCAGTCCTAACCCCCCATAGCCCCATTTCCAGACAGCCCCCAGCCCATTGCCAGTCTTAACCACCCCCCGCCGCCGCCGCCGTGCCCATTACCAGTCCTAACCCCCCACCCCACCCCACACACACCGGCTTATGGCAAAATTAAAAAAAAAAAAAAGCTGGCTCTGGCTGCTGCCGCTGCCGCTACCACCGCGGCAGCGGCAGAATGGAGTGTCCCGTGGGGACTCCTCTGCTCGTTGAGCCCCTCTGCAAAGGCTTTCAGATTCGCGAAGGGAGAGTGTCTCCCTCGTGTCTCTGTTATGCCCGCAGGGGCTAATGGGAAATTTCCCATCAGCCCCTCGCGTCTAAAGGGGCAGATGGGAAATTTCCCATTAGCCCCTGCGGGCTTAACAGAGACGCGAGGGAGACACTCTCCCTTCGCGAATCTGAAAGCCTTTGCAGAGGGGCTCAACGAGCAGAGGAGGCCCCGCGGGACACTCCATTCTGCCGCTGCCGCGGTGGTAGCAGCAGCGGCAGCAGCCAGAGCCAGCTTTTTTTTTTTTTTAATGAAATTTTTAAAAAAGCAGAATGTTCTTTGCGCGGGGCCCCCTGAAACGCGGGGCCCTGTGCAAAAAACATTCTTGCTCAATGGACGGGCCGGCCCTGACCACACTATCCACTCCTCCCCTCAATATCTGGCAGACTTCCTGTTCCATGTGCCCCCCCGTCTGCTCCTCTCTGATCACAACTACCGTTTGGAGCTTCCTCCCCCCTCGCAGGCAACCCTGAGCGCACCTGTTCCTCTGCTTTTTTTTCTTTCTGGCCCCCTCCCTCTGGAATCTCCTTCTCCTGGAACTCAGTTCTGAGCCCTCTTTCACACACTTGAAATCTGCACTAAAGACCCACCTGTTCCAGTGTGCCTTCAACTGCCCTCATCCTTCTCCTTCCTAACTTTCTACTTTTTCCTTCCCCCTTCTTCTTTCTCTGTGACTCCTGTGTCCTTTCCTATCAATTATTGGCTCTCCCCCAAGCAGTCATTTGATTGTATACACCGCTGTATGTTTTATCCAAGCAGGTATAGCAAATGTTTGAATAAAGATAAGGATACATTCCAAAAACTGACACATCCCAATAGCAAAATTGAAAATACATTGTTTACCTTTGTTATCTGACCATTTTGTTTTTGTAATCATATTTGTCCCAGTCTGCTTTTCTCTGTCTTTTCTTTACTCTCTTTCCAGGATCTCATGTCCATTTGCAATTTCTCCAATTGCTTTGTATCTTTTTCACTTCCTCTGATATTGATATTTTCCTTTCAGGTTTCTTTTATGTCTTTTTTTTCCATTTCCATCTACTCGAATTTCACTCTTCTTTCTTACCATATGGTCCTCCTAATTTTTGTCCTCTACCTACAACTTTCCATCTCTTTTTCTCACCCTTCTCCTCCCATTCCCCATCTCACCTTCCTTTCCAGCCTCCTATTCTACCATCTTTCACTAACTGTCTTTTCTCTTTCTTGCTCAGCATCTCCCCTCTTCCCTTCCATCCAGTGTCTCCACGTATCTGTCTTTACCCTGTGATCCAGCGTGTCCCCCATCTCTGTACCTTCCTATCTAGTGTCTCCCCTTTTACTCTCTCCATCCAAAATCTTTCTCTCTCCATTCAGCATCTCTTCTCTCTTTCTCTCTCTCTCTCATCCAGCGTTTCCTTCTCTCTCTATATATATCTAGCATCTTTCCCTCTTCCCCCATCTAGCAGTTCTCGTGTCTTTCTTTCCCCCATTCAGAATCTCCCCTCTCTTTCACCACATCCTGAATCTCTCCTTTTCTCCCCATCCCCTCTTGTCCAGCATCTTTTCTCATGCTCGACATTTCTCCTCTCTCCCTATTCTCACAGCATCTTCATTCTGTCTCCCTGTTCTCCCCCTGTGTGCTATTGGGGGGGGAGGGGCACCAGGTTTGCAAGTCTAGCCTGGTATGGTCCTGCCCAGCATCTCCCCTGTCTCTCTATTCCCCTTTCTCCCATATCCAGGTTCTCCCACCTCCCCCCATATCTGGTCCATTGACTCCTTTCTCTTCCCTCCCCCCATTGTCCATCCCCCCTTCCCCTCCCCCTCCCCCCCCCCCATTCTCCAGCATCTCCCCTTAGACTTCTCTTTTCCTCGTAAGGTCTGTCATCTCCCTTCCGGAAACATTCCTGTTGCCAAAGCCCCCATGGAGTAACCTATCAGTAGAAGTGGCAGAGATCAGTGCAGAGGTGGTTAAGACAGATACAGAATACAGCACAGTTGAGAGGTTGGACAAAAGGTAACAGAAGGGGAGTTGATTTTGGTTTAAGAATAGGAATTTGTTCTGTGTGTAGTAGCTTCAGATTTACCACAATTATCCAAGTAACAGATAGAGCAATCAAAGGACCCATATCTGACTTAATGAGCCATTTTCAGTTTCACTGTCCCAGTCATGCATACTTACTGTACATGTGTGTGGCTTAACCTTTGAGACAAACATATGCTACCAGTAGGATCAACCAGGTAGCCATGCTACTGATGCATGAGCCAGGCACCCCGGCCAAAGGAAGAGGTATGGAGGAGAGGATTTCCTTTCTACCGGCCAGGGGCGGCCCAAGGGGGGTGCGGGGCCACGTGTGGAGACTCGGTGCATGACCTCATTTGCATAAGTGGCCTTATTTGCATAAATATTTGCATAATGTTACCATACACTAACTTTTAGTAAACATGTCTCTTAATGAGTGTATGGATAAAGAAAGACTAAAAGATTTCTACATTACTATAATACAGTGCCAACCGCCAGGCACATTAGGAACTACTACAAACGCTGCCCATTTAGAACCCATAGCAAACCCGCTGTATCCTGGCAGCATTACCAGGACTCACAAAGCACCATACTCTACCTATCAAAAGGCAACACTGCAAATATTAAACCAATACATTTCAGAGAATACTGGGGAAAGAGAACAAGTGGCAATGTCAAATAGGAATTACATAAACAGAATACCTCAGCTCAGTTACACATGCAGAATATAGACCATCACCAAACAAGGAATCACAATTTAGAAACAGGAAGGCAATAATTAAACTGGGAACCCCCAAAGCCAAACTTGGAATGTACAACAACACTGTAGAAATAAAACTATAAATGAATTTCGTCTTGTACCAAACAAAGCGCAGACGTTAATGATGCACATTTCCCAGAGCTTTCATATTCCAGTTAATAAATTCAAAATAAAGAGATATCTTTCTACCTTTTGTGCATTTTTTTTCAGTTGCAATTGGTCCAGCCACTTTCTTCTGGTTTCTTCATGTTTTCTGCTAACTCTCCATTTGTCCTTTCTTCTCTGTTCTAGTTTTTTTTCCATTCTCTCTCTCTACATCTGCTTTAACATACTAATCTTTCTCCTTTTGCTCTTTCCTCATTCCTATTTCATCCTCAAAGATTTTACCCCTCCATCCTCAATCCCCACTTGCTCTCCCAATACCCGGCCAATTATAGATTTTTCATCCCTCTCACACAAAATATTTTTCCCCTCTCCATTTTACTCTCCCAGCCCCATCCCATTCTAATCCTCCCCCAACATCCCCCAACAGGAGTGGAGGAGTAGCCTAGTGGTTGGGGCAAGGTACTTCAGGCCGGAAGGTCGGTGGTTCAAATCCCACTAGAGGACAGCAACCTTGGGCCGGAAGAACTGGGGTTTCTAGTCCCATAGGTGCTCCTTGTGGTCTTGGGCAAGTCACTTAACCCTCCATAGCCCATGTTCCCTTTAAAATAGTTATCTCCAAGTTATAATGCCCTGTTCAATGTAATTTCAGTTTGTTCAATGTAAACCGCACTGATGCAGAATAGCGCGATATATAAGAGAATGTAAATAAATAAATAAATAAACATCAGCTCCCTTCTAGTTCCAGTCTCACCCAGCATCCATTCCCTTCTAGTCCCTGCATCAGACCATTTCCAGTCCTAGCCCCCCATCAGCCCATTTCCAGTCCTAGCTCCCCATCCATTTCCAGTCTGAGTCCCTTCATCAGCTCATTTCCAATCCTAGCCCCCCCATCAGCCCATTTCTAGTCATTTCCTAGCCCCATCATCAGCCCATGTCAAATCATAGCTCCCCTCCACTCAGCCCAATTCCAGTCCAAGCCCCCCCATGAGCCTACTTCCAGTTCTAGCCCCTCCATGAGTCCATTTCAATTCAAGCCCCAACCACAGCCCATTTCCAATCTTAGCTCCCCCCAACAGCCCATTTCCAGTCCTATCCTAGCTGCTCCATCAGCCCATTTTCAGTCCTAGCTCCCTTCCCTCACAGCCCATTTCCATTCCAAGCCCCCTCCCCATCAGCTATTTGCAGTTCAAGCCTCCCCTTCCACTCAGCCCATTTCGAGTCCTAGCAACCCCCCAACCCATTACCAGTCCTAGCCCCCCATCAACCAACTTCCAGTCCTAACCCCCCATCACCCCATTTTCAGTTTAAGCCCCCCCATAACCCATTACCAGTCCTAACCCCCCATCAGCCCACTTCCAGTCCTAACCCCATCAGCCCATTGCCAGTCCTAAACCCCCCATCAGCCCACAGCCCATTACCAGTCCTAACCACATCAGCCCACCTCAAGTCCTAACCCCTCCCCATCAGCCCATTTCCTGTCCTAGCCCCCCCATAGCCCATTATCAGTCCTACCCCCCCCATAGCCCACTACCAGTCCTAACCCCCCATCACCCCATTTCCAGACAGCCCCATCAGCCCACAGCCCATTGCCAGTCTTAACCCCCCCATAGCCCATTACCAGTCCTAACCCCCCCATCAGCCCACAGCCCATTACCAGTCTTAACCCCCCCATAGCCCATTACCAGTTCTAACCCCCCATCAGCCCACAGCCCATTACCAGCCTTAACCACCCCATAGCCCATTATCAGTCCTAACCCCCCATCACCCCATTTCCAGACAGCCCCCATTAGCCCACAGTCCATTGCCAGTCTTAACCCCCCCATAGCCAATTACCAGTCCTAGCCCCCCATCACCCCATTTTCAGACAGCCCCCATTAGCCCACAGCCCATTGCCAGTGTTAGTCCCCCCATAGCCCATTACCAGTCCTAACCCCCCATCACCCCATTTCCAGACAGCCCCTATCAGCCCACAGTCCATTGCCAGTCTTAACCCCCCCATAGCCCATTACCAGTCCTAACCCCCCCCATCAGCCCACAGCCCATTACCAGTCTTAACCCCTCCATAGCCCATTACCAGTCCTAACACCCCCCATCAGCCCACAGCCCATTGCCAGTCCTAACCCCCCCCCCCATCGGCTCATGGAAATTAAAATAAAAAGAAAAGCTGGCTGCTGCCGCCACGGCAGCATGGAGTGTCCCGCGGGGCCCCCTCTGCCCGGCTGAACTCTCCCGGCGCGGCTGAAGCCCTCTGCTCTGGCTTGCAGATACGCGAAGGGAGAGTGTCTCCCTCGCGTCTCTGTTAAGCCGCAGGGGCTGATGGGAAGCAGGGGCTGATGGGAAATTTCCCATCTGCCCCTGCGGGCTTAACAGAGATGCGAGGGAGACACTCTCCCTTCGCGTATCTGCAAGCCGGAGCAGAGGGCTTCAGCCGCGCCGGGAGAGTTCAGCCGGGCAGAGGGGGCCCCGCGGGACACTCCATGCTGCCGCGGCAGCAGCGACCAGCCTTTTTTTAAATTTTAATTTCATTTTTAAAAAAAGCAGAATGTTCTTTGCGTGGGGCCCCCTGAAACGCGGGGCCCTGTGCAAAAAACATTCTTGCTCAATGGACGGGCCAGCCCTGCTGCCGGCCCCACCACTGCCTGTGGCCCAGAGATCTGACTGCCACATGCCAGATCACAGAAGGGGGCTTGACCTCTACTCTGCAGTGGAAGGACCTCAGCACAGCTGAAAACGAAAAGGGGTGTCCTGAGGGTTATCCTCAGAGAATCGGAGAAAATACCAACCGGGCAGACTGCATGGACTGATTGGGTGTTGCCAGACATCTACTATGTTACTAAGTTACAAACATGTGACTCAAACACTGGAGTTCTCTATAACTAGTCCCAGATCTAACCAAAGGATAGACATTCAATATGAGGTCAATTTACCTTTAGTCTCAATTTCTGTTTTCCTTTTATGATGTGCTGCAATTATAGTGAGCTGGCCCGACTCATTTTCAGAATCCTTTCCTCCTCTATTGCCTGTTGATGAAAAAAAAGATAGAGATAATATATTTGATCTGTGATAGTACAGACTGTGAGAACTACATGGTCTTTCTCTACCAACATTTTCTATGTTTTATCTTTTGAAGTAGGATTGTCAACTGGCTCCAGATTTACCTGACAGGGTTGATATAGTCCTGTTTTTGTTCCCTTGCTGTATGGACCTTCAGTTTGGATTCACTAATTTCATTCCCTAAGAAAAGCAAGCCTGCAAGTCCCTACAGGATCAACCCTGTTATGCAGATCTGGGGCTGGTATGCTTTTTTTATTTTTATCAAAGGAAAAACACCCCGTGTCCTCTAAGATCAAGATAATAACCAAACATGCAAGATCTAGAGGGAGACAATGTGAATCCAAAATGAAATTATGTCGGGTGTACTGTCACAGGAGAGGGAGATGGATTTCACCCCCTGCTGCAGTAAACCCTTTTTAATATTTTATAAGTGAAAAGACTTCACTTAACTGAGGCTGCATATGATGATCCCTCATAAGCGAAAAACAAGACTGCCCTATGTGCGACATGACACATTTCAGGTAACCATAGACCCTTCTTCAGGCAAATCGGAATCATTCAATGGTGAGGATTCCAGCAACCGTGTCTACGAATGAATGGATACTGAAGCCTTCTAAATGCTGGAAAAAGGCGTCTGATGTCAGAAATTGAAAACAGCCAATAAGAGAGCAAAGACCAGTACTCTCCCACTAAGCAGGGAAGCCCAGAAATGATTGGAGAGCGTCAAAGCAAACTGAGCCAATCAAGCTCCACATTAAGACCATTTGGAGATATAGTCTCTTACGAGGGATCATCATATGCAATCTCAGTTAAGTGTTTTCATTTATAAAATATTAAAAAGGGTTTACTGCAGCAGGAGTATGTGAAATCCATCTCCCTCTCCTGTGACAGTACACCCACCATAATTTCATTTTGGATTCACATTGTCTCCCTCTAGATTTGAATGTTTTTAGTTTTTTATTTTTATGTCTGTCTTTCCCTAAACGTGTCCAGTAATATTTACATAACCTTGATTCTCCAAGGCCTCCCACACTCCACATTAAACCCTCTGCAACTCGCCATGAATACCGCTGCTAGAGTCCTCTACGGAGCATCAAGAAGGGACCATATAACACCCATCCTAGAGCAACTCCACTGGCTCCCCATACATGGCAGAATATTATTCAAAACATTATTCCTAACTTTCAAGGCCACTAAAAGCATCACCTCCTCCTCTCTAATAGACTTCATTCAGGCCGTCCCACCCAACAGATCCAGGAGAACGATATCAACAAATACTCTAATCATCCCTAAAGCAGCGACAAAATGCCTATCAGTGACATCTAACAGGGCCTTCAGATTCTATGCCCCTAAGTACTGGAACGCTCTACCCCCAGAGATTCGTGCTATCAATGATCTATCCCTTTTCAGAAAGGCACTCAAATCCCACCTCTTCCCCAATATTACTTGACCAACTAACCAATCTTAATCACTACCCAAACTAAGAACAAATCCTGTAATGTATACTTGTAAATACTCTTGTAAATAGTTGCAGTAATGACGTCCCATGTTTTATTCCAAGTTCTCTGACCTTGTTCTCTGTAAAACCTAACAGTTTGTTGTTATGGTATGTTGTTATATTGTGAACCGCGCTGATTCTGAATAGAGCGGTATATAAGAGCCTGTAATAAAAATAAATAAATAAAATAAACTGACTTCTCTTCATGTTCAAATGCTATCATTAAACGTCACCCATAAACCATTCTAGTTCTACTCCAATTAGTGGTTTCCATTGTTCCCTCAATGTTGCAATTAGTTTGACCATTTTTTCAGTTCATATCCCTCTTTCACTGTGTCTTGTATGGCACTGTTATTCTACCGATATATTGTAAGCATCAGTCTGCTTTGATTCACTTTGTATAATATAATACGCAGCGCTTATCTAGTCTGTCTTTTCTATGCTACCGTATACAATGGTATGATTTATAAACAGTGTCGCTATATTTCAAAACTGATAATAAACAGTGGTAGCAATGCAGTTTGTAGCAGATCCAAAAAAGAAACAAGGATACTAGTTCAATTCCTTTATCCGAACAAAGTGAAAAGACAAATTCCACAAATCAAAAACCAAGAAATGGAGCAAAGGTGGCCTGAAGAAGAGGCATTCTGAATCAATGGGTGTACAATATTTATTGGTAACTATTCCAACAGCTCAAAATGGCCATGTTTTGGCCAAATGCTTGCATTGGGAATCCTATAAAATCAAAAAGACTTCCATAAATCCATATATAAATTGTACTGACATCCATTAAAATAATAAAAATAAATAAAAAATCCATTTCACAGCATATGTCTATTAAAATATAACATAATTATAAATTTACAAATACTTACAAATTAAAAAAAAAGATAAAAGGAAACATTGAAAGTCAATGATTTGGTTAAAAAATAAAGATTATCTATATCATATATGTCAACATATCGGCCAATATTTAAACTCTGCAGTTGGCATTTCCTGTAAATGTTGGCCATGGCATGTAAAGATATACCCAGATATTCAACACTGGCTGATATCCAGATAGTGGCCCTGAATATCTGAATATGCTGGCGGCTGCCTCCACTATCCAGAAAATGGTGATTTTCTATGCCATTATCAGCAAACCATCTGCATGTTGTCCTAAGTTATATGACTAGTTGTCTAGATGCTGATGCTTAAAATTACTGCTATCTGGACAGTTTGCCACTCCACCCCGACTATGCCCATAACCACCCCATGCTACCTGGATAGGGAGTCGATTTTCAAAAACAGGTCCACTACAGTGACCTTAAAAAATACCACATAAATCTAATTACCATCAATTCCTAATAATAACATTTGATTTCGGAACTGATTAAAAATGAAAGACAAATTAATCTTCCTCCCTCCTCTCCTTCATTTCTAAACTACTCGAATGTGTGGTTCACTGCTGTTGCCTTGACTTTCTCTCCTCTCAAGCCCTTCTGGATCCTCTGCAATCTGGCTTAGATCCTTTACTGCAACCACTCTTGCCAAAGTCTCCAGTGACCTATTCCTGACAAAATCCAAGGGCCTTTACTTGATCCTCATCCTTCTTGACCTTTCTGCAGCTTTTTACCCTGTTGACTACCACTACCTCCTTTATACCTTGTTCTTGTTTGATTTTAAGGGATCTGTGCTATCTTGGCTCTTCTCTTCTCTCTTCCATCACACTTTCAGTGTTTGTGCTGGTGGATCCTTCTCCATTGCTATCCTGCTCTTAGTTGGTGTACCCTAAGGGTCTATCTTGGGCCCACGCCTTTTCTCTCTCTATACCCAGTCTCTTGGTGCACTCATCTTCTCCCAAACTTCCCTTCAGTACCATCTTTATGCTGCTGACTCTCAGATCTACCTCTCTACACCTGAAATCTCTCTGGCAATCCAGGCCCGGATCTCTGCCTGCTTATCTGACACTACTGCTTGGATGTCTCACCGCCATTTGAAATTGATCATGGCCAAAACTGAGCTTCTTATTTTTCCCTCTAAACCCAGCTCCCCATTTCCTTCATTCTCAATCTCTGTGAATAATGCTCTACAATTCCCAGTTTCCTCAGCCTGCAACCTTGGGGGACAGCTTTGAGTCTTCTCTCTTCTTCTCTACACACATCCAACAGATAGTTAAAACCTGTCACCACTTTCTCTATATCCGGTAAAATTTGCCCCTTCCTTTCTGAACACACTACTAAGACACTTATCCACTCTTTAGTCACCTCCCATCTAGACTATCGCAATCTCCTCTTTGCTGATCTCCCTCTGAATTATCTCTCTCCCCTTCAAACTGTTCAAAACTCAGCTGTGCAGCTAATCTTTCACCACCCCTCTTCTCAAGTTGCTTCATTGGCTCCCTATCCATTTCCATATCCAGTTCAAACTTCTCCTACTGACCTCACTACCTTTCCTCTTTTATCTCTCCATACACCCCTCCTAGGGAACTCTGGTCTTTTGGCAGATCCCTTCTATCTGTGCCCTTCTCTTCTACTGCCAACTCCAGAGTTCGATCCTTTCACCTTGCTGCTCCTTATGCCTGGAACAAACTACCTGAGTCTGTTTAGCAGGCTTTATCTCTGGCCCTTTTCAAATCCAGGATGAAAACTCACCTCTTCGAGGCCGCTTTTGGATCCTGATCTGCCTAGTCTCCTATGTGCTTCCTTACTATTCCCCTAGATGCATCCTTGTCCTCAGCTGTTATGCTGTCTGTCTTGATTATATTGTATGCTCCAATGAGCAGGAATCATCTCTTACATGTTTCTGTATAGTGCTTTGTATGCCTTGTAGCACTATACACATGGTCAGTATTAGTAGTAAGGAGTCTTCACTAATGAACATACTGGCTCATCTGCTGAAAACATCTGGAATTCAATAAATGCCACTCATGCCTGGTCTCTTTAAGGGTCATATTTAGTAAGAGTGCCAGCAGTTAACATGCAATTTAGCATGCGCTAAAGGCCTGTGCTGTTACCATGTGTTAAAAGCAGCCAGTTTGGTAAAAGTTCCATGCTGTCTTTGTAGACTTGCAGGCTCATTCTATCCGGGACGTACACCCCCTCTGTACGTCTGGTTTGACTGGACGTACAGAGGGGGGGTCACGATTCTGATCCCATGGGGCACATCTAGCCTCATGGAATCAGAATAGTGATCAGTCATGTATGTGCAGGCTGGGACTGCGATTCAGCCCGCCCTGTATATACATGACAAGTCCGACTAACTCAGTCAGCCTGCAGTCAGAAAAAAATCTTATTCCCCGGAATCTGACCTCCGATCAGGCTTCTTAAGGCCAGGGTCGGGCTGTGGGGAATGTCCCCTGGCTCCCTCTGCCCCATCCATGCCCAGGCACCAAAAAATAAAATGTCCAGGGAAGTAATTCCACCTCAGAAGTGGAATAACTTCCCCGCACAAGTCGCTGGCCCTGGATGTACAGGGCCAACATTAGAATCGGTCCTGTACGGGGGGCGGAGCCTGATGTCCAGCGGGGTAGACGCTTTGCGCTGAAGCTCCCGAAGGGCCTACTTAGAATCCTGACTTAACATCTGCATAAACTTAATATTTTATACCGAACTTACCGGGGTGTCTTGGGGGGAATGGCGACCCACAAACCAGTGCGCTTGGACTTCGGGTCTCCCTCTTCTTCACATGGAAAACGCTCCAAAACAGAGTTGTCTTCCCCACCTAAGATGGTTCCACCTCGGGTAAGCCCTGAACTGCAACAGGAGATCTTGGAGGAAATACGTGGTGTAAAGGAGCTGGTACAGTCCAATGGAGAGGCGCTCCGAGCCATGCGAGAAGACTTTGGTATGCTTCAGGACCGGCTTGAAGGTCTTTCACTACGGCTGGACAACATGGCGGGGGTCCTCGATTCGCACGCGGTGCGTTTGGTGAACCTGGACAGGGCTGAGCGTCACATACAGGATCTTCAAAAAGAGTTAGAGGATTGCAATAATCGTGCTCGTCGCAACAATGTCAGGCTCATAGGAGTTCCAGAAGGGGCGGAAGCAGGAGATATTAGAGAATTTCTGGTCAAAACTCTCCCTTCCTTGCTGAAGATTACCTTTTGCAGAGATCTGGAAATTGACCGAGCATATCGTGCTCCTACCAACATCGTCCTCAATCGGACGACTCCCCGGCCCATTATATTCCGTTTACTGAGGTATCAGCAAGTTGAGCAAATTCTCAAAGCCGCCCGGGGGATGCCACATCTGCAGTTTGACGATCATAAAGTCTCTTTCTTCCCCGACTTGGCAAAGCCTACAGCTGACCGGCGGAAGGTACTTCTTGCTTTTCGTCCTCGACTTCAACAGTTACAGGCTCGTTTTGGCCTCTTATATCCAGCGAAGCTCAGAGTGACTCTTCATAACCAAACTAGAACCTTCGAAGATCCCGCTCTGTTAGCAACATTTTTAGATTCCAAAGAGGCAGACCAGATGCGCTAAGTCAACAATTCGGATGGACTCCGCTGGAACTGCCCGCCATTTTGAATGGCCCGGTGCGGTGATTATTGCCTGGAATAGAGACTGCCTGGACCTTCCTTTCTTTTATGTCTACCTCTCTTGGTCTCCTTTTCCTCCATGATGTGCACCTCGGTTGGATTCGGAGCACGCACAGACATATCGGTTATATGTTTCAATTTAGGCCTTCTCTGGGGTTTCACCCCGCAGACATCAGGTCGCCTGTAATTTCTGGGGTTTTGCTTCTTCTCTAAGGCACTTCGGTGCTTCTACTGTTATATAGGGCGCTTCATGATTTTTCATTGGCTTATTTTCTATCATATCATGTGTACAGTCATTTATAGTTGATATGAGGGACATTGCGCAACTCGGTGCGCCATCATGTTCCTTTCTCAGAATGTTTGACTTTGTTGTATGGCCTTATGTATGCTCTTAGTATTGAACGGAGGAGGCATCAATAGTCCAATCAATAGAATGACCATTCTTAGTTATTTTAATCATGACCATACTGATTTAGTGTTTCTTCAGGAAATCCATTTCACTTCTGTCGAACCACTGAAACTTGCTGCCAAACCTTATATGGTGGCTGCCTATTCTCCCGCCGTTTCTGAGCGTGGTGAGGTAGCCATCTTAGTTGAGAAATTTTGCCAATCACTGTAATGGATGCTGGCTCTGATGGGGAGGGTAGCGGGGCCTGTGTATATTTTAAGGTTAGAGATAGAGCATTTGCGTGTCTTGGTATATATGCTCTGAATGTGGATGACCCTGTTATTGTTATTCGGCGGTGACTTCTACCAAGTACTTGTTCCTCTGATAGATAGCCTGCCGCCTAGAGCGAGTGGTCCGCCCAAGAGTCTCCTCACCCTGCCAGCCCTTATGACCGATTTTGCGTGAATTGCTATATGGAAGTTGCTTCACCCCTCAGACTTCGAGCTTACCTTTTCTCAGCCCCCCCCATCACTCACATTCTAGATCAGCCTTTTCCTATCTCCTCAGTACTGCTATCTCATGTAGACAAATACTCCTGATAGGTTAGCCAATTGGAATGCCATCCAGTGCGCTTGATGCGGGACATGCTATGTGGCCTTTGGTCTACTACACTCCTGTTACGTATGATTGTCCCACATTACAGTATTACTGGAGTCGGGTCTGAGGTTGTCTTCATTCTATTTTATATATATCGGATCCCCTCTTTAGGAAGTTTGTGGGGCTCCGCTTAGCCGCGGGGATCCCCTCTCTTCCTAAATTGGCTTACTTCTTTTAATTTTAATTTTTATGCTGGGTATTGCTGTCTCCTATTTCCTCAATCACGAAATATTGGGAAACATATCTGTCTTTAACTGTCAATATGCGCAATTACCCAGTATGTCTGCCTCTTCCGGTCAAACTATTCACTATTGGTCTAGCTAGAAGACGCTCAACGATTATGTTCAAAATTTCGATGCTCTTAGCTGACTGTTTGATTCTGTATTAATCTTTGTCACATGTTCATCTGGTATCATAGATTCTCCTTCTGTTTGTTTGATGTACAATAATTGTTGTATGTAGGTGCTCATATGATGATTCTAATCAGCTTAGAGAAGAAGCATTGGGGTGGGGGGTAATTGGGGTTGCTTTCTTTATTGTATGTGTGTATTTGTTTCTTTTGATGTGTTGTTACTTTGTTTGTTGTAAAATGAAAATAAACGTTTCAAAAAAAAAAAGAATCGGTCCTGTACATCAAGGGCCAGCGACCGCCCACCGCTTGCCCAGACTCCACACCTGACCCACTCCTTCCCCGCCCCCGTCTAACTTCCCCACACAACCGACAGGGAGGTTAGATGCTGGTGGGGGAAGGCACGAATAGCAGGGATGGACGTCCATCTCCGCTATTCGTTGCACAGAATCTGGCCCTTGAGATCTTCTGGTAGGAAATTCCATGTTGATGGTGCTAATAGATAGAATGCCTTGTTGCATGTCATTTGTTTGCTTCTTGTTTTGGTGTAGGGAACATAAGAACATAAGATATGCCATACTGGGTCAGACCAAGGTCCATCAAGCCCAGTATCCTGTTTCCAACAGTGGCCCATCTAGGTCAATTACCTAGCAGTTTCCCCAAAAGACACAGGTTCCACAATGCTTATATTGGGTCAAGCAGTGATATCCTGGGTCCCTTTTTTTTTTCAAAACTTTATTTTAAAACACCAGCAATAAACAAGTACAACAAAGATCGATCAGTCAGTCCCTGCGTGGGGAGGGACTCTTATCCCCACGACAGAGAGCCAAAATCAAATACTGGTGTTACATTTTCAGGTTCAGTACTATACACAACTAAAATCCCTCCCCACCCCCCACCCAACAGGACATGGTCTCCTCCCATCAAAATCACACCCGTACAGTACAACATCGGAACCTACCATCCCTCCAACATCATATAGGCACAGTGGTCTCGGCTGCAGCCCATTGCAACACCTCGTTACGGCCTCGCGGGCTCAAGTGGTGAATATATGGATCCCACAGCAGCTGAAAGGCGGACCAACGGCGAGGGCTACCCCGGGCGCTCCGACACTCCGCCAGCATCAATTGGTGAAAAGCATTCCTCCACTCCCAGAAGGTGGGCGGAAAGCTCGCCCTCCACCGGCGGAGTATAGGCCCTTGTGCCCCAGGCAAGCCTTACGTAGCAGCAAGCGGCCCCATCGGCCCTTAGGACATGTGGGGCCCAGGCAGTCCAATACAACAAAGAGGGCATCCCAGCGCACCTCCTGCCCCAACAACCCCTGCATGTAGGATGCAATCCGGGCCCAATACGGACGAATATGTCGACATTCCCACCACATATGGAATAAAGTCGCCATGGGGGCGGAGCATCTCGGGCAGCCTCCATCAGGGGACAACTGACACCTGAAGGCCCTCCGTGGGGAGAAGTGTACCCGAGTCAGGGATTTAAACTGGATCTCTCTCCACCGCATCCCCTCCGCAAGGGTGGCTACCCGTCTAAGACCCCAGAGGACAGTGTCCGGGGGGATCTCGCATTGCAGTTCCCGGGCCCATGCCAATTCTACAGGTCGATAGTCTGGCAGCAGGCGGTACTGATCCAATCTGGTCCGCAGGATACGAATAGAAGGAGGGGTGTCTTCTCCTATCGCAAAGAATTCCAAAATCTGTGCCGACCTCCCCTCCTGGAGTTCAGCTGTCAGCAGGGACGACACATAATGTGAGAGTTGCATATAGGAGAAGGTGTGGGACCGGTCTAAATCATACTCTGCTTGCAAGACTGAAAAAGATTTACACATACCGGTAGAGTTCACCGCATGCCCTACCATGCTGATTCTGTTCGCTGCCCACCGCCGCAGGATTGCAGAATCCGTTCCCGGGGCAAAGTTAACATTACCCTGAAATGGGAGCCAACTCGAAACCGTCCAATCCCGTTGCCAAAGCACATTTAACTGTCGCCAGGTACGGCGAACAGCACTCAAGAACACACTGTCTGTGATATAGGTCGGGAGCATCCTGTTTTCCAGATGTAAAATGGCCAACAATGAATGTGGGGCGACAAAGGCCTCTTCCAATGTCCGGGGAGTAAACAACTCAGTGCCCCCCAGCCAATCCCCCAGGTGTCGCGCCTGGCAAGCAATAGCGTATGCCCCCAAGTCCGGAAGTCCCATACCACCTTGGCGCCATCCCCCACTCAGCCGACGATACGCAATGCGAGCTCTCGCCCCTTGCCAGAGGAATTTCCTAAACATCCCTTCGATCCGAAGGAGGTCCCGGCGCAGGACCCACACCGGGAGGGTCTGCAACCAATATAGTATTCTGGGGAGAACGACCATCTTGATCGCTGCTATACGCCCAGAGAGAGACAATGGAAGTGATCCCCATGCCTGCAGTTGAGCCCGTAGCTTCGTGATCACCCGAGTGAGATTGGCCTGGTAGAGGTGTGCCGGTCGGGGGGTTAAAAGGATCCCCAAGTACATAAAGGAATCGATAGCCCAACGGAGTGGAAAGTCATCCCTCCACTTCGCTCGCAGTTGACCCGACACATCTAACGCCTCGGATTTGTCTCGGTTAATACAAAAGCCCGCAAAACTCCCGAAAATCCGGAATTCCTCTAGCAACGCCGGCAACGAGGTTTGGGGGTATAGTAAATGGACCAAAAGGTCATCTGCGAAGGCGGAGATTTTAAAGCCCTGTCTCCCGATAACATTACCCCGGATTTCACGAGACCGTTCCACCCTACGAATGAGAGGGTCCAAAGACAAGGCAAAGAGCAACGGGGAGAGGGGGCACCCCTGTCGGGTCCCTCTACAGAGCGGAAAGGCCTCCGAGAGCATCCCATTGCATAAAATCGCCACCGTCGGGTTGGTGTATAAGCCCCGCACCATTTTGCAGAATGAATCCCCCAGGCCATAGCACGGAAGCAGATAGTGTAAATATTGCCAACAGACCCTATCAAAAGCTTTTTCAGCATCAAAGCTGATCAGCAAAGAGTCCTGGGCACGCCGGTGTACCCTTTCCAAAGAGGCGACGATTTTCCGTAAGTTACGCACGGCGTATCGGGACTTCACAAAGCCGACCTGTGACTCATGGACTAATTGGCCTAGAACAGGGGTCTGCAACCTTTAAGACATAAAGAGCCACTTGGACCCGTTTCCGAAGGGAAAAAAAAAACTGGGAGCCGCAAAACCATTGCGACATTTAAAACAAATCTAACACTGCATATATTGTTTCTTACCTTAATGCTATATACGACCCCCTACTTTTCCTGTTAAAATATAGGTGTTTGGCCTATACTCGCCGTATAAGACTACCCCTCTTCCTTCGCACACCAAAAAAAAATACGCCAGAAAATATAACAACAAGAAGTAACAATATTTGATTTCAAAATTATGATGATTTTGTAGTCAAATCACTAATATGAAATAAAATTATTTTTTTCTACCTTTGTTGTCTGACCAATTTATTCTTTGATCATGCTGGTCCCGATCTGAGGCTTCTGCTTTCCTGTCTTCTCTTAGCTCTCTTTCTGTGGTCTATGGTCCATCTGCCAGTTCTTATCTCTTCTTTCGTTTTCTTCACTTCTTTCCATCAGCCTATTTCCAGTCCCAGTAACCCTCCCCAATATCAGCCCCTTTCCAGTCCTCACTCCCAGTACCTTCCAATGTCAACTTGCATTCCCATGATTGCCACTGGTGTCCATTTCCTTCCAGTCCCCCTCCTTCCCCACTGACCAGTCCCTTCTAGTACAAATACCATGGCAGCCCCTCTCAGATCCAGTTCCATTCTCCCATCCCCTCATATCAGCCCATTTGTAGCCTTAGCCCCCAGTTATCTTCCAGGGCCAGCAGCTCTATCCTCCCCTCCCCACAATCAGCCCATGCCCAGTCAAAGCCCCCCAATCAGCTCGCTTCCAGTGGTAATCCCCCCTCAACCCCATTACCAGTGCTAGCCTCCCCTAATCAGCCCAATACCAGTCCTACCCCCCATCAGCTCATTACCAGTCCTAGCCTCCCCTAATCAGCTCATTTCCAGTGCTCGTCCCCTCAACCCCATTACCAGTGCTCCCTCCCTCCATGTCAGCCCCCCTCCCTCCATCCATCCATATCAGCTCCCTCCCTCCATGTCAGCCCGCCTCCACAATCCCTCCATGTCAGCCCCCTCCATGTCAGCCCCCCTCCCTCCATGTCAGCCCCCTCCATCCCTCCATGTCAGCCCCCCTCCCTCCATCCATATCAGCTCCCTCCCTCCATGTCAGCCCCCCTCCCTCCATCCATCCATCCATATCAGCTCCCTCCCTCCATGTCAGCCCCCCTCCCTCCATCCCTCCATGTCAGCCCCCCTCCCTCCATGTCAGCCCCCCTCCCTCCCTCCCTCCATCCATTCATATCAGCTCCCTCCCTCCATGTCAGCCCCCCTCCCTCCATCCATTCATATCTGCTCCCTCCCTCCATGTCAGCCCCCTCCATCCCTCCATGTCAGCCCCCCTCGATCCATCCCTCCATGTCAGGCCCCCTCACTCCATGTCAGCCACACTCGATCCATCCCTCCATGTCAGCCCCCCTCCCTCCATTCATTCATATCTGCTCCCTCCCTCCATGTCAGCCCCCTCCATCCCTCCATGTCAGCCCCCCTCGATCCATCCCTCCATGTCAGCCCCCCTCCCTCCATCCATTCATATCTGCTCCCTCCCTCCATGTCAGCCCCCCTCCCTCCATGTCAGCCCCCTCCATCCCTCCATGTCAGCCCCCCTCCCTCCATCCCTCCATGTCAGCCCCCCTCCCTCCATGTCAGCCCCCCTCCCTCCCTCCCTCCATCCATTCATATCAGCTCCCTCCCTCCATGTCAGCCCCCTCCCTCCATCCATTCATATCTGCTCCCTCCCTCCATGTCAGCCCCCTCCATCCCTCCATGTCAGCCCCCTCGATCCATCCCTCCATGTCAGCCCCCGCCCTCCATTCATTCATATCTGCTCCCTCCCTCCATGTCAGCCCCCCTCGATCCATCCCTCCATGACAGCCCCCCTCGATCCATCCCTCCATGTCAGCCCCCTCCCTCCATCCATTCATATCTGCTCCCTCCCTCCATGTCAGCCCCCCTCCCTCCATGTCAGCCCCCTCCATCCCTCCATGTCAGCCCCCCTCCCTCCATCCATTCATATCTGCTCCCTCCCTCCATGTCAGCCCCCCCCATCCCTCCATGTCAGCCCCCTCGATCCATCCCTCCATGTCAGCCCCCTCCATCCCTCCATGTCAGCCCCCCTCCCTCCATTCTTTCATATCTGCTCCATCCCTCCATGTCAGCCCCCTCCATCCCTCCATGTCAGCCCCCCTCCCTCCATCCATTCATATCTGCTCCCTCCCTCCATGTCAGCCCCCCTCCCTCCATCCATTCATATCTGCTCCCCTCCCTCCATGTCAGCCCCCTCCATCCCTCCATGTCAGCCCCCCTCCCTCCATCCATTCATATCTGCTCCCTCCCTCCATGTCAGCCCCCTCCATCCCTCCATGTCAGCCCCCCTCCCTCCATCCATTCATATCTGCTCCCTCCCTCCATGTCAGCTCCCTCCCTTCTTCTGCAGCCGCGGCTCCCTGCCTCTTACGGAACCGCGGCTGTGCTTTTAAAATCATCTCGGAGCCCTTCCTGTCTTGACGGGCTCCGTGCAGCATTGTCCCGCCTCCAAAACTTCCTTTAGAGGCGGGACAATGCTGCACGGAGCCCGTCAAGACAGGAAGGGCTCCGAGATGATTTTAAAAGCACAGCCGCGGTTCCCTAAGAGACAGGGAACCGCGGCTGCAGAAGAAGGGAGGGAGCTGACAGGGAGCCCATAACGCGACGTTTAAAGCCGGCAGTGTGCTCCGGAGCCGCGGCAAAGGTGAGAAAGAGCCGCATGCGGCTCCGGAGCCGCGGGTTGCCGACCCCTGGCCTAGAACACCCGCCAAACTATCCGCCAGTATCTTGGCCACTAGCTTAAGATCAAAATTAAGAAGCGAGATGGGGCGATAGGAAGCGGCGCAGAGCGGGTCTTTCCCAGGCTTTGGAATAAGTATTATGTGAGCTTGGTTACTACCCCAACGAAAGAAGCCCTGCTCAGCCCTGCAAGTATACACCTCTCGAAGCGTCGGGGAAATCAACTCGTTCAAAATCTTGTAGAATTCCGCACCGAGCCCGTCCAGACCCGGGGATTTGTAGCAACACGCATTATTAATGACAGTCTGCACCTCTTGCAGAGTAACCGGTCGGTCTAGTTGCTCCCGTTGTATTTCCGTTATTTGAGGGAGATCCAAATCGGCAAGGTAATCCCTCATCTGGACCGGGGAGCCAGGCTCCGCCGTATAAAGCTTTTGAAAAAAGGACCGAAAAACCTTAGCAATCTGTGGAGTATCCCGGTGTAGCACTCCCCCATCGTCCCGTAACGCAGGGATTAGCCTGGAGCCCCGAGGTCCGCGTAAGCATCGAGCCAGAAGTTTTCCAGGTTTATCGCCCTGCCTGTACAGCTGGTAGCGATAATATTGCACAGATTTTTTCGCTCGCTGGTGTAGAGTTTCATTCAAGGCCGTCTGGGTCTCCCATAGCCGTCGTTTAAGGCTAGCCGTAGGGTTGCTGGCATAGAGCCGGTGCAGCGCTGTCACCTCCCGTTCCAGGCGGATTATGCATTCCGACATCAACCTCCGCCGTCTGGCCTGGTACCCCAAAATATCGCCTCGTAATACCACTTTGGCGGTCTCCCAGACCAATTCCGGTTCAGCCTGATGGCCAATATGATCCTGCTCAAATTCCCGCCAACGGCGGCGAAGGAAGGAGCGAAAATGAGGATCCGTATAAAGCTCCAAGGGGAACCGCCATATTCGTGAGGCACAAGACGTCCCTCCCCACTGAACCTCCAACCAAATTAAGGCATGGTCAGATATTTCCCCTGGTCCGATCTGTGCGTCCCTCACCACCGCGAACAACCCCCCCGAAATCAACAAATAATCCAGACGCGACCAGGAACCATGGGCTCGGGATTGGTGGGTGAAATCTTTCTCGGAGGAATGCAGGAGCCTCCAGGGGTCGACAAGGCCTAACCGGTCTCGCAATCTAAGTAACGCCCGGGTGGATCGCTGTCTCTCCCGTGAACCTCCACCTAGGGAGGTATCTAGCATCACATCCATCACGGCGTTAAAATCACCCCCGAGAATCACAGGCACGTCCGGTAGTGTCTCAATTTTAGTAGCCAAACGAGCGTACAGCCCAGAATCCAATACATTAGGGGAGTAGACGTTCCCAACAATCACCGGTTTCCCCTCCAGAGTTCCGTATATAAGGACAAATCTCCCAGAGGAGTCTGCAAGTTCTTTTTCGACTTCAAAACGCACACTTTTATGAATCAATATAGCAACCCCTCCCTTCTTACCCTGCGCTGGGGATCCAAAGACCTGCCCCACCCATGCTCTAGCCAATTTACCGTGCTCCACTGCTGTCTGGTGGGTTTCTTGAAGCAGAGCTATATCCACCTTCTGTCTAGCGAGGGCCTGCAGCACTTTAGAGCGTTTAATGGGGCAGCCGAGACCACAAACATTCCAAGATATAATCTTCAGTGTACAGCGAACATAAGGAGACCCTGTGCCAACATAAGTATCATTATTTTGAAAGGAGCCCTCCCAGCCTGGGGCCCCCCCCCAACACCATTGAAGGCGGCAATGCCCAAAAATAAAATCCCAATGATAGGTATGACCATGTCCCCCCCTCCTTCGTGTACCCCTACCCCTACCCCCCCCTTCCCCCCCCTCCTTCCCATCCTAAATGCTACACTACCCCTCCCCTCCCCCAACCCACCACTTCCCCTACCCACTCCCACCACCAATCCTTCCACCATCCACCTCCCAGTCGCGCCCAGCACCACCGGAACTTCCTAAACATGCAAAGCCCCCCCCCCTCCCCCCCATCATGGCCAACCAATCCACCTTCTAGGGCCAAAGTCCCAGTACTAAACCAAAAAGCGGCTCCCACTCCCTCCCAGCCGAGAGAGCAGGGGCAACCCCAGGTAACAAGGCAGGGGCGAGCACCCCAACATATTGACCGAGACTATAAAGAGCACCCAAAACTTGAACCCCCCGCCCCAGCCCGTCTGTCCACTGCTATTACCCCCGGGGTCAACCCACCCGCCCTCCGGAAAGCGGAGGGACCTCGGAGCCGATCAGCCAGCCCTCCTACCAGGGGAGCTAAGCTTCTGAGGATAAACAGAAGAAAGAGCAAAGGAGATGGAGTCAGAGAGGGGGCCCCACGAAATTCGGACATTCGCGGTCAAGGACCACCCCATGAGAGCTGAACATGGAAAAGAGTAACTCACCCATGTGGAGCTAATCTACACCCCGTCAACAGCATTAGCCCAAGACACAACCCCTTGGGGCACCCCCGCCATTCCCCGAATCTCCTCCACCCTCCCTCCAATCCCCCCAAATCAGAAAGTTCGAACCCTCCTACCCTCCCCGCTCAGACCTCCCGGGCAGGGCGAGATCTTCATAGGACCGGGGTGGGTATCTGAGCCTAAATCAGGTAAAACTATTTGAACTGGGGTAAACCATCGCCCTAAGCATTCCCACCCTTAGGAGGGGGATTAAGAAGTGACCTAGATGAGGGAAGAACCGCACTTACCAAAGACAATGCCCCACTGGCGTGGCCTTAGACCAAGCAAAGGCCAGTATGAGGAGCAAAGGACAGGAAGTACTAAATAAGCTAAGTGAAGGGAAGTGACACGAGCAAATAAAGATACCTAAAACAAGGTTTAAGGACCAATTGAGATCTACCATATATAGGAACTATTCAATCAACAATACAACAATATAAAATTACAGAAATTGCAAAAAATTAGTTATAATATAAAGCAAACCACTCCCGTTATAACAGCCTCTCGAGACCCCAAAGAGCCTCCGGGCTGACATTCATCCTCACTGTGTAGTATAGAAATGTCCTCAGAAGGAAATCCAAACAGCTGCCATCCAGCGGAGGCCGGAGCTCCGGACCGTGCCTTGCAGCTCAGCCCCAGGATCCAAGGGCCTCCGGCACGCAAAGATCCGCCCGCCATGCTGTCCTCAGATGCACGTGGCTCTGACCAGCAATACACGAGCTAAAGGAAGTACTAAGGGAGTGAGAACATGATACAACCATGGGAACCGATACAGAAATAAATATAAGGTAAATTAAATACAAGGTAAGAGTAGTTTAAATGAGACGCTTAACGGAAGATAAATTAGAACATAAATAAAAATTAGGACATAAATAATACAGAAATAGTACAGCAACCCCACGTGTTTACTCGTCCGTGGGGTGTCCAACAGGCCTCTAAACTGGCCTTTAACCATAACGACCATCAGAGCAGTGTCTCAAAGCAAATGTCAAGCAGCTACCTCCGGGGGAAAACCAGAGCACCAGGCAATGCCGCTCGGCCCCCGGGTCTAGGAATCAATCAGTACACGGGGAACATCCAGCCGTGCTGCAGTCAACGGTCCAGACCATTACAATAATCCATTACCTCCGCTGGGGAGGAAAAGGTACGATTCCCCCCTTCACCGTGTATCCGCAGGGTTGCCGGGTAGGCCAGGGTGAAGCGGATGCCCCGCTCAATCAATTTGCTGCAAGCTTCCTTATATGCCCGACGCTTCAGGGACACATCCGCCGAATAGTCCTGGAAGACCAAGATCCCACCAGCGGAGGCTCCATCTCGGCGCTGCTGCCGCGCAGCCCTCAGAACCTCTTCTTTTTGCGCCGCGTTGAGAAAGCGGGCAATCACTGCTCGTGGCCGCCGCTCCCCGGATCTATGAGGCCCCAGTCTGTGGGCCCTCTCCACCACGATATCCCCTACACCCGCCGGCAGGGGCAGATTATCTGGCAGCCACTTCTCCAAATGCCTCCGGAGATCTTTGTCAGGCACTGATTCGGCAATACCGATAAAACGTAGATTGTTCCTTCTACTACGGTTTTCTAGATCTTCAATCTTGTCCTGTTGCTTTGCCAACGCCTCTTCCAGGTATTTAACTTTAGCTGCGTCCTGTGTCCTCAGGTCTTCCAGCGAGCCGATGCGTGCCTCAGCATGTTCGACCCGCTTCGTAAACTCAGACACCGCTTGAGCAACCGCATGGATCTGCGCTGCCAATCCCCCGAAGCGGTCTTCCAGGGCCACCACAACCGCCTTCGAGACCTCTGCCACCATCGTCGAGGTTGGTGGCGGCAATGCTGCTTCCTGCGGGTCCTCCGCCATCTTTGCTTCGCCTCCGCGTGTGCGTTCACGGCGGGGGATTTTCGTGGCCATGTGCTTTATACCACACCGCTGAGTGAGCAATCAAAGTAGCAATCACCTCCCAAGATCGCCCCCCACGATAGGTCTAAGTTAAGCCGGCAAATTTGCAAAAGTCATAAAGGGGGAGAGAGCGGGCTCCGGAGCTGCAGAGGATGCGTCCTCTCAGCTCACCATGTCACCGGAAGTCCCCTCCTGGGTCCCTTTTAATAATGGTTTATGGACCTTTCCTCCAGGAACTTGTCCAAACCTTTTTTTTTTTGTAATTTATTGTTTTTTCATTTTTTCAGCAAAATCATATAGCTTTGCAACTTATACCAACTGGTCCACCAGTACCAAACCTAAATATACAGTTGTGCCAACACAAATATGCAGTTTCCCCCCTCCCATCTATCCCCCTCCCCCCTCAATCCATCCATATCTTACACTCATAACCTTCCCAGTGCTTCACCCTCACTAACCCCACAACTTTAAACAGAAACCCCACCACCCTCTCCCTTCTCCCACCAATTCTCAACTCCTGCTACCATCCATTCTTCATAACTCTGCCTTTTTTAAACGCAGCTACACTAACAGCTTTTACTACATTCTCCGGTAACAAATTCCACAGTTTGAGTACACGTTGAGTGAAAAAATATTTTCTCTCATTAGTCTTAAGTAGGTTATTCTTTAGCTTCATTGCATGTCCCGTAGTCTGTATTCTGATGATGTAAACAATCGATCTACATTTACCCGTTCCACTCCATTCATTAATTTATAGACCTCTATCATATCTCCCCTCAGCCGCCTCTCTTCCAGGCTGAAGAACCCTAACTTTTTTAGCCTCTCTTCATAGGGGTATCTTTCTATCCCTTTTACCATTTTGGTGGTTCTTCTCTGTACCTTTTTTTTAATAACGCTATATTCTTTTTGAGATACGATGACCAGAATTGCACACAATATTCAAGGTGCGATCGCACCATGGAACGATAGAGAGCCATTATAATATCCTTTGTTTTATTTTCCATTCCTTTCCTTATGATACCTAGCATTCTATTTGCTCTCTTGGCTGCTGCTGTACACTGGGCGAGGGTTTTAACATGTTATCCACGATGATGCCTAAATCTTTTTCCTGGGTGGTGGTTCCTAATGTGGAACCTTGCATTGTGTAACCATAGTTTGGTTTGTTCTTTCATAGGTGCATAATTTTGCACTTGTCCACATTAAATTTCATCTGACATTTGGATGCCCAGTCGTGCAATTTAACAAGATCCCCTTGCAATTTTCCACAATCCTCATGGGTTTTAACAACTTCAAACGTTTGTGTCATCTGCAAATTTGATAACTTAACCCTCCATAGCCCATGTTCTCCTGTAAAATAGCTATCTCCAAGTTATAATGCCCTGTTCAATGTAATTTCAGTAAAACCGCACTGATGCAGAATAGTGCAGTATATAAGAGAATGTAAATAAAAATAAAATAAATAAACTTCACTCGTTATTCCCATTTCCAGGTCATTTATGAATATGTTAAAAAGCAGCAGATCCACTATTCACCTTCTCCATTGGGAAAATTGGCCATTTAGCCCTATTTTCTGCTTTCTATCTTTTAACCAGTTCCTGATCCACAATAATACACTGGCCCCTATCCCAAACAACAAAATATCCCCCCAAAATGTCTTATATTCTCCATGGTCATGTTGATAAGCTGTAAAATAATGCTTTTAGGGTTATTAGTTTAATTTTTGGGGATATATTTTTTGAATATTGAGATTTGTACATCTATATTTACTAAGTTTAAAAAAATTGAAACTTATGAAAGGACATAAAAAATATACAATAAGTATTTTTCCTGTGGAGCAATGACGAGCATTAAATTGTGGTGTCTTGGTACACCACGTGAAAACATTTGGAAATTTATTTTAATATTATATTATTTAATTGTTATGGTGTGTTGTGGCCAAGACTGCTGTTCTTGCAATTTTTTGTATTGAGTTTCAAATGAATTGCATGTTAATTTGTAGGTACATGTTCACACAAGTGTTTGAGCGCACAGAAATTTAGGCATCTAAATAAACCAAATGCATGATGATGAATGCACACCCCTAATTTAAAGATCACCATGGCTTCTTCATGGAATGTCGTGTCATGTATATAACTAAAGATGTCATATGATCAGAAATGAGAATATGACAGTGCTTTTCAAACTTCTATCCCGTATGACCTCGTTTTAACAGCCAAAAATTCATGTGACCCCAGATGATGATGAAATCAAAATAGGTCTCCAGCCTCCTTCTCCTACCTCCTCTTATCTAAAGCAGGAAGGCAACAGCAGCAGCACCTAAGAGGGTAGAAGAGCCTATGAATGTTCACTGGCTCATGGACCACATGCTGACTGGTGACTGCCAATACTTGGCATAGGTCACAGCGAAAATCCAGAAAGAAGGGGAGATGACATTTTTCTGTGACCCCATCCACTGATGATGTGATCTCATTTGGGGTCCTGACACAGGTTTGGCAATCACCGGAATAGGGTGCATATGCAAAGTGTACATTTTTCCCATATATTTCCTAAATATGCGAAAATAATCAAATCCAGAATAGATGTGGTGTGTGGCAGAATAGAAAATTAAATCTTAATCAGTAGAATTGGCCAACCTCCAAGGTTCTATTGAACCCTTTGTTGAGATCAGATTGTTCAATCTCTCAAGGTTTCATTCCTATCTTACAAGGTGGTTGTCTGTCCAGAACTAAATCAAGAGGCTGGTTAAAATCTCCAACAGTGATTTTAACAAAATCTCCATGCTTCCACAAAACCTCTGCCAGTTCATGAATGAATTCTGGAGAGTTAGCTATAGGACTGCTCATGCTTCTAAACAAATATTTATAAGATCATTAATCACTACTGCAAATTCCCAAAACCTTTTAGTATTTGAAGACTGGGAAAGAGTGTGGGCTTGGAGAGTTTTACAAAATAAAATAGAGAACCTTCTTTTTTATGTAAGGCAGTGTTAAATACATGGCTTGATATCCAGGCAATATTAAGTTTACTACTGGCTAAAAATGACAGAAAGGTCCCTTATATCATCTTCACATCAGCTTCTTTCCTTTTTAGATAATTAAACACCTTTATCCCCTTAACTGGTTGGTTAAGCCCATTGATATTCAGTGAGATCATCTTAAAGTCAGCCATACAAAATCTTGTGAAATTCAGATACAATTGGCTGATTGTCCATGAATATGATTAAGTATTGAGAAGTCCCGACGGCGCGGGCAGGGTCCCGGCGCCGGAGTGTAACCGGGTGTGCGGCCCGGCCCGGACCCTGCTCGCTGGAAGGAGAAAGGAGGGGGAGGCGGCGTGAGGGGGTGCGCATAGCATGCCGCGTCACCGCGTGGCTGCATTTTATGAAAGGATTGGCTCCGCTCGAGCGTGCTGGAGCGGAGCCAATCAGGAGGGGTCCGGCCATGTGCTGCAGCGTGCGCGGGGGTGCGCGGGAGCACATGCGGCCGGATGGGAAGGTGATCGGGCGTTTTTGTGGAGTCCTCTGAAGGCAGCGTTTGTTGCTTGGGCAGTCGGGTCCTCTCCGGATCGGCAGGGAAGGAGTCGTTTATTCCGGGGCTGGAGCCGGTGTCGTGAGTGTTGCCGGACATTCGGAGAGGGGTGAGGTGACGGAGTGTGCACTTGATTGCTTTGAGTGCTGGGGGGGGGGAGCTCCCTGTTGTACTCTAAGCTACTCTACTTTGGTTTCCTCTGCTCTAATCTGCATAAGTTAAATTCCTCTCCCCTTTTTTAATAGTAGTACAATATTAATTTGGTTTCTTGTCTGTATCGGGTTTTTGGGGGCTGGCAGTTATGGCCGGTAAACAGGCGGGCAAAGGTCGGGGGAGGTGCTGCTCCGCGGTGGGCCAGCCGGTGGGGAGATTCAGAGGCTGTGGATTGTCCAGGGCTGGAAGTTCTGGGCATCAAGGAGCCAGGAACAGTCGTAGTCCTGGCAGGGGGGCAAGAGGGGTGGGGGAACGAGGCAGGCTTGCTGTTTCAGCCAGGGGGGCTCGTAGGTCTGGCCGAGGTCAGGGTAGGGGTGCTGCGGGTGCGGTTAGCCAAGGAGCAGGGGGTTCGGGCGCTGGGGCTGAGGGGTCTTTTGGAACGGGGGCAGAGGCCGACTTTGGGTCCAGGGCAGAATCAGAGCCGAGGAGGGACATGGGCAATAGGGGGCTTGTTGGGGAGGGGGGTGAGCCCTATGTATGCTGGGGTAGCGGGAACAGGCGGTGGTGTGGGAGCGCCGCTAGGGCATTTGGTTTCCCCTGGGGCATATGGTACGAACGATCAGCGGATGGTGTGGGATCACTGGATGCGTGGGGGCAGGGATCTTCTAGAGCGGACTGGGCTGGGGCTTGGCAACCGGCGTGGTCCCCTGCTGTTCCCTCTTTTGGTTTCCCCTTTTTCTCTCCGCAGGTTCCTTTTTTGTCTACGCCTGGAAGCGGGCCATCTACGATGTTGTCCCCGGCCGGTGCAAATGTGGATGCAGGAGCGGTTCCTTCTAGCGGGACGGCGAGGGAAGCTGATCGGTCTCAAGGCGGCGGTGGGCTCCAGAGGATGGCGTCTTCCTCCCGTGTCTCCGACACCCTGACTTCTGCTGACAGGACAGGTGAGTCGTTGCTCGGGGCGGGCGCCGTGTCCGGTGGGAGTGGGTCGAGGGCCGAGACTTCGCGACAGGCGCGCAAAAAACGAAGCAAGCATGGGTGCCGTCATAGGCGTAGTTCCGACTCTTCCTCCTCATCGTCTACTGACTTGGCTGACTCATCGCTGGGCGAGGGTGGGTCCACTGAGCTAGTGCCGGGCCAAAGTTCGTCGGGGATGCATGCTGGTGCCGGGGCATCGTTAGTCGCGTTATCTGAATTATGGGAAGGTGTACCGAAGAAATTGCGGCGTAAAATTAGGAAGCGCAAGTATATTGATATTTTTCGCTTACTTGAGGGGCGCAAGCGTTCGGGAGATAGTAAGAAGAAGCGCAAGGAAGATGAGAAGGCGGGCCATTTGCGGAAAGTTTCTCGGAATGTGGTGAACTGGGTTCGAGCTTTTTTGCGGCTGGCTAGTGTATGGGGGCAACATTTCCCGGCGCAGTACGGTATGTTATTGTCGTACGCTGATTCAATTTTGGAGGCTTCTCAGGTGCATGAGGGTTGGTCGTGGTTAAATTATGATGAGAAGTTCCGCGACAAGATGGAGGAAAATAAGTTCTTGACATGGGGTACGCAGGACATTAACCTTTGGTTAACGCAGATGTCGGTGAAGGGCGGTGTGTCTGTGGGGGGCGGTGGAAAGGGGGGTTCAGGTATAGGGGCTGTTGTGGGTCGTTCCTTTCGGGGGGGCGTTTCCCCTGTTCCGAGCAGACCAGTACCCAGCGGCGGGAGCGATGTGTGCTGGCGATTTAGCAGGTCAGCCTGCCCCTTCTCGGATTGTAAATTCCGTCACGCGTGTTCGATATGTGGTGGCCCCCATTCGGCAGCTAAATGCGTTAAAAAAGGGGCCGTCACTCCGCCTGGATCCGGTTCAAAATAGGCGTGTCCTGTTCGAGTTGGGCCCCTTCTCCAATACGGGTCCCTCTCTTACATCGTTTGCTACAGGGTTACCTGAAGAGAAGGGACAAGTTGATTTTGCAGTTAGGTTTTCAGTCTGGTTTCGTGGTTCCGCTTCGGGGTTCTCTAGGATGCTACATGGCCTGCAATTCACCTAGTGTGCGGAGATTGTGCGGGAGAAGTTGGATTTGAAATTGCGTTTGGGCAGAATTGCAGGCCCGTTCCGTCATCCTCCTTTTCCTAGTTTTGTGGTGTCCCCTTTGGGAATTGTCCCGAAGAAGGAGCCGGGAAAGTTTCGATTAATTCACAATTTGTCTAGCCCGGCTGGGTTCTCTGTGAACGATTTTATACCCCGCGAATACTGCACGGTTCGGTATGCCTCGTTTGATGCGGCGGTGGAGCTGGTTCGGAGAGCGGGGAGGAGTGCTTTGATGGCCAAGGTAGACATCGAATCCGCCTTTCGTTTGTTGCCAGTCCACCCGTCGGCTTTCAAGTTTCTGGGTTTCCAATTCGAAGGGGAGTTTTATTTTGACAAGTGTATGCCGATGGGCTGTTCGGTATCTTGTTCGTATTTTGAGAAGTTTAGCACCTTTCTGCACTGGTTGGTCACTCGGAGAGTAGGGTACGCGGAGGTGGTCCATTACCTGGACGATTTCCTGTTTGTCGGACAGGCTGGGTCCCAGCGCTGTAGAGAGCTCTTGGATGGTTTTGTAGGCTTGGCGAGTGAATTGGGTGTACCCTTGGCTGAAGAAAAAAACGTTGGCCCGACAACGCTTCTCACTTTTTTGGGTGTCGAATTGGATTCGGAGCAGATGGTGGCACGCTTGCCGGTAGCGAAGGTGGAAAAATTGCGAGTGCTCGTTGCTAATGCCTTATCCTCCGCTAAGTTGACCTTGAGGGAATTGCAGGCGCTCATAGGATTGCTCAACTTCGCTTGCAAGGTGATTCCCATGGGAAGGGTGTTTAGCCGGCGCTTAGCTGCTGCGACAGCGGGCGTGCTTAAGCCGCATCATCGCATTCGTGTGTCGCTAGTTATGAGGGAGGATCTGCGGATTTGGGATGTCTTTTTGCGTGAATTCAACGGCCTTTCTGTGTTTCGCCAGTCGGAGATCTCCAGTGAGGACTTACAATTGTATACGGATGCGGCAGGCGGCATCGGTTTGGGAATCTACTTTGGTGGGGCTTGGTGTGCTGACAGGTGGCCGCAGGAATGGGTCGACGGCGGGTTGTTGAGTAATATTACATTTTTGGAGCTGTTTCCAATACTGGTAGCGTTGGAGTTATGGCCGCACAGGTTAGCTAACCGCAAGGTGTTATGGTGGTGTGACAACGAGGCAGTAGTGGCCGTCATCAATCGGTATTCTCCACGTTGTCGGCAGGTAGCGGCATTAATGCGTTTGGTTGTGCTGGCATGTTTGCGCTTGAATGTGGACCTGAGGGCTCGTCACATTCCGGGGCGTACTAACGAAATTGCTGATGCTCTCTCATTTGCAGTTGGGACGATTTCGGTCCTTGGTTCCGGAGGCGGACGAGGAGGGGCTCGTTGTCCCTTGGAGGCTCTGGAGCGTTGGCCGGCTGAAATGAAGAGCTTACTCAAGAAGTCTGTGTCAGAGAGGACTTCGGCCGCTTATCACCGGGGTTGCGAGCTGGTTGTGGACTACCTTCATCAGGCGGGTTGGGGTGGGGGGGAGCTGTCTGAGTATGTCCTGGGAGGGTACGTTGGTTGGGCTAAGGGTTGTGGGGTTACCAGATCGGCTGTCAAAATGCATCTTGCGGGGTTTGGATTTTTTGCCAAGGCGGTGGGTGTGGGATGGCCGGGCCGTGGATATTTAGCGCGGCAACTGCTACAAGGGTGGGAGCGTTCGGTTCCTGGGACCGGTGACCACAGGCGGCCGATTACACACGACTTATTGAACAGGTTGTGTCAGGCGCTTCCGGGAGTGGCGGAGTCGCCTTTTGAGGCCACGCTTTTTCAGGCGGTTTTCTGTTTGGCCTTTTTTGGCGCATTTCGGGTGGGAGAACTGGCGGCAGATTCTGGGCGGGCGGGTTTCAGCAATGGCTTGCTCCTTAGACATGTGTTTCGGGAGCCCGGGGGCTTACGCGTTTTGTTGGCAAAGTCCAAGACGGACCAGAAAGGGAGAGGTTTGTGGGTGGTACTCCGTGGGTTTGGGGGTCTCACGTGCCCGGTTGCTGCCATGGATAGCTATTTGGGTGTGCGCCCTCCGGGTGGGGAGGGATTGTTTGTTCATAGCGATTCCCGGCTGCTGACGCGATTCCAGGTGACGGCTGTCCTGCGCCTGGTGTTGCGTCGGATAGGGGAAAACCCTCTGTTTTTTTCTGCTCATTCTTTCCGCATCGGGGCAGCGACTAGTGCGGCGGCATTGGGTTTGTCCGGGGGTCAGATCCAGAGCATTGGTCGGTGGCGGTCCAAAGCGTTTAAGGGGTATGTCCGTTTATAAGTTTCTTATTCTGCTGGGGGAGGGGGGAAATGCTTACCGATGTTTTTTCTGTTGCAGATGTGAGGCTGCGGGCATGGGGCTGTTGGATATTGGGTCATTCTTACGTCTTTTGGGCCGGACAGCGAGCAGCAGTACGGCCGATTGGGCTGAATCTTGGACTTGATCCAGCGGTGGTGGCGGTGTCATGGCTTGGTGAGCGCGGGCTGCGGTGGCCTCAGCTGCTCCCTTTGCTTCATCATCACCAGCGCATCCGGGAGTTACCAACGATTATGATATTGCATTTGGGGGGCAATGTTCTAGCTGAATGGTCCTGTAAGCAGTTGATCAGAGCTGCTAAGAGGGACCTTGCCATACTGTTGCTTATGTTTGGGGGCATAGTCTTGATCTGGTCCGATATTATTCCCAGACCGTCATGTTGGGGCGAGAGGAGATGGTCCCGGGGTTTGACAAAAATTAATAGGCAAATTGGGAGGTGGGTTTGTCAGATGGGGGGGTATCAGGTCCAGCATTCGTGGGTTGAGGTTACCTGTTCTGGTCTTTACCGAGCGGATGGGGTGCACCTATCTCCGGTGGGAACAGACTTGCTCCTCAATGACTGGCAGGAGATGCTGGAGCGAGTGATGCGGGATGTAGCACGCTGGTCGCAGCTTAGGTAGGTTTGGGGGGCGGCACAGTTAAGGATCGCTCCCTGTGCCGGTGGCGGGATCCCGGAGGTTTCCGGGGTCCGGAGCCTTAGGCGACTTGGGAAGGGGGCGGGGTGCCCTCGGCCCGGACTACCCCTGGAAGACTTTTGCTAGTAATATGGCGAAGTCGGATAGGGGTGGTCGGAACGTTGCCGGTGGTGGGACCGGGGCTGGAGCGGAGGCGGGTGTCGCTTTGCTAGTTGCATGGCTGGCGATGCATCGCTCCACCCTGGGGTTTGTTGCATTCCTGTTTATTGTAAACTTGTTGTTTGAAAATAAAGCTGCGACCAGTTGTTACCACTATAAGGCGGTCTGCGCATTTTGTGGGAAAGGGCGGGGGGAAGAAAAATGGGGATATAATGTGTGGTAAATTGGGGTGGAGTTTGGGGGAGCGCCGGGTCCGGCTACCCGGTTACTAGCTGGCAACTCTATCTCTACATTTGATTCCTCCAAGGTAGCCATCAAAGTTGAACCCAAGCGAAAAAGTTAGCAAGTGCAACAGGCATCACATGTCTAAATCTCTCAGAAGATAGGTATTGAATATGTGGCCTTCACAGCACATGCAAGTTGAGCCATTCTTTTCTTGGAAACTCATTTCCCACTCTCCTCGCGCACACTTAGAATATTCACACATATCACCAATTAAATAAGTGATGTGAAAAAATTCAACCCAAAAGTTTGACCAATACACACAGTATTCTAACCACACTGCAGTCTTACAAACTCATCCAATTAAACATCAGTGCAACAATACCGGGTCCCCTTTAATAATGGTTTATGGACCTTTCCTCCAGGAACTTGTCCAAACCTGTTTTAAATCCGGCTACACTAACAGCTTTTACTACATCCTCTGGTAATGAATTCCAGAGTTTGATTACATGTTGAGTGAAAAAATAATTTATCTTATTAGTCTTAAATAGGTTACACTGTAGCATCATTGTATGCCCAATAGTCTTTCTACATTTTGATGGCGTAAACAATTGATCTACGTTTACCCGTTCCATTCCATTCATTAATTTATAGACCTCTATTATATCTCCCCTCAGCTGTCTCTCTTCCAGGTTGAAGAGCCCTAACCTTTTTAGCCTTTCTTCATAGGTGTATCCTTCCTTCCCCCTATCATTTTGGTGGCTCTTCCCTATACCTTTTCTAATAACACTATATCCTTTTTAATATACGGTGACCAGAATTGCACACAATATTCAAAGTGTGGTCGCACCATGGAACGATACAGAGGCATTATAATATCCTTTGTTTAATCTCCATTCCTTTCCTTATGATTCCTAGCATTCTATTTGCTTTCTTGGCCGCCACAGTACACTGGGCGGTGTGTTTCATTATGTTATCCACAATGACGTCTAAATCTTTTTCTTGGGTGGTGGTTCCTAATGTGGAACCTTGCATCGTGTGACACACTACTTCCCCACTTGATCCATTGTCCTGTGTCATGGATCAAACTCACAAAACAGGAATTATCCACAAACCTCCTATGGATATTACAGTCCTCCCTGGACCAAGCCTACATGCCTAAAGACCTCAAATGCGCTTCAATCAGACCCATATTAAAGAACCTTATACTAGATCAAGGGTCATCTTCTTACAGACCTATATCAAGCATCCCGTTTATTGCCAAAATCATAGGAAAAGCCATACAGATCCAGCTACAGGATCATATTGAACACCACACCTTCTCAATCTGCACCAGCATGGGTTTAGACCTTACCACAGGCTTGAGACACTCTTCACATCTCTACTGGACAATCTCACAAAAGGCATAGAGAAAACCACTCAAGATTATATTCTCATCTTTCTGGACATCACAGCCGCTTTTGACTCCATACCCCACCATTCCCTCCTATCTAGACTACAAGCAATTGGACCAAGAACAAGACACTCAAGTGGTTCCAGTCAGAGGACTGCCACCAGCAAGTCAAGGTAGGATCAATCACCTCACAGCAATACAACCAAAAACAGGGGCTCCCAAAGGGATTTGCATTCTCCTCACTCTTGTTCAATGTTCTAATACAACCACTGTGCAACATTATTCAAACACACAAGATATTATACCATCCGTACGCTGATGACATACTAATCTATACAACTTTCTTCACCTACAACCCCACTTACACAGCTCTTCAAAGCTGTTTTGAAGATATCTCCAACTGACTTGCTGAAAACAGCCTAACTATAAATCACAATAAATCAGAGGTACTCTATATAACCAGAAGTACCACTTTTACTCCCCCACCCACTTTAAGGATCCATGATACAGTCCTCACAGTCAAGGAGCAAGTCAAATACTTGGGAATATTACTAGACCACAAACTATCCTTCCAGCCCCACATCAAACGAGCAATCAAATCGGCTTACTACAAGTTGAAAACCATTCACTGACTGCGCCTACTACTTGACCAATCAGATTTTAGAGATGTATGTCAGGCAATACTAACAACTGTTTGGGATTATTGCAATATAATATACCATGGTCTTCCTCTATCCTCCCTAAACCCGTTGCAAACAGCATAGAATACTGCATCCAGACTGATAACAATACCCCAATAAGGAACCACATCATCCCAACTCTAGCCAAACTACACTGGCTCCTGATTCTCTTCCAAATCAAATACAAAGTCCTATTTACTACATTCAAAATCCTCCATGACACCTCAGCAAGCATCCTAAAAATTCGAATCCACAAAACACTTAACAGGAGCAAAAGGAAAACCTTGCAATACCTCCTCACCATACCTAGTCTTCAACTCAAATGTAATCAACTTACATCTAAAAGACCATTTTCCCTATATGCTCCCAAAGAATGGAATACCTTTCCCAGTGATATCTGCTCATCTGAAACCAAAGCCAAGTTTTGGTGAAAACTAAAAATCCTATTGTTCACCGAGCACTATGGACCGAATACCTGAACCTTCCCTGCATCAGTGTAAGCCCCCCTATAATGCTTGTACATACCAAAAATCAGTAACCGATCCTCTTCCCCACATTTCCTCCTCCCCTTTCGCATATTTATTGTAAAAATAATATAGTTCATTGTATAAAGTTCCTTGTAAACCGCTTAACAGTTCTGTTAATGCGACTGTTATGTTGATTGTAAACTGCTATGACTTGTATATTTAGCAGTATATAAAACTTGCTAAATGAATGGTAAATTGCCTCCTATTCCATAGCTTTTTAATTTCCCCAAGAGTCTCTGATGAGGTACTTTGTCCAAGGCTTTCTGAAAATCGAGATGCACTGTATCAACCGGCTCATTTTATAGGAATAAAAAAAAAATCTTGAAACTTATTGGGATCAAAGTACTTGATGGTCTTGCATTTTTATAGGGATTTACATTTCTTTGAAACAAATGTCATTTCATGTTATTTTTAACACAAAATGACAGGAAAAGTACAAAATTAGTTTTTTCCCCACATCATCAAGAGCGTGTGATATTTCTAGATAGTGCATGCTATTGCCCAATAGTAAGCCTGATTGCTCAATAGTGTGCACATAAGTCCATAACATGTTCCAAACTCTAAGTACTGGCCATATTTCCCAAATCTTCTCTGGGTGGTAGATTATGTCAAATCTGGAACCAGTAGAATCATCCTCCCTTGATATAAAATGAAGGGCTTACCTTTAGCTGCCATCAGGATTTCCAGGTCTTGTGGTTAATACAGTATTTTGGCCATGATGGGTCTCAAATGTTTAGCATTAGTTAATGGGGCTTGAGAGAACCCAATGAGTCTGCTTTGTTTTAATGAGCATTGTGAAAACAATGTTGAGCAGTAGTAGAATGGTATCTTCTAGTAACTTCATTGTATTGGTCTTTTCAGCTCCCTCTGGGATGCTTACTATTCTTTCTTGTTCTGATTAGATAGTTCTTCTAGTTCCATTTGCAATTTTGCAATGGCCACCATGTTTGTTTCAATTTGTTGTGATTGATGTTCCAGCTTTGGAGTACAGTGTTCCAGGGAATCTAGTTGATTATAAGAGGCATGTAACTGTGCGGTAGGATTCTGTAACTTTGCCTGGATATTCTTAATTGCTTTCATCTTGGTATGCATCATGTCCTTCAGCGCCTACGTTTCCTGTAACATGAGACCTGCAGCGGCAGTCCTGCTCTTTCACCGCGATTTTGTCTGGAGGGTCAATTTTATGCCACTGGAACCCCAGTGTGAAGGCAAATTGTGAATCAGCCTTGCTAGCTTTGGTGACATCGTGTGCAGAGGATGCCTTTGTCAAAAATCAAGCTCCAAGACAATTATCTGAATTGTGATCTCAGTTTTCTCAAAAGCTCAACACTTGTCTGCTCTGGCTGAGTTCCTTAGCGTCCTTGATGTTGCACATCTTAATTTGAAACTAAGGGACATGTTTACTAAAGGTTAACACACATTAATGAAACGAACACGCGTTAAGTGCCACTGCGCCCATAGAAATAAAAGAGCTGTTAATAAATTTAGTAAACATGCCCCACAATTTCTATATTTAATTACAGGAAAATTATATTTTGGTTCATTTAGCATATAATATATATGTTTCACTATAATAAAACCACCTAAGTTGGACTCGTGTAGCAGCTTTTTTCCAAATAAGATTCCATTGTGCTTTACATCAGAGTTGGTTCAAAGACATGAAAGATCTTTATTTCAGTGTGTAGCTACAGCTGAATTATAGTCGGGTAAACAAAGTTACCGTTACGCATATTGCCCAAGGTCGCATAAATAGTTGTTGGCAGGAACATCTTAAACACAGATTTCATCCCTACACTTCAGCTCTAACTCCCGCAAATGCAGAATGAGGATAATTTTGTGACAGGAACCATAGGGCATGGAGGCACATATTTTCTTTAAAGAGCACCTGTTTTAAAAGCAGCACATGCACTTATGTGCCTTTATGAAATATTCTCCAGAAAATTCCCAGTACAATTGCTCTGAGACAGGCGGAACATTTTGCATACATTTGCATGGATTTGTGTGTGTTTCAGAACATAAGCATGTATCTCAAGGTCTGCCTCAACTCCATTCTTCATCATCTCTAGCAATGCCCACATGTATTCCACAGAAAATATGTGTTGTGCATTGGCAATACACACTCTTATGCATGCACACTCTTGGGGAATCTTATAAGCATCTATTTCTGCTCTTTTACAAGTAAAAAAGACTTACAAAATTACCTCCAAAATGGATAAATGCACATATCAAATTATTTTCATTCTTACCAGTTCGGTGTCTAGAAATGATAGCAATTATCAGTGGATCATCAGGAGGGGTCCATTCTTCTGTCTGGTCTGTTGAAGAAAAGTCAGTAATTAATATACTAACATAGAATAGGTAGATGATGGTCAGTAAAGGTTAGTCGGCTCATTCCTGTCTGGCTCTCTACCATTCTGGGTAGATGACTATAGAAGTTCCCAAACTTCACCTGTACCAACTTCCCACAATGTCTTTTACTCTCAGCCCTATTCTTTTCACTTCCCTCTATGTCTCTCCCAAGAATGTTTAAATACCATTATAGTAAAGGTTAGAGCACTGGCTTGGTAAGAGACCAGAGTTTGATTCCCACTAGTACTTCTTATGGCCTTGGGCAATTCACTTAACTCCCCATTGCCTGGGAAGAAAGACCTGGAAATCTACTTCTAGCTACACTGCCAAGAAAACTCAGGACCTGCTGGGTCAGCACTGACTCAAAGGTACACATTGACTGCATTACATTAGACTTATATCAGGCTTTGCACTCTTCCTTTGTGTTTCTTACAAATACCATAGTTAATCCAATATGCAGGCTCCTACCCCATGTCTTTTTTATATTATTTTATATTTTAGCTTATTCCTTTCCAGTAGGGGTTCAAGGCAAGTTACGTTCAGGTACTGTTGCTATTAACATAGAAATTTTAATGATAATAATGATAATCAAGGCACTGTAGCAGACCCTGGGTCATAGGGAGAGAGACAGGTGACTCATACCAGGGAGATTGGGGGGAAGGGGAGGGGCTTATGAGGAGAGGGAAGGAGAGGAAGAGGAGGGGGACAATAGAAGAAACAATAACCATAATTGGGGAGCAGAAGAATGTTTGTGGGTAATGCAGGGACCACAGAGGAGCCCCCTCATGTTTGTTGTTTACCACAGTTTCCCATTACTTCTGTATTAGGCTGAACCGTGGTGCGCAGTTGGCACCAGATGTTCCAGTATCTTGTGCTTGTTTTTGTGCATGGTTGGTCATAATAAAAACGATATTAAAAAAAGCAAAGATGAAACTATGGATCATATAATTAGTAGCTGTAGCAAAATGCACAGACTGCAACAAAGGCACAACAGAGTATCAAAGATCATCCACTGGAATCGGTGTAAAAAATATGACATTCCTGCTGGAAAAAACTTCTGGGAACATGTTGCAGAGAAGGTTATAAAAAATGAATTGGTCAAGATCCTGTGGGACTTCCAGATACAAACAGACAGACATTTAGAACACAATACACCTGATATTACTGTTATAGAAAAGAAAAACGTATAGTTTATAGATGTGGCAATCCCAGATGACACCTGAATTGAGGACAAAGAATGGGAAAAACTGATAAAATATAGAGACCTTCAGATTGAAGTTGAAAAGATTTGGAAGAAAAAATCTACTGTAATACCAGTTGTGGTTGGAGCTCTCTGGGCTGTACCTAAGGGATTCCCTAAATATTTACAAATTTTAGATCTACTGGACTTAACTCTGCAAATCCTACAAAAGACTGCCCTACTTCGAACAGCTTACATCTTGCGTTGATACCTGCATGATTCCAAGATTAGAACCCAAATAACAGGATTAAAGGTATTTAATCCAACATAGAATAGGTAGATGGTCAATAAAGGTTAGTCGGCCCATTCCTGTCTGGCTCTCTACCATTCTGGGGAGATGACCATATAAGTTCTCAAACTTCACCTGTACCAGCTTCCCACAATGTCTTTTAATGTGTCTTCCAAAGAAGAACTACTATGATAAGCAAACATTATCTTAAATACCTTTGGTATCAGGAATTTTGGGCCTGATATTTAAAGGCATTTACATGGTTTATAGAGCTGTAAACCGTGTAAATGCCCCTAAGCAGTATATTCATTGGCACTAACAGGGTTAGTGCCGCTGAATATTCCTGAGTAATGCCGCTATATGCTCCTATGATAACTGCTTAGCATTGGAGCATGTTGGGGGCGTTCAACGGGCGGTACCCAGGGATAGCCATACAGCGGTGTTATTCAGCTGCTGCCCAGTTATCCCTCAGCAGTGAAAGTTAGACGCAGCAAAAGCTGTCTTAATTTTTGCCGCCAGAGCTAACCAGCTAGTGACTTAATTCTGCCGCTGCACAAGTTAGCTTCTGTGCCATGTGCGGCTGTGTGGCAAACCCAATATTCAATGCCAGTGGCCAGATATGGCCTTGGATTGAATAACCAATGTTAAAGTTTGGTGGTGATGGCTATGCACCTTAGAGGTGCATAGTCATCGCAAATGAATATTGGGCCCTTTGTTTTTAGAAATTTAAAAAGTGGAACCACTACCGTAGCTCATTGACAGTATCCATCAGTCTCTGTATATCTATAATAGCAGTAGGAATATTTCCACTGTATGCCGGGGCACTAGTCTCAGAAGGAGTTAGATAGAGAGGAAAGTGTGCTTGGGCTTGAGCCTGGGGGTTGGGGGGGGGGGTGAGCTTTTCATCCATAGGCACAGGCAGCACCTAAGAGGCCACAGGGGAAGGGAAGTTGGAAGTCATCGGGTTTGTTGGGTTCAGAGTAAGAGGGACTACTGGTGCCAAAGTGGATGAGAGAATGAGATTACTTGGGTTGGGAGTGCTGGGAAAGTGTGAGATGAGTTGGAAAAATAAGTGTGATTGATGGGACTGGGGGAGGGGACAGTAGGAGAGACTGAATCTCGGGGAGGGGAAAGGGGATGAGGTGGAGAGAATGTAAGTGACTTGGGGGGCATGGTGAGCAATGTTCCCTCTAATTTTCTGTAGGCTGTGTGCGCATAAAATATCAGCTGTGTGCAGCTTTTGAAGGAAGGTTAAATTTTTGTGCGCCACATAACGACACTCTGAGTTATATACTTTAAAATTTGACTACACGTCAGAATACAGTATGTACACCACATTGATTTTAATCAAATTAAATGAAAATAGACGATTACTAAATGAAGCGGGAAATTTCTAGTAATTACAATCATAACTTTTAAATTTTAAGACGTCTGTGTTGTTTTCTATCAGAATCAGAGCCGTAATTTTTGTGCGCTCTGTTGTAAAGTATGTGCGCTCGCTCGGCGAGGTGTGTGCACGCGCACACGCGCACAGCTTAGAGGGAACAGTGATGGTGAGGTAGAAAAACTGAGAATGACTGCTGTGCTGGAATTAGGGCTAAACCTAGGCCTAGGGGTGGGACTGGGGTGAGAGGACCAAATGTGCAGGATAGAGGTTAATGGAGTCAGGCTGCAGAGAAGTGATTTACCAGAGGCAAGGACAGTGAACAGGTTTCTCCAGTGAACGTCACCAAGTATCAGCTAGTACAAATATTTCCCTCAGAAGAGGAAACTATGATTTATGAGTATATATAGAATAGTGTGCATTAAAAATGTGTTTTGTTTAAAAAAAATGTACTATTTGCTTTGTCTGTTCATCTATTTGTGTACACATTGAGGCCGATTCTGTGCAATGCACAGATGGCCACCATGCACACACAGAACAGTCAGGGTCATGATAGATCCGATTCCGCCACTGTGGGGCCCGCATGTACCCGCGATGGTGGAATCAGGGAGATGTACATCCTGGTACTCCCTGGATTCCATTGGGAAAAATACACAGGAACCTGCCTGTCACCCTGTTCAAATGCCACTGCTGGGGCTAGTGAGCAGTGGTGTCCGAGCACCATGGCAACTGGCCATCTATCTGGTGGCTCAGAATGACATGGGCTACATTGATTGGGCAGCAGGAGCCAGCTTTTGGCCCTGGTGGCCCAGATGGGCTGGATTGTAGCGGCAGGGTCCCCAGAGGCCATCACCAGTGCGGGTGGGGGGCTGCGGACAGCAGACTGTACAGCGCCTAGCGCCATCAGGGTGGAATAAGCCAGGCATCTATGTTGGTGCCAGGGAACGTATATAGGCCTGTGATCAGAATAGCCTCTGTACGTCCTGCCACCTGGCCACTCCCTCACTCTGCCCCCTCCTGCCCACATACAGCTCTCCCTGCACAAGTGCTGTGTATGTGTGGGGAGTACTGCCACTGGAATATGCCTATGGGGTAAGCACAGGTTTGACATCTAGCCCGCACATCCAACCCCGCTATTTGCACCTCGGAATGCTGGCCATTAGCTTTCATACCACTCAACATAAAGAAACAAAATTCTCAGGTCAGCTCTATATACAGTATATAAAAGTTAGCAATCAAAATAATGTTTCCTCATTAAGACTTCTGGATGCAGCCCATAATTTTAAAAATATTATTTTCCATTAAACTATGGATCTAGCCCACACCTGAAAAAATACAGCTATTTGAATTTTTAAAAATTTTTTTTTATGAATTGCTCTGTAATAGTCATGTGAATTAGTTTTCATATGAATGGCAAAAATTGATGAAAAATAAGATTTTCTGTTCATCCTGATGTCAACTAACTGAGTGCGAATGCTTGGAAAATGTACATGAATCGTCCTTTGTGAACTTCATTTTTATCATGCGCATGTGTAGCCGGACTCACTGGAGCCAATCTGGAAGGGGTAAGAGGTCGAATGTAGTCATCAGCAGGCAGCATGAAGCACTTGAGCCAATCACTCTTCAAATTTTTGATAGGCAGCCAGATTAACCTATCCCTGTCTGACTTCTGCAAATCCAATAACTCACTCTCAAGCCAGTCCTGGCATACTTCCTAGTCAGTCTGGTTTTCAAGATATCTACAGTGAATATACATGAGAGAGATTTGCATGCACTGCTTCCACTGCATGTAAATCTGTTGCACACATATTCAGTGTGGATATCCTGGCTTGAGAAATACTACCATAACTGATGAGGTTGCAGCAGGGCTGAAACACAAAGAGCGTACAAACGATAGAGAAACCATTTTGGCTCTGAGGTTCAAAGATTGAGGAATGAGTGCTGGTGTGGGCTTTAACGAGCCGATGCAGAAAGACTAACGTGTCCTTTGCGTGCAGATACTGTAACTTATAAGCACAAGTTCTGCCACGCCGAATGCAGAAGGGAGATTAACGTGGATGTAAACAGAAAGGAAAAGTATGCGTCAAGCTATTTAAATAATACGCAATTGAGCTGCACATATTAAAATGGCACGCTAATAAGGCCTACGCCCAATGCAGAGAAACACGTAGAGGATTACATATCCAGCGGGAGTGCCAATATCTCTATGCCCGGTCTGAGGTGGCTTAAATGTCTTGTGCATATAGGGAAAAACTGTGTCAGGGTATGTATCGATGAACAGTTAGTTACCTTTCACACGAACATTTTCTGCGTGTATCTTTTCAGCGTATAAGTGAAAATTTGGCATTCAAGAAAAAATGTTTTTTGCTCCTTGTGTGTTTTTTGGACTCATTTTATTTATATTTTATTTATATTTATCTTTTATTTTAGGTTTCTGTTGTAATTTCATAAAAAAATGTTTTTGGGCGAAATAGTATTCATTATTATGGGGCGAGTGCCAAAAGAACCTGCACGTCCTGTGCGCATAATATGAGCGTTTGACATTTATGTGCATGTGTACATGGCCACGTGCAGCGCGTCTGTTTGCACATGCATTGGCTCCTCTCCTTTCAACTTTACGCTGAAGTTTTGCACACAGCTCATTTGCATCCATCCCTTTTGCTGCATACCGGTGCTGATGTTGCATGCTATCGGTGTGCTATGAAAATGCGTACTCAGCTAATAGCATGTGACTTCAATGCCAGCTTTCTGCATAGGTCTGTAAATTTGTAAAGGAGAAATAGCAATTTGGCTTTGGCTGGGGTAGGATTGGAAAGAAAAAACAAAACATGGCAGCTTAGCTAGTGCCTTTGTATAGCAAAGCACAAAAATAAAAAATTCAAGCTGTTTTTTTTTTCCTGAAAATGTTTTTGCTTTCCTCATTGCTGCGGAGAGTCTATAGGGGCTTGAAAGGTTTGGGTAAGGCAGGGAATTGCATTTTTTATTTTTTATTTTCTTTATTTATATTTTCCAACAAAATACAAACAAAAGAGAAAACCAAATTGCAGTAAATCAAAATAACATGAGGTAAGAAAAGGCTAACCACAGCCCACCCCACCCTATCCCTCCCATCATCATGCGATCATCAGGGGCTATATAAAAGAAACACAAAACATCTGCAGGCCTACAAGGGCTATAGAAGAGCAACCACTCCACTACATAGGAAATGAGAAGATTTGTCTAATAACCCCTTACTATATCTCATATCGTGCTTTAGAGATGTAATTCTGTAGGAGTTTCCACTTAAGAAAAGAGGAGGATGTAAGGGAACTACCACACCATGATATTTGCGCTTATATTTAGCATAAGCACAATTGTTCCACCATTCATGTCAACTAAGCTCTGCTGTATGTTTCCAGGTAGAAATAACGAGATGTAGGGCCACTCCCAACATGAAGTCAATTAAAACTGACAATCCCTCTGTAACAATGAGATGCCAATTGCTGATTGAAAAACGACCCCAAACCAGGAGAGAGTGGCTCGGAATCCCAGTACCTCTTTAATACGGTTCCATATTGAAACCCAATAAGACTGAATGTTAGGACAATCATACACCACATGTCTCAAAGTGCCGACATCTCCTCGACGAGACTAACACTCATTCCCAGCTGCTTGATCCTATTTAGCAACCTTTCAATAGGCAATCCTCTTTAGGAATTGTATTAGCTAAATTGTTGAAAAGCTTTCTGAGTATCCGATATAACCCTATGAGACTTCAACCTCCCAACAGACACCATGCCAGCAAGAAGATTCTAAGGGAAAGGATTACTTAATCTCTCTTTTAGTTCAAGCCATACTGAGCATATACCTATAGCCCCCTCCTCCCATTGCGAACCTTGTTTTAGTGAAAATTGGGGAAAACCACCCCCCTTCCTCTTTTTAAGATTTAAGTTTCCTGAGAGCAATTCTAGGTGGTTTATTTTCCATAGAAATTGAACTAGAATCCTTTCAATTTGATGAAGACTTTCCTTGTAAGGAGGACTGGTAGCATTTCTACTATATAATTCACTTTAGGACTTTAGGAGTGATGGTCATATTTATAGCTTCAAGACGACCCCACCAAGAAAGATAGACTGATGACCACTTTGCTGTTATATTATTATTGAAAACTCATTAAGTCAAATAGGGTAAACAATTGCAGAGTGATTAGAAATGTGAGCTGCATGAATAGTAGACTCACTAATTTTAGAACAAAGTCCTTGGAAACTATGAAAAATCAATACGTGATATTTGAAGAACCATGGGTGATAGAACTTTACTCACTAAGATGGCTAACTCATTATTCTTATGATGGGCAGCTGAAAAGCCCCTAAAGAGTAGGGCTTTATCTCTAGTTTCAACGACTCTTTTATATTCAAGAGTGTCTCCTGCAGCCGTAAGATGTCAGCACTTTTTCTACCATACAGAAGATTCTTTTCCTCTTAATGGGATTGTAAATGCCCTTAACATTCAGTTAAATGATCTTAAAGGAAAGCATACTGACAATATAGCTCAGATTGACAGTCAAATGTTGTAGAGACATACCAAATTGTAGCATTTAGCTTTACATTGTAGAACAACTTCTTAAGCGCCCTCAAAGTGTTTGCTGCACCTATAGCCCAAAGAAGAAAGCCCAACAAAAGAGATACATTTTAGCCCCGGCCCCGTCATATGATCACTCACAATAAGAACACCTAATTCTGAAAAGACATCTCCCCAAAACCACCTAAACCCAGTGGGACTATATTAACACACAAAACTTAGCGGGTGAGCCCACCAAGACAAGACAGACACGGAGGGCAAAATGACCTAGTACTTCCGCACTTCTATGTCACTCAGAATATCGCGTTTTGCCCATCTCCCTTAATAAGAGTAAAGACAATGTACTCAAACCCCCCCCCCTCCAAAAAAAAAAGGAAGAAAAGAAAACCAGAACTGCATGGCAGAGAAGCCCTCTTCGAATCAGTTTATGGCCTAAAAGACCCAGCCCAGTGAACAAGGGCTACTCCACTCCTCCAAACCCCAAGGCTCTCCCAGCCACATAGACATCACAAACAAACATAAAACATAAAAGAAGAGAGAGAGAGAGAAAACAAAAGAGACATCTTAACCAGGATAGTACCCTGGAGCTCCTTCAAAAGGGACAGCATGGATGTCCCAGTATATATTTATATTCTCTTATATACCATGCTATTCTGTATCAGTGCGGTTTACATTGAACAAACTGAAATTACATTGAACAGGGCATTATAACTTGGAGATAACTATTTTACAGGGAACATGGGCTATGGAGGTTTAAGTGGCTTGCCCAAGACCACAAGGAGCACCTGTGGGACTAGAAACCCCAGTCCTTCCGGCCCAAAGTTGCTGTCCTCTAGTGGGATTTGAACCCCTGACCTTCTGGCCTGAAGTACCTTGCCCCAACCACTAGGCCACTCCTCCATATAGCAATGTTACATGATTAAATGTCACTTCTGCGTGGATAAGTCATCTTTACACGACCTTAGATCAGTCAAACGCCATAGAACTGTAGCAAATAAAAGTTGCAAAGTGATGTTCACCGCATCACCGCTGACTCCTTATCCTCCAGAAATGCATATAACCCCCCGGGATCATCAAAAGTCTTGGTCTGGTTATGGACTAAGGTTGAAATAAGGATGACTAGAGATGCCTACAGGAATCTCTGATTTTTCTGATAGCAGAAAAGTCAGTTCCATTGGATACTACTTACTGGGCCCATGAGATGATAGCAGAAATGTTATGCAGCGTGACTCTCATGCGGGCAGGATGCAGCAGCCCAAAATGGGCCTGCAGTTCTACAAGCATGGACACAGTGCCAGAAAACTCTTTCTCCGATCCACCGTCGCCTTCACAAAGTCCGGGAAGAACAGGAGTTTATGTCCCTGATATTCCAAAGTTGAAAGTGCTCTTGCAGCTCCCATTATTTGCAATACTTGCCGAAAACGTAAAACTTTCAAGATGATTGGGCGTGGACGCTTGCCCGTGACCACAGACTGAGTAGGCACTCTATGGGCGTGCTCGATCTTGAACTGCATAGCAAACTGCAATTTTAACACACCTGGAATCATAGCCCTCAAAAAGGACACCATATCAGGGCCCTCTGCTCCCTCAGGAACTCCTAGTATTCTTATGTTATTCCTACGAGAGTGATTATTACTGTCTTCCACCTCTCTTTGTAATGAACATATCAACTTGGCTTGCTTCTCAACGGCCTTGAGCCTCTCACCATGCGAAGCCACCACATTCTCTACCTTCCCCAAACGAGCCGTAATTGACTCCAAATAAGTTTGCAAAGCATTGATCTCTTCCTGCATTGCACATAGTGATTCTCCATTAGCTTTGACCAAGTCTTTGACTGCCTGAATCTCAGCCAGGAGCTTCTGTGAGGTCTCAGGACATCTCGGATGACTGCCATCTTGTGAGGTGAGAGAGGTTCCGTCTTGATTCTCTTTGCACTAGCATTTTGAGATACTTGATAATCCAGCCGCGTCTGTTTGGGGCCTGACATGTCCGGGATTGAATGGTATCAAAGTAGGTAGAAATTAGTTGATTAAAGATTGCAGAAGTCAGGATTCTTGTCTATTGCTCTCTGGAGCACAGCTCTTACACGTCCATCTTGACCAGAAACCAGGCTCCGCCCCCAGGGAATTGCATTTTGATGTAACAGAATCAGTAGTAGGAGAAGGTTACTCCAGCAAGAATAGAAATCATAGTTGCATTTCCACATTATGGTTATCACAAGATAGTTTTCACTTGCAAATTTGATTTAACAAAGTAAAAATGGGAAAGATTTGGGTACAGTTTATTTTAAATGCAAAGCATATACAGCAGCCTCAAATGTAACACATGGCATTTGTATTTGCATCTAAGCTATCTTTGGACTAGGGTTGAAATAAGGATAACTAGAGATGCCTACAGGAATCTCAGATTTTTCTGATAGCAGAAAAGTCAGTTCCATTGGATTCTACTTACTGGGCCCATGAGATGACTGATTCATGAACCATTAGAAAGAGAAGTTTACCTGTTCCAGGATCCACAGTCCCGGGTTTTCCAGGAAATGACTTGCAGTGATCTGTTTTATAGAGTTCATAAGAACTGGTGTTCTTTGTCAGTTAATTGGTTCCAGTAACAATTGTTAGGCATGTGCATTAGTTTTGGTTTGAATGGGAAAATCAAGAAAAAATGTGATTCTCGGTTCATCCCGACATCAGCTAACCTAATGCATATGATTGAAAAACCTTTGTGAATCACCGTTCATGTACTTTGTATGTGCACCTAGGTACATTAAAGTCAATATGGTAGGGGGAGGAGGTCAAGGAGTGGTCACCAACAACCAGCATGAGGCATTTCAGCCAATCTTGTCTGACATGTTTGACAGGCAGCCAGAGAAACCTATCTCTGTCTGACCCCTACAAATCACATGGCTGATGAGAACACAACAGGGCTACAACACACATCCTGAACAATTTTCAGAAGACTGTGTTTGTGAAGAACTAGCTAAACTAAAAGTAGACAAAGTGATGGGGCCAGATGGGCTACATCCAAGAGTACTGAAGAAACTTGGGGAAGTTCTAGCAGCTCCGCTGTTTTAATGCTATTTTAGAATTGGGAGAGGTCCCAGAGGACTGGAGAAAGGCGCATGTGGTCCCTGCACACAAAAGCAGAAGTATGGATAAGGTTGAGAACTACAGGCAGGTTAGTCAGACCTCTGTGGTGAGCAAATTAATGGAAATGTTGCTAAAACAGGATAATGAGGTTTCTGGAGTCCACTGGATTGCAGGATCCGAGGCAGCGTGGATTTTACTAGAGGCAGGTCTTGTCAAACAAATCTATTAATTTCGTTGACTAGGCAACCAGAGAGCTGGACCAAGGAAGAGCCCTAGATGTGGTGTAATTAGATTTCAGGAAACGCCTTTGACATCGTTCTGCATAGGCGACTTATAGATAAATTGAGCACCCTAGGGATGGACACTAAAGTGACTGGGTTAGAAATTGGTTGAGTGGGAGGCAGCAAATGTTACAGGTAAAAGAAGCTCAGTCTGAGAAGGATGTTACCAGTGGTGTGTCGCAGGGATCTGTCTTTTTAATGTTTTTGTTAGTGATATTGCTGAAGGGCTGTCAGGTAAGGTTTGCCTTTCTGTGGATGATACCAAAATCCGCAATAGAGTAGACACCCAGGAAGGAGTAGAAGGGATCTAGTTAAGCTTGAAGAATGCTTAAGAATTTGTCAGCTGAGATTTTATGTTAAAAAATGCAGGGTCATGTATTTGGTCTACAAAAATCAGAGCAGTACAGTATAGGGGGTGTTTTCAATATACTACTTTATAGCTTCATGGTGTGTCCCCTAGTCCTTGTATTGTTTGGAAAAGTAAACAATCGCTTTACGTCTACTCCCTTCCACACCATTCAGGATTTTATAGACCTCTATCCTATCTCCTCTCAGCTGTCTCTTCTACAAGCTGAAGAACCCTAACCTCTAGCCTCTTCTCATAGGAGAGTCATTCCATCCCTTTTATCATTTTGGTTGCCCTTCTCTATACCTTTTCTAATGCCGCTATATCTTTTCTGAGATTTGGAAGTCAGAATTGCACACAATACTCAAGGTGTGGTTGCACAATGGAGCTTTACAGAGGCTTCATGATATCTTTTGTTTTATTTTCTATTCTTTTTGGCTTTGGCTGCGGCTGCCGCTGTACACTCTACAGAAGATCAGTGTATTCTCTGTGATCACACCTAGATCCTGCAAACGCTGCCATTTTAAACGCCTGCCTTCCGATCCACACTCCCCATATCTCCTGCGACGCTTCTATCCTCCGCACCAAAGGGTCCAGTGATAACACAAACAGCAGGGGAGAAAGAGGGCACCCCTGCCGCATACCTCTCTCCAGGGGGACTTTTTCAGACATCATGCCATTACATAACACTCCCGCCATAGGCTCTGTATATAGAAGGTCCACCATCTGACAAAAAGAATCCCCAAGACCATACCATGGCAAAAGGAATTTCAAATACCGCCAGCTCACCCGAACAAAAGCTTTTTCCGCGTCAAAGCTAATTAACAAAGATTGAAGCCCTTGCTCCCGGACCCATTCCACCGACGCCAAAATTTTGCGCAGGTTACTTACTGCATATCGTCCCTTCACAAACCCTACTTGTGTCTCATGTACAAGATCCCCCAGTATCAATGCCAACCGATCAGCCAATATCTTTGATAGGACTTTCCCTTTCCAGTCAAAGTTTAACAGTGAAATGGGCCTATAAGAAGCCGCCTGCACAGGATCTTTTCCCGGTTTAGGTATTAAGATAATATGCGCATGATTCTCTCCCCACTTACAGTCTCCCTGCTCTACTCTTTTATTTATTTAACAATTCTTATATACCGCGCTATTTGTTATCAGTGCGGTTTACATTCAACAAAGAGTATTCAAATCAGAGAAGACTGATTGAATTTACATCATAACAGGGAATAGAACTTGGAGAACATGGGTAACTATTTACATATTAACATTTATGATACACCGTCACCAAGGCAGGTGGCACCGAGTCACCCAGCAACTTGTAGAATTCAGCCCCAAAACCATCTGGACCTGGCACCTTGGAACAACTGGCTTTCTGACTAACCTGTTGCACTTTGCTAAGCATTATAGGTTTGTCCAACTGGGCCCGCTGCTCCTCCCCCAACCTGGGTAACTGTAATGCCCAAACATAATCCTCCATGTCAGACGGGGATCCCCACTCTACCGAGTACAACTGCTGATAAAAGGATCAAAATACTTGAGCTATCGCCTTGCTATCTTTATGCAATTTACCCTGATCGTCTCGCAGGGCCGTGACCGCTCTAGAACCCTTGCTCCCCTGGAAGCACCGCGCTAACAGTTTTCCTGGCTTATCCCCGAAACGATAGAGCTGATAATGGTAATACAGAAAGCATTTCTTTGCCTGTTTATGGAGCAACTCATTAAGAGCTACTTGAACGTCCCACACCCCCTTCTTATTCACTGCACTGGGACAACTCGCATAATTCCTCCGTTCTTTCACCAGCTGCTGTTCAAGGTGGACAATCTGCTCCATTGCCAATCGCCGTTTCCTTGCAGCATATCTGATAATGTCCCCCCGCAACAAAACTTTAGCAGTCTCCCAATATAATTCTGGATCAATGTGGTGTTCCTGGTTGTACAGCGCAAAATCTTGCCACTTCTGTTTTAAGTAAAGGTGGAACTCAGTGTCTGTATATAGATCTAATGGGAACCACCAAACTCTCGTCTGCATGCTAACATCATGCCACTCCAGCTCTACCCAAATTAAGGCATGGTCTGAGATCTCCGCAGGGCCTATGTGCGCATCTACTGTTTGGGCAAAGAGCCTTTCTGATACTAAAATATAATCAATTCGTGCTCTCGAACCATGCGCCCGGGATTGGTGGGAGAAATCTCTATCCAATGGATGTAGCAGGTGCCAAGGGTCAACTGCTCCTAATCATCGACGAAACCCCTGTAGCACTCTGGCAGTTTGTGAACGGGCTCTATCCCCCCCTCGTCGTGTCGAACTCCACATCAAACACTCCATTAAAATTCCCCCCCAATATCAAAGGAGCATCTGGTAATTGCTCCACCCTGGAAGCCAAGCGCATATATAACTCTTGGTCCAAAACATTAGGACTATAGAGGTTCCCCAGCACAATAGGCTTCCCCTCTAATATCCCATACAATAACACAAACCTTCCATCCGAGTCCTTATATTCCCGTTCCAACACAAATCTCACTTTTCGGTGTATCAAAATGACCGCTCCCCATCCTTGTCCCACCCAATCTCTCTGTAATTTTTGGTGTTCTTCGGCAGTCTGGTGGGCTTCCTGTAACATAGCAATATCACACTTTTGTCTAGCTAAAGCTCTCAACAATTTATATCTCTTGACTGGGTTCCCAACCCCACATACATTCCAAGAAATAACCTTCAGGTTGGCAAGCGAAACTCAGGCACACAACTCTCAACCTTCAGCTTTACCCAAGGAGGAGCCTCCCCAGCCTGAAGCTCCCCCTTCATCTTCTTCTCGTGTCGAATTTGCCACACTACTATCCACCCCTGACTGCTGTTTACCCTCCCTTGGTTCCCATCCCCTAGTCCCCTCCCCCACCTCCCTTCCCTCTACCCCCCACCACCTCCTCTCCCCAATCCTAATCCTTTATCCCTTACCCTCCTCACCTATCCAAGTCACAAAGGATGTGTGTGGTTACCCCCCCACCTACTCCACTACCCCTGCGCAACCTAGGCTCTACCCTCCTAATAACAATTTCTCCCCCACCAAAATAGTAACATTCGATTTAGACATCACTCTCGATCATCAAAACCCCGGTTATGTCTTACACCCCCGGGCTTCCTTCCCCCACAAACAGAAAAAGACTACAAACATTAATAAGCAAAACATGCAGACTACATAGTGTCCACATTCCTGTAACTGCTCACAAATCATCAACAGTCCAGATCTGTCAGTTCGGCATAGCTCCAAGCCTTCAGGTAGCCGAATCACCAACCGCTCCACTCCGGCATAGTTTCTGTGAAGCCAAATCTATGTAGTATATCAGTGCAGCACCCTTCCTTTAGCACTCCTCCATCCATTCACCCCATCGCTACCTTCTCAGGTCGCAGTCTCCAGTCTGCTAGGGTGCTCCGCTGGTGGGGCTGCTATCTTACGTGTTAGCTCTTCCACGTAATGATTTGCCTCTGTCGCTGAATCAAAGGTCCGCCGTGCTCCCTCATAGGTGACAACCAGTTTAGTAGGATACTGCACAATGAATTAAATATTAACCTGTATCAGCTTCTGGCAAAGGCATGCTAAATGCGCATTTGCCCTGCTCTATATGCAGCATTTTAGTAAACATGCCCAAAATCTACTAAAGAACTTCAGTCCTTGCAGACTCACTATGGGTTTTGTGATCGATTGAGATTACATCCAACGGAAAAAGGCTACTTTCTTTCTTTTTCACGTCACACTTAATCTTGACTGGATTCTTTTGAAATCTCTGGATCTCTTGTGCCCTTAGCTCAGAGTGCCTCTATGTTGGCAAAGTGTGTTCATTCTCCAGTTACAATTCAACTGCAAGACAATGGACTTCCTACCAGATGATCGGTGGCTTAGTTCAATGGTAGGCATTTAGTGGATCCAGTATTTATTGACAACATCTCACAGTCCATAATGACTATTTCTCTCAGTATGAATATCTAAACATCATATACAGTAGTATGGGATATCTCTAAAGATCCTCTATGGGAAGAGAGAGACAGTTATGTTGTCCATTGTAACAAAGAGAGCAGCTAAACTGGATTACATGCTACAGGTTATTGATGAATTGGAAAATCAACATATTTGTCATAAAAATAATAACTTTCCACCTCTATCTACAAAGCCAAATATGACTATAACAAACATTTTTGTGAATGGGCTGCTAAAGAAGTTTTCATTCCTAAGACCTCTTACTATACGGAAAGCAATACGGTTAGGAGATACTTGACCAACTGAGAAATCTGGAAGTCAGATTGCTGCTATCAAGAATGATGCCCACATTTTACGCTATATTGTACTAATCCAAAGGACAAAATACAGATATTTGGTTGATAATTTCTTAGCTAAATTTCACTGACCTAAGGTCAACAAAACGAATTGTTTAATGCCCTCATTTCCATACCAGAAATTGATAAAGCTTTGAAAACTCTTGCAAGTAACAGAAGCCCTGGCCCAGATGAATTTATGCCTGAATTTTATAAAGCTTTGAATCTTTTTTGTTTCCTAAATTGCACTAATTGTATGACTGCTTTTTAAGGGAAGGCAAAAGGTCAGGCAGATTTTCAGAGGCATTCTTTGGTCATTTTGCCTAAACTGGGATGATATCATGTACTGGTTCAAAATTACAGGCTGTAAAAGGGGGTGCTTGTTATGAAGGTACCATCATCTTGGCAAGTATGTAAATTAACTGTCTTGCAAAGGATTGTGGTTATTGAAGTCCATTCACACAAAGCTTGCCTTTTAAATAAATGAAGAAACTTGTAGTTGGTTGAGTGTAAGGCAAAATTAGAGTTTATTTATGGGGTGAATATTCCACACACAGATATACTTGGTAACACCATCCAGATAACTTCTCCAGGGTTTATTCAACATAAACAAGGCAACTGAAAAGCTTATGTAAATAAGTTCCAAAGTCCTTTATGGAACAGAAAGGCTTTCTTACAGCCACTGCTATCAAACTTTGTAGCAGTGCTGAGGTGGAAACAAACCAAAAAGGAAAAACTTCTTTATACAAAAAAACAGCTCTCTTTATCCCCACAGAAAAGAACTTTTACATTCCACGTGTGCTTGGCTTGTGCTGTGCTCGGTTCTAGCAACAGGTTACAATCCAAATGCAATTAACAGCTTGTTCTCAGCACACGGGCAAACTTCCCCATAAGCTTTCTCTCTCTAAGAGAACTTTCTGGGGGAGCCAATAATTAGAATGTTTCCTTTTTGATGTTTGCTCTTATTTGGAGGATTTTTCTAAACTAACAACCTACACAAGGAACAGTCCATACAAACATTCTCTTCATCAGACATTAAACCTTGCTCCTGGAATTGCATGGGTTCAATTTCACTGACTGACTCAGAGGGCTTTATTAACTGACCTCTATACGGAGAGAAACTGCTTCCCTGCTGTTTGCAATGCTCAGAGCTAGAGAAACGTTCACAGTTCATACCTGAATTCAGGTTGGCATCAAGCTGATTCTTTTGGTATCCTGGCCAGTTTGTGATAGAGCTTCTGTGTCCTGTCCTCCAGTTGTTATCTCTGGACCTCAGGGCCTTTTCTCCATACGTCCTCCAAGAGGTATTTGGGCTCCTTTTCTCCTTAGCTGCAGCAGTATTCCTTCTAGGTGCTGCTTGAGGGTCCCTGGTTCTGGATCTCCAGACCTCTGGCTTTCTCCAGTCCTCTGAAGGTTGTTTTCCCCAGGGATCTCTCCAGGCATACGTACTTCTCTGAGCTCCTCTCTTGGACCGTCTGCTTCCTTGTCCTTGTTCCTTCAGGTTCCGGTTGTTCCTGTTCCTCCTGCTCCTGTCCTGGTTCTTGTCTCCCCTTCCTGAACATTCCCTTCTAGTTTTAAAGGGCTTAGATTGCAACTCCTCCCTTGCATACTTCAGGTGTTGTGGATTAAGCTCTCTCCTAGAAGGTGCTTGATTAGGGATGACATAATGGTTTCTCTGATTAGACTCATGCTTTTCCCCTTTAGCTCCCCTAGGGGCTTTCTGCAAACTGGTGCATCCTGGAACATGTAGTCTTTTAGGGAAACAAGCTGCCTTATTTCTCTGACCTGCCAGCACAGGTCCCTTGATCAGAGTAAATTCCCCTCTTTTGTCCTTACTCCCTGAGCTTTGATAAGCTTCCTTATCACAAGGCCTATCTCCTTGTTAAATACTGATTATGACATTTGTTCAAAAATATTAGCAATTAGACTGAAGGCCACTATAGGTAATATAATGCATAAGGACCAAGCTGGTTTTTTTAAAAGTTCAACTTATTACAGATAGCAGCAGGCTATTACTGGACTTTCTTCATTCATCTCCAGTGCACTCTGCATCAGTGGTGTCTTTCTCACTTGATGCCAAGAAGGCCTTTGATAGAGCTGAATGGCTCTATTTATTTAAAATGCTTGAGTGTTTTGGCTGTGGCTCAGAATTTATCCAAATGATTAAGCTTCTTTATTGCCAACTCATAAACTTTCAAAAACTTTCTCATTAACCAGACAGCAAAGATGTCCACTATCCTGTTTTATTTAATCTTGCCTTGAACCTCTTCTACTTGCTATTAGGCACAATACTGAAACAATGTTTTATCATTCCTAATAAATTCAGACAAGCTCTATTCCAGCCCAGCTCATAAGAATAGAACAGTTCTCCTTTTTTACAAACTACCAGGTAATTTAGGCCTCTGAGGGACTCGAATATCTCGGAATTCACTTGAGGTCATGATATCTAGAGTAAATAATGCAGATATTCGGAGGCAAACTGAAAGATGGTTCCCTTTATTCACATCATGATGGAGCAGAATAGAAGCAGTAAGAATGATGCTTGCACAACAAATTAATTGCATTCTTCGTATGATATAATCGTATGATATTTGTATTTTTTCTGAAAGCATTATATTGGGAAAACAGACAGTATCTAGTAGGTGAATATTTATGGATGCCGAAACTTCCTAAAATTGGTATCCTGATTTCTGTCTTTATCTGCAAGCGTATTAGTAAGTCATTTTCAAAACATTTGAAGGTAGTTCCAACAAATGTTTCAACTCACATAGCACTGAATGCTTTCAACCCTCATTGTTTTTCAAAATGGAAGAACATTATGAAACTGTTTGGCGCAACTCCCTTTTTAATAAGAATACTATGTGGCAGATAAAAAGAATTTGGATTTTATCAGATATTTTGCAAGATAAAGCATTACTCTCTTTCGCAGAGTTCAAAAGACGAATTTCATTTGAATGATATTCAACACTTTAGCAGAGTCATTTTAAAGCAGGCCAGCTAGATTGATGCACGAAGAACGTGCATAAATCTAGGTATTTTAATCTTATACACACATGTGATCACTTACCTGCGTAAATGGTGCAGTTGCAATTCTGTAAGTGTGCATGCACATCCGATTGTGCATAATTATATTGTGGGCATGCACGGGGCTGGAATTTGGGGAGAACTTGGGTAGAGTGCAAGGTTATGTGTTTAAATTATAAAATGTTATAATTTACGCCCATTCCTTGCAAATCTAGGTGTGTGTAAGTGATTGCACCTTAAATTAATTCATGGGTTTGGCCATTTAACCCTCATTTTTTGAATTCAAATACATGCATCCTTGAGTTTATAAAATAGGTGTGAAATATGTTCATTAACTATGCAGGACTTTATATAATTATTCTCTAAACGATTACAACTTTGTCAGTTTATTGACTACTGCTACTACTACTACAACTGATCATTTGCATAGCGCTACAAGGCATACACAGCACTGTACAGACACGTGTAAAAGATGGTCCCTGCTCATCAGAGCTTACAATCTAGTCAAGACAGACAACACAACAGCTGAGGACATGGATATATCTAGGGGAATGGTAAGGAAACACAAAGGAGACTAAGCAGATCAGGATCCAAAAGTGGCATTGAAGAGGTGAATTTTCAGCCTGATGAACAGACTCAGGCATTTCGTTCCAGGAATAAGGAGCAGCAAGGTGGAAGGATTGAAGTCTGGAGTTGACAGTAGAAGAGGAGGGCAGGGATAGAAGGGATCTGCCAGAAGAGCAGAGTTCCCGAGCAGGAGTGTAGGGAGAGATAAGAGAGAAAGGAAGTGAGGAGCAGAAGAATGAGTGCACTTATCGGAGGTCCATACCAAGCTATAATTATGCCCTCTGTGATTTGCACATCTGGTACTCCCCCATCTCCCTATCTTACCCACATCTCCATGTCTAGCTGACTGCCTGCTCCTTCTTGCCCTGCCGCCGCCAGCAATAGAGCAGACCTGACTTCAAACTAAAAATAAAAAGAACACACAGGTCTTTCGACTTTGGGCTTGCGTGCAGATCTGATCCCTCCCTCCTCTGACGTAGGTTTGCGTCAGAGGAGGGAGGGACCAGACCAGCCATTCAAATGTGAGTTTTTGCAACTCCACGCTTGAATGGCTGGTCTGGTCCCTCCCTCCTCTGACATGACCTACATCAGAGGAGGGAGGGAGAGAGGGACCAGACCTGCATGCAAGCGTGGAGTCGGAAAGACCCACATGTTTTTAAAAATATTTTGAGGTCAGGTCTGCTCTGCTGCTGCTGGTGCCACCACTGCCAAGAAAACAGAAAAAGTGGTGGCGGTAGGGCAATGGCAGGCAGTGTGTGTGTGGGGGGGAGCAGAAGCCAGCAACTCAAAATGCATCCCTAATCTTTTGTGACCTGTGCAGCTGTACCACTAGCATAGGGCTAGGTACACTGCTGTTTATATGTCAGTAGTAGAAGTTTGAATTGGATACAGAAATGGAAGAGGAGACAATGAAGCGACTTGAGGGGTGATATTATGCGCTCTGTAATTGAGTTTCTGTCCATAGATGACATCCCTGAACTTCCTTATTATCTGTACTCGAGCATATCGAGTGAGTATCTTGCTTCTTTCATTCAAACGTTTTTCAAGAGAAACTTACAAAGAGGTGTCAGGAAACCCAGACAGGGTGAGAGGAGGACCAAAATACAGATCATAAGAGACCTCTTAGATTCCATAACATTGACATACTATGCATAACCAAAACATGGATCACTGAGATGGACAACCTGTTAATACACCATCTATCAATGCCCACAGTCACAGTATACAGGAGGTGGAGTGATGATCATAGCCAAGGACAACCTCAAATTCCACTACTATAAAAATGAAAGTACCCATGAACCCAACCCAGTCACTATAACAAACAAACAGTTAACCATCTGCTTTATATACAGAACACCAACAGCCAACACCAATGACTTATCAGCTATCCTGCACAGAGTGCTAACTGCATCAAAAACTGGAAAGGACCTCTTAGTATTAGGGGACTTCAACCTCCCCTCACTATAACAGAACCACATCCACACCTTCATCCAGGCAATGACAGCAATGGACCTAACACAATTCGTAAACACCCCCATGCACGATAAAGGCAATACCCTGGACTTAATTTTCTTCAATGGACGCACAACCCAGTTGGGCTCCCCGCACTCAATTCAAGCCCAACCAGTACACTTGTTGAACTATAACCTGATCAGATTCTCCCTCCCACAGAACCTCCCTAGCAATATCCATGACCACCTTCCATCAACTAGAAGATTTAAACCCTTCAACAAGGACAATTTCCTTCAGGAAACTCTTCCGCAGCTAATTGAAGACCCAACTGACCCCAATATCCTCATCAAAACTGGATCAGTGTCACTGGAAAGGCAGCCATACCCACAAACCACACTGTGCCACACAAGAAACGACCCAAAACAGATTGGTATACTCCAGCCCTCCACAACCTAAAAAGACAACTCTGCAAACACGAACGAAAATGGCATAAATCTAAAAACAGCGAGCACAGACACCAATACCTACAACTACTGAATGACTACTACACCCCCACAGAGAAGGCAAGATATGAACATCACACTAAACTACTCAACTCTACAATCAACCGACCAAGACAGCTCTTCAACATCATAAAACAGCTGACAAAATCACCAACTACTGACAACCAGGCCATAATGCTCACTCCCCAACAGCTTGCTCAACATTACAAGCAGCTACATCCATAACCAGATAGCCTGCATCCTTCCCCTGATGAAGACGACCATCAAGACCCCGGACCACCTTCTCAGTTGTCACAAAAAGACAAATAGAAGACACCATAACATCTTTAAACACTACAACCTCCCCCCTGGATCTCTGCCCCATCTCATGGATTAAAGCATCCAAAAAAGAATTAAGCTCCACGCTCACCCAGAATCACACACTCAATACTACAATGAGGCATCATGCCCACATGTTTAAAAACATCTTCCCATACGGCCAACACTGATAAAACCGACCCTGGACCCTTTTGAGCCTTCATCTTACAGAACCATCACCGGCCTCCCATTTGCTGCCAAGATTGTAGAGAAAACTATCCAGCACCAACTTCAGGACCATATCGACAGACACAACAACATGGTTTCTGACCACAGCATGGAGTAGAAACACTTTTGACTATCATGGTAATACTCTAATCCAAGGACTACAGCACATCAACCAAAGCTTCCTGTTAATCTTCTTAGACATATCATTAGCCTGCAAACTGCCTTGACCCGGTGAAAGGCGGTATATAAATATAGCTAAATAAATAAATAAAATAAATTGGGAATATTTTTGGTCTGTCACTTTGAAGCCTCCTCCTCGGCCAGTCTCTCACAGTCCCTGTTTTTAGTGGCACATTGATATTTTGGACTCCAACAAAGTTAGTGAGAGCTGGGTTAGCATAATCAAACAAATTCTAGAGTTATAAACTCAAATTTTGGTACTCTGAATCAAATGAGTACTCAGAACCTAATGCATTGCTGGCAAGGAGTCTGGGGAGTAGTTACAAATATTTCTTAATATCTCAGTGCAAATTACATACTGGATTATTATCTTGAAATCAATAGTATTTAAAGATTCATTATCCAGAGAACAGTGCATGCTTTTTGCTTTGTTAATCTCTATTGCTGTAAAATAAGACCAAATTACATGTTCCTTTCTGACTGAGTATGGTAGTAATGTATAATAAATATGTAGTAATATCAGCTGAATGATATAAGAAGATTTGATGGTTCAGAACGCAGCTGCAAGGGTAATTATGGGTATAGGGAGATTTGAATATATCACTCCTGTGCTGCTTAAGTTACTTTGGTTACTTATTTCTTTCTGTTTAAAATTTAAGGGCTTGTTATTCAGCGGCAGCGGCTAGCTGATCTAAAGCAGCTGGCTGTTGCCACTGAAACAAAGATGCTTTGAATATCCCCCCTAAAATGCAATGAAATATCCACTTTGAGCAGTATGTTCCAAAGATGGATTTGCGATCTAGTGATCATTATACTCTTGTTGTGCGCCAATACTATTATTGCACTGAAGTCCTGGAACGCTTTGCCTGATATGCTCCGTAATGAACATGTTTGTAAATTGTTTAGGAGAAATGTGAAGACTTTTTTTTTTTAGGGAAGCCTATTGCTTATTAAACTAATGTCTATTTCATTGCCAATTTTATGTATGTTATTTATACTGGGCGGCATGCAGAGTCCCTAATGGGGGGGGGGGGGTCCGGACAACCGGGGTGGACGTCCAACTCCCGCTGTTCGTTGGGGCCACATTCCTGGTTCAGAGCTCTCTGCATATTCGGGGCCGCTGTGTGGATCTCTCTGGACAGGTGCAGGTGGGGGCAGGCAGGGGGAGGAGACAGGGTGGGCCGGAGGTGGGACACACCCCGGATATACAGAGCCGATCCCGGTTGCAGCCCTGTACATCTGGGCTGGATGAAATGGATGGCTGACTTATTCCACCTTGGGGGTGGAATAAGTCACCCCAAGAGTGGCAGTCCGGTGATGGATTCCCCCACAAAAGGTAGGAAAGGCCTGCCCATTTGGGGGTCAAGTGGCAGGGAAAGCAAGCTATTTTGAGACCGGGGGTGAGCACAGCTACTGCATGGCATCCCAGTGCCATGGTGACAGGACACCATGGCAGTGGGCTCCATGCAGAAGCTGTGGACGGGGAGGGACAGGGCATCCAAAGGGCCTGAATCGGGGCACATCCAAGCCCTTTGCACCTGATTCTGATCACACAGGGCCATCTAGTGCCCATGGGATCAGAATCTGGTGTAAACATGGCCAGATCTTTGGACACCAGAATGGCCCGGACATGCCCCTTTCTGCATGGGACTCACTATGTATGTTATGCTGTAATACTACTTAGGCATAGAGATAACATGTAAACATTTTGCAGTCATTTGATCATTATATAAAAGTGAATCATCATAACCGTTTCTTCTAGTCACAGTATTGTTTATTATAGTACTCATTTTTGGATGCTATCAGTTCGTATGATTCGCGTCTTTGTTTTCTTTTGTATCTTTCTTGGACCTCACTGTATTCATATAACATCAATAAAATATTTAAACTATAAAAACTTGAACCACCAATACTGGTCTCTGTCCATGAAAAATTGTAGTAATCCACTCTCAGATTCTGATCCCACGGGACTAGTATAATCATGTCCAGGCGTGTACATGCAGGCCGGTACCCCAATTATGGTTGGCCTGCACGTACAGGCCTAGCCCGGCTAAAGTCGAGGCTCCTGAATGGAGCCGTGGTGCTATGACAACCAGACACCATGGTGCTGCGGCTCCATTCAGGAACCGCGAACCCCAGTCGCCGAAACAGAATCTTCATTCCCCGCAGCCCGATCTCCGATCTGGCCACCCAAGGCCAGGGTCGAGCTGCGGGGAATCTCCTCTATCCACTCCCGCCTTTGCTGCGCCCCGGGTCTGCCATCCTCCGTTGACTAGGGGAACTTATTCCACCTCAGAGGTGGAATAAGTTCATCGTTCAGCTTGCCAGCCCCAGACGTACAGGGCCAACATTGGAATTGGCCCTGTATGTCCGGGGCCATGGACCGCCAACTGCCCACCCTAACTTCGCCTCTGCAATGCCCCTTTCCTGCCCCATCTAACTTCCCCATACAACGTACAGGGAAGTTAGTCGGGGTCGGTGGAGGGGACAAATAGCGGGGATGGACGTCCCAATGGGATGTCCATCCCCGCTATTCATGCCTCAGAATGACCCCGCATATGTAAATGCTATGTAGGAGATCCAGGGTCAAGTCAGAGATTTTGCAATGGGTTCCAGAGCATCCAACTTACTCCAGGGAGCTTACAGCTACTAGATCACACATTACAATCACTAACCTGAAAATAAAATATGTTTTCTACTTCTAGGATAGAAGAGAAAGAGGCTGGATTGGGGAGAGTAGAAATTCTGCTTTGATCTGAAAAAATGACAAAAGGAGAAGGGGTGGGTTAAGAGGCAGAATGGTTCTTCTTTGCTCTGTCTCTCCAGGCTTACCCTCTTCGCTCCTGCTGTCTGCATTAATCTTGGGACTGGGGCAGGAAGTAGATGGCTATGCTCAGGGCAAGCATCTCATGAACCCATGCCTAACAGCACACCTCTGACTGTCACCACCAAGCACACCAAGGACTTTAACAAGCCACACCAGCGTGCCCCATCACACTGGTTGAGAAGCACTGCACTAAGAAAACCAAGGAATGTAATTACTTTGCTTGTTTGCACACCCTTTCGATAGTACAAATTCCTCTAGAGCCCAAGTTTAACATTGCATGCCAGGTGCCAACGAATGAATCCAAGTCAGATATCCAAATCAACAGTATGAGAATTTCACTGTTTAGAAAATTGATCAAGATCAACCATCCTTCCCTTCTGCATCTTTTCAAATATTTCTTGACATACCAGCTGCTTCAAAAACACCACCAAAATAGAAGTTCCCCGGCTCATAAGAGACCATAAAGGTAAATCAAAATGCAAAACGTATACATCAACACATACTTTTTTGTCGGAATAACCAAGCAAAAGGGAGCAGGAATTGTACCCACCCCTCGCCGTGGTCGGTCCTTTTTAATAATTTTAAATGCTCAAAATGCTCAAAAACTTATCTCATTCTCTTTACTCAGCCAGCTCGGAATTCAAAGACACAACGTGCCACGTTTCGGGCCATCCACATCAACCGTGGCCCTGCATCAGGTGAAATGTATAGAATCCCAGTAAGTCAGCTTTTGAGAAATGTCCAACGGTCAAACTCCTTTTATCGAAAACGGCGCGTGACGTCACCACAACAAAAGTTATCAAATAATGATCTGACCATGGAACTGGGATTTGTCAATGACGAGACATTCTAGAATGAATCACCCTTTCCATGTGTAAACATCAAAATAACTTGAAAAAAAAAGTTGCTTCCACATACAAAGATCATGAAAGAAAATCTCTTCTAAAAGTCAAACTACCCTACACTGTACATTTGCTGTTATCATCTGATGCAGATACTAGCAATTCCAAAACTTTCAGCAATAAACTTGCAGAGTTTTCTGATGAATGATGAACTGCACAGATTTTCAGCAATTGCACATTTAACAGAAATGTCTCGCAGCCCAGATTTAATGTACCCATTATAACATTAAAGTTCAACTTAATTTTATGTATTTTTGGAAGTCCTCTGCTGTTACCTAGACAACATGACTGATATATCAAACAATAATATGAAGGACATAACCGAGTATATATCATTGCATTGTTGTCATTTAGTAATATTTCTATTGCACTTAATAGGGGTCATTTTATGAGGAGGTGTGTGCTGTTAAGAGCAGTGTATGTGCCTACCTGGGGGTTATTTTAGTTATTAATATGCTGCATATGTTAATGAACTCTTATAAAATAATGGACAACTTAAAAGTTCACATGTCCAAATGGGTGGAGTTTGGGTAGAGTGCAAAATACTGTAATTTACACATACATGTTCTTGAAAAATCTAAGTGTGGCAATTTGCATTTGATGCTCTAGGACTGGTGTAAATGTCTGCGCCTTAAATTAAAGGATGATTTCTGCCACTTATGCTAGTATTTTATAAATGCCTACTTGTTTTTATAAAATAGGCTTAACATAGGCACTTTAACTAATGCTTTAATTAGGAGCCTCCCTATGAAATTGCCCTCAATATATTGAAATAATAATTGTTTATAAGTAATTGATGTTTAAATGACAATTGTTCTCCTTGTGTTCACTGAATAATGGGGGACATTTTCAGAGCCATTTTGACAGTTTGCAGACCTGCAACTCATATAAATAGTTTTCTGCTAGATATTCAATGAAGCCGCTACTGAGACTATTCATCAGTCAGTGATACTGAATATTCCTGGGCGCTGCCACTGAATGTCTTGACACTAGCTGGCTGGCATTGGGGCATTCTAGGGTAGATCAGAAGTGGCACCCAGGGCTTACTAGATATCCCAAAGACTTGCCTATTTTTCGCCGCTAAAGCTAACCGGACAGTGGATGAATATCACAGCTGCCCAGTTAAATTTAGCGTTATCTGGCTGACCCGGATCTTCAATGCCAGTGGCCAGATAAGGCCCCAGCATTGAACATCTGAGTGCAAAGTTCAGCAGCGACAGCTAACTGCCACCCCTGAATATCCCCCCTCCATATTTCTAGAACTCCACAATCACGCCATAGAAGGGAAAGATACTAGTTAAGAATTAGTAGGGCAATCACATTAGTTCTTTCTAAAATTATACTGTAACCCCATAACCTTAAAAATCTAACATTTTTATTTCATTTTCATTTCATGTTTAAGTATATATACCCTACCTATTGAAGTACACCACTCCCACAAAGAATCAAACAGCCCAGGAACAAATGGATCACAATGGGCTCTGGTAGGTTGTGACCTGTAACGCAGAGACATCCTCTATTTATTTATTTAGCTGTATTTATATCCCGCTTTTCACCGGGTCAAAGCGGTCAATTGGGGGATACATTTAACACAAGGGGATATGAGACACATACACTAATACTTACAGGGAACATGGGCAATGGAGGGTTAAGAGGCTTGCCCAAGACCACAAGGAGTGCCTACAGGACTAGAAATCCTAGTCCCTCTGGCCTGAGATTGCTGTCCCCAGGTGGGACTTGAACCCCCGGCCCTAAGTACCTTGTCCTAACCACTAGACCACTCCTCCCTATATATCAAGAGATATCCCTGCATAATGCCTTCTCTGCCTTGAATAAAGAGGGTGTCCCATCCGTGGAAACTGAAAGTGCCCTTAAATGAGAGAGTCAATGCCCAATTTACTGATAATGCACAAAATATGAAGAAAAAAAATCTGAAAACAGAAAACTACTACTACTTGGAGATTCCATCATCAGAGGCACCAATTTTGGAACACAGTTCAAAGGAGAGATGATGGTCAAATGCCTCCCAAGCTCTTCAGCCAGCAAGAATACAAACCAAATTGTTGTTGTAGTTGGTGCAGAAAGTGAGCACTCCAAAATTGATGTTTTCATCCTCTTGGGTACAAATGACCTGGCTAGAAACAGTGCCTCTGCAGTTCAAAGGGACTTCCAGACTCTGGGAGAGAAACTCAAGCCCATTGTTATCGCTATAGCATTCTCAGAAGTTCTACCTATTCTTGGTAAGAAGGCAGAAAAGCTGCATCACATACATAACTTTAATACATGACTCCAAACCTGGTGCAAACAAGAAGGATTTCGATATATAGGCGACTGCGGAAACAGATGGATCAACAAGAGACTATACTAAGCTGATGGACTAAATCTCTCTGTCACAGGGAAAAGGATCCTAAGTGAAAAATTCAGGCAGTATGTGGACAGGCATTTAAACTAGGGAAAGAGGGTGATGGATGGAGAAGGACAAGTTCAGGACGTCGCTCCCAGCAAAAGCATAATAACATTGGAAACAGCCACACTTTTAAACCACACATCAATAGCAAGTGGGAAGAGGGGTGTAGAACAAAATCCATGCAAAATACAGGCAAGCCAGTCAACAAATGCTGGAAAGCAATGAGCACAAATGCTGGAAGCCTAGACAACAAAATTCCTGACCTGGAAGAACCTAATGGTGGAAATGGACTTGGACATTGTGACCATTACAGAAACATGGTTTAACGAGTCGCATGAATGGGATATAGCCATAGCTGGCTATAATCTATTTAGAAGAGATAGAGAAGGTAGAAAAGGAGGGGGAGTAGCCCTATATGTCAAAAGCAATATTAAAGCTACTGAAATGCAGGGGATGTGGGAAAAAGAAGAAGCCCTGTGGATTGTGATGGAAAGAGGAGATGGCATTGTCATCCATACAGGTGTAGTCTACAGGCCTCCAACTCAAACCAAAGAAATAGATAGCGAATTGAGTATTGATATTGCAAAGTGTAACACCGAAAATGTGCCCTGTAACTTTAAGACACAAAAAGCTGAAGAGTACGGCACAGACTCTGACAGAAAGGGAGAGAAAAAGCTTCCTAGTTGCTATAGGCAACCAGAGCAGGCTGAGGCACGAGACCTGAAGGCACGCCCAGCCAACAGACACTCCCCAAACACTGAGGGAGACACTCTGCACATGTGCAGGAAAACGCCCATAACTCTGCATAAGAAAGCAGGCAGGCAAACAGAGTTAGTTCGAGTGCAGGAGCAGGAACAGGCCAGAGCTTGGGAGCAGGCCAGAAAGGAGAATCCTTATTATGCTCGAGTCCAGGAGAGAGAGAATCCAGGAAGAGAGGCTGAATGTGATTCCTGTATGATCTCTGACGAAGGTTTTGATGACACAGAAGCTGCAAGCGCTTGTGAAGCCTGGCAGGTTAGAGAGAACCAAAAACCCTTCAACAAAAGGTCAGAGTATTGTCAGCCTAACCCTGTGTATTCTGAGGCCTGGAATAAGAAGCCAAGAAGGGCTGGGAGACATAACAGGCAGTTATTCTCCAACAGTGAGTTTAACCATAGAAAACCCTTTGCTAATGAAAGCCAGAAGCTTTTAAGGTATTCACATCCTTATAATAGAGATAGTGAGCTGCTTCAGGATATTTGTATGAGAGCAGAGCCTGAATGTTTGTATGAGAAGCCTGGCAGCAAACTGACAAGAGCAAGGTGTAGCAGAAAAACTGAGAAGCAGTTTTATCAAGGCTCAGATAATTATCTCCCTAACCAGGAAGAGAGTTTTGAAGAGAGACCAGTCACTGACTGGAGGAGGTTACAAACTCTCTGCCAGAGGGAAGACGAGTCACTTGAGGAGCCCATGTGTACTGACCAGAATGAAGGTTTATCTTATGAGGAAAAGATGGACTGTTCTCTAGTGATGACTGAAGAGACCTCTCTGCGCTGAGAGCTAATAAGCCTGCTAGAGAGACAGGTCTGCACAGTGGAAACTGCCCAGGTGTTTACCTTGATGATATATTTTGTTTTGTCATTTGATTTGTGAAGCAAGAAGCTACTTTTCTTTATCCATTTGTTTATACCAGAAGTATGGTTATCTTTTGAGTTTGGAAGTGTATTATTTTTGAAAGTCCAGCAAAACCCCGGGAGAGGAATAAATCCTTGTTTAAACCTGACCCTCGACTTGCAACTACACTTTCTTTTTATAGAAAGGTCAGGGCCAGTAGTGAACTAAGCTAAATAACTCTAGTTTAGCCTCTGCTGGTGACATATAAAATGGCGTAGCACGTTGGATTTTTGAAAAAAAAAAAAAGCAATACTACTGTCCAAAGTTTTTTCAAAAGAAAAACAGAGTGGAATAAAAAAAAAAAAAAAAAAAAAAAAACTCACAGCAGCAAAGGAAATCCTGAGAGGAAGAAAATCCTGATACTGAGAGGACATCCACAAGCTGACCGGACGGAGGTGCGGGGAACCTTTCTCAAATAAGATCCTTCACCGTGCTAAGGTACAAGTGGCTGGGCACGGGTGGTAAGGATTGTGGAGAAAGGGGGAGAGAGATACCTGGATAAAAGTAGATAGGGAGAAAGAACTATATTGTGTGCCGCACTTGGTGGGCCCTCTGTTTTTTCTCGCCTATACAGGTATACCGCAAGCACCAAGATGGATCCGAAAGAAATGATGAAATGGATGGAAGAGCAGTGGAAGGCCCAAAGTGAGCTGGCACGACAGGCCCAGGACAGGACTATGGCAGCCCTGGCTGCGCAACAAAAGCCCCTGTTGGACTTGGTGACCACGCTACTACAGCGGACATCCACTACTACAGCTGCGGAGGAAAATGTACCAGTACCAGCGGCGGTAGGAGTACAACACTATGGTGCATTGGCACTAGGACCTTTACAAAAAAGTGATAACTTTGATGATTATTCGGACGCATTCGAGCGAATCGCTCAGGCGGCTAAGTGGCCCCTAGACCAATGGGCAGTCCGATTCGCCATGTCATTAACTGGAGAGGCATTGGCGGCCTATAAGGCGATGCCCGCTGGCCTAGTGACCAGTTATCCAGATGTAAAATTGGCAGTTCAAGATAGGTTAGGTTTAACACCTACACATTATCGCCGACTTTTTAGGGAGGCAAGGCTCTTGCCCCAGGAGACACCCAAAGCTTTAATGCAGAGGTTGAAAGGTTTAGCAGCGAAGTGGTTGGCTCCAGAAAGGGCCACGATAGAAACTTTAATGGATGCGGTGCTGCTAGAGCAGTATTTTGAAGCTGTACCCGCCGAAGTAAAAGCTTTCCTGCTGTTACAAAAATGTCAATCCACTAGAGAAGCAGCGGAAATGACCGAATGCTATTTTGAAGCTGCATTGGCCGGAGCTTCTAGTAATAGTATGATGCGGGTAACAGGCATGGGAAGGATGCCTGGTATAAGGAAAGCTTATGCTTCTACGGTCTCAAAAGAAAATGTAAAAAGCTATAATAATCTGATAAGATGTTTCCACTGTGGAAAAAATGGTCATGTATATAGGGACTGTAAAGAACACATAGCCCTTGTATCAGGGAGAGAAATGCACGGTGGGGAGGAGTTTATTATAGATGTCCAAGTGGAGGGTATAGATGCGGTGGCACTCCTGGATTCTGGGGCAGACCAGAGTATGGTCTCCCAGGAAATGTGGAAGGCCATTCAGGCCCACAATCCTACCCAGTGGGATAGTACGGATGGTCGTGTGAAAGTGCGATGTGTGCATGGTGCTTCCTCTTTTTACCCGATATATGACATGAGTGTGAATGGGTTGAATACCAGAGGAAAGGTACACATGGCAGTTGTCCCCCGACTTCCCTTTAAGGTGGTCCTAGGCCGTGACTGGCCCCCGTTTAAGGAGGAATTGGGGAAAGGCCTTGAGGGGAAAGTAGGCCCCGAAGAACCACTAAGGGGAGAGGTATCGTCCGAAACCCCCATAACTGAAGCCATTGCACAAAAGATCCCAAGTGCTTTATTTGGGAAACCCCGGGTGGAAGGGAAAACCCCAATTAAAAAAGGGTTTGTGTTGCACTTCACGAAAACATCCCAGCAGGTAAAGAGTCCCCAAAGAGCTACTGAAGCCTCAGCGGGCTATGACCTTTTCAGCAATGAGGATACAGTAGTCCCCAAGAGAGGGAAAGCCCTCGTGGATACCGGGTTGAGTATTCAAATCCCCGAGGGATGTTATGGCCGCATAGCACCGCGGTCTGGCCTAGCGGTCAATCATTCAATTGACATTGGGGCCGGGGTAATAGACCCGGATTATCGGGGGGTGGTCAAGGCCCTACTGTTTAACTTCGGGGAAGAAGATTTCATAATAAAAAGGGGTGAAAGAATAGCCCAGTTGATATGTGAACGGGTGGGCTTCCCGGTATTGTTAGAGACATCCTCATTACCCTCTACAGGCCGTGGGTCTGGGGGGTTTGGCTCCACAGGCAGAAAAGATGTTAAGGGCTTAGCAGCCATCGCTGAGGAAAGGAAAGAGGAGGACTTAGGCCCTCAGCTCTCAGATTGGAGGGAACAACCCGAAATACGTACAGGTACTGACCTGTCTGAACATCAGCAGGTAGAGTTAGCCCGGCTATTAAGGAAATTCTCCGATGTTTTGACAGCGGTTGGCCCGGTGAAACACGCCTGGTAGCCCATGAGGTCATTACAGTTCCGGGGAGAGTTTATTAGACAACGCCCCTATAGGTTGCCAGAGGCGAAGCAAAACGAGGTCATTGCCCAAGTCAAGGAAATGGTGGAAATGGGGGTGATCGAGGAATCTCATAGTCCTTGGTCTACTCCCAATAGTCCTCGTCCCAAAACCGGATGGCTCCCTTCGTTTTTGTATTGATTTTAGGCAGGTAAATGCGATCTCACAGTTTTTGACGCATACCCATGCCAAGAATCGACGATCTGTTAGATCGGCTAGGGCAGGCCCGGTTTCTAACAACCTCGATTTACCAAGGGTTATTGGCAAATCCCCTTGACGAGGGATTCGAAGCCAAAACAGCTTTTTTTCCACTCCTTTAGGCCTATACCAGTTTAGGCGTATGCCATTTGGGCTACAGGGCGCAGCGGCAACCGTGCCAGCGTCTTATTGACCAGGTCCTAAGGCCACATCAAGATTACGCGTTGGCCTATATGGGATGACGTTATTATCCATAGCGGCACATGGCTAGAACACCTATCACGGGTAGAGGCGGTATTAAACGCCATTCGAAAAGCGGTCTCACTTTGAACCCCAAAAAATGTCTTTTGCGGCTAAGGAAGCCAAATACCTGGGTCATTTAGTTGGGAATGGGATGGTAAAGCCTCTAGCGGACAAAATAGAGAGTGTCCGGAACTTCCCACGGACCGGTAGAAAGAAGCATGTCCGCAGCTTCTTGGGCCTAATCGGCTACTACCGGCGGTTTATCCCAGGTTTGCGGAGGAGAGCAGCCTTTTTACAGACATGATTAGGAAAAATGCCCCAAATAAAGTGCATTGGACTCCGAGGCCGAGGAGACTTTTTCGCTCTCTAAAGAGAAGTTGTGTAAAGCTCCTGTATTAAAGGGAGTTGACTTCCGGCTTCCATTCATTATCCAGACAGACGCTTCTGAGAATGGACTGGGGCAGTTATGTCCCAGAATTTGATGGTGTAGAACACCCGTTACCTACTTAAGTAGGAAACTGTCCAATGCGGAGCGGAAGTATTCTACTGTAGAAAGGGAATGCTTTAGCCATCAAATGGGCGGTAGAAGCATTGCGATATTATGTGACAGGGCGAAAATTTATATAATAACAGATCATGCACCGTTAAAATGGCTAAGCCAAAATGCGCAACAATAATGCACTGGGACTGACGCGCTGGCATTTAGCTTTGCAAGCCTTTAGTTTTGAGGTACAGCACCGTGCAGGGAAGCTGCATGGTAATGCGGAATGCGTTGAGCAGAATTACGCGCTGTCCGACGGGGACGTCAGCAGCTCGTAATGTCTTAAGAAGGGGGATGTGTAACACCGAAAATGTGCCCTGTAACTTTAAGACACAAAAAGCTGAAGAGTACGCACAGACTCTGACAGAAGGGAGAGAAAAAGCTTCCTAGTTGCTATAGGCAACCAGAGCAGGCTGAGGCACGAGACTGAAGGCACGCCCAGCCAACAGACACTCCCCAAACACTGAGGGAGACACTCTGCACATGTGCAGGAAAAACGCCCATAACTCTGCATAAAGAAAGCAGGCAGGCAAACAGAGTTAGTTTCGAGTGCAGGAGCAGGAACAGGCCAGAGCTTGGGAGCAGGCCAGAAAGGAGAATCCTTATTATGCTCGAGTCCAGGAGAGAGAGAATCCAGGAAGAGAGGCTGAATGTGATTCCTGTATGATCTCTGACGAAGGTTTTGATGACACAGAAGCTGCAAGCGCTTGTGAAGCCTGGCAGGTTAGAGAGAACCAAAAACCCTTCAACAAAAGGTCAGAGTATTGTCAGCCTAACCCTGTGTGATTCTGAGGCCTGGAATAAGAAGCCAAGAAGGCTGGGAGACATAACAGGCAGTTATTCTCCAACAGTGAGTTTAACCATAGAAACCCTTTGCTAATGAAAGCCAGAAGCTTTTAAGGTATTCACATCCTTATAATAGAGATAGTGAGCTGCTTCAGGATATTTGTATGAGAGCAGAGCCTGAATGTTTGTATGAGAAGCCTGGCAGCAAACTGACAAGAGCAAGGTGTAGCAGAAAAACTGAGAAGCAGTTTTTATCAAGGCTCAATAATTATCTCCCTAACCAGGAAGAGAGTTTTTGAAGAGAGACCAGTCACTGACTGGAGGAGGTTACAAACTCTCTGCCAGAGGGAAGACGAGTCACTTGAGGAGCCCATGTGTACTGACCAGAATGAAGGTTTATCTTATGAGGAAAAGATGGGACTGTTCTCTAGTGATGACTGAAGAGACCTCTCTGCGCTGAGAGCTAATAAGCCTGCTAGAGAGACAGGTCTGCACAGTGGAAACTGCCCAGGTGTTTACCTTGATGATATATTGTTTTGTCATTTGATTTGTGAAGCAAGAAGCTACTTTTCTTTATCCATTTGTTTATACCAGAAGTATGGTTATCTTTTGAGTTGGAAGTGTATTATTTTTGAAAGTCCAGCAAAAACCCCGGGTGGGGAATAAATCCTTGTTTAAACCTGACCCTCGACTTGCAACTACACTTTCTTTTTATAGAAAGGTCAGGGCCAGTAGTGAACTAAGCTAAATAACTCTAGTTTAGCCTCTGCTGGTGACAAAAGATAACCATGAAGGGGAAGTGATCATACTGGGTGACTTTAATTTACCCAATGTGGATTGGGGTATTCCTTCTGCAAATCTGGAAAGGAGTAAAAAAATTGTGGATGCCTTCCAAGATGTGTTACTTAGACAAAAAGTGATTGAAACGAACAGGGAAAGCTCGATGCTGGATTTAGTGCTCACCAACAGTGATAGCGTGTTGAATATCCAGGTGGGTGCCCATGTGAGCAGCAACGATGATCACATGGTGTGGTTTGAGATAAAAGCTAAGGCGGAGTCCAATCACAGCAAGCTCAAAGTTCTAGACTTCAAAAATAGTGACTTCAGTAAAATGGCCAAGCACCTGAAGGAGGAGTTGGCAGGGTGGGAGGGGATAAGGGAAGTGGAATTGCAGTGGGCTAAACTAAAGGAGGCAATAAAAGGGGCAACAGATACATATGGGAGGAAAGTAAATAAAAACAAGAGGAAAAGGAAACCTATTTGGTTTTCTAAAGAAGTGGCTGCACAAAAAAGGCAAAAAACACAGATTTCGAGGACGAACTTCCAGAAAGGCTTTCCGTCATCGTTGTGTGGCCCTGGACACATCAGGAAATATCTGAACACAATGGCCACAAAATTTCTCAAGTTTCTTCTTAAAATAGGCTCGAAAATTTTTTTGTTTATCTAATTCTGAGGCAACAGTAACTAATAAAGTCGCCCTGACAGGAATTTCATCCTGTGAGGACTCTAGAAAATTTGAAATATTTAACGAAGGTACATCATGAGATCCACCTTGTGCCCCTCCTTCCTTACCTCTATCCTCCACAACATTTGTTTTAGAAGAAATATAATAGATATTTAACAGAGAAATAGAGTCAGAATCGGTAATGAGCAATACATCCTTCAAGTATTTATAAAAAAGCATAACAGGTGCAAGATAATGTGTTTTGGGAAAGTTCAAAATGCGGAGATTCCTTGAACGCAAGGAATTCTCCAGCAATTCATCTTGATAATGTAGAGAAATCACGTCATGAACTAAAGTGTCTACAGTTGTCCGCTGAACATCAATCCGAGCTTCAGTAGATACCAAAGTTTTTTCAATATTGGACAACCTAGACTCCTGATTAGCAATCTTTTCAACAGTTTCCTTTGTAAAAACCGAGACCTGGGAGCCTTATTTTATTTAAGATTTCCATGCAAATGCCACATAGTGTATCAGGGGACGCGATATGTTTTTTCTGAAGTGGATCAATTGTTAGTTTTTTTTAGAGGGGAAAGGCTAAGTTCTCAGTTCTTCTTGTTTTTTTTTTTCTTTTGATGTTTCTTTTTATCTTCTCTCCTTCATGGTTAGGGGTTTACCGGTCTTAGTCAGAGATGTATGTTTAACTTCGTTTGAATGTAAGTTAATTTCTCCTAAATGTGGTCTAATTTACTATTTTTTGTTGTATGAAGTGGGGATATTGTTCCCAACAATTGTTACCTTTTTTTGATTTTGTATGTTTCTTCATATTTATAATAAAATGGAAAAAAACAAAAAAACCCCAAAAAAAAACCCCCACAGATTTCACAAAATTCAGAAGTTCACAAACAGAGGGACACAGAAAGGAATATAGGATCAAACTAAAAGAGACAAAAAGAGAAATAAAGATAGCAAAATCAAAGCAGAAGAAAAGATGGCTAAAGATGTGAAGTGTGGTAATAAAACTTTTTTCAGTTATATTCTGCTCCATTTTTACTAAAGAAAATCCTGGAGAAGGACCACCTGTGATTCCCAAATATACAAATGGGAATGGAGTAGATAGCACACCATTCACAGATGATGTGTTAGAACAGCTTGCAAAACTGAAAGTGGACAAGGCCATGGGACCGGATGGGATACATCCCAGGATACTGAAAGAGCTCAGAGAGGTTCTTGCAGGGCCTTTAAAGGATGTTTTTAATAGATCCTTGGAGACAGGAGACGTTCCACAGGACTGGAGAAGGGTTGATGTGGTACCTCTTCTCAAAAGTGGTAACAGGGAAGAAGTGACAAACTGCAGGCCAGTAAGCCTTACTTCAGTGGCAGGAAAAGTAATGGAGGCACTCCTGAAAGAGCGAATAGTGGACTTCCTCGAAAACAACAGGTTGCTTGATCCAAGGCAACATGGTTTTACCAAAGGATGGTCTTGCCGAACAAATCTGATTGAGTTCTTTGACTAGGTGACCAGAGAACTAGATCAAGGGCATGCGATGGATGTGATCTACCTAGATTTCAGCAAAGCATTTGATACTGTTCCTAATAGGAGGCTTATCAATAAACTCAACAGCCTGGGGATGGATCCCAAGATGGTGAACTGGATCAGAAATTGGTTGACTGACAGACGACAGAAGGTGATGGTAAACGGAACTCACTCGGATGAAAGGAAGATGATTAGCGGTGTGCCCCAGGATCCGGTCCTGGGACCGATACTGTTCAATATATTTGTGAGTGATATTGCTGAAGGACTGAATGGAAAAGTCTGTCTTTTTGCAAATGATACAAAAATTTGCAACAGAGTGGACTCCCCTGAGAGAGTGGAGAACATGAGGCAAGATCTACAAAAGCTGAAAGAATGGTCTAATGCTTGGCAGTTAAGATTTAGTGTGAAGAAGGGCAGTGTCATGTACTTTGGAAGCAGAAATCCAAGGGAATTGTACGTGACGGGGCGAGAGGTTGGTGTGCATGGACCAGGAGAAGGACTTTGGAATGATTATTTCTGAGGATCTCAAGGTGGCGAAACAGTGCAAAAGCCAGAAGGATGCTGGGTTGCATAGAGAGGAATTACCAGCAGAAAGGAAGAGGTACTAATGCCACTGTACAAGTCACTGGTGAGGCTGCACTTGGAGTATTGTGTTCAGTTTTGGAGATCATATCTTGCAAAGGATATAAAAAGGCTGGAAACGGTTCAGAGGAAGGCGACCAAAATGATTTGGAGCCTGCATCAGAAGACTTATGAGAAGAGACTTGAAGACCCAGAGGAGAGGAGTGACATGGGACATAGGATTCAGACTTTTAAATACTTAGAATATTAATGAACAAACAAACCTCTTCCAAAGACGGGGAAGCTGTAAAACTAGAGGGCATAACATGAAGCTGCAAGAGGGTAAATTGAAAGACAATGTCAGGAAATACTTCTTCACTGAAAGGGTGGTGGATGCTTGGAATGCCCTCCTGATGGAAGTGGTGGGGGCAAATACAGTGACAGAATTCAAATGGCATGGGACAGACACAGTGGATCCCTTTATAGCAACATGATAAAATCAAAATAAACTTAACTATCTCTTATATCTCAACAAATAGGGGTGACCTACATGGAACTGTGGGTACACCCCTAAACAAAGGTACGGGGAGTGGCAGGTGCACCTACTCTTGCCGCCTTGCTGGGCAGACTAGATGGACCATGCTGGTCTTTATCTGCCGTCATATACTATGTTACTACTATGTGACTAACAAGTAAATCATATATAATGTACCATTAATTTAATCTGCCTATTTCCTTCTGCTTTTTATACTTTCAGCTCAGTTGAAACCACTGGGGTGGGGATCTGTCACCAGGAGCTTTATTCACCCGTGCTCTCTGACTTTTCCTCCAATTTTATATCCCTTCCCCAGCACTCCTAGGGGGTCTTTTACTAAGGGCGTTAGCTGGCCATGCATGTTGTGGCATGCGCTGAAGGCATGCTAGGACTAGGCTTGCCAGCTGGCTCAGGGTCATGAAAGTTAGGGCAGGATGATTCCCATGCTAATTGTGCTACCCGCCTAACTTTGCCTTTACTTTCCTGTCTATTATTGTCAGTTCCTTTTCTTTTCGGTGCCTACGGCCCCTGTTACTTTGTTTATATTGTAAACCGCCTTGCTGTTCATTGAAAGGCGGTATATCAAGCAAAATAAACTATAAACTATAGAGACCTGAGTGGGCGGGTTAGGGACGGAGAGTGGGCATGTTAACTATTTATTTATTTATTTTAGTATACACTTGTATACCGCTACTTCCAGTGATCAGCAGCGGTTTGATTACAGATTGGAAATTGTCAAATCATGACAGGAAATTTTTGAGGTATAAACACATTGATTAGACAGGAAAGCACAGCACACAGAGAACTATTTTACAGGGAACATGGGCTATGGAGGGTTAAGTGGCTTGCCCAAGACCACAAGGAGCACCTGTGGGACTAGAAACCCCAGTCCTTCCGGCCCAAGGTTGCTGTCCTCCAGTGGGATTTGAACCCCCGACCTTCTGGCCTGAAGTACCTTGCCCCAACCACTAGGCCACTCCTCCACTCCTTACTACTTATCATTTGTATAGTGCTACAAGGCATAAACAGTGTTGAGATTGGTGCAGTTAGCACTGTGTTCACACCACACATTAACTGAATTAACGTGAGTTCACCTAACGCCACCTCAATAAGTGTGATACATGTACCCGCACAAATGCAGGGACAGAGGACAGGGCTCCATGTGTGTGTTTGTGGGGGGAGGGGGGGGTGTTGTACCTAACGTGCCATAGTTTTAGTGCTATTGGCACGTTATGTGGAACACTTTAGTGCCTGTTAGTAAAAGACCTCTCTAGTCTGGTTAGTTCAGTCCTTTATTGAGGGCCATGAATGCAAACTTCTGGAACCCCGCAATCATGCTCTTAATCTAGCCAACAGGTGGCATCATTAAGTAATGACCAATAACCAAAATTGATATCAGCAGACCACTATACTGTTACATGAGCAAAAAATGCTTCTGCCACTCACTGTAATTGTAAGCAACACCTATCTTTTTTTCAATATTATTTATTGCTGGAGGAAAAAGATCTCAGAATATATCCTGTAAAATCCTTTTTAATGCCATCAAAAATTGTCTTTAAAGCTCTTTTGATGGAGACCAGGATTAATCTTGAAAGGTCATAGAAAAAACCTCCAGAAAAGCTTGAAATATATTTTAAAAAGTGTCATTATTTGAAAAGTCCAGTATATAGTTTATATAATATATAAATATGAGCACAGCATATTTTGTTTAATTTTAGGACGTCAATGCACACCAGTGGACCAAGCAATGCGAAACAGCCACCTTAGGGTGCTTGGATGCTTAAATGGATGATTTGATTTTCCACTTAAGATGGGTAAAATGTATTAGTATTGTCAGTATTGTTTTAAAAAATACATTTAAAGTTTTTCTGGAGGTTTTTTATGATTCTTGAGGATTTATCTTGGTTCCTATCACAGGTGCTTTAGAGACAATCTTTGATGGCATAAGATAAGATTTTACGGGATATATTCTGAGGCCTTTTCCCTCCAGTAATAATTGATATTTTAGAAAGGTAAATGTTGATTGGAATTACACTGGCTTGTCAGCAGTGTTTTTTGATGAATTGACCATTAAGTAATGACCATGAATGTAGTTATCCTGTGGTAGCCAAGACCCATAGACTAGGCCATAAGCCTGAACCTGAAAAATGACAGGCTTAAGAACCAAGCCTGGATTTCAGTAGTGCTGAGGCATAAAATTAAAAAGACAGAATTAAATGCTGTTTTAGAATGAAATGCTGCTATTGCAAAGTTTGCACAAAGTGAATACAATGCCTGTATGTTAAATCGTTACTCCAGAATTGTTACTTACACATTTTAGGAGCTATATGACCTTGATGTAGAGAAGTAACCAGGTTTGAACCAAACCATTGTTCAGCTAGCTAGAGAAAGCAGAGCAAAGGGCATAGACCCTGATTGGTCAAATTCAGGGAAATGTCAGACCAATAGAAAGTTTGTAGAAATTAGCATGAGACCAATGAAAAGTTTTCATGTATCAAGCTAGAAAAGCAGTATAAAAAGTTATGTTTCTATGAAGAGCTCCGCTCAGTTACTTTACAGCTTTGACTGACTGAGCCTGTGCACATTAAACTGGTTTGGACCCTGTAAATTGACTCCTGGATTTATTCATTGACTGCAGTTTGCCACTACATTTCTTGGTGCGTTGGCCTGGAAGTACGAGTGGTGGATGGTATTCAAGTGAGTAATCCACGTGATTCGCCTTGAGGTTTGGTCCGGTTGGAGCCATGTCTGTCCGACTGCAGGGGAAGCCTCAGGGCGCCGCCGATCACTTTGTATCGGAGAGGGTTCTGCCTGCCTCGGCGGGCCATCGGGTCCAGCTGGTCAACACCTCCGAACCGGGGGAGTCCAGGGTCCAACTCAGAAGCTGGTGTGGTATTGGGGACCGTATCCGGTGAGTATAGAGTTTTTGTATTATTAAGTCAGACAGTACTGGAACCTGGAACCATATGGTAATGGGAAAAATGGTAAAAGGACACTGATCACGTCCGGAGCGGTCCGAGTACTATTAAGGGCTATTAAGAGCGCAAGAGGAAACTACTGACTCTTTCTGGTAATAAAATCATGATTAACGGTAATGGTAAAATTTTGGTAAGCCTAGATAGTCAGGATTGGTCTTTTGGGAAATGAAATTGTGTTTGTGTGTGAGATATGTGTGTTGTCTGTTAAAACCACGCGTTCCCTTTCTGGTATGATGTAAGATTACTGTTGGGTAATTTGTAGAACAGTTTACCGATTAAGAAATAGTATTAAGCAGAAAAGAAGACAGAAGGAAATAAACTCAGTTGTCACTTTTTCAGTAAAGAAGCTGCCTCTCAGCACAGCGTGAAATGAAACTAGCCAGGGGAATGAGAAGGGGCGTGTCTGGAGAATGGAATGTATAGTAGCTGTTAACCCTGTAAAGGCTTAATTTCAGCGTTCTATAGCTGAGTTGATCTGTGCTTATTTCAGGAAAATTGTACCTGTTTTATTCAATGTGTTTAATAGTGATGTTCCTTCTGCTATGGTCATGTATTATATCATGTAATAGGAATGTTTAGTCAGAATTTTGAATCCCGATAGTTTTGGGCTTAAGCCTAGGAAAGGGTTAAGTTCTTATTAACCCCGTTCGAGTTCCTGGACTTGTGCGGACCAAGTGAGATAGGTATAATGCAGTTGTGGGCTTAGCTTTGTTTTGTGTTTATGTTCAAAATCTTCAGTAAGCACTGTAATAGTTTAAATGTGGAGTAGTAGCCTAGTGGTTGGGGCAAGGTACTTCAGGCCAGAAGGTCGGGGGTTCAAATCCCACTAGAGGACAGCTACCTTGGGCCAGAAGGACTGGGGTTTCTAGTCCCACAGGTGCTCCTTGTGGTCTTGGGCAAGCCACTTAACCCTCCATAGCCCATGTTCCCTGTAAAATAGTTATCTCCAAGCTATAATACCCTGTTCAATGTAATTTCAGTTTGTTCAATGTAAACCGCACTGATGCAGAATAGCGCGGTATATAAGAGAATATAAATAAATAAATAAATAGGCAGGCAGTGATAGAAAAATTCAGGAAACTGCTTTTGTTTTCCCTTTGTCCTATTGGAATTGTTGTTATCACATGTTGCAAAATAATAGTTTTATATTTTAAGGACTTTATCTAAATTGTTCCTGTTTAGAATGAGCACACACACATCTATTATGCTTATTGCAATCAATCTATGCTTATGTTTTCAGCCTACCCTTTGTTTACAGTAATAATATGTTTTTTTTTAATAAGTGCACCCAGAGGAATATTATTGTAGTTCTGATTCGTAGTCCATAGGAAAATGCAGCCTGACTAGCCGCCCCCTCTGTCTGTTGTTAACTACGTCACCATGGGGGTAGGAAGGGGGGTCAGAGTCCATGCAGATTTCAGTGTTATGTTAGTTGCTTCCTGGCCTCGTAGTTCCCTGATCATTTCTTCTACATAGGATTCTTGGTTAAATGTTTGAGGGAGAAAAAAAAAAATCCTGCCCGTTTATTATCTTTATAGGCCAGTTCCCTCAGCTCTGCCATCATCCCGGGCAGAGCCTGGAGCAAGGGGGGGGGGGAATACCTCCCTGCAATGTCACTAGCCACCTCCGCAGCAGGAGAAGAGAAGCCCCGGCACAGTTAAAAGTACCGATGACACTACAAGCAGGGATTTATTTGCTAGTTCAGCCTGATTGCCATATGCCTTCAGATGTACAACTACCGGTAAAAGAGAGGGTCACGCAATCCCATTGCACTAGGTCCAGGGCCAGTTTTGCACTAGCCAGCTGACCAGCTTTGTTTCTGCCAATAAATTGATTTGCGGGCACGATAGTTAATGGAAGTAGCGCAGAAAGTATTTGTGAATTGTGAAAATAAATGTGAAAGAGAAAGTGAATCGAAAATAAAGAAGAAAACAGATCTTCTTGCTGATACTTTACTGAAGTGAAAGGGGTCGTGAAAATGATGGCCCCGACTGGGTGCGAGTCAGTGTGCCCATTGCAGAGAAGAAGGACATTAAAGAAGTGAATGCCCGTATCTTAACTCCACCCCAAGAGGGGAGGAGGGAGTACTTGATTAAAAAAAAAAAATAAAATAAACCGAGTCAGTCTGAAAATAGGGGACCAATATATGGACTTTATGGGGAATACAGGAGCAGAATACTAAAGCCAGTAGCCCCTTTGTTTTCTTGATGCATCACCATTGTCAGAGCTACTGAGGCTAAGGCCACAAAGCCTCTCCTGCAGAACCACATGTGTGGACTAGGGGGACAGAAAATAATGCACCAGCTCTTGTATATGCCTGAGTGTCCAATTCCACTTCTGGGCCGAGACATGCTTGTTAAGCTCCAGGCCCAAATATCTTTTGCAGAAGGGGGAGAAATGCAAATGACTGTGAACCCAAAGCCTGCTGGATTGATGGTGCTGACTGTTCCCCAAGAAGAAGAATAGCGGTTCTATAGTGCATCTCCAATCAAGCCAGCTAGTTCCTGTATACCCACCAACCTCATAGCCCCATCTGAAATATGGGCAGAAGATAATCCACCTGGCCTAGTGAAGAACATAGCCCCTGTCATTGTCACCCTCAAGCTAGGAGTGGAACCAGTGCATGTGACCAGCCATTGAAGGAATTCACCACCATCTGATGAAACTGCTGAAGTATGGACTTCTCAAGGAATGTCAGTCACCTCGGAACACCCCCTCTTCTCCCAGTAAAGAAGCCTGGAACAGGGGATTATTGCCCAGTACAGGGCCTGAGGCGAGTAAATGATGCAGTTAAAACTATCCACCCTGTAGTACCAAACCCTTATACTTTCTTGGGACTGATCCCCGCTGAGGCTGCTTACTTTACCGTTTAGGACCTGAAAGATGCATTTTTCTGTGTGCGCCTAGCCCCCACCAGTCAACTTTTGTTTGTTTTTGAATGACAAGACCCCACAACAGGAAGGCGGGGCCAACTCACCTGGACTAGATTACTTCAAGGATTCAAGAATTCACCTACCTCTTCAGTACTATTTTAAATCAAGATCTTTCCAGCTACTATGTGAACCCAGGAGAAAGGGTTCTTCTCCAGTATGTGGACAACTTGCTCATAACCACCAACTCAGAAAGTGAATGTCCACAAGCCACCAGTGAACTCCTGCACTCTATTTAATGAGGCTGGATACAAAGTCTCAAGAGCCAAGGCATAATTATGTCAAACAAGTTAAAAACCTAGGATTCCAGTTGTCCAGCAGAATTAGACGCCTGGGACCAGAACGCAAAGAAGCTGTATGCAGTATTCCTACTCCAACCACCAGGAGGCAAGTGAGAGCCTTCTGGGGTGCCGCAGAGTACTGTCGTATATGGATCCCCAACTTTGCTCTAATTGCAAAACCACTATATCAAGCCATCAAAGGATTGGAACAATCTCCATTAGAATGGGGACCTGAACAAGAAACAGCATACAAGACTCTGAAGACAGCCCTGATGACATCACCAGCCCTTGGACTACCAGATGTACAAAAGCCATTTTGTCTATATGTTCATGGACCACAAAGGAAATTACTGGTTCACCAACTCACGAATGCTAAAGTACCAGAGCATGTTGTGTGAAAATCCTCGATTGCAATTGATGGTCAGTCAGGCCTTAAACTCAGCTACACTGTTACCAATTGGAACTGACCCTCCTGATCATGACTGCATAGAAGTCATGGATACTGTATTCTCAAGTCGACCAGACTTGACAGATGTACCTTTTGAAGATCCAGAACAAACTTTCTTCGTGGATGGAAGCAGTCTTGTAGTCAATGGACATCGTTGTGCTGGATATGCAGTAGTAACTCTGGATCTTGTAATTGAATCATCAGCCCTAGCCTCAGGAACATCAGCACAGAAAGCAGAATTGATAGCACTCACAAGAGCACTAATACTGGGAAAAGGACCCTGTATAAATGTATACACAGATTCTAAGTATGCATTCACAACATTGCATGCTCATGGAGCCTTGTACAGAGAACAGGGATTGATAACTTCAGGAGGAAAATCTATCAAATATGGCCCAAAGATATTGACATTGTTAGATGCTGTATGGGCCCCTGAGCAAGTTGCAGTTATGCACTGTCGAGGACATCAAGCAGGAAAAGGAGAAATTGCACAAGGGAACAGATTTGCAGATGCCTCTGCTCGTAAAGCAGCCATTACCGGACAGACTAACTCAGAATACTACAATTCAAGCAGTTCTATTTCCTGTACCTCTTAATTCATGGGATCCCCGATATACTACAAAAGAATTGGACTATTATTGTGAACAAGAAGGGGGAGTACTCAGAAATGGATGGATAGAACTTCCACCACAGGAGGGAAGTCAACCTCCTGGACAAATAGTGATTCCTGAAGCATTAAGTTTAGCCTTTGTTCAAGCATTTCATCAAGCAACACATTATGGAAAAACTGCAATGACAAAAGCTTTGAAACCTCATTTTTATATTTCTTTGTTGGGACCTTTGACAGCTTCAGAAGCTCGTCAATGTAAAACATGTGCCAAGAACAATGCCAAGCAAGGTCCTAATCTACCAATAAGAATTCAATCAACAGGAGTTACTCCCATGAGTAATTTTCAAGTAGACTTTACTGAAATGCCAAAAGCAAATGGATATCGTTACTTGCTTGTTCTAGTGTGTACCTACTCTAGGTGGGTAGAAACTTTTCCCACCAGGACTGAGAAAGCCAGAGAGGTCACTAAAGTCCTACTTCGTGAAATTGTTCCAAGATTTGGAATACCATTAGTCATAGGGTCAGACAATGGGCCCTCATTTATATCCCAAGTAACTCAACAGTTAGCTAAAGCTCTACAGATACAATGGAAGTTACACACAGCATACAGACCTCAGAGTTCAGGGAAAGTAGAGCATATGAATAGAACTCTGAAATCTCAATTGTCCAAAACTTTGTCAGGAAGCACATTTAAAATGGCCACAGGTACTTCCAATAGCTCTTTTAAGAATACGCTCAGCACCTACTAAGTCATTAGGACTTTCTCCCTATGAGATTTTGTATGATAGACCTTCACCTATTGTCAAAGGGATCAACGGGGATATGAAGCAGATAGTATCTGAAATTACTAGACAAGAACTATTGGTTTTAAGTTCTGTTTTGCAGAGTCTTCATACGTGGATACGAGATCAGCTACCCATCAACTTGACTGAACCGCTGCATCCTTTCAAGCCTGGAGTCTCGGTGTGAATCAAAGAGTGGAGAAAGACACCGTTGGCACCGCATTGGAAAGGACCTTATGTTGTCATCTTGTTAACCCCAACAGCAGTTAAAGTTGCAGAACTCGAACCCTGGATTCATCACAGCAGAGTGAAATCAGCAGCAGCTCCAGAGCCAGACCAGTGGACATCAGAACATGATCCAGAAGTTCCATTGCGGCTAACTTTGCGAAGACAAGCAAATTGAAAAATTCAGGAAATTTAAAAAAAAAGAGACTGTGCTAATATAGAATTCCTGAATCCCAAGAGACTATTTGTTTATTCTGAAGAGATTATCATCAACAGAAAGAGACTGTAATATGGAATATATTATTTGAAAATCTTTGTGCCATTTTGATCAAGGACAGTGCAAACTAAAAGGACTGTGTCTAAGAAATATGTTGGAATCTACAGCTCTACACACCTACCAATGAAATTGGTAAGGTCATGTACAGCGGAAGCTTGAGGATCTACAATCAACACTACACCTGTTGCATGCTACTGAGAGCAAAACAGGTCAACGTAAAGTAAAGAAGAAGAAGACTTCGTGGTCAAGAATTATCAACAGTTGCACTGGTTTTTCAAAGACTTGCACTAATTCTTCAGAGACTTTTCATCATGATTCTCTACTGTTTCATCTTGATAGCAGCCTTGAGATGCTTTGAACTGACTTTTGCCTTGCCACCTTGTGCTGCATGCATAACTACTACTCGTACTGGAGAAAAGATTACACAGACTTTGCTTTATCATACCTACTATACTTGTACAGGTATAGTGAGTCAATGCATATATAATGGCACGGAACTGAACATTTGCACAAAAGGAAAGAGCAGAACTTGTTTTCACCCACGACAGAATCCATCCTACTATGTGCTGATAATACGATGGAATAATGAAGATGGAACTCTCTTAAATGCTACTCAACAACTTGAAGACCCTACAAAACCTGCAGCTCTATACTTTGATGCTTGCGATGCCATTAACAGAAACTATAATCAGAAATGTGGGACTTGGGAGAGAAATTATTATGTTGATAATTGCAGCACTAGTAGTAATAACATGTTTAATACTTCAATGCATTTTTCCCCTCTGCCTACATAATATATCTGCAATCATTGAGAATATTGTAGAAAGAAAGACAACAGCTAAGCTCCTAGCTATGAGACGGTATCGGCCTATACCACATAACATGGCAACAACTCAAGTATAAGTGATTTGTTTCTCACCCATCTTAACATTCAGGGTGAGAATAATCAAAGGGGGGAATGTGGTAGCCAAGACCTATAGACTAGGCTAGGCCATAAGCCTGAACCTGAAAAATGACAGGCTTAAGAACCAAGCCTGGATTTCAGTAGTGCTGAGACATAAAATTTAAAAAACAGAATTAAATGCTGTTTTAGAATGAAATGCTGCTATTGCAAAGTTTGCACAAAGTGAATACAATGCCTGTATGTTAAATTGTTACTCCAGAATTGTTACTTACACATTTTAGGAGCTATATGACCTTGATGTAGAGAAGTAACCAGGTTTGAACCAAACCATTGTTCAGCTAGCTAGAGAAAGCAGAGCAAAGGGCATAGACCCTGATTGGTCAAATTCAGGGAAATGTCAGACCAATAGAAAGTTTGTAGAAATTAGCATGAGACCAATGGAAGGTTTTCATGTATCAAGCTAGAAAAGCGGTATAAAAGGTTATGTTTCTATGAAGAGCTCCGCTCAGTTACTTTACAGCTTTGACTGACTGAGCCTGTGCACATTAAACTGGTTTGGACCCTGTAAATTGACTCCTGGATTTATTCATTGACTGCAGTTTGCCGCTACATTTCCCAGTCTTAGCTGATTCAGGGAGTGGAGGGACCAATGTGGAGATCCATCCAGTGACCTTCCTTCCACGTAATAGTGCAACTCCAGCAGGCCAAGCAATATTTATTAATTGTAAGCATAGTCTGCACATTATGAAAACCTCATCAGAGAATATATGTAGAAATTTGAATATTATACAGAGATAAACAGGATCATGAAAAGGACAAAAGCATTTAAAGTTGTGGGCAACAAACAGACGGCCCTAGAAGCCCCTGTTGTGCGCACAGACGCTGATATCTATCATGAGGATCAGTTTCTGTATAAGGTGATTGTCATATGAATTATCTAAGCAGTGTGTTTTTCCTGGCTTCAGATAAATGGTATTGCAAAATCTTTCATTTTTTTACTAAATATTTGTGGATTATATATCTAATATATAATACATATTTTCTTTCTGAGCAAAATACCTTTAGAATCAGAAGTCTCTATTTTCAGAACAGTTTGCTGACTAATTTCAGAGCAAATAATCAAACAGAAAGAGAAGATCAGCAGAAAATCCATACAGGGTGCTCTGTCCATGCGAATGTGTCTTCATGTCTTTTCTCTGCTGCATGCTATACTGAATTCAGGAGTTCAGTGCAACATATTGTGACATCATCATGGACATTTTTACATCATTGTAATGGCTGCCACATATTATACAAAGGACAGTGTTAATTAGTATGCAACAGCTACTAATATGATAAGAACTTTAAGGGAATTTAAGGGAAGTCGACAGCTAAGTGCCTTGTGCACAGAAGTACTATTAAGGTCAACGACTTCAGACAGTAGATAACAAGACTTACATGAAAGCAACATTTTCACCACAAGTCATCTGACTAACATGCATAAAGTATACAAAATACTCAAAAGAGTCCACCAATTCAATTTTTCAGGACCTCATATATAGTTATCTCAAGAGTGCACAACAAACATCAGCGTTTATGTTCTAATATTGCTGTAGCAAAGTGCAATCAATGAATAAATCCAGGAGTCAATTGACAGGGTCCAAGCCAGTTTATTGTGCACAGGCCCAGTCAGTCAAAGCTTCAAAAGGAACTGAGCAAAGGTTTTTACAGAGACATAACCATTTATACCTCTTTTTCAGTTTGATACATGAGAACTTTCTATTGGTTCTAACTCGATACATACAAACTTCTCATTAGCTCTACGCTCCCTGCACCTGTCCAATTAGAAATCCCTCCGGGGCCTAGCAACCAGCCCCCTCCCTTAGGATTGTTCTAACAATGGTGCAGTTCTTGATTTTGATACTTCTCTACTGCAAGGTTATCCCTAGCTTCAGGAATGCATGTATTGAAACATTTCTTTTCTTTCACACACAAGAGAATAATGAAAGACTTATGCATTCATAAAAACTTCTTATTAAGCACTTTAAAACAGTTTTCTCATTTTCCACAGATTTTTGGTTCTTTTCTAGTTATAATGGGAGTTAGGATCCAGGCCTAACTTACAGGCCTTTCATAGTAGCAGGCCATGCTAGGCCATAGCCTACCACAATATATTTTAGAACTTGTTAGAACATAAACGCTGATGTCAGATCTAATTGCCGATTTCAGACTTCATGTTTGTCGTCTCACTGAGACCAGGGGAATCAGCTTACATTTGGAAAGTGTGTATTTCCATTTTTATTTTATTTCATCATGAGAGGGCTAATAAGAAAGAAGGGTTCCTTTATTATATTCAAACAGCCTGAAATTGAGTTCTGTTCAGATTCAACATTTCTCCTATGAGCTTTTATTGGTGCATCTTTTGGGGAGCTTACCTATCTGTTTCCTGGTTTATCATCAACAGCCCCCTCTGCGACGTCCACTCTTATTGCAGGGGTTGTTCCTGCTCTTCCTGGGTGATTTCAGCATTCATGCAGACTTCTTGTCAGACCCTTTAGCAATGACATTTTTTACTCTGCAGTGAGTTTAGGTTTCTTCCAGCTAGTTAATGCTCCAACTCATAAGGATGGACATTTGTTAGATGTACTCTTTTCTTCTAACCATTCATTAGTTTCTGAATAGTTTTTCATTTGAACCCAGGACCAGCCCGACCATTGTGCAAGAATTTTGTTCGTATAGGGCCCCATGCTTCAGGGGGCCCTGCGCCAACTTCATTCTGCATATGCTGTGTGCCTGCCTGATTGACTTCAGGGGGAGCCCCGAAGCCCCGGATCACCTCTGCCCAGCCACCGGAGTGAAGAGCAGGATTTTCCCGCAGCCAGCCGGTGCACTGATTACTGGGAAGTTAAAGGGCATTTCCTGTTTCATGCAAGACAGGAAATGCCCTTTAACCTCCTGGCACTCAGCGTGCAGACAAGCTGCAAGCGAACATTGCTTCTGGAGTGAAGGAAAACGCTGCTCTTCACTCCGGCGACTGGGCAGAGGTGAGCCAGGCTTCGGGCCTCCTCGGCTCCCTCTGAAGCTGGTCAGATAGGTGCAGGTCTCATGGGGGGGGGGGGCTAGGTCTTGAAATGGGCTGATGGGAGGGGCTAGGACTGGAAATGTGCTGATGGAGAGGCTAAGATAGGACTAGAAATGGCTAATGGGGGTAATGGGGGGGGGGGCTAGCATTGGAAATGGGCTGATTGGGGACTTGGACTGAAAATGGGCTGATAGGGGAACTAGGACTAGAAATAGCTGAAGGGGAGGCTAGGACAGGACTGGAAATGGATGATGGAGGCTAGGACTGGAAATGGGCTGATGGGGGAGGGCTAGGATTTGAAATGGCTGATGGAGGGGGCTAGGATAGGACTGGAAATAGCTGATTGGGGAGCTAGGATCGGAAATGGGCTGATTGGGGGAGCTAGGACTGCAAATGGACTGATTGTGGGGCTTGGACTGGAAATGGGCTGATGGGGGGTGGGCTAGGATTAGAAATAGCTGATGGGGGGCTAGGATAGGACTGGAAATGGGCTGATTGGGGGAGGCTAGGACTGGAAATGGGCTGATGGGAGAGGCTAGGACAGGATTGGAAATGGATGATGGGGGGCTACGACTGGAAATAGGCTGATGCAGGGAGATGAGAGAATGGTACTAGAAGGGAGTGGATGCTATGTGGGGCTGGAACTAGAAGGGAGCTGATGTTGGGGGATGACTAGAAGGGGATGGGGCTGGGAAGTGAGGATGGAGAGGGGTAAAGATATTTTGTGTGGTAGGGAAGAAAAACCTATGATTGGCCAGGTATTGGGAGAGTAAGTGGGGATTGAGGATGGAAGAATGAAATTTTAGAGAATGAAAAAGGAATAAAGAAAGAAATGGAGGAAAGAGCAAAAGGGGAAAAATCAGTATGTTAAAGCAGATGTAGAAAGAGAATGGAAAAAAACTAGAAGAGAGAAGAAAGGACAAATGGGCAGCAGACAATGTAGAGAGTAGCAGAAGACACAAAGAAACTAGAAGAAAGTGACTGGAGCAATTGCAACAGAAAAATAAAATACCCAAACAACAAAAGGTAGAAAATTACTTTTTTATTCTGAGTTTATTAACTGGAATATGTCTATTTTGGGAAATGTGCTTTGCTAACGTCTTTGCATTTTGTTTAGGACAAGAGGAAATTAATTTATAGTTTTATTTCTCCAGTGTTGTACATTCCAAGTTTGGCTTTTGGGGTTCCCAATTTAAGTATTGTCTTCATATTTCTAAATTGTGATCCCTTGTTCTATGGTGACGGTCTATGATCTGCATGTGTATCTGAACTGAGGTATTCTGTTCATATAGTTTCTATGTGACAGTGCCACTTCTTCTCTTTCCCCAATCTGCGATGTATTGGTGTAGCAGCAGATAAGCATGCAATAAATAAAACCAGGAGTCTTTTCAAGGATCCAAGCCAGTTTAATGTGCACAGGCTCAAGCAATAATCAATTTCAAAATGGCTGAGCAATGGTTTCTAGCAAAACAGCAACTTTTATAGACTTCTTCTCCATTCTAGACATAGGCAAACTTTTCATTGGTCCCAGTAACCCCTCTCACCCATCTATTGGTCCCGGTACCATTACGTAGCTATCCAATGGGGACCCTTGACTGGGCTCAGCACCTGGTTGCCCCCTTCCAGTCCCAATTACAATGGTCAGTTCACTAACTTTGATACTTCTCTCCTCCAAGGTTGCTATCCAGCTGGAATATGTGGGAAAGCAGGGCACTGTAACCTTTCTTACAGCAAGTTAATTAATTCCATAGAAGCTTCTCACATCCTTATCAATACCAATTAGAGCTGTTTTCTGTCTTTTCTAAGTTTCGTTTCTGCTTAGCTATGTTCAGTTAAGCTGAGTTAAGTTTCAATTCTATGGTGTCATCATTCAGGGGGGTTTTCATTCCTCTGGGCCTAACTACAGGCTTCAGTTACAGGTCAAGCTGCTTAGGCCTGTCTGTTTAGTTCAATTAGCATGGATCATAGGCCTTCGCCTACCACATTGGTTTAATGTTTGCAGTGTTTGATAGGTAGGGTTTGGTGCGTTGTGAGTCCTGGTGGTGCTGTTATGATATGGCAGGTTTGCTATGGCTTCTAATTGGGCAGGGTTTATAAAACTTCCTAATGTGCCTGTCCCAGTGGAGGAGTAGTCTAGTGGCTAGAGTAACTGCCTTGTACTCAGAAGATCAGGGATTCAATTCCTACTGGCACCCCTTGTGACCTTGGGCAAGTCACTTTACTCTCCATTGCCTCAGAAGAAAAAGGCCTGGTAATTTACTTCCAGTAAAATATTGCCAAGAAAACCCAGGGGTAACTGAGTCACGAGGAGTCAGCACTGACTTGATGGCACTGAAAATAAAAAATATGCCTGGCAGTTGGCACTGGAGTACAGTAATGTAGAAATATGATAGTCTTTCTTTATCCTCACTGCCTATGCAAATGGTATTCAGACACTTATTTCATTTTATTTGGTACCAAATAAAATGAAACTGCAGAGAGATCATTTGGACCTCCGGAACCGAAGTGTGCCCGTAGCTTTCTGTTTCGTTAAAAGGCCAGAGACTTATCAGCCCCGCTTTGTATATATGCAGATGATATTCAAACTGTAGCTACTGCTGATTAGACTGCACTTGAATACTTGCTTGGCTGCAGTGTCAGATTGCTTGGCAATTAATAAGCTGTCTTAAATCCATCTAAAATTAGGTCGTTGTTAACACCCCCTCCCTCCTTCCCTTCCCCTTCATCGCCACTACCTTTAATATCTTCAATTCATGGAACCCTTAGCTTTCTGAGAGACTCTGTTACTATACTTGGCGTACACTTGGATCCCCTTTTATCTCTAAACCCCCAAACTTCCTCTGCCACCAAAGCCTCATTTTTTGCACTCCAGAAAAACCAGAGTGTAAGACATTGATTAGATTTACCAGACTTCCAGAAGCTTATACATGCACTGGTCATCTCATTTATTGACTATTGTACTTCTCTGTATAATAGTTTGCCTCGGGTGTCCTTCAGGAGACTTCAATTAATTCAAAATCTCACTATTAAGCTTTTACATGCCAGGAGATTTGATCATATCTCTTGGCTCCTGGCTTCACAACACTGGCTTCTGTCAGCTATAGTATCAAATTCAAAGTCTTAATTTTGGCTTATTAGATATCTTACACAAATGGCAACAGTTGCAGCTAATGCGTGCCCGAAATGCCTGAGCGAACTGTGCTGAACCATTACCACCCACATTTCGCCCATTATCCAACCAGTCCTCACCCATTTGCTTGCTACCCAGTTAGCATGGGGAATTTTAGCATAGATGCCTGTGGTAACTGAGCGTGACATGCTTACTAAATGCTAAACCCCACACTAATGGTTAATGCACTCTTGTAAATATGCCCCTGTGTGTGGTGATGGAGACCAGATTTAGCTCTTGACATGGAAGCAGATGGTTCAAAATGGTCTGCAACAGGATTCCACATTTTTTGTGGGAATGGCCATAAAGTTTCTATTTGGCCAAAGAAGTTTCTTCACAGCACCATATTGATGGATTTCTTCTCTGGACTTTGTTCAAAGTTAGTTGGGGTACTAAAGTGGAACTGAACAAAATCAAGAGACTTGTTTTGGACTGAAAAGTCCAGTTTTTGACATTTTTATTTTACATGAAAAAAATGTTTTCTTGTGTTTTGGATTGTATGTGTATTTTAGATTGTGTAGTGTTTTGGATTTTGTCATGTGTTGGGTTTGTGCTGTTATTCCAACCATGCTTATTTTGGAGCAGATTTATTTTGGACACAGTGTCCTAAAACCTAGCAATTATTACTGAAAAACCTTTAAAATTTCAATTGGCTTACAAGCATGGATTTACTACTATTTGTAGGATGTCCATGAAAATAATACTGGAATATTGTTTTGAGTTGATTGCACAAATACACACAATATCTATCTATCTTGCTGTTTTCTGGCAGGTTTGTTTCTTGTCTGTAGGCAGAAAAAATTAATGCAAATGTAATTTCTTCATTGTTAAAAGCTAGTCAGTCAGTAGATGTCGCTGTTTCTTCAGAAAATGACACCAGAATTCCCCGTCCCTACCACTCAGGCATCAGATTAAAACATGTCAAACACAGACTGCAGCGTCAGAAGCAATTAGATGTCTATTAGGAAAATTGGAAGTTATGTTCCAAAATAGCTTACTCTTATAGTGGTTTCCATTATGCCATTATATTGTATTCATAATTTAATTAGAGAAAGGGATAAAGAGCAACATAGAATATGATAAAGCAAGCAATTCATGGTCAAGGTGATCATTTTAACCAATATTTTGATTTGATGGAGTAGATTTAAGGTTATGATGCTGGGAGCTGTCTTGGCGCTGTATCTCATGCATTCTGCGCTGTCATGGGAACTGTAGAATTCACTAGAATTGTCAAGATTCTGTTTTCCTTTTGTCTGATGCAGTCTCTGGAAAATGGACCAGTGGTCAGCGTCCGCTTCAGTGACGTTGCCATCCTGATGCTAAGTCCTCATGACACATTTGCTTAGACTTAAGTTTTCAGGCTGCTGCCCCAAATCCTTTTGGCCTGGGTCTCATGGCATGGATTACAGAGAGACTTTAAAACCGAAAGTAGATGGTGTTAAATTTGGCAGCACGAGGATAACAGCTAACCATGTTTTGGGGAGACTGAGAATGTCCTTGTGTAAGTTTTAGATCAAGCTCATCAGTAATGGTTTGCTAAATAAGGTAACCGGTTGCTTTAGACTGAATAGTTGGCAATGTGGTAGTTAATGGAGGTGCTGCTTTTTAAATTTGGCTCATAGAACAAGGCATGGCCTAGTGAGCACTAGCTTAATCTGTGGTGAGACCAGGGTTCATATCCTACTGACATATATCTTGGGCAAGTTCCTTTATCATCCATTGCCTCAGATACCTTACTTAGGGACCCTTTTGTTCTAAGCAGTTTACATGCATTTTAGTGCATGGCAACCTTTAGCATAGTCCTGTGACTATGCACTAAAAGCAGCCACTGTGGTAAAACTCCCACACTAACTTTAATTCACAATGGGGCGTGGGCTGGGTAGGTTATAGGTGGAGGGTGGGCATGGACTGCATATTGCAATTAGTGCATGCTAATTACTGTTCACTATCAACTCTGCATTTAGCATGGGTGCACTTAATGCCACCTTAAGAGGAGTTGTTAAGCGCACCTGTGTTAATTGTGAATGACCTTAACATGCGGTAAGAGACATTTCTGTGCAGTAACTGTAGACGACAGGCTGGCCACACCCCCGACAGTTACCACATGCTGTTGCACTTACCATGCATTGGTTTTTCCTCCTAATCCCCGCAAGTGCACAAATGTATCGCACTTTAGTAAAAGAGCCCCTCCGTTGGTGGGCATTTACTTACTATATCTGAACACTTAATAATGTTACAGCTGAAGTATTATCTGGAAGAGTGGGCTAAAATTCCAAATTATGATTCTCATTCATTTTGCTGTTTCTTGGTTTTGTATTATATTGTAGCTCTGTGCAGTTTGTGCTGTTCCGAAGCATATAATTCAGGGATGCACACAGACATAAGATCTTTGTGTTTTTGGTTCATTTGGCCTTTTCTCACAATTTTCAGTCTTTTTTCCCCATATTTTACAATTTGTGTTAAAAACAAAAATCAGTGTTAAAACTTTTTAACATGCACAAATCAACTTTACATGATACCTGTTAAATCAAGTTTGCTTGCACTACATTTTTTAAGACATGCTAATGAACTGAATGTGCATTAATTAATGAGTTTTCCTATTGCTCACTTACAGTGATTGTTAACTGCCAGAAAACCAGACATTCAGTCACTCATCTTAAAAGTTGTACAATTTTGGCAACACTATTAAAAATATGATAATGAACTAGGGCTTCTGATTTTAGGCTTTAAATGCTGAACACTGATAAAATACCCCCTAATCAAAAAAAATTCCCATGGAGTGAAGGAGTAGCCTAGTGGTTAGAGCAGCAGTCTCATACCCAAGAGACCAGGGCTTGATTCCCACTGGCACTCCTCATGACCTTGGGCAAGTCACTTTGCCCTCCATTGCAATCTACTTCCAGTCATACCTTGCCAGGAAACTCCTGGGGCTCCAAGAATCCACATTGACTTGATGACACTTAAAAAAAAATCCCCATAGCTGTTTAATGGATCAACACTAGAAACACCACATTTCCCCTTGTCTTCTGCCCTCTGTATTGTGCCTTTTCCATGCTGATGACTGCTCAGCCGCACATGGATTTGATTCCACCTAAACAATGGCATTTGTGCTGCACACTCTTAAACACAGATTTTTTTATACCCTCAAATAATCCCTACTTATCTGGAAAATAGACATCTAAATTTGCAGTTTATAAACATTTAAGAATAGACGTTTTAGATATAAAGTAAAATTTAGAAAGATAGAAACAGAGGGTCTCTGAATTCCTGTTTCTGAATGCTTTACCATATCTGTATATTTTATTTTTATGTGTTTTCATATATATATATATTTTTCCAGGATAGACGTTTATGCACATATAAGAACATAAGATATGCCATACTGGGTAAGTCCAAGAGTCCATCATGCCCAGTATCCTGTTTCCACTAGTGGCTATTCCAAGTCTCAAGTACTTGTCGGGTTCCCAAAGTTATACACATTCCATGCTGCTTGTCCCAGGGGTAAGCAGTGGATTTCCCCAGTCCTCTAATAATGGTTTATGGACTGTTTCTCCAGGAATGAACCTAGCTACACTAACAGCTTTTACTTCATCCTCCGGTAATGAATTCCAGAGTTTGATTACCCCGCTGAGGGAAAAAATATTTTCTCTGATTAATCTTAAATGTGCCACATTGTAGCTTGTGTGTCCCCTAGTCTTTCTACTTTTTGAAGGAGTGAACAACCAATCTATGTTTACCCGTTCCACTCCATTCATTATTTTATAGACCCTCTATCATATCTCCTCTCAGCCGTCTCGTTTCCAAGTTGAAGAGCCCAAGCCTTTTAAGCCTTTCCTCATAGGGATATCCTTCTATCCCTATTTTCGTAGTTCTTCTCTGTACCTTTTCCAATTGTTATATCCTTTTTAAGATATGGTGACCGGAATTGTACACAATATCCAATGTGCTGTCACTTGTCAGCCTGCTAAACAATATAAAAACCTAAAGCTTTTTTTGGCTATACTTTTGGCTGTATGATTTAAATAATCATTTTCCTATGAGTGCTGTTTGAAGAAGATTTAAATATTTCAGTGATGTCACAAAGCACTGATTATGCAATACTGTGAGTAACAAGCACTTAGGACTAATAAGTCAACTTTTCCATTCATTTTTCTCAGTCATATTTGTTTACACATTTACTTTTATGACTAATGAAAGAGCTCCTGAAATATGGACTTCTGCATTCTCAGGTACTGTGTTTTATGGAATAGTCATCGTAAAATTTAGATAATAGGATCATAGGCACAAATGGGAGAAAATGTTTAATACTTAGGCCATAAGAGGGTAATTCTATAATCTCGCATGCAGGCAAATCGCGTTGCCGAGTGCATATTTGGGGCCATTCGATAAAGTACCTGCTGACTTTGCTTTATAGAGTAGGGGCATATGACACACCTGTGTTTAGATCAGTGCAGTGATGTGCGTATGCCATAGTATTCTGTAACTTATGCATGTAGATGTAAGCCATGCTTATGCTCCACGAGGCTCCATCCCTGTGCAAACCCCAACTGAACATACGTGTGAGGGGACTTATATGCGTGCTTGCAGAACAGCAACTGCCCAAAGCACTTGCGTGAGTCCTTCAGTATAGGGGGCACGTAAATCTCTTATACCGAATCAGCCCCTAAAAGTGTCAATTATGTCCGAATGGTTTCAGAATAATAGCTATCTATTCACATGAAATCAACTGAGCAGTTTTGCTTGTGATGCCAATATAACGTTCAGAGTAGAATGAAGCATTTCTGAAGATGATATGTAGATATTTTACATAGATAAATTATAACCTGTTGGCAAAGCTCAGGATGGAGGTAGGCTTTACTTCATGCTGTGCACATGGTTTCATTCAGTAAGCGAATTATAACTATGCCTCTGAATTATATAGATTTACAGAGAAATCTACTGATTTGACTGCTAGAATTATGCTGTAACTATCCTCATCTGATAATTTAACAGATGCATAACCATAGACAAAGAATAAAATTGATAACCTGGAAAAAGAATCCCTCAGGCTCCGTTTCAAGATCTGCAATAACTGACTCCCAAAGGCATTTTCATGCACCAATTTTTGCAGAATTAAAAATGAATGAATTGCTTTGCATGATCTTGTATCACAGCAGCTCATTAATATGGAACCAAAATATAATTTTGTGTGTAACAGACTATGAACAAAATTTTACTATTTGCAAAAACTTTCACAGATGGCGCTTCGCCCTTTAAAACTCATAGAAACCTCAGAATATTGGGAAATTTGTGGGTTTTTGTACATGAAGACCTTCTGTGGAAGTTTCCAAATGTTAGTATATATGCCTTGATGACAGAAGTATGGCTTACATGACGCCTATATGTACATACAGTCAAACCTCGGTTTTCGTGTGCCCCGGTTTTCGTTGGTTTCGGTTTTCGACGTCTTTTCTAACTCAGATCTTGTCTCGGTTATCGGTGTTCGCCTCGGTTTTCGTCAGGAACCAGTGCTGCCAGATCTGAAAATCTACACCCTCGCGCTGGTCTGCCCGCCCAGTCCCGGCAGCACTACCCCCCCCCGGACTCACCCGATCGCGTGTTGAGAAGCCATTGTCAGCTGAGCAACATCCTCGAGCCAGAGATGCAAGGATTGCACAGAGAGGAAGGCCCCGATCTCTCCACCGCCTGCCTGTTCTCTGGAGCGCCCCCTCAGGCTCGGAGGTAGCAGGGTAGCTGTCAATGTAAGCAGGAGATGTTGCATGGATGTGGGAGGCAGCGATCAGATTACAGTGCCCTACAGTACAATATCTGTGTGTTTGCTGTCCTGTGGACGATCGGGCAGGTGAGAGAAGTGACAGGAGCTGGGTGTCTGGAACGGATTACATTGAATTTACATTATTTCCTATGGGAAATATTGCTTCGGTTTTCGTACGTTTCGGTTTTAGTCAGACTGCTTAGAACGGATTAATCATTAAAACCGAGGTTTGACTGTATATGTATATAGTTCCCCTGTTAGCCAAATTTTAGTACCCATTCTCTGTAAACACAGAGCGGCTCGCCGCCTTGCTGTAAGTTTTGTTCTATGTAAACCACGCTGATGCTGAATAGCGCGGTATATAAGAAACTGAAAATAAATAAATAAATAATAAATAAATTACAGAAAATATTTGTAAACCACATGCATGGAATGTACAAATTGCGGAAAGTCTTACAATCCTGCAGGAAATAATGCGATCTATGGTATATAAATCTTTTTAAATAAATAAATAAAGGAAACAGTTCCCCTCCACAAACCCAGTGCTTGGACTGCTTATCTTTGACTCTAGCCCAGGACTGTACCAAGCTAGCAATATGTCCTGTGCAACAGATGAACTTGGTGCCTCTCCCCCCAGCCAATTTCTTGCAGGAAATTGCTTTTATTGGGCATTCTGGAAGTCCATTGATGACATCAGTGCCCCTTCCATACTTGCGGCCTGTACAGCCGCACCTCTTGCACAGCTCTTGCCACGTCCTGCTCTAGCCCAACCTTTTTTGGGATGTTTTTGTCCTTTATCTTCTATGTCTGTAAGAGTTGCCAAGTTAACCCACGTTAGGGAGGGAGATTTTTAAGCCAGTTCTCATTCTAAACTTGTATCCCAGAGCAATGTTGTATTTATAGACCCTGATTCAATAAATTGAAGTGCAGCAGGTCTATTAATGCATCAGGATAGGGTTATCAGAAATCCAAGAATGGCCCAAAATCTCCCTCTTAGAGTTAGGTAGCTTGGCAGATTTGTTCTTTACAATTCTGGTCACCTATGTAATGTTCATTGTGTTACATTTCTAAGAGGCATGTGTGAACTTAATCTCTTGGGGCTTAAATCACTCAGACTTGGGACTTAGAGCAATTTCTAGCAGACAGATTTTATTAATTAAAAATAATCACGTCTTGCTGTGTGCATTAGGAGCAAATGATTCAGTTGCCTAACCAAATAAACTTCCTGTATGCTCGATTTTAGACCTGCTGCTCTCAGAATCACATAATACTTTAGCATCAAAATCTGTTGCCTGTTGTTGTTGTTAAGTGCCGTCGAGTCGGAGTCGACTCATGGCGACCCTCTGGATAGCTATCCTAAATTGTGTTCAGTCTTGAGTCAGGCGGCTCACTGTTGACAGACTGGTACCCATAGCTGCTGTTATTGTATTGATCCATCTCATTGCTGGCCTTCCTCTTTTGCGCTGACCTTCTATCTTGCCAAGCATGATGTCTTTCTCTAATGATCTCTCTCTTCGCATGATGTGTCCAAAGTATGAAAGTCGAAGTCTTGTCATCTGAGCTTCTAAAGAAAGTTTAGGTTTGATCTCCTCTAGTACCGACTGGTTTGTTCTTCGGGCAGTCCATGGTATACACAGTATTCGCCGCCAGCACCATAATTCAAAGGCATCAATTCTCTTCCTGTCTATCTTTTTCACTGTCCAGCTTTCACATCCATCTGATGTTATTGAAAATACCATGGCTTGAACAAGTCGAATCTTTGTATGGAGAGAGACATCTCTGCTCTTGAGAATCTTATCTAGGTCTTTCAAAGCCATTCTGCCAAGAGCAATGCGTCATCTGATTTCTTGACTGCTTGTTGCTTCTTTATTGATAGTTGATCCAAGTAGGTTAAAGTTGTTCACAATTTCAATTTCTTCTCCTTCAACGATGAACTTGTTGATTATGCCAGTTGTTATGATCTTTGTCTTCTTTACATTAAGGTGCAGGCCCATTTTGAGACTATGTTCTTTGATTGTGAGAAGCAAATGTTTCAGATCATCTTCACTTTCAGCCAGTAATGTGGTATCATCAGCATAGCGAAGGTTATTGATGAGTCTTCCACCAATCTTCACACCTCTGTTGTCTTCATACAATCCTGCTTCTCTGATGATTTGTTCTGCATATAAATTAAACAGGTAGGGGGAAAGTATGCAGCCTTGTCTTACACCTTTGCTTATTTTAAACCATTCTGTTTCTCCTTGTTCCGTTCGAACTGCTGCTTCTTGATCAATGTACAGATTGTGCAAGAGTACGATCAGGTGTTCTGGTATACCCATGCTTCTTAATGTGGCCCAGAGTTTCTCATGGTTTACACAGTCAAAAGCCTTGCTATAGTCGATAAAGCACAAATAGATATCCTTTTGGTATTCTTTAGTGTTTTCAAGGATCCATCTCACATCCGCAATGATGTCTCTCGTTTCTCGCCCTTTCCTGAACCCTGCTTGCACTTCAGGTAATTCTTGTTCCAGGTATGGTTGTAGTCTCTTTTGAATAATCTTCAGTAGAATCTTGCTGGCATGTGGGATCAGAGCGATTGTGCGATAATTTCCACAGTCAGTTGGATCACCTTTCTTTAGTATTGGTATAAACACAGATCTTTTCCAGTCAGTTGGCCATGATGTTGTCTTCCATATTTCTTGGCAGAGCCTTGTAAGTACGGTAACAGCTGCATCAGATTGCTGCAATACTTCTATGGGAATGCTATCAATGCCTGGTGCTTTGTTCTTTGATAAGGCTTTCATCTATTGCCTAGGAGGGTAATTTAATAAAAGCATTCTTGCTCCTTTATGCTAGTATATGCACTTAAAATACTGCTTGTCCGGTTGCAGAAATCTTCCTTTCCCTACAGCTGGACCCTCGATCCGGCCTCCCATGGCCAGGGTCCGGCTGCAGGGAACTTCCTGCACCCTTACCTAACCTGTCTCTGCTGGCCGCTACCGAAACACCGCATCCAGGGGAACTTATTCCACCTCTGAGGTGGAATAAGTCCCCGGTCTAGATCCAAGGCCCCAGACATAAAAGGCCAACCTCTGAATCTGCCTTGTCGGTCTGGGGTCACGGTCCGCCCATGCCCTGCCCTCGCTCTGCTTGCAGAACGCTCTCTCCTTCCTCCATCTAGGCTTCCCCATACAAACCTGCTGTTCATATGTCGAGGCTTTTGCTGGGGCAGCAGGGGGGCGAATAGCAGGGATAGACGTCCCAATGGGACGTCCATCCCCACTATTCGTGGGACAGAATGTCCCCCATAGTATATAAAATATGTGCAAACATTATGCCTGTCCTTAGCTTCATTATAGTTGCAAATTCTGTACCGTTTCTGGGCTGCCTATGGAGCATCCCCACATGTAAATAACAGCATTTACTTGTGTAGAATGGCATACATGTGTAAATACCATTTTAGAAAGTTTAGTTTTCCAGGAGGCATGGTAGGAACTGGGATAGAATGTGGTAAAAGTGGGCCTTCAATACTGATGTGGATTCCCATCTTACAAGAGGAATCCACGTTCATAAGTCAAAGTCTAGATGTCAGCATTTACACCTGCCCACAGGCATGAATACGGGCCTTCTTGGTGGGCCAGTCCCACCCAATCACGTCCTGGTATTGATGTCTCCCAACTCCTCCATTGACATTACTCCCCTTTAGCCCATCCCCCTAAGTTATCTGATCCCCTTGATTTTCCCCAAGTCAAGCTATCCCCCCATCGCATCCCAAGACATCCAACCTCCCAAGCTATCCAATCCCCCATCTGACCCCATTCCCTGGCATGAAACCCACCGCTGTCTAACTCTTCCACAAGATCCCACCCCCTGATCTTATTCCAGGCTTACTAGGGTCCTTGGTGTCTAGTATTAGCAGGAGTGATCCCCAATTGTGCCTGCTTTTCATTGTCCTGCATTCAAAATGGCACCCCTAATCTCACAGTATTATCACTAGAAGAGGTTAGGCTGCCTATTTGCCTTTATTTAGGAGCCTGACCCCTAGTAGTAAAACTGTAAGATTACCACTAGGGGTTGCAGGCACCATTTTAAACCAGGGACCATGAAGAGCAGGCGCTAAGGGGGATCACTTCTGCTCCCACTAGGTAGTTATCAGGGACTCCAGTAAGGTTGGGGATTGAATTGGGGGGTGAGTTGTGGGGAGCCGTGGGGAGGCACTTCAAACCAGAGGAGTTGGGTGGGGGTTTTATGCCAGGGTGGAAGGGAGATTGGGTGGGGGAATTGGATGCCTGGGATTGGATATATTGGGGTGTGCTGGTGAATAACTTGACTTGGGAGGATTGATGCCTTAGGGAGTCGATATTAGAGGGATGATTGGGGGGGGGACTGGTGCATGCACAGAGAGAACAGTGATTTTAAAACACTGCTTCTATGCACACGCGCGCTACTGCATGTTTTGTTCACCCACATGCAGCGTTTTAAAATTGCAGCCGCCACTGAACTGGGGAGACCTCCACATGCAGTCCTGCACCTATGCTACAAGAGAGTCTGTATTTGGCAGAGCTGCTTATAAAATACTATGTGATTTTTCCACATCTGGATTTGGTCATCTACATTCCCCTCTCCACATCCTATCTAAAATCTGCTTTAGGTGCACTTATACTAATAGAACTATACCTAATACATTTAATGGACTTTGTTCACCTCAACGTTAATTAATCTCAGGTCCTTAATGTATGCCTGATGAGGATAAACAGCTGCACCTGAGAGTGAATATGGGCTCCTCCTTCCCTTTTAGCGGTTTAAGCACCTATAAAGCTACGATTATCCCAGGAGTGGGTGGGAGTTGGGGAGGGAGGGAAAGAAGACTTATTAAAAGTTGGCTGCTACACAGTGTCCTGTCCTTTGCTTCTAAGGTAAAGGCTTACAAATTTCCTGGGTGATTCACACAGCCCTTGGTTTGATAGAAGGGGCCTTTTAAATTGCCCCTTTGATCTATCACTTGCCTTTAACACCTATTTAATACAACTTCACAGATCTTTGGCTTCCTAATTGGAAGGGCTCTTTGTAAAGGTCACTAGAAACAAGTTTATTTGAAGCCTTCAAACAGTGAGATCAGTTGACCTTTCTCCACCGTGATGCTCCACCATTCAAGGGAGCCGATTGCGGTGGGGGAAGCCTTAATCATGGCATTTCAGTAGCTTGGCATACGCATGTTTGTTTGCACAAACAGACATGCCTACAGACAGACAATTTCCTTGCAACTCTCGACAATAGGCACCAGGCCTAAGCAAAACATGCCTAACAAAATGAAACACAATACAACAACACATCACTGGTATTTTCTCTGTCATTTTTAAATGACTGTATATTCCTATAAGAAAGATGATATCTATGTACATGAAAATATATCTATTATGGTATGTGGAAACAGACTGAATATTTGGTGAGAAAATTAACACTGGCCCTTAAACTTAGTTTTGCATGGAAAAATTGAGACAGACGGTCAAGTTAGTAGAAAGCTATTGAAATGTTTAATTTTCTGTTTATTCTGTAATGGTAAAGGAAGCAGGTTTTCCCCAAGCTGTTGTCCTGTTTTTTCACAAAAACATAAAAGAATCTTAAAAGTTTCAAAATTACTCCCATAGGAACAAATGGGAACTGGGCAGCTGCAGCAGGACTTGGGCCTACACTTAAGCCAGCTTGGAGCTAGACACAATGAGGTAAATTTTCAACCGGCTAGTGTCTGTATAACTTTAGACAGAAAAGTTATCTGTATAAAGTTATGCATTTATTCAGTGGCAGTAAACATACTTTTTATACCTGCTATTTGGCCACTGGCACTTAAAACACATGTTATAGGAAAGTGACTGAATTTTGACACTCTTCATATAACTTTGCCTTCTCTCCCAGAATGCCCCTTGCCTCTCCTCTACGTAAAATGTTTGCATTTTGACTATATTAGGGGGCCATTTGCTTACACAGAAGATAATACCATTAGTTTGTGCTGTTAGTTAATGACCTCCATAGTGACTTACATGGCTGTAATTACTGTTGTGCAGATCAAGAACATATCGTTGCAGCACCTTTTTTGTGGAACAGTTTTTATCTTTGCGTTGTGTAACAGATTAGTGTTCCACAGACAAGTTAAAGTTCATCTTTTCCAGATGACTTATGTTTAATTGTCTATTTCTTGTTTTGTTCTGTCTTTTTTTGGGTTGCTGATTATGTTTGTTAGTGATATAGCGGAAGGGTTGTCGGGTAAGGTTTGCCTCTTTGCGGATGATACCAAAATCTGCAATAGAGTAGACACCCAGGAAGGTGTAGATAACATGAGGAGGGATCTAGCTAAGCTTGAAGAATGGTCTAGAATTTGGCAGCTGGGATTTAATGTTGGTTGGTTCTCTACTGTCCTGATGCCTTATAGCCTGCCATGAAAACTGGTTTTGCCTTCAGCTGGCAGGTGTTGAAGCCTCGCCGTTCTTCTGCCATGTGCATTGCAGTGGGCACTGGCCCTACCTTTACCTGGTGGGATGCGTATCCCTGCTAGCCCGTTGCCTTCTGCATATGCAAAGAAACCCAAGTGTATGACTTGATGTCATCAAATTTGGTTGAATGATTTACATTCATGAGTATTTTCTGTTATCTGTCCCTTATGCTGGAACATGCTGCCACATGAACCCAGTTGGATGATACTGGCATTTCGGCGTAAACTTAAGGCTTTGCTTTTTAGACAAGAATTTCTGGATTTAGAATAATGAAATTTGGATGAAATCAGGAAATATTAAACTGGTGATATTAAGACTGGCAGGCTTTTTTGGTCCATTGTTTTATCTTTTGTTTTTATGTTTCTATTGATGTGTTTTTATTTTATGTCTGTGGCTTTGTACTCCGTTTAGGTTATTGGATAATGTGAATAAATAAATAAATGACTAGACGGACAACCATTCAGACAGTCAGATCCTTCCTAATGGGTGCTCTCACTCTAGTGAGATGCACCTAAAAATCACTCATTTGGTCGGTATCCACTGCTGACTGCATTAATGCTTTCAAACATTGAGCCAAATATTTTTGGCTTTTGGAGGTGAATAAAATGCATGTGTATACTTAGGTGAATCAGTTTTCTTGATGCTATATATGGAGGGTGTTTCTGGATTATCTGTGGTGATGCCATCCAGGTTCATCTTTTCAAGCCATAATGAATCTTTCTTTTTTCCTGAAAATAGTTCATCTGTTTTTTTTAATACTGCTGCTATTTGTTATTTTCCCATTATTTGCTCGCCAGAGGCAAAAAAGCAATTTAAGTGAAACAAGCTTTTTGTATGCCTATACTGCATGATTTGCCCTTGAGGAACACATCTCATCTGTGCTGTAAGAAATGAAGTTGTGTGCTTAGACTACTGCAGTTATGTCCTTGGGTTTTTTTTTTGTGTTAGTAGATAATCATTGTGGGGTAGATTTTGAAAGCATTGCTGAGCAGCAAAGTTACTTGGTTCATTTTAATTGGCAAACTTTGTATTTATATTCACATACAGCTAACCAGTTAAAACCCTCTGTGATTAGATTCAGGACAGTCATTTGTGTGGCTGGAGTTGTCAGCATGAATGTAACTGGTTAGCATTAAACATCCTGCTAACTGGCTAAATTTGAAAAGCTTGCTCTCTAGGCACACCTTACTCTGCCCCTTTTTTGTCTAATTAAATCTGGGTGCACAGTAATTTTGTGTGTGGGGATTTTTTAACTGGCTAGATTTATGTGGTTAAGACGGTTTTAACAACATACATCTAGAATATTGGCACCTATATTTACCCTTAGGCGTGTTTCATAACAAACAGTAATGCTTGTTCTTGAGGGTCGGATGGTCTTTCCATCTGTCCCTGTTTGTATGTCTGTTTATGCATCTATTTGTAGTCATATGCTTGTGCATGCACACACACAAACATATGCTTACTGACTAAGGCTGAGGAGATGCACAGAGGCAATAAGCTACAGGGTGGCAGGGAGGTTACTTTCCACCAGCCAAGAAGAGGGAGGGGGGGGGGGACATACCCTGGAGCCCAACAATGTGTAGAAGTTGATGTGGAGGGACAGAAGCAGCAGCTGTAGGGAGGCCAGACCCTACCATCTAAGGATGTACCAGATCCCGTGGTGGCAGCAGAGTGATGGAGAAACCTGGGATGATGTGCAGAAAGTGGTCAAGGTGAACAAGTGATATTTATTTATTTTATTTTATTTAACTTTTTTTCTTTACCGCCTTTCAAGATTTATCAAAGCAGTTTACATTAAACAACATCTTTTACATAAAACAAGATAGGGTGGCAACATTTAACATGGGAACATTAAATGGCTAACTAGTGGTAGGATAACGAGGGGATTGGGTCAATGGGGGATAAAAATGATTTACAACTTAGTCAAAGCTTAGCTAATATACTGTTATCTGATTGGTGGTTAGGTATCTCAACTGAAGTATTCCATGAAGAGGTAGGTTTTTTTTTTAAATCAGCTGCAGTATATACTCTATTGCTTTTAGGTTAGCTGGGAGTGAGTTCCATAGTGATGGACCATAGATTGCAAACGTTCCTAGGCAGGCTGCTTGGGAGCTTTTTGTCTTATGGGTTGGTAAAATAAGGAGGTTTTGGTGGTGTCTTCTAATTCTACTGTCTGTAGATTTCCAAATGAGAGCATGTAGGCAGTCGGCTGTCTGGTTTAGTATAGTTTTGTAGGTGATCATAATGAGCTTGTATTTAATTTGAGCTTGTAGGGATAGTTAGTGTAGATTGAATACTGGAGTGATGTGTTCCTGTTGTGGCGTCCTTGTGATTAGTTGGGCTGCAGTGTTTTGGGCTAGTTGCAAAGGGTGGAGAGTGTGTTTTAGGAGGCCATGTAAGATTGAGTTGCAATAGTCCAAGTGTTGGATGATTATGACTTGGCAAACTATTCAGAAGCAATTGTAGTCTAGCAGTGGGCAGAGGTTATGAAGGATTTTCATTTTATAGTAAGCAGAAGATGTAATTTTCTTAATATGTGTTTTGAAGAGTCAGTTGCTGATCTAATGTGAAGCCCCAAGGTATTTGACTTCCTGTTTTATGGGGAGGGTTATGTCGTTGATCTGGATCGTTTGTGGGGGTGAATAGGATGTGTCTCTGGTGATGATCAGATCTTCGGTCTTGTTACAGTTGATTAGTAGATTGTGGTCTTTTAACCAGCCTGTGACTGCCTTGAAGCATGATTGTATAGGTAAAAATTTTGGATTCTTGGTGTTGAAGGGGGCATATAGCAATAGGTCATCAGGGTATAAGTGGTAGTTCATGGCTCCGAATGTATTTGCAAATTGGTTGTATGTACAGATTGAAAAGTAACGCTGAGAGGGAGGATCCTTGGGGTTTGCCATTCTGCTGTTTCATCAGTTTGGAAGCTTTATCCTTTATCTTTACTTGCTGCATTCGCTCTGTCAAGTAAGACCTGAACCATGAGAGGAGGTGCTGCTTACTCCGATGTCTTTCAGCTGATCTAAGAGTTTATGGTGGTTTACAGAGTTGAATCCAGATGCTATATCTATAAATATGAGGATGAATCCTTGTCTGGCCTGTTCCATTCCTTTGAGTAGTGTATTTATGAGTGATGTGAGCAGTGTTTCAACACTGTGATTTGTCTAAACCCATGTTGTTGTGTGTCCAAGGAGTTATGGGGTTTATGAAAGTCTTGTAGCTGTAGTTGTACAACCTTTTCTATTATTTTCATTTAGAGGGGGATGCTAGAAATAGGCCTGTATGAGGAGGGTGAGTTAGTGTCTGCTGTGTGTTTTTTTTAGTATGGGTCTGATGGAGGTAATTTTTAGGTTGGCAGGCATATAACCTTGGGAGAACGATAAGTTTAGGATTCGGAGTAGTGTGGGGGATAGTTCTTTTCTGGTTATTTTTATCCATGAGGTAGGACATGGGTCCAGAGGGGATGTAGTAGTCTTTGGCATTTTTATGATTTGGTCAAGAACTTCTTCTGAGATTGCTTTGAATGAGGTCCACAGCTGAGTGTTTTTTGTAGTGTTCGATGGTAGCTGGTTTGTTATTAATGTAGCACCCTCTTGGGTGTGCTTCTGGGTCTGGGACCAGCCTGGCTGGATCCTCGAGGGTGGGCTCTGTCGGTCCTTGTCTGTTTGGCGCCTGGTGCTTCCACCTGGGGAAGAAAGGTGTTAGCAGGCAGGATTTCCCTCCTCTCACCCCAGAAAACTTCTCAGAAGACACTGCTGTGAACAAGGCTGACTTAAATAGTATTTACGATTTATTTACAAAATATATACATCAAGTATTGTGATAAAAAAATGCAGTATGTACAATCCATATTATGATATGTGGTTCAAGCAGGTAAGGTGAAATAGCAATACAGGACAAGAGATAAAGCAGTTCAAACAACCAACTATAACCTTATATGTAGTGACTTAAGTAAATGTCTATAGATGATGGATTTAATCTTATTAACCTGTCTCCTAACTCCCCTCTCATTCTCTTTTCCCATCAGCCCCAAGTCTCACCCACTGCAGGAGCTCTGGACTGGTGGCTGCTTGTGAATAGAGAGGTTTTGTAGTTTTGTCCAATTGCTGAGGCTGTAGCCCTGACTCTGCCTCATCCAATCTCTTCACTAATCCGGAGAGGGTTTTACACTCCTGTCCAATCAGAAACAACTGTTGCAACTGTCACTTGAGCTGCTCTGCCACTGAACCTCCATGGGTCTTGTGGCTCCTAGTCCAGAATGGACTCTCTGCCACCGCAGCTCTCCCCCTGGAGCTGATTCTGCCACTATAGCTCACTCTGGAGCTGATTCTGTACTGCAGCTCTCCCCCTGGAGCTGATTCTTTTTTTCTTAACTCCCTTGGAGCTGGGTTGGGGAAAGACCATCTCTCTTTTAGATAAAGAGGCCTGATGCTTCTAAATCCCAGGTAACTCTTCTCCAAACTTTTTTCTGCACAGGGCTGCTGGTGCCAGTGCCAACTGATACCATTTCTGTTAGGGTGAGCAAATTCCACCTGCTCCGGTATTTACTTCTCCACCCTCTGTCTAGTGTGTGCACTTTATTCCCCTACACTATTCCTTATAGATATTAAGATTTAACTTTTAAATAAATGTGAGCAAATATTATCCTTGCTCCTTCAGCACAGGCAGTGATTTGCATATCCCCCCTAAATGTTTACTTTCCAGCTCTGCTAGCACAGTAACTTACTGCAGGCTGCTCTTTTAATATTGCCCCTCGTCTGACCTTTCCAGCACTACCTCTTCATTACCATACAGTGATCATTTACCTTTGATTCTACATTATTCAACACACTCTCATACACCCACCTTTAGGGGAGGTTTCATTAAGGTATGACTGTAGGCAGTTTGTTTATTCTGTAGGTATGTGGCAAAGTCATCCGGGTGTAGTGCTGAAATATTCTATGACGTTGGGTCTCCTGTGAATGATCTGACTATCTCAAACAGTTCTCTGGGATGGTTCAGAGATTTGAGAATGATGTTTGGTGGTATTCTCTTTGATGTTTGTGAATTAGGTTATTGTAATCTTTTTATTTAGATGAATATTCTTGATGGTGTAGTAGGTCTCATCTTCATTCCAGCTGTCTAAATTGTGTTTGGCTTCTTTTATTTCAGTAGAGTACCATGGTCTTTGTGTATTTGTGACATTCTCTTCTAGGGGATTATTACAAAGGGTGCTATTGTGTTGTTCCAATTATCAATGATTCTTGCGAGATCAGTTGAAGTTGCGTCCAGTCTTGGTATGAAGTAATCCAGTATAGATTGCTTGTTAAATTCCTTGAATCTGCGAGTATTATGGGGCTGTTTCTGTTGCTCATTGTGTTGTTGGAGAGGTAGTTTGAAGGTTACCATGTGGTGGTCTGACCAGGGGATGGGAGTTATCTGGAAAGGGATGCGGGAGATGTCTGAGTGGAGCTTATTTGATTTCTTTTAATGTTGCTTCTCATCTGACCTCTCCGGCACCCACCTCTTCATCAGCATACAGTGACCATTTACCTTTGATTCTGCATTATTCAACACATTATTCTACATTATACAACACATTATTCTTACTCCAGCCTGATCAGCATCGCCAGCAGGGAGCAGGGAAGGGATTCTCCCCCACACCCCCCCCCCCGACAAGGCCAATTGGACCCTGCTGCAACAGCTCACCACTGGACATAAAAGGAGTCACACGTACAGGCGTGCCCATGCCTGTGCCTGGCAGACTACGCCTGAGGGCTTCGCCAGAGGGCCCTTTGGAATGGCCCTTAGACGTGGTCTGCAGAAAAGAGAAAAGCAGAAGACCAAATATCGCTGCTACCAGTAACACTGAGTCTCCTCAGCACTCCAAAACAGAGGCCATCCACCAACAAGCCCACTTCACTCAAGGTCCAAACAAATTAATCCATGATATTTGTGCATACGGAGAGGAATGCATACGGAGAGGGTGCATACGGAGAGGAATGGCTAGCAGAAAAAAGGAGGTGATAGTGCCTCTGTATAAGTCTTTGGTGCAACCTCATTTGGAGTATAGTGTGCAATTCTGGAGACCGCACCTTCAAAAGGATGTGAAGAGGATGGAGTCGGTGCAGAGGGTGGCTACTAAAATGATTAGTGGTCTTCATTATAAAGCATATGAGGACAGACTTAAGGATCTTAATATATACACCTTAGAGGAAAGGTGGGATAGAGGTGATATGATTCAGATGTTTAAATACCTCTGTGGCATAAATGTTCAGGGGGAGAGCCTCTTTCAATTGAAAGCAAGTTCTGCTACGAGGGGACATGGGATGAGGGTGAAGGGGGATGGATTCAGGAGTGATATGCGGAAATATTTCTTTACGGAAAGAGTGGTGGATCCGTGGAATAGTCTGCCAGTGGAGGTGGTAGAGGGGAGGACAGTAACTGAATTCAAAAAAGCATGGGACAAACACAGACGATCTCTAAAGGAAAAAAGGGGACTGTTGTAGTTGTCGATATGGAAGGACAGACTAGATAGGCCATGTAGTCTTTTTCTGTCGTCATATTTCTATGTTTCTATATCCACCACGGGCCTCTGACAGATGCCGTAAAATCACCACCGAACTCAACAATCCCTGGACAAGCCACAAATAAGAAATGAGATTCTCAGCAGAGATTCAACATCTTTTCCAAAGGACAAACTAAGCTCTACACGCTCAGAACCGCACACTGCAAATGTTCTATATTTAACAACTTGTACCGTAAGTATGTAACAATGTGATATCATTACAAATAAGTCAGATAACCAATATCATTACTGCTCTAACTGGTTGTACTATTTAGCCTTGTTTTACTGCTTAGTCTAGTTACTAGTACCATATGTCATATTATTGAACGCACACCTCACCAGGCATATCAATCTCAATCCCACCCGCCAATAGAGATATCCCTATTATCCACACAATTTAACCTCCAACCATCAGCACCACTTATTACCCATCCTAATCAACTCCACTACATCCTTATCTCTAAAGTACCATACAGCAATCATGGAGATCAAACACACCCCCTGGCTCTTTTACAGCATATGTCTCGCTACCTATCTCATAATACAAACCTATGCCTATCCACACACACAGCAGCACATTATACCCATAATCTATACCCCGATGCAATACATTCCCACCACTTTAGAATATAGAATTACCGCTGGAACTAAACCAAACTCAAATAAATTAATTTTCATCCAACCTAACACGAACATTATACACTCAACGTATACCAACTCAAACCATAAGACAATAATATGTTACCTCACCAATGCTCGATCAGTAAGAAATAAAATACCGCTAATCCGTGACATGCTCACAGATAACAAACTTGATATATTCTGCATCACAGAAACATGGTTACTAGATTCAGACAATGTTTTAGTCAACCTTTAGTCAACCTTTAGTTTACCTTTTATTCCCAAGTTCTAAACTCCTGTTACTTGTAAAATGCACTACAGTTTTCTGTATGTATATGTTTGTTTCATGTAAACCGCGCTGATGACAATAGTGCGGTATATAAGAGATGTTAAATAAATAAATAAATAAATATAAATAACCAACTTAAAGCCCCAGGGTATAACATATTTCAATGCACAAGAGTAACAAAACGAGGCAAAGGTATCCTCATCCTCATAAAAGAGGAACTGAAATCATCCCTCTTGACAGCTACAAACGTTGACATCCTTACCATTGATAACACCTACCTTTCCATCTGTCTAATATACGGATCCCCAAACTCAAACCCAAAAAGTTTAGACACCATTATTGAAACTGTCTGCACCTCATTAAAGAAAAAAACATTCATCCTCTTAGGCGACTTCAATCTCGCCTTCTTACACAACAACAATGCCACTGCTTTCCTAAACTCTATGGCAGATATGGATTACCACCAAATAATCAATGTCCCCATCCACACCAGAGGAAACACCCTAGACTAGGGGTGGGCAATTCCAGTCCTGGAGGGCCACAGACCAGTCAGGTTTTCATGATGTCCCTAATGAATATTCATGAGATCTGTTTGCATCCACTGTCTTCCATTGTATGGAAATAGGTTCATGAATATTCATTAGGGACATCATGAAAACCTGACTGGTCTGCGGCCCTCCAGGACCGGAATTGCCCACCCCTGCCCTAGACATAGTACTCATACGTAAAGACATCCTCAAATACTCCCTACCCTCTCCACAAACAGAACAAGCCCCATGGTCAGTCCACCATCAAATAAAATTTCAGTTGTCATCCCATCGCCCTAACACACCAACAAACACCAGGGAATCCCCCATCAGGAGATTTAAGCCATTTGATAAGGATAATTATCTAAATGAAACACTCCCCCAACTTAACACTAATCGCAAAAAAGTAGAAGAACTAATATTCAATTGGAATGTTGTCATAGACAACGCTGCTACAGTAAAGACCTCACATCATATTAGAAAAAAACATACAACAAGCCGAATGGTACTCTGATGAGCTAAAAAAATTAAAAATCTCCCTACGAAAGATTGAACCCTCCTGGAGGGCCACAAAGTCCACCAAACACAGATTAGTATACATAAGTACACTACAACACTACAAAACCACCATTAACAACAAAAAGAAACAATATTATTCCAACATACTCACCAAAAACCACCCCAGGGAGTTATTTGCCATAGTAAAAACACTGACTTGCAACCCTACCAATGATGAAATAATCCCCCCTTCCAATCAATCCACAAGCACTAGCTGACCACTATAAGGGAAAACTAAACCCACCAACAATAGATACCACTCCTTCACTGGATACCAATTCAGCAACTAAATACACGTGGACTACATTTTCACTGATCAAACAAGAGGCACTCTGCAACACACTAAACAAAATCAACACCACAACATCTGGCCTAGACCCATGCCCAGTCAGCTGGATTAAGGCATCTAAAACAGAGCTATCTCCATTCATACTCACTATAGTAAACTCATCCCTGAAACAAGGACAAATTACCACCATTACTAAAACAAGCTGTGATCCGCCCCATTTTAAAGAGTACCTCCTTAGATAAAAATAATCCCATCTTATATAGACCAATATCGAGCCTCCTTCTTATGGCCAAAATAAGAGAAATTAGTACAAATTCATCTCCAGGACTATGTAGACACACATTCCCCTCTAGACGAACACCAATATGGCTTCAGGCCACACCACGGTGTAGAAATGCTTCTTCTTGCCTTAACTGTCAAACTTATACATGGTATAGATAACACCAGACAAGCAGTTATCCTTATATTCTTAGATATTGCAGCTGAATTTGACAGTGTTAACCACAACATAATGCTTAACAGACTTCACCAATAGTGATAAAAGGAACTGTACTATAATGGTTTCAATAATATCTGTCAAACCAAACACACAAAGTCAAAATTGGACAACAAACTTCAGAACCATACAAGCAAGAACAAGGCCTACCACAAGACTCGGCCCTCTCAACTCTTCTTTTTGACATTTATCTCCAACCAATCTGAACCATCTTTTAAAAATTCCACATATTTTATCACGTCTATGCGGATGATATAATACTATATCTCCCAGTAAACATCAACAACCCCATCCCCCCGCAAATTATAGACTGCCTCAGGGAAGCATCAAAGTGGCTTAACAACCATAATCTCCGAATTAACTTCAGTAAAATGGAATTAATGTATATAACAAGGAAACAAAACCTTTCACCACCCCCAAAATTCAACCTTATCAACACAGACTTTCCAGATAAAAAAGAAATAAAATAACTCGGTGTCACCTTAGACCAGTCCCTTAACATGACCACACACATTAAACTCATTACAAAGAAAATCTATTTCAAATTCAGATTGATACAACAGCTAAGACCCTTGTTCCCAAATCATGACTTTAGATCAGTCACCCCACGCTTCGACTTTTGCTACAGTATCCTACAAGGTCTACCCAAACAAGCCCTAAACAAACTCAAAATGGCCCAGCATGTGGCAGCCCGAATAGCCTGGAAGGGGCATATAACAGAACACATCACACCTGTTCTATATAACCTAAACTGGCTCCTGCTCCAAAGCCGTATAAACAGAGCATTCACACACTTTGCACCTACCCTATTGAACAAACTGCCTGCTGAACTAAGAACAATCAAAAACCTTTCCACATTCTATAAAGAACTAAAAACTCATCTTTTCAAGCTGCACTTTAGAAACTCATACAAACCCATAAATCCTACCTAATACCATACCTAAACTACTCAGAGCACAACCACTACCACATACCGCAAACATGAACTAACTGTAATTAGCTCACCTAAACTACATAGACCTCAACCACAACCACATACCACAAACATACTCTACATGGAACCTAAGCCCAGACCCAAGTTATGGATCATTGTATATAGTTTACAACAGGACTGCTAGTCCAGTCTCACGTTCATTGTCCAGAATTCATTATACATAGTTACCAAAACGTTACATGTAACCACTTGTTGTTCTTGTTCAATGTAAACCACATTTGATCACTGGAAAAAGCGGTATATAAATTCAAATAAATAAATAAATTATATTGGGTATGAATAGTAGATCCAGTGTATTTCTCCCTTTGTATGTAGGGTCTGTTATGACTTGAGTAAGATCCAAGGAGGCTAATGCATCAAGGAAGGGCATGGCTTGTGATAATGGTACGGAGTTGAGACTGAGATCCCCTAGCATTATGAAAGATTTATTCTCTTTTGAGTAGGTGCATGCCATTTTGTGTAGTGTTGAGAGATCCTCTGTGTCTGAATTTGGGGATCTGAATATCAAGCATATTGTTAATTCTTTATTTTCCACTACAAGTGTGTTTGTTATGTCGGTAGAGTTTGATGTGATTATTTTAAAGTTGAGTTCCTTATCGTCCCCCCAGTCCAGTCCCAATCCTCTGGGTAGTCAACTCCTTCCAGCAGCTTGGAGACTGAGTACATCACATTCTTTAGAATGGTAGTAGTAATATCCCTGGCTCCTCCCATAAGCTCCCAGTACACTCAGTCTCCAAGCAGCTGTAGGACGTGTGAGTCCAGGTTCGGGACTCACTGAAGTGACAAATAAGGAGTTTTTAGTGTTTTCCTTTTAGTTTTAATGGTTTTTCATTTAGTTTACTTTAGTTTAGTTTAATTCGTGTTGATAAAGTTTAAAAAAAAAAAAAGGAAGTAAGTCGGGCAGCGCTTTGATTGGAGGTGCTTCTTTCAGCTCTATTTAAACCTTTTGTTTTTTGTTCTTATATGCAGAGCTTTGATCCCGTCAGCAGGTGAGGAGCCGCGATCAGGTCTTTCAGCTCAGTTCGTCGCTGATGCTGCTTTTTTCTCCCTGATGCCGAAGCCGTTTGCCGGCTGAGCGCGGGAGCTTACACGGACCATTTCAATTTGGACCTACTTATTTATGTTTCTTTTTGGCGATCGGAGGTAGGTCTTTTTAATTTCTTGGTGCTGCTGCTTTATTTTAATGGGCAGATTGTCTTGGAAAATCTCGGCTGCAATTTTGACACGGTTTTTTGCCTTCAGGTGTTTAAGGCCCGTGTGAGGAGATGGTTGGAAATTGTTTCCAGCATTCTTTCCTCTTAGGCTTCTTAGGGCCTCCATTTTGGTAAGCTGTATTGCTGTCTGAGGCTCACTTTTATATATTATATATTTTAATTTATTTTATTTTAATTTTATTTTGATTTATTTCAATTAATTCAGTATACCTGAGGCATTGTCTGAGGACCACTAGGATTTTGATCAATGCCTGCTCGCCCGCGGTGCTTGCTTTGTGGTATCAGGAGGGGACACCTGTCAGAAGCAGGAGTGTGTCATTCCTGTACTGCAGCGACCTCTCATATGGAGCAATCGCTTCTGAAGAAAGCCAAGGAACCTCTTCCTTCAACATCTCAGGTTCCGCCGGGCCCTACAGAGCCTCTACTTCTCACTGAAACTCCGTTTCCTTCCGGTGAGTCTGGTTCCGCTGTGGCAGACCCTTCGGCATCCCTCAATCTGGGAACCATGACTTTGGGAGGTGTTTCGCCAGAATTTCTGCATCTTTTGCACCAGGCTTTTTGTTTAGGCTAGAAAGGGGGCAGTACAAGCTCCACTACTACTGCTACCATGGTAGTTTCCTCCGGCTTCCAAAAGGAAAAGCTTCCGGGTCCACCACTCTCTAAGAAGGCCAGATTGGATGAGGATCATCCAAATTATTCTGATGATGACATAGATTTTGAACCAGATATGGAAAACGAGGAGCTGGAAGAAGGTGAAATTTTAGAGCGCAAGGATCATTCACGCGTTGTGCGGATGTTTCGGCGAGAGGAGCTGCCTGCCTTAATTGCAGAATCGCTCCAAGCCCTTAATTTACCAACTAATTCTGTGGTGGAGGACGCTTTAGAGGATCCTCTCATCCAAACGGTGAGGACTTCTCAAGCAGTCTTTCCCGTTCACCATGTAGTGAAGCAGATGATACAGGATGAGTGGGATTTGCCGGAAGCAGGTCTGAGGGGGGCTAGGTCATTCTCTCGTCTTTATCCCCTTTCGGATCAGGAGCAGGAGATGTTTCGTTCTCCGTGGATGCAGCTGTTTCAGCTGTAACAAAGAAGACTACCATTCCATTAGAGGGCAGTGCTGCCCTAAAGGATAGTCAAGACAGAAAGTTGGATACGCTCTTGAAACAGGCATTTGATGTTAGTGCCTTGTCATTGCAAGCTTCCATTTGCAGGGCCTGGGTTGCCAGAGCCTGCCTTCGATGGTCCCAATGGCTTCAACAGCCGGAGGGAGCGTCTTTGGAGCATACGGCTGATGGTGGTAGATTGGAATCAGGAGCCGCTTACGTGGCTGATGTCCATTATGATCTCATTTGCAGTTTGGCGCGCTGTATGGCTTTAATGGTGGCTGCTCATCGCTATCTATGGCTGCGTAATTGGGCAGCAGATTCTTCATCTAAGTCCTGGCTTAGTAAGCTTCCCTTTAAGGGGAAGCTTCTTTTCGGGGAAGACTTAGATAAATTAGTCAAGGACTTGGGTGAGTCCAAGGGAGGACACCTTCTGGACGATAATCTAAGCAGGTACGTACCCCAGTACCGTCTCGTGGGCAGGTACGGGATTTTCAACGCTTTCGTACCTTTCGCCAGTCGGGGTTTCAAAGGGGAAGATTTTCTTCCCAGGGTCAAGCATTCAGAGGTTTCCGAGGTGCAGGTAGAGGTTTCTCTGCTCCCTCAACTTCTGGTTTTAAAAAGACACAATGAAGAACGGAGGGTCCAGGTGGAGGTCTGCTTGGACCCGAATAACCTCCGACCAATGGGTTCTGGAAATTATTCGCGAGGGTTATTCTCTCGAGTTCGCAAAACCCATAACCAACTTTTTTATCCAGTCTCCCTGTGGAGAGTCGAACAAGGCCCTGGAGGTAAAGGACATAAGGCTTCTGCAGTTATAAACAGTAATTCCGGTACCCAAAAGCCAATACGGCTGCGGTCGGTACTCAATTTATTTTGTAGTGCCAAAAAAGGATGGTTCCTGGTGTCCGATTCTGGAACTCAAGGGAGTAAACCGTTGTCTGCAGGTGCCACATTTTCGCATGGAACCTTTGCGGTCTGTAATAGTTGCGGTGAGAAAAGGGGAGTTCTTGACGTCCCTAGATCTCACGGAAGCGTATCTACATCAGGGCCGCCCATCAGCAATTCCTGCAGTTTGCGGTTCCAATGGGGCATTTTCAGTTTCAAGCATTGCCGTTCGGTTTGGCCACGGCGCCCAGGACTTTCACCAAGGTTATGGTGGTAATGGCTGCGGCACTGAGAAAGGAAGGGGTGTTGGTTCACCCTTATCTGGACGACTGGCTGATCAGAGCAAAATCCAGACAAGAAAGTATACAAGTTACTGCCCGAGTGGTTCAGATTCTAGAAAGTCTTGGTTGGCTAGTCAATTGGACCAAGAACCAACTGCTTCCATCCCAGAGTTTGGAGTACTTAGGAATCCGCTTCGATACACAAGTAGGGGCAGTTTTTCTGCCAGACCGCTGAATATGCAGTTTACAACATCTGGTTCAGTCGTTTTTAAAGATCAAGTCTCCCACTGCATGGCGGTACTTACAGTTATTAGGCACAATGGCAGCAACATTGGAAGTGGTACTGTGGGCGAGAGCACATATGCGCCCTTTACAGAGGGCTCTTTTTCGACGATGGTCACATCAGACAGACTCTCTAACCCAGCGGCTCCCGTGTCCGCGGGAGGTAAAGGCAGCTCTTTATTGGTGGCTCCAATGAAAGAACCTAACTGCAGGCATGCCTCTCGAACAGCTGGATTGGATTCCAGTCTTAACCGAAGCCAGTCTGTCGGGCTGGGGAGCGCACTGCAGGGGGCTCTATGTTCAAGGAACTTGGAGCAGGCAGGAGTCCTGTTGGTCGATCAACAGATTGGAGTTGAAAGCGGTGTTTTTGGCGCTCAAAGCCTTCGAAAAGATTCTCTTGACCCAGTCAGTGAGAGTCTTATTGGACAACACAACGGCAGTAGCGTATCTCAATCGTCAGGGCGGCACAGGCAGCATACCACTCGAAGACCTAGCAGAGAAGTTATTTCTCTGGGTAGAAACTTGACTCCAAGTGTTATTGGCAGCCCACATTGCGGGAATAGACAACGTGGCAGTGGACTACCTCAGTCGAGTTCACGTAGATCCAGGAGAGTGGGTACTTCATCCGGAGGTATACTCTCGGATTGTCCACAGATGAGGAGTGCCACTAATGGATCTGATGGCAACCTTCAATTCCGCAAAGACCAGTCGTTTCTATAGCAGGAGGCGAGAAAGCATGTCAGAGGGCATCAATGCCCTGTTGCAGCACTGGCTGATGGAGGGAATTCTCTACGTGTTCCCATCGTGGGCCTTGATAGGCCGTGTAGTTCAGTGGATCGAGGAACATCACGGATATGTTATTCTAATAGCTCTGGATTGGCCAAGACGTCCTTGGTACGTGGACCTAATGCGAATTCTGGTGGATCGGCCATGGCGTCTTCCGCAATGCAGCGACCTGCTCTTGCAGGGTCCTCTGCGTATGCCTCAGGTGAATCGATTCTCGCTTATGGCTTGGCTCTTGAAAGGGCAAGGTTGAGACGGAAAGGTTATTCACCGCAAGTCATTTCAACCATGTTAAATGCCCGGAAGAGATCTACTTCGCTCGCCTACATACGCGTTTGGCACGTGTTTGAAGCGTGGTGTTTAGTTCAACAATTACAGGCTTTTTTGGTAATGGTTCCTCATATCTTAGCCTTTTTACAGGATGGCTTTAATAAAGGGTTAGCGTCTAGCTCATTACGAGTGCAGCTCGCGGCTATTGCTTGTTTTCGCAGAAAGGTCAATAAGGAGCCTCTGGGTTCGCATCCAGATGTACTGCGTTTTCTTTGGGCTGTAAATCATATGCGACCACCTCGTCAGGCCTTAGTTCCATCTTGGGATCTCAATTTGGTTCTCAGAGCGTAAACTAGATCCATTCGAGCCCTTGTCTCGGGCTTCATTGACGGACAGTTTTTCTGGTAGCAATTTGTTCTGCACAAAGTATTTCTGAATTGCAAGCTTTGTCTTGCAAAGAGCCCTTTCTTTCCTTTTCTCGGGAGAAGGTGGTTCTCCGCCCTGTTCCTTCTTTTCTGCCAAAGGTGGTTTCGGCATTTCATGTCAATCAGCCAGTTTCTCTGCCGGTTTTGGACTGTTTGGATAAGTCTTCCATTGGGCATGACCTGCATCGGTTGGACGTCAAAAGGGCCCTCAAGTGTTATCTGAAGAATTCCAAACCTTTTCGCAAATCTGAGCATTTGTTTGTTCTCTTTGGCGGACCGCGTAAGGGAGAAGCGGCAGCTAAGGCCACCATATCCAGGTGGATTCAGGAAGCCATCGTTTCTGCATATATTTTGCAGGGGCGTGTAGTTCCTTTAGGGCTCCATTCCACTAGAGCTCAAGCTGCTTATTGGGCCAAGTATAGTTTGATAACCCCGGTGGACATCTGTCGGGCGGCTACTTGGTCTTCATTGCATACTTTCAGCTGACATTATCGCCTAAATATTCAGGCGACTATGGACACCCGTTTTGGTTTGGCAGTTTTACATGCCGGATTAGCGGGTCCCTCCCATTAATTAACTGCTCTGTTACATCCCAGAGGTTCGGGACTGGACTGGAGGGATGATAAGGAAATTGAAATTAGACTTACCTGCTAATTGTTGTTCCTTGAGGAACTCCAGTCCAGTCCCGTATCCCACCCGGGATGTTCAGTGATGCTATAGACTTGTCTTTCAGTTTTGGTGTCGTTCAGCTCGGTATTGTTCCGCTATATCGCAGTATATGTTAAGTGTCGCATACTTATCTGCTAGTTTATACTTTAGGGTCTATTACAAGGTTTATTGTTCTTGGAGAATCCTCTAGTAGGCTTCTTTCTCTTATTTATGTTTCTCTTATTTTTCCCTTTCTGAAAAGTTAAAGGAAGTACCTCCTTTAGGAGTGCGACATATATATTATCTAGTTAATTGTTTTTTCCTTGTTGGAAATATCTTTACTTATTTGTTGCTCCTCTGAGTTTACTTTGTCAATAGGTTACTGGGAGCTTATGGGAGGAGCCAGGGATATTACTACTACCATTCTAAAGAATGTGATGTACTCAGTCTCCAAGTTGCTGGAAGGAGTTGACTACCCAGAGGTTTGGGACTGGACTGGAGTTCCTCAAGGAACAACAATTAGCAGGTAAGTCTAATTTCAATATCTTTTTCTGAGAGGATGAATATGCCACCTACCCTTCTATTTCTTCTTGGCCAGTTATGGAGGGCTAACCTTTGAGTGGTGAGTTGGTTGGTTAGTACATTATCAGCGTCTGTTAACCAGGATATGGTCACAAACATGATATCCGAATTGTGCTCTCTTACATAGTCAGATATGATGTATATCTTGTTTCTTGCAGAATGGGCATTAATACCAGGCCACATCTGATTGAATGAGTGTGTTGTGATTGTGCTTATAAGAGGATTGTAGAGGGTGTTGGGTTTATTGTAATGACATGGTGCAGTCTTCTGTGAGATTGTAGGTATTGTGGGTATCCAGTCAGCAGGTCCCTCTGTCTGTATATAATTGGGATCAAGCCATTGCTCATATTTTTTGGACTGGAGAATCCTATTAGGATGAGTGAGAGGAGCAATATTGATCCTGTGGTAATCCAAGTCATTTTCTCTTGTTTGAAGGCTATTTCTATGAGTGAATGGTTCTGCCAGGTGGTGGGTGAGATTGTGGCAGGATGCCACTATTCTGATTGAGATGACCAATAAGCAGGTATTTATGAGCCATTGTGAAGCCCAAAGACTGTGGTATTCTTCTAGAGTTGGCGTTTCTGGTGGATTCTAATATTGTTCCTGTTTCCTTTGTGTGGTGTAGGCAATGTAGGATGATTCTGAGGGGGCGATCTCACCTTTGGCTGAGGTGAATTTCAGTCAGAAGGCTCGGGTGCTATGTTTGTTTATTCCACACGTCGGACCACACACAAGGGCCATACTTGACGTTGCCCTTATGTGAGGGCCCGCCTGAAGGAGGTGAGAATAAGAAGGGACTGTCGGCAAGTGATGATGCCTCTTAATAGACAGAGCTTACTGGTGACTCTCTTTGTCTGCTGAAGTTTCTTTTCACTATTTCTGAGTTCCCTGGGTGGTGGAAATTGGAGGCAATGAGGACCGGAGGCTGCAGGAGACTGTTAGCAGAGCTGCTCCATCAGCGATCTCACATTTGATTTGAGGATCGAAGCTATTGGCAAGTGATGATGCCTCTTGGTAGGCGGAGCTTAACAGTAGCTCTTTTTGTCTGCTGCAGCTTCTTTCCGCTGTTTCTTGACTGCCTGGCTGGTGGAAACTGGAGGCAGCGGGGCCTGGAGACTGCAGGAGACTGTTAGCAGCATTGCTCCCTCAGTGATCTCACACACGATATTAACTTAGTTTTTTTTTATATTAACTTTGGAGAGCGAAAGGGGAGAGTGCAAGGGGGAGAAAAGAGGTGAAAAGGGAAAGGAGGAGGGGGCTATGAAGGGGAAGGGAAAAGAGGACAGTATAATGCAGGGAAAAGATTGAAGGGGAAGAGTGAAAGGAAAGGATAAAAGGGAAAGGGGAAATGTGAAGGGAATGAAGAGGTGAAAATCTTATGCGCCCTCCTGCGGAGGGACCATCCTCTAGAGACGTCCCCCATAGAAGCAGCATCCTGGAGAAAACATCCCACAAACACACACCTGGATATCCCCACAGAGATATATACGCATACCTATAACCTCCCATAGGCACAAACGTACTTAACTGCACAACACACAGACATATAACACCACTTAGCATACAAACTCACATACCCCGCACATCTGTTCCTACACACCCTCTGCCACCCTTCTTAGATACATTGATCATACCTCTTGCTACTATAGCCCTACATAGACATGCTGGACTCTACAAGCAGAAAGCAGGGAACTGTACTCTTGTGTCACACTGTAAGTTTATTTTCCAGTTTGTTGTTTATTGTACAACACTGGATTACATCCCTCCTCAGAAAAAGGTTAAAGTGCATTACAGTTTAAAATAACTGGATATAACAAATGGTTCTCCTCACTTCTCCATTAAAAAAATTATTTGATTGGGGTATGAAAAAATGTATTAATTTTTTCTTAAAACATGACAGTCAAATTTAGAAATATCATCCTCTTCTCTTACAACCATAGCATTAATTAAAATGAATAATGGCCATTATTACTATGAATATTATTTTATCCATATTATTGTTCTACTTGAAATTACATTTCTGAAGCATACTTTTTAGACTGATATTTGGCCTTGGGCGCTGCAATAAAAGCTGATAAAGAAAGGACATGTATAAAAGAAGTCTGCCTGGAAGGCAGTGAGTTCTATTCATGGGAAATAACTGAACAAATCTGAATTTGAGATTTTTCTACTTTTGAAAGAAGTAGACATTGCTTTCAAATAGGTTTCCAAATGGAATGAATATGAATATTTTCACATTAATTTATTATAATTAATGCAGCTGCATATTTTAAGATGTGTCTTAATTAGCTTTCAACATAGTATATGTGGAGAATGAGCATTCCAATTGCATGCAGATAGCCTAATATCATGACTAACCCTAATTCTCATTTCTTTTTGAACTATTTAGTGGTAGCACTGATAATTAATATAGTACGACACAAGGAGAAGGAATAATCCTTTCACAACAACACATACCTGCTTTTTTCTATTTTACCCTTTTTAGGGTAACAAATACTTATGTCTATAAACTGCACAAAATATAGTGCTCTATCAAGTGGGACCTAGGGATGAGGACTAGAGGAATGAGGAGATTGGCCATCTGGATAGAAACAAATTACCATTTATTTTTCTCAAGTATAGGACATTCTGTGGATATTCTGGATAACTGTAGACATCCACATAAAAGTGGATGCCTTTGCATCCAAAAGCTTTATTATTGGTAGTACCTCTGTCTCGTTTGATAGGAGCCATTAGAAAGACAGTTTTTCAGAAATAGCTGTTTAGATGTGACATCAGTTTAAAACACTGGGAATCTGCAAAAAATTGCCATAAGTAAAAGGGTTCCTAATTCTTCAGAAGCATCTGACACATTTCAAAGAAATTGTTGAGCACCATCAAGTCTATTGACTAATTTCCGATTCTACTCATTTACATCTGGTGGTCAAAGCCAATTACAGCTACTCTTCATTTCCGAGGCAGGGTAGTTTCTGATCCTGCAGCTTTGGGGCGCGAGTTCTGGATCCTCCTCTTCCTGGCATGGTTTCTTCTTTTCCACTTCCAGTACTAGAAATCAGTTCTTCAGCTTGAAGAAAAGTGGAAGTAGGGTATCGAGTCTAGTAGCCGTGATAATCTCTGTCCATCTCTCATTTTATGATCCACTTCTCCTTCCTGTCTGCTGGAGTTTTCCATCTTAGATGCCTCAACCATTACATCGATGTAATTTTCATTGTCATGAATGTTGCTTGGCCTTTCCACCTCTTCTCTCAGTTCAGTCATCTATTTCCTGAGTGAATTGAGTTGCACTTTTCATTGACACTGTACTGGGCCCTTATGGAGGATCAGGATATTCGTCTGGACGGAGGCAGAGGTAGCAACAGTGATGACGTGATAAGATGATGTTTTCTTCTACTATTAGGAGCTTTGGTACTCTTAGGGGTATGTTTACTAAACCGTCTTAACGTGCACTCGGCGATAGTGTGCAGGCTGCCATAAAAGGAGTGGGCGTGTCGGTCTTAATGTAGCAAAATGGGATTATTGTGCGATAACGCGTGCTGCGCACATTATCGGGCGAGACGCTGCTAAGCACGTTAATGCGTGGTAATCTTAAGTAGGCGCGCAGACATGCAAACACTAAAACAGAGGTGTAGCACAATGCTTAATACACTGACTGATGGTACAGGGGTCATGAGTTCGATCCCCCAGTGTGCCTAATGCATATGGCTGGCTGAGGCATTAGCTGTTACATGTAAGTATTGCTTTTTGAGGCATGTTATGTATATTTTAATTAGTGCTGCCAGCAAACACACCCTCACGTGCCATAACCGAAGGTGCCGCATAAGGCACTCTATAAGGCACTCCATAGGGCACATTATAAAGTGCACTGTCTGCCAAGGCACCCTATAATGTCCCCTATGGGGCACCCTATAAGGCTCTGTATAGGACACCTTATAAGGTACCGTAGAAGGTGCCTTATAGGGTGCCTTATAGGGCGCCTTATAGGGCGCCCTATAAGGTGCCTTATACGGCGCCCTATAAGGTGCCCTATGGGGCGCCTTATGAAGCACCTTATGGCTACAGTACTCCGAGGGTGTTTTTGCTGGCAGCACTAATGTACATTAAAAATAGACAATGCCTCGGACAGCCCTATCAAAAAACCTCACTGTGGGTGTGAACCCATGACCTCTGGCTTCACAGGCAGTGAAGTATCCAGTGGGCTACGGCTCTATAGCTGTTAACAAACCCCTGGCTGGCTACAGAAGGACTGCAGGTCACCACACAAACTGTCTGCTGTGGTTACCAGGATAGGGTTAACCCACCCGTACCCATGATGCACTGCACATGCACATCAGCAGTCTACAGATGATCACAAGATGGGGTATGCACCCCCACAGCACCTCAGCCTGGTAGGTGGAACTGACCGTGTGCATCCCCACAGCACCTCAGCCTGGTAGGGGGTACAGACCGTGTGTGTTACTGGCACAGGGTAGCTACAGACCGTCACATTGTGCGGGTACTGTGCTCACCCTGAGGGTGAGGTGGGGCGCCCAGCACCAGGTCCACAGCACATTTCATGGCTGATATATGCCATGCTGCAGGTCCCCATCAGTGCTAGTGTATGTGTGATAGGTAGTTCCTGCAGACACATCTAGGATACATCTGTATGTCTCAGTCATGTCTAGCCCTTATGGGCTATGATGCACCCAGAATAGTGCATATCCTGTGTTGGTGCCATGGTCACATGATGTAGGTGAAGGGGGGGTGTTTGGACCCATAGGCAGATTATGTACCACCACCCAACCCACCAGCTGTGGCTCAGGGTGGGAAGCAGGATCTCCCACCAACAGATCCACATTCTACCTCCCTGCAATGGTGGCAGTAGAGGGGACCATCAACCCCAGTCCTGCTGGGGAACAGACACGCTACAGGGCAGTCAATGCCAATCTGTACACATCCATAAGGCAAGGCAGACAGACAGTAGGCCTGGAAACGCTCAGCTGCCCCCCACCACTATCTGACATTCTCCAGCTGCTGCACCCTGCAAGATGTTCCAGCCAGACACATACTAACTGCAGACAGTCTGCTAGCTAGTCCATAGTGCATATTCCTGGAGCAGATGCATGTACCCGGAACTGGGAAGTCAGCATACACACCAAGCAGATAAGTCAGTGATTGGGCCCCAAAAGAGAACCCATAAATATTACATGAGAAAAATACTATATAGCACTATGGGGGAACCTAACCATGCCGTGGTCACTGCTCAGTCAGGGTGAGAGTGACCTCCCAGCAGGACATGCTGTGGCCACCCTGTCCGTGCAGGTGGTGGCCGGGCACTACAATGTCCGAGCCATTGCCCTATGCCCTGTGCAGATGCAGCCAGGCCAGGCCAGTCTATCCAGGCTATTCCCACAGTACCTTGCTTCTCATTATGCACATTGGCAGGCCAATACTGGCAACAGTGTTAGCAGTGTGGGCTGTGGAGGGTGTTGGCAGCCACCACACACTGGATAGACAGACACACACTCCACACACCTATGCCAGCATTGTGCAACTATAGAGGTGTTTGGCAGCCCTGGCCACCACACCAGTCCTGGGCACAGTGCAGGCATGGCTATGGTACGCAATACTGTTGGGGTCACTCTGTCAGACACCAGACCTGAGGCACACTCCACAGACATCAGAAAGGTTGCTATGATGCAGCTCATCAGCCAATTGTGTTTAACGTAGGAATTGCTATCTGCCAGTTATCATAGCAACCTTTTGATAGCTATGTACAGTTTTCCCATGTTTAGGGTGGCATTGCTAAGGTATGCAAGTGCTAGTATTGGGAGATGCACGCAGGGCCCAACATCCTGCCTCTCCAGGAGGCTTGGGATAATGGATCCTGTGGGTGTGTCTGCCCCTGTTGGCCGCTGCTCTAAGGCAGAGGTTCCCAACTCCAGTCCTGGAGGGCCAAACACTGTTCGGGTTTTCATGCTGTCCCTAATGAATATGCATGAGATACATCTGCATACCATGGGGGCGGTGCATAGAAATGCAGCACAGCCATATTTATTAGAGGCAGCATGGAACCTGAATGGTGTTTGGCCCTCCAGGACTGCATTTGGGAGACTCTGCTCTAGGTAATGCGCATGTTTATGGTGTCTGTGCTCTGTGGGGTAAAATGTAGGTGTTTTGGGCATGTCTACGTCATCTGCAATAAAGGTTCTGTCTGTATTAGCATGTTTTAGTAGTGGGTAAAATATGGGGGCTGGGTTGGCAGGAACCACAGCTGGGACTTGAACCTGGGACCTTCTGCTCCTGAACACACTGGCTGTGTGTACTGCACCACTGTGTTGCCACAGAGGCAGTGCATTCCCTGGGGATACCATGACTGTTTGTCAGACAGGGCCTGTCTGTTGCAGTGCATGACACCCACCTACACAGGGCTAGGCCACGGTCTGCTCTGGGCAGCTGCCACTGCCCCCTCCACCACCAGCACCCCTCTGCCACCCTGCTGACATGCCCTTCTGCTGGTGGTGCTGGTGGAGCGCAGTCTCAGGCCATCCAGTGTGCGGGTAGGTGGGTGCCTATGGTGCAGGTTCTGGGGTAGGGGTGCCTGCATAGCTGTCCACGCTTCCCCCCAGCACCGCCTGGCAATGTTCTGTGCCCTTGGGGGTACCTGCTGGGTACTATCGCCTGTGATGCTGTGGGAAGCACACTCGTGCCCATGTTGGGCCCTCATCAGTTGCTGTCTGGCTGCACTACTGTTTCAGCATTCTTCTGGGCCACCTAGGCATCACCCTACTCCGTACTGTGGCCCAGCTGCACCACAGCATGTGCCGCCTGCAGCCCTCTGTGTCCCCTTTTCAAGAGTCTGTCCAGTTGCCCGTTCCGACATGCCCGCCCTGCTGTTGCGGAACATGCGTACGCCATAGGACACCTGCCCAATGGAGAGGGAAAACCCTGCTCAGCGCACTTTCACTGTGGGCTCATTCACCTTGTATGGGGACGGAGCATAGACCCTTCCAAAATTCCTTTCTCGAGGGGGGGGGGGTTGATGTTTCCCATGAGTATCACTATTGCCCAGCTTGATTATGTTTTTTTTCCCATTTTGTTCAGGTCATTTTCAATGTTTAATTGCCCTTTTGTTCCGTGCACATGTATCACACTTATCACTTTTTGTAGTTTTCCTTGGTTTTGCTGTACATTGCTGACGGAAATGGTTTCTTTTCCCTTTAAATCAGCTCTAACGCCAGGGTTTCACTGGCGTTAGTTTTCAGCCTCGAATTTCACAACGTTAGTGTGCAGGGAGCCTCTCCCCTCCCACTCTCCGCCCATTGACCCTCTCTCTCCGCCCCTGGGGAGCCTTCCTCCGCCCTCTGGGAGCCTTTCTCCGCCCTCCACGTTTCGGGTCAGCATTTCACAACCCTGCTTCAGGCCAAAAAAACATGATACCTGCAGGGTTGTGAAATGCTGACCCGAAATGTGGCGCGTTGCTAATACTATTCCAGAAGCGGTATTAAAGCTTTAATTCGTTTCAGATAAGTTATGGAAAAACTTCTACCTTCATTTAATGATTAAAAGGAGCGGCTGTTCATTGAGGGGTGATGCTTTTCCTTCTCTCTTGCAGCAGCTCCGACAAAAAATATTCTCTATTGTTAATGATCATGTCCTGGCAATGTCACAGTTTTTACTGTTTCCTACTATTTTCTTTCTGAATTGGCTTTGTTTTATTTGATTCTTTTATGTGTTAAATATGTATGCATATATAGTTTAAAGCCATTTCACTGGCCACTTTATTAAGGAGATATTGGACATAAGGGATAAAACTGCAAGGGTGCCAATAATGTTGACCACAACTGTAGCTAAAATGGGTCTTTTAGTGTGTTCCCTTTCTAGAAACGTTGCCTAGGGTACAGAAAAGTCTGGAAATCCAAAAATAGAGGCATTCTATCGCAGAAATGAATCTAACAGCAAAAATAGTGGAGAACCCACTGTTCCACCACTCAAATCAATAGAAAAAAATAGAAACAATATTTTTTTATAACACACGAAGCTGAAAATATTGAATTAAAAACCCAACATGCTTGGGCTCATGCTTGCATCAGGGCATAATATAGCATTACAATATCCATAATTAACTACAGCTAAATGACAACCACCAAATCAACAATCTAGCAACAGAAATATATAATAACATAAAAGCATATAATTGTTTCACTGAACAAATGTCAGTGGAGAGACAAATGACAAACATTAATATAAAGATAGAAAAAACAATAATAAATGTTTACATAAAAATAAAATGGAAAGAACATAAAATAATCTGAAATAATGTGCATGTTGCAGCAGAACCTACTACAATGTAAAGGGACCTTTCACTTTTTCAAAGGAGACCCTGACCTCAAAAGAAAAAAACCTACAATAAATAAATGGAAAGGACCAGAGATGGGCATTTTGAATAGATGGGATAAGGCGGGGTTAAAATATATCTCACAAATAGTTAATAAAGAGGGCATTTTTGAATTTGAAAATATTAAAGATCTATATAGATTAGGAGATAGAGATTATTATGCTTATCTACAAGTGAGTCACTTTTTGAAATAATCAAAGGTGTGGCATGCGCATTTGAACATGCTCTAACGAAGAGAGATGTTTTTCCGCGCTTCGTAAAGGAAGAAGGACTTCTATACCGAGAAAGTATAGACCCGCGGACTAAAAATGTCCGAAAACAATTGGTAGTCCCAAACACCTTTAAAGCGGCAGTACTAAGGATAGCCCATGATCACCCGACGAGCGGTCACAAAGGGGTACAGGGGACCCTTGACCAGATACTGGCCAGATTCTATTGGCCAGGAATTTTTAGGGAGGTCTCACGTTTTTGTGAGTCCTGCGCCTCCTGCCAAAGGGTGACCTCCATAAAACCAGCTGGAGTGCCATTATTGCCGATGCCAGTGATAACGGATCCCATTAAAAGGATAGCCATGGACATAGTTGGTCCCCTTTTAAGAACTCCTAGGGGTTTCCAATATATACTGGTTATTGTCGACCAGGCAACACGGTTCCCTTGGGCCATACCCTTGAGGAATATATTGGCCAAATCCATCGCCATGGAACTTATAAAGCTATTCTGTGAGGTGGGCTTCCCTCAAGAAGTTTTGACGGACCGAGGTACGAACTTCTTGTTCAAATACCTAGCCCAAGTGTGGGACGCCTTTGGCATCAGGCATCTCAAAACCGCCGCATATCATCCCCAATGCAATGGTTTGGTAGAGAGGACAAACCAGACCATTAAGCAAATGTTGCGACGAGCGCTGGACGGAGAGATGGAAGAGTGGGACACAATGCTGCCGTTTATATTGTATGCTTGCAGAGAAAGGACACAAGCTTCATTAGGCATGTCGCCTTATGAGTTAATGTATGGGAGATCACCCAGGGGGGTACTCGATATTCTGAAAGAGCAATGGGTGGAACCCGAAGAGAAGGAAATAGGGATACCACAATTTTTGAAAAAATTAAGAACCCGATTAAGAAGAACTTCACGGTTTGCTGAGGGACAACTGAAGAGCAGTCAGAAAAAACAAAAACAATATTATGATAGGGATACCAAGCCTCGACACCTGACTTCGGGCGAGAAAGTAATCGTCTTGATATCGGGCACCACTCCAAAATTCGAAGCTAGATGGAAAGGACCTTATGTTGTGGCCCAACCACGGGGTCCAGCATCCTATTTAATAAGGGATGAAAAAGGACATGAACAGGTCTATCACATAAATGTTCTCAGAAGATGGCACGAGAGGTACGCTTTATTTGCATCAACACAAAAGAGCTCCAGAATTACGTGCTGTAATGAGGGTCATTCAGTCCGTAATATTTTAAGAGGGGGGATGTGTCATGAGGCGTGTGTCAATACAGATGAGTGTTTAAAAAGAAATCCTGTTTCTTTTAAGGAACTAGGTGTGCAATTACCCCCAGGAACAGCTAGAGGGAGCAGGAACAGACATTCGGGAGTTAATGAGCCTAGGAACTCTGATGACTTGCAGCTGGAAGTGAACCCGGAAGTCATTCCAAAGAGTTTGCTTTATAAATCAGAACAGAATGCTTGTAGAGCAGAGAAGGCTGGGAAGTACCCAGAGAAGGCTGGGAAGTACCCAGAGAAGGCTGGGAAACACCAAGAGAAGGCAGAGAAGACTGAGAGGAACCTGAGAGGGAACAGACTTCACAAGGCTGGGAGCAAGAAGGCCCAAACTGACCCTGCTGCACAAGGGAAGTTTTCTAGAGCCAGCTCTAAGGTAAGAGTGTCTGCCACGCCCTGTTCTTACAGTCTGCCTGAATCCAGAACAGAGAGACAGAAGCCAAGAACCAGGGAGAAGGGTTCTGAGAAGAGCTTACAATCTCTGAAGGATTATTATCAAGTTTTACCAGGTCAGAGAGGAAAGCACTTTTATGGTCAGCTGGAGTTCTTACCCAGAGAGAGAGGCGAATCCAGGACAAGTTTTACTCAACTGCCCAGAAGCACGGCTATATCCAATGCTGGCAGGCAGAGGCTCTGCTACCAAAGGAAAGTGACTGGAGGAGGAGAAAACACTGTTGGTTCCAACTCGTCCAAATCCAGGTATGAATCACTAACCAATGACTGTGAATACTGTGCTCCTAAAAGCTCTGCTAAAACCCGTGCCCCTTGTGTGAAGGAAAAGAAACCAGATTGGTTTAATCAAATTCCTGCAGCCTTGAGAACCCCTGGCTATGGGAAGCCAGACCCCAGAGGCCTAACCTACAAGTCTGGGTCAGACAGGGACAGTGAATATTCCTCTACTGAGTATAGCGAAGGAGATTCTATGGAAATTGAATACCCAAATACTGTTCCCTTATCTCTGCCAGAACTTATGGAATGTGACTTGTGCACGGCCTCAGCTCCAGAGTCTGTGTGCTCTGTATAGTGAAGAAGAATTAATGAAATTTAATGGCTGTTTTCTTGTACTGAATTCCGGTAATGAAGCCTGCCTTAATTGTGAAGCAACAATTAAGCAACTATTGTAAATACTGGTACCTTTTTGACACAAAGGACTTTCTGTTTTCAATGATTATCTCTTATGTTGAACCTTTGCATTTAATGGGGAATAAGAAGCCTTATTTCCCTCCACCTGGTCTCATTAATGAGTGCTCCTAGGTAGTTGGAATCTGTGAGGTCACTTCTCTCAACTACGCCGAGTGAACTTACATTCCCTGGACTGCCTAGTATAATCTTTGCCCGGGGTCACCCCAACATTCTTAAGGCATAGACGGGGCAGCCCTGCGACACTATGCTGAATATATGCATACAAGTCTGGAGCGAGGTGATCAACAAGGAGATACAATATTAAAACACAACAAAGGTACCCAACATGGCCATGTTTCAGCTAAGTCTTCATCAGGGGTGGCAACACATTGAAACATAGTGGTAGGTGGTACCACAGGGCACAAAACTGATCAATAAAAGTTGGCCAACTGACAGGAAATGATCTGTGTTTATACCAATACTGAAGAAAGGTGATCCAATTCACTGGAAATTATTGCACTGGGTCTGATCTCACCATGCCAGAAATGTTCTACTCAAGATCATTCAGTGGAGACTACAACCATACCTGGAACGAGAACTGCCTGAAGTGCAAGCAGGGTTTAGGAAAGGACAAGGAACAAGAGATATCATCGTGGATATGAGATGGATCCTTGAAAAGACAAAAGAATACCAAAAAGATATCTATATATGTGTTATTGACTACATCAAGACTTTTGACTGTGTAAACCATTGGTTCCCAAACTTTTTTGCCCCATAGACCTCTTGCCGATTTTTTTGTTTTCCGTAGACCCCCCTGTCTGCCTAATATTGAATTTTCCTAAACTTATTAACTTCAAATGTGTTTTTGACAGCTGACACAGTGTTGCTCACTTTGATAAGGTTTTTTGTAGAGTGGACAATTGTAAAAAAAGAAAAATATGTACAATTTTATTCATACCTTTATTGAAAAGACACAAAATTTAATTAAATATTTGGATTTGAAACGTAACAAAACAGATCCTAGTAAAATTCTTACATAAAATTAATATGCAAATAATGCTGTTAATGAGAGGGATGAACCTGATGCTCTGATAGCAATTGTTCAATATTTGGCTTCAAACTAGTGAGGTATAGTCTTAAATCCCCAAGTCCAGTGATTTGCATCGATTTCTTTTTGTCATAAGAAGATTGGCAACCGCGCTAAAACCCCTTTCCATGAGGTATGAAGATGGAAAAGCTATCAAAAACTTTCTTGCGATAGTCCATAATGCAGGATAAGCAACAGGTATATCTTTCTGAAGCCAGAACTTCTGATACCCCTTTCTGAACTGCACCTTAAGTTCTTTGTTAGTGCTTATTCCAATCAGTTCTTCTTGTAATGTGACATCCGATTCTTCAATGTCACCTTATGAATTGATAATCCACTGTGGGATTTCCATAGTCAAAACATCCTCAACCCTGGTTTTAAAGTCTGTGTGAAGGACATATAAATGTGAAGTCTGGAATCACTTGTGAGTTTGCGTTTTTCGAACTTTCTAACATTTTGTTTTTTTAATTTTGCATTAGCCCGGCATATTCATCTTTGTACCACGTTTAAAGGGATATGTTTGGCTATTAGAGTTGACTTTTTTGCATTCCTTGCTTCCAATTTAAATACTTTACAGACACTGGGAGATAGCTACTGCGATTTTTGTGGATCTTGCGTCAAAACTGGATCGAGATTATCCAATATGCACACGTTATTTCTGACCAATCACGAGGCTGGTTTCACTAACCAATCACAATGCAGATATCTAGCCAACAGTACAGCTATAAAAACGTGCGGAATTTTTGAATTTCATACGCTTTCTGAATCGACCATGAAGATGACTCGGACCCTGACGTTGGAGGAGCGTGTTCGTGTGTCCTTTATGAGCGAGGAAGGATTTTGAAGCCATCAGATAGCCAGGAAAGTTGGTTGCAGTCAGAGCGCTGTTGTTAAGATTGTACAGAAGAAGAAAGAAACGGGTTCAGTGGTGGACAAGCCTCATTCAGGTCGTCCATGTGCATCAACATCACACCAGGACCGTGCACTACGATGCATTTCACTGACTAATCGCAAGTTGACCTCTCCTCAGCTACTTCGAGAGTGGTCAGACAAGAGTGAGGTCAGTATCAGCTCATCAACAGTTCGTTGCCGGTGCCTGCAGTTTGGTCTCCGGGGCTGCAAAGCATGGAATAAGCCACTGATGACTGACATACAAAGGCACAACTGGATCGTGTGGGTGAGAAAGCACTCAACCCGGTCAACTGAAATGTGAGAAAAGGTGCTATTCAGCGATGAAAGCACCTTCTGCCTGTTTAACCAGGCCCACACCTATGTGAGGAGATTTCCTGGAGAGGAATTCAAGCCTGAGTGTCTCAACCTCACTGTGAAGCATCTTTTGAAGGTCATGGTCTGGGGCTGCATGGCTGCCAGTAGCGTTGGACGTCTTCACATCATCAATGGAATGGTCAATGGGGCCAAGTACATCACCATACTGCAAAAGTGCATGGTGCCATCAGCACACCAGCTGTTTCCTGGCCAGTTCCTGTTCCAAAATGACAATGCACCCTGCCATTGCTCCAGACAGGTGATCAGCTGGAAGCAGCGGAACAACATCAAGTCAATGGACTGGCCTGCCCAGTTTCCAGATCTGAATCCAGTCGAGAACCTGTGGCACAAGGTGGCCTTGGAAATATCCAAGAAGCATCCGACATCAAAGTGTGAGCTGATTGAGTCACTCATTGCAGTTTGGAACTGCGTTGTCACCAACGATCACCATGTCAGACTGATTCATTCAATGCCGACAAGATGCAGTCAGGTGATCAAGAACAAAGGGTGGCCCATCAAATACCGAGCCATCACTGACACACAAAAGCGGCCTTTTTCAAGGCCATATACATTAATTTGAAGGAAACCTGGCGTGCGTCCATAATATTTTAAAGCATACTTACAATAATATATCATTGGCCAACGATGTACATCACGTGGTTTTCACAGAAAATCTATCAAGAGGACAACTATGGGGAACAAACTCAGAAAATAAGGGCCAAACCAATACTAAAAGTTGGCCCTAATAGCCAAATCTGTCACTTATCATGAGATACACAGAAAAAGCCACTGTGAGGAAAAAGAAATTAAGATATAAGGTCACGAAGTTGAAAAAACGTCAAATTTACACGTGATTCCAGACTTTTGCACACAACTGTAGACCAAAACGTCATCATCCTGGACGTTTGTCAATGACAAGTTGGGTAACTGGGAAAATTCTCTCCGTCCAATGTTTTGCTGCATTAGATTCATTGTGGCAAGAAAAGCTGCAATGATGGACTTTGTTTTTATTAAATTCAGACTGTCACCTTGTAACTGCCAGTTAACCTCATTAAATTTAGTAAACAAGTCTGTTAAATAAGCAATGCCTGGTTTCCATTTGATTAAATTTTCTTTCAAAATGGGATGTTCAGCATCCAAAAACTCTAAAACGGTCTCAAAAAGTGAAAAAAATCTTGTCAAACATAAGCCTTTCGAGAGCCAGTGTACTTCAGTGTGAAGGAGTAATCAATGAAAGTCCTCGTCATTTTCTTCACACAACTGCACAAATAACCTAGAATTCAACGCGTTGCTACAAATCTTGTTTACTGCATTTATGATTAATTGAAGAGATTGGTGCAATCTGGCACTCAGATTTTTAGCTACTAAATGTTGTCGATGAATGACGCAGTGAATTGCAAACACCCTGGGTACATATTGTTTTAAATGGCTTATAAAACCGCAATAGTGCCCAAACATGGCTGGTGCTCCATCTGCTGCTGCCGATATTATATTTGATAAAGGGATCGCTTTTTCCATGAAATAATCCTTCAAAACATTGAATATTGATTCACCTTTAGTGTTTGTTGTCAAAGTTCTCGCAAAGAGCAGTTTTCATGGATTTCTTGGTCCATAACAAAATGAACATGTGCCATAATAGTGCTTCATTACCAGGTAACGTTGACTCATCCAGTTGAATAGAGAAATGGTTCGTTTGCAGATAATTACACAAGAAGCTTTCAACATCATGACTCATTTCATCAATACGTCTTTGAACTGTGTTGTTACTCAAAGGAATTCTTTTGAGTATATCATATGCAGGCTTGTGTAGAACAGTTTTTAAAACCTCTTCAATGGCTGGCAAAATCAGCTGTTCCCCGATAGTATGAGACTTTCCTGATTTTGCTATGAGTGGTGAGATATTGTAAGACGCCCGCAAACCAACATCGTCTCTTTCTGATGTTGAAGCGAACATACTGTCCACCGTGGTTCTCTTCTGAAGTTTTTCTTTCAGTGTTTTAAAGTATGTCAAATCTTTACTTGTTTTATCAGGGTGACACCTTCTCAGATGATCCTCCAGCTTGGATGGTTTCATAGCGTCATTGCTTAAAACTCTGTTGCACAAAAGGCACATGGGCAGATGTTTGTCTGACATGGATGGAATAAAGCCGAACTTCAAATAATCAACGCCATGTTGGGTAGAAGTTATCTGTCGACAAAAATGAAGCTATTTAAACATGATAAGACAGAGCAATTCAAAACTGATTCCTGCCCAGACAGCACACAAATATTTATTTTTTTTTTTTTTTTTAAACTTTTATTTTCATTTTGCAACAAACAAAAGAAACAACACACCAAAAGAGACAAAACAAGTATACAATAAGGAAAAGTAAACCCATTACCCCCCACCCCGATGCTTCTTCTCTACCCGTTTTTATCAGCATGTGAGCGCTTCCAATTAACAGTAATTATACATCAAACGATCAAAAAAGTATACACAATACATCATGATCATGGGACAGAGATATTACAAAGTTAGGACAGTCAGATGAGAGCATTTAGCAAAATGTACATATTCATTGAGCATCTTCCATTGAGACCAATGAGAGGAGTCTGAACGGAGGGAAGCGAACAGACGAGGTTATTTGTTCATATTTACTGTAGAGACAGGCATGATTCCACCATTCATTGGGGCTCAGATGGGAACTAATTTCCCAGTATTACTTAATTAGGGAAATAGCAATGCCAAGCATAAAGTTCGAAAGGAGATAAGCCATTTTTGGGAGAGAGGGGAGCCCCGCAGCTGGGCGAAGTCCCACTATCCTCCAAGAAAGGGACTCCTGAGAGTGCGAGATAGACTAAATACGACCCCAGACCCGACGCCAGTAATACTGTAGTGCGGGATATTCATGCATAACATGAAGCAATAAAAACCAATGGCCGCAGGACGTGTCCAGCAACCATTACCCTGAGTAGTGTTCCATTTGTCTAATCTGCGAGGAGTGTAAAAACACCCCGGTGGGCTAGAAAGAAGAGGGTCTGAGTGAGTGAGGCGGGTCGGGAACCCGTGTCCCTCTGCTCCAGATAAGGCTCCATTGCTCCGAGGTCCAAAGTCACATGCAATTCTCTCTCCCATACTTTCTGCGCTATAGAGGTATCTCTAGTGATAGCATTACATAAGGTTTAGTAAATTGGATGCTACCCCGGTAAAACTACCGAGAGAGATCGGAAGTCTCCAATCAAACCTTATGCAGAGAGTGCCGATGGCGGGCGTACACTAGTGCTCCGAATGCAATGCTGAAGTTGCACTGACCAGAGTCGTGAGTCGAAAGTTTTGCATAAGAGTATTAAAAGGCACCTAAAGTGTCGAAAAGCATTGGTGGATAGTGGGAGTCTAATGGGAGAGTCATACCAGGGAGAAAGGTAAGAGGAATCGTTAGCAAAGGTCCGCTACTATATCTAGCCACACAGGTCTGCTCGGTACTGGGATCTTCCAACCAACGAGCACCTTGTTTGAGAAGAAAAGATTGCGGGAACACTTGAGTAAAATCGCCACCAAGTATTAATGGAGCATTGGCGGAGGCCGAGGCCAACTGCGCAAAACTTGCATAGGAAGCAGGGTTGTCAACATTCGGGGGCATAGTGCAAATACACGTGAATTCACTATCTCCAACCTCAAGGTGTACACGGGCCATCTACCCTCCATGTCAGCGCTAATATCAGGTACAGTAGCGTGCAAAGACTTCTTAACCAGAATGGCTATCGCGTACCATTTGGAAACGGTGTGAGAATATGCAGCTACCATGTGAGGCTTTGCATTGAGTTTAAGTGTTTCAGCTGAGTTTAAATGCGTTTACTTTAGAAACTCTAAATCAACATGCTCGTGGCCAAGATAGTAAGGATTTTCTTTCCTTTGAGTGGGAACCAGTAATGCCTTTGACGATGAATAATAGGATTTTACATAAGGCCATTCAGAAAAGGTTAAAAAATTCTGAGCATGATAGCACACATAATTTCACTGGTCCCCTCAAACTGACCTGTACTGGCTGTACACATGACATAGGAAAAATAAGCTAATATAATACAATGAAGCGCCCCACCTTAACACCGAAATCCGCAGTACGGTAGAGGAGAAGCAAAACCCCAAATTGACTGGCGACCAGGTGTCTGCGGGGAGACACCCCAGAGAAGGCCGAAATTGAAAATCACATACCTGTAGGTCTGTGCGTGCTCCGTATCCGACCGATGCACATATCATGAAGGGCTATGAGACCAACAGAACAACAGTCATATGGAGAAAGAAAGAAAGTCCAGGCTATTTCTGTGCTTGGCTATGACCGCCGCATCGGGCCCTTCAAAATGGCGGACAGAGCCGGCAGATAAGAGTCCAAAATTTGGGATTAGCGCATCTGCTCTGCTTCTTTGGAGTCCAAAAATGTCGATAGTAGATCAGGATCCTCGAACGTCCTGGTCTGGTTGTGGAGAGTCACTCGGAGCTTCGCTGGATACAACAGGCCAAAGCGAGCCTGTAGCTGTTGAAGTCGAGGGCGAAGAGCAAGGAGTTTCTTCCGACGGTCAACGGTAGACTTTGCCAAATCAGGAAAGAAGGAGACCTTACGACCTTCAAATTCCAAATGATGATTCGCGCTCGGGCAGCATGTAAAATTTGTTCCACTTGTTGATATCGTAGCAAGCTAAAGATAATAGGCCGGGGGGTCGTGCGGTTGAGCGCCATGCGGGCAGGAACACGTGTGCTCGATCGAATTTCCAGTTCTCTGTGAAAAGTGATCTTCAGCAAGGAGGGAAGAGTTTTGAGCAAGAATTCTCTTATATCTCCTGCTTCCCCCCCCTCCGGCCTTCCGAGGAGCCACACGGTGTTGCGACGGGCTCGCATATAGCTATCGTCTAACTCCTTTTGAAGAGGTTGGATCTGGCGCTCAGCCTTGTCCCGTGTGCCCACGCGCACCTCGTGCGAGGCGAGGACCCCCGCCATATGTCCTGCCGTAATGAAAGACCTTCAAGTCGGTCCTGGAGCACTCCAAAGTCTTCTCGCATGGCTCGAAGCGCTTTCTCCATTGGGACCGCACCAATTCCTTCACGCGCGTATTTCCTCCAAAATCTCCAGGTGCATTGCGGGGTTTTCACGAAATGGAACCATCTTCTGTGGGGAGGACACCTCTGTTTTGGAGCGTTTTCCGTGAGAAGAGAGAAGGATACCCGAAGTCCAGCGCGCTGGTTTATGGGCCGCCATCCCCCCCGAGGTGCCCCGGTCAGCTCGGAGCGAAATAGTAAATTTATATAGGTATTAAGTCAGGATTCTGAGTAGGCCTCTCGGGAGCTTCAACGCAAAGCGTCCTACCCGCTGGACATCAGGCTCCGCCCCCCGCACACAAATATTTTTAAAATATTTTAAAAATATTTTTTTGGAATATAGGAAAAATCGACTTTACCTAAAGTCGGCTCTACGCAATTGGAGCGACTACAAAAATATGTATACAATTTTGTACTTACATTTCTTAGGCACTCCTAAAGAAGATGATTTTGATTCACTTTGACTTGTACCTATTTATATTTTTGAACATATTTTCAAAACAATTTTCTTCTCAAACCTCAGAAAACAAATGAACAGTGTTTGTCTCTAACACTCTTATTTATAAATGATGAAGCAAACAAGTTTGTGCAAAGCTTTGGTACAAGTCTGGACAAGTGTTATTCACTGCATGGACGCACGCGATGCGTTGCTGCTGGTTTGAAAACTTGTAAAAACTTGCACATGAACGTAGCACACCACAAAGCATGTAGGTACTGACATATTCAGGAGTCGCTTCACTGCTCCATCCCTTTGAATTGGAAAAAGGTTTAAAAGAATTGTTGAACCCATACATTATTTATTCTATCAATTTTTATATTTATGCTTTTAAAAAGGAGTTGACCCTTTTTAACCTCCTTGTTTTTAATTTGGCGATTTTCAGCCATCTCAATATCGCTGGAGAACTTTGGAATGATATGCTTCTCGCATGTTTCCTTTGTTTATGAAGCCTCCTTTCTTCTGCTAGTTTTGTCTCCTGTCATAAGGAGGTATATTAAATTTTACCAATTTGTCGTATGGTCTTTATACGACAGGTTCTTAAACAATTTTATGAAATATAATTAATATATATATATAAGTAATTTCTATGTCTATTATAAGTATTATGTACAAACAATCTGTGTTAGGTGTAATAAGACATTTACGGAACGCCTAAATGTTGATGATGATCTGCCTAAATGGAGGGTCCACTCACATGGACCCCCCCATTTACATCTTGTGCACCCCCAATTTTTTTCTCGCTGACATGGACCCCTTGCAAGTCGAAATCGACCCTTGAGGGTCCATATAGACCACTTTGGGAACAATTGGTGTAAACCATGAGAAACTGTGGGCTTCATTAAGAAGCATGGGTATACCAGAACATCTGATAGTTCTCTTGCATGACCTTTATATTGATCAAGAAGCAACAGTTCGAGCTGAACAAGGAAAAACAGAATGGTTTAAAATTAGCAAAGGTATACGACAAGGCTGCACTTTCCCCCTACCTGTTTAATTTATATGCAGAACAAATCATCAGAAAAGCAGGACTGTATGAAGACAACCAAGGTATGGTGGAAGACTCATCAACAACCTTTGCTATGCTGATGATACCACATTACTGGCTGAAAGTGAAGACGATCTGAAACATTTGTTTCTCACGATCAAGGGACATAGCCTTAAAATGGGCCTGCACCTTAATGTAAAGAAGACAAAGATCCTGACAACTGGAAAAATCAATAAGTTCATTGTTGAAGGAGAAGAAATTGAAACTGTGGACAACTTTAATCTACTTGGATCAACTATCAATAAAGAAGCAACAAGCAGTCAAGAAATCAGACGATGCATTGCTCTTGGCAGAATGGCTGTGAAAGACCTAGACAAGATTCTCAAGAGCAGAGATGTCTCTCTCCGTACAAAGATTTTACTTGTTCAAGCCATGGTATTTTCAATAACTTCATATGGATGTGAAAGTTGGACAGTGAAAAAGATAGGAAGAAAATCGATGCCTTTAAATTATGGTGCTGGTGAAAAGTACTTTGTAATAACATGAAAAATTAATAGACAAGAAAATACCTAAAAATATCAAATATAAAAACACAGCATGTGGAGGGAAATTTTTCAAAGGCCATACTGGGGACATGCAGCAAATCTGGGCAATTTCGGAATCAGGCCCATGGACGGGCAGTGCAAGTGGAAGTGGGATTATGGGAAAACAGATGCACATGCTGGATGAGGCAGCTGCACGTCCATCCCTTGTGGAATACAGGGAGGAACATGGCCAAGGCGACATTCACAAACATGGGCCCATAGACCTCTAGGCGCCAGTGATGATATGCAAGCACATTTGAGCCCGTAGGGGCCGAGCAGGAGGAAATAGTAAGAACATGGGACGATGGCGACAAGGATGATGAAATCATAAAGCAATATAAAAAAAAACCCTGTTAAGTAAATAAATAAAGGATGCCCAGTTTCTCCTGGATGGAGATCAAACAGCTCTTCAGCCTGTTCCTTGTTCACGAGGAGTGCCTATACCCTCCCTTTAGGCAAAGAGCCAGCTGGTAAGAAGTGTAGGTAATCTGCCATATGATTTGCCAGACTCTCCATCAATAAGTACAACAAAGGGCATGGGGTAGGCAGCAGCTGGTGCAGGAGGGCAAAGGCAGCTGAAGAAATGGGGCAGCAAATGAGCAAGAAGCAGAGATAGGGGACGGGGCCAGAGATGGCAAAAGGTGGTGGGGCAGTAGAGATGACGCAGGCAGCTAGAAAGGAATGGAAACATTGTTGCCCAAAACCATAACTCAAGCCACAATGGGCACCTCTGTGGAGAAGTAGGAGAGGATAGGAAAGGAAAAAGTGGACTAAGGACAAGGAACTTACAGGTCAACAGTAGCATGCCCACGTGGAACAGGGAGTAGGTAGGACAGCGATGCATGTCCAAGGTGTGCAGCGACATGCTGGGGCTAGACAGTGGAGGGTCCCAGCATGTCCGTCTGGTGCAAGGGTGGCCAGAGTGAGAGTGCAGCCCAAAGGACAGACAAGAGGCGGCTATGTACAAAAGATGTTACGCAGAGCAATCCCAGTAGCGAAAAAGGTGGCAGTGGGACAGGTGTATGGTGCCAGAGTGTGGGAAGGCCAGATGCCAAGTGAAAGGGGCAGGGAATCTCTAATGGGCACCACTTCCATATGCAGGCGCTACAGGATTCGCTGAGACACAGAGGCCCTGAAAACACATTTAAGGGCCACCAGAAGGAAGAGCCTGTGGCTACTGACAAGGCTGCAGTGGGACAATAGGTAAGGACAGGAAGCGTGAATGCAGCTGCTCGAGCCCCTGCCATGCATCAGTCCATGGCATGGAATATCTGTGACACAGAGTGGATACCAGAGGCGCAGAGAGCAGAGATGGCCGTGGTGACAGGATGGGCAGATGGCATATTGAGGAATGCTTGTAATATGTAACCCCATTCTACCTTGCAGCTACAGATGTCACACCAGACAACATCCAAGGACAGATTGGTGAAGGATCCAGAGAGCTGGCGGTGGAGCAGCTGCAGGAACCTGCGAACACCAATCCTGGTCCCATACCTCCACCGAGGCAATGGCATCCAGTAGCACCACAAGCTGTAGCACCGGGCACCTCATTATAAATATTTCCTTTGAGGAGAAGGAGGATAATGAGGCAGATGAGGTCACTGCCATGCCAGCCATGCTGTGCTTCTGTTATGTCGGGTTACTACAAATATGATAAAAAAAACAAATTGTCCCTTATTCCAAATGACATGCTAAGAAAAATGTAACATTCCAAGAATGTACCAATGAACACTCCCTGAGAAGTTCTTACTTGAGTAAGGACAGGGGTCTCAGTGTGTGGGCTTTAGGCTAACCAGTGGCAGTGCATTAACAAGCGTAGCACAGAAAGCACCAATCATTCATGCCCAATCATCTCATTCATTGACCTCCCCCCCCCAGCAGTGTTATTTTTTACAATTTTCAAATACATTTAAAAACAGAAAGAAACACTTAGCTGTAAATCAGAACTTCCCAGATAGTTAAACAAGTGCTGTAGGACAAAAATTGACTCGGGTTTCGCCTGATCGTTTCCCAGGTTGCATCAGGATGTGCCAAAAACAGCTGATGAATGTATGAGCAAACTAGATTCTACCAACTCTTATTGGCTACAAGAGTAAAGGAGGCAGTCGACATGTCAGCAACTGCGGACCAATCAAAATCATAGTATTGAAAACCATTCAGTTTCTTCATTAAGTCCATTAGGATGGATTATGTTGAGAGTAAAAATCCATTTCTGTTCAGGACATGCTACTTGTTTCTCAGGATCACCAATTTGTGTATGCTGTAAGCTATCTATAACTTGCCACCATAGATCTTCCCATTGATGTCGATGATTCAAACAATGTTGTACTATAGGTGCTGTGATCATAGTTTTGGTTAATCGTGACTGGTGTTTGATCAGCCTCACTTTAATTTTGTGACAAGTACGTCCAATATATAATTTAAAACAGGGACACATAATTAAATATATGACCCATGAAGACTGACACGAGATAATCAATTTAAGTACGGGCAAAGTACTTAGTTGTACACATAATGCATTGTCCACAAGGTGCATGATAACCGCTTGTGGAGGCTGATCTCGAAGAGAATGCAAAATCAGAATGGACTAGGACATCTTTTAAATTACATGCTCTGGTATATTGCTACACATGGGCTGTTTGAAATATTGGATGCATTGATAACACAGGCCAATGTCTAAAAATACTTTGGGCTATGACTTTGTGCTTTGTCTGAATAACATACCACACAGACATGTTTGTCCATTTTTTCTTCATGCTGTTTTTGCAATAATAATGAATGAATTTTAAAATTTAGCCCATAAATACACCTTATGCATGACCTCAGATGGGTAGCCTTGTTGTAATAAACATTCTATTAGCATCTTGGCCTGACTCCGAAAATCAAAGTTGTTATGGCGAGGCCGTAAAAACTGTCCTATTGGTAAAGCTCTCTTCAATTTCATAGGATGGTGGGACGTGAAATGAAGCAAGGTATTACGGTCCACTGGTTTGCGATGCAAGGTGGTGAGTAATCTCTTATTTTTGTAGGCTATTTCCACATCCAAAAATGTAAGTTGTGTAGTGGGACACGTCATGGTAAACTGCAAACAGGAATCCTGTGCATTGAGCCACTTTACAAAATCATTCAGCGTATGATAGTATCCAACCATATGCAAGAAATATCATTGATGAATCTCCCCCAATAACCTATTTTAGTATACCACTCTGTTTCATATAAAAAGGTTTCTTCAAAATGAGAAACATAAAGGTTAGTTATACTGGGTGCCACAGTGACCCCAATCGAAACCCCATGAATCTGGAGAAAAAAATTCTTTAACAAACCTAAAATAGTTTCTATTGAGAACTATCTCAGCTAGAGAACATAGAAACTCTGATTTAGCTTCTTGTAACATGGGTTGGCGAGTAAAAATCTTTCGTAATAATAACCAATGCTTCAACTTGAGGAATATTTGTGTATAATGCCATAACGTCAAAAATGACCAAAATTATATGATCAGGTCCCCATGTTAGATCTTGTAATTTATTTAAAAAATCAGACGTGACACATATATACGATCTTGCTTTTTTGACCCATGGTTGTAGAAAATGATCTAAATATATTGATAATGGTTCCAAAAGAGAAGTTCTACTGGATACTATAGGGCACCCTGGAGGAATTTGTGAATTTTTATGAACTTTAGGGACCATATAAAATAGAGGGACTTGTGGGTATTTAGCCCGTAAAAAAGCGTATTCCTTTGGCGTAATGATGTCTTTACTTTTGGCGTCTTTTAATATAGCTAAAATATGATTTTGTAATTATGCAGTGAGGTCTGCATCTAAGGGGTATGTTTACTAAACCATCTTAACGTAGCAGCGGCGACGTTATTGCATGATTTGTAACGTTATCACGTGATAATGCAACATTATCGCACGATAACATCTCCGGCGGCGTTAAGGCACACAGAGGGCAGAGAGAGGGCGGAGAGAAGGGGTCAATGGGCGGGGGGTGGGCGGGGAGAGGTGCCTGCTACACTAACGCTGGTATCTGAAGACCAGAAAATTAGCGCCAGTGAAAACCTGGCGTTAGAGGCACATTTGCAGGAGAGAGAAACCATTTCAGTCAGCAATGGACAGCAAAGGCAGGGAGACCCAGAAAAGTGATAATAGTGATACATGTGCAGCAACCAAAGATGCAAACACCATATAAAATGACCAGAACCATAAGTGAAATCCGAAACACCAAGCTGGCCAAGAGAAACAAGATTGAACTATAAAGAATAAAAAGGAGGATTGCAATTCAGGAAGGGTCAAGTCACATTCCCCCTACAAAGTGAATGTTCCAACACTGAAATAGTGTTGACAAGGGTGTTCTGTGGTGTCTATTGAGCAGCTTGTTTTTGTGGCAATCACATGTGCAGCAACAGCAGAGTGGCCACGTAGGAAAGGGCACTATGGTGATGGTGGAAATGGGGTACAGGGGGCCGCAGGCGGCATATGCAGTGGGCCAGCTGGGGTACAGTGCGGACTAGGCAGATGCCTAGATGGCACATAGGAATGCAAAAAACTGAAAAGCAGCAAGACAGCAACTGACCAGGGTTCAACATGGGCATGAGTGTGTGTCCCACAGTGTCCCAGGGGACAGTACCCAACAGGTACCCCCAAGAGCACATAACATTGGCAGGCTGTGCCAGGGGGGAAGTGCGGATGTCCATGTAGTCACCCCTACCCCAGACCCCACACCATAGGCAGCTGCCTAGCGGCACACTGGATGGCATGGGACTGCGCACCACCGGCATAAGGGCATGTCAGCATGGTGGTGGAGGGGTGCCAGTGGCGGAGGGAGCAGTGGCAGCTGCCCACAGCAGAGCAAGGCCAAGCCCTGTTTAGGTGGGTGGCATGCAGTGCAACAGATAAGGTCTGTCTGAAGAACAGTCATGGGAACCCCAGGGAACGGCCTGCCTCTGTGGCAAATGTTTGGTGCAGTACACTCAGCCAGTGTGCTGAAAGGCATAAGGTCACAGGTTCAAATCCCAGCTGAGGCTCCTGCAGACCATGTCCCAATATTTTACCCTACAGAGCACATACTCCATAAACATGTCCACTTCCTAGAGCAGAGGTTCCGAACTCCAGTCCTGGAGGGCCAAACACCATTCAGGTTGCCAGGATGTCCCTAATAAATATGCATGAGATGCATTTACATGCACTGCCCCATTATATGCAAATGTATCCATGCATATTCATTAGGGACAGCCAGGAAACGGGAATCGTGTTAGGCCCACCAGGACCGGAGTCTGGAACCTCTGCCCCAGAGCATCGGCCAACAGGGGCACAAACACCCACACCCACGGGCTCCACTATCCAAAGCCTCATGGAGAGACAGGCTGTTGTGCCCTGTGCGGAGCAGCAGCTACCACTACTTGCACCTGTATACCTTAGCAATGCCATCATAGACATGGAAACACGTTCCATATATATATCAAAAGGTTGCTATGCTTAATGTCAGATCACATATCCAAAGTTAAACCAATTTGTTAAAAGAGATTCATCATAGCAACCTTTCTGATATATGTGGAGTGTGCTTCCAGATATGTTTACGACAGCGGTTACCACCCCAGAGAGTGATCCTAACAGTATTGCGTTCCTTTGCACTGCCTGCACTGTGCCCAGTACTGGTGTGGCGGCCAGGGCTGACAACCACCTCTATCTTTGCATAATGCAGAAATAGGTGTGGGAGTGTGTATATGTCTATCCAGTGTTTTGTGGCTGCGTACACCTTACTGAGCTCACAATGCTTGCACAGTTTCCAGCGTTAGCCTGCCAATGTGCATAATGAGGGGCAAGGTATTGTGGGTATGGCCCGGACAGGGCTGTCTGGGCAGGATTCATCTGCACAGGGCATAGGGCAATGGCTGGGATATTGTAGTGCGCGACCACCACCTGCAAGGACAATGTGGCCACAGCATGTCATGCTAGGAGGTCACTCTCACTCTGACTGAGCAGTGACCATGGCATGTCTAGGTTCCCACATAGTGCTATACAGTGTTTCTGTCAAGTGATATTTTTGGGTTCCCATTTCTGGGGCCCAATCACTGACAAACCTGCTTGGTGTTTGTGCCAAATCCCATGTTTGGGTGCACATTATTCCTCTAGGAACCTGCACTATGTATTTGCTAGCAGACTGTCTGCGGTTAGCATGTGTATGGCTGCAACACCTTGCAGGATGCAGCAGGTGCACACTGACTGTCCTCTGCTGGTGAATGTCAGATCGTAGTGGGGGGCAGCTGAGCTGACCAGGCACACTACCTGTCTGCCAGTGGCCCTATCCCAACTGCAGATCTGCATCAGCTGTCCGATCGCCAGCAGGACTGGGGTTGCTGGTCCCACAGTCCGTCATCATGTACCTTCACAGCCCCCATTGCAAACGGTGAGAGCGCGGGTCTGTTGGGGGCAGATCATGTCCCCCACCCTGACCAAGAGAGGGCGGTTTGCTACATCCATCATCGTCATGTGCGACATGATACACCCCTTCTTCTGAAACAAGTGACCATGGCAAGCACACTGGATATGCACTATGTTGGGTGCACCATGGTCCACAAGGACCAGACATGACTGGCAAATACAAATGGACACAGAAAACTCCTAAGAGTGTCTGCAACAAATACCTGTCACACACTGGCACTGATAGAGACCTGCAGCAAAGTCTACCTCACCCAACGCGGGTACTGCGGACCTGGTGCTGGCCACCCCACCTCACCCTCAGGGTGAGCACGGAACATGCACAGTGGCATAGCCTGTAGGTACGCTGTGCCAGTAATATGCACGGTCATTCTCCCCACCAGGCTGACGTGCTGTAGAGGTGCATACCCCATCTGAAGAGCAGATGTAGATTGCTGTTCTGCATGTGAATTGCATTATGGGTACTGTTGGTTCGGTCCTATCCTGGTAATCACAGCAGACAGTTTGTTTGGTGACCTACACTCTTTCTGTAGCCAGCCATTGGTATGATAAAACCCATATTGGTGTAGCACAATGGTTACTACAATGACCTCAGTGGCAGAGATCATGGGTTCAATTCCTCTCTGTTCCTCTTTTTTATGCTTGTCCTACACAACTACATTCCTGTAACAGTCATATCTGTGCAGATCTGTGCTGCTGGCACATTATACCCTCATCACAGTTGCCAACCATCCTTCTGTCCATCTATGTGTGTGTGCCAGCTGTGTGGCGTCCTGCCCTACTATGCAGGCTGCTACCTCATGACCTGCACTGGTACACATTTCTGCATTGTGGCTTCTCATGCTTCCCTCCTGTGTCTGCTCTTCATGTCTGCTGTGTCTGTCCCCCTGTCATTGCACTTATCCTGCCATCTCTACCTCCTCCAGTGGACACGTATTCCCATCCTCTGCCACACACTGTCATTGTTGCACTTTACAGTACCATCACCCTGTGCATCGGTACAGCTGCCCCCGATATGTTTGTCCACTTTACCAGCTGCCACTTGGGCTGCACACAGATTTGGCAGGTCCATCAGCTCCGACATCTACTTCCTTCCATCACTTGTTCATTGCCTTTCCTTCGTGCTCTGTGCAGTGTTAGGGTTACATCTGTGTTTGGCCCATACAGTTCATGCTTGTGACCTTGGAGCACCTTACTGCCCTTGGGCACCATATCTTTTGTCACCTTCGCCTCCTTGGGGCATCTTTAGTGGCACCTTAGGTTCGGCCAGCTTATGGGGCGCCTTATATGCTGCCTTGGAGGGTGCCAACCTTTCGTGCCGCCCTCTGGGGCACATTATAACCCGCATTGCATGACGTGGTGCTTTATGATGTGCAATATGGTGCGCCCTAAAAGGTGCAGTTGGTTGCGGCACTGGGGTGAGGCTTCTTTTAGCTGACTGTACAGATTGTTGGGATGTGTCTGACTGTTACAAGCAGCAAAAGGAATTGCCACAGACAGCTTTTTAACTGAGCCCACTGAGGGATCAAACTCATGACCACTGTATCAGCAGTCAATGTCCTCACCAGTGTACTACGCCTCTCTTGCTTTGATCACAGGTCACCGCGCGAAGTTAAGGTTAATGCGCGATAACGTGCCACGGCTCCCTCTATCGCGCGATAACATGCCACGGCTCCCTCTATCGCGCGATAACGTGCCACGGCTCCCTCTATCGTGCGATAACATGCCACGGCTCCCTCTATCGTGCGATAACGTGCCACGGCTCCCTCTATCGTGCGATAACGTGCCACGGCTCCCTCTATCGCGCGATAATGGACAAGGCACCCTCTATCGCGCGAAAACCAGCCATTGCTACCTTAACGCCGGAATGCCCACTGCCTTTTATGGCATTCGTCACGTTAACGTTGCAACTAGCGCCGGTAACATTAGGACTGTTTAGTAAACATACCCCTAAGGTCAAATAATACTTATTGTCTCTCAATTGTCGGAGGGCTTCTTGTTGATATTGTTGACTATGCTGAATAACAATAAAACTGCCTTTAGCAGCCGGTTTGATTATCAATTCTCTTTGGCTTGACAATTGAATTAAAGCTTCCTAATTGTACCTCCAGGCAAGGCCAGCTACTCGTGTGTTGCCACCGCCCACCAGCAGCTGAGGGCTGAATATGACAGAATCCTGACACCACTGTATAAGGGCTCCTCCTCCTGCTTCAGGATCCAGTCTTTCAGTCCTCAGCAGCTGAATAGGCAACCCTGGGGTAGTGGTCTCCTTGAGAGCACGATTATAGAGTTTTATTGTTTTTGAAAATCCCTGGTGTCTGTGAGAGTTTGGCTAGAGGGCAACTTAGAAGAGAATTGTTTGTGAAAGGGGGAATCTGGGCTCTGGAGAGTAGAAGCCATAGAGCTGTCAGAGGCTGGCAGCCTGGAGCTGGAGTTTTAAGTCCCTGGGTGCCCCAGGTAGCCTTATTACTGCCCACAGCCTTGAAGGAGCCTGCAGCAGCAGAGGCCGGTGCCTGTGAGCAGCAGATCACCTGGCCGACTTTCCCTTCATAACCTTTCTCTCTCTCCCCTCCCCCTCCCCGTTGCACGGACAGGCCCTCCACTAACACTCTTATTGGCCTGGGGGGAGAAAGCAGGCAGCTAGCGACTGCATCTCTGCCTTTAAATCAAGGTGTGTTCATTGTTCAGCTTATGATATTCAGGGTCGGCCTTCCTCCAGGATCCTTGAGGCAGCGGCAGTGTTAGACACATGTGGACTCAGATGGAAGGTAGGTTGCATGCCAGGGAGAGCTTCAGCCTGTCTTCTTCGCCCTGGGATGTGCAGATTGATCGCAGGAGTTTGCCACTTTTGTGTGCGACAGGGGCAGTCCTTGGAATGGGTAGCAGGCATGAAGAATGCTATGGATGCAAATCGGGTAGAGCTTCAGTGCTGGTGGTTCCCGTAATATAAGAACATAAGATATGACATACTGGGTCAGATCAAGGTCCATCAAGCCCAGTATCCTGTTTCCAACAGTGGCCAATCTAGGTCACAAATACCTAGCAGTTTCCCCAAAAGACCACAGGTTCCACACTGCTTGTACTGGGTCAAGCAGTGGATATTCTGGGTCCCCTTTCATAATGGTTTATGGACCTTTCCTCCAGGAACTTATCCAACCATTTTTTAAACCCGGCTACACTAACAGCTTTTACTACATCCTCCGGTATCAAAATCCAGAGTTTGATTACACGTTGAGTGAAAAAATATTTTCTCTTATTAGTCTTAATAGGTTGCCTTGTAGCATGGCAGATTGAATCGTCAAACTGGCCAAGAGCCATACACAGCTGGTGCAGAGGTTAGTTTACCTTGCAGCACAGTTTGGTAGGCTGGCAGGTCAGGTGTCTCTGCCAGAGATTAGAGTTCTCAAGATTCAGGTGCGGATTCGCAGCTTCCTGCAGATGGCAGCGCCAGCAGCGTGGTTTTATCTCCAGTTTCTTGGTTCCATGGCAGCGGCGTTGGATCTGGTGCCTGGGTGAGGGCTTACATACATCTGTTGCAACAGTCACTGCTGTCCTGTTACCCCACAGCATTGACCGCTGTCTCACAGGCTACCTTGTCTGGAACAGACACACCAGAGTTTAAAGTGGTGGTTGCAGCCCGCCAATCTCAGGACGGGACTACCGCTAGAACAACCACAATGGATTTTGGTCATGACAAAGAGAGTCTATCGGGCTGGGGGGCACATTGTTTAACTCAGGTGATCCAGGTGGTGTGGTCTCCTGGTCCATCAACCGATTGGAGCTGAGAGCGGTGTTTCTGGCCTTGTATTTCTTTCTTCCGTTGATTAAGGGCAAAGCAGTGCCAGTTTGTTCAGTCAATGCAACAACGGTGACCTATATCAATTGGTAAGGCAGAATGGGAAGCGCTGCCTTCTGGCCGACAGTCTGGTACTTTTGGATTGGGTGGAAGAGTTCTTGCAGGCCCTGTCTGTGGCGCATGTTGCCGCGAAGGACAACGTGCAGGTGGATTTTCTCAGCTGACACCAGCTTGATCCCGGAGAATGGGAGTTGAATGCGGCCGTGTTTCATGACATAGCGAGTCAGTGGGGCACACTGGTGATGGACCTCATGGCCACAGTCTTGTTTCTTTTTTATCACACCTTGTATGACGGCAGATAAAGACAAGTATGGTCCATCTAGTCTGCCCATCAAGACAGACTAGATGGACCACTACAGGGAGCGGATTGATGGAAGTCTGATGGCAAGTCATCCGGATGTGGTACGTTTCCTTATGGCAGTCAAGCAGGTCTGTCCTCCCTTGAGGCTGACGGTGCCACCATGGGACCTTAATTTGGTCTTAGATGTCTTGACGGGGTTTCTGTTCAAGCCCCTAGCTGGGGCAACGTTAAAGGACCTTACCTTAAAGATCCTTTCCTGTTGCTGTCTAAGGAGAAGGTAGTCTTGCGATCCGTACCCTCTTTTCTGCCTAAGATACTTTCCCATTTTTATTTACGTCAAAATGTCTCACTGCCGGCCTTTCCAATTTTAGGTGACTCTGAGATGGACTGTCAACTCCATTTGTTGGATTTGCTCAGAGTGCTTCCCAGATATCTTCAGGAATCCAGCAGGATACGCAAGATAGATTGGTTGTTTGTATTATTTGGTGGAGCACAAAAAGGGGAAGCAGCCTCAGAGGCTTCCATTGCCCATTGGGTGAAGATGGCCATTGCGGTGGCTTACGGGGCACAGAAGAAGGTGCCTCCTAGGGGGCTCCGGGCCCATTCTACTAGGGCACAGGTGACTTCATGGGCAGAGTCAGGCTTAGTGCTGCTGGCAGAGATTTGTAAGTCCGCTACTTGGTCATCTCTTCACACGTTCGCGAGGCATTACCAGTTAGATGTGCAGGCAGCTGCAGATGCACAATTTGGGGCTTCGGTCTTCAGACTGGTCTCGACGAACCCTCCCATGTGTAAACACTGCTTTGTTATATCCCATGGGTAGCTGACCTGGCCTGGAAGTACGATTAGGAAGGCAAAATTAGACCTCACCTGCTAATTGTCTTTCCTTGAGTACCTCCAGGCCAGGCCAGGCCAGTGCCTTCCCTGGTAGTACTTGGTGCAGCGAGTAGATTTCTTCAGCCTAGTTGGTTCAGCAAGGAATGGGCAGAGCCTATGATAATTAAGTAAAACCACGTAGGGCTTCTTGGCTAGATGGCTCTAACGGTTGGCTCTGGCTCTTCTCAGTACGTAATGTACACTTAAAAAAAATGAAATCCTCAAATACTGGGTTATAGTGTTTTTTCTAATTCCCACAGATGCTCTTCAAGTAGGGTTCCCATGCTGTCATGAGTGGACATAGTCCTTGGAGTGTAAGGATCCTGCAGGCTGCTTTGTCAATAGAAGACTAGATCCTGAAGCAGGAGGAGGAGCTCTTATATAGAGATGTCAGGATTCTGTCATATTCAGCCCTCAGCTGCTGGTGGGCAGTGGCAATCCACGCATAGCTGGCCTGCCAGAAGGACTCAAAGAAAGACATTTAGCAGGTAAGATCTAATTTCGCCTTGATGTTCTGCTTTTGTTAAATGATTATAACACCATGTGGTTACCTTTTGACTTTCTAATATTGTAAGGTCTCTCAATACTAAATCTCTGAAAATTGTTATAAGGGCATCAATCGGACCTGGTGGAATCCATTGAGATTTTGGCCAAAACAAAGATGTGGGATCTTCACTTTGTGGTTGATCAGCTAAATATAACTTAATCCGTAAATTTCATACAATTCCATGAAGATCTATTCTGACTTGGAAGGGATCATATTGAGAGGTTGGAATAAATAACGATCCTTTGTTGAGGAGTGATTGTTGTGCCTTTGTCAAATTCACATTTGAAAGATTGATCACTGTTGAGCTTGTTTGCTATATAGATGCGTGATTGGACGGTTGTGTTCTCCTTCGGGACTGTAATGAACTGTTGGCCACAGAGTGCTCTGTCTGCCCCTGCGGCCAAAATAGTTTCCTTGCTGATATTGTGGCTGGCCAGGCTTTTTACTTTTTTGAATTCTGTTAGTTTCTTCAGAAGAGGACACACTTGAAATTAATTAATTAATTTATTTTATTTATTTGTTTTCATTTTTATACCGCTACTTCCAGCAATCAGCAGCGGTTTACTTTACACAACAAAATTGGTTATAAATGATAGGAATGAGTAATATTTACATTTTGATTGCAGGATAGGTGTATATACATATATACAATTTTACATAGTATGAGACACGTACTCTAGCGCTTTATAGTTGGAAGTAAATACATCTATAGTTGGAACAATGGGGTTTTTAAGCTTCCTGTTCAGTGCTTATGTTAGGTTATAATGCTCCTGGAAGAGGTGGGTCTTTAGTTTTTTTCCAAAGTCCTTTAGAAATGTCTTCTGAAGACCTTGTGTTAGTTAAGCCCACTCATACAGTGTTATCTTGTTGCACTAGCCAGGAATAAACTTGATTAGAGGTATAATCACTTTGATCCAGACAAAACTTTTGATGTCCATGATCCAAACAATGTACTATAGGTGTTGCGATCACAGTTTTGGTTAATCGTGACCGGTGTTCGATCAGCCTCACTTTAATTTTGCGACAAGTACGTCCAATATATAATTTAAAACAGGGACACATAATTAAATATATAACCCATGAAGACTGACACAGGGTAATCAATTTAATTGAGTACTCTCCCTGTGCTAGGATCTACTCATGAATAGGGAAAGTATGTAGTTATTGTGATCCTCCCCCCTTGCTGATACCCGTAGGCATGTAGGATTTAAGGAGGTTAAGTTCCTTCCTGAACCAAAGTTTCACTATTTCCTGAAGCAGTGCTTGTAGGGAAATGTAGTTTCTTTAAAAGTTCAATGAAGGGTAGTGTGACTCAAGTGTTTCAAGCAAAAGGATTTATTTCCCCTCCCGGGGTGGATTTCACAAGGAATAAAGGTAACACAAATATCTTGCACTTTGGCAGAAAAAGGACAAAATAAGATATCCAACTTAAATAGCTTCAGTCAGCGTTAAACATTTTTCTTCCAGCAGATTAAACACCACAGTACTGTTTCCTACAGCTCTGTTCCCTTCTCACAGTAAGTCTGTATTTTCTTCACAGCACAATTTTAACATAGAGATATTATCTCCTCAGCCAGTGAAATCGTACAGTCCATTTCTTCCGTAGGAGTATTTACACATGATGGCTCTGTTTCCATAAATTCTACCTCTGGGGTAGGAATTGTTTGCCATGCTCCCTCTGGAGCCGCGCCCTTTTCTCCAACCCTAGGCTTTATGGTAAACTCGGGGTTTAAGTACTGTTTGAAACAAGCACTCCCATTATAGTCCTTTCCACCATAGTCCCAACCTTCCAGGTCAATAAACTCACAATTATTATTATGATTCCAGCCCTTAGGCTTACCTTGGAACCTGGCTGTGGAAGGTTTTTCTCCGTGGCTTACAGATAGCTGTTGGTTCCCAACCTGACTTGTGCAAAACAGAGTTCAACTGCCTTCCTGGCTTTTCCTTCTGTTTATAATCCAGAGAGTATTTCAGCTGCCTTGGTCTGCTCCTGCTGTATCTTTGACTCAGAGCCTCTGACCTTTCCTCAGCTAGAGACTCAGTCCACCTCCTTACTGGAAACTGGCTTTCCTTCCTCCAAGGGGACTCTGCTCTCTCTCCTCTTGTTCACTCTCTCTTTCACTCTGGCTTTCCTCCTCTCTCTCCTCTCTCCCTACTGGGACCTCTTTATGAGTCAGCTTTCTCGGGTAGGGCCTGACTCCGTCCCCTAGCAGGTGTTCTGAATTACTTTGTAACTCTCTGTTAAACTGGTAGCAGGGGCGTGTTTCTTTCTCTGGGGCTTGGTTTCCCTGACAACCAGTAGCCATGTGCTTTTGTTTATATTGCAGCCCTGCACTTTTTACCTGGTTTTTGGGAGTTTCTATAGGGCTAGAAGGACTCACTATGTCACATTATACACATAATATATTCTCCACAGGGTGCATGATAACCCCTCATGGAGGCCGATTTCGAAGTGAATGCTAAATCAGAATGGATTAGGACATCTCTTAAATTATGTGCTCTGCTATATGCTGTACATTGGCCTGTTTGAAAAATTGGATACATGGATAACACGTGCCAATGTCTAAAAATACTTCGGGCTATGACTTGTGCTTTGTCTGAATAATGTACCTCACAGACATGTTTGTCCATCTTTTCTTTATGCTGTCATATATTTAATTATGTGTCCCTGTTTTAAATTATATATTGGGCATACTTGTCACAAAATTAAAGTGAGGCTGATCGAACACCAGTCACAATTAACCAAAAGCATGATCGCAGCACCTATAGTACAACATTCTTTAGATCATGGACATGAATGGGAAGATCTACAGTGGCTGGATATAGATGGCTTACTACATACACAAATTGGTGATCCTGAGAAACAACTAGCACGCCTTGAACAGAAATGGATTTTCACTCTCAATGCAATCCATTCTGATGGACTTAATGAAGCAATTGAATTGTTTTCAATACTATGATTTTGATTGGTCCACAGTTGCTGACATGTTGACCGCCTCCTTTACTCTTGTAGCCATAAGAGTTGGTAGAATCTAGATTGCTCAGACATTCATCAGCTGTTTATGGCAAGTTCTGATGCAGCCTGGGAAATGATTAGGCAAGACTCGAGTTGACGTTTTGTCATACAGCACTTGTTTAACTATCTGGGAAGTTCTGAGTTACAGCTAAGTGTTTCTTTCTGTTTTTAAATGCATTTGAAAATTATAAAAAATAACACTGCTGCGGAGGGAGGTCAATGAGTGAGATGATCAGGCATGAATTATTGGTGCTTCCCGTGCTAAGCTTGTTAATGCACTATCACTGGCTATCCTAAAGCCCGCACACTGAGACCCCCTTCTTACTCAAGTAAGAACGTCTCAGGGAGTGTTCATTGTTACATACGTGGAATGTTAGATTGAGAGGGAAGATAATATTTAGTTGAAAGAGTCTGAGAAAGACTGGCAGCCCTTTCCAAGACAGCTGGGTTGGGGTTGTGTGTTGCTGGGGGTGCCTATCGCAGATGAGGCAGCAGTGCTGACACATGGGGAGCATGGCTGGGACACAGGGGAAGTCACACAACATGGTACGCAGCTTACAGGGAACACAGGCAGACATCTCTCTCTCCACTTCTTTCTCTCCTTCACGATCCTTCTAACACAATTGCATAGGTGGTCAGCATGGACAGCAAAATCCCATACCTGTTTGTGCTTTATAGCATTTCTAGGCCGGGAAATCTGGCTGCCATGCCTGGCACGTCCAGAACGCTTACAGAATATGCCTTGGATGTCCACTTCCTTGCTTCACCCTGGCTGTGCTCTGGAACACCTCCAGACATGCCCATGTTGAGATGCCTAGACTTGGATGTTCCTTCCCTGAAGATGTTCAGATCTGCCTGGTTCCGTAATCACACTTTGTATTTCCCTGCCATTCAGACTTTTACATTGCAGATTTTGGATGTCTAAGCCATGTCCATCTCTTGTAAAAATTAACCCTATATTAAATAATACATAATGATAAAAACTTCAGATAACAATAGTGGTATAGGCAGGATTGACTTTTTGGTCGGGCCTGAGGTTAACTTGGAGGGGCCTTAGGCAGTGCCAATGCTGATTTTGCCTAGTACTAGTACTATTACTTATCATTTATATAGCGCTAGAAGGTATACACAGCATTGTACAGGCACAGGTAAAAGACGGTCCCTGCTTCCTGCCACTAACTGGGTGGGCCTGATTCCATAGTGGTGAGGCTACCGTCCACCTAGATCCACCAATGGCTATGACTGTGCTAAAAATGATGATATATATATACTAAAGAGTGGCAAATATCTGTTTCCTCTCCAATCAGCATCAGTATTAACCCTCTATCCAATTTGCTGAACCCTCAGTCACAGTCAGTATCCTTATTTGGCAGCCTGACTCCTAGTGGAACTACTGTGAAACTTATGCTAGTGGTTCAGAGCCACTATTAGGGGGTATGAACATCCAATGATCACTTCTGCCTTGCCACCAACCCCAGGTAAGTGCTGGAGGGAGGGATCAGGGAGTGGATGGAGAGTCAAGTACCTCTTTGGGGGGGCTGGGGGGCGGTGGGCACAATGCTCTTCAATGAGGGTTGGAGATGAGGCTGATGCCTGTTGGGAAGAATTGGGGAGATGGGGGATTTGGTATGTTAATCAGGGTTGGAGGGGTCAGGATGATGTTGACTCAGAAAGGTAAGGGGGGATGTGTATTGGTCAATCGTGTTTTTATTTTTGGGGTGGGCTGCAATAACAGTGCACAGTAACTTACCATGTGCTAAACTGCAAACACTGTCTATTCCCATCAGTTCTCTACCCTTTTTCTGTCCCCTGTTGCAGAAAGCAGTTAACGTGTGATTTCTGGAGCTGTGTGGTTACCATATGCTAATTTGCGTGTGAACTGCTTATCCACTTTAGTACAAACCAAAAAACACAACCTCCGTCAAGCAATGACTGCTTAGAATATCAACCAAAGAGAAAAGTCATTGGCCATTAGCTGATGGGTATAGCAATTGAAAAAAATCCAAGAACTATGTGCCAATACCTATATCTCCATTATTGTCAGGATCGACCTGCCTGAGAGGAGAGATGATGACACTCCCCCCTCGGTGCAAGAAGTGCCCTTTTTAATCCAGTGAATAAAAATCACCCAAAATATAGAAATAGTGCGAACACACTTATCTCAATGTTAAGACGATGTTCCCGGTCAGAGATAATCTAGAATTCAGACATACACCCACGACATGCATGTTTCGGGCTGAAAAAAGCCCTGTATCAAGTGTTCCTCCATTGAATGTCTACCAGCCTGCTTTCCCGCCATCAAGTCACTCAAACTAAAAAACGCTAAACCCAACAGTTCATATACGTCATAGTGATGGCTGCTGATAGGTCCCGCCGGCTGCCACCTGATTGGTCACGTGACTGATGTATCCAATCAGAGCCCCACCCCGGGACCAAACCTGATTGAGAGATGTGAATGAATACCCGAAGGATACACAGTTGCAAACAAACCCCCGACTATCACATTAGATTAAGCTCCACCAATCCAATTCAGCATTCAAGCCCAAAGGAGCCACCGCATATGTAATCAGAAAATCCAACGCTGTTCCTGTCGTTGTAATTGTTGTTCCCGATCACCCCCCCGAAGGAGGGGTGGCACCTGATCAATCACTCTCCATTTAAAATCTGAAAAAGGATTTTTAAGAACACAGTATTCAACCACCGGTGCTGACAAAACCCTTTGTTTTATCCTGGAAGCATGTTCCCCCAAGCGCGTCTTAACTGGGCGTATAGTTCTCCCTACATCAACGAGTCCACAAGGACAAATTAGTATATACACCACATAACTAGACTGACATGTAGAAAGTCCAGAAAATGAAAAAGACCGATGTGACATTGGACAAACCCATTGAGACCCAACCATAGGGATGCTGCAAAACGTACAGCGGCCACATGCCCAATGACCCGGTACAGGGCAATCTTTATCATAAGTGGGGACGTGCAAAACGGAATGGACTAATCGATCACGTTAAGTTGGGACCCCTTGTATATGCAAAACTTACAGGTTTTTAGAAGCAACTGGGGGGGGGGGGTGATCGGGAACAACAATTACAACGACGGGAACAGCGATGGATTTTTCGATTACATTCGGTGGCTCCTTTGGGCTTGAATGATGAATTGGATTGGTGGAGCTTAATCTAATGTGATAGCCGGGGGTTTGTTTGCAACTGTGTATCCTTCGGGTATTCATTCACATCTCTCAATCAGGTTTGGTCCCGGGGTGGGGGCTCTGATTGGATCCATCAGTCACGTGACCAATCAGGTGGCAGCTGGCGGGACCTATCAGCAGCCATCACTACGATGTATATGAACTGTTGGGTTTAGCGTTTTTTAGTTTGAGTGAATTGATGGCGGGAAAGCAGGCTGGTAGACATTCAATGGAGGAACACTTGATACAGGGTTTTTTTCAGCCCGAAACATGCATGTTGTGGGTGTATGTCTGAATTCCAGTTATCTCTGACCGGGAACATTGTCTTAACATTGAGATAAGTGTGTTCGCACTATTTCTATATTTTGGGTGATTTTTATTCACTGGATTAAAAAGGGCACTTCTTGCACCGAGGGGGTAGTGTCATCATCTCTCCTCTCAGGCAGGTCGATCCCGACAATAATTGAGATATAGGTATTGGCACATAGTTCTTGGATTTTTTCAACTGCTATACCCATCAGCTAATGGCCAATGACTTTTCTCTTTGGTTGATATTCTAAGCAGTCATTGCTTGACGGAGGTTGTGTTTTTTGGATTGGGCATTTTGTGTCCTCTGGTGTATGATGGCAGCTGACACTTTTGCGTTTACTGAAGAATATTTGGACAAACTCCGGCAACGAAAATCATTGTTTGATTCTATCTCCACGGAATCGGATCAACAGTCTCCCTCAATCTCTACTTTGAAATCTTTGCGGAAACGGGCTATTCGGCCTCAACTTCATGGAGCAGCCATGCTTCAGTGTTTGAAGACTAGGATTATTCCACGGGGGCTAAGGATGCCACGGGCCCCAAAGTTGTTTTTGTCGGATGATGATTTTATATCAAAATGGAACTGTATCCTCAATAAATGCAGTTTTGATTTAATTGCTCTCATAATAGATCATATGACAGCGGAGGAAATTGATTTGTCTGCTGAAGTAGATGCTTTAAAAGAATCTTTACAAGACTCCTTGGGGAAGGATGTGTTTGTCGCCAAGATGGAGGACACCGAGCGTCAATTAGCGGGATTTTTTGAGTATCTACGTAATTTCAAGTCCAACAAGTTTCAATGGGATAAGACTGACTATGATACGGGGAGGATATATAAGTGGATGTATGAGCAGACGGATTCGAGGGAAACTGGACAACCTTCTGAGAAACGAGTTACCTTTGACCATTCGTCTGAGGGCACTGATTCCAGCGATGGTCCGCGGGAGCGATCTCGATCTGGCAGAGGAGGGGACTCTTCGGGGTTTTTTGGGGGGGCCAGCGAAGAGGTGGCCGCTCTCGCCGGCCCTACATGGATGACCAGTGGGAACCCCCCAACACCCGACAAAGAGCTCGGCGTCAACAACAGTCATCAACATCTCTGGAGTGGAATTGACACCTGCTCAGTTGGAGGTTTTGGATCTTGGGTTGTCTTTTATCCCTACAGTGACTTACGATCCATTTCGAATGCTGTCCTGCCCCCGCCTAGGGCTGGTGACTCTAGAGCAAGGGTGACCTCTACTTTGTCTTCAAGTGTCCTTTTTGACTAAGGTAGCAGCAAGGTACGCTGGGAGTTGTAGTCTAGGTTTACTATCAAACAAAGGTGTTGTGGCACGAGGGTCATTTGAACAGATACATTTTTATTTGGGGTTTTCCCTTTCACACATAGATTCTTGGCTCAAAACATGACATGGATTACTTTCCAAAACAATAGGAAACAGGAGCAATTCAAAGTTAGAAAATAAAGCATATGGCAACTTGTTTCTTCACAGCAAACATTCAGGAGAAAACAACTTTGCATTACCTTCATGCAAAGGTTGTCTAACGTAGGTCCAAGTGATCAATCTCACATAAAGAACAATCCATCTCACAGATATCAGTTGTAGCAGGAGTGCTTTCTACGTCAACAATCATCTCCTCGCTATAATCATTATAATTCTGCTTAGGGGAACTTCTAGACTGAAGGTCACTGAGAACTTCTTGCAGCTGTTCAATAAAGTTGTCCCTCTGATTGGCAGTAACTTTCTCTAGTGCAGGAAATTGATTCTTACGTAAGCTCTTAGCAACAGCCTTTACGTCTGTTTCAAAACACTTACTAAGAATGTTTCTGACTGGAACTGTTTTCGCAGCAGTGCTATCTCTGCTCTTATTAGCACTGTTCTTTAACTGCTGTACAATCTCCTCAGCAAGTCTCTGGCTAGGAATTATGGCAGACGTACCTTTCTCACTCGCAATGCCTTTTCTGTAATCAGAGCTTTCCTCCCTTGTATAGGTAAAATCTCCTACCTTTTTCTTCGGGTAGTTTCCACAGAGGTTTTGGCTTTGCTTTTAGTGCTCCTGAGGTAAAGGAAATGGACCTTCCAGAATCCTCCTTTGCTAGTTCTGGGTTCCAAGTTTTCCTCTTTGCTGCTCTCCTCTTTGCCTTCCTTGCCTGCGTTGCTCTGTCTGCTGTCGTTGCTCGCCTTGTAGCTTCTGTGTGCTCTCTCTCTCTCTCCACCTCTCTTCCTGAACTCTAGCTCTGAAGCAGGTTTAAAACGGCTTCCTTCAGCAGCCACACCCCTCTGGCTACTCAGGTGCAACTCATTAGAGTTCCACTCAGCTCCTACGTCACTGCTATGGCTGGGCTCAGTTCTAGTTAGAAGCTTTCGGTTTCTATGGGAACCTGACTTGTCCTTACTCTTAAAGGTACAATGCTCATTATTTTCCCAATCCATCTGCTCAGCATTGCTGTCATTATCACATATTCCCCCCCTTAAGATATTACAGGCTGGGCTGATGACATCATCGCAGCATGTAATCCTACATAAGCTATTGATGTCCTTCCTGTTCTCCGGGTATCTATGGGAATGTGTAGTGTCACAGAGCAGACTCTCTAGAGCCCCCTGTGGTGCTAAAAAACACTACTCCTCAAGTAAACACTGACGTAGGGAGAGAGCACATGACACAAGGGTATCAGAAGGAGTATAAGGGAATGAGGTCACAAACCTGGAATTATCACCCAGCCAGTAGGGAAGCAAGGAAGGTCCCACCTGACCCCAATAGGCTAGGGTGTGGTGCAGCTGGGGATTACGTAAATAATCAGCACAGCTCACAAGAGGAGCTACGAGGGAAGGCAGAGAGAGCCGAAGGAGCTAGGAGAGGAGCTGAGGAACCTCAGAGATGAAGGAGATATCCAGACTGGGAAGGATACAGATATCCCAGGTCTCCACAGCAAGGCAGGCACTGGCTGAATGAAAGTCTGAGTGAGTCTGATGAACATTTAAGTGAAATAAGCGAGCAGCTGAATTCAGACAGGGACAGTGTATGCAGCAGCCTTGATAGAAGCTATGCCTTAAGACACAAGCAACAAGCTAGGAAAAGCTATTCTGAATCAGATAGGAGAAATGCTAAGCTGAGCTATGAGAGGCATTTGTATGAAAGACAAAAGCCTTATAATGCTAATTTAAGGAAAGCAGGAAAGCTCCAGAATCTGGGTTACAAACAGAATAGAGAACAAAGCTTGTTTACCTTTGAGAGAGAATCCTTCAGAGGGATATAGTTGGCACAAAGCCTTCACAGAAACTGCCGTTGGAGACAACAGCTGTTTGCAAAGCTCCTGTTAAAACAAAACCCCGTGCAAAAGGTTCCACTCTCTGATGGCTGGGCAGCTGACTGCTTTACTCTGCCTAATTACCAGAGGCAGAGGAAAGGCTCCTGGCTAAGCAACTCAAGAGGAATACGGTAAAGCCAAACAGATACCTGCTATAGAAAGACAAGTACGTCACAAGCTGGAAAGTTGTTAAGCAAGTTACCTCAGAAGAGAAGTAACGAAGCCTCTGTATCTGACAGTGTTCCCATGCAATGTGAGCCTTATGAAATTGAGGACAACGCTGAATTGCCTGTTGAACAAATGGACTGTAGTTTTATAATAGCTGACCATATAGAGTCTCTCAGATAGAAGGCTGAACTATTCCTGAGAAGCCTTCATCTGGAAAGCTGACAAGCTGTATTCTGTTTCATTCCTATTTTTGTTTGCTGAAAGTAAAGCTATTTTTGTTATAGTTCTTTTGTTTACCCGAGAAAGGGTTATGTTTATTTGACTGTTATAACTTTTGGGAAAAGAATCCTACGGGACGGGGAATAAAACCCAGTTAAACCGATTTTTCGGTGTCACAACTTATTTACATACTGGCAAGGACTATAAGTATTGAAAGGCCAGTACTATACACCCGGGTGCAGTACCAACTGTGACCATCAGGAGGCGCTGCACAGTAAAGGGGTGACATAATGGCGTAGTGTTTTAGGATTTTGATACCACGTGACTTCCCCTGGAAAGACAAGTGCTGAGCAGTGCTGGAAGAGACGGCTCACCCGGTGAAGTACTTGCTGAGAGAGGATTTTCGCTGGCAGGTCGGCCAGAAAAGGAAGGAAAGAAAAACTTTCTCACACGCTGGAATCTACCCAAAACTCAGGTAACAGTCACCTGGAGAGGAAACTGTATATGGATAAGTGAGAAAGAGGGCACTGTTCCTAAGTGGGAATTTAAAAAAAAAAAAAAAAAAAAAAAAAGGTGCCGCACTTGGTGTGTTTTTTCTCTTTTTTCCGCAGGTCCTCAAAAGACAGGAAGAATGGATGTACGTGATGTTCAGGCGTGGATGCAAACGCAGTGGAATGAACAAGCCAAGCTTATGCAACAAGTGCAGAAAAGAAACAGTATATGGACGCTATGCAGGAGCAACAGCAACCGTTGGTGGAAGCATTGAAGGCTCTGGTTACCAAACCTCAGGACAATGAGGCAAATGACTGTGCCAATACTGACGCAAGTAGCCATGAACCATGCTTCTAATTTTTCTGTAAGACAGTTAACACAGTATGATGACATTGATGATCATATTGAATCGTTTGAGAGGATGGCAGCCACCCTCAAATGGCCGCCAGAGCTCTGGGCCAGGCAATTTGCCTTAACTTTGACCGGAGATGCTCTGTCAGCCTTTAGAGGGATGCCTGCTGATTTAGTTACGGATTATACAGAGATTAAGAAGGCCATAAAAGATAGGCTGGGTTTTTACACCCAGACAGTATAAGCACCAATTTAGGGAGGCACGCATACAACCCAAGGAGACTCCCCGAGCCTTGTATCAAAGGTTAAAAAGCCTCGCGTACAAGTGGCTTAACCCTGAAGGGAGATCCATAGATTCTGTTATGAAGGATATTATAATGGAACAATTCATGCATTCAGTATCTGATGATTTGAGAACTTTTCTCATGTTACAGGACTGCCATGATCCTGAGGAGGCTGCAAACATGGCAGAAGCTTATTTGGAAGCCAGGGGGGCTGATGCCTTAAAGACTGGCGGTTAAAAATAAATGGACAAGAAAGTCCAGGTGGCATGAGAAAAGGGGACAGGAATGCTATGGGTTAAAAGAAGTGTGCAATGATATATTGGTGAGACTGTGGCTAAAAAATGTGAGATGTTATAAATGTGGTAAAATAGGCCACTATAAGAAAAATTGCAAAGTAAAGTTAGTCTTTATGGTGGGGTTAAAGGTCAGGCACAAAAGGGATTTTTCTCCAAGTTTAGATAGGGAAGGAATGTCCTGGCTTTAATGGACTCAGGCGCGAACAGAGGATGATCTCTCTAAAATTATGGGAGATCCTGGAGCAAGCTCGTTCGGCTGCCTCAAAGCCAGAAAAAATAAACAGGTACAAATACAGTGTGTGCATGGAACCCAGGTTCCATATCCCCTGCATAAGATAAGGGTTAAGGGGATGGGCATAGAACGTGAAATTCAAAGTAGCCATAGTCCCTGGGCTATCCCTAGTACTTATCCTTGGGCATGTTTGGCCATCATTTTGGAGAGGGTTTGTGCAAGGTGCAGATACAAAGTCAGGTTTTGTTCTGACCAGATCACAGGCTAGTACCTCTGAAAACTCAGGTCCCATCTGTTAAAAGAACGGAGGAACCAGAAAAGAAAAATGATGAGGCGAAGCCCGAGGAAAAGGAAGAGGAGAGGAATTAATGTAATTCCTAAGCCTGATGAGGTAGTTTCAAGCCCCAAGTAAGGAGGAGGAGACTAAGGTACTTCCTGATCACGATGAGTTAGTACAGGCCCCTAATAAAGAGGAGAAGAAACCCAAGAATAAGAAGCGCCAAGAGTGAGGGAAAAGGGCGCAAGGAAGAGCAGAGTTAGAAGCGGAGAAGGGCGGGCTACCGTGGGTGCCAGAAGCCCTAGTGAAAAAGTTCCCTTCGTTCCCAATGGAACAACGAGCGGACCCTGGGCTAAAAAGAGCGTTCGAGTGGGCACAAGAAGTTCGGCTCACACTCCCCAGGTTCTTAATTGATAAAGACATATTATACCGGGAAAGTGTAGAACCATATACCGGGGCGGTCAGGAAGCAAGTGGTGGTGCCAGTGACATTTAAGGCTGTCGTGTTACGGCTAGCACACGACCACCCTATAGGGGGCCACAAAGGTGTTCAGGGAACACTTGATCAAATCCTGGCCAGGTTTTATTGGCCTGGCGTTTATAAGGAAACAAAAAAATATTGTGACTCCTGTCCAGCTTGCCAGAGGGTTTCCATAGCGCGCCCAAAGGCGGTACCTATGATACCCTTGCCCACCATCTCAACACCCATTAGACGCTTGGGAATAGATATAGTGGGTCCTTTGATAAGAACACCCCGTGGCTATCAGTATATGCTGGTAATCGTGGACCATGCGACACGTTTTCCGTGGGCGATTCCCCTACGGAATATTTCTGCCAAAGTGATAGCCCAAGAACTTGTAAAATTATTTTGTGAGGTGGGGTTTCCCCAGGAGATTTTAACAGACCAGGGGAGTAACTTTGTCTCACAGCATTTAGCAAAAGTCTGGGAGGCATTTGGCATTCGCCATCTAAAGACTGCGGCATACCATCCCCAGTCAAACGGTTTAGTTGAGCGAACAAATCAGTCGATTAAACACCTCTTACGGAGAGGTTTAAAGAAAAATGAAATGGCCGAGTGGGACACGTTGCTCCCATTCGTTTTGTACACCTGTAGGGAGCGAATCCAGTCATCCTTAGGGGTGTCCCCATTTGAGTTACTGTTTGGCCGGGCCCCGAGAGGTGTATTGGACATCTTACATGAGGAATGGGTGGAACCCGAGGTGCCAGAGGTAGGCGTACCCCAGTTTTTGACCAACCTACGAACACGCTTAGAAAAGACATCTAAGGTTTCCATAGATAATCTCAAGATGAGCCAACAGCGTCAAAAACAGCATTATGATAAAGGTACACAACCTAGACATTTGGAAATAGGGAGTAAGGTCCTGATCCAGGTAGCGGATCCCGGTCCAAAATTTGAGTCCCATTGGAAAGGGCCAGCGACAGTAATCAAAAGAGTGGGGCATGTCTCGTACCTTATAGAGAATGATAGAGGACGTAGACAGGTCTACCATCTCAATGTGTTAAAGCCCTGGAAGGAGAGAGAGGCTCAGGTCAATTTAGTGCATAAGGAGTACGGTAGGAGCGCTAGGAGTATGCTTACGTGCTGTCCGTGTAGTGTGGCGGCAACACGTAAGATTTTAGGGGGGGAATATGTCACAGAGCAGACTCTCTAGAGCCCCCTGTGGTGCTAAAAAACACTACTCCTCAAGTAAACACTGACGTAGGGAGAGAGCACATGACACAAGGGTATCAGAAGGAGTATAAGGGAATGAGGTCACAAACCTGGAATTATCACCCAGCCAGTAGGGAAGCAAGGAAGGTCCCACCTGACCCCAATAGGCTAGGGTGTGGTGCAGCTGGGGATTACGTAAATAATCAGCACAGCTCACAAGAGGAGCTACGAGGGAAGGCAGAGAGAGCCGAAGGAGCTAGGAGAGGAGCTGAGGAACCTCAGAGACGAAGGAGATATCCAGACTGGGAAGGATACAGATATCCCAGGTCTCCACAGCAAGGCAGGCACTGGCTGAATGAAAGTCTGAGTGAGTCTGATGAACATTTAAGTGAAATAAGCGAGCAGCTGAATTCAGACAGGGACAGTGTATGCAGCAGCCTTGATAGAAGCTATGCCTTAAGACACAAGCAACAAGCTAGGAAAAGCTATTCTGAATCAGATAGGAGAAATGCTAAGCTGAGCTATGAGAGGCATTTGTATGAAAGACAAAAGCCTTATAATGCTAATTTAAGGAAAGCAGGAAAGCTCCAGAATCTGGGTTACAAACAGAATAGAGAACAAAGCTTGTTACCTTTGAGAGAGAATCCTTCAGAGGGATATAGTTGGCACAAGCCTTCACAGAAACTGCCGTTGGAGACAACAGCTGTTTGCAAAGCTCCTGTTAAAACAAAACACCGTGCAAAGGTTCCACTCTCTGATGGCTGGGCAGCTGACTGCTTTACTCTGCCTAATTACCAGAGGCAGAGGAAAGGCTCCTGGCTAAGCAACTCAAGAGAATACGGTAAAGCCAAACAGATACCTGCTATAGAAAGACAAGTACGTCACAAGCTGGAAAGTTTGTTAAGCAAGTTACCTCAGAAGAGAAGTAACGAAGCCTCTGTATCTGACAGTGTTCCCATGCAATGTGAGCCTTATGAAATTGAGGACAACGCTGAATTGCCTGTTGAACAAATGGACTGTAGTTTTATAATAGCTGACCATATAGAGTCTCTCAGATAGAAGGCTGAACTATTCCTGAGAAGCCTTCATCTGGAAAGCTGACAAGCTGTATTTCTGTTTCATTCCTATTTTTGTTTGCTGAAAGGTAAAGCTATTTTTGTTATAGTTCTTTTGTTTACCCGAGAAGGGTTATGTTTATTTGACTGTTATACTTTTGGAAAAGAATCCTACGGGACGGGGAATAAAACCCAGTTAAACCGATTTTCGGTGTCACAACTTATTTACATACTGGCAAGGACTATAAGTATTGAAAGGCCAGTACTATACACCCGGGTGCAGTACCAACTGTGACCATCAGGAGGCGCTGCACAGTAAAGGGGTGACAGTAGCCAGCTGGGAGAGTGCCACCCTTTCATGCCATGGGCTTAGCAGATTAACATGGTAAATCTGCCTACGGCCTCTCCTATTTTGTATTGCATAGGTCACGGGACCTACCTGTTCTACTACTCGGAAGGGCCCTTTCCACTGCCTTTCAAACTTGGGTACAGCTCCGGGCACCCTGACAATAACCTTTTCGCCTATAGCCAACTGGCGAGGCTTGGTATTGTGGTTGTAGTAATTCTTTTGTTTCTGTTGACTAGCCTTTAGGTTACTTTCTGCTATTTGGGAGGTTCGTGCTAAATGACCTCTTAAGTCCCTCAAAAACTGGGGCACAGCAATTTCCTCGGCTCCAGGTTCTACCCACTGTTCCCGAAGGATATCGAGGATACCTCTGGGTGAGCATCCATACATCAGTTCGTATGGGGAGGTTCCTAGGGACGCTTGCTTCCTTTCCCTGCACGCGTACAGCACAAAGGGAAGCAGAGTGTCCCACTCTTTCATTTGTCCCTTCAACCCCCGTCTTAGCATACTCTTCAACGTCTGGTTAAATCTTTCAACTAACCCGTTGGATTGCGGGTGGTAGGCTGCAGTCTTTACATGTCGGATGCCGAAAGGCACCCCACACCCTAGCTAGGTAACGCAACATGAAATTACTGCCACAATCGGTCAATACTTCTTTCGGGAACCCCACCTCACAGAACAATTTTATTAGTTCTACTGCCACCGTATGGGCCGAAATGCTGCGTAAGGGAACCGCCCAGGGGAATCTCGTCGCATGATCCACCATAACTAATATGTATTGGTAGCCGCGCGGCGTTCTAATCATGGGACCCACTATGTCTACTGCTATTCTGTGTACGGGTACCGCAATTACTGGTACCGGAATCAGTGGTACTTCTGTTGGCCTAATTGGGGTAACCCTTTGGCAAGACAGACAGGCTTCACAAAACTTAGTAGTCTCTTTAAATACGCCTGGCCAATAGAATCGGGCTAATACCTGATCTAAGGTTCCTTAAATGCCTTTATGCGCTCCTATAGGATGATCGTGGGCAAGTCTTAATACCAGGGCTCTAAATGTAGTGGGTATTACCAGTTGCTTACGTGTATTACCAGTTGCTGGATCTAAACTCTCCCTGAATAGAATACCCTCATCCAGGAAAAACCTTGGAAATGTATCCCTTCCTTCTTGGGCCTATTTAAAAGCTTGACTAAGTGCTGGATCGGCCTGTTGCTCTTTTGGAAATGAGGGGAACTTGTCCATCAACTCAGCAGGGACCCATGGTAATTCTAACCCTGCCCATATCTCTGCTCTATTCTGAGAGCGAGTCTGGCGTTCCCTGCGTTTTTCTCCCTTACTCTTTGTTTTTATTCCCTGGAGTATTGATCAGGTCTTCATGAAAAGGTAAGTCTATCTGCCCTGCCGTTGAAGATTCTCCTTCATCTTCTAAGGCTTTAGACTGGTTTCTTGTGGAAACCATCCCCTCTCTTATCTGTACCTGCTGTTGAATACCTTTTTGAAACTGTGGCCAGTCTCGGCCCAGTACTAATTCTTGTGGCAAGGGTGGAACTATGGCTACTGGAATCTCTTTTTCTATTCCAAATCCTTTTATTAAGACTTTGTAAATAGGGTATGAGGATGTCGCGCCATGCACACAACGGATTTTTACAGTGCCACTGGGTAGACAAGGTATGGTTTTACTTTGGGCTTCTATCTTTTGCCAAAGGCTTTGGGAAACCATACTCTGATCGGAACCAGAATCTAGTAAGGCATTCGCATTCACTCCCTGGACTGTTACTGCCAAGAGGAAACCCTCTCTAACCTGTCCTGGGTTAGTGGTTACTAGCGCTATTTTTACCTTACAGTTACGCTGTAAATGATCATCACTGCCATATTTAAAGCATGTTTTCCTTACATATTTTCCTCTACATTCAGGTAAACATAATGCATTAACATTCATTGCTTTTTCCTTCCTTTCTGAAAATGCATTGGCTGCCTTCCTAGAAGCTATGCTTTTCTCCTGCGCGTTCCCTTCTGCTTCAAGGAATCGCTCAGTGAGCATGGTCGCTTCCTGGGAGCTTACCTTGCAAAGTCAGGAAAGTGCGGACATTTTCAGGGACAGCATTCATGTATTGTTCCAGTATTATACTGTCTAACACTGATTCAAGGCTCTTACCATCCGGTTCTAACCATTTGTTTACCAGTCCCTTAAGACAATGGTATAACGCTCTGGGTGTTTCACCGGGCATTAATTTATTATCCCTAAATAAATGGTGGCACACCGAGGGAGTTAGACCTATCCTATCTTTGATAGCTCTTTTAACCTCATCATAATCATTGGCTAAATTTGGTGGTATGGTCTGGTAAGCAGACAATGCCTCACCCGTGAGAGACATTGCCAACCTGATCGCCCATTGGACTTTAGGCCAATTTATCAAGTGAGCAACTCGTTCAAATGTTTCAAGATAATCATCCAGATTGTCTCTATCAGTTAACTGTCCAAAGTTTCATGCTTCCCTGGACCAGGGCCCTAAAGCATGAGCTTGGTTTAAGCCTGGTGAAGGAGAATCAGGATCTGGCTTCTTCCTAGTACTCTGGATCCATGCTTCCATCATCTTAATGAGCGGGCATTGCTGTGCTTCCATCCGGGCTGCAGCTCGCTCTCGAGCTTCTGTTGCTAGCTCCCGTTGTCGCTGAAACTGTGATGCCATCCAGGTGAGTACTTCCTTCGTCTCCATAGCCATTCTGAAAAGACAAAGCAGACAAACGCAACCACCCAAGTGCGGTACCACAGTATAGAAGGTATTTTAACTTTTCCCACCAACTACACTGATACCCACAGCACAAGTATCCTCAGATAACCCTGTTAGACACCAATTACCTGATACTAGTGGTGCGTCAGGTTTGTGAGCAACGTTGGTCTCCTCAGTAGCAGACACGCCTTCTCCGTCCGGAAGTAGCTTTGCTAGACGTTTTCCTGTAGCTTGATTTTCAAAATTTTTCCTTGCACCTTTAAATCCTTTGCGCATGCGTGCTTGTGCCTTGATCCGTAGCAACTACGCCAATCTGTCCTGCCCCCGCCTAGGGCCGGTGACTCTAGAGCAAGGGTGACCTCTACTTTGTCTTCAAGTGTCCTTTTTGACTAAGGTAGCAGCAAGGTACGCTGGGAGTTGTAGTCTAGGTTTACTATAAAAAAAAGGTGTTGTGGCATGAGGGTCATTTGAACAGATACATTTTTATTTGGGGTTTTCCCTTTCACACATAGATTCTTGGCTCAAAACATGACACGGATTACTTTCCAAAACAATAGGAAACAGGAGCAATTCAAAGTTAGAAAATAAAGCATATGGAAAACTGTTTCTTCACAGCAAACATTCAGGAGAAAACAACTTTGCATTACCTTCATGCAAAGGTTGTCTAACGTAGGTCCAAGTGATCAATCTCACATAAAGAACAATCCATCTCACAGATATCAGTTGTATCAGGAGTGCTTTCTACGTCAACAATCATCTCCTCGCTGTAATCATTATAATTCTGCTTAGGGGAACTTCTAGACTGCAGGTCACTGAGAACTTCTTGCAGCTGTTCAATAAAGTTGTCCCTCTGATTGGCAGTAACTTTCTCTAGTGCAGGAAACTGATTCTTACGTAAGCTCTTAGCAACAGCCTTTACGTCTGTTTCCAAACACTTACTAAGAATGTTTCTGACTGGAACTGTTTTCGCAGCAGTGCTATCTCTGCTCTTATTAGCACTGTTCTTTAACTGCTGTACAATCTCCTCAGCAAGTCTCTGGCTAGGAATTATGGCAGACATACCTTTCTCGCAATGCCTTTTCTGTAATCAGAGCTTTCCTCCCTCGTATAGGTAAACTCTCCTACCTTTTCTTCGGGTAGTTTCCACAGAGGTTTTGGCTTTGCTTTTAGTGCTCCTGAGGTAAAGGAAATGGACCTTCCAGAATCCTCCTTTGCTAGTTCTGGGTTCCAAAGTTTCCCTCTTTGCTGCTCTCCTCTTTGCCTTCCTTGCCTGTGTTGCTCTGTCTGCTGTCGTTGCTCGCCTCGTGGCTTCTGTGTGCTCTCTCTCTCTCCACCTCTCTTCCTGAACTCTAGCTCTGAAGCAGGTTTAAAATGGCAGCAGCCACACCCCTCTGGCTACTCATGTGCAACTCATTAGAGTTCCACTCAGCTCCTACGTCACTGCTATGGCTGGGCTCAGTTCTAGTTAGAAGCTTTCGGTTTCTATGGGAACCTGACTTGTCCTTACTCTTAAAGGTACAATGCTCATTATTTTGCCAATCCATCTGCTCAGCATTGCTGTCATTATCACAATGCGTATAGCACTTTTTCAATTTTTTCGGAAACTGCGGGTTATACGGTATTTTGCTGACAAACCCTCGATCCTGGATGGATCCATTTTGTCTCCTCCTTCTGTAGCAGCAGAGCGCAGACAAACCAATGATACCAGGAGTCTGTTCAGAAGGTCCAAATCATTTATTTGTGCACAAGTCTCAAGCAAAGTCAATTTCAAAATGGCTGAGCAAAGTTCTCTGGCAATACAACAACTTTTATAGACTTTAGCTTCATTCTAGGTATAGAAAAACATTTCATTGGTCCCGGTAACCTCCCGTACCTCCCGTACCCCTTCTATTGGTCCCGGTACTGATATGATTATCCAATTATGTTCTTTCAGTGGGCTCAGCACCTGCTTACCCCCCTTCTAGTCCCAATTACAATGGCCAGTTCACCAACTTGTTACTTTCCTTCTCTCAAGGCCATTGAGCCAGTTTGTATGTGTAGGGAAGCAGGGCTCTGTAACTTCTCTGTCAGCAGTTTTAAACATAAATTCTGTATTTTTCCATCTGTTCTGCTTGTCTAAGCTTAATTCAATACTTTTACTGAATTTTAATTCTACAGCAGCATATTGGGGGATGTGCAATTCCTATGGGCCTCTTCACAAGCTTCATTTACAGGTCAAGCTAGTTAGGCTTGCTTGATGTCAGACATTGTGGATCACAGGCCTTCACCTGCCACATTCCCCCCTTTGATTAATCTCACCCTATTACTTAATAAGGTGTGAGAATTAAATCACTTCAAAATCGTTATACTTTGGTCATAGGATTCTGACTATATGCAGGAGGTTTTGGTTGATATAAGGCCATAATCTTAGTTGCGGTCTTCTGCTCTACTGTACTTTCAATAGCACTATGAATAGAACGCATACAACATGGGATTATACATGGTAACAGCAAAATAACAGCAATAATTATTAGTACTAATATAAGGAAAGTTTTAAGTCCTCCCAGCCATGAGAAAAGGTTAGCAAACCAGTTAGGAAACTTCAGTGAGTGCCAAGTCTGTACTGGCACATAAGCATGTCTTTGCATATCCTTACCAAGTTCTTCAACTACCTGACCCTTATCATCTATTTTTAAACAACAATTGGTTAAATTCAGCTTACCACATACTCCTCCTTCAGCTGCTAACAAATAATCAAGTGCTAAGCGATTCTGATATATAGCAGTGCGCATCTGAGTACTTTGTCTAGCTAAAAGTGTAAGAGCTTGGCTAGTTTCATTGGTTATTATCTCAACTACTGCTTGTAAGCGAATAATACGATTAATCATATAGACTGGGGTTCGATAGCCCCACATACCATCATCATTCCAAGTGGCAGGCCCATAATATTCAATTCTTTCTGGCGGCCAATCATCACCCTTCCACTTCTCCCACTTGCCTACTTGGAGGGGTGATCTCTTCTGTCTCAGTGCTCTTTTGTGTCTGTGGGTAGTGTATACTGGGTATCCTAATTGTTCTCCATGTTCTGTGGGTAGGAGAAAGAAAGAAGGTCTGATGGTTCCTAAGACACATGCTCCTCCCCAATGTGGTGGGAGTCGAGCATACGCTCGGTTTCCACAGATCCAATACAGGCCAGGTGGGGCTTGCCAAGCATGGGTTTTGGCCAAATTAGTCCATAAATCAGCAAGTTCAGGAAATCTGACTAATGGGTTAGGAGGTTCAGGGTGTTTTACTCCTGACCACCATGACGTCTTTTTGGTAGTGTCATTATAGAATTTCTGGCTAAGACAGACCAGCTGTCCTACCTGCTGGGTGAACTGAGGTCCAGTTCTGGTATAGCAAAGACGTCCAACAATTGAGTGCGCTAACACCCATTCGCTAGTAGTCTTGTGTAATTCAGTTTGATTGTAAGTCAGAGAATAATTTAATTCTTGAGCTTCCCATGGCCACTGGTCACCCATCTGGGTTCCGCCACAGAAATAACAATCTGAGATTTTGAGACTAGATACTACTGCTCCAGCTAATTCTAAGAATAAATTCTGAGAAGGATGAGGGATCTCAAACTTATTTACATGCATGGCCTCATAGAAGGTGTTATGGATGTGATATTTAGATGACTTGTGGGCTTGGGTGTTCAATCTTATATACACAATGGTTCCTGGATCTGATCCGGTACCTGCGATACGTAGACCAAACTTGTATCCTTGTTTCCATGCATTAGGATTACGTATCCGTAAGTGTAAAGGGTTACAAGCACCTGTCTTACATTTGTCATCTGTTGTCGATTTAGTTAGAGTGGCCACTCGTTTATCTATCTTTTCTTCTACTATACCATCATTCCATGTAGCATAAAAAACACATTCCCAATTTGGGCAATAGTATTCTGCTGCTGTGGCAGTACTATATGAGTCCTTTTTACCTGTACACTTTCCCCATCCTGTGGCACCTTCTGGGCACATATAATTATGGTCATTTCGATATGCTTTTTCCCATGTACCACATTTGGAGCGACTATCTCTGTTTATAACATCACATGCATCAAATTTCAAAACAACAGGTCTACTAGTATCTCTAAGTGGTTGAGTAGCAGTTATTATAGGTCCATCTGCATCCTTCCACCGTATTTCCAACGTGTAATAGGATGGATTCTGATGCGGATTATAGCATACTCTAGATTTACCTTTAGTGCAAACATTTAGTTCAGTGGTGTTATAAATACACCGAGTCACTTTACCAGTGCAGGTATAGTAAGAATGGTAAATCAAAGTCTGAGTTACTTTCAGTCCAGTTCGAGTAGAAGTAATGCAAGCAGTGCATGGAGATAAGGCATGAGTCAGTTCAAAGCCTCCAAAACAGGCAACCAGAGCAAAGCAAAGGTAAAGATACATGTTGATTGGAGTTCTTCTGAATCCTCAGCTTGCAGATCTTGACCACGACGTTCTTTTTTTCATCCCGTTCGCTAATGAAGCAATTCAATGGGTGCTGAGTGTTGATTGAAGATCCTCAAATTGTCCATCACACATTAACCAACTTAGCAATTTCAGTTGGCTTTTGAAGTATGGTCAATCAAAGTAGCATCAAAGTAGTGTGTAAAATCACACACATGAGGTTCGTTAAAAACAAACTCTTGCTGTATGGAAAACAGCAATCCTCTTCGAAAGACTTGGCTACTGCAAGGCACTGTAACAGAGTGTTTAAACTGCTGGTTGCCGTCTCAGAGTAACTCGCAAAGGTGCATCAGGATGCTGTTCTGCTGTCCACTGCTCAGGTTCAGGATCAGCGGCGGGCTTGACTCTGCTGTGGTGGATCCAGGAATCGATTTCTGCTACCTTTACTGCAGTTGGGGTAGACAGGATGACGGTGTATGGTCCCTTCCAATGGGGTTCCAACGGTGTCTTCTTCCAATCTTTGATCCACACCGAGGTACCAGGCTGGTAGGGATGCAAGGGTTCCGTCAAGTTGATAGGCAACCGATCTTGGATCCACACATGGAGAGTCTGCAGAACAAAACTAAGAGCTAGGAGTTCTTGCCTGGTTATTTCTGAACCAATTTGGGCTAGACTTCCTGTAATTCCCTGCACTATTGGTGGGGGCTTACCATACAGAACTTCAAAAGGGGAAAATCCTGTTGACTTCACAGGAGCTGAGCGTATTCTGAGTAAAGCTATTGGGAGCACTTGGGGCCACTTCAAGTGTGTCTCCTGACAAAGCTTAGACATCTGGGCTTTTAGGGTACGATTCATTCGCTCAACTTTCCCTGAACTCTGGGGTCTATATGCAGTGTGAAGCTTCCATTGTATCTGCAAAGCTTTTGCTAGCTGTTGAGTAATCTGGGAGACAAATGAGGGTCCATTGTCTGACCCTATTACTGCTGGAATTCCAAACCTAGGGACAATCTCTCTTAATAAAACTTTGGTAACTTCTCGAGCTTTTTCAGTTCTGGTTGGGAAGGCTTCTACCCACCCAGAGAAAGTACAGACTAATACTAATAGGTAGTGATATCCATTGGCTTTTGGCATTTCAGTAAAATCAATTTGCAGGTGGTGCATGGGGGTTACACCTCCTGACTGAACTCGTGGTGCTGTTATGAGACCTTGCTTGGCATTATTTTTGGCACAAATTAGACATTGGCGTGCTACTGAAGCTGATATGGTCGTCAACATGGTAATGTAGAAATGTGGTCTGAGTGCTTTTTCCATAGCACTTTTCCCATAGTGGGTGGCTTCGTGAAAGGCTTTGACAAAGGATGGTCCTAACAATTCGGGAATTACTATTCGTCCTGGGGGTTGACTGCCCTCTGCTGGTGGCAGCTCAATCCATCCATCTTTCAGTACTCCATCTTCCTTGTCACAATAGTAATCTAATTCTTTGGTGGTATATCGTGGTGTCCATAAGTTTAAAGGTACTGGAAACAATGCTGCCTGCATTGGCATGGCTTGAGGTGTAATTTGTCCTGTCATAGCTGCTTGTCGTGCTGAGGCATCCGCAAATCTATTTCCTCGGGCAACTTCTCCTTTTCCTGCTTGATGTCCTCTGCAATGCATGACAGCTACACGGGTTGGGGCCCATACTGCATCGAGTAACATCAGTATCTCGGGGCCATACTTGACTGATTTTCCTCCGGATGTGATGAGCCCTCGTTCCTTATAGAGAGCTCCATGGGCATGTAGGGTAGTGAAGGCATATTTGGAATCTGTATATACATTCAACACAAGTTTTGCACCTAGTAATAGTGCTCGAGTGAGTGCTATCAATTCTGCTTTCTGGGCTGATGTGCCTGAGGCTAGAGCTGATGACTCAACGACTTCATGTTGAGTGACAACTGCATATCCGGCACAGCGTCGTCCATTGAGGATGAGACTGCTTCCATCGACGTAATAGATTTGGTCAGGATTGTCTATGGGCACATCTGTCAGGTCAGGTCGGCTGGAGAATACAGTGTCCATGACCTCGATACAATCATGTTCTGGGAGTTCTTCACTAACGGGTATCAATGTGGCTGGATTCAAGGCATGACTCACTTCCAGTTGTATTTGTGGGTTTTCACATAACATGCTCTGATATTTTAACATTCGGGAATTGGTGAGCCAGTGATTCGCTTTCTGTTCCATGAGGGCAAGGACTGCATGTGGCACAGTGACTCGTAGATTCTGTCCTAGTGTGAGCTTATCTGCTTCACTCACTAACAATGCTGTAGCTGCGACTGCTCTCAGGCAAGGTGGCCATCCCTTGGCCACGGTGTCCAATTGTTTCGATAGGTATGCTACAGGTCGCTCCCAATTTCCCAATTTCTGAGTCAACATGCCTAAGGCATTTCCCTGTGCTTCATGTACAAACAAGTGGAAAGGCTTGTGAACATCTGGTAGTCCAAGGGCTGGTGATGACATTAATTCTTCCTTTAACGTCTTGAAGGCTGTATCCTGCTCAGGTCCCCACTCCAGTGGCGACTTTTCTTCTCCTTTTGTGGCTTCATACAGTGGTTTGGCAATTTGGGCAAAGTTGGGAATCCAGATTCGGCAATATCCTGCCGCTCCCAGAAAGGCTCTGACTTGCTTTCTGGTCGTTGGGGTTGGAATTCTGCATACTGCTTCTTTTCTTTCTCTGCCTAATTTTCGGCTTCCTTGGGTTATACGAAAGCCCAAGTATTTCACTTCTTTTTGGCATAGTTGTGCTTTTGCTCTGGAAACTTTGTATCCAGCTTCATTTAGTAACTGCAAGAGATCTTTAGTGGCTTGTATGCATTCACTTTCTGATACGGCAGCTACCAGCAGATCGTCCACATATTGGAGAAGCACTCTCTTCCCCGGGGCCACTGGATAGCTTGAAAGGTCTTGATTCAGTGCAGCACTAAAGATAGTAGGCGAATTCTTGAATCCTTGGGGTAGTCGTGTCCAAGTGAGTTGGCCCCCCCTTCCAGAGATGGGGTCCTGCCATTCAAATGCAAACAATATCTGACTTACAGGGGCTAATCTTATGCAAAAGAATGCATCTTTTAGATCTAGTACAGTAAAGTGGGTGGCTTCAGCAGGTATCAGTCCTAGAAGAGTGTAAGGATTGGGTACAACTGGATGTATGGTTTCAACTGCGTCATTGACTCTCCTTAGATCTTGAACTGGGCGGTAATCATCTGTTCCAGGTTTCTTTACTGGCAGAAGTGGAGTGTTCCATGGGGATTGACATACTTTTAGTAGGCCATGTTCTAGTAATCTTTGCAAGTGGCGATGGATGCCTTCAATTGCAGCTCTTGGGAGAGGGTACTGTTTGACATGTACTGGTGTAGCACTAGGCTTAAGGGTTACAATTACTGGAGCTATATGTTTGGCTAGGCCTGGAGGACTGCCTTCTGCCCATACTCCAGGTGGTGCATCAATGCTTTTCAAAGTTTGTTCAAAATAAGTGTCTTGGACAGAATCATCAATGTAATATCTCCATTCCTCTTCTCGGGGAACTGTAAGCAGCATTATTCCTGCTGGTTTGGCTTGGGAATTTACTGTCATTTGCATTTCTCCTCTTTCGGAGAAGGATATTTGGGCTTGTAGCTTGGCTAACATATCTCGTCCCAGTAGTGGCACTGGACATTCAGGCATGTAAAGGAATTGATGAGTTATTTGCTGTCCTCCTAGACTGCAGATACGATTCTGAAGAAAAGGTTTTGTAGCTTTGGCACCAGTTGCTCCTACAATGGTGACTGTTTTTGTAGAAAATGGGGCTATCTTTTTGTCTACTACTGAATGTTCTGCTCCAGTATCAACCATAAAGTTCATAACTTGGTCTCCTATTTGTATTCCGACCATAGGCTCCTGGAGACCTAAAGCAAACTCGGAGCCCGGTCTGTCCTAATCCATGTCATCTTCGTCATGGGCTGTCGTAGCCAATGCTTGTATGGCTCCTCCTCTTTCTCGCTGGAATTGTTCTCGATTGGCTCCTCCGCGGTTTCGAGGACGGCCTCGTCTTTCTTCTCTCCACTGATGATTGTTTTCGTCATCTTGCTGGGCGTCTTCGAGTTGCGGGCATGCATCTCTCCAATGTCCTTCCTCCCTGCAGTAGGCGCATTGGTTTACGCCTAGTTGGGGCCGACTTCCACTTCGGCCCCGCCCCCTTCCTCTGCTCTGTCGACTAGGGGTACCTCCCCTTTTCTGTTCAACTATGGCCGCAGCAAAAAAATCAGCTTTCTTCTTCATCTTTCGATCACATTCTCTCTGCCTTTCATTATCACGATTCACATACACTTTATGAGCGACTTCCAATAACTGAGTTGTATTCATGCCCGCAAACCCATCTAGTTTTTGTAATTTACGTCTAATGTCTGGTTGAGACTGATTTACAAAAGCAGAATTCACCATACATAAACTTCCTGGTGCATCGGGATCATAGGGACTATACATTCTATATGCTTCAGTTAATCTTTCATGAAATTCTGCTGGGCTCTCATCTGTACCTTGGATAACTCCTGCAACTTTGGAAAGGTTCATAGCTTTCTGGCCCCCCCTTTTCAGGCCTTGTAGAAAGCCTTGGCGAAAACGGGCTAGGGCTCTGGATCCTCTTTCTGTATTTGGATCCCATCGGGGGTCTTCATTCGGGAATTCTCTCTGGGCCGCTTCCCGATTGTCTATTCTTTCCACCCCTGGTTCTGGAGCTACAGGGTTATCCGCCAGCCAATCAATAGCTGCTTTTCTAATTCGTGCCCGTTCCTCTGTCGTAAATAGGGTGGACAGGAGCTGGCGGCAATCTGCCCATGTTGGTTGGTGGGTTTCCATAATAGTATTCACTAATTCTGTAAGCTCTAGTGGTTTATTGGTATAGGAGGCATAATGTGTCCTCCAATTTAACAAATCAGTTGTAGAGAAAGGGACATACACATAGCTTAGGGGTCCCGCTACCACCTCATTATCTTCATTCCTTACGGGCACTCCCGGGACCTGCCGTAAGGGCATCATCTTGGCAGTAGATGTCTTTTGGGATCTGAGAGATATTTTCGTAACTGTCCTATCAGGGGTCATTTTCTTTTTTTCTACGTGCTTTACTTTAGATGTACATTTTACTGGCAAGCTAGTACTGGCAACTACTTTTACACTGTCAGCATCGCTTAGGGAATTTTCAGTCTCTTCCTTCTCTGTTTCTGTATCTGACTCTCCTTTTTCTGTCTCGGTAGAATCATCTTCTTCAAGTAAAGGGAGCTCATCTACCTGCTCTCTGGGTAATAGCTCAGGGGTGGGGTCCCGTTCCCGCTGTCTCGGGGGTTCTGGGGCGGGACGCCGGGCTGCTCTTACTGGGCCCGGGGTTTGAGGCTGTCGGGGAACCATTTCTGGGGAATCAGGATCTACCAGGATGGGCTTCTTCCTGGACTTCTTATCCTTCCCTTTCTTTCTAGGCTGTTCTATTTTCTGACTATAATCTGTCTTTGCTAACATTATTCTGCACTGTTCTTCATAACAGCGCTGCGCCCAAGGGGGCGGATCTTCACAAATACTTAACCAGGAATCTATATAGGGGTACTGATCGGGGTGCACTATCCGCACTCTACGGTGCACTAACTGGATAATTCCTACATTAAAGGTTCCCTCTCGGGGCCAGGTAGGGTCTAGATCGGGCCACTCCCTAGTACACAAAATCTGTAAACGGGCTGCAGTCATTTTAATACCATAGTCTCCAGAATATCCTTCCTTAAAATGTGCGATCATACATTCTAATGGAGTGTTCCTAGTAGACCCCGCCCCTCCCATTTCGATGTGTGCGCGCAACAACAGACAAAAGGGAAAAGGAGGGCGGACCGTGGGTAAGGGGTCCTCACGGCCCTGGAAACGTATAAGGAGAACAAATAACAAGACAAGACGACAATCGCTTCCCCCTTTTTGCGACCTGAACGCGGTCGCCCGGTCAGGAAATGCGCTACTCAGGGGTCCGTCTTCGCTTGGTCCGTGCTGCCAGACCTCTCATTCACACTTCATTCACACAATCATGCTAGCAACGTATCCCAGAATGCATTCGTTTCTATCTATTCTGACTAGTCTTATTCAATTTCCAAAATACAAGAAGATGGGGGTTTCGCCCTGCGAATACTCATGCGGGGTTACTTGGCCCGTCTTTGAGAGGTGATCAAGCTCTCTTACCAATTTCCAAGTTCCAAGTTCAAATGTCAGCACTGCTCTTTCTTATCTGTCTAGACATAACAAATCGAAACTCTACTCACCGGATCCAGTCCTCAAACTTCCCAAGCAGGCGCATGAGTTGGACCTCGGACTCCCCTCACTCGGGTTTGAGGCGTTGGCTCCAGCCGGGCTCGGCACCCGCCGAGGTCCGACCAGCTCCCTCCGATGCAAGGGACCGGTGGCGCCAGAGAGCAGCCCCCGTCGGAAGGGCGCGATCCCGGCAGGACCAAGCCTGTAGAGGCGGAAAGTCGTGGTATATTGCCCTATATACACTCTGATTCCACAACTTCCCGGCCAACGCACCAAGAATATGTAGCAGCAGAGCGCAGACAAACCAATGATACCAGGAGTCTGTTCAGAAGGTCCAAATCATTTATTTGTGCACAAGTCTCAAGCAAAGTCAATTTCAAAATGGCTGAGCAAAGTTCTCTGGCAATACAACAATTTTTATAGACTTTAGCTTCATTTTAGGTATAGAAAAACATTTCATTGGTCCCGGTAACCTCCCGTACCTCCCGTACCCCTTCTATTGGTCCCGGTACTGATATGATTATCCAATTATGTTCTTTCAGTGGGCTCAGCACCTGCTTACCCCCCTTCTAGTCCAAATTACAATGGCCAGTTCACCAACTTGTTACTTTCCTTCTCTCAAGGCCATTGAGCCAGTTTGTACGTGTAGGGAAGCAGGGCTCTGTAACTTCTCTGTCAGCAGTTTTAAACATAAATTCTGTATTTTTCCATCTGTTCTGCTTGTCTAAGCTTAATTAAATACTTTTACTGAATTCTAATTCTACAGCAGCATATTGGGGGATGTGCAATTCCTATGGGCCTCTTCACAAGCTTCATTTACAGGTCAAGCTAGTTAGGCTTGCTTGATGTCAGACATTGTGGATCACAGGCCTTCACCTGCCACACTTCGAGGTGGATCCCTCCAGGTCTGGTTGATCCGGCTCTGTTAACATACCAGATGTTGGTTTTGAATGAATTGTCTTTGAGTGAGCGTTCTTATATTACACGTCATTCAAATGTCTCCAAAGCACATCGGGTTTGTTATGTTTTTTTGAAGGACTAGAAAGGGGGACTGTTACTTCTGGAGAGAAATCTGAAACTGTGAGTATATACTTCTGGTAATTTTCTAAAAAGAATTCTTTGTATTAAAGCTACTTAATCTGTGAACCCACTGTTTTTTGTTGGATCAGTTAGGGCCTAGTAGCAGCAATTAAAGTTTGAATTTAAAACACAGAGGAGAACTTTCTGGTTACATTTCATACCCAGAAGAGAGCTTGTAGTTTAAATTTAATAGTCACTCAGGGCCAAGTAACAGCAAAGTACTTTTAGTTTAAATTTAACACACAGAAGAGAGCTTTCTGGTTACATTTGGAACCCAGCAGAGAGCTTGTAGTGTACATTTAATAGTCACTCAGGGCCTAGTATTAGAAAAGTACTTTTAGTTTTAAAACACAGAAGAGAGCTTTCTGGTTAAATTTAGAACCCAGCAGAGAGCTTGTAGTTTAAATTTCATAAGAAGTTAGAGCCTAGCAGCACCAAAGAGCTATAATTTAAATCAAATCAGAATTTAGCTTACCTCAGCAGCACAAGACAGGGTACTGTGTAGCAGCCCTCTTTTAATAAGTGTTATTTCCCTCCCTCCCCTGGGATAATCGTAGCTTTATAGGTACTTACACATCTTAAAAGACAGGAAGTGCTTTCAGGTGAAGCTCATTACCCAAATCAGTCATACACTAAGGACCTGAGATTAATTAAGCTTCAGGTGAACAAGGTATATTAAACGTATTAGGTACAGTTTTATTGGTATAAATACCCATAGCAACCCCTAGTAAGTAAGAACTTAAAGATCTAGACACAAACTTAAAACTAAGAAGCAGACAACAGTCCAGCAGCGGGATGGGGGCTTTCCAGTCTTTTGCATTGAGTGTCACATGTATGATTTTCTCCCAGTTGGTGAGAGGTCTTACGTGTGCACTAGGTGCAAGGAGCTCTTTGCTCTCAGGGAACAAGTCCGTTCTCTAGAGGCTAAAGTAGCAGACTTGGAAAACATAAGACAGACAGAGAGGTACATAGACGAGACCTACAGGGATATAGTCCTGAAGTCCCACCTCCAGTCTGGCAGCACCCCTGTTGCCATGGAGGAGAGAGGTCACGTGACAGGAGAGCATCACCCTGGTGTGGCAAGAAGTGATCCTGTAACTAGGACCTGTCCTCCAGGTGATGTAAAACCCTCTCGCACCGAGGAAGTTTCTCCAGGGCCATGTGCCCATGAGGGAAGGGTTAGGACAGCCGTTATAGTTGGTGATTCGATCATTAGGCATGTAGATAGCTGGGTGGCTGGTGGACGTGAGGATCGCCTGGTAACATGCCTGCCTGGTGCGAAGGTAGCGGACCTCACGCGCCACCTAGATAAGGTCTTAGATAGTGCTGGGGAGGAGTCTGCTGTCTTGGTACATGTTGGTACCAATGACATAGGAAAATGTGGTAGGGAGGTTCTGGAGGCAAAATTTAGGCTTTTAGGTAGGAAGTTGAAATCCAGAACTTCCATGGTAGCATTCTCCGAAATGCTTCCTGTTCCACGCGCAGGACCCAAAAGGCAGGCAGAGCTCCGGAGTCTCAATGCGTGGATGAGACAATGGTGCAGAGATGAGGGTTTTGGATTTGTTAGGAACTGGGGAACATTCTGGGGAAAAGAGGGGCTCTTCCGAAGGGATGGGCTTCACCTTAACCGGGATGGAACCAGGCTGCTGGCATTAACCTTTAAAAAGGAGATAGAGCAGCTTTTAAACTAGATATTAGGGGAAAGCCGACAGTTGCCCAAGAGCGGATGGTTCGGAAGAATGTATCCTTGAAGGATACTACCAAAAGCAGAGAGGTTCCACAAAAGAGTAAAGTAGCCCAAATGCCCTCAAGTACGGAGCAGACAGAGCTTAAAGATCCCAATTTACCCATGTCTAACAATAGCCAAATTAACATGAATAAAATACATTCTCTAAAATGCTTGTATGCAAATGCTAGAAGTCTAAAGAATAAGATGGGAGAGTTAGAATATATAGCACTAAATGAAAGGTTAGATATGATTGGAATATCAGAGACATGGTGGAAGGAGGACAACCAGTGGGACACTGTGATACCTGGGTACAAACTATATCATAATGATAGAGCTGATCAAATTGGTGGAGGGGTTGCGCTCTATGTTAGAGAGGGCATTGACTCAGAAAGAATTAAAGTTTTGCAGGAAACAAAATCTGCTGTAGAATCTATATGGACTGAAATTCCATATAAAAGGGGGAAGGCAATGGCAGTGGGGGTGTACTTCGAGCACCTGGCCAGAATGACCAAATGGATGATGAAATGCTCAAAGAATTCAAGGAAGCTAACAAAAGTTACAGCGCAGTAATAATACTGGGTGATTTCAATTACCCCAGTATCGACTGGGTCAGTGTCACGTCAGGACATGCTAGGGAGATAAAGTTCCTAGATGAAATAAATGACTGCTTCTTGGAGCAGCTGGTTCATGAACCAACCAGAGGGGAAGCCATATTAGACCTAGTCCTTAGACACCAGATCTAGTGCAAGAGATAAGGGTGTTGGGGCCACTTGGCAATAGTGATCATAGCATAATCGCCTTTGATTTAATTAGTGGAGGAGGGATAGTAAGGAAATCCACAGTACTACCTTTTAACTTTTGAAAGGGAGACTATGATAAAATGAGGAAAACAGTTAAGAAAAAACTAAAAGGAGCAGTTGCAAAGGTTAAAGACGTACATCAAGCTTGGGTGTTGTTGAAAAATACTATCTTGGAAGCCCAGACCAGCTGTATTCCACGCTTTAAGAAAAGTGGAAGGAAGTCCAAAAAACTGCCAGCATGGTTTAAAGGTGAGGTCAGAGAGGCTGTTGTTGCCAAAAAAGCATCTTTCAGGAAATGGAAAAAAGAGCCAAATGACGAAACCTGGAAACAGCACAAGCACTGGCAAGTCAAATGCAAGGCATTGATAAGGCAGGCAAAGAGAGAATTTGAGAAGAAGCTTGCTGCGGAAGCAAAAACGCGAAATAAAGACCTTTTTAAGTACATTCGTAGCAAAAAACCTGTGAGAGAGTCAGTTGGTCCATTAGATGATAAAGGGGTTAAAGGAGCACTAAGAGGCGACAAGGCGATAGCGGAGAGACTGAATGAATTCTTTGCTTCGGTCTTTACTGAGGAAGATGTAGGGATGTTACCCATGACTGAAGTGGTATTTAAAGGTGCGGAAGAATTGAAGGAAATATCGATACATCAGGAAGATATCTTACAACTATTAGATAAACTGAAGAGTAGCAAATCACCTGGGCCGGATGGTATACATCCAAGGGTGTTGAAAGAACTGAAATATGAGATTGCAGACCTGCTATCAGTTATCTGTGAACTATCATTAAAATCATCTCTAATACCTGAAGATTGGAGGATCGCCAATGTAACACCAATTTTTAAAAAGGGTTCCAGGGGTGATCCGGGAAACTACAGACCGGTGAGCCTGACGTCAGTACCGGGAAAAATGGTAGAAACCATCATAAAGAATAAAATTACTCAGCATGTAGATAGTCACAACCTAATGGGAGACAGCCAACATGGCTTTAGACAAGGAAGATCTTGTCTTACTAATCTGTTATGTTTGTTTGAAGGAGTGAATAAACAGGTGGACAAAGGTGAGTCGGTTGATATTGTGTATCTGGACTTTCAGAAAGCCTTTGACAAGGTCCCTCATCAGAGACTTTTGGCAAAACTAAAGAGTCATGGGATAGGAGGCAGTGTACTATTGTGGATCAGGAACTGGTTAAAAGATAGAAAGCAGAGGGTAGGGCTAAATGGCCAATTTTCCCAATGGAGAAAGGTGAATAGTGGTGTACCCCAGGGATCTGTGCTGGGTCCGCTGCTTTTTGACATATTCATAAATGACCTGGAAAGTGGAATAACGAGTGAGGTGATCAAATTTGCAGATGACACAAAACTATTTAAAGTTGTTAAAACCCAAGAGGATTGTGAAAAATTGCAAGAGGATCTTGATAAATTGGAAGACTGGGCATCAAAATGGCAGATGAAATTTAATGTGGACAAGTGCAAGGTTATGCACCTAGGGAAGAACAACCCAAACTATGGTTACACGATGCAAGGTTCCACATTAGGAACCACCACCCAGGAAAAAGATTTAGGCGTCATTGTGGATACCATGTTAAAACCCTCAGCCCAGTGTGCAGCGGCGGCCAAGAGAGCAAATAGAATGCTAGGTATGATAAGGAAAGGAATGGAAAATAAAACAAAAGATATTATAATGCCTCTATATCGTTCCATGGTGAGATCGCACCTTGAATATTGTGTGCAATTCTGGTCGCCGTATCTTAAAAAGGATATAGCGATTTTAGAAAAGGTACAGAGAAGAGCCACCAAAATGGTAAAGGGGATGGAAGGATACTTCTATGAAGAAAGGCTAAAAAGGTTAGGGCTCTTTAACCTGGAAAAGAGACGGCTGAGGGGAGATATGATAGAAGTCTATAAATTAATGAACGGAGTGGAACGGGTAAACGTAGATCGATTGTTTACCTAATCAGAATATAGAAAGACTAGGGGACATGCAATGAAGCTACAGGGTAAACTATTTAAGACTAATAAAAGAAAATATTTTTTCACTCAACGTTGTAATCAAACTCTGGAATTTGTTACCGGAGGATGTAGTAAAGGCTGTTATTGTAGCTGGGTTTAAAAAAGGTTTGGACAAGTTCCTGGAGGAAAGGTCCATAAACCATTATTAAGAAGTGACCGAAGATATCAATGCTTGACCCAGTACAAGCATTGTGGAACTTGTGTCTCTTGGGGAAACTGCTAGGTACATATGACCTAGATTGGCCACTGTTGGAAACAGAATACTGGGCTTGATGGACCTTGGTCTGACCCAGTATGGCATATCTTATGTTCTTATGGTTGCCTTTGGGGAATTGAGTTCCAACATGGATTTAGTCATCAGAGGGGCAGATAAAGGTGTCGGGTTAGTAATACAATCTCGCCTGGCTTATGAGGAGCATTTATTGCTGCAATTACAGGATGTTAAATATTATCGACCACTCCTGAGGGATCCTACCTTACAATTGCAAATTATTATTCGGTCCTTGGTTTCTGAGGCTCAATCACGGTGGTCATATTACTTCTTGTGAAGCCAGATTCTTGGTTCAGAAGCATCCTAAGATTCCTGTGATATATACAGTACCTAAGGTGCACCAATCACTAACTAATCCTCCGGGCCACCCCATTGTCTCTTGTAGAGGCTCCATTTTTGAGCCCTTATCACAGTTTAGTGATGCCTTTTTGAAATTGGAGGCATGTGAGGTCCGTTCATATCTTCGGGACACATCCCATTTTCTGAGCCTTCTGGTGGAATTTGATGGATCCTTGGAGGGGGTAACCTTAGTGACTTTGGACATCACCGCATTATATACTAACATCCACCAGGAGGAGGTTTTGTCTCTTTTGCAATCAGCTTTTGTACGGGCACCGGACCGTATTCCAAAATCTTTTCTATTGGACATCACTCAGCTGGTTTTGATAAAGAATTATTTTATGTTTCAGGGTCAGTTTTACCAACAGGAACATGGGATAGCCATGGGTGCTGCGGTAGCTCCATCCATAGCTACCCTCTATCTGGCTGCCATGGAGGAGACCCAGATATATCCGGGAGAGTGGTTTAAGTGGGTATGGCTGTTGGTCCGCTTTTTGGATGACATTTTCTTTCTTTGGACATCCACGGGAGATGACTTGACGAGATTTGTAGCTTGGTTAAATATCCTTAAGGGGAACATACAGTTCACAGTTCATAGTAGTGATAGGCACATTGAATTTTAGGATGTTTTGGTGAAGATACAGGATCGAACATTTTTTACCACGTTATTCCGAAAACCTGCCCAGCGCAACAGCCTCCTCTGAAGGGATAATTGGAATAAAGGGATAATCAGCTCAGATCTGCTTTATATGTTTGCCTTATGATTGCATATATATCTGCCTTATAACTGCACTCTGGCCTGTTTGAAACATACACAGCAACATATGGTTGGCACAAAACAGGTGGGCAACAGGAAAAGAGTACATGCAGCTTACTACTGTTATAAAGCCTAAAAAAGCTATACTTTGGACAGAAGTGTCCAAGGATATAAGCCTAGGTTCAAACAGGTCAAGCCAGGAATTCAACTAATGCTCTTGCCCTGAAGGTTTCAATTGGTGCCAGCAGATGGAAAAACACAGGAGGAGGCAGAGGGCTATGATTGATTGCATAGATAGGCAAGCCTTGATCAGCAGATCCAGCTGCATAAACATAGGAGGACCTGGGAAAGAGCTTTGCAGGAAGCCTGCAAACACCTAAGAATTTATGCTGAATTTGCTGAAACTATTTAGAATTTGAAGCAGAGAGGTATATATATATGACAGCAATTTTAGAGGGTCTTGGGCAGTTCTTTTCTCCCCTTGCAGAGAGAAGGCTGCCCCGCTGTCCCTCAGACAGGCACTTGCTATCTGCATCTATAACCATTTGTTTGCTGTGCCAAATAAAAAGTTTCTTTGTAGCTGAGCAACTGTGGTCTGAACTGTTTATTGGTAATTGGGAAGACTTTGTAGGTGGACCCGGCCTACACCTCAGATATCATAGTCACCATCCTGCTGCTTTGCGGAGGGGTCTTCCCTTCGGTCAATTTCTGCGGTTAAGAAGGATTTGTTCTACGATGGAAGAATATAAGATCCAAGCCCGGTTGTTACGGTTGCGTTTGTTTGAATGGGGTTACCCCAAGAAAGTGGTGCGGACTGCTTACATCAGGGCACGGTTCTCCTATCGTGAGTGGTTGTTGGATGGCAACACCGCTTCTACAGCCGGCAGGGAGGGGTCTGGCACCGCTGGGGTTGAATCCATTATAGGGGTGTTACCTTTTATGTTTTACACATCTCAAGTGACAAAAGTGTTATGCAAACATTGGCGAGTGTTACAAATGCACAGTTGCTTTCAAAAACCTGTACGTTTTGCATATACAAGGGGTCCCAACTTACGTGATCGATTAGTCCATTCCGTTTTGCACGTCCCCACTTATGATAAAGATTGCTCTGTACCGGGTCATTGGGCATGTGGCCGCTGTAAGTTTTGCGGCATCGCTATGGTTGGGTCTCAATGGGTTTGTCCAATGTCACATCGGTCTTTTTCATTTTCTGGATTTTCTACATGTCAGTCTAGTTATGTGGTGTATATACTAATTTGTCCTTGTGGACTCGTTTATGTAGGGAGAACTATACGCGCTTGGGGGAACATGCTTCCAGGATAAAACAAAGGGTTTTGTCAGCGCCGGTGGTTGAACACTGTGTTCTTAAAAATCATTCTTTTTCTGATTTTAAATGGAGAGTGATTGATCAGGTGCCACCCCTCCTTCGGGGTGGGGGGGGGGGGTGATCGGGAACAACAATTACAATGACGGAAACAGTGTTGGATTTTCCGATTACATTCGGTGGCTCCTTTGGGCTTGAATGCTGAATTGGATTGGTGGAGCTTAATCTAATGTGATAGCCGGGGGTTTGTTTGCAACTGTGTATCCTTCGGGTATTCATTCACATCTCTCAATCAGGTTTGGTCCCGGGGTGGGGGCTCTGATTGGATCCATCAGTCACGTGACCAATCAGGTGGCAACCGGCGGGACCTATCAGCAGCCATCACTACGACGTATGTGAACTGTTGGGTTTAGCGTTTTTTAGTTTGAGTGACTTGATGGCGGGAAAGCAGGCTGGTAGACATTCAATGGAGGAACACTTGATAAAGGGCTTTTTTCAGCCCGAAACATGCATGTCGTGGGTGTATGTCTGAATTCCAGTTATCTCTGACTGGGAACATCGTCTTAACATTGAGATAAGTGTGTTCGCACTATTTCTATATTTTGGGTGATTTTTATTCACTGGATTAAAAAGGGCACTTCTTGCACTGAGGGGGGGGTGTCATCATCTCTCCTCTCAGGCAGGTCGATCCCGACAATAATGGAGATATAGGTATTGGCACATAGTTCTTGGATTTTTTCAATTGCTTTACCCATCAGCTAATGGCCAATGACTTTTCTATTTGGTTGATATACACTTTAGTAAGCATGCCTCTAAAACATGCAAATGTGGCCCTAGCCAAGAGAAAAATCTTGAACGGTATCTGCCTCATGACAAATTCAAATAAAAACACATCTAAAAATTGGAAACATAAAAACAATATAAAATATAAATAATTAGACTAAATTGATAGAATAAAATAAATGTCATGAAGCCATCCATGTAAAGCTACAGGGTACTCACCTCTTCACTGTAGCTTTCAGATCCTGAATCCTGTCCTTTGTCTTTCTCCGACTTTTGTTTTGATGAAATTACAAGTGCCTTAATTGTTTTGCCATGAATAGACCCTTGCCCCTTGTGTGTTTGTCCCTTATTTGTGTTGCCATGAATAGACTTTGGCTCCATGTTTGTTTGCCCTGAATTGACTTTTGTTCCATGTTTTGTCTTGACTAGATTGTAAGCTCTGACGAGCAGGGACTGTCTTTTGCATGTATATCTCTACAGCGCTGCGTGCGTCTGGTAGCGCTATATAAATGCTCAATAGTAGAAGTAGCAGTAGTAGTACTAGGGAATGGTTGCATTCACAAAACCACTAAGGTCCAGTTCTTGATTGAGACCTCTACAGCCCATATTTCAAAAATGAGTTTTTGTTTTTCTCACAAGAAAACCTGATCTATATTTCTCCTCCCTTATCTACCCGGCCATGAGATGGATGCTAATTTTGGTACACAAAACCTCAATATCTCAAAATCATGTCCTTTTAGTATACAATGTTCACCTATTGGAGCAGTCAAGCTCTCTCCCTTCAAACAATATTTCTGGTCTGCTAATCTAGTACATAATTTCCTCTTGGTCTTGCCCACACAAAGCAAGTATCAAGGACACTGAAAGGCCCATTTTAAATAAGTTGTGGAGATCAGAACTGCAACATTCAAGTCAGGGTGTGCTCTATTTCCCCTGTATTTAACAAAAGGCTTTGCTAAACCTGCACCTCAGGTTGTAAGGAGTGAATGTAAAATATGGGATTTTATAATTTATGCACGCAACCACTCACTCACCCAGACTCTGCCCTTTCCTCCATTTGCAGACAGGCATGTCTGTGTGGGGGAATTTGATTGAAACCGCCATGGTAAAGTGTGCCATAGTAGGATAGCAGGGGATGTGCAGCTGGGTGGGCATAGGGGCGGGCCGATGGTGTATGTTTGTGAGTGTGAATTCATGGTATGATGTCCACATATATTTGCATGGGGAGAGTTTAGCTGTGGAGATATGAGGGTGGAGTGTCAATGATGATGAGATGTATGTGTGCGTGTGGCAGCACGGAGTGTGTGTATGACTCTTGGCATGTAGGCTTTTCTCTCCCTTACACTTTTCCCTGTTCTCGTGCACTCATATCCTTTTCCTCCCCTCCTCTCCCTCCCTACTATCCAACCTTGCACTCTCTCCATTCCCTGCCTCCTTTCTCTCTCTTTTCTTGCACTCTCTCTCTTACCGGTTCCTATGCTAACCCTGGCCCTTCCATTGTCCCTCTTCTCTTTTCCTCCTTTCTGGCCACCTCTTCTATCCTGAACATAAGAAATGTCACACTAGGTCAAACCAAAGGTCTATCAAGCCCAATAACCTCTTTCCAACAATGGACAATCCAGTTCCGGAGAGTTTCCCAAAAAGGTACACAGATTCCGCATTGCTTGTTATGGGGTAAGCAGTGGACTTCTGTGGTCTTCTTTAATAATTGTTTATGGATTTCCTTCAGGAACGTGTCCAAACCTTTTTTTAAATGCAGCTACACTGACAGCTTTTACTACATCCTCTGGTAACAAATTCCAGAGTTCAATTACTCTTTGAGTGAAAAAAATATTTTCTGTTATTAGTCCTAAATGGGCTACATTTTAACTTCATTGATTATCCCCTAGTCTTTCTACTTTTTGAAGGAGTAAACAGCTGATCTACGTTTACCCAGTCTCCAGGAACAAGCAGGAATGTAGTCTTCACATATGGGTATCATCGGTACCGACGGAGCCTGCGCAGGAACGCTCCCCAGTGTCCAATAGGAATGCTTTTGGGAGCATCCCTCAGCACATGCACGCTGCCTTCCCGCCTTTCCAACTGTCCCTCTTCAGTTCTTCATTTTCCGCGGAGCCGACAGGACCTATACCCTGTCACCGCAGAAAATTCTGTCTTTAAAATTGTTTTCTTGTGGTCGTGTTTGCCTCCGCACGACGCTTACCGGTACTGCCGGTTCTTTTCTTTTCTTTTCTAAACCCCCCCCCCAAACTTATACTTTGAACTGTTTCTCTTCAGAAACTTCTCTTTTTTGGTGCTAGGCTCCATTTTGGGCACTAGGCCCCATATTCCTTAAACATGGAAAAACCAACTAGTGGTTTTAAAAAATGTACTAAGTGTGGCGGTACCATTTCCGTCACTGACACCCATGATTGGTGTCTTAAATGTTAAGGGCCTGAACATTCTCCAGCTGAATGTCTCTCCTGTATGGGGATGACTAAGAGAGAAAGACAGAACCGGGCTGCAAAGCTTGGTACTCTCTTTTCTTTGGATGCCAGATCCATTGCATAGACATCTTCAAGAGCCTCCTCTTCCTCCCATGGATCTCAGGTAAGTAAACAAAAAAGCCGGTCCTCAAAGGGTAGCTCTCCTGCTAAGCATTGAGAGGCCATTGGCATTGCCCTTGAGGGAACCACACCGGCAAAACAGCCCCGGCGGGAGGCTTTGGCTTCCAGAGCATCAATGGGGCTCTAGGATGTTCTCGAGGCCTCGGCCTCGACAGAACTACTGGTGCCATGCTCAGGGGTTCCGGCCGTTTTAACCGGTACCGACACCCAGGCATTGGCAGCGTCGATAGACCAGAGGTTCCTCGCTATCGAACGCAGCATTGCAGCTCTTCTCACAGCTGCGGTACCGATGACACCTATGGTTCAACGGGTACCGGTACTGACATCGATACCGATGCCGGTACCTACACCGGTACAGACACCAGTACCGACGATACTGGTACCAACGGTACCGGCCCCGGTGGGAATTATTCCCACGCCATCTTTGGCTGGAATCGACAGATCGATACCGGATCAACTCGGTACCGACTTCGATCAATACCGGGACCGTGCTTTGCATGAGCATCGTGGTCAGGAATACATCGAATCCTCCAATTCCGAAGACTCTGACAATTCTTCTGGTACCAGAGGGTTTCTCCCAGAAGATCCCTCTTCTCCCCAACGCAGAATGTCACCTCCAGAGGACATGTCTTTTCAGGATTTTATTCGTGATGTGGCCAAGGGCCTTTCAATCACGGTAGCTCCTGAACAGGAACCCAGAGCAAAGGAATTGGAAATTCTCCAATATCCTAAAGCTCCAAAGGAGGCAGCCACTCTGCCCATCCATGAAATTCTGCATATCTTGATGCTCAGAATGTGGGAGACACCTCTGACTACATCTCCTCATTCTAGGAGGCTTGATACTATGTATCAAGTTCCGCCATGTCCTGGATTTCAAAAGACTCAGCTGCCACACCATTCAATGAGTTGGAGTCAGCCATACACAGGATGAAAAGTGCAAAGAGGCATGCATCCAATCCCCCAGGTCGTGAATGCAGGACTCTGGACGCTTTTGGGTGCCCAACTTTTCAGGCATCCATGCTTTCAGCTAGGAACAGTTCATATATACTATATATGGGCATGTTCCTCAAAGAAGTTACAGGAGACTTGGAGCTTATGAGCCCACTTCTCCCAGATGACAAGAGACAAGACTTTCTTGCTCTAGTTAAGCATGCTCAAGATGTCTCCAAGTTTGTCAATTGTGCAGCCTTTGACTGCTTTGAATGCATTAGCAGAACCTCTGCTATTGCCATTGGGGCACGACGGATTGCCTGGTTTCAGGCATCAGACTTGGAGACTTGGGTACAGGACAAGTTAGGCAACATTCCTTGCATGGGAGAGAATCTCTTTGGCAAGAACTGGCAGGAAAAGGCTAACGAGTTAGATGCTGCCAATACCACTCTAGATAGATTGTCAAAATCTACAGCCACTCCAGCCAGAAAGAAGCCTTATAAAAAACCTTCTTTCAGCAAAAAGAGGAAATTTTATCCTTCCTATACCCTACAGAGTCAAACTCAGGGTCAGGTTGCCCAAAAGGGACAAACTAGACAGCAAAAGAAGCCAAAAGGCCCGAGAGCCCAACCAGCTCCGCAGGTTCAGCCCGCTCAAGGGCTTTGACTCCTTCCTAGAGAGCTTAGCCTTCCTGCCTCTGAGGGGTCCCCAACCCCCCAATATCCCAGGCAGGTTTTGCCACTTTGCCAGCAGATGGCATCAGATAACAGCAGAAGATTGAACTCTGTCCATTGTAGGAGAGGGGTACAAGCTCCATTTTCACAGCATGCCCCCTCCTACAATTCTAAGGAATAGTAGTTCTAGCCTTCTAATAGGAAGTGTAGTTATGCACCGAGAGTGTAGGCAAAAATGACAACGTTTATTTCCCCAAAACGCAAACAAAGTTCAAGCATGTTGTAATAGGATACTTTTCCAGGTATTCGCTCCAGGTCATTTACAAACTGGGCTGTATTAGCTTCACAGTTCTTTCTTTTATGCAAGTGCTTCAAAATAACAGATAGAAAAAAACATAGCTTCTTCATTCAGCCAAAGTAAAATACCTTCTTTTACCTTTGTCTTCATTCAGCACTCAAATACAGAAACAATAAGTATTCTCCTCTTAACAAGAGCATGCTCCTACCTTCTGCTTATGGCTAGGCTTCCTTACTCAGTTTCTCAGGAGACTTTTATCTTCTTAGCTATTTCTTAGCTGAGAGACTCAACACTATCAGCTTTACACAATGTACAGTCCATGAGCTCCTCTGGCTGCATAGAATCTTGTTCAATGAGGTCCACCTGCATTCTCTCTAGCTCCTGTAATGCAGTGCCCTGCTCTGAAGCTTCAACGGACGTCCCAGGGTAAACCCTCTCTAAGGAACCCTGCGTTTCTCTGGAGTACAGCTCTCCCTGGTAAGGCAACGTTATCTGTGAGGCTGTGGACACTTCCCCTTGGCTGTGCTCACCCATCTCCCTCCAACATCTGGGAAACAATCCCTGGCTTACTTGCCTGCATTCCTCTCTGGAGCTCTGCCACGGATTCCTGTTCCAGACTGGGCTCTGTGAACTCTTGGGCTGAGTCCTGGGCTTCCAGCTCTGAACTCTCTGAATCCTTTCAACAGGAACTGGGGTTTGAAGCTTTTCCTGTGCACTCTCTCTGAGCACTCCTCTCCTGGTCTCTCTCCTCCCAGGCTCTCTCCACGGCCTTCTCGTCTCCTCCCCGGCTGTCTCCTCAACTCTGGGTGTGATCCTCCTTCTGGCTGTAGGTGTGACTCCTCTCTCCACTGTGGATGTGACTCCTCTCTCCATTGTGGATGTGACTCCTCTCTCCACTGTGGATGTGACTCTCCTCTCCACTGTGGATGTGACTCTTCTCTCCACTGTGGGTGTGGCTCCTCTCTCCACTGTGGATGTGACTCTTCTCTCCCCTGTCTCTAGCCTCGGTTTATATCTCTGCCTCTCGGGCCGTGTCTCTCTCTCTCTAGACAGGTGCATATAATCATCTTCCAAGCCTGCAACTACGTCAGCAGAGCTTGGGTGTGGCAGCCTAAGTTCAGATTCCCTGTGCTTGCTCTCTCTAGGGAAACGCTGAAACCTGTGCACTTCAGGGATGTCACTTTTCTTAAAGGTAAAATCCTTAGTTTCTCCTATTTCCATAGGCTCCCTATGGCCTTCCTTATCACATATCCCCCCCCCCTAAGATATTACGGGCTGGCGGCATTTCACCCGCACAGTTCGTAATCCGCGATAGGGCATAAGAACATAAGAACATAAGATATGCCATACTGGGTCAGACCAAGGTCCATCAAGCCTAGTATCCTGTTTCCAACAGTGGCCAATCTAGGTCATACGTACCTAGGAGTTTCCCCAAAAGATACAGGTTCCGCAGTGCTTGTACTGGGTCAAGCATTGATATCCTGGGTCCCGTCTTAACAATGGCTTATGGACCTTTCCTCCAGGAACTTGTCCAAACCCTTTTTAAACCCAGCTACACTAACGGCCTTTACTACATCCTCCGGTAACAAATTCCAGAGTTTGATTACACGTTGAGTGAAGAAATATTTTCTTTTATTAGTTTTAAATAGTTTACCCTGTAGCTTCATTGCATCGTCGTCTTCTTTGTAACTGCCGAAACCGCTGCATCAACTTTCAGGAGCCGAAAGAGCTTGCAGTCCTAATCCAACAGCAGATAGAGACACACCATTGCCCTCGATCCCTTAAAGCTAGCCTCCGGCAGATCCCACTCATCATGACTTATCTGCCTATTTTATGCACTGGAAAAACTTTCTGCGATTTGCGTAACGCTTGCAGTAATGGGTGCCTTGAGGGATTCCATGATGAAAGCCAGCAACTCCTCTCGGCGGAACACCGGTACAATGCACACCTGCTTTTCCTGCTCTGGGTTCTCCCCCTTTCTTCCAGGTCCTCATCCCCTTCCGGCCCTTCAGACAATGGAGATTCACCCTGACCCTCCTCCGAGGGCTTGGGCCTCTTTGCGGGTAGTGTCCCCAGCTTGCTGTCAAGAGGACCCCCCCCCGGTCCTTTTGGCCCAGCGTTCCGACCAAGGGGGCATTCTGATGCAATATTCCTGCTCTGTGTTCCACCCTGTAACCATTTCAGGGGTGCATGATCCGTGACCAATAAGAACTTTTGACCAGTTAGATAAAATCTGAGGGCCTGCACCGCCCATTTGATGGCCAAACATTCCTTTTCAATCGTCGAGTAGTTCTGTTCCATCTGAGACAGTTTTCTGCTAAGGAACATTATAGGATGTTCCGCTCCCTCATGCGTTTGCGACCGAACTGCCCCTAAGCCCGTCTCAGACGCATCTGTTTGGACGATAAATGGCTGTTTAAAGTTTACGCCACATAACACTGGAGCTTCACACAGCTTCCCTTTTAACACCGTGAAAACCTTTTCAGCCTCCGGGGTCCACATGAGATGATTTGGAGCGTTCTTCTTCAGCATGTCTGTGAATAAAGAGCTTTCTTCAGCAAAACGGGGGATGAAACGTCGATAGTACCCGATTAGACCCAGAAAACTCCTCAATTGTTTTTTGGTCATTGGCCTAGGAAAATTTTTGACACTATCTATCTTATTCATTAAAGGTCTGACCATGCCCCACTCCACCATATGTCCAAGGTATTTTACTTCTTGACCAGCAAACATACATTTTCCTGGGTTGAGGGTAAGGCCGGCCCGTCTCATAGCCCTTAGGACGGCTTCCACTCTTGGTAAATGTTGGGCCCAACTGGAACTATGTATGATGATGTCATCCATGTATGCCACGGCGTAGTCCTTATGTGGATGTAGAATGTGGTCCACCAACCTTTGGCACATTGCTGCTGCACCATGTAGGCCAAAGGGCATCCTTCGAAATTGGAAGAGTCCAATCGGCGTACTAAAAGCAGTCTTCGCACAGACTCTCTGGTTAGGGGAATTTGCCAGTAGCCCTTAGTCATATCTAATGTGGTCAGGAATTGAGCCTGTCCCAACCAATCCAATAATTCTTCAATGCGAGGCATGGGGTACGCATCGAACATTGAGATGGCGTTCACCTGCCTAAAATCTATTCAAAATCTTAGAGTGCCATCGGGCTTTGGCACTAGCACTATGGGGCTACACCATGGGCTTTTGGATTCCTCAATAATCCCCATTTCCAGCATCTCCCGTACCTGGGCCACTACCTCTTGTTTCCTGGCCTCAGGTAGCCAATAAGGCCTTTGCCTAACCATCTTCCCAGGTGGGGTTATAATTTCATGAGCTACTAAGTTGGTCTCCCCAGGTATTGGCGTCAAGACATCTGTAAATTTCTCCAGCAATCTGGCGAGTTCTTGCCTTTGCAGCAGGGAAAGTTCTTCACCCATCCTAGGTTCCGGATTCATCTTCAATTCTGCCAGTTGCGGACCTAAATCCTCTTCCACTTTCTCCTCTGCAGTGGCAGTCAGTCCCTTCACATTGGTTCGTCCAGTGGAGCCGAACCCTCCGGCTCCTCGACCTGTAGGGGTCACCATGGAGACCTCTTCCAATGACGGAAACCCCACTCTCTCACAAATGAGTTGAGCAATTCGATCGCCCACCTTCATTATGAAATCCTCCTCCCCGAAATTAAAGAGCAACACTTTTACTGCCCCCCTATAATCTGGGTCGATAACGCCAGCGCTGACATCCAGAAAATGCTTTAAGGCCAAACCAGAGCATGGTGCAATGCGGCCGTGACACCCAAGTGGCATTTCCATTTGTAGACCAGTGTCTACCGGGGCCTTTCCATGTTTGGGAATTACTTCCTCCACAGCGCTGCACAAATCATAACCTGCTGCTTGGGGTGAGGCTCTTCGGGGACTCTGAGCCTGCATAGATATCTTGCAAAATTTTAATACAAATTTTTGCTTAACTGGGGAATCACTTTTCAGAGGCTGTTCCTTTGGGTTCTGACCTTGCTTCTTGGGTTTCTCAAACAGGGGCCTGGGAACCACGGTTACCATGGCTTCTGCCTTCTGGCCGAAATCCTTTTCTATCCCCTTTTCTGCGTCCAACTTAGTTCTCCATTGAGACCTACACTGTCTCTCCTGACCACAGTTCCCTCTAAGCTGTGCATGTGTGCGCGCGCGTGCACACACCTCGCCGAGCGAGCGCACATACTTTACAACAGAGCACACAAAAATTACGGTTCTGATTCTGATAGAAAACAACACAGACTTCTTAAAATTGAAAAGTTGTTGTGTATTTCCAGTTTTCACAAGTTCTACAATATTTTCTGGTGCAATCAATGTGGTGTACATACTGTATTCTGACATGTAGTCAAATTTTAAAGTATATAACTCCGAGTGTCGTTATGTGGCGCACAAAAATTTAACCTTCCTTCAAAAGCTGCACAGCTGATATTTTATGCGCACACAGCCTACAGAAAATTAGAGGGAACATTGCTCCTGACCCCGCTCAGCTTTTCCCTTCTTACTCCCATCAGAAAGGGAAGCTATCAGGTCATCATGGGATGGAAGTTCACCTAGGGTTTCATCTGGATGCTCATCCTTTTTATCTGGGGTCTCGGACTGGGATCAAGTAGACACAGACCCATTTTTGGATGTAGGCCCTTCTCCAACCCTCTTTTGAACTGGGGCCAATCCCTACCCAACACTAGGTCATGGGGCAATCTCGGGACTACAGCTACCAGGACGTCCCTCTGTATCCCTAACCCATTTATTAATAGCCCATACATGGGATAAAGGGAGGATGCCCCGTGGATACATCTAATCCGAACCCTTCCCTCTGGTCGGCTTGATACTGACTCACTCTGGGCTTCTATCGCCTGTCAGAGTCTCCGGGAGATCATACTCTGGTCAGCACCTGAGTCAAGTAGAGCTTCAGTAACAATGCCCTGAACATCAACCTTCAAAAGAAATCCCTCTCTCAGCTGCTTTGCCTTAGCGCTTATCAACGCTGTTCGTGCTTTACATTCCTTTTGTATGTGTCCTATCTTTCCACATTGAAAACATTTTTTCTTTGCCCACCTACTCTCTGTCATAGGCATATAAGTTTTCATACACTTTACACTTTGTCTTGGGTTCCTTTCTGATCGTTCAAAACCAGCCTCTGCTGCCATTTCCAAAGCGCCCCCTTTCGCTTGACCAGCCAATTCTGCCTCTAAATATCGCTCGGTCAGCAGGGTTGCTTCTCCTGTAGTTCGGCAGTTTTGTAATATCAGAAAGGATTGAATTTCCTTAGGGATCGCAGCCATAAATTGCTCTAACACAATTGTATCTATTAGCATCTCCATGGTTTTACCTTCAGGAGCTAACCTTCTCAAAGTTAAGCCTTTGACCCTTTGGCACAGAGCCTTAGGTGTCTCACCAGGTCTTAACCCTGTGGCTCTCAACATGCGATGGTAGACCATCTGAGTTAAACCTAAGCAATCTCAGATAGCCCTTTTTAGCTCTACATAATCCATAGCAAGTGCCGCGGGCATGGCCCTGTAGGCTGCTAACGCCTCTCCTGTGAGAGATGTGGCTAGCCGTACGGCCCACTGTTCCATTGGCCACCCTACAGTATTCAAAAAAATGAAAATTGCTAAACACCCTCACCTTATACCTTAAGGCTCAATCCAATACTCAGCCTTCTTTCCATCAAAAAATTTTTTTTATATATTTTATAATTTTTTATAAAAACATAAATCAAACCCAGGGGTTCATTTACGCATTCATTCTACTTTTATATACTCACTTGTACATTGATTTATGTTTTTATAAAAAATTATAAAATATATAAAAAAAAATTTTTGATGGAAAGAAGGCTGAGTATTGGATTGAGCCTTAAGGTATAAGGTGAGGGTGTTTAGCAATTTTCATTTTTTTGGGTAAACAAAACCCTCCAAAATCACGACCTACACTATTGTGCACCCTACAGTATTAGCAATTCTTTCAAAAGCTTCTAAGAAATCGTCAATATCATCTTTTTCTGTGAGTTGTCCCAAGAAAAAGGTTCCACACATCTGTGGCCCTACCATACAGGCATTATGGGTCCTTCCTGGATCCGATAAGGTTGGTAATGCTCCAACCGTTGCCTTCTGGTGAGTGAGCACCGCCTCCATTAAATCCAGTACTGGCTTCTGTTGCACCTGCAAAGAGGCTGCCGCCTGTTCCTGTGCCTGATGCGCCATTTCTCGTTGCTTCTGGAATTGGGACCCCATCCATTGCAGTATGTCCTTCGGATCCATCTTTGTAGTTTTCTGCAGGAGGAAAGAAAACAAACAACACCCACCAAGTGCGGTACCACCACAAACTCTGCTCGTCCCTTTTAGCTTGACTGCTTGAAACTTCCACCCCTTTTCCTTGTATCCAAATTTTCCCATGCCTAAATACTCGTTACCTGAGGATAGGCGTTGACTCTGGCCTTAAAAAGGGTGTGGTTCACTGGCCTTTCGTCGCTCTGGCCGACCCTACCAGCGATATTCCTTCTGCAGCACACAGCACAGCTCAGCAGTTTGGTGTTGAAAGTCCTTTGGCGTATATCCTGAAGTGTTTGTAAATCCTTATACATGCGAAATCCAAAAACTACGCCACTTGTCATGCCCTAGCCCTCCGCCTAAGGCTTAGAGGGATAGGGATGCCATTAACTTCCCTTGTAAAAAGCTTAAACAGAATATTTTCTTCTCCAGTGAAGGATGCTGGGAATAATAGTTCTAGCCTTCTAATAGGAAGTGTAGTTATGCACCGAGAGTGTAGGCAAAAATGACAAAGTTTATTTCCCCAAAACGCAAACAAAGTTCAAGCATGTTGTAATAGGATACTTTTCCAGGTATTCGCTCCAGGTCATTTACAAACTGGGCTGTATTAGCTTCACAGTCCTTTCTTTTATGCAAGTGCTTCAAAATAACAGATAGAAAAAAACATAGCTTCTTCATTCAGCCAAAGTAAAATACCTTCTTTTACCTTTGTCTTCTTTCAGCACTCAAATACAGAAACAATAAGTATTCTCCTCTTAACAAGAGCATGCTCCTGCCTTCTGCTTATGGCTAGGCTTCCTTACTCAGTTTCTCAGGAGACTTATCTTCTTAGCTATTTCTTAGCTGAGAGACTCAACACTATCAGCTTTACACAATGTACAGTCCATGAGCTCCTCTGGCTGCATAGAATCTTGCTCAATGAGGTCCACCTGCATTCCCTCTAGCTCCGGTAATGCAGTGCCCTGCTCTGAAGCTTCAACGGATGTCCCAGGGTAAACCCTCTCTAAGGAACCCTGCGTTTCTCTGGAGTACAACTCTCCCCGGTAAGGCAACGTTATCTGTGAGGCTGTGGACACTTCCCCTTGGCTGTGCTCACCCGTCTCCCTCCAACGTCTGGGAAACAATCCCTGGCTTACTTGCCTGCGTTCCTCTCTGGAGCTCTGCCACGGATTCCTGTTCCAGACTGGGCTCTGTGAACTCTTGGGCTGAGTCCTGGGCTTCCAGCTCTGGACTCTCTGAATCCTTTCAGCAGGAACTGGGGTTTGAAGCTTTCCCTGTGCACTCTCTCTCTGAACACTCCTCTCCTGGTCTCTCTCCTCCCAGGCTCTCTCCACGGCCTTCTCGTCTCCTCCCCGGCTGTCTCCTCAGCTCTGGGTGTGATCCTCCTTCTGGCTTTGGGTGTGGCTCTTCTCTCCACTGTGGATGTGACTCCTCTCTCCACTGTGGATGTGACTCTCCTCTCCACTGTGGGTGTGGCTCCTCTCTCCACTGTGGATGTGACTCTTCTCTCCCCTGTCTCTAGCCTCGATTTATATCTTTGGCTCTCGGGCCGTGTCTCTCTCTCTCTAGACAGATGCATATAATCATCTTCCAAGCCTGCAACTACGTCAGCAGAGCTTGGGTGTGGCAGCCTAAGTTCAGATTCCCTGTGCTTGTTCTCTCTAGGGAAACGCTGAAATCCGTGCACTTCAGGGATGTCACTTTTCTTAAAGGTAAAATCCTTAGTTTCTCCTATTTCCATAGGCTCCCTATGGCCTTCCTTATCACAAACCTCTGCAGACAATCTGCTAGATCACGAGGTCTCAACACTTCTTGCCCAAGGGGTAATAGAAGAGGTACCCATTCTTCAATGGGGTGCAGGGTTCTATTCCCCCTATTTTCTTATTCCAAAGAAAACAGGAGGACACAGACCCATTCTAGACCTCAGAGAACTGAACAAATACCTGTTCCGAGAGAAGCTGAAAATGATTTCTCTAGGAACTCTTCTGCCATACCTTCAAAGCCAGGATTGGCTTTGCTCTCTAGACTTAAAGGATGCATATACTCACATTCTGATCCATCCAGATCACAGGAAATTTTTACAATTCTTTTTCAAGGAGAAAGCATTTCCAGTACAGGGTTCTTCCCTTTGGTCTGGCTTCAGCACCAAGAGTATTCACGAAATGCATGGCAGTAGTAGCTGCATTTCTGCGAACCCTGGGGATATTCGTCTTCCCTTACTTAGACAACTGTCTCATTTGAGCCCCTACAGTTGCAGAGGCCAGCACTGCACTGTCTCGCACAATGCGAATCCTCCAGTACTTGGGGTTGGTAATAAATTCCCAAAATCCCAACTTGTTCCTTCACAATGCCTAGAATTCATAGGGGCCTGTCTAGATACCAGACAGGCAAGGGCTTTCCTTCCACAGGCCCGATGTCTTCGCATAATGCAACTAGCTTCTCAAGCAGCAGGGAAATCCTCCCTAACTGCTGGAGAGCTTCTACAGTTGCTGGGACATATGGCATCCACAGTTCATGTAGTCCCATATGATCGCCTCCACATGCGAGCAGCTCAGTGGACCCTATCCACACAGTGGACACAGGCCACAGGACATTTATCAGACAAAATAATAAACTCTCAATGACTAATTTTGTCCCTCCAATGGTGGCAATCACTAGAAAATCTGACAGTGGGGTCTCCTTTCCAGCAACCCCTCTTTCAGGCCACCCTAACAACAGATGCATCACAGGTGGGTTGGGGAGCACACCTGAATCATCTCTCTACCCAGGGCACCTGGACTCCACAGGAGGCTGGTCTACACATAAACCTCCTGGAATTAAGAGCAATCTATTTAGCTCTTCGAGTATTCCACGCCCAGCTCAGCTACAAGACAGTCCTAGTTCAGACGGACAATCAAGTAGCCATGTTCTATGTGAACAAGCAGGGTGGGACAGGCTCTCTGTCATTATGCAACGAAGCTTTACGACTGTGGGCCCTTGCCAGAGAGCATCAAATTCACCTTCTAGTGGTATATCTCCCAGGCATTCAAAACCTTTGGGCAGACAAACTCAGTCGAGTATTGCTGCCTCACGAATGGTCTCTCCACCTAGACCAGGTGGCAAAGATTTTTCATCTCTGGGGCACTCCAGACATAGACCTCTTTGCAAGTCCACTGAATGCCAAACTTCCCCGGTTCTGTTCCAGGATTCCGGCACACAATTGTCAGGCAAGGGATGCCTTCCTCCTTCACTGGGGTCAGGACTTCCTTTATGCCTTCCCACCCATTCCCCTCATCCCCAAAACACTCTTCAAGCTTCGGAGAGACAGGGGTCGCATGATTTTCATAGCGCCACGATGGCCACGCCAAGCGTGGTATCCCCTGCTTCTACATCTCTCTCAAGCTGCACCTCTGGAGTTAGGGCATGCTCCAGATCTCCTTTCCCAAGAGGACGGGACACTATGGCACCCGAATCCCCAGTCCCTGCATCTCAGGGCCTGGTTGCTGAAGGCTTAGACCTCCAGGATTTCAACTTGTCCCAACAGGTAAAGGATATCCTTCAGGCTTCTAGAAAACTTTCCACAAGAAGATCTTATGCCTTCAATTGGAAACGTTTCACTATATGGTGCTCCAAGAAGAGATTAAACCCCCTTGTCATACCTCTAGAATCAATACTAGAGTATCTCTTTCAGTTATCGAATTCTGGTCTAAAGACCAATTCGGTAAGAGTCCATCTTAGTGCAATTGCAGCTTCTTATGAGCCTCTGAATGGACAACCAATTTCCTCTCATCCACTCATATCCAGATTTATGAGAGGTCTTCTATTAACCAAGCCTCCCATCAAGCCACCTCCGGTGACATGGGATCTAAATCTAGTTCTGGGGCAGCTCATGAAGCCGCCTTTTGAGCCTTTAGCCACTACAACCCTTATGTTTTTGACCTGGAAGGTCATCTTCCTAATTGCAATCACCTCTGCATGTTACATCAGTGAACTGCAAGCTTTAGTGGCTGATCCTCCTTATACTAGGTTTCATCATGATAAGGTTGTTCTTAGAACTCATCCACACTTTATGCCAAAGGTGGTTTCGCCTTTTCATTTAAATCAATCAATTTATCTTCCTGTATTTTTTCCAAGGCCTCACGCCTCTAATGCAGAAAGAAACCATCATACCTTGGATTGTAAAAGAGCCTTAGCCTTTTACCTACAGAGAACACAGCAACATAGAAAGTCCTCACAACTTTTTATAGCTTTTGACTCTAGTCATTTGGGACTTCCAGTCTCCAAAAGGACCTTATCTAAATGGATTGCCCAATGCATATCCTTTGCTTATGAGAGTAAGGGTCTTCCTCTTCTAGGCCATGTCACAGCTCATAACGTGAGTGCCGTGGCAACTTCCATGGCTAATCTCCACTCTGTGTCTATTGATGACATTTGTCAAGCAGCCACCTGGGTTTTGGTACATACCTTCACAGCCCACTACTGCCTGGATAAAGCCTCCCGTCGGGATGCCTTCTTTGAACAAGCTGTTCTTCAAAAAAAAAATTCAGACCTAATTCAACTCCTACCCATCAACCCTGGTGGAATGCCAGTGATCCATGGGAGGAAGGATACCTACCTATCTCCCTGGCATCTTCAGCTAGGGAGTCCCCATATGTGAAGACTACATTCGTGCTTGTTTCTGGAGATAGCATAGTTACTCATCTGTAACAGGTGATCTCCAGGAACAGCAGGAATTTAGTCTTCACAACCCACCCACCTCCCCTAGGAGTTGTCTCTCTATCTCTTTGTCTCTTTCCTCTCTCCCTCTATCCTTTCACTCAGCTACAAACTTAACTGAAGAGGGACAGTTGGAAAGGCGGGAAGGCAGCGCGCATGTGCTGAGGGATGTTCCCAAAAGCATTCCTATTGGACCCTGGGGAGCGTTCCCGCGCAGGCTGCGTCGGTACCGACGATATCCATATGTGAAGACTAAATTCCTGCTGTTCCCGGAGACCACCTGTTACAGGTGAGTAACTACACTTTCCACTCCATTCATTAATTTATAGACCTCTATCATATCTCCCTTCAGCCGACTCTTTTCCAAGTTGAAGAGCCCTAACCTTTTAAGCCTCTCCTCATAGGGGTATCCTTTCATCCTCTTTGCCATTTTGGTGGTTCTTCTCTGTACCTTTTCTAATTCTGCTATATGTTTTTTAAGATATGGCAACCAGAATTGCACACAATATTCAAGATGCAGTCGCAGCATGGAATGATACAGAGCCATATTAACATCCTTGGTTTTCTTTTCCTTTCCTAGCATTCTATTCGCTTTCTTGGCCACTGCTGCAGCGCGTTTCAATGTATTATCTACAATAACACCTAAATCCTTTTTCTAGGTGGTGGTTTCTAATGTGGAACCTTACATCGTGTAGCCATACTTTGGGTTGTTCTTCCCTAAGTGCATAACTTTGCACTTGTCCATATTAAATTTCATTTGCTATTTAGACGTCCAATCTTCCAATTTATCAAGGTCTTCTTGCAATTTTCACAATCCTCTTGATTTTTAACAGATTTGAATAATTTTGTGTCATGTGCAAATTTGTTCACCTCATTCATTATTTGCTTTTCCAGGTCATTTATGAAGCTGTTAAAAAGCAACAGGCCTAGCACAGATCTCTGGGGTACTCCACCTTTTTAGCCCTACTCTACGCTTTTAACCAGTTCCTAATCCACAATAGTACACTGTCTTCTATCCCATGACTTTTTAATTTCACCAAGAGTCTCTCATGAGGGAGCTTGTGAAAGGCTTTCTGAAAATCCTGATATACTGTATTGACTGGCTCAAATTTGTCTACTTGTTTATTCACACCTTAGTAAGACAAGACTTTCGTTGGCTAAATCCATGTTTGCTTTCTCCCATTAAACATGGCTGTCTATATGTTCAATAATTTTATTCTTTATAATGGTTTGTACCATTTTGCCCAGTATTGACATCAGCAGGGCCGGATTTACCTATACGCCATGTACGCCATGGCGTAGGGCCCACAGCCGGCAGGGGCCCACAAAAAAAGAAGAAGTTCATTTTTTGTTAATACAATTTTAAAAAAAACCTGGTGGCTGCCGCCGCGGGGCCCCCTCTGCTGCCGCGGCAGCACCGACTGACCCGCGGGGGCCCCGTCTACAAGCTGAAGCCGTCGGGTCGGGTTGGGTCGGGTCGGATCGGGTCGGGTCGTCCCTCCCTCCCTCCGTGCAGGCTGCAGGCTGTGAGAGACGCGAGAGTGTCTCCTCGCGTCTCTACAGAGACGCGAGGAGACGCTCTCCCTTCGCGTCTCTCACAGCCCACAGCCTACAGCCTGCAGCCTGCACGGAGGGAGGGAGGGAGGGAGGACCGACCCGACCCGTCCCGACGGCTTCAGCTTGTAGACGGGGCCCCCGCAGGTCAGTCCGTGCTGCCGCGGCAGCAGAGGGGGCCCCGCGGCGGCAGCCACCAGGTTTTTTTTTTAAATTAAATTTTACTTTAGGCCGGGGGGGGGGGGGGTAGGACTGGTAATGGGCTGGGGGGCTGGGGGGGGGTGTAGGACTGGGAATGGGCAAAGGGGGGGGTATGACTGGTAATGGGCTGGGGGGCTGGGGGGGGGGTGGGAATGGTAATGGGATATGGGGGGGGATGACTGGTAATGGGCTATTGGGGGGGCTGGGGCTGGAAATGGGCTGGGGGGTAGGGCTGGTAATGGGCTATTGGGGGGGGGTAGGACTGGTAATGGGCTATTGGGGGGGCTAGGGCTGGAAATGGGCAGGGGGGGTAAAAGATAGAGTTGGGATGATGGGGTTAGGACTGGTAATGGACTGTGGGCTGTTGGGGGGGCTTAGAACTGGCAATGGGCTTTGGGGGGGTTAAGACTGGTAATGGGCTGTGGGCTGATGGGGGCTGTCTGGTAATGGGCTATGGGGGGCCAAGAACTGAAAATGGGCTGGGGGGTTAAAACAGGAGGTGGGCTGATGGGGTTAGGACTGGTAATGGGCTGTTGGGGGGGGTTAGAACTGGTAATGGGCTTTGGGGGGGGTTAAGACTGGTAATGGGCTGTGGGCTGATGGGGGTTGTCTGGTAATGGGCTATGGGGGGCTAGGACTGGAAATGGGCTGGGGGGTTAAAACTGGAGGTGGGATGATGGGGTTAGGACTGGTAATGGGCTGTGGGCTGATTGGGGGGGGTAGGACTGGCAATGGGCTATGGGGGGGGCTGACTGGAAATGGGTTGATGGGGTTAGGACTGGAAGTGGGCTGATGGGGGGTTAGGACTGGTAATGGGTTATAGGGGGGGCTTAAACTGAAAATGGGGTGATGGGGGGTTAAGGACTGTAAGTGGGTTGATGGGGGGCTAGGACTGGTATTGGGTTGGGGGGTTGCTAGGACTGGAAATGGGCTGATGGATGGCTAGGACTGGAAATGGGCTGATGCAGGGACTAGAAGGGAATGGATGCTGGGTGAGGCTGGAACTAGAAGGGAGCTGATGTTGGGGGAGGATTAGAATGGGATGGGGCTGGAAGAGTAAAATGGAGAAGGGAAAAATATTTTGTGTGGGAGGGATAAAAAATCTACAATTGGCCGGGTATTGGGAGAGTAAGTGGGGATTGAGGATGGAGGGGTAAAATTTGAGTGGATGAAATAGGAATGAGGAAAGAGCAAAAGGAGAAAGATTAGTATGTTAAAGCAGATGTAGAGAGAGAATGGAAAAAAATCTAGAAGAGAGAAGAAAGGACAAATGGACAGCAGACGATGGAGAGTTAGCAGAAGACACGAAGAAACCAGAAGAAAGTGGCTGGAGCAATTGCAGCTGAAAAAATGCACAAAAGGTAGAAAAATATCTCTTTATTTTGAATTTATTAATTGGAATATGTCAGCTCTGGTAAATGTGCATCATTAACGTCTGCGCTTTGTTTAGTACAAGAGCAAATTAATGTATAGTTTTATTTCTACAGTGTTGTACATTCCAAGTTTGGCTTTTGGGATTCCCAGTTTAATTATTGTCTTCCTGTTTCTAAATTGTGATTACTTGTTTGGTGATGGTCTATGTTCTGCATGTGTAACTGAGCTGAGGTGTTCTGTTTATATAATTCCTATTTGACATTGCCACTTGTTCTCTTTCCCCAGTAGGTCATGTATTGTTGTTCTCTGAAATGTATTGGTTTAATATTTGCAGTGTTGCCTTTTGATTGGTAGAGTATGGTGCTTTGTGAGTCCTGGTAGTGCTGTTAGGATACGGCGGGTTTACTATGGGTTCTAAATGGGCAGTGTTTGTAGTAGTTCCTAATGTGTCTGGCAGTTGGCACTGGATTATAGTAATGTAGAAATCTTTTAGTCTTTCTTTATCCATACACTCATTAAGAGGCACGTTTACTAAAAGTTAGTATATGGTAACATTATGCAAATATTTATGCAAATGGGGCCCCTTATGCAAATGAGGCCCCGCACCCCCCTTGGGCCGCCCCTGCTGGGGGCCCACAATTTTTGTTGGCGTAGGGCCTCACTCAAGGTAAATCCGGCCCTGGACATCAGGGTCACTGGTCTGTAGTTTCCCGGATCACCCCTGAAACCCTTTTGAAAAATTGACGTTGCACTGGCCATTCTCCAATCTTCAGGTACCACAGATGATTTTAATGATAGTTCACAGATTACTAATAGTAGGTCTTCAATCTCATATTTCAGTTCCTTCAACACTCTCAGATGTATACCATCCAGTTCATGTGATTTGCTACTTTTCAGTTTATCAAATAGTTGCAATTTATCTTCCCGGTTTATCAATATTTCTTCCAATTCTTCTGATACATCACCTTTAAATACCTTTTCAGGCATGGGTAACTTCCCTACATCTTTTTCAATAAAGGCCAAAGCAAAGAATTCATTCAGTCTCTCCACTATGGCTTTGTCCTCCCTTAGTACCCCTTTTATCTCTCTATGATGCACCCCCATTTCCTCCTGTCTAACCTGCCCCTTACATTAAAGCCCTGCCACTCTCACCCACCCCTTCCCTTTTTTGCTGCAGTTCTGCTTTCTCTGCTGGCTGGATTTTAGGAATCCTGCCAGTATTTCTAAGCCACAGTTCCACTCTTTCTACCTGTGGGACCCAGGGATTCTTGCTGGCCCTTTACTGCTGCAACCCTACTCTTCTTAATGGTGGGACCCAACATTCCTATGGGAACTTTTCCATTGCAGTCCTGCTCTTCTTGCTGCAGGATCTAAGAACTCTGGCTTGCTCTTCTCAATAGCATATGCACTCTTCTTGTAACTGCTGCAGCCCTGCTCTTATTGCGCGCAGGACTGAGGTAGTCCTGTCGGGTCTTCATGCTGCTGCTCTGCACTGGGAGGAGCTTGAAGCCCTATACATCTGTTTAAGGATGGACTGTAAATGGACAGAGAGACAGATAGATAGATGGATGGTTTGTTGTATTGCTCGCCAGGATATAAAATTCAAGAGCAAACAGCCACACGTGCATGGTATTTAATAAGCTATTTAATATGACAATTAAGTAAACAATATAACAATAAGTTAGTGATATTACATGGACAACACAACAGTTGATATGACAATAGAACAATACATCATCAACCTCTCTGACATCATCACAGCCCCTTTATCATCAGCTGGGAGAGCCACAGTGAAGGCTGGAGAAAAGTCTGGGATTCCTGACGTGCTGGCTTGCGCTGGCCAGGTGGACATCAGCTCTCTACCTGCCTGGATTTTTCTAGCTCTTTTTATAGGCTGTAACAAATGTGTCACAGCTGGACCACATGACTCCTCACAAGAGGTTTTCCCTAGTTATTCTCCACGCCATACACGTTTGATAAACAGTAATTTCTGACCAGTCCTTCTCCAGCCTTTATTTGTTCTCCGAGTTAATAAACAATTCTGGTCAGTCATTCCTTACACCTTTGGTCTCTGGGCTAGTAAGCAATTCAAGTACAGCTGGCTCAGCATGATTCCTCACATATGGGATGGTTCAAAAGTTCAGTACTCCTTGCTGATTCAAAGAAATCTTTAATTTGTAATACATTCCACCCATGGATCAGCAAGGATATTGTACGTAAGCACTGGCTGAATTGCCCTTGTAGCTCCTTTGGAAATACAGTAGGGTTAAGCCAATCAATATAGTTATTATTATTAAAATGGGATGAATCATAGTGGATAACATTAAGGTAAATGCTTGAGGGGACAAGAAATCACTGTGTAAATTGGGTGATATTTTTCTCCTTGGAGAAGCAGGATTCGTCAGCCACACCTGGTGACGTCCTCCGATGGCGCCATATAGGGAGGTAGCGAACCGGAAGACTTCCAAGGACTCCTACAGCCTCCCCAGCTCTTCCGGCTCTCCTCAGGACCCCTGCAGGGCTCAACCACACCAGCCTGACCATGCTGTTCCTGGGGATGGCCATTTTGATGATGTCACTGCCTCAAACTCCGCCCCCAAGCTCCCATTGGCTATCGGCAGGAACCGGCTAGCTCTGCCCACCCAACTCTCATTGGCCAGTGGAATGGGTCTTCCTCCCGATGTCATGAGGACTCCCCTCGATGCCGGAACTCGACAGCACAAGGGCTTCCCTTCTCCGGCGCCGACGCAGAAGCACTTTCCAATGTCGGCGCTGTTTCCCTGGATCCAAGGCCACGGGGCAGGAATTGGAATCGCTGCAGTGAAAGGAGCTGTGATCACAACAGTGATCACATGCCCCAGAGTGCACACCGCGGGGACCGGAGCAGCCATCACCATGGGGGCAGACATCAGAGCCGGGAGTACAGCAAGCGCAAAAAGACATCAACGCTCCTGTAGCCCCTGCACCGCCAGAAAGGACAAGGACCCGGGTCCAAGCGAAAACATCACACATCCAGCCCCAGTCCTGGATCCAGGCCACATAATAGGGCCTCATCCTCTGCAAGGATTCTCAAGGCAGCGCAGCAACCAGAGACATCCAACACATCTGCGAGAGTGCTCCCTAACCAAGGAGCCATTCTGCAGCTGCTTTCCAGCCTCACAGATCTTCTACGTGATGGCCTCACAGATGCCCCAACCATGAATGCGAGTCCAGGGGGGCCACGGGACTCCAATCTTCCCATCCCATTCGAATACACTGAGAATCCTCCAGACTCCAACCTCAGCTATACCAGCAACGCCTTAGAAAGTTCTGAATCTCCATCCTTCCTCAGTATAGGTGAGGAGGAGGAGGATACACCCCCACTTGGATCCGACTCCCCTTCTAAGGTCAAAGCGGCCTCATTACCGAGTTCAGCAGGGGGATCCACCGAGCCATCCGCAGATACGAACCCAGGCCCATCAGCTACGCTGCCTGAGGACCTCACATACCCCATGTTCCTGCGCAAAGTGGCTTCCACCTTAAACCTTGTACCCTTGGAGACTGATCAAGCTGGACCGGAGGTTCTCATGTACCTCAACGCTCCGAAGACGCCGATCACCTTACTAGTCCATCAGCACCTCCTAGATACACACATCAAGGTCTGGCAGAGCCCGGCCTCATCTCTAGCGTGCCCCAGGAAACTTGGATTCAGCAAGAGTCATGCTACCGCATCATTCCATCGTTGTGTTGTCATCCCTAAAGCGGATCAAATCGTCACGCAACCACGCCAACTCCCCCCAGGGAAAGATCCTAAACTTCTTGCTGAAGTTGGGAAGAAGGTCTTCCAAGGAGCATGCTTAATGCTAGTATATGCGCACACCAGTTCCAACATATACTCTTCCAGGACTCCCTGCTGGCGACTCAGAAGGATACCTTGACAGCCGTTCCACCAGAGGAGACAGCAAAAGCAATATCCACAATTGGGGACCTCAAAGAATGTGGAAAGCACCTCATCAGCACCATACATGACGCCTTTGAGGTTGCTACATGCACAGCCGGCACTGGCATCTCCACCATGCGGTTAGCATGGCTGCATGCCTTGGGTCTGCGCGAAGACACACACGTGCGCATTACAGATGCACCCTGCAATGGCGAGTTGCTCTTTGGAGAGAAAGTCACTGACACAGTTAATGACATGAAAGAGCACTGCACCACCTTACAGACACTCGCTGAGAATGGATTTGAGCGCAGCTCCAATCCCAAAAGAAACTACAGCCGCAAATCCCACCACACTCACAATGGATATAATGCTTACCGCAAATGGCAGCAACCTCTCTATAAGCAGGCAGCATACTGACCCTCTAATGGAGCTCCACACCAGCAGAAATACCAAAGGGACAGAAAGCAAAAGAAACAAGTGCCCCAGCCGGGGAAAGGCACCCTGTCTTTTTGACAATCAATCCGCCAAAGAACGGGCGATTGACCAACTTCTGGGACTCCTGGCGTCTTATTTCTACAAACACATGGGTCCTGCGGATTATTCGGGAAGGCTACCACCTGGGTTTCCTGTCCTCCCCTTGCCAGCCCAAGCATCCAGCGACATTGAAGCACCTCCGCTAATGTGCCAAGAATTGCTACACCTCTTGGCATCCCATGCCATCGAACCGGTACCCCACAATCAGATCAATCTGGGATTCTACTCCAGGTTTTTCCTGGTACCCAAGAAATCAGAAGGGGTGCGCCCCATCCTCGACCTAAGAAACTTAAACAAGTTTATCTTCAAGGAGAGGTTCCGTATGTATTCTGTAGGGTCGATCCTTCCCCTTCTCCAACCCGGGGACTGGATCGTATCCCTGGACCTGCAAGATGCCTACACGCATGTCCCAATACATCCACAGGACAGACAGTACCTGTGTTTCCAAACCCTGGGGGGCCATTATCAATACAAGGCCCTTCCATTTGGCCTCTCCCCAGCACCACGGGTATTTACAAAGTGCGTGGCCGTTGCAGTGGCACACCTGCGGAAACAGGGCATCCACGTCTTCCCGTACCTGGATGACTGGCTCCTATCATCACCATCACCGCGGGAAACTCTGTGGGCAATCAGATGGACTATCCGCCTCCTCACCTCCCTCTGATTCCTGGTGAACAACCAAAAATCACACCTAGTCCCCACTCGACTTCTGGAATTTATCGGGGCCGTCATAGACACCGTGAAGGCGAGAGCCTTTCTCCCAGCACAGAGGGCAGAGAAGTTGGCCACTCTAGCTATGACAGCCTCCCTTAAGACAGTCTCCACGGCCCGGACCCTCCTTCGCCTTCTGGGACACATGGCTGCCACCACTCACGTGTTACCCCTAGCGCGGCTACACATGCGCACCCTACAATGGAGCCTACGTTCATGCTGGAACCAGCGCACCCAACCTCTCTCCACCAACATTGCCCTCGACGCTCGCACCAGGAGGAGCCTCCAGTGGTGGACAGTCAAGCAAAACCTCACGGTGGGAAAGCAACTCCAACAACCCAGTCACCAGATCACCATCATTACCGATGCGTCCCGGATGGGCTGGGGAGTCCACATGGGTCAGCTACGCACGCAATGGGCCTGGACAGCAACAGAGGCGGACCTCCACATAAATCTTCTGGAACTCAGAGCCATAAAGTACGCACTACAGGCATTCCAACCATGCATCAGGAACAAGTCCATCCTCATGCAGACAGACAACCAAGTGGCCATGTTCTATATTGTGACGCTAGCGCCCCTACCAGGCGGTTGCCTAGTAGGGACGGCTGGCCATCTGATATCCCTTCTAGGATTTTTGTAGTTGTGTACGAAAAGAAGAGCCAAGTGGTTAATAAAGTGCACAGGAAATTTTATTCGGTTTCCATGCTGGTAAGTGGTGAACATAAAATTCTTCAAGCATAACTTTTGTTTCTCCAGACAAAAAGAAAATACAGGATAATTTCTCCCAGAAATCAAAATGTCCAAAACAGTGTAACCTCGAACAAACTCATACCAGTTCCTGTTCCGTACTGCAACTGCTTAACCTTAGCATTAGAAGAAAAAGGCATTTTAAAACTCTTCACATAGTGAGTGAGGTATCAGCTTCAACCCTGCTGTTGCCACACACAAACAGTTTCAGCTGTTTGAACCTCCACTGAGCTCCTACAGTTTCAGCTTCTTAGGAGAGATTCTTAATCCTTTACATTCAGGCTTTCCCCTCTCTTCCGGTTTCTGAAACTGTCTTTAGGCTACAACAGCCCCCTTTTTATGTTCCACTGTTTCTAGCTCACACTAATACCTTAGTGCACAGCTCACATTCCATTTCAGAGACATCAGAATTAACAACACTTTCCTCAGGGCCTACCTCCATGCTCTCTATTGAGCTACAGCTGGGTGCTCCTTGAAAGTGTTCCGGGTTCTTTTCCTTAAGAGTCTTCACCAGATTAAACAGCCTCTCCCAGTGCCTGGCCTTGCCTTCTCCAGGCCGGTCTCTTGGGGGTCTCTCCTGTTTAACTTCCCTAGTGAGATATTTCTTTCTGTGCTGAGCCTTCTGGGGTATGACAGTCTCCTCTGAGTCAGAGCAAGAACTATCCTGCTGGCAATGCTTGGTCCCTGCGTACCTTTCTTGGCTGCCTCTATAGTGGTTCCTCCTTCTGCTGCTCTCCTTGGCTGCAAAGCTTCTCTTCAGTTTGGCCACAGAACTTTCCGGTCTGTGTCTTCTGAGAACTGGGCTAGAACCTGGGCTAGGCCTGGAACTGCAACTGCCGCTTGTGCTTGCTCTTGAATTCCTCCTGGACCTTCTTCTCAAAGCCCCCTTCCAAAATCAAACTGGCTCTCCCTCTTGTGTTTGTTTTCTCTCTGTTAACTGCTGAGCAGGGCAACTCCCTTCCTGGCTCCGCCCACTTGGACCTCCTACTCCTATGCAAGGTTGTCCTGTGGTCTGGGATTGGTTTACCCTTAGCTCTGCCCCCTAGGTTCCTTTCAGGGCTTTTAGTATGGAGTATGTGATTTTGTGCACCCATCCCCCATAAAGAAGAAAAATTCTTCTTTTTTTTCAGTTTTCCCTAGCTGGGCTGCACCCTCCTTACCACAATATCAACAAGCAAGGAGGGACAGGCTCACGACCCCTATGCAAGGAGGCGCTCACCATCTGGGCACTAACCCTAGCGAGTCACTGCTGGATAAAAGCGTCATACCTCCCGGGCGAACAGAACTCCCTGGCGGACAGATTAAGCCAACAACTGAGCCTGCACGCATGGACCCTGTGTCACCAGGCCACCGCAGACATCTTCCACCGCTGGGGCCAACCAGAGATCGACCTCTTTGCGACAGACCAGAACAAGAAGTGTCACCTGTTCTGCTCCAAATGCCCGTTAACACACAGCGTGGCTTCGGATGCCTTCAACGTGTGCTGGGGGGAGTGGTCTCTTGTGTACGCCTTCCCACCCATCCCCCTGATCTCCAAAATGCTGCAGAAGGTGGTCCAGGACAAGGCCCAGATCATCCTCGTTGCCCCATACTGGCCCTGACAGATGTGCCTCACGCAGGAGCAGTCCATTCACCTCCCTTTCCAGCCGTCTCTGCTCACCCAGGAAGGCGGCCTCATCCTGCACCCCAACCTGAAGGCCCTGGCACTAACAGCATGGAGATTGAACGGCTGACCCTCTCGTCACTTAGCATTTGGGAGGAGGTGCAACACATCATTCTGTCAGCCAAACGACCATCCACCAGAAAATCATATGGACTCAAGTGGAAGCGTTTCAGCGTATGGTGTGCAGCAAAAGGGCTAAGCAACTCCAGCTGCCCAATTCCGTCTGTCTTAGAGTACCTTGCCTCACTCTCCGAACAGGGACTCAAAACCAACTCTGTCCGGGTGCACCTATCCACCATTGCAGCCTTCCACGATTGCGAGGGCGACAGAACCATCGCTTCCGTACCCCTGGTGGTGATCTTTATGAAAGGTCTAAACAACCTACGACCTCCAATACGTGCCCCGGCACCGGCGTGGGATCTGAACATTGTTCTGCAACAGCTGACTCAGACCCCCTTCGAGCCCATACTTGCAATAATTGCAACCTCAATGAAGCATCTAACTTGGAAAACTCTGTTCCTGGTGGCCATCACCTCCGCACGAAGAATCAGCGAGCTTCAGGCGCTGGTGGCACACCCACCGTACATCCAGCTCCTCCGGGACAGAGCCATCCTTTGCACTCACCCCAGGTTCATCCCAAAGGTGGCCTCGGAGTTTCACATCAAACAAACCATCGAGCTGCCCACATTCTACCCTGAGCCACACTCCTCCCCTGAGGAACAGAGGCTACACACCCTCGACTGCACCAGAGCCCTCTGAGCCTATATCCTCAGGACAGGTCCTCTCCGGAAGGGCCCCCAGTTATTCGTGTCCTATGATCCCAACAGACCAGGGCGCTTGGTCACAAAACGCACCATGGCCCAATGGATCTCGGACTGTATCTGCCTCTGCCACAAACAGGCGGGTGCACAAGCAGCACCAAATGTGGGACCACACCAGCTCAGGGTGCTGGCAACCACTATCACGAACCTGCGCTCCATTCCTCTGACTGACATCTGCAGAGCCGCCACTTGGTCCTCTGCCCAAACCTTCCAAAGACACTATTGCTTGGACTTGGACACTCAGGCTCGCTGCGCCTTCGGCCAGGCGGTCCTTTCCACTGCCAACAACAGCAGCCCCGATAGGGAACTGTGACGAGACTCCAGCCATGTCGGCCTTCTCTTTCAGCATTATGACTGAGACTTAGCCTCCGGGTCATGTTGGCCTTGCTTTTGGGCCATGTTGGCCATTTACTTTCCGTACGGCCATGTTGGCCAGTTACTAGTTACAGTTACCTTGTTGCAGTTACCATTTGTAAACCTGTCAAGTGTAAAAGTTTACGTGTGTAAATAAGCACTAATTGCCTTCACCTAGACTTGGCCTCCCTCTCCACTGCTGCCCCGTGCTATCGCGCAGCTAGGGAGGCACCAGGTGTGGCTGACGAATCCTGCTTGTCCAAGGAGAAAACTGGGTTACTTACCTGTAATGGGATTTCTCCGTGGACAGCAGGATAAGTCAGCCACACATTCCCCCCCACCTCCCCGGGCCGAGGCGGCCTCCTTGCGCCACTAGCCACGGACACGCTGGGCACAGCTTGGGACTCACTGGCTGGCTAGGGGCGGGCTAGTGGGTTGGGCCTCTGGCTCATGCTCAGAAAGGTTCTGAGTTCTAGAGAGCACTTCCGTATACGGCGCCATTGGGGGACATCACCAGGTGTGGCTGACTTATCCTGCTGTCCACGGAGAACTCCCATTACAAGTAAGTAACCCATTTTTCCAAGGTATCTAATATACCGTTCCCACCAGCATTACAGTTGCCAAAGCCAAATGGCTTGTAGATCTAGTTACTCTTATCAGTTCTCCATACAGTGGGGACTCATTTCGCCTGCATATTCAGGACTTTTTCTACTGTATATCTGCCCCATGGATTTCAATCTACTAGTTAAATGTAGAGGGTAGTGGAACAAGTGGTGAGGGACTAACAACCTCAATCGTATTATCTTTACCTTTAGCAACTACTTCTCCCTCCACCAGCTACAAATCTGGTCTTGAATATTTTACCCAAATGTTTGCACCATTGGCCACCCATGGATCCAAAAGCAGTATGAGCAGAAGAAAGAGAAGACACAGCAATAACTAAGATCTGGGGAACAGGCAGAATGAGCATTTGGGCACATGATGTCCAGCAGAAAAAAATCTGAAATACTAGAATTACAGTTACTTACCAAGGAAACAATAATAAACAGATAACAATATATAAGACAAAAGATCATTCACAAAAGCCCCCAATCAGTCTAATAGTCCTCTTCCTATTTTCAGACAATTTGGTCCTGGTTCTCAGCAGTTCTTCAGGGCTTCGTAGTGTGCTTCACCTTCCTCTGAAGTTTAAGTTTGGTTTCTCCCAAAGTTGAACCTCTCAGTCTCATAGGTGGATATCTTGGCCCTTTTCATTGTGGCACATGAATCCAGGTTGGGACTCCTTCATACATTGCTGCAGTGTGTAGTTAGGAGTTCTTGGAATGGTCTGTTCCATCTGGATTCTGGTCAATTTTCTCTGCTGGAATCTCAGGATTGCAGTTGGTGACATGGCTCCAGGCCTCATTCAGAAGAACAGCAACCAATGTTAAATGAAAAGACTAAATATTCTAGATTAGATTTTGCAATGAGACAAACTTAATTTCATCCATATTTACTAAGATCATATCCTATAAATATTGCTTTATAAACTTTCAATGGTCTACCAGTAACTATCTTGTATGGTGTTAACCCTGCCTCACAGTTTGATAAACTCCTTGTCTCTCTAACACTGGAGATTCATTTGCTAGTAGGAAATACTCCATTGTGCCCTTGACTGATCTTTACATGTTTAGCCCCCTTTGCACCGTTAGAGATCAGACAAATTACACACACGTTTTCTGCAATTTGGGCAAATTTAGGATTATACCAATATTGTGAGAATTTGTGCATCAAATCATCCCCCTTTGCCTTTGCATGCCTGGCCAGGACATACAGAGGCAAAATGAGGCAAAAAAGCATCTGGAAGTATGACATGGCAAGTGTGGTTTTTCCAAAGCTCATCAGGGTGCAAGGTGCACCTAGCCTGTCTCCAAGTGTCTATTTACAGTTGTTGAGTATGTGTTGGGGCTTAGATGACTTCCTGAATTGAAGGTACTGGAGACGGCATAGCTGAATAAAGTGCTCATCATTTTTTTTTTCGTTTACATATTCATTAGGCAGACACATCACTTCACATCATTAAATTACTTTCATCAGTTTATTGTCCATCAGAGTCCTTCCTCTTAATATCCCACTTTATCCCTCACAACACTTTTTCATCACTTGCATCATTCCACTAACTACAGACATAGGTCCTTTTCATGTTTTCATACCATACTAATGTATCCTTATTTGATAAGGCTGCTAATAACATCAAACAATTGTTAAAAACTTAGTATTGTTGTAAACAAATGGTAGGTAGAAGATATAAGCTTAGATTATTCTCAATAAGCTTAACAGTATGAGTAAACAATGTCTCTTTCCCACTAACTTGGGAAGGTCTAGTACTAAGTGGACATGTGCTCATTCTAAATAGCAACTGTCTAAACAATATAGGTAAAGTCCTTACAATATAAAACTATTATTTCACAACATTTTATAACATCAATCCCAATAGGAAGAAGTATGGCTTCTAACAGGGCAGCCACATATCTCTCAGGTGTGACTAGAGTCTATCGTATACACTGTTCCCAGTGAGAGTGATGTAGGAAACTCAAAACATTTGAAGACTGATCTTGTAACTGCAGTGTCCGCAAAGATTTGTGTAAGCTACCCATTAATTATGGTGTTAAGAGATCCTTTTGAGGTGAGAGGCCTAAGAGGGTACAACCACAAACAATTTGGTCTTTTTTCTGAACGCATTCTAAAGGTTCTTCTGTAAAAAATGTGTCCAATTACAACTCAAAAGTAAATTAGAATAATTCTCATACTATTTTCTCAACACTGTTAACAGGTCTCAGACTCACATAGCACTCATCTCAGGACTTTCGTCCTATAGTTCGGTGCTGTGATTAACATCAACGACCCCAGTGTATTTTCAGCAATTGTGAATTCAATTTATATGGTAAATTAACTTAGCTTAAAAGGCATCTCTCAATGTGCTGCTCAACTGGTGGAGCGGATCCCTCCACCAGTTGAGCAGCACATTGAGAGATGCCTTTTAAGCTAAGTTAATTTACCATATAAATTGAATTCACAATTGCTGAAAATACACTGGGGTCATTGATGTTAATCACAGCACCGAACTATAGGACGAGAGTCCTGAGATGAGTGCTATGTGAGTCTGAGACCTGTTAACAGTGTTGAGAAAATAGTATGAGAATTATTCTAATTTACTTTTGAGTTGTAAGAGGGTGCAAGGCATTTGTGGTTGGGCCTCATGGCGATACTTCCTTGGGTTCTTCTTGGCCTACTCTCCCCTGCCTATTCATGTCTCTGCAGAGGCATAAATATACAAGGTTCATTTTCTTCAGGCCTTGTGGGTCCTCGAGGAAGCTTAGAGCAGTCAGAATTTCAGTGGCCCAGATCACCACATTAGAAGCATCACGTTTATTGCCTTTTCCTAGGCTGTGGCCTCACCTTCTACCTCTCTTTCTCTCTGTTTCTTTTTCCCAAACCTCTCCTGGATCATTGCTGACAAGCAAGATTTTGTTTTGTCCAATCAACTCAAGTTAGTGTTATTATTTAATTTTTATACAAATAAGCTAGGAAAAAAAGACATTCTCATATTTTCTGGGAACTCAGTTTCATCTTTCTGCTAAATGTGATCTATATGCTTGGGAACAAAGCAATTTCAGATCAGCCTCTGTCCAAAATTCCAGCAAACTTAAGTGCAATGCATGATTCCTCACATACGGGATGGTTCAAACATTCAATATTCCTTGCCGATTTAAAGAAATCTTTAATTTGTAATACATTTGTCCTCAATAGGTGAGGCATGTCTAACCCCTCATGTAAAGCCCTGACTGAAAAAAGCACATTTTAAACATCTGTGCATGCTGATGGAGAATTTAATTTTTTAAAAATACAGGGTGGCCCAAAAAAAGTGAGAACATCTCGTAGCATATGTTATTTAAAAATTCAAAAAGACAGATAAGTAAACTATTTAAGCTTTTAATTTATGAGATGTTCTCTCTTTTTTTGGGCCACCCTGTAGATGTGTATTTGAAATGCAAGATAGAGAATACGTGGATAGAATTTTGGCCTGCCCAAGCCACACCCAAGCAGGGGCAGCCCAAGGGGGGTGCGAGGCCATGTGCGGAGATTAATTGCGGGGCCTCATTTGTATAGGGAGCCTCATTTGCATAAATACTTGCATAATGTTAACATGCATTTTTAGTAAACATGCTTCTTAGTGAGTGTCTGGATAAAGAAAGACTAACAGATTTCTACGTTACTATATTCCAGTGCCAACCGCCAGGCCCTTTAGGAAGTACTATAAACACTGACCATTTAGAACTCATAGCAAATCCACCATATCATAACAGCTCTGCCAGGACTCACAAAGCACCAAACCCTACCTATCAAAAGGCAACACTGCAAATATTAAACCAATACATCTCAGAGAATACCAATGCATCTCCTACTGGGGAAAGAGAACAAGTGACATGGTCAAATAGAAACTACATGAACAGAATACCTCAGCTTGGTTAAAATGCAGAACATAGACCGTCACCACAGAACAAGGGATCACAATTTAGAAATAGGAAGACAATAATTAAACTGGGAACCCCAAAAGCCAAACTTGGAATGTACAACAACACTGGAGAAATAAAACTATAAATTAATTTCCTCTTGTACTAAACAAAACACAAAAGACGTTAACGATGCATATTTCCCAGAGCTGATGTATTCCATTTAATAAATTCAAAATAAAAAAGTATTTTTCTACCTTTTGTTGCTTGTGCATTTTCTTTTCAGTTGTAATTGCTCCAGTCATTTTCTTCTGGTTTCTTTGTGTCTTCTGCGAGCTATCCATTTTCCTTTCTTCTCTTTTAGATTTTTTTCCAAATTTTTTCTCTATATCTGCTTTAACATACTGATCTTTCCCCTTTTGCTCTTTCCTCCATTTCTTTCCTTATTCCTTTATCATCCACTCAAATTTCACCCTTCCATTCTCAATCTCCACTTACTCTTCCAATACCCGGCCCATCGTAGACTTTTCTTCCCTCCCACACAAAATATCTTTTCCCCTCTCCATTCTCATTCCCCATCCCTTTCTAGTCCTCCCCCAAAATCAGCTCCTTCATAGTTCTAGACCCACCCAGCATCTGCCCCCTTTTAGTCCCAGTCTCCCAAGCTTCCACATCAGCCCATTTACAGTCCTAGCCTCCCATATGCTGTTTTCCAGTTCCATTCCAGCCCCCCATCAGCCCATTTCCACTCCAAGCTCCCCATCAGCCCATTTCCAGCCCTATTCCAACTCCCATCAGCCCACTTCCAGTCCTATTCCAGCCCCCATCAGCCCATTTCCAGTCCTATTCCAGCCCATCACCCATTTGCAGTCCACGTTCCCCCCATCAGCCCATTTCTAGTCCTATCCTAGCTCCTCATCAGCCCATTTCCAGTCGTAGCCCCCCATATGCTCTTTTCCAGTTCCATTCCAGTCCCCCATCAGCCCATTTCCACTCCATGCTCCCCCATCAGCTAATTTCCAATCCTAGCCCCCTCATCAGCCCACTTCACCCTATTCTAGCCCCCATCAGCCCATTTCCAGTCCTAATCCAGCTCTTCATCAGCCCATTTCCAGTCCAAGTCCCCCCCCCCACCATCACAGCCCATTTCGTCCATTCCCCCCATCACAGCCCATTTGCAGTCCTTTCCCCCCACCATCACAGCCCATTTGCAGTCCCCCCCATCACAGCCCAATTGTAGTCCGTTCCCCCCATCACAGCCCATTTCCAGTCGTTCCCCCCACATCACAGCCCATTTCCAGTCTGTTTCCCCCCCATCACAGCCCGTTTCCAGTCCGTTCCCCCCCCATCATCACAGCCCAATTGCAGTCCATTCCCCCCCACATCACAGCCCATTTCCAGTCTGTTTCCCCATCACATCCCATTTCAATTCCGTTCCCCAACACCATCACAGCCCAGTTCCAGTCCGTTCCCCCCCCCATCACAGCCCAATTGCAGTCCCCCCCCATCACAGCCCATTTCCAGTCTGTTTCCCCCCCATCACAGCCCATCCAGTCCTAGCCGCCCCCCCCCTCCGAAGAGCCCCGCGCTGTCTAAGGCAATGCCCTTTAACCTCTCCCGGCATTCGCGGCTTCATTGAAACAGCCGCCAGCGTGAAGGTAAAGGCTCTTCACGCTGGCGGGCTGTGCAGAGGGAGCCAGGGCTTTGGTGGGCTTCCCCGGCTCCCTCTGCAGCCATCCATTGAGCGAGAATGTGGTTCGCGCGGGGCCCTGTGTGAACAACATTCTCGCTCAATGGACGGGCTGGCCCTGCACCCAAGCTACACTCCCTGGAAATCTCTGTGTGGTATGGATCTCCAAATGTAAATAGCAGCTTTCTAAAATTTTCATTTACACATGCATCTAATCTGCACTTATAAATGCTGCAATTTGCATGCAGAAGTGCTTTTAAAATGACCTCCTAAAAGACAAACAATCCACAGGTACTACAATTGGAAAACTGTTTGACAGTTACTTGAAAAAGATGCTTGAGGAGAAGGAATCAGTCTGTATCATCTGGTCACAAAGAAGCATGTTTACTGAAATGCACCACTGGCAGGCATGGGGTTTAGCATGTGCTAAGTACACCACGCAGACATTTAGTGCAGGGCACTGCATTAATGCTCCTGAACTAACTGATTAGCTCATTAATGGTTGGGAATAGGGTTAGAAGCATAACAGGGGTGTTGATGGTGCATCACAGTTAGCATGGACCTTATGGTCGTGCACTAACTGCAACTGTTGCCGTTAATCTGGGTGCCCCATGCCGGTTAGTGCCGTGCTGCATGGTTGCATGGAGCTATTGGCGTGGGGGATTGAGGCGCACGCCCACCAACATTACCAAAGTCCTACACTGATACCATATTGTAATCATGCACTATTGATGCAGCCTTTAGGAAGCATGCCCCAAAATGATCAATATCAACATTTGTCCCATGATTGGACTGAATCGCTTAGTTGGGTGAGGCATTGATGAAACCATTTGATCTCTTAAATTCCACCCTCATGTTCATTCCATCAAGAGATCCTTTTCTTTAATGCATTCAAGGCTCTGAATAATATGCCAATGTCTCCTTAAAAATGTGTTTATGTTCTTAGCCAAAGGGGAAACATTGATGGTGCACACAGGTTGAGACTCATTATTCTTGGAAGGTTACTCAAAAGCAGGTCCAGGTTGTGCCATAGACTCACTGTATGCATCTTTTCAGATAGCCCGTTTCTTCACATCTCTAGCCCATATAAATAGCATGCTTCTTACATTTTTTCTTTGCAGAAAAGAGTTTTCTGAGTCTCAAAAATTGACTTACAGGTAAAGTATCCTTGAGACTCTTGATACGATGACTAGTAATATACAAGCTTGGTCTTATCTATGGGTTTACAAAATATCATGATATATCAAGTCAATAAAGAAAAGATTAAATATTATGTTAAGAACATAACATAAGATATGCCATTACTGGGTCAGACCAAGGTCCATCAAGCCCAGTATCCTGTTTCCAACAGTGGCCAATATAGGTCATACATACCTAGCAGTTTCCCCAAAAGACACAGGTTCCACAATGCTTGTATTGGGTCAAGCATTGATATCCTGGGTCCCTTCTTAAGAGCTATTTTTACATTGTGAAAATTATGAAACACTGAAATATCTATTTAACACTGTCACAATTAGAATGAGAATGGAGCCCCCAATATGTCTTTGACCACTGATAGAATCTTCTTGCTTTGAGTATGAAGTTCCTCTTAAAGGAATCCTCTGACATGCCTCTTCTCCAGTGCACAGACTTCCAATCCCTTCTTTCTGTGTGCTTCATGGAAACAGCAGGAGTAACAGAAGCTGGAGTGGGCCCTGCCCTCTGAATCCGTTGAGCATTTCAAAGTAATTTTAGAAGAGTCCGCCTATGTGTGAAGGCCAAGTAGGTGCCTGTTTTATAAAGACACATGGGCATCTCTGTGTCTTTATAGCATTCTACCATTATGCTCCAACTCTTTGGAACTCCCTACCTCTAACGTTGCAAAATGCAATGTGTGCCTTCGAGTCAGTCCTGACTCCTGGCGACCCAGAAGCTCCTGGGTTTTCTTGGCAGTGTCACCGGAAGTAGATTGCCAGGCCTTTCTTCCGAGGCAATGGAGGGTTAAGTGACTTACCGACTTCAGAAAAAGATTATAGACATTCCTATTCAATGAACACTATGATCAGCCCCAATCAGAATCCCTTACTGCCTGACATAAGATCCTTATACCTCACTATATCCTTTACTGCCTTTAATCATTCCTGTCAATCTAAACAGCCACCCATCTACCCCTGTCAGTTAACCAGCATCACCTAATTGAATTTGTATGCCACTCATATCAGTTAAATGTAAATAGTTACTACTGTTATTGTACATAGTTAACACTGTTTGATGTAATGTTCAAGTTCTGTTTATTGTAAACCACCTTGATTGCCAGATAAAGCGGTATATAAGAATGTGAAATAAATAAATAAATAAATAAAATATTAGGGCAAAAGCAAGAGAAATTGTGCCTAGGTTGAAATCACAGACATTTATGCCTGTTTAGGAGCAGACCTAAATGCCAGCTCATAATGTGAGGAGGAACATATTCTATAAATAATGTGTGTATCAATTTTGTCTCCACCTGCGTTCCACTCAAACATTTCCCCATATCAGCCTAGGCATGGGATGTTTAAAAAAATGTGTCTTCTTAACACTGCACATACGTTTATGGGTGTAACCCCTAGAGTAATTTTATAAGGGACCTTTTTATGTGTGAAAAGTCCTTTTGATATAATATTTTTATTAATTTTTCCATAATGCATCCAATTACAAGCAAATAAAGCAAAACCTAACCACAAAATCTTTCACATTATAAGAAAAAAGAAACAAATCAATGTAGTCCACAAAAAGAGGAGAAACAAACCCAATAAAAAATATAAAATTAATGTAATCATAAGGAGACTAAACTCCATATTTGCAGCCAAACAAAACCCTATTCATCCACCCACCAACCTCATAAATCCGTGTCCTCCTTACTAGACAGAAAATTCTCTAACTGAAGTAGATAAAAAAAAACACATATCTAACCCCCTGAAGAGATAACAAGCATTTACAGGGACAATGCAAAAAAAGAAGCTCCAAGAGCCAAGACACGGGATCTCAAAGCCAAAAAAGGCTTTCCTTCGTGACTGCGTAGCTCTTGACACGTCTGGAAACATTGGACAAGGGCCCCACAAAAAGAAATGTTTCTATTCTTAAAATACTCCTTAAATACAGAGACTTTATCACAATCTGAAACAAAGGTCACAAGCAGTGTAGCTCTAGAAGGAATATTATCCTGGGTGCCCTCCAGAAACTCAGTTAAATCAAGCCCTGGAGATAACTACCGCTGAGTACCAGCAGCAGACCACCCATCAGAAATACCCCGACCAGAAAGGTAATACATCTTAGAAAAGGAATTTATATCTACGTTAGGCAATTTTAATATCTCACGAAAATATTTCCTTAATAAAATCTCTGAAGATAACAAATGACACATCGGAAAATTAAAAAACCTAATATTCTTAGATTTAGCAACATTCTCATACATTTCTAATTTACGATTAAGCAACAAATTATCCTTCACTACAACTGTCTGACCTGCCTGCAAGGACTGACACAAAGATTCACATTTAGGTAATTGAATTCTAAGCAAATCCACCTGCTTCTCCACCTGAGCCAACCCCACCATCACATCTTGTGTGAAGGAACAGAGTTGGGTCACCGTAGAGACTGAAGTACGCTCAGTCCGTGTCACCACCCTCCAGATATCAGCCAGGGAGACCTGTGAATCCAGGATCTCTGTGGCCTCAGCCAGAGGTGGAGTCCATATTACTGGTATAAGAGATCTCACCACAGCAATTGAGGCACTCTGTTCCGACGGAGAAGCACAGGCGGAGTCCGCAGGTGTGGATCCCATAGGGGGAGGGGTGGAGTACGATCAACGGAGCTTAAAGAAGCCCCAACATATAACTCTGAAGGGGAAACCACAGCTGAATGTGTAACAGCCCCCAACAAAGGTAGCACATGTCTATCAAAAGGGCCACTCACCACAAGATTCAGTGATGCTGTTTTCTTTTTCCGTTTCCCCATGGATAAACACTAACACTGCTTCAAGGTGCTTCTACGGTGCTTCAAGGGGCTCCCAAGGGGCCTGAAATGCCCCTTGTATTGCGCCCCTTTGATGTGTGCCACCCGCGTGCGCTCACCCGTGCAGGATAAACTAGGAGCTATTAAATACGATGGAAAAAGGCCCCCTGAGGGCGTCAGGGCCGTCCTGCTCACAGCCTGCCACTCCGGTGACCTGCAGCTGCCTGCAAACAGTTTCTCCCCAAAAGTCCTTTCTGACATGATCTGCAGTCACTTTCTGCTTTTGAAGTTACACCAGTGCTCTGAGATATGCTGACTAGAGGGAGTGATTTGAGGACTATTAGGGAAGAGATCAGAAATCTGTAGGAGCACTGGGGAGGAGGGTTTAAAGTTCAAATTGACATGCTGTCAAAACTTTGTTATGCCTGTTGTTGGCACAGGTTCTAGAGATTTCTAGCCCTTGATCTAGAAGTTTACTAGGTTGCTGGCATTTGTATGTTGTTTTAGAAAAGCAGTTCTAGGAATGTCTTATGTCTCTTCATAAAAGCCCTTCTATTTTATTTTCCAGTGTGACAGGACATCTACTTCAGAGGCATGAGAGGGGAGTCACCAATATGAGTTCAGCAAATGGAGAAGAATATGACGACATTATAGTGATTGCCGCTCTGTCCATGATCTTAATTATTATACTCCTGATTTTCATTGGCTACGGTTACATACGTCTACAAAACTATGTAAAGTAGGTTTTATGAATAATCTTGAAATTAGCCCTGATTTAGGTGGCAGACTTTGAATGTCTCCAGATTTACATATAGTTTCTGAGCTATTACCACCACTGCCGGCCCTGGAGAAGGGAAGCGGTGGCAGAAAAGGGGCAGCGGGAGGTGCACTATACAAATAATCAGCAGTAGTAGAAGTAGTACATTTATGCAAATATGCCTTCCCCATCAGATGGACAAGTTGAGGAACATTTTTTCACAATATGATTCAGTATTGAAATCAGTTTGATACCTCTGTTGTAGCTGAACTTGCCTAATTAGGTTTAGCTGACTAATCAACTCAAGCTGTCTCAGAACTACAATTAGTAGAAGCCTTCTTCTCCATCTGATTACTACCACCTACTGTTGGATTAATTGGAGTCCTACCTCATCTCCTGCCAAAGACCTCCCAGGGAACCATTCTATTGCTGGTCAATTAACACAATTAATTCATTCAGGCTAGTTCCAAAGGGTTAGTTTGCCTTTTCAGGTTTCCTTCTCCTGTTTTTTAAGTGAACAAATTCCTCAACAATCTCTTTTAATATACCTGTCAAGCAACACTCTGCCACAGGGTACTTAGTTTATCACTCAAGCAATCTTTTGGAATCAAATGTTTGATCATGGAACACATCTGGAAAGGAGAGAGGGGGGCAAAGGAAAATGCCATCTCATGCATCTCTTCCTTGGATCACGACAAAAATGGTTATCTTCTCATTTATCTTCAACTTTCCTTTCTGCTATTACCCTCATAGAATTGAGCTTTTTTTTTTTTATGAAATGACAAAATGAAAATGTCTAAATAATAATCAAAGATGCTTTAATTTCAGGTTTCTGAAACATATTCAAAAAGGCCGTGTCTGCAATGACATTGAAATAGCCGATTTGTCAGAATATCAAACTTCTCTTTCTGAGACCTATGGGGCATCGGTGGAAAATGGAGCTAACTCCCACTCTGTACCTACGGAATTCTCATCGTGGAAAGCATCAGAAGCAAAATCAACAAGTCCCCATCTCTCTTCGGAGGCCTCATGGTCACTCGGCTTGAAGACCCGCAAGGCTGCTCCTTACACAGGAGATCACACTGTTAAAGGAAGAGAAAGCTTGACAGCTCAGGAGCATTCGGATCATTGGGACCTTGCTAGCAGCAGTGACACAGGCACAGGAAGTGATGAAAAGACAGATCAGCTTGTGCACAGAAGACAAAATGACTTTCCTGAGATGCTGAGATCATCATTCTACCATTCTAAGAACGCTGATGACATAATGCCAGAAGCAGTGCCTTCCCTGCACTCACAGTCTTTTCCTTCTACTCCTGAGCTTTGTACTTTTTGCCCTATGTATTCCCCAGACAATGGGAGCCCCTGGGGACTGTGCCCACTACTATACCAGGATTTCCCATAGCTAGTATGAGTCCTTTTTTTCCAGTGCAAAGGATCCTTTCTCATAACTTGGAAATAATAACCGTTTAACATTTATAAAAATAATCCTGCAACATTGAATTTTCAAGGCTATATTTAAGTAGTGCTCAAAATATAAAATAGATTGTAGAGCCATAGGTTTCTAGTTTCCTTTCTGTGATGCTTTTTTGTCAGTTTTATAAATGGCCTTTACGCATGTAAAAATGCCTGTACATGTGGAAAAACCTTTATAAAATTATTCCCTTTCAATGGAAATGTCCATAAAAAACAATTTTTCAGGTCCATCAGCCCTTGTGTATTTTGTTATTATAAAATAATGCATTCAAGGATTTCTTTGTATGTTTTCTTGATGCATACTGGGATATTTCGGATTTCTTAATGAAAGAATGGTTTTACATGGTATGAAGATATGCCATTGAAACCCATTCAAAGTCCTAGGCTGGTGCTTAACATGGCAATCTTCAAAAGATCTAGGTGCCCAACTCAAGAAGCTATGTGCCTAGACTGTAAGAGGGCAATTTTACAAGGCGGCACCTACTTTATGCCTTTTCAGCTGGTGTAAATGCCTGCACCCAGATTTGTAAAAAATGCATACAAATGATAATATTGTATAATTTACATGGGTTCTAGTGTGCTCTGCCCAAACTTTGACCATGCACACACCCATAGTGCAGGTACACGCCATAAGGTCAATGAATGTAGTTCTAAAATCACGACTGGCGAAAGTTCATGTGTACTAAAATACTGTGATTTAGGCACATAGAGGGCATGTGAATTTGCAAAGGTCCTTATAAAATCACCTCCTAAATGTTCCCTAGCTGAGCACCTAAATTTAGCTGTTTATTTTAACTAGACACCTTCATTTAGGTATGTAAACAATAGGTGGGGGCAGGTGAGGCGTCAGATTGGTGGAACAAAGGTAAGCCGTGAAGGACTGAAACTGAGGAGAATAAATAGCAGACCTACATTAAGATTTTCTTTAATTTTAGATGCCTAAAGTTAAAAACATATTTAAGTAGACCCAGGAAGTCATTTTAGAAGCATCTACCTATGTAAATAGTGGCATTTATTTGTGTAGATTAGTTTCAGTTGTAAATGACATGGTTTAAAAGTTATGAATAAACATAAGGATATAATCTGAGGTCTTTTTTCCTCCTATATATTTTTCATAAAGTAAATAGTGGAAACAATGATCAACATGTGTCTTTTTTCAGTGATTTTTTCTTTTTTTTTTATATTCAAAGCTTTTTTATTGATAAAAAGGTACATTTCCAACATTTGGGTACAATTACATGTCAGTGAAAAGATACAACCAATATCAGTCCAACTGTAACATTCTGAAACATTTATTCCCCATGTTATCCTCTCCCCTAGCCTTTCCCCTTTCAGTCTCTTATCCCTTATCTGCATTAATCCTCCTGAACATATATTTCACATGTGCAGTATGTTCTCTTTTTATAGCTTTCCTTCAATTAACTGTACAAACTGCTATACACAAACTGTTAGTTTACGAAGAGGTTGTGATTGGCTAGTCAGCCTGTGGTTGCTGTGAAGCATGATAGTAAAGTGGTGTGGGAGGGGGATATGGTGGAGAATGGTACGTATGGTGTTATGTCATCTGCATATTTGTGATGGAATATGTTGTGTGATTATATGATGGAGCAAATAGGTTAAAGGTAAATATTGAATAGAAGAGCCAAAAGGCAAATAATTTTTTCATATTATTTAAACAATTATACATTTTTATTTTTTCTTTTGCCTCTATAAAATAGGCATGAAATATGTGCTTTTTGAAAAATTCTTGGTGCCCTGTTATGTGATTACCTCTATGAGGGTAATCTTACAACTTGTTGCTCAATTTATTTGGCAGATGTATATATCATTTCAACCAAAGGCAAGTATGCTGATACTTTCCCTTTTAGCATTACCCCCATGCAAAATACATCTACGCTTTGAAATGCACAAATGTGCCTGTTTATTTTGCAGGCATATGTTTGTATTTGATCAGATTCGTTCATAAGTCCAAACCCTTCTCCAAGCTCACACTCCGGAACAGCTCTGGTAATTTGGATCAATTTACTATACACCTATATGGAGCTTGGAGGAATAGCCTAGTTTTTTAAGCAATGGGCTAAAGATAGGAGAATAGGTCCCACAATGACCAGATGGTTTACACAAAGCAGGCATTAGAATTCTGAGTTATTTAGTTCCTGTCCTGCTGCCGAGGATCCTTCTAGAACTCTATGAAGCTCACTGATATAAACATTAAAGAAGGTTTATCTTTACCCCTTACCCCTGCCTGAAGCTGTCCATCTGCTTGTTTTTTTTTTCACTTGATAAATTAATTTGATTTCATTATATCATTGTTTTTCCCCCTTTGTTCGTCTGTAGTAATGTGAAGTTCAGGGCAACATACCAAATACATTCAAAAGGATTTGGTTTTTAAGTTTTCCCTGAGGGGATGTTTTCTACATGTTTGTTAATCAGTGTCTATAAGGTAAAGATATGGCCAGTGGATTGGTGCTTGGGAGAAAGACTTCTATCCAGACTTTTGCCGTTTATTAGGAATTGTAATACTCTCTCAGTAGGAATACTACAAAACAATTGCTAGTATTGCTATTGATACAGAGCTCTCTATAATTACTTGGGTTGGTGATAGCTCCATGTTTGATGCAATTAACCCCTATACTAATTTCTCAGGGAAATGGCCAGGAAGTAAAATGTGGATAAACAATTTTATTAATGCTTCTTGGATTTTTACCTGTGTTTCACATGAGCAGACTGTAGGTGTCGCTCTTCTACTACCAAAGTGCTGTATAGACTTGGTTTTTGCTCACAAGATGACAAAATAAGTTCTGAGAAAACTTTTCTTGGATCAAGATATACATTTTGTTATACATGTTCTCCGTTCTTTGGTCATGAGTTTGAAATGCTTTTGCCTTTGAAATTAAAAAAAGAAAGAAAGAAAAAAGCTATTTGCTGTAAACAGCACTGCTCAAAAATGCATTTCTCCCTCAGTATGTAGCTCACATTTCAAATGTGTTTACAACATGACTGGGCATGCCTTTCAGCCACAATTGATCCAGAGATGTATAAGACAAATATGAGACTATATGCTAGCATGATTTCTGAAAGCTCTCTCAATCACTTCCTCGCACACACACACTCTCACTTCTTCTAAAAGTTGAGGAAGATATGTGCATATTTTGGACACTTGATAACTATCCACAACTTTCAGATTTCTGCTTATTCAGCCCCTTTTTTGGGCAAAAGTAAAGGGAAGTTGGCTGAAGATTCAAATTGTGGAAAATGGCTCTACATCAAACGTCAGAGCTGTGGACATCTAAAACTCAAGTGCCGTGGGGCCTGCCTGCACACTGGACTGGTAAAATGGCCAAACACAACACAGCACAGCACAACTTTGTGTCAGAGTGAGCTTTTAACGCTTGTGCAAACTTGTCATACAAAAAAGCCCCAGTGATTCTGTGATTCTATTTCACATTCACCTGCACTAGTAAATCATTTCAGAATAATCCCAGTGCTTTTCTCTGCAGACACTGCTGAATGCAATGACTTACAATCCCCTTTAAATTCATAAATGTTGTTATAACACAAAGAAGGTCATTTTAAAGGCTTAGTTGTGCTGTAGGACATCTGAAGACGGGCTTGCGGACCTCTAAATCATGTAGATATCTCTGCAGTCATTCCACAAGTGATGTTTACAGACATCTCTGGTGCAGGGACATGCAAGTAGGTGAGGGGGTGTGGAGAGGGGGGTCTGGGGAGGTGCTATGGACTTATACGTCTCCGTTCAATTTCAGGAACGATGGGGACGTCTACATTTATTTCTGCTGCAGGCACAAATAGGCATCAGGAAAGTGCTTGTTTTGGCCTTAAAACATCCAGAAAGTATAGAGAAGATGGAGAGTTAAGTGACTAGTCTAAGATCACAAAGACCCACACTGGGATTTGAACCCTGTCCACCCCTCGCCCAACCCACTACTCTTACCATTATGGTGTTAGACGTCCACATTTTGAGATGCCATTCCGGGGATGTCTATATAGATGTCCATATCGGGCACATTCATGTTGCTGAGATCGTGCCCGAACTTGCATGTGCCTGCGTTTCTTTCAGACGTTCCGGCTTTGACGTCCCAGATTGCACTTGGATGTCCCATTGTAAAATGCATCTTAAAGGGGAATAGGAAGATTAGAGCAGTAAAAGACCCAAAATGCTCAGGTTTACCAGTATAAAGCAAGACAAAAACTAACGGCTAAACTTTTCATGTGATTGCCTCAATGTAATGCAGTGGTTGCTAGCCTCGTTACTGTCAATCATGTAGCTTAGTAATACTCCATGATGAACCCATTAGCCATTTTTAGCTCCCTTCTTCTTTGTACTACTTATATTCAGCAATAACAGAAATATATTTGCCCCGCCAGCAAGAAACATCTAATGTAACATGACATAGATGATCAGTAGTATTCATGGTGTCTTCTTTCCAGGTGTTAAACATGCCTCTATAATTTCAGCTTTAATGCAGACTCTTGCTTCTGTTGGACTCTTTTAACATTTGCATTCTAATGCAGTGATGTCCCCAGTTGGAGATCTTTGTCCTTGGATGGATAGTAATTCGGAGGAGGTTTAGAATTTCAGGAAGTAGCTTCTCCATTTGTATTCAGGTGAAACTACTCTAAAAAAGAGGAATAGTGATTAAGGTTAATGGAAGCAGCTACAGAAAAGCAATGACAGGACTTCGAAGAGCAACTTACTCTACTGCAAAATTGCTAAACCCATATATATATATATATATTTATTTATTTATTTGGCTTTCATGTAATAATGAAACAGGAAAAGGCAAATATAATGCCGTAATACCAATATCAAAAAGAAACATACATCAAATAAGCAGTAAACTGTTTTGTCAACAATTCATATTACAATTGGTGTGGGGAGGGGGGAGGGTCAAACCAAACTAAGGAAATTACTAAATCAGAAAATAAAGCCATAATGGTCGTCAGGTGCCAAAAAAATTTCCAAGAACTTCTATCATACGGGTAGGCGACATAGTTAAAGAAAAATTATTAAGAAGAGCTTTTGCTTGCAAGAAAAGATTATAAATGAGCTGGACCAGTAAAATGCTACTGTTTTCTTCGATAGGTGACAATACGCCTGCAGGGGAATCTCAAAATGAATTGGTTGTGATCACCTGGGATGCTCTCATTCTGACTCATCAAAAAACTGGATGCAAGAAAACCGCACATAGTACTAAAGAAGAAAAACGCTTGAACAGTACTGATTATAGAGGTGTCGGTTCCAAGTGATTCTTCTATGAATTGCGTTGAGAGGAGGAAGATCTTCACGTACAAAGAAATGCAGGCAGAGACCAAGAAAATGTGGTGGAAAAATGCAGAGATATTTCCCATCATGTTGGATTCCACAGGCTTGAATAAGAGGAATTTCCAAGTGTGCCTTGACAAATTGCTTATACATTTTACATCTTATAAAGTCCAGAAGGAGGCTCTCTTTTGCACGATGCAAATACTACCCTGAACATTAGCAGTAGCTCTGAGAGGCTTAGATCGTACTCTACATACTCTGACTTAGGAGTGAGATCATTGCTGTCATGGTAATAGTTTTATCCATCTTAGAACTCAACACTA